>CAIJEO010000002.1:1245544-2491088 GCA_903819665.1 Aureobasidium mustum | reverse complement strand
AGAACTGTCGAGAGAGTCGAAACGCAAACTGTGTCAAAAGGAGATGCCATCATGGGTGGTACTGATGTCGACTTAGCAGATGATGCTTGGGCCACCGATTGGGACGAAGATACACCAGAGACGAAGGAAGTCGACACCAAACAGCCTGAACCTTCAACGAACGACGACGACGATGATGCTAGTGCCTGGGATATGGATGATGACGATGCAGATGTACCGGCAGAATCAACTGCGACTAAGGATACTGGAGAAAATATGGAGGAAGACGACGCAGCAGATGCTTGGGGCTGGGGCGACGATGAGCAAGCCACAAACGAGACGCCAAAGCCAGAGTCTCCAAGAAAAACAACAAAGGTCGCTCCAACGGATCAGCCCACACGATCCGGCGATAGGGAACTTACGCTACGAGAGACGTACACTGTGACGGCGGTACCGGATGGTATGCTCGAGATTGTCAAGCAAGTTGTGTTTGATGCCGAGACCTTGACAGACNCCTAGGTAAGGATGTTGACCTCATCACATAATTTATGTACTAACACTCGCAACAGCTACTCTGGGTCACCCATAGGACCAGCAGCCTCCGCGCTGTACACTTTGCCGACATTTGTACTCGCCATCTACCGGGCTACAGCATCAACAGCTTACGGCAAACTGGATTCTGGCAACATGCTGATCTACAACGATGCGTCTCGATTAGCTGATCAGATCCGTTCTTTCGTCAACAAGCAAGCAGAGAAAGATGCAAATTCAACATTACCGAATCATCTACGACCGTCGTCACGACTGAGACTAGACAACGATATCAAGGCGCTGGAGACATTTGCGAAGAGAGCATATAGTGCTGAGATGGAGTCACAACGCACCATCATTCGTGATATGCTTGACGGAGCTCAAGGCTTCTCCAACTGCAATGCTGAGCCATTCGCAAGCGCATGCGACAGTGCGGTCAGCATTACCGAGNGGCGCCTGCGTGACGTGCACAAGCAATGGACACCGATATTGTCACGATCTGCGTTGTTGCAGTCTTCAGCTTCTCTACTCAGCACAGCGATAAGCAAGATGATTATGGAGATTGAAGAGATACAGGACATTGGTGAAGAGGAGTCGAAGAAGCTTCGCCAACTTTGCGACAAGATTTCGGAAGTCAAGGATCTGTTCATTCAAGAGCATCCAGAGGGTGGAGAGGCGAGCGACATGACGGGAATCTACTGTCCAAACTGGTTCAAGTTCCAGTATCTGGGAGAACTGTTGGAGAGTTCACTCGCAGACATCAAATATCTATGGACGGAAGGCGAGTTGAGACTTGAGTTCGATGCAGATGAAGTTACGGACTTGATCGAGGCGCTGTTTGCGGATAGCGATTACAGACGCAAGGCGATAGCGGACATCAGAAGGAGCTAGAATAGTTAGGAGTGATGCAGGTGTCATGCAAAGGCGGAAGAAGCCAAGAGAGACAAAGGATGAGACATCCGTATTCAACCTTCCGTACACAATGTTCCTCCAAACCACGGTGAATTCTTTCAGTCTGCCTACATCTATTGTGATATGAACAAGGAAGAAGTCGCTATAGGTTTGACAAGGTTTGCAGATGGGGTGATGGGAATGTGGTGATGTCGATTCCCCACAGCAATCGCCGAATCACGAAAGAGAGCGGCAGGGGACCGGGCGGAGATGAGGTTGGGCGTAAGAATGCCATGCATTGACGACGACAACGAGGCGCCGAGTCTCTGGCCTATTTAGCAGAAATCTGGCATAGCAACGACGACATCAACGACTAGGACTAGACACAGGATCACAGCAACAGCAGCAGCGGCGCAACGTCAACAGCCACCCGTTTCAGTCCGCGGCCAGCATTATCGATAATAGCTAATAATACGAGAGCGACGAACAGAGGAAGAGTCGGATGTTGACAGGACTGTACTGGACAGCATAGCGGACAGACAGGAGCCAGGAGCCAGGAGACAGGGGTTGCGCGACACACGAGCGCATACCTCGATTAACGTATGCCACCCGCCGCCGCGAGAGCGCAAGCGGAGCTCCACAACCAAAAGAACAAACTTGCCAATTCCTACAGCGAGCTTCTCAAGTAAGACTGCTCTTGCTCAAGCCTGAACATCACTCACACGACCAACAGCGAATTCAGCAGCAAGGACCTCCGTACTGTCGGCAACTACACTGTCGGCCGCCTGATAGGCAAGGGCTCATTCGGAAAGGTCTACCTCGCCTCGCACAAACTCATCAATGGCTCAAAGGTCTGACGCTGCCATTCTTCTCACATGCTTCAACAATGCTGACCTGCACAGGTCGTACTCAAGTCGGCCAAANAGGACGACGCTAACCTCGCGCGTGAGATCCACCACCACCGCCAATTCCTCCACCCTCACATCGCTCGCCTCTACGAAGTCATAGTCACCGAGTCGCTAGTATGGCTAGTTCTGGAATGGTGTCCCGGAGACGAGTTGTACAACCACCTCCTCGAACACGGTCGCATGGAAGAGAACAAGGTTCAGAAGATCTTTACACAACTCGTTGGCGCAGTCTCATATGTCCACTCGAAATCTTGCGTCCATCGCGACTTGAAACTCGAAAACATCCTCCTCGACAAGCACGGCAATGTCAAGTTGGTCGACTTTGGCTTCACGCGCGAATACCAGGGCACCACGAGCTACCTACAGACATGGTGCGGCACCGTCTGCTACAGCGCACCAGAGATGCTGAAAGGAGAAAAATACGCTGGTGAAAAGGTGGACGTCTGGAGTCTGGGAATCATTCTATACGCTCTGCTATGTGGAGAATTGCCGTTTGACGAAGACGACGAGAACGACACAAAACAGCGCATCTTGAAGGAAGACCCAAAGTACCCAGAACACGTCCCTGAAGGCGCAAAGGATCTTATATCGAAACTTCTGTCACGCCGTCCTCTTCTACGACCGCCGTTGGCCGATGTCCTTCGTCACTCCTGGTTGCAAGAATATGCCCCGCAGCAACAGGAGATTCTCAAAGTCTTGCAGCCGCCGCCGTTCAGCACCGAGGTCGAGAAGGCAACACTACAACGCATGCGCAGTGCCGGTGTTAACATTGACCACGTTATTGAGAATGTTCTGGGACAAAGATGCGACCCTCTGGCTGGCTGGTGGGGTCTGCTGCTGGAGAAAGAGGAACGTAAAGAACGAAGACGGCTGCGGAAACGAAAAGAAAAAGAAGCAGAAGCGAGGAGTATAAGACGGTTGAGTGCATCCAGCAGTCGACTGTTGAATGGGCCAAGCCTGAGAGAGATTACTGAGGAAGAGCAAGCGCTACTAAGCATAGTCTCACCAAAGACTAGAGGTCGCGGTGTGAGCAGGTCTAGCGCTGCACCTCCTGACTTACCCAGAGTCACCGAAGGCAAGACGCCGGAACCCGAAGATCGACCACCACCGCCGGTGGAAAGGNATCAGCGCCGTCGCTCGCTTTCCATCACTTCATCAAGTTGTGGTCCTGCTTTGCCGCCGAAGGATACGCCCAGAAGACCGCGTGCTGCTAGCAGAGGCAGTTCTCAACTGCTACAAGTCATACACACCAAGAACGACCTACTAGCCCCTCCACCATTCCATCAGAAACTACGCAAACGTCCGTTCAAAGACCAACTCGCTCATCTCAAATCTTGGTTCAAAGCGAGTAGTGGCAGGGCACACAAGAAGGACAGCCAGGAAAATATTGAGATACAACTGGCGACTGCTCGTAAAGCTTCGATGCCATCGAGTCAACGCAGAGGTTCTGCTAACGATCTTTTAACGGACCCGCGGAAAAGTCCAAGGCCTGACATGCCTACACGCACAACATATCCTGTGCGTCCGCGAATATCCACCGCATCGTCCTATGGCTCTACTGGATCCCGGACCCATGTAGCAAATAGGCCTTCTCTTTCACCAGGGCCAGTAACACCTCGGTCTTCAATCTACCGTCGCAGCTCTGGCTTGCGAGGCAGAAAATCAACCTCTTNNCGTCCGTCTCATCTGTTCGCAGTATCCACACCCACCACCACTCACTCTCACGCGCTTCCACCCACATCTTCGAACTCGGTCGCTTCTCCATCTCTCAGCACACATTCCCGCGCTATTTCAAGGTCACCTCATACAAGCGGCAGTGTCGTAGTTCTGCCTCCTTCAACACCTACATCCTCAGTCACCGGCACTTTCCCCTCTGGCATACGGGTTGCCCGTCGCCCTCCACCTGGCAACCTTGGCTCTCTCCCCAGCTTGTCAACTCAAGCCCTCAACTCACCCATGAGCTATACTTTTGGCCCCGCATCGCCCGGCATGCATCCCGTGTTTGCANAAAAGAAACGCAGCGTCTTCAAAGGCCCTAGTCTGGGCAACACACCCGGCGCACGGGGCCGAGGCTCCGGCAGCAACTCCAATGACAACAGTCGCGGCACCAGCGCCCAAGGCCGGCGCAGCAACGAAATCACCATTGCCGAAGAAGACGAAGAGGAAGAAGAGCAACCAGAGCCCAAAGACTTTTTCTCCAGCAAACTTACCTTGCAAGACCAAGGGATGCGCTTAGTAGAAGAAGACGAAGAAGAACTGGAAGTTGAGGAAGTGGAGAGTTTTTCTCCCATCGAAGAAGATAGGACTGCTTTTATTGTTGAGGAAGAGGAAGAAGAAGATCCAGATGCTGATGTTACTGTTATACCGAATTTAGAAGAGGAAGAGGCTGGGTTATCGCCGACGTTGAGTAGGGATGCTAAGACTATCGCTGAGGATGTTTTGAGTAGACAGGTTGTCAAGGGAGATGAGGAGGGGGATACCAGTCAGGGATTGGGCATTAGCGGTGCTGGCAAATAAGTGATGATGATTGCTTTTGTAGGATTAGAAATGTTGGCTTGGGTATGCGCATGGGAAAGGCTAAAACTTTGTAGTAATAAGCGAGTAATAGGAAGAGGAGTCAAGAGCGAGATTCGTGCTTGTCATCGCCCTTGTCAGTCGCTCTTTGCTGCTTCGTGTCGTTAGATATTTCCTTCCTTCCAATGTGCCAAAGACCTCACAGTATAGCTATCAAAATGCACGATAATCTTGCCAAAAGTATCGCTTCCACAGAGAAGACTTCTCTAGAGGCTATCTCAATGGCCCAGACCATATTCAAATCGCAACTGTGCATTTTGATAGCTTATGATAACCCTTGTACCTCGAGATGGAGAGGGGTCATTCGCAAAACGCACACGAGGGAGGAGGGAAACAGCGAGTCATAACGGTTATTGCGACTTCCGCAATCGAGATTCATTATTCGATGGACTGTTGAAAGAATACTGTTATGCATTTTGACAGCTATATACATTACAGATACTAGCACACGGGAATGTCAGATGTAACTATTACAAACGATTTCCCAAGAAATGATCCCAACTCTCACCCTGAGGTCTTGATGCACTATCTCTACCTTGCATTACTGCAACATCATTTTACAAGAGTAGTCCTAGAAGAGAGCAGTGCTTTATTGTTTGAGTTCATAGACGCCATTGTCGTATTCTCACGTATCGACATACATTGCTCGACGGTGATTGCTATTCTTGAGCAGGACCTGCTTCAAGCTGGGTCTTCTGGTATTGAGTCTTGACAACGTTCATGGGTAGATCTGCATATTGGAAACCATCAAAGTTGGAGCGATTGGTTGATGTTTATATACTAGCACTAGTGGATGCCCATCCAGGTAGGACGAATATCGAAGATTGGATATTACAAGTAGTATCAGGCAGTCTGAGAACCTTCACTAGTTGAATAGCAGAACACATGTGCTGACACTGGACTAGCGATATGAATACACGGCTTTCTTCTTTCTCTTACTCTAACAACCACGAGACCACAACTCCTGCCGACGGTGAGATCTGGGGATCCATCAAAGCACACATCCCTGGTTGGAAGCATCTCAGAGGAGAAGCAGGGACTAGTGCTTCTGTAGACAAGGACGAGAAGGTGACTAGGCCCATTACCCACCAGCTGGCATTCATTGTCTCCCGGTGACATGCATCAAATCGAATCATTCTCATCATAAATCAGAAATCTATATTCGCCTGTTAACCTCTTGAGAGAGAGAGTCATCAGGGGTGAACTATTGCTGACCCTGGAAATAGAGCTAGAATGGACCTCGGAATTTACTGATTATATGCTTCAGGCAGCAGTCAAGCAAGGAAACAACCTCAAACTTCCGCTTTTGACTCACGACAGCGGAAAGGGCAACATGCAAACAACAAGCCCACATCGGATGCATTGCTCTTTCCTTCATCGCAAGGTGCTAAACGTCCTTTTCCATCCAAAACATCCAAACTTCTTTCTATCACAAAAATTATCATGGGCAAGAAGCACAACAAACAAAGCAGCAAGCAACAGTCTACTATATCGAAGACCAACAAGGTCGACACAGAGGTCACCAAACCAGTCCCATCAACCAGAAAAACTGCTGGCACACCCGTCTTCTTTNTCAAAGATGACGAACAACCCCACGGCTTCCTCTGCCAATGGTACCGCTGTCGCTTCACAGACCTAGCCTCAGGACTCGAGTTTACCTGTACAGAACAATGGATGATGTGGAACAAAGCCCAACTCGCTGGTGACGAAGCATCCGCCAAAGCCATCATGGCCACAACATCTCCCCGCAAGCAAAAGCAACTTGGTCGTGGTGTAGAGGGGTTTGATGTGGACGCTTGGGATAAGATCAAACTTGATGTTGTGGAGAGAGGAAATTACCTCAAATTTACCCAAGGCACTAATGTTGCATCAATGAAAATGGGTCAGGAAGGAGATCCGGTGTTGCTTAAGAGTCTGTTGTTGGAGACGGAAGAACGAGAGTTGGTGGAGGCATCCAGGTTTGATCGGGTTTGGGGTATTGGGTTTGATGCACAGCAAGCTCTGGCAGTTCCGAAGGAGAGATGGGGACAGAATCTGCTAGGGATTGCTTTAATGAATGTGAGGAAGAGGATCAGGAAGGAAGCTGAAGATCGAGCAGAGTCGGCTGTGGACGAGGGAGATACGAAGTCGAGCAGTGCGCAGAGTATGCCGTCAACATGAGTGCCAGCATTGGCGTTGATGAGTTGGCGATATGACATGACACTTATGTGCTTCATGAAGCCGTGGTGTATGGAGGATTACATGCAGCATGATCGATTATGGGTAGTGCTTGCAACAAGCTTTGATCAAGCATTCGTCAGTTTTGACCCTGAATCAAGAATTTTACTCCCCTGCAGCCAAAGAAGACAGATAAGAAGTTGCGAAAAGAATTGTTCGAATAGTTTGCAAGATGTATTCGCATAAGCAAAGGACTATGGCAGATAATCGTGATGGAGCGAGCAGAGATTCGTGGTGTTGACAACCTTGTCACGGACCGACACACACACCTTAGGCCGCCTGATTCTCTGAATTGGAGCATCGAGTAGGCCACACTTACTCTTCTCGGTGGTGGAGGTAGGGATGGTGCAAGCTGGTGTCTGCCAATCTGTGGTCATGTAGTCCGGAGTCTCAGCGGTCGCATTTGCGAGCGGTATCCCATTGCTATTTCCTTTGCAGAACGGTTACTCAGCCTATACCTCTCGGGTGAATAATGGCCGCCTTGATGATTGGAGGTAAATCAAAGGAAACTCTGATTACATCTACCATGTGATGTCGAACAAGCCGTGTAGTCATGCCCCAGGCCGAGTACACAACTCCAAGGTCTCAGCCAGTGATTGATCGACAGCGATGTTTTCGAGACTTCTTTGCATGTTGTGCGTCCTTGAACCTTCGACTGCAGCTGTCCTGCAGCCCGCTTGAGCACGAGCCCCACAATCGGAAGAAGCTTGGTCCACACTGCGCCGGCCGGGGTCTTCGAGTCCCTTGACTCGGTTGTTGAAAACTTGAACACAACATGCACTCAGCAAGCGAAGGACTTGACACCGCTGCAGTTAGGCGTGCCTGCAAGCATTGGTCTGGGCACTACTTTGTAGCACACGTCTGATGTTTGTGGATGCTGGCCAGCGCACAAACGATTGGTGTCGATACAAGAAGACTCTGAAGGATTGTCGCCGTGACGATCTGGTTGGAGCCCACCAGCAAAAGGCCGTTGACAACCGCGATTTTACCCGAGTCCAGAGTGGAAATAACATAAACTCACGTGCCTATTGTCTGAAATCTCGACTTGTGGAGGGTCGATCTCTTCAGTGTTGAGTCGTCCGTGTCAGGAGAATGTGTCAGACATATTTCTCTTCCTATCACAGGTCAAGACCATTCGTGTTGACAGCGGCCGACTTTTGTCTGTCGTAGTTCCCTTTACAAACCCGGTGGCGCCGCGATAATCGCTTTAAAGATAGTGGCTTGCAGGTCCTTAGCCTTCTGGCGTTAATAAGGGTCGGTGACACACTTTGGAGGTGACTTTCGCTTTTGTACAACCCTTGCGACTTCAGCCGTCGCATCGCAAAACTCGAAACATTTCTGCTGGTTTTTTTTTGTCCACCTGCGTTCCACACACTTCGCTCTGGTATCGCGGCGGTACAGTCGACATCACCAACAAGATGGAAGACGCGAAAGTGATCATTCCCAATGCTGCACAATATCCTTCACCTTCAGACTCGGCAACAGAGGTCGGTCATGACTACGACCAGCCTAGATCATGGGGGGCACGCTTCGTTGACAGCTTCAAGCGCGACCCAAACGCACACGCTACACCTCCAGGAACAGTCGGTTCAGATGGGAAAGTCTTCGATGTTGAGGCTGCGAATGCAGCGACTGCGGACTCGGGATTGTCCAGACACTTGAAAGGTCGCCATTTGCAGATGATCGCAATCGGTGGTTCAATCGGTACTGGTCTGTTCGTTGGATCTGGTTCAGCCCTTGCCAATGGAGGACCCGCCTCTTTGATCATCGCCTATGGTATTATCGGCTTCATGCTTTACACTACAGTTCACGCTCTTGGAGAGATGGCCGTCCTTTTCCCCGTCGCAGGTTCCTTCTCAGCTTATTCAACACGTTTCCTTGATCCGGCATGGGGTTTCGCTATGGGCTGGAACTATGCTTTGCAATGGCTCGTAGTTCTGCCTCTGGAGGTTGTGGCTGCTACAATCACCATTCAATTCTGGAACGACACTATTAACCCGAATGCTTGGGTGGCCATCTTCTTATTCGTCATTATCGGCATCAATCTGTTCGGTGTCAAGGGATATGGTGAGGCCGAATTTGTCTTCAGTATTCTGAAGGTCATTGCAGTTGTTGGTTTCATCATCCTAGGTATTATTCTTAATGTCGGAGGTGGTCCTGATGGTGGTTACATTGGTGGAAAGTACTGGCATGGTACGTACAAGTATTCTATGCTTGCATGGGCAAGACTAATGTCTATCTCTANNGAACCGGGACCTTTCAATCACGGTTTCAAGGGTCTCTGCAGCGTGTTTATCACAGCCGCCTTTGCTTTCGCTGGAACCGAGCTGGTCGGTCTTGCTGCTGCCGAAACTGCCAACCCTCGTAAATCATTACCTACTGCTGTCAAGCAAGTCTTCTGGAGAATCTTCCTCTTCTACTTGGTTTCTTTGACTCTTGTCGGCCTCTTGGTTCCCTACAACGACCCGCGTCTGATCAACGGCACCAGCAGCGTAGATGCCAAGGCCAGTCCGTTCGTTATCGCTATTAGAAATGCTGGAATCGACGGTCTACCTTCGGTGATGAACGCCGTTATCTTGATTGCTGTTCTTTCAGTCGGCAACTCGTCCATCTACGGTTCGTCACGTACCCTCGCTGCGCTTGCCGACCAAGGCCAGGCTCCCAAGATTCTTGGATACATTGATCGCAAGGGCCGTCCCATCGTCTCCATTCTCATTTCTTCTGCGCTCGGATTCCTTGCCTTCCTCGCTGGCTCTGACAAGCAGACTGACGCCTTCAACTGGATGCTGGCACTCTCGGGACTCAGCTCCATCTTCACCTGGATCAGTATCTGCCTCGCCCACATCCGTTTCCGCAAAGCGTGGAGAGTGCAAGGCCACAGCTTGGATGAACTGGCTTTCAAATCCCAACCCGGCGTCATCGGCTCCTGGGCTGGTCTGATCCTCAACTGTGTCGTTCTGATTGCACAATTCTGGACTGGCTTTGCACCAATCGGATACGCCGACATGACCACCAGCGAATTGCTGATTAGCTTTNTTGAGGTCTATCTTGCTGCTCCTGTAGTCATTGTGTTCTACGTTCCTTACAAGCTTTGGTACAAGACACCATTTATCCGCAGTCACAATATGGACTTGCACACTGGCATCAGAGAACTTAACGTTGCCGAGTTGGTTGCTGAGGAGAGAGCTGAACAAGCACAATGGCCGAAGTGGAAAAAGGTGTATAAGTGGTTCTGCTAGAAACGCTGGCTGCCACTTGTCCTTTCCTTGTTTCTACGCTTGTAAATAAAAGTCAATATTGCGTTCATCTAGCATCAGCATCAGCATCAGCATCAGCATCAGCATCAGCATCAGCATCAGCCGGGGATGGAGATTAAGTTCGCAGGCATGGCATACGGTGTCTTCTAATACGCTAAATTCTTGTAAGCGTTTTTGTTTTCTTGGGTTGCATAATAATATAGAAATAGACCGATGTATTTTCAGCCAACCTATCGTTTTTACAATGGCCCATCATAGCTGCCTTCTAGGGTCGGTAACAGTCTACCTCTGATAAATCTCATTCAATTGGTTTCCCTACCGAGTCTTGATATACCCATCGCACCGTGTAGTACGACAAACATCATTTCACAAACCCACTCCACTTCTACGAGAACAGCACTTTATTGTTTGTGTCCATGGACGACGTTATCGTACTCGCATGCCTTGACATACACTGCTCGACGCAATTTGCCATTAAATCTTCCCGGAGAAACGAGAACTAGGCTGGAAGAATTTGATCTCAGGGTAGGAGACCTAGTTCCAGCTGGCGCTTTTGGTACTGGGTCTTTGATGGCATGGATCGAGTGGATATGTATATTTATAGGTATCCAGGTCTTCTGAAAACACAACATCATTTCATCCATCTAGCCATGAAGGACGGCAACATCAAGGACTTTTTTCGTCTTCGTTCTCGCGATGAAGAAATCGTACGAGAGCCCCACAGGACCTCCTCAGGCGAAGACTTCAGACGTCGTTAACAATGAACCAATCCAACGAGATGCCGCTGAAAACGCCATCGTGACAATCTCTTCGTCGGAAGCCTCTTCGTCCGATATCCCTAAAATGAAGAAGACTCGTAGAGCCCGCCAGAAGAAGACCCCGTCACCTCCTCCATTGGCACCATCATCATCTTCGGATACCCCACCGAAGAAGAAAGTTCGTAGAAGAAGAAAGAAGCCCACAGTGCCAGACACTTCCGAGTCCGAGCACGATAATGCTGCCGATGACAAAACCTCTCAAGCAGAGCTCGATGAGCACTTGTAAGCAATTCCTCAGCCCCATCATGTCCTCGAATCTACTAACGTTTGAATGATATCAAGTGCCGCCATCAATGAAGAACTCGAGATATGCTAGCAGTTGACACTCGAGAGGCTCCATCAACTGAAGATGAGTCGTAAATACGCCGCTACAATGTCAACAAGCGATGGAGACTGGGATTTCGAGCGAGACACCTCGTTCGCGATGGCTTGTCTTCTCCCGTGGACTCGGGAACTTCTCAGTGCTAAGCATCGGCCAACTCCAGACTCGTAAGACCACAAACGATGCTAGTGTTCAAGTGACGAGTATCTGCAATAGGTACATCTGGTCTCCCCGTATGCCAAGTGTGTAATGCATATACCTATAAAAATGCACAGTATTATCATGAAACAGGATAGTGCCCAATGAGAAGCAGAAACTTATCAGCTCTCAGTGGACACACCTCTGATACGATAACGACTGTGACTTTTTATAGTGTACATTTGCTCTTCGCTGCAGTCGGAGTACAGAGAAAGTAGGTGCTATTAGCTCTGCAGACACGTCTTTGATACCGATGACAATTGTGCCTTTTTATAGTGCATATCTTGCTCTTCGCTATAGTCGGAGTACGGTGAATACGGGTAATATCTTGTTCGTAAATTTGGTTCTATCTTTCCTAAGCCCATCCGCCGCCTTTACCTCCAAATCCACTGCTTTCTTCCACAGGCTTCCTATTACCACCCCTTTGACTCTTCTGCTGCGCCGCCTCATGTTTCCTCAACTCCTCGGGAACCCTCGAGATGGCACTCTTACTCAACATCTGCTTCAGATCATAGAGCACATCATTGTCCTCTGGACCCAAGAACGTAATCGCAACACCGGACTTGCCAGCACGACCGGTACGACCAACACGATGGGTGTAGGATTCAATGTTTGTAGCCATGTTGAAGTTGATGACCAGAGAGACGTCGGGAACATCGATACCACGACCTGCCAAATCGGTAGCAACGAGAACTTCTGTTTTGCCCTCGCGGACGGACAGCAGTGCTGATTCTCTCTGCTCTTGAGTTTTGGAACCGTGAAGGGTGACAGCTGAGTAGCCCATGCGTTGGATGTCTTTTGCCACGGCATCACAATTGCGCTTGATGTTGACGAACACGATGATGGGAGGTGCGAATTCTCTGCTGGAAAGAATTTCTCTGAGTCTGTTCTTGCGCTTGTCTTCGCCGGAAACAAATTCAACACGTTGTTCGACTGTGTCGACTGCTTCACCGACATTTCCGATTGTCACGATGGCTGGACGACGAAGGTATTTCCTTGCAATGCGTTCGACGGCGGCGGGCATGGTGGCTGTGTACATCATTGTTTGACGGTAGCGACCTCGTTCACCTACATGCATCTGCATGGCTTGGCTGTTTTCTGCTTCTTCGGTATCTGGCTTTTCGTTGCCTACGGGCAGTGCGTCAAGGATTTTGTTGACGGGCTCTTCGAAACCGAGATCGATCATGCGATCGGCTTCATCCATGATAATGTAGCAGCATTGTGAGAGAACCAGGACGCGACGCTCGATACAGTCGACCAGACGACCAGGAGTTGCGATGATGATTTCAGCTCCATTTCGCAAGTTGTAGGCTTGTTCTTCTATCGAGTGACCACCGACAATAGACACACAAGTGAAGCCTAGAGGAGTGGCAAACTTCTTTGCTTCGATTTCGATCTGTTGTGCCAGTTCACGAGTTGGTGCAAGAATGATGGCGTAAGGACCGTCGTTTTTGGTGAGTTCGTTGAGAGCAGGCAATTCGGAGATGTACACCAGGAGAGGTAACAAGAAAGCGGCAGTTTTACCTGAACCAGTCACGGCAACACCAATCAAATCACGGGCTTGTAGAGCGACAGGAATAGCTGCTCGTTGAATGGGTGATGGATCTGTGTATCCAACTTGATCAATAACCTGCAAGAGTCGCTTGGGCAAACCAGACTCTTGCCAGTAACGCATAGGGTTCGGGATAGAGCCACCCTTTGTGCCAATGTTGAAGTCTTCTTTGAAGATACGCCAGTCTCTCTCGCGCATTTGTGTAAGTTCCTTTTCGCTCCAGTGCTTGTCGATGGCGTTGCGATTCTCGTAAGCCTTCTGTCGTTCCTTCATCTCCAAAATCTGCTGTGCTCGCTGCTTGCCAGTCTCGGGATCGCGTTCTTGCAGCAGTTTTGCATACTTCTCAGCAGCTGTCTCGTCTCCGTCGGCGTATCCACCCAGTCGAGCAGCCGGAGCAGCTCTGTCCTTGTATAGCGGGTCGGTGTTGGCACTAGTATCTTCCTCTGCGTTCCACTCAAAATTGAACTTCTTCTCAGTGGTTCGCTTGCGCTTCTTCTTTGCCGAGAAGCTTGATTGGTTTTGTTCGGCACCCATATATCTTTGACGGATTNNGGAAGCCTGGGCAGCTTCTTCGGGAGTAAGTTTCTTCGCAGTTTGGTTGCCGTTGATGATGGCAGTCTGTTTGGGAGGCGGTGGTGGAGCCATGTCATAGCCTCTGTTGTGTTGGTCCTTGTTTCTCCAGCCAGCAGGACCTGAAGGAGGTTGGCCTCCTCTTTGACTCCTCGGACCAGTGGGTATGGCTGGGCGACCATCCATGGAACGATGGTTGCCCGTGTTGATCTGAGCATGGCTGCCATTTGATTGTGGCTTCGAGAATGAATCGCGCTCGACTTCTGACCTCTTCTTCGCCTCTGCGGCCTCTTTGTCGAGCTTCTCTTGTGCTATCCTCTCGCGCTCGGCACGCGACAAGAACTTTGGTTTCATAGCGGCGGCATCTGCGGCCTTCTTCCGTGCTAGAATCTCCTCGATGTCCAGTGGTTGACTCTTNTTGACAGTGCCCCATCCTTTCTTTTGCTTCTTCGAGGGCATGATTGAGGGACCAAGTTCTTCGTCATTTATGTCTGGGGCTGGTGGTGGAGGCACATCGGCGACAGGCGGCGGCGGGGCAGCGACATGTTCTGATGGAGGTGGCGGCGGTGGTACGTCTGATGGAGGAGCTGGAGGAGGGTCCATGGTGATTTTGTGAGAAGTTGTGCTGGAACGAAAGTGTTGGCCAGAAGGAAAAGAAGATGATTGAGCGATTCGCATGTGATCGAGAGTGCAGCCTGCCCGCAAAAGCTTCCATGACCCATCGTCATTTCAAAAACACCTTCCTCCGCACCTTCTTCCACGCGACAACACACACAATGAGCGGCGCATTGGGTCTGGGAGGCTACTCCAGTAGTGACGATGAAGACGACAATGTCGCCCCCGTCTCCAAGCCGAATCAGGTACATGGCGACAGACAATCGTGCGCAAAAGAACGGATGGCTGCTAATCAAGTAACCTACTAGGCCGTCGCAAACAAGACCATTGTTGGGGAAGCTCTGCCTGATGTCGTTCCATGCATGTCTATATCCTACAATCAAGTATCCTACAATCTACTGACTATCTTACAGCAAACGATTCACATGCAGCTCCCACCATGATCGTCGAATCCACCACTGAACCACAACAACCTCTTCCTACACCCGACCCTGCACCACAAGCCTCATCTGCTCCGCTTGATCCAGCTCTTGGTTCCGTTGCTGGCCCGACCCTCGGTCCTGTTGCTGGTCCAGCCGCTGGGCCCTCGCCTATGCCAGAACCTCGTGCTCCCTCAAACTCGGCTGAAGACGAGGAAGCGTCTGCTCCGCCATCACCCTACACGGCCAACCGTCTCATGCTTCGGAACCTCACCATGCCGCCCGTTCCCAACTTCCAGATACCACCATCACCACCTGGTTCACCGCCACCAGACACGACAACCAAATTTGCAAGATTTCTCGACCTGAAGAAGAAAGGGACCCATTTTAACCAACGATTATACCACTCGTCGGCTTTGCGCAATCCTGGTCTCTTGCCCAAACTACTCGACTTTGCTGGCGTCAGCCAAGAAGACCAGTATGCGACCCCCTGGTCACAAGGAGCTGTTGCGACAAAATTCCCCGATTGGGCCTATGCCGACAAGTTGGTCGCGGCGCATGAGAAGATTGCAAAGAAGAAGGAACAAGACAAGGGCAGGAATCCAAGAGAAGCAGTCGATTTCGTGCCAGCAAAACAGGAAGCCGCTGCTTCAGCGTCCGGAAGAGTGGAGAGAAAAACACAAGGCAGAAGAGGACTAGGCTTTGACGAGAGACGAAGGTCTCGTTCTCCTAGATGAAGAGACAGATCACAGACCCCAGAACTTTTCGAATCGCATCTTGACGCCTTCCCAGCTGTTGAGTTTGGGGCGGACATCGAGGTAGAAGTTGAGAGATTTGCCGGGCTTGCCCTCATTCTTGCCAGCATAGAAGTCAATGACATAGTCGACGTGGGTGCCGCAGCGGTCCACAATCCAGTCATGTCTGTCGAAGGGTTTGGAGTAACCCAAGAGGGAGTTGAAGCGTGCTCGAGGAGTCAGTTCCTTTGACTGGCCCATGAAGGAAACAAGGCGAGGACCGCCACATNNCTGGTAGAAAAGTTAGCTCAGGTTTTCGGAAGGTTGACCAACAAAATAGACTGACGCTTCAGAGCCTCTGCCCTTCTCCCAGGCCTTGATCTCCTTCCAAGCCTGTTCGTTGACGGCGTTGTGAATGGGTACGATGGTGCGCATATCAGCGGCTTCAGGGTCGTAGTTTTTGCGTTTCATGGCGTTGAAGAACATTTCCTCGGAAGGATAGACCCAGTTTCCACTCTTCTCGTCGACTCCAGACTCTTGTTCGTTGTTTGCGGGACTGTGAGTGTTTTGGGCAGCGTCGTGACCTTCGGCAGATAGGGCTCGAGGAATGGTCGAGATCTCGCGGAAGGTGTCAAGAGCACCTCGCTGTGCCGGGGACATCATGGCCATGTTCTTGGGCAGAATAGCCAACCATGCACCATGATCGAGAGAGTAGCGAGTCTGAATGGGGACCTGGCGAAGGTCATGAGGAGGTGTGCTGGTGGGTATCGGCACTGGCGGCGATGGAGTTGCTTGCGGCGGAGGTGCTGGATGATCCTGTGATTTGACCTTCTTGGCCTGGTCCAGCCATGCCTGGCGAGTTTCGTGGTCGACTGGACATGCGTCGGCTCCTCCTGCAGACATGTTGAGTGTGTTGGTAAAGTGTTTGGTGACTGTCACATGTCGAAACAAAAGTCCATCATGACGGGCGGAGACGGCGACGGAGCGCCAAGTGCCGGCTCAATCATCCAAGCTCCATCGGGCGCGTCACTGCGCTGCCACTTCCAGCAGCTGCCAATAGCATACAATCAACCATCGACCATCTAACTCTCATCACATCTTTTGCCTCTCTCTCTTGAATCTTTCAGTCAGACACTCAGCTTCTCTGTCGCATCCCGCACAACACTCCTCTTTACAATGAACCACTTCCCTCACGGCTGGGGCAGAGTAAGCTCCCTCTCTGCGAACCTCCGCCGCTCTCATACTGATTGTCTGTTCAGCNCTAGAGATGATGTCTACGGCGCTTACGACTACTCGCACTTTGGCAACCAAGATCACTCAGGCCCCATCCAACATACTCAGTCGCCCATCGTCACCGGTACCTCTGTAATCGGCATCAAGTACAAGGACGGCATTGTCATCGCCGCCGACAACCTAGGTACACAATCCTCGCCATGTCACTATGAACAAGATCACATCTGACACCTCCTCANNGCTTCATACGGTTCCCTTGCCCGCTTCACCGACGTCAAGCGTCTGCGCGTCTTCAACAAGCAATCAGTCGTCGGCTTTGGTGGCGATGTTTCCGACATGCAATACCTCGACCGCCTTCTCGGCACTCTCAGCATCAACGAAAACTACCAATCATCCGACGATGTCACCCAACTCTCGGCAAAGAACCTGCACACATACCTCAGCAAAGTCATGTACAAGCGCCGCTCCGACTTCAATCCCTTGTGGAACGCCATCCTCGTTGCCGGTCTCGATGACAACAAGAAGCCATTCCTTGCCAGCGTTGACCTTCTCGGTACCACCTTCAGCGCCCCGACACTTGCTACCGGCTTCGGTGCTCACCTCGCACAACCTATCCTCCGTCGCGCAGTACCCGACGAGGAGGCAGCAGCCAAGCTGACCAGAGAAGAGGCCGTTGAGACCATTAAGGAGTGCATGAAGGTTCTTTTCTACCGTGATGCAAGGAGTATGGACCAATACAGCATCGCCGTCATCGACGGTCAATCAGGTGTTGATCTCAAGGAGTCGGAGAAGCTCGAGAAGCAGAGCTGGGCATTCGCAGAAGGCATCAGAGGCTACGGCACCCAAACAGCATAGATGATGGGACTGCACGCGTAATTCAGCATCATGACATGAACGGCGTTTTCTATTTGAGCAGAAGGGGGTCAGGTTTTGCAACACCATCAATGTATACTACCAACCAAGGAAACTCTTGCACGTCCAAACGTGCGATACCCTTTCATTTAAAGCTCCTCTTGTCATGACTGCTCTTTCGAAACAACAACCTACGCTGATCACCTCTGTTCACTGGATATGACAGTTTTGTAGCTAATTCATGTGACAGATGGTCGTCCCAAGGCGCCGAACTTCAGCCACAGACTTCACGCTTCACCTTGATCCACGAGTCATATCCTGTTTCATATGCGAACACCTGTTACAGACCTTCTATCCTTTCTAATAAACCGCCTTCTCGAAGCTCAGAAATATGTCGTCGCCATTGACTCACTAAGATCGCACAAACCTAGTTTCTGAGTGAGACCATCTCTCGTCGAATATTCTATGTCATCGAAGCATCAAAGATAGCACTAGTGACCCAGGCTACAGTTGTCCGCCCCTACGAAGGACTAGCTAGGTCGAATGTCTTTCGCCGCGGACATTCTAAAGTGAGTATGTTTAAAGACCTTCTAGGCTTTTGTCAAGTGTCCCAGACTGGCACTTGCAGAGGCATCTGACGCTTCCCAACGTGCTGCTTAAATCACCGAGGAATCTCATTCTCGCGTCGGACTTCCTCAAGAGCTATGTTGCCACAGTTGGTAGGCCTTATCTGGTAAGTCTGGTAGGCTTCGTCGCAGGATGATACTCGGCGGAGTTTGACACACGCCTGAATGGCCACCGACAGGTCTTGTTCCCGATCATGAGGGCTAAGCAGATGTATCTCCAGCAAGAGAAGTCTTTTGTTTCAATTTCATATATCCTATTCGCACCTTTCGTCCTATGTTTCTCAAAGCCTTTCCGTGATCCAGACACAATATGACCTCAACGACGATGAACAATTCGACAATGATACCGGCGAGACTACCGCCACCGGGTATGACCAGCAATCTAATCAATCCTGCCAGTACGGGATACCAACAGACGATATGCAATATTATATGTGTCACATTCGTCACGATTTTCGTGGGGATGAGAATCTATACGCGCATCAAACTGGTCAAATGTGTCAGTTGGGATGACTNNGTAAGTATCTTAGCCCTACTGATGATGATGAACCTTTGTACAGGACAATCTGTTGACGAAAGAGCAGATCTTATGATTTTCGCAACACTCGTGTTCTACACTGATGTAGGATGTTTTCAATACATAGTCAAAGTAGGCTTGGTGAGTATAATCCTGTTCCATCTTTTTCTTTTCGTGCTGATATGTGTACAGGGTAAACATTTATGGGATGTCAGTGCTGCAGACTTCTCACCCACCTTCTTGGAAGTCTGGACTTTTGCTGCCATGATCTACTCGGTGTGCATGCTGCTCGTCAAGATGTCAATCCTGATGCTGTATCGTCGATTGTTTCCTATCGAGAACTTCAGATACTTGTGGTGGGCGTGTGCATTTTGCACTGTGGGATATGGTTTAGGCGCCATCTTCTCGAGTCTGTTTGCATGCGTGCCTGTTAGAGCTAACTGGTGAGTTGTTGCGACTGAATCAAGCAAGCACTCTGACAGGATTGCTAATTAGTATTCGTATAGGGACTTGACTATCGCTGCCTCAAGATGTATCAACAAGCAGGCATTTTATATTGGCAATGGCGTCATGAACATCGTCAGTAAGTCTACATACTCGTGAGTCCTTGCTTCTTGTATAGCAAAGACTGACTATATCGCTACAGCGGATTTGATGATTCTGGCTCTACCTATACCCATCGTGTGGAGGTTGACTCTTGAGCTGAGACAGAAGATCATCCTCAGTGTTGTCTTCACGTTGGGTTCAATGTACGTCCTTGCTTGCCTCTTCGAGCTATCGAGGCTGCTGTCGTTTGATTATACTGACTCAAATGCTATAGTTNCTTGTGTCATCAGTCTAGTACGCCTCCTCAGCATCGTAACATGGATCCGTGTCGGCGACGACGACATCACATACACACTCCAAAGCATCGTAGTCTGGTCGTACGTCCGCCTTTCTCCCCTACCTCTCTCAACCCCCAACTCCAAGCTAACACAGAATCCANGCGAAATCGAACTCGCAGCTTGCATTCTCTGCGCCAACGCCCCCTGCCTGCGCCCCTTCTTTACAACCCACCTCCCTTTCCTCTCCCTTCACACCCACAAATCCGCCTCTTCCAACGAGAAAACAAACAACTTTCCTACCACGATTGGAGGANAAAGATCACGAGCAATCTCTCCTTATCCCTACGATGACACCGATGGAATCTTTGACGGCACCCAAGACGTAGAACTCGAGAATTATGATGTCGAGATGAACACCCCCACAACAACATCACCTGCANAAATCATCGCTGGGAAAAGTGCAACAACAACAACGACAACGACAAAACACTCCTATGCCAAACACGGCTATAAACCCTCTACAGGAAACATGACAATTGTTTCTGTGTTATCCAAGCAAGACAGCAGAACCCCCAGTCGACGAGGTAGTATTTCGTCATCGGAGGAAAGCAGTTTGGGGAAAAGTGTTAGTAGACAACAGAGTTTGAGGAGTGTGGGAGGAGAGAAGAGAGGAAGGAGAGGGCAGGATGAGAGAAGAGGGAGGATTAGTGCAGAGGAAGAGGGAAGGATTGTGGTGCATACGACTTATGAGGTTCAGACTGTTAGGGAGGATGTTTGAGGCGAGTAACAGAGAGGAGATAAATCTTATTAATGTCTTTTGGATGATTTTTTGGCTTGGGAGATCTTCTTGCCGGATTGTCCAGACCATCATGTGCGGTTGGAGGATACGATATCCTGATTCGTCCGGCACGATGTGTAGAAGTCTAGACTGCTAAGCGACTTGGTGTTCTTACCTGCAGCGGCAAAGGGAGGTGAACAAACAGATATGCTTGACGTATGCTGCAGGCTCACGTATAGAAGTGCACAATGTTCTCATGAAAGAAAAAAAAAAGAATAGAAGGATACTCAGAGTAGTTCTTTGGAGTATGTTTTTATTCAAGCTCAAATATGTCAAAGGTCAAAATGCCAGCTTTTGATTTCGTAATATCTAGATTCATAAATCTTGTACTCTGAGCTCTTCTTGATCGATTATAGTTTAATCAGTGCCAGAACAGCCAACAAAGTCGTTTCCAGAAGCGCCGGTGTGGGTAATGGCGCCAGCGTATTCGCCGTTGGTGTTGAAAACAACTCTGTCGGCACCGGGAGAGCCACCAGTGTAGACACCGTTGCTCCTGTATACGTGTTAGAACTGGTCCGTACACATCGCAAATCATGTCTGGTGAGGTGAGCAACTTACNTTGATTGGAAATTCTTGATAGGGACCATCGACAGGGAAGTCAAAGCCCTCATAGTCATTGTACTGGTGAGGATAATTTGAGTTGCCGTAGGTGACGCCGTTCAGATAGTCGTTGTAGCCTGCGTTGAAGGCGGCGTTGACCTGGGATGCGCTGTAGTAGGTGTCACCACAAGTGGTGAATTGTTGGCGGGCTTCGAGATCGGTAGGAAGCGCAACAGCAGAAGCTGCGAACAGCACGGCAGTAGCGAAGATGGACTTGAAGAGCATTTTGTTGTCGGGAGGTATATGTGGATATTTCGGTGGTAGGTGCAGAGAATTAAGGTCGAAGGTGTGAGTACGACAGCGAACGTATGATCCGTTACTCAAAGCGAATGGAGAGTTCTGATCAAGTTGATGCCTCGTTGAAGCAGAGATCAAGCTGGTATTTGAATTCCTACCTGTTGCTGGAGGATCAACTCTCCTGGATATCCAGACATCCGAAAGCCATATACCTCGTTCCTGCTATCTCATCATCCATTGGTGAGCATGTCAGGTCACAAAAGTAACTTCCATGTTAGCGAGAGACTGTGCTGCAAGAGGTCGATGATAGTCCATAGTCGTCGTTGCGCAGCGACGAGGTGCTTCCAATTCCCTCCAATCGCTGAGTTTAGTCGGGTTTTCCATGCATGCAGCAGTGCACATCAAACCGGGAGATTTCAGCGGCGGTAAAGGTTGAAAGTTGGCACAAAGTGTCGTGCATACTTGCCTTCCTACTTCCAGTAAAACGCCCTGTATATCTTTTCGAGTATGCCGAGATGGCCGAGGAGTGAGCTTTCAGCAACAACCTAAGAAAGCTAAACAGCCAATGATCTACTGATAAGAAAGCACGTCTTTCAAGGCACAAGTCATGCTTCGGCCGGGTGAAGATGGATGATTGGCAGGGAAGAGAGAGGAGAAGTTGTGGTCCCTCCGCGAGTCCGCCTTCTTCTGATGATCGACGGGCACGGGCCGTCTCGTGCGATGCTATCCTTGGCAGGCGGGTGGTTTCCTCACGTCGGACGTCGCCTCTTGTGTTTGTCGGCTTCTTACTCCATCAGCCAATGATAAGGGCCATGTGAAAGTGTATGTCGCTCAAGCCTTGGAGTGCTCGGTAGTAAGATTCGAAGATCGTATTAATCACTAATGAGGCCCGAAGCCCAAGGACAGGGCACGAGCAAGAGGGGTCTACCTTGTCGAAGCACTCATCCGCCAGTCATCATTCGTCATAGGTAGATTCGAAAAGATCAAGGCAACAATAATTGCAAGTAACAAACACATCTCCTCTTCTCTCACTCAATTTTATCCTACTTCGTGTCTTGAGACCTTTTCGCGTTCCCTTCAGTCACGAGCATCGAAGTCATTCATCATTCTACGAGCAAGATGGACATTTCGCCTGGGATCACCGAGTGTGAAGAACACAACATCCTCTCTTCGTATCTGGCGGATCCAGACAAGACAGATGCCACACTGGAGCGCCTCACAACGTGCGCAACCTCCTCACTCTCCAAGGGCGAGCTCGAAACACAGCTGCGCAGATTGTGGAACAGCTTTCTATACCTCTCCAGTCAGCAACCGCACTCTTCAAAACAACAAGACTCGCTCGTCAAGCTTCTACAAGTTCTGACCACCAATTCCTCTACGCTCAAAGACACCAATGGTAGAGGAGTCGAGGTTGATGGCAGCAAAGTCTGGCGTGGTCTTCCTCTCTTCGGCCAACAAGCCCGCGAATGCTGGAACTTCCCTAGTGACAAAGAGGTGGATACTAAGACCAGAGATGTGTGGATCAATGTCAATGCATTCGTCGCACGCTTGACTGCTGCCGCTATCAACGAGCATGGTGGTGAGAGACAAGGTTACAGCCCTCTCGACTATTCTCTCTACGGCATATGGAGTCTGAGAAGTGCACTCGAGGAGAAGCGGGAGAACCTGCCTGGCAAAACCACAGTCGATGCTTCGGTAGGTGCTGTTGCAGTATGGATTGTTTATGCTGGTCCTACGCTTAGAGGTCTCTCAGAAAGCAACAAGACTTATAGTGGCAAGGTTGCAAAGCCAGGCTCCAAGTTCAAGGATCAGGAGTGGAGAGGCTATACCAAGGACAGATGGCAATCGTGGAAGGAAGAGCTCGCCCAGGCAAAGAGCCTCGTGCAGGATGACGGTATACAAAATCTCGTGCAACAAGCATTAGAAATCATCAAGCAATAGTTAAACAATCGAAGGCCAGAGCCGGGAAACTGGCGCTTAAAAGGTTAATCATCAATTGAGATCGAGCTGTCGATAGATATTGCACAGGGAGATGCTCAAATCGACAATCCTATCACTCACAATCTTGCTTGATCGTGTCATGTCATATGCGTTTTCTACAAGTGCTATTGGCTGATCTCTGAAGTTGTCCAGCTTCCTATTAGCACGAGGAGGCAGAATTGAGCCACCGTAGCTTTGAGCCACCGTAGCTTTGAGCCACTGTAGCTTTGAGCCACTGTAGCTTTGAGCCAACTGCATCTGATGTCCCAATGACTACCTATCCTCGCTGCCCTCTTGATTCAGGAGTAGCTGTTTGTTTGATTGCTGTACAAATACTTAAAGACTCAGCGATAGCATCACACTGTCGCAACGTGCCTAAGCAGATCACACTCACAGAACGGTCGTTTGGGCAATGGCTCATATCTAGGAGTGGCTCAAAGCTAGGGTGGCTCAGATCTACCCCGGCGTGCTTACAACATTTCATTCACGAAAGACTTGGCCAGAAGTCTTGACCAAGCCGAAGTCTACTTCGGAAGCCATCGTTGTCAACATCAATATTGGTCGTATGAAACGATGTTCGCATAAGCATGTCAAGAGACTTTGTTTCCTCTCAATGGATTGTATTGGTGATCTTTACTCACGCATATATGTCGAGGTGTTCATCATCTGAAATACAGCTGTACTGTGTTGTATAACTTAGAGAGAAGGATCATGAGGAGTTGATTTGGAAGCTGAGTTGCGCAGGAAAAGAACCATTACACATTTCAACTCATCAGCCATCCGGACACCAGGCAATGCCCATTGTCGATTCCACAAAATAGGATCGTCTTCTGAACAACAAAAGCAAAACATACAGCAGCAGGGATTCCCACGTGGTCACCCACCGTAGTACTAATCTGCCGTTCAACTGCTTATGTATGGCAGAGCGGACGGGATGCCCAGTTTTCAGCTGACTGTGGCCGTATGTGCTTGATGGCTGGACTTCAGACAATATAAACATGTGTGATCCTCAGCCATGTTGGCCTCCAAGTACTGTTGCATCCTTGCTCATCTTTCTTTGGAAGCAAAAACGAACATCGAATTTACTATCAACTACAGACGGTACATAACGATCATAATCCAGATACATATCGCACAGCGACACCATACATATTATGCACAGCGACAACGAGTGCACTGTCGAAAACCATTCGCTCTACAAATGAAGCGAAAATAAGGAAGGAAAAGGCAATAGTTGAATCCCTTACTACGATATACGACACGGTCTAGAAGCAGTCGCGTGCGCCGAACTGCTGACACTTCCAGAGTCCGTACCCACCCGACAACGTTTCCCCTCTGGTGATATCTACAAGAGGTCGCTCGCCATTTTGCCCTGTCTGAAACCAGGATCTAATCGAGCCGAAACATTCAGGATGCGTGTCTCTCGCCATCTCTTGCCGTAAAGTGCAAGCCTCATGGCGATCGACGTTGCCGTTGAAGGATCAGTCAATGAAGTCCAGAACAGCAGCAACTCCACCCTGTGCCTGAACTGTCATACCTAAAAGAGTTGCTACGTACGAAGATCTGCCGCGTGCAAGATACATCGTCCATGAGTATCGGCAGCTAGATTGCAAGTTGTCATATCAACCCCCTCGAAAGTCATCAATCGGACTCTTTCTCTGCTGTGAAGGACATGATTCTCTCTTCTAACAGCAGCGATGTCGAAGACATTCCCATCAGCTGAGTTGGACTGTTGTCAATATACAACGTTCCGCATCTACAACTGTCTTCACGCGAAGACACATCTAGCATCAAAAGAGGACACTGCTTATGCATGTCATCTTGAATTGGACAGCCCACTACTCAGAAGACATACTAGTCCGTATTTCAATGTCCGGCTCTCGCCTACATTGACTCTCCTCTGTACATTCGAACTCCTTTGCAGAGACGAAGGTCACCACGTGGCTGTCCACTAAAGGATCTGGTCCCGCAGATCACACAAAAGGATTCAGCCTTGTGCATTGCATGAGCTGGACCGGATCTACATAACATCTGACAACACCCCAGGGCTGAACTCAATTGTGCAAACTTCGTGCGAAACGAGACGCCGGAGATGCTCAAACCCCCTGTATGAACCCTGATTCGTGAAAAACATCTCCCTCGGCAAGGGTAACTGGCAGCAGACGCATGTACTGCTAGACTCAGAAACTTTCCCTACGAGCGATTTTGTTTGTGTACATCACGGTCGAATAACGCCACCAGCCAGTGTCTTTCAATCAAGCTGGACAAACTACATATATCGAAGTTTCACGTACTGTCACAGGCGGCCGGTGGATCCGCAATCCGAAACGAGTTTATGCTGTGTACGAACAGATGATATAAATTTGACCACGGCGAAGCCAAACATACAAGCCTCCGGTGCGGTCCGTCATTGCAGCCAAGAGGCTCAAACTATCACCATATGTATGCCAAAGCATAGCATATGCAGACCTTTGAAATCACCCATTCATTGGCCAGCACAGCTGAATGACATTAGTAGAGAAGGCCAACCACGATACCTCTTCCCAAACAGTCATGCAATCGATGGAATTGCCTAAACGAGTGTGCTGTTTGATGGACCCAGATGGGGTGAGTGGAAGCGATCGAAGTAGCCGCAACGTTGCTGTTATTGGGCACCGTCAGACAAGCACGCTCGAGACGCAGCGACAGGTCATAACAAAAGGGCGAGGCTATCCCAACGGCACTCGGTAAGAGGCGCGATCCCGGTGGAAGATCCGGGTCCTATTGCATCTAGGACGCACTGACGCCAGGGTCCTTGTGAGCTACAGGATTAAGCGGGTTCGCGAAAGCAGCTTGAGCTCGATCAAGAACCCAAGTGCGAAGTCCAACGGCGCTCAATAAATAATAGTGACGCAAAGAACTTAGGAGGATAGCGGCGGTGGCAGCGGCGGTCGTGGTCGCCTCGGGCCGTTGATCTCATTGCCAAGCTTCTCCTCCCGCGACCCCACGCGACGAGCACGATTCCACGAACTTTCGTCACATATTTTCCCCCTCTTGGCCTTACAGCAGGCTATGCACATTCGGTGGAAGCTCTGCTCATGCAGAGCTTCGTTTTCACGAACACTCGCTTTCAATTCTCACACGAGAACCAACTGGCTCAACATAAAGGTAGCGGCTAACAATACTCGCCGTTTAGATGGCTGTATAATGATAGGAGAATAAGCAACATCGCCACCCAGAAGCGTTGAAAAGCCATGAGTCGCTTCGAGGCGAAGCCCCTACAAACACACGCCCAGGCATGAATCTCAAGGCGCCTCACCTTGTTCCTCAGCTGAACACTTATGCTTATCTGTGTTCTTGTCATCTCAATGGCAAGGGTCTTAGCCTATGTTACATTCTGGAAAGTTGATCTGTTGTGACTTGGCTTGTTTGCAAGTCTTTAGTCGTACTTTCCTGCCCTGCCGGGCGTTGGCTCTGATTCTTGCAAGGTAGGGCGAGAATCAGAGTTTCACTTCCTCTGCAGATCTCCCGTAGCCGTCCAGGAGTCCTCGCCATCTTTTACCTCACGCTCAAGGCGTTGAACATATACTCTACGCGAGACGTTAAACCACGTCCGGCAGTGTGGGATACAAGGCACTAGTATTACACCGTTGACACTAACTACTATACACACACGTGAGTTGACCGCGGCATCAGAAGACGTCAGGTTCACTGCTCACCATCATCGCCAGCAGTTACAAGCAAGAGATATGCCGCACAATCACCACTGAGTGGCTTTGAACTGGTCTGCCGTTGCGGATATGGATTAGGTCCAAATTACTTGAAAAACATCGTGCAATCGCCATCATCTGCCTATTGGTCACGATGTTTCCTAATCACCAGACGAATCGGCTGTCTGCCTATTGGAACTAAGAATCAACTCGATCTGGAGCCCCGTGTTGTTTCGTTTGTCTCTGCAAGGGGAGCACCGCCCGCATGGTTCAGTAGAAGGTCTGGAAAGGTCCCTGCTTGAACGTCTAGCTGGATGTCTGAGTCGCTACGCCGTTAGAATTGACAGACGAACTCGCGTGTAATGATCAACGGTGGCATGCTTGAAAGTCATGGCACTCGTCTCAGTCCTAACACAACTGACCTCTGGGCTGTCAAGTGTAAGCGGACCGACGGACGGGTACCTCTGCTCTTCATAACGGTTTCAGTATCTGGAGCGTGGTCAGTAACCTGCAAGGAACTCTATGGGGGAACTCTCTACAACACCGCTGAAACTTGACTATCGATCTTTCTTTTCACTAGAGCCTGTCTATCGCCAAACACTTCCCACGGACCTGGGAGTTCTGGCGGGGCCTGTCCGTTGGTCTATATCGAAAAATCATTTTCTGTCTCTGGGACACTTAGTATAAGTATCTTGAGGGATCTTCGTTGTCCCACTTCTCCATCATCATCTCATTTCTTGTGCACCGGGCAACGAAGATCCTGGCGGTTTTCGATTATTTCATACCTTGTCATATCCTTGGCACTCGATTAATCCTCCTCTTCTTTGTTATAATACCTAATCTAATACAACTTTAATCATCTTCGGACACAGCACCCGACAGCCATGTCACGTAACAACAGCTTCTCTACCATGCAACGCAACGACAGCTTCGATCTGNTGAGTCTCAGCAATCATCTCTTGCTATTACTCATGCTAATATATTCCAGCTCACTAGCGCATCATGACCATGTGGTCTGCGTTGTTGGTGTCGGCTATGTTGGCGAGCACCTTCTCAGATCCTTTGGCACTTGCTACCAGTCCATTGGCTTCGACATCTCTATCCAGCGCCTCGCACAACTGCAACCTATCTTTGGTCACATGCCCAATGTCACTCTCACCAACGATGAGTCCCTCTTGGACAGAGCTACTGCCTACCTCATCTCAGTTCCTACTCTTCTCAAGGCTGACAACACTGTCGACCTGAGCCATCTGATCAGCGCTCTCGCCATGGTTCTGAAGCACGTTCAGCCTGGCAACACTATTGTCATTGAGAGCAGTGTCCAGGTTGGCACCACCCGCCAAATCCTTGGTCCTTACCAGAACATTCTTCACTGTGGCATGTCACCTGAACGTGTTGACCCCGGTCGCACCTTCCCTACTGCCCAGCAGATCCCCAAGATTATCTCTGCCCTTACTCCCGCATCGAATTCAGTCATCCACAAGTTGTACGCTCGCGTCTTTGACCAGGTGGTGCCCGTCAGCAAGCCTGAGGTTGCTGAGATGACCAAGCTATTCGAGAACTGCTACCGCATGGTCAACATTGCTTACGTCAACGAGATGTCTGATGCAGCACGCGCTCACGGCATTGATCCCAACGAGATGATCGATGCTGCTTCTACAAAGCCCTACGGCTACCAAGCTTTCCGCCCCGGTCTTGGTGTCGGCGGTCACTGCATTCCCGTCAACCCTTTCTATCTCTTCTCCAACAACCCCAACCTGCCTGTTCTTAAGCGTGCTACGAAACTCATGCGTAACCGTCCTGCTGCTTTGGCAAAGAAGCTTCACCGACGATGCGCAGCCCGTGCTGCTTGTCCTACTGGTCCTCGCATCCTTGTCGTGGGCATTGGCTTCAAGCCTGGCCAAAGTGTCCTCAGCTACTCTCCTGGCCTTGCCTTCGCAACTGAGTTGCAGCGTCTGGGTTGTTCGCGTCTCGTTTTCCACGACCCTCTTGTCGAGCAAGCTCAAGTGCCGTGGCTGGAGAAGCTTGAACATTCTGGGTTCCACCCCGGCCGCTTGGACCTCGAGTTCGATGCCGTAGCTGTCTGCACAAGACAGCATGGCGTCGACTTTAGCGTCCTTGACAAGCTGCGCCACTGCAGGGTCAAGACCTTCGACGCTGCATAGACATATGTCTGCTGCATCATTTCCGCTCTTGCATTACTTCACTTCGCCTTGCATATCATCCTTTCTACGGGTCGCGTACCGTCTATCTCGGTCTTTTACGAGTTCAGGCCTTATACGCTAATTCTTTTCTCTGTCTTTCGATTATTTGCTGGGCATCTTAGCGATCTTGTTATTGTTTTTCCTATCACTGACCAATCAATATTGGCTATTATCATCTTTATTAGATACTAGATTTAGAACATCTTTCACATACCTAAAAGTCAATCAGATCTTGTTGTCAAAGAAAGCATGTTCCTGTCTCCTTCCTGTTTAGTTCTCTCACATTTTTCTCGAATTCTTCTAGAAGTGTAAATCGATTCGCTTAGTAGTTCAATTCGATCTTGGCTGTAACATGATTGCAAATCGTCCTACAAGCCGACGTTGAAATACAATAGATGGATAAATGATTAAGGTTTCTTGTAACCCTAAAAGTATAACTTGTTTTTTTGGGTGCAGTATTGACCGTGCGTACCTTCCAAATTCTGAACTTTACCTACAACCCAAATTTCCACGCTCTCCTACCAAATTATCAACGGCATAACTCTAACTCTCTCCCCTTTCTCACATGACTTTTACGCTTTTCCAACTCTCGTCTACCCACCCTGATTTTCGCCCCGATCTCCAGGCACGCAATACAACGTCTACAAACTCAAAATTTCCTCTTCGTTATGAGATACGAGGTGCCCGGGTTCCGGAGCTTCGTGCTTCCATGGTTCGATGGCTTTCCAACCTGTTAAGATCTTGATGGGGCTTCTTTCCAGCCTAACCCAAAGTTCTCGATTAGAAAGTTGTATGTCGACATTAAGCGGCGGACCTGCGGGGGTACCTGCATATGGGGCTAGTTAAAGTGTGATATCAAATTGTTGGCTTCTTGGCAATTTTTTCTAAATGACTGGGCATCGTCCTGCTATGCAAACCAGTGTTCGTCCGCGGAGAGCAAAGAAAACAGCCTCATCTCAAGGTACTTTGGGTCGTTGACCATCACCCACATTGTGTGTAGGTTGCTGACTCGACTGACATGTGTCGAGACGGAAGTCTCTCTGACAGAATGCTATTTACGCAGAACTACGCTTTGTTCTCCGGAATGATGCTTTGGGACAGCTGCTATACACAAGAAAGACATTCAAAAGAAGTCGCAATTGGAAGCTTCGGCACCATGCGCATCTACGTTCACCGTGGCTCGTAAACAACTGCAGCCTCTCGTCTAAACTTCCAAGAAGAGGTGTTCTCGCGGGCAAATTTGCAGTCGTCGCCTACACATCCCCAAAGAGACAGCCACGCCTTTTTTTCTCATGCAAGGACGTTATACCTGATTTCGAAATACCACTCGAGCCTATGCATGCGTCCGTATCGTATAGACGTATACCGCCGATGATCCTCCAAAGCCCTAATACGGACCACAGTCTGGCTATCCTTGCTGCCGCCATGTCGTGGTTGCCACATCTGGCGACGAGGAGTTCCATGAATACGAGGTGTTCTCTTTCTGGAAACGGGAGATCAGCGATGGTATCCTTCGAGAAATGCGTATATTAACCTTCGTACAGTCTCCGCTGCTTCTCCCCCACCAAGACACGTCTCAGCTCTCGTCGCTAGTAATATGGGTGCACTTTATAAAGGTGCGAGAAGCTTTCAATACGGCGGTGGGCTCCGCGATCGATCTATAGCGACAGCTTGCCCACCATCTGAACGACTTTTTTAAGCCGCCAAACCTTGACTGATTTGCTCGCGTGAACCACTACATGTCCAGACCAGTACGGCAGAGTCTCATGGCCAGTTTCACCGATATTGAAACGTCAGGGAGGTGCACAGTAACGACATATGCCTAATCTGTAGTATGGACCAAGGTTCGGTAGGTTATTGTGACAGCAGCCACTCTGATGATGCCCTTTGGTTGATGGCTTCCATTGGGCCAGCACTGCTCAGCAGGAATACCATCGATAGCTTAATTCCTTAGAGTGTGGCTCTCGACAACTTCCAAGATCATGAACTGACTTTGTACCATGATGAAAGGAGAGTTCAACTTTCAGGGTGAACGAAGTCCTTTTAACCGATACAACAAGAGCGACAAACTTACAAAGCCTCACTGAATTCTCCGGATGGTCCGAATGGAATCCGCTCCGGACTAATCTTGGTGATTTGATCTCAGTCAAGTGACCGAATTCAGACGACCTTATCGCCCTTTGGTTCATACTCGACATGCTGTGAGAAACGCGACAATGTCATCGATTCCCCTCGGCTCATTCAACCAATGGCCACCAGTGTCATATGTCCGCCATGTCACTTTCAACCCGAGATGCCGCAGATTCTTCTGCATGAGCTCTCCATTGTCTATCGAGATGACTTTGTCGTCCTTGTTATGTGCCAGGAAGATCGGTGTGCTGACAAATGTTCCACTTTTGACTTCGTCGTAAAGTGGCAGCCAAGTACAGAAGCCCATATACCCACCGATCTGCAGACCGTTCCGAAGCAAACTATGTATGGCGACTGCAGAGCCTTGACTGATCCCGCCTAAGAAAACACGATCAACAGACACGAACTCTGTCTCGGATCTGACCAAGCCTGCAATCCTGGCTGCTGTCTTTTCTATGCCTGCTCTGCTCGTCTCTTCTTCGTCGTGCGGTTTCTCTGTAGTCCACATGTCGAACCACTGCGACAGCTCCATGTCGAATCGCTTTGATTTGAGCATCCCAGAATTTGGAAACACCCATTTGATGCCTGGATAGATCTGAGGAAGGGTACGGTTGTCTGATGCCTGGCTCTCAAAGAGCTCCGCTGCGAATTCTGAAGCGACACTGTCGCGTCCGTGAAGCATGATGATGGTGTGTGAATGTGTTATCGTTGGTTGAACGACATAATCATCGATGGCTTCCATGAGTCTGGATACTCGGCGGTATGAATGTTCTTGACTGGTCTGTCGTCTGCGGAGGCTTCGTTGGTCACAGTACAGGTAGTGGTGGTGAAAGTACATGCTACAATATCACTTGGCTGTCGATTGTTGGCGAAAAGAGCAAGCAGCAGAACAGGCGAAATGTCGGATAACAGTTGTTCATCACACGCCGTACACTTGATGACTCATTTGTATGATTTTCTGCATCACTAAACAATTTGCTCATTATTGAGTTGATATGCTGGTGGAAGTCCTGGTGGCCTCAGGCAGCCACGCAGCCAGGGTGACCCAGGTAACATCTTGCGAAAGTTATATATCCTGAATAACACAAGCACATCATTGTATATCCGGATTTGCTTTTGCTCGAGAGTATCTGCGACCCTCACTCATGGGAATAGAGCTTTTTACTAGGCCTTGATCATTGATGCTAGAAGAAATCTATATTTTCGAATCTTGAGATACAAAGTTCCGAAGATATATGCAAGACAAACTAAAGTGAGTGCAGCTATCACTGTTAAGAGATCTTTACCTACAAGAACACGACACACCCAATGAATAGACTGTACACACTTTAGCAGGCCCAGTGAAGAGTCAAAGACTGAATTTCAGTGCACAGAAGAGTGGTTGTGATGCTGTTCTTGATAAGATCAAGTCTCGATGGACGGCGGAAGCTTGGCAGATCAAACACAGCGCTGGCCACAAAGCATGCAGACTGCGAGTATCGAAGCCTCGAAGGCTGCATTGAAGCCTCGACGCTTGTGCCCAATCCTTGACCGGATATGCATCAAATCTATGGGAAGCAAAACTACTGTCGATACACTACGCACTGAGACAGCAAGGAGCAAAAGAGATGTCGCAGCCAGGAATCGAACCAGGGTCTAGCGCTTGGAAGGCGCTAATGCTAACCATTACACCACTGCGACAGTGCTCAAATTGTGCTTGAATGTGATATATGACCTTCAAACAACATGACAGTCGAACCGAGGTCGTGGGGTTCGTTGTTGATACTCCATACTGTGAATTGGCGAGTTTGCCGTGTCCAATTGATCCTGTGCCTCGAAACAACAATGCATTGTTCGTTGAGCTTTAGTCAACCAAGACGAAGGACAGGGTCGCATGAAACTTGTTCTCGGGATCGACGGGTAGCAAGCAGCGGGCAGTCTGTGCGACATAAGGCTGGGGCATTCAGATGTACGTCACTGGCAATGACGCGCGAAGTGTCTGGGTGAGCTCAATCTTCCCCTGGAGAGCTCAATGCATTCAGTTCTTTACTGCCATCCAGCTTCACATACAAAATGTCTCTGAACGCAGAGCCCGCCGATCCGCAAGAGCGACAGGAACATGACCTTCCACCCAAGTCGTTCGCCGATGCAGCTCATGAAGCTCTCGAACAAAATGGCCAGGATTCAGTCGACGAAGAACTCATCAAGGAAACACCTCCGACAAGGAAGCTGTCGAGAAAAGGCAGCATTGAGCCTCGTCCGCTCCAGGAAATGCTAGACGAGGAGGAGAAACAGCCTTCATTACCATCAACGCCCGTCCAACCCCGCCGCACACGCTCTCAAAAGCAGGAGAAGTCATGGGCAGATATGGCTGAAGAGGGTGTCAACACCGCTGCACACCCTGTCATCGATCTCCACCCTGGCGAGGGTCATGAAGCCCATGAGAATGGCGAAGAATTCACAGGACAGGGCCACAACGAGTCGCCTAAGAGTCCAGCCCAGCTTCATCGACCTCACAAACGCACTTCTTCCATAAAATCAAACAAGTCTGTGAGCTCCAAGAAGACTGTCTCAGAGGGTCCGGACGGCCAGCAACAGAAGCTTGTATACGAGAAGTTCGAGAGTCCTGATGGCAAGCAATTGACCAGTGTGAAGCCCGATGATTCGTACGAGGAGGCTTTGAGAACAGACGAGAAGGAAGCTCCTCAGAAGAAACAACAGCAATCCAAGGCGTCCAGAGACGAGCTCGTCAGTGGGAGAAGAGCCGGAGCAGGCTGGGAGTCGTCGGCGTATGTTCTTTCTCTCATCTCTTAACCGAACTATCTCGCTAACGTATCTCAGCNNATAAGATGGGCGCCACTCAACGTTCCGCTTCAGCGTCGACTCCAGACGGGCATGGTTCTTGTCCATACCTTGAGCATTGCCCTCTTCCTTGCAGCCTTCTTCGTCCTTTGCGCCATTCCTGTGCTCTGGCCCTTGTTGTTGCCTTACCTTCTCTATGTCCTCTTCTCTAAGGCTGGCACTTCAGGCTCTCTCAAGTATCGCTCCGAGTGGCTGCGTCGCCTTCCAGTATGGTCTCTCTTCGCTTCATACTTCCCTGCTCGTCTCCATCGTTCTCAAGAGTTACCTGCCACCCGTAAGTACGTCTTTGGTTACCACCCGCATGGTATTATCAGCCACGGTGCCTTTGTCGCTTTTGCAACAGAAGCTCTTGGCTTCGCGCAGTTGTTCCCGGGAATCACCAACACACTCCTCACTCTTGACTCAAACTTCCGCATCCCTCTCTACCGCGATTATGCCTTGCGTCTTGGTCTGGCCTCAGTCTCTCGTGAGAGTTGCGAGAACATTCTGTCCAAGGGTGGTCCTAACGGCGAGGGCATGGGTCGTGCCATCACTATTGTTGTCGGTGGTGCTCGCGAATCACTGGACGCTCAGCCTAACAGCCTGCGTCTTGTACTCGCTCGTCGCAAGGGTTTCGTCAAGCTCGCCATCCGCACTGGCGCTGACCTTGTTCCCGTACTGGCGTTTGGAGAGAACGAACTTTACGAGCAGTTCGATCCTCAAGCCCATCCTACAATTCACAAATTCCAGCTACTGGTCAAGAAGGCTTTGGGCTTCACCATCCCACTTTTCCACGCACGTGGTGTCTTCAATTACGATGTTGGTATGATGCCTTACCGACGCCCACTCAACATCGTCGCTGGTCGACCAATCATGGTGCGCAAACAGGAACGTCCTGACTCCAAATACGTGGATGAGATTCACGCGCAATATGTCGATGAGCTTAAGCGTATCTGGGACGAGTGGAAGGACGTCTTTGCCAAGCACCGCGATGGTGATCTCGAAATCGTCGAGTAATCTGTTCCTTTGTCATGACTTTCTTCATGCACTTATCTGTGCGCTAATGCTTACAGGGAGGCTTGATGTAGCTCGTGTCAATGTTGTATTCTAGATCTTAGCTTGATAGCTCTATTGACGATTTATGCTCAATTTGAGCTCGTTCCTTCGCAATTACCTCTATCTACCTCTTTCAGCCCAGCGTATCGGAAGCGGAATTTCGCAGAATCCAAGCAGATCAAGCACTGAGTCGCTCCTGCCTCCTTCTCGGTGTTCCAACTCCCCTTGCTCGCATTACCGCCTCGCGCACACATCCAGAACACAACGATGGCTGATCAGCGAAAAGTTCTTGTCCACCGTTCTCGCCATAGCAAGAACGCCCTTCCTCGATCGCAAATATTCCCGTTCCTGAAATTACCTCTGGAGATACGCATCATCATCTATAATTACATGATCGAGAACGGAAAACAAAAGTCAACTCGGCGCCGTCTTCCCTCGCTCTTTCACAAACCTCCAGATCACTCGCGAGATCTACGAATATTGTACCCTTGCCGCAACCTACGACATCAGATTTCCAAACATTTCACGAAAAAGGTTGTCACAGCTTCCCGGGTATTGGGCTTTACCCTACGTACTCTTCAAGGCTCCACAAGCAATCGCTTTGGTGGTATTGACCCGCCAACTCAAGAAGATCTTGCACGAAGCCGAAAGATTTGCCGTGCATAAAGACAGGAAAGGATTGTTGACATACATACGAACGAGATGTAGATGCTGCGATGGTTTGGAAGAATGGCAAGCAAGTCGGGGGTGTAGGTCATGCCGAAAGATTGTAAAGCGCGAGGGTTGGCAAGAGATGTTGGAGAAATATGGTTCCTTGGTCAAGCACTACTGAAGGTGTTCGTGTAGCGGCGCGGTGGAGGCTAGTCACTATGACAGTGATGGTAGTGGTTGGTTCGAAGAGTACGCGAACTGTTCCTGAACTTGGCTAATGTCTGTAATAGGTATGAACTTTTGCCTAGATTCTTGCAGTTGACAGATGTATCTTGATAGCATAACCTTGCTCAAAGTCATTCATGGTTCATGTACAGCTCTATGTCGTGAGTGAGATTAGAGTCATGCCAAGTGAGCACTGAAGAGTCATCATTGTCGTCACTCAATCTAACTACTATCCTGACCACAAACCAGGCCCCTGCTTCTCAACTTCCTTCAGACAAGCTCCATGGATATCTTTGACATCATAAATGTCATGTGCACGATAACTGAGCGAAAATATCGGCCATCAACGAGGAACCACGTCAAGAGCCCATACCGTCAGCGTCAAGGCCCAGTACAGAAAACATTCCCATTCCTCAAACTGCCTCTAGAGCTACGGATCATGGTATACAACCACGCAATCTCGGATCAAACGATCAACATCACCAACCCTTGTAAGTTTGAACGTTCGGCTGCTCTTCTGCATACAAACTCACAACTTACTCGCGAAATCTATCAGTTCTGTCCCATCACCGCTGTTATCGACATATCAATCCCGCTGCACAGCTTCCGGTGGCACGGTGGCCAAGCCGTACACCAAATGAAATTCGCCAACAAAGCAGTTAAGAAGTTCTGCAAGGTTGGTTGCAGAAAACAACTAACCATGAAGGTAAAGGTCAGATGCATGGAGCATGGGAAGGCATGTAAAGGGTTGGGTGGAAATGAGGTTTGCCGCGAATGCGAGATGTTCGTACAATGTAAATCTTGGAGCTCTGGGACATCAAAAATCAGAACTTGATCACGGAGGATCGGTTGTTTGAGTTTTGTTGAGCTAGGAGTAATGGTTTTTGAGTCCAGTTTTTCGTGGTTGATGGATGAGTCTTGTCAAAAAACAACTTGCTCAAACTGGTAGGTCCATGTCATCTTCGGTGGTATAGTATTTTGCTCACAACTGGAATAGCGGCTCTGCGTCACCGCTACTGAACAGTCATCCTTGTCGTCAATCTAGTCTGACTACTGAGATGCTGTTGGTCCCGGATTCTGCTTCACCTCACACATCACCCATTATGGATAACCAACCTCAAGAGGGATCTCAGCCACCAGCAAAAACCAGCTCCGCATGGTCGAGGCTCCGTAAGATGACGCCCAAGAGAGAACAGAAGAACAAGCAAAAGAAGCAACATACCTTTCCCTTTCTTGCTCTACCCTTGGAGCTGCGCATCATGGTGTATGACCACGCAATATCAGATCAAGAACACAACATTACCAAACGCCGCCATGGTTATCGCCTACCTAGTCTCTTCCACATACATCCCCAGATCACAAGCGAGATATACCAATTCTGTCATATTACCACCATCATCGACATTGCTATTCCATCGATGAGCTGGTCACTTTACAACCCCATTAAGATTTTCAATGCTTTTGTCTTATTATCCAGATTAGACATGGCCAACGAAGCAGTAAGAGAGTTTCGCAAACTGGAAGGAGAAAGACATTTGTCTATGAAAGTAAAGGTTAGATGCCTGGGCTGCAAGAAGAAGGAGTGTAAAGGGTTGCGTGGGGAAGACACTTGTATTGAGTGTGTGCTATTCGAGCACCGTTGGAACAACAATGATGCTTTAAAAGAGGATATGTGGGCACCAGACTTTTTGTGTTTTGCTGAGCTATGGATAGAGAGTCGTACAACCAAAGTCCTTTTCGCTTTAGCAGGCCGTGTTGATAGGCGAGTGATTATATTTTATCAAGATTCATGGTTACGTCATCAGTGACTCTGGAGTTACGACGCTTGTCGCAGTGGTGTAATGGTTAGCATTAGCGCCTTCCAAGCGCTAGACCCTGGTTCGATTCCTGGCTGCGACATCTCTTTTGCTGATGATTACCATACTTTTGTCACAATCCCACGGGTTGCTACCTCTAGGATCAGATCAGAAGCCAATTGTGCTTGTGTCGTGAGACCCGAGTTTTCGTTTTGGTTGGTGAAATCTCGACACATGTTGGACGCCTGCATGAACAGGGATGATAGAAAGGCGAGTGGAACGGCTACTCTTTGTGGTAGCGCCGAAATTCGAGTCTTATTTTCTGCTTGGGCAAGACTTGACGACATGCTTCAAGCCAGATTGAACACAATATATATAATCCAAGAATGTACTCTGAAACTTAGTCCGCCAGCGTGCTACTCAAATACAAGCGGGTCTGTAATAGCCAGAGCTTCCACGAACCCTCATTCTCGAACCCTAATCCTTCCCATCCTACAACCCACCAGGACCCGTGCAACGATAAACATCGCAAGGTCGCTAGATGTGACGGAATGTGAAGAGAGTCAAAGACGAGGGGAGAGAAGAACGGGATTATTGATCTTGCGCGGTTGTCTCGTCGGATACCAACAATGGAATATGTGTTGGTTGACGCCTGATAGTGTATCTGCCTCACGCTTAGAGGGGAATGTAGGAAGTAGGAACAACAAGAAGTGAGAGAAGGTTGTAGACAGAAAAAGTCTATCAGAACGTTCGTGGATATAGAGTAGTAGGGTGTTTTCTCACGTTGATGACAAGAAAGAAGGGGTTTGAACAAGACAAACGTCGCGACGGGGATGATCCATAATGGAATGCGTTGCTTTTTTTCTCTTTTGCTTCAATGCTTCACACCATTCACTGGCTGTGGAGTTTGTCGAACCTGCCATTCGCACCCTGGGGCAGCTCGCCTGTCGGCGGTGGTGGAGGGGGTGGTGGCACTGGGCCGTATGTGCGAGGTTGTTGTTCGTCCTCGGTATCGTCATCGTACTCAGCCTCGACGCTGCCCTCCTCATCCTCGTCATATTCGTCGTACTCGGAATCTGTCTCGGCAAGGTCGTCTTCTTCGTCTTCTTCGTCGGGGTGATGGGCTGGGTTTGGCGCTCCGGGGGCGGCGTTGACCATATCTGCGCGTCCGTAACCGTTGGTCTGCATGGCGCGACAGAGCTTCTTCAGCTTCTCGTTCTCCTTGTGTAGGCGATCGATGGTTTGCTGTGAGTGGGTGCGTTCCTCGGCCATCTGGAAGATGTTTTTGTTGGTAGCCTCTTGCTTGCGTGTCAATTGCATGTTTTCCTTTTCCAAACGCTTGGACTTTTTGCTCATTTCTTCCATCTCTTTGCGGAAGGTCAGGAACAGGTCGTTGCTGTTGTTAAGGGTGTCTTCGACCTGCTAATGCGGTCAGTGAGTGAGATGGCACTGCCTAAGTTGGAAACGGGGAGGAAGTTGATCGTTGAACGGTTACGGCTGTACTGGTGGTAGTAGAGACGGGCGGGGGCTCTCTGCGAGAGAGGTAGAAAGACATGGACGAGGGCAGCATGTTTGGAAAAAGTCTCACCTGCTTAAACTTCTCCACATAAATATTNNCAGCTGACTGCGCAGTTCATTCTCTGTTTGGGAAAAGGTAGATACCTGACGGGTCAACTGATGCGACTTGTTCAATTCTGCATCTTGTTGCTTGCGGAGTCGTTCTTGTTGTGCGAGATGGTATTGGATTTCGAGCTCCTTGCTTCGGAGGAGCGAGTGGAATTGGATTTCGCGCATCTCGTATTGTTCGACGAAGGATTTGAACTTTTCTCGGAANACTGATGCAAATTGTCAGTGAAAGCTGAGTGAGGTTCGGGCTGCACAAGAGACATACAGCTTGTCTTCCTCCATCTCGCCGGTCGGTCGTTCTGGAAGTTTGCGATCGCTTATCACTTGCTCAACGTCGCCCACCATTCGTTCGAGCCGGCGATGCAGTTCTTCGTTCTTGTCTGCCGCGCTTTCCTTCAACTCGCGGAGATCCTCCTGCATCGGCAATCAATACACCGCATCACCATAGAGCATCCAGCAGTTGCGCACCTTGAGTTTCTTGTTCTCCTTTGTCAATTCACGACTGAGCTTCTCCAGCTTCTCCTTCATGGAATTGGCCTTTGTGAGCTCTGATCTTTGGGTATCCTTGTCCTTTTGCAACTGATCGCCTCGCTTCTTGGCTTTGATGTGTTCTCGTTCAGTCCTCTTCATCTCTGCCAGAAGTTCCGAGTATTTTCGTTGGACCGTTTCCATTTTGGATATGGGGCCATCCATAGATTGGAGGAGATTTTGAAGGTCCCTGTTCGCCTTCTTGACTTCCCGGTCNTGTTGTGGTCAGTATAAATGAAGATGACAGATAACGATGACCGATCACACACCAATTTCCGCATCTTCTTCAGCCCTGCCTGTAGCATCCTGTTCTAGCTGAGCAATCTTAGCCTGCAGCTGTTTATGTGCGTCATTTGTATCAGCAGCAGGTTTTTTAGGCTTGCTCTTCTTGTTCGCAGAGGGGTTGTTCGGCGGCGGCGGAGGAGCAGCTGGCAATGGAGCATCGTCGCGGGGATCGTGGACAGAAGCAGGCGAAGCGCGTGAGCTGTGAGGTTGGTGTTGTGAGGCGACTTGGGCCATGGCTCAAGAGTGAAAAAATAGTCTATTGGTATAATGGAACGGACGATTGCCCTTGCATTGGGGGCAATTCTGCGCAAGGAGCAAGTCGAGGTTGGCGCACTGAGACAGGCGGGCACAGCGAAAATCCGGGTGTGCCTGTCTCTGTGGCGCAAAGAAGGAGATCGGAAAGGTAGTGTCTACTGGCGACTAATAAATCGAGGTAGCGATAAAGCGGAGGGTAGTGATATGATGGGTATATCCAGATGAGTAAGAGGGGGTCTCGGACAGGGCCTGCTATGGATGGCAGACGGGCAAGCCAAGCGGGTATAGAAATGGATCGAGGGATATTCCAGACGGAGCAGGTGGTCCAAGTAATAGTCCAAGTTCTTTCAGCACTTATTCACGGTTGTACGTCGTGTGCCAGACAGGCTATCAGACTCGGCCTCGTCGCTGTGCAAAGAGAGGCAGGTGCGGACGGAAGAACCAGCCGTTCGCCCACCTGGTCTGTGCACCATTCGCGACTGCCCTTTGAATTGAATCATCGAAACATCCAGGTTCCTTCCTGAACACGAAACTGAGGCTTGTAAGATCAGAAGCTCTGATCTGCTTGAACATGTTGCGCGGAGTCAACAGGCTAGCCGTCAGGCCAAACCGCCTTGCGCACACCGACCTACCAGCTTTGCGACGAACTTATGCTTCCGTGACGGACCTGTCCAACTATCCCAAGCCTGGAGATCAGCTACACGGATTCACCTTGAAGCGTGCTAAACACGTTCCCGAACTCGAACTTACTGCTCTTCAGTTCACCCACGAGCGTACCGGCGCTGACTATCTGCACATTGCTCGAGACGACCAGAACAATGTCTTCTCCATTGGCTTCAAGACGAATCCTCCGGATGCCACTGGAGTCCCTCATATCCTGGAACACACCACTCTTTGCGGCAGTCAGAAGTTCCCTGTTCGCGATCCCTTCTTTAAAATGCTGCCACGATCCCTCTCCAACTTCATGAACGCCTTCACCTCGTCCGACCATACCACATACCCATTCGCCACGACCAATGCTCAAGACTTCAAGAACCTCATGGCTGTCTATCTCGACGCTACTCTACACCCTCTTCTTCAAGAGCACGACTTTACCCAAGAAGGATGGCGTCTTGGTCCAGAGAACCCTCAAGCCGAGAACCCTTCGTCAGACGACATCATCTTCAAGGGCGTTGTGTACAACGAAATGAAGGGTCAGATGTCTGACTCGCAATATCTTTACTACATTCGCTTCCATGAGAACCTGTTTCCTGCTATCAACAATTCTGGTGGCGACCCTCAAAAGATGACTGATCTGACCTACGACCAACTCAAGAAGTTCCATGCCGACCACTACCATCCGAGCAACGCAAAGGTCTTGACTTACGGAAACCTACCTCTTACTGACCATCTGAAGTCTATCGGCAAGGAGCTGGACAACTTTTCGCGCATTTCTATAGACTCGGATATCAAGGTTCCTGAAAGCCTCGACAACGGGCCTCGCTCTATCACCGTCAAGGGCCCTTTGGATCCTCTGAACCCTGCCGATTCTCAATTCAAGACCTCTGTCACCTGGCTGATGGGAGACACATCCAACGTTCTCGAGAACTTCTCGCTCTCCATAATCTCCTCCTTGTTGATGGATGGCTATGGCTCACCCCTCTACCGCAACCTTATCGAAGCTGGCCTTGGCCCTGACTTCTCGCCAAACACTGGATTTGATGGTTCTGGCAAGCGTGGCGTCTTCTCCGTCGGTCTCAACGGCGTCAAGCAGGAAAATGTTCCCAAGGTCAAGGAGGCTGTTATGGAAACTTTGCGTCAGGTCAGAGAGAAGGGCTTCGACCAATCAAAGATTGATGGTATCCTGCATCAGCTAGAGCTCAGTCTGAAGCACAAAACCGCAAACTTCGGCATGTCAATAATACAGCGATTGAAGCCTGGCTGGTTCAACGGTGTCGATGTCTTTGATGCTCTGGCATGGCAACAGACTGTTGATACCTTCAAGGCAGAATGCGCTAAGGGTGGTTACCTCGAGGGTTTGTTGGAGAAGTACTTGTTGAACGACAACACTTTGACATTTACTATGGAACCTTCTGCAACCTATGGTGAGGATCTTCTCGCAGAAGAAGCGCAGAGACTTGCATCGAAGAAAGCAGAGGCCGAAAAGATATACGGCTCGAAGCAAGAGGCCTACGACCAGCTGAAGAAGAGAGAGCTTGAGCTCGTCGAACAACAAATGCAGGAGCAGGACCTGAGCTGTCTGCCGTCCGTCCACGTCAAGGACATTCCTCGCAGCAAGCCCATCACTGAGACTCGTCAAGACTCTCTCAACAACGTTAAGGTGCAATGGAGAGAAGCCCCGACGAACGGTCTGACTTACTTCAGAGCCCTCAGCATCTTCAAGGATTTGCCTACGGAGCTGCGCACCTTTGTACCATTGTTCTGCGATGCACTCATGCGCATTGGAACCAAGACCAAATCGATGGAAGAGATTGAAGATCTCATCAAGCTCAAGACTGGTGGCGTCTCGTTCGGTTACCATGCATGTACCTCTCCTACTGACACAAAGGTCTGCGAAGAGGGTCTGAGTCTGTCAGGATTTGCGCTCGACCAAAACGTCCCTGCCATGTATGATCTGATCCGAACGATTGTTCTGGAAACCGATTTCGATGGACCTAAGGCCAAGGCCTCTCTCCGCGAGTTGGTACAAAGCGCTGCTAGCGGTGGTGTTGACACAATCGCCGAGTCAGGGCACGCCTATGCCAGACGTGTTGCTGAGGCTGGCATCAGCCCACACGGAAGCTTGCTCGAGCAGACTGGAGGTGTCAGCCAGATCAAGCACATGGTCTCTCTCGCATCTCTCGCCGAGATCGGTGACGACATCATCCAGCCATTGAAGGCCATTCAACAGCTCATTGCAGCAAACCTAGCTAACATGAGAGCCGCTATCACTTGTGGTGCCGAGTCTACCAGCATCAACGAGGCTGCCCTCGAAGGCTTCCTCAGCAGCACCTTCTCATCATCGTCCGAGTTGTCAGCGAAGTCTCAGTCAGGCTTGACACTGACTCGCAATGCCAAGTCGTTCTACCCTCTGCCTTACCAGGTTTACTACTCTGGTCTCGCCCTTCCCACCGTTCCTTACACTGATTCCTCGGGCGCGCCATTGGCGGTACTCGCACAGCTGCTCACACATAAGCACCTGCACCGCGAGATCCGTGAGCGCGGTGGCGCATATGGCGGTGGCGCCTATTCTCGCGCATTGGATGGCGTGTTCGGATTCTACTCGTACCGCGACCCCAATCCTGAGAACACGATCAAGGTGTTGGACAATGTCGGCAAGTGGGCAGTAGACAGAAAATGGAGTGATCGTGACCTCGAAGATGCCAAGCTGTCTGTCTTCCAAGCACTGGACGCTCCTAGAAGTGTCAGTGAGGAGGGTATGACCAGATTCGTGAGCGGAGTAACACCAGATATGGAGCAGACACGACGACAGCAGCTTTTGGACGTGACGCAGGAGCAAGTGCATGATGCTGCTGAACGATTCTTGGTCAAGGGCATGTCGAACAGCAGCATGGCGGTTCTCGGAGCACGCAAGAGCTTCGTCGATGAGGCGCAAGGCTGGAAGGTGCATGAGATTGGGCTAGGTGGTGGTGCGGCTGCCGAGGTAGAGGCTGAGGCAGAGGCTGCCACAGCGGCAGCGTAAAAAGGATGAAAAGTGGAATTTGTCGCCATATACCCATTGTAAATAGATGACTCCTCTCTGTACATTACTGTATATTATATGTATGATTATGATGATCAAGNNATTGATACCAAATGATGTTCTCCAGATTGGGAAGTGGAATTGAGTCGCGTCGAAGACGGAAGCTGCAACGCGTCTCCTCCTGACGCGGGCATGCAACTCCCAGACAAACTTCTGGTCCTCCACTTTGTTGCGACAAATTGAATTGTGGTATGGCGCCTTCAAATTCGGCAGATGCGCTATTGCAGCCACCCTCGTACGTGGCCCAATTAGAATGAGATGGAGAAGCGAAAACTGNACCAAATGGCAAGGAACGAGCAATACCAGACTCTCGAGCGCACGCCGTCATCGTACAAGCCCCTCCGATCCTTTCATCTCGCCAAAGGCGAACAAAAGCATTATCAACAACAGTATGCCGACATGTACTTTGCCCGGTTGGCAGTTCTCAAACCTGCCGTAGAACGCATCGCCAGTGAAGCATGGGAAGGCTTCGAGGTCAGCAGCGTCGACAAATGACTATAGGAAGAGTGCTAAGACGATACCAACAGANTTGGCGGAGACGAGGTGCACAAAGTCGATCGTGTGTTAGATGTCCGGCAAGGTGAGTTGGTCTGGGTGGCTGGCACCGTCTACATGGAAATGCCACTCAAGCCCAACATTCTCGACGACATCTCCAAACATGTGAGTCCTGAGAAGTGCACACCGTCATACCCCTACTCACATTTCGTAGNNCACTGGATCGCCGCCCCGCCGCCCCGTTTAAAGTTCACCTCTGGAGAAGGCGACCAAATCATGCTCGAAGACGAATCTGGTCGACTACGCTTGACAGGCAGTTTCCTGAGCTCGTGTCTACTAGTCACAGGATGCATTGTGGCAGTCATGGGAACAGAAAACGCTAATGGTGATTTCGAGGTCATCGATCTGAAGATACCCGAGCTGGCACCGCAATCCGAACGCTGGTCGCTAGCTCAAGCTGACGGCGCAAGCAAGAAGAAAGCCGAAAAGAAGGAGAAGGCTGGCAAGGTTGCTATTGTCTCAACGTTAGGTGTCAGTGGTGACTCTGGCGACACAATGGCCCTGGATATGCTTGTGGAATACCTCCTCGGTGAATCGACCTCACCAGCCGAACAGGAGAAGATATCGAGTATATCGCGACTCTTGATCGCTGGAAACTCTCTGTCGTCAGCGAGCCCTGTTATCAATCCCGAAGAGTTGCCAACTAAGAAGCCTTCTGCTGTCAAGAAATATGGCTACGACGCCTCCGCCTACAATCCTGCTCCGACTGATCGCCTGGACTCTCTGCTGGAATCACTCCTACCCTCCATACCCATCACCCTGATTCCTGGCGAACAAGATCCTACTCATACATCACTACCCCAACAGCCCATGCACTCTGCGCTCTTCCCAAGAAGCAGAGCCTACATGGCTGCCCCCAACTCCGAAGACTCAGCTTGGTTTGATACTGTCACAAATCCTTGGGAGGGCGATGTGGATGGTTGGAGAATCCTTGCCACTGGTGGTCAGCCCATCGACGATGTCTTCAAATACGTCGAAGGCGACGATAGGTTGGAGATGATGGAGGCCACATTACGCTGGAGGCTGTGCGCGCCCACTGCCCCAGATACATTATGTGAGTTTCAAACACATCGCTGCATGTAACGGAACGCTAATAACCGCANNGGGTGCTATCCCTTCCAAGACAAAGATCGTTTCGTTATCGAAAAGACTCCTCACGTCTACATTGTAGGCAACCAGCCTCGTTTCGAGTCCACCGTCGTCGAAGGCCCGGATGGCCAGAGCTGCCGAATCATTTCTGTGCCACGCTTCAAGGATACCGGCGAGATGGTATTACTGGACATGGAGACGCTTGAAGTCGAAGTAGTCAAGTTTGGTCTTTACCAACAGACTTGAGATCATCCATCCAATTGAAACGCATGAAAGATTCCTCGCTACATACCACATGATCTTCACAGTATCTGGCGAGTATGCTTCTCGTACCAATGCACAATCAGACGGATTATACACTAGTCTCAAGCGTGATGCTTGGTCCAAATACTATGTCAGCATTATATCGACAGCACGTTATAACGGGCAACAATAGCGAGCATATCATGCTCTTGGGTGGCGACCAATGGACAGGACAGAATCAGCTCGCGTCTTTCACGATCAAGGAGTCAATCAAGGAGTCTGTCTAAACTGCAAGCGAAAGCGGTCGTACATGATATATAACTTGATACAAGGCATGTCACACTACTTGACCTAATCATCTGGACTGGAAGTGTTGGAATCTTGTGGCTAAATACAGAATTTTCTCTAAAAATGTGCAAGTAAACATGTGTGAGGGACGAGAAGGAACGATCGACTGGAAGTGTACACTCACTCAACAGGAGTGCTTGGGGGTTGAGTGTACGAGGACATAAACCCAGACATGAAGGAACACGATAGGAGTCCAAAGTCTGTTCTCGAGCGTGGCAAGTTGGTTGGTACTGTATGTGTGCTGTGATTGTCCTTTGCTATGCTACTACATCTAACTACCAAAAAGGGGTGGCCTGCCCTTCAAGTTTTCTGTCTGTTTATTCTCCTCCACCTGGACCTGTCTTGTCCAAAATGCCATATGCTGGTTGACCCTCAAGGTCTATCAAAGAAAACTCCTCCCAAAGATGCAAAAGTCATCATCAGTTTCCCTTATGTGTGGAAAAGAAAAAACACAAAAACGCCAATGATGCTGCCTCTGTCCGTTTCCGAGGCTCGCAGGGGTATTGTAGATGCTGTGTCGTTAGTAGAAAAAATCATTCCGGATGGTTTTTCGAAGATTCGTGGCTTGCTGTTTTATATCTACCGGAGATGTAAAAACAGAAGCGGATGGTTGTTTGTGCAGAAATGTTGCACATCTCTCAGGCATGGCGATAACGCTTACTCATCGTCTTGTTCATCCTCGTCATCACAGTCGCGTGCCGAAGAACCGCCCTTACGGTAGTAGGCAACAGTGGCGCCAAAGACGTTTCTGTTGTCTGCGTCGAGGGCAGCGGCCATACCGTTGTCCAAAGTGATCATGTTGACAGAGGCCTTCGTGGTGACGGCATACATGTTGAGGTTGTTGTTGCTACCTTGGAGGCCAATCATGTTCTGCTGGCAGTTGTTTGTGGCGACACAATCTTGGTCGTAGTTCTCAAAGAACGAGTACAGACCAAGACCGTGGATGAAGACATTGGTGCTGTCAATGACGCGAAGACCCCAGGATTTGTAGCAAGGTGCTGATGGGTTTTGCGAAGAGCAGATCGACCAGGTGGGGTCCGAGGGACGCTCTGGCACGAAGGGAGCAGGTGCCTTGGGGTTGGACTGGAAGTAAGGTGTCTCGGATTGAATCATGCCCATAAAGACATTCTTTGCGTTGCGGACCTCATAGTTGTAGAAGATGCTGTGTTCCGAAGAAGTACCGTAGAGCCAAACAGGACCTTGAGACTCGATGTAGACGCCACGACCGTTGTAGATGTTGATCTGGTTGTGGTCGGCAAGGTCCAGCTCGTGGTCAGCAACCCAGAACCAGGTGTTCTCGAGGTAGACACCTGAGGACTTGGTGCCAGCCCAAAAGAGCATGTAGGCACCTTCACAACCAGTGTTGACAGCAGTGGAGGATGGGTTCTTGGAACACTTGTCGCTCTGCAACTGTGTACCTGCACTGCCACCGATACGCACGTGGGCATCCCATATACCCGACGCGCCTTGTGCCGAAGCCATGTTCCACTTCAGCATGATTGCACCAGGAGCAGGGCCCTTGGTCTCGAAGATAAGATCGGTGATCTCGACCGCACCGGACTGGCCAGCTGTGCCGATGTCAAAGACAGGTTGGGGGTTACCAGGGTTGCTGAAGAAGCTGCCAGTCGCCATGATCAGTGGCCAGATCTCACCAGTCATCTTGATGTTGTTGGGAACGCTGATGGTCTTGCTGACAACGTAGGCGCCATGGTCAAAGTACAGGATCTGGTTCGAGTTGACACCAGCCATAGCCTTCTGAATGGCAGCAGTGTCATCAGTAACACCATCACCCTTGGCGCCGAAGCTCTTGACGCTGACGAAGGCGCTGACGGGCATGTTCTCATATTGTGGCTTGGAGCGCTCGAAGAACTTGCCGGAGCTGTCGAGCAGGGCAGCGGGCTTGGAAGGAGCAGCGAGAGATCCTTGGACACGAGAACCAGAAGTACCGGAGTATTGGCGTCCCTCACCCCATGATGCGACAACCTTGCCACCTGCGAGAATGGAACTACCATCAGCAGCGGCAACAGCAGTGACCGAGCCAGAGAAGTCAACATTGTCGATGATGAGAGTACCTGCAGTGGCAGGGGCGCTGTTGGATGTGAACGAAGTCTTGACACCGATGGGGGTGTTGGTCAACTTGGAGTCCATGAGGATAACAGAGCCAATCAGGATGTTGGTGGAGCCACCGTTGGAGATATCAAGACCGACACCGCAGTTGTTGATCGAGACCGACTTCAAGGTCCATGCCCAGTTCCAGTTCATGAAGATGGCAGTGTTACAGTTGTTGAAGGTCCAGTTGCGCGAGGTGAACTGCTGGTTGCCCAAGAAAGCTCCGTAGTTACCGCCGTTGAAGACAAGATCGCTCATGAAACCACCAGAACCATTGTCCATGAAGATACCAACTTGCTTGGAGGCAGAGCCGGGAATCATGTTGAAGACGATGTTCTGGAGGGAAGTTGCTTGGGCGACCTGCCAGTGGATACCTGCACCAGCTGTCTGAGGCATGCCAGTCAAGTCAATCTTGAAGTTGCGGACTTGACGGAAGAAGTTGTTCTGNAAGCAAATGTTAGTCAGGCAGTTTTTCAGAACTAGGGAGACATCACGAACCTGGTTTGTGAACATGTTGGCACCACTGCTGTCATAAGGATCAGAGTCCAAAACAGCCATGCCTTGGAAACCAGCAGTAGCCTTCAAAGTGGGCAAGTTGAGCGCGTCTCCGACGAGCTGAGTGTAGTACAACATGACAATGGGTTGAGAGACCATGTATGTACCAGGAGGGAAGTAGACGAGAGCAGGCGTGACTGTGCTGCTATCACAGCCCCAACCGCAACGACTGCCGGCAGAAATTGCTGCGTTGATAGCTGCTGTGTCGTCTGTAGAGCCATCACCTTTGGCGCCATAGTCCATTACATTGCGATAGACAGCGTAAGATGAGTCGCTGCCAAATGCCACGGAACCTTGACGCTTGATGTTCGCTAGCCAGTAGGATGAAGACGTGGCTCTCTTGACCGATGATACGGGAGAGGCCAACGCCTGTGATGGCGAGAGCACCAGAAGCAAGGTAACCAGGGTGGTCACAGCACTGATCAGCGAGAGCGGGCTGATTGCGCGCATTGTGGTGATTAGAAAGATGATGGGTTGTTCGAGGTTTGAGAAAGGAGGAGAGCTTGAAGGGTGTAAAAGACTAGGTTATTGGATCAGTGCCTGCACCGGAAAAGTTTTGGAAGATTGTTGTTGTTGGGGTGGAAAAAGTGTGAAAGCGATAGGCGATTTTTCAAAACAACGGAGCGAATGGAAGGCTTTTGAAGCGCAAACAATGTCGAAGGTTCGAGTCTTCTGACTTTGAAGGTCTTGGATCAATAGCACCTGACAGCGACAATGACAAAGATGTATTGTTGTCGAGCAAGAAACTTGTATTGATCAAGTGCACAAGGATTCGGCCGAGAGAAACAAGAAACAAAGAGAATGACAGAAGCGTGGTGAAGAGAAAGGAAGGCGCGTGACGGGCAAGAAGTAGAGGGAAGGTACCCAGCCCTTTTGAATATGGTGGATGGAGGGCGGAAATGGAAGGGACTCACCTTGCAGCAGTATGGGGTCTTGGAGTGTGTAAGAACCCTTTCCCTCGCGTGTTTCAGCTTGGGATTGATTGAAGCTCTGCTCCTTTGCTGAGTGGATGGAATATGCGCGCCCTTTCTATTTTATAGCAATGCTCTTTCTGCACCGTTGCAAGTCCCGCGACAACCATATCCGGATCTTGATTACTTTAAATTTCTGAATGGCTACGTGTTGGCGGCTCGATTCACAGCATTCACCACGTTTTGTGGTACTAGCCCGCTATGGTCTTGCTCGGAATGCTGTAGCTCTAGTAGCACGATGACGNGCGGGGCTCAACGCGCAAGAACGCGCCAGCGATTGGCAACCCACTGAGGTATGATCAAGGGTCTTCGCCTCTTGATTACTCTAACGGCAAGGGGCGTCGTCCAAGGAACAGCAGTCTACAGCAGTCGAGTGTTGGGCAAAGGGTAGTGGGTAAACGTTTTTCCCNTCGTAGAGCAATGACGAGGTGCTGTTGGCTGGCCTCCCGCAGTTNGCCAATTTGCTGAAACGGCAGGTGCTTCGGCCATGCGCCCGTTATTTCTCGACCGAACGCACGTGTACTTGTGCTCTCATCACCTGGGAAGCCACAGATAGACTGTCGCTTTCCGATGAAACGGGCATTGCACTCGGTCGTCCATGCTGACTTTGCCGTGCTNNGTGCATCTCGCCGACGACGGAAGAGACGGAAGGCCCGTAGCGCTTCTGCATCTGCATATAGAACCTACTACCGAGGGACCACTTGATGCGACACCAGTTTGCAACAAGCAAAATCACTTCTAGATCACGTTCACAAGCATAGCGAAAACGCCACGCCTCTAGCAACACGTCAGCCNNAGCCTTGGTGAGCGTATGCGTGATGCTCGTGCAACCTTGTCTTTCATCTTCAACCCCCAACTCGTTCGTGCTACGTACGCTGCTTTGAGCCTCCAGGNNTTAGCAGACATGCCGACCATACGCCATGTTCCTGGCGATGATTGTCACGTTCAAATGAGACGCACGGTCACAAGAACGCTTTCACTGCTTTGCTTCCAAGGTCGATCTTCAATGCTCCAAGGTTCGTCACGCTCATTTTACCTGGCCCAGAAGGGGATGGAAGCAAGCGAGCAGACCAAAACTCCCTTTGAATCATGTCTAAACAAGTTTCCGGCCCGTTCTATTCACAGCAAGGTTGCGTTGGAAAACTCGCTATAATCACAGCTGCGTTCACCATGACTGTCCTTCATCCAAGGTTCTTGACGGCGAGCAGTAAATCAGGGGTTGTTTGAAGTCGCTGCATCTACCTAGGCCGTCTTCTCCGTGTTTCATCAACGGCGATCTCACCTGTGCATATGTCGCAAGCCTCTAGACACGGAGTGGGAGGGACATCTAGACTCGCACATCACGGCCTCATAGATATGCTCTCAAGCAAGCTAACGTCCAACAGGATGAGCGAGACTTGCTCGCAGCGAGGATGATCCAGCCTCGGCCTACATTCCCTCACGATTCACCATGTAGCCTGTGGACACTAAAGACACTGCACTCATTTGTTACAGCATCAACATGTGTCTCAGAGTTCTATGACACGTTCTCGGTGCACACCCATAGCTCTGAGTCGTAGGACTACATCCAGTGAATTGGACTGAGACAGACAGTCGTAAACTTTCGCAGTAAGTTGTCCTCCTTCGCCATAGACGAATCAACCCGTTTGAATCATATTGCATATTGGAGACTAAGTCATGTCTGTTCTATTCGCTTCGGATGGCTTGGTCTTCGCGGTAACGTCCAAGGCTTCGCACATATCACCNNTATTATATTGGTCAGTAAGTTGCAGGACAACGCTACAATAACACTGTGTACCTCGCCTTCTGTATACGCCCAGAAGTAGACTCCGCATCCGATGAGATAGTACAATGCGGGATTTGTCCCTTGGTATAATAACACAGCTGCCAAGCTTGACAGCGGCAATAGCAGTATCCTCAGCTCCAACGAGCGGTGTATTGCAGTTCCAGCGAGAAACTCAAGCGGCCATTCCCAAGCCAGATTTATGAAGGCGAATATGAGATTGATGGTTTGTAGTATCGGTACAGGTTTGACTGCAGGGTCGAAGTTCTTTGTCAAGAAGTCGAAGAAGAATTTAGGCCAGAAGAACCCATGGAGGCTGGCGGCGATGTGATCTATGGATTCAGAAGAAGTCAGCGTTTGCTGGTAAGTAGTCGTGGTAAAGAAAAGGAATGAAGACTTACATGTTGCTGCTGTCATGACGATGAGACGGGCTAAGTGGTTCTTGATGAGCTTTCCCATGCTGTGGTTTGTCGGCCAGCAACAGAGGGTGAAACTCTGGTATGTTGATGTCAGGAACTTCTGCTACCGGTGGACTGGTGACACAGGGGTCGAAGCCGACATGATTCAGATTCAGTACAATCAGGGAGTGACGAAATAAAAGAAGACCAGTTCTTCGTAGGTTGTCAAGCGGCCTGTTTGCTGAAAGAGCGGAGCTGATGGTGGGATGCGAATATGGAGAGGCAATATTAGTGATTACAAGACAAGGGAACGAAGAGATGCAGGTGATATTGGACGGGTGTGGCTTGACAAAAGGCGGGATCCATGTGTTTTTCGCTTCTGCTCGAAAATGGAGAAGACGAATGCGAAGGAGCGAAACAGGGTCGTAAAAATCTAGAATAGCTGAAATTCACTGCTTAGCTTCTTGGTTGCGTGAGACGGGTGGTTGGAGGCTCTTGTGAGGCTTCTCGTGGATGTGAAGCGCCCAAGCAGTCCTCGAATCAGACGACTTCCACCTTTAGCAAACATATTTTCGGCGAAAGATCGACGAAACCTGTGCATCATTGCATGATCTCGGTCGCATTGGGTTGGCCTGCCTGACGATTTCTCGCTGCTGTTCTCAGGACATTGAAGTCGTTCGCTGTATCATATCATCGACGTGACCCAAGCAACTTTATCTTCGAAGTGTTCGTCAATCAAGGTGATCTGAATTCATGAACCCGAAGCGAATAATCGCTATCAAGATACACATTCGTCAAGGCATGTACACGAAGAGCGAAGCAGCATGCAGAAGTGCCAGCGGTTACGCATCCAATCAACGCGTCTCTCTTGCCTTTTTGAGCACGCGCCGAGACTCTCGTCCTACGACCAGTCATCACCTCGACACATGCATTTTTCAGGGCCAGCCACCAGGTTTTGTGATTAGGCGTAAGCCCTGCAGAAAGTATGCAGGTCCTGGTCATAAAGGTGGGTGCTGGGCGGCTATGCAATGGGACTGCATGATAGGGCGATGTGAGCTGTCTAGCCGAGGTTTGCATTCTTGTCATATTTTTCTTGTCTAGCCTTTCGATGCAATCATTGTGAGAGTCTTCTTGCAATTCTTGAATTTGTGTACGATTGAATATTGGCTGTGCTGGTGTCGTTGTTCTGATCCGCTGCTGTCAAGCCGAGGAACTTACCAACTACCATCTACACAGAAAACCAGGAAGCGGCAACTCTCAATCATGCCTGAATATGCTGAAGAGAGGTCATGGAGATCATTGATCACTCCTAAGAAGCTTAGCTTCTACNTTTTGTTTCATGGATTCCACATTGCACTGTTCATTATAGGATGGTATGTGAAGACCTGATCTGTTACTAATACGCAAACTGATGGACAACAGGTGGNNAAGCAACAGACCAGCAAAGCACTGGCTCCTCTCAACCTACTGACTTTCTCAGTATGGATATCAAGAGGTGCAGGATTAGTCCTCAGTGTCGACACCACCTTGATTATGTTGCCAATGTGCAGAAACATCTTACGCTTCTTTCGACCAAAGATCAAATGGCTCCCTTTGGACGAATCTCGATGGTTCCATAGACAGGTTGCATACTCGCTACTTTTCTGGACGATTGTGCATACTACAGGCCATTACGTTAATTTCTTCAATATTGAACGATCGCAACTTCGAAAACAAGCCGCTGTTCAGATTCACTATACTCAGGCTGGCGGCGTGACAGGTCATATCATGCTCTTCTGTATGCTTCTTATGTACACGACAGCACACCAGAAGATTCGTCAGCAATCATTTGAAACGTTCTGGTACACACATCATCTATTCGTGCCTTTTCTATTGGCCATGTATACCCATGCTACTGGATGCTTCGTCCGAGATACTGTCGAGCCGGTATCGCCTTTTGCTGGAAGGTACTTTTGGAACCATTGTCTTGGATATGAGGGCTGGAGATGGGAGTTGGTTGGTGGTGGGCTATACCTGTTCGAAAGAGTGTATCGCGAGATCCGCGCTCGCAGGCCGACAGAGATCATCAAAGTCGTCAGACATCCTTATGGTGAGTAAAGTAGGAAGCAGCAGCTGTTGGTGTAATTATACTGACTTTGCATTANNGATGCAGTGGAGATACAGTTTCGCAAGCCCAGCATGCAGTACAAAGCTGGACAGTGGCTGTTCTTGAATTGTCCGGAAGTGTCAAAACACCAATGGCACCCCTTCACTATCACATCTTGCCCCTTTGATCCTTATGTCAGCGTTCATGTCCGCCAAGTAGGAGACTTTACCAGATCCCTCGCAAACGCTCTGGGCGCCGGACCGGAGCAAGCAGCCTTATACGAAGAACTGGATCCCATGGGGATGTATGAAGTTGCTTTACAGCAAGGACAAGAAATGCCCACACTTCGTATCGATGGGCCTTATGGCGCGCCTGCCGAAGATGTGTTTGACCACGAAATTGCCATTCTCGTTGGTACAGGTATTGGAGTCACGCCGTGGGCTTCCATTCTTAAGAACATCTGGCACATGCGACTATCGCCGAATCCGCCCAAGCGACTGAAAAGAGTTGAATTTATCTGGGTGTGCAAAACAACCACATCTTTCGAGTGGTTCCAAGCCTTGCTGTCATCTCTGGAGATGCAATCACTATCCATGTCTTCACCGTCCGACGAGAACAAACCGAATGAGGAGACAGACGAGTTCTTGAAGATCCACACTTACCTGACGCAAAAGATGGATGTTGATCAAGCCAATAACATTGTGTTGAACAGCGTTGGCACTAACAAAGATCCTTTGACAGAACTCAATTCTAGAACGAATTTCGGCAGACCAGATTTCCAGAAGTTATTGAGTGCAATGAGGGACTCGATCGAGAGCGGGACATATATCAGCGGGTTAGAGTCCAGGAGAGCCGAGGTTGGGGTGTATTTCTGTGGCCCAAACATGGCAGCGAGAGGAATAAGAAAGGCGTGCCAGGACGCGTCTAGTCACGATGTCAAGTTCCGGTTCTGGAAAGAGTATTTCTAGAGGGTCTTAATCGACTGTTGTACATTCGTGTCGTTCATTCAAGTTTCTTTTGGAGAGGTGATTTTGGGTATCAGAATATGGTACAGCGACGTTGCTCACGAGCGCATGACAGGGAAGAGTCCCAACGTTTCCTCCTTTTGCTTGTCTTGTTGCTCCAATGTGTGCGCGCGTGCTTGTATCGAAGAGGGTGGCGGGTAGGTGATTCGCCTCGATGTGTTCGAAAGGTTGTGAAAGTGATTTCTCGTAATGATGGCTGTCGGATATGAGCACTTTACATGCCACCGAAGCCACCAACACCGCCCTGCTTGCCGGCAGCCTCTCCCTGCATCTTCTCGGAGACCTTGATGTTGACTTCGAAGAACTTGCCGACGCAACGGTCGAGGCAGACGGACTCGCCCTTGTTAAGGTCACCCTCGCGGTAGCTGTTGGGAATGCACTTCTTGGTGCAGGTCTCGACGAGACTGTCAAATATGTTAGCACGCGATCATGGTGTGACTAGATTGCTGTGTAGTGTATACCGGTTGTACATGTCCGAGACCATGTCAATTTCGGCCTCAGCAGCGGCAATCTTCTCTGCTGAAGAGGGCTGGGGGCGACCACCACCGAAGAGGAAAGACATCTTGATATGAGCTGAAAAGGGTTGTCGATTGGAAAGACAAAAAGCGTGTGGATTGACAGGTCGAATTGCACGTTGCGCATCATCGTCAGTAGAAAGTTGCACGGCGGACCTTTTGAGCTTGGGCCACATGAACGCACATGGCTGAAGCTCTGATTTCTTGCAAGCAAGAACTTCCAGCCGCTCGTTCTTTCCTCTTCTCTCTTTCTTCACCACACAACATGCTGTGACAAATGGTAAGTCCTTCCAATACCCTCTGCACCTTCCCAGTTCATATTCCATGATGAGCAAAATTTGTTAAGAACCGTTGCGAATGACTCCTTCGGGGGCTTGATTTCACACACATACCGATTATCCTGATCTACCTTCTATACACACCACTGTACCATCTTCGCATTCCAAGTTTTGGGACTAACAGTCTTCTTATAGATGCCAAGGTCTGCTGAAGTCTACCGCTTCTTGCGGCCCGTCCTTNTGAAAGACATCCGATCAACATTGATCCCCTCGTATGCCTGCTGCTTCTCCGCCTACACCAGGCTAGCCTCGAAGAAGCCCGTCAAGGACTCTCCGACTGGCGATTATGAGAAGCGTATAGCTCAGCTGCAAGCGAACACATCCCTGCAAGACTGCTGGCCACGTCTGCCACAGCGTCATGATGTCGCTAGAATCTCTGTGAACGATTTAAGAAAGAGCAGTGCTACTTTAGATAATGGCGCTACCAACCATGACGATAAGTTTGTCGTTTCCGGCAGAGTCCGCTCGGTGCGCACTGCCGGCTCTAAGTTGGTCTTCATCGATATAGAACAAGATGATCGCGTCGCCCAAGCTATCTGTAATTTCTCCCACCTCGATCAGAATGGCGTCCCTCGTGAGCAATTCAATGCTTTCAAGCGTGTTGTTCGCCGAGGGGACTGGTATACCTTTGTTGGTCATCCACACAAGGCTCAAGGTGGAGAGGAGAGTATTCTTGCGACTGAGCTTCCCTCGCTCATGTCACCATCGCTCCATCAAATCCCCGCTCAACTCGATGATGCTGAAACACGCGCTCGTAGACCTCATGTCGATATGTTGGTTCACCGTCAAGCCGTGCAGACGCTCAGAGTCAGATCGGCTATCGAGCGTGGCATTTCCACTTTCTTCGACAATCGAGGTTATTCCAAAGTTAGCACGCCTCTGCTGACTGCTGGCGCTGGTGGCGCAGTAGCTCGACCCTTTGAGACTATCGCTACAGAAATGCAAGACACCACTCTCAATCTTCGCATAGCCCCTGAACTGTGGCTCAAGCGGTTGGTAGTTGGTGGCTTGGGCAAGGTCTACGAGATCGGTCCAGCCTTTCGTAATGAGGGCGTGGATGCAACACACAACCCCGAGTTTACCATTTGCGAGTCTTATATGTCTTTTGCCGACCTCGATCATCTTATGCAGATGACCGAAGACCTGTTGTCTGGGTTGCATGAGCAACTGCGCAAGTTGGGTGAGGAGAATTTCAAGCATCTTGCAGACACTGCTGTCAACTTTGACACAAACGAGCCTCATCTGTTCCAAGGACCGTTCCCGCGTCTGCCCTTCATAGCCACCGTCGAANAAGAGATGGGCAAGAAGTTACCTGATCTCAGCAGAGACGATGCAACCCAACAAGTTTTGGACCTTTTTAACGAAAATAGTATCGCCATTCCTGCCAAACCAACACTCCCACGCCTCTTGGATGCTCTAGCCGGTCAATACATCGAGCCTCTGTGTACCAAACCGACCTTCATCACCGAGCACCCTGCTGTTATGTCACCGCTTTCGAAATCCTATGTTTGCCCTAAAACCTCTCAACGCATCTCCGCTCGTGCCGAGCTCTTTATCCAAGGCAACGAGTACGCCAACATGTATGAAGAGGAGAATTCACCATTCGCTCAGCGCGAAAAATTTGTGGAGCAGCTGAGTTACCGTGAAGTCGATGGCGAAGGTGACGGTAGAGCAGAGGTGGACGAGAGCTACCTCGAAGCTCTTGAGTGGGGACTACCTCCTACTGGCGGCTGGGGCATGGGCATCGATCGTTTGGTCATGCTCTTTACTGGTCAGAAACGCATCGGAGATGTCTTGCCTNTTGGCACTTTGAGGAATGTTGTCGGTCTTGCTACTAGGCAGACGTGACGCCTCTGTGTATATATTGCTGTTGTTCTTATGATACCCCTCCGCTTCTTTTTTTCTTGTCAACTATCGTCTCTAGTCAAGTCATTCTGTGGTGTTGTTGAGTGCAGCCGTGATCTATAGTTGTGACGTCTCTTGTTTCTTACCCTGGTCACTTAATATCTTCCAGTCTTCGCCTTAAACATATAAGGCAACGCCTGATCCGACATTCGTCTCGGCGAATAGCAGCCTCTAACATCGCAAGCTAGAACAGCCGCTTCAGACCTGACACTTGTTGCATCCCGTCGAGCCATGGTAGAGCCATCCGCTTCAGCGCACAACTGCCGAGCCCCTCTCGAAATTGCAGCGCTGCACGAGCGTATCTGCATTAATCATGCAGCATTTCGCAGCTCGGTATACCAAATAAACCTGCACGAGCTGCGGCGTCCCGAGATATCTCACCGCATCTTTTGACAGCCCTCATGTCACCAACACGGCAGAACAGAAAAGGTTCTGCGTAGCCCTCAAGCCTTGTCTTGTCAGGAAAAAGTGTGCTTGTATGTTGTCTAGGCGCCAGCTCTAACAATACTTGGTGCTCGTTTTCGAAGGCTGAGGTCTGTTTCCAGAAATGATAGCGAATACGAACCACATGATGCCAAGTATGGACTCGATACTGCATGCAGAAAGTCCATGCGGCCATGACGCCTCGAAGCCTCGGGACTTTTACTTTTTTTACACCCCCCTCAAATAATTCTCCGCATTGCGCGGATGCCGAGATACGGCAATCTGGTGAGGCGGTTCAAAGACTCACGCGCATAATCAAGGCTAAGGAGACTGTTGCAGACGAGAACGATATTCATCCTGCGAAAAATGTCTTGTTAAGTTACACCTCCTCGCCTCTTCTTTCTACCTTTATTAGCATGTCTTATCATCCCAGTCAGAGGCTTCACGAAGAATAATTTATACGGCATCATCATCGACGACAATATGTTTGCATGGTTGACGGGTACCGAAACCACTCCTCCCGCCTTCCTCGAGGTTCGAAGTTCGAAATGGTTGATTATCAGTACCGTTGCTGCTGCGGTGTTCACTGACGTCTATTTATATGGCCTGATTGTGCCCGTTCTGTACGTGGACCGAAGATACAAACACCACGACTGATGTTAGCGTTTGTCTCAGCCTGCACGAGCAATATCTAGAATGTGTTTTTGACGAAACACCATCTAGGATGACGTCTCGCAGAGTTGAGAATGTTCGTTTAATCAAGTCGTGGTGTTCTCACAACCGAGGTTTGATATCTTGCTAACCCTTGCTTTACAGGCCTTTTGCTCTGAGTAGCCGTGCTGGTATTACCGAGGATAATGTACAGTCTACGGTATCAGTACTTTTGGCTGTCTATGGTGGCGCTTTACTCGTTGGAGCACCCACATGTGGGTGGGTCGCCGATCGGTTTGAATCGCGGCGGTGGAGTTTCATGGTTGGATTGCTGGCACTAGCTGGTTCGACGATATTCTTGGTCGTTGGTAACAGTCTTGCTCTGTTCGTTGTTGGTCGTATCCTCCAGGGACTTTCGGCAGCGGTTGTTTGGGTTGTTGGCCTGGCTTTACTACAGGACACTGTTGGCTCTGATTCCATTGGGCAGGCAATGGGCTACGTTGGTATCGCCATGTCGTTGGCGTACTTGCTCGGTCCCTTGCTTGGTGGCATCGTCTTCGAACGGTTCGTTGTACCAAATGTCGGAAGACAGCACAATTGTACTGACACACTCGTCCAGTNNGCCGGATATTATGCCGTCTTCGCAATGGCATTTGCGCTTTTAGGCATCGACGCAATTCTCAGAGTGTTGATGATTGAGAGATCGGTTGCTGCGAAGTGGAGGCCAAAAGCACTTGAAGTAACCGCAGATGCCGAACACAAAGGCAGCACGGATGGTCACAAAGCTGACTCGGAGTGTCACGAACCCGAAATCGAGACACCTGCTGTGGCACACGAGCGACGCAGGCTCCCTAGAGTCTTCTCACTATTAGCGTCGTACAGACTCGACGCCGCTTTGTTTGGCTGCTTCATCAGCGCAGCATTGCTTACCTCATTCGACTCAATTTTGCCATTGTATGTCCACGAAATCTGGGGCTGGGACTCTATTGGTGCTGGACTGATCTTCCTGTCTGTCACGATTCCGTCTTTCACTGGACCTCTAGTTGGCGGATATGCAGACAAGCACGGCGTAAGATGGCTAGCGACCATCGGCTTCATCATCACTGGTCCATGTTTCATTCTCATGCGCCTCGTGGATCACGACAGTATTCGCCAGAAGGTGCTGCTCTGCGCACTTCTCGCCTTGATCGGCCTTGGAATCACTCTCTCGCTCACACCTCTCATGGCAGAAATCTCATATGCTGTGGATGCTCAAGGTGCANAAAGACCAGCAGGCTTCTTTGGCAAGAACGGTGCTNTTGCTCAGGCGTATGGGTTGTTCAATATGGCCTATGCAGGTGGCACTCTGGTCGGACCTTTGCTTGCAGGCTTGGTCAAACAAAGAGCCGGGTGGGGAACCACGACGCTTGTACTCGGCTGTGTCTCGTTCGTCTGTGTGGTGCCGACAGTGATCTGGTGTGGAGGATCTATTTTCAAGCTGAGGAGGAAACGGAAAGCCGAGAAAGTGGAGACGGCAGAGGGAGTACGGAAAGCAAGTCCATCAAGTACGAGCGCGAGTAGCGAGGTGAATGTTTGACATTGTGTATAGCATTTCGGTCGTGTATCTAGTTGTATATACCCTGTTCTTATCGATTAGCATCACAACACTGTCAATGTTTCGCAGACCTCAGTCTTCTAACACGCCACACAGGATTGATCTCAGATAAGACGAACGGGTCTCAAGCCTCCTCCAGTATCTTATCAGCAATCTTCTCTGCCAGCATGTACACAGTACCCTGTGGCTGTCCGGGTGGCAATAAGGGCAAAGCACTGACATCCACGACTCTCAAATTCTTGACACCAAAAACCTTTCCATCCTTGTCTACCACAGCCATGCTGTCATTTCTCATACCCATCTTGCAAGTAGAGGATGCATGATAATAGGTGACCGTGGTGTTTTTTAGGTACTCAAGGATCTGTGCGTCAGATTGAACAGCAGGTCCTGGCACAACTTCTTCACCGACAATGACTTTTCGCAAGGATGTGGTGTTGGCAAGACGACGTGCATATTTGAACGCGGTGACTGCGATCTCTTGATCGTGTTTGTCGGTCAGCCAGGCGGGGTCGATCACAGGTGCGTCAGCCATGTCTGCTGATTTGATTGTCACACTGCCACGACTGAATGTTGCGAGAAGTCCAATGAAAATGCCTGCGCCATTGTGAGCCAATCCTGCGACGCCATTCGAGGATGCGAAGAACTCTGCCTCCGGCCAGTCTGGTGGAAACGTCTCGGCCAGAGAGGATCTGGTCTCTGTAGAGAAGTTCGAGCGAGAATCATTGGTGAGCTTGACGAACCCAGCGAAGTCGGCGCCAGTTGACGTGAGCATTCCGGTGCGATTGACAATGTACTTTTCAGTCTCCTCAAGGGCTCTTTCAGGCTGGTTGGTCAATGTCGTGCCGGTCTCCAGGTTGACTTCCAGCGACAGAGTAAGCCTTGGATTGTCCCACATGTTTTGTCCAACGCCTGACAGGTTTGAAATGACAGGGATATCAAGACCTTTCAGGGTTGATGCTGGTCCGATACCAGAAACCATTAGAAGCTGTGGCGACTGAAAGGCCCCGGCGGATACGATGACTTCCTTGGTTGCGTTTAGCATGAATTTCATGCCTGCAACATCGACCAACACGCCTCGTGCAGTCTTGGTGTCATCAAACATGATTCGGTTAACCAAAGCATGAGTATAGACAGTGAGAGAAGTGCGCTCCAACGCTAGTTTGAGGTAGGACGTTTCTGAAGAACTTCGTGTTTGGTATGTTGGATCTTCGGACATGGTCATATAGGTCCAACCGTTGAGAATTCCACTGTTGGTTCCTTCTAACTGTGGCAAGCCAAGTTCTGAAAAAGCAGAAGGGAAGTAGGATGACCATGAAGCAGCATATTTCGGAAGACTGACTTGGAGGGGCCCATCATTTTTNGCAAACACTGCTGTCTCGTCCACAGTGCCACGCGAAGAGTTTGCAGCACGAGTAGTGGTGTTACCTGGTGTGTAATGAGCTGATTTCTGGTAGTAAGGCAACACACTCTGCCATTCGTATGAAGCATCCCCTACTTCCTTAGCCCATTCATCGAAGAAGCCGACAGTTGCTCTTTGGTAGAGGAGGTAGTTGCGGCCGCTGGAGCCTCCTAGGCATTTTCCCCGTGCATAATGAACCGTACGGTTGAGCAACCCCGTTTGAGGCGTCGTCAAAAATCTCCAATCTATGAGGCCATTCACGGCACTAAGATTGGGGCCTGGATCTGTAGAGCGGATAACACCTGACGGATACTGACTATAGTTGCCATTGTCAAGTTCGTAAAAGCTGCCAGCTTCCACGACAGCGACGGAATAGGTGCCGTTCAAAGCTAGCCTCGTTGCCAGTGTTAAGCCCGCTGTCCCACCACCAATGATAACATAGTCATAGGAGGCATTGACACCAGGGTATCCGAAGCTCGTACTGAATAGCTTTCCATAACCGAGATCCCCGAGTGCGCTGCAAAGGATCGCAAAGGATAGCAGAAAGAGTGTTTGAAGCATCATGATGCAGCAAGGATGACCAGACGTTCACGCTTTGTAGTAAGAGTGAGGATATCGGATTGAGGACAAAGAGATGGTTTATAAAGTGCTAACACTTACCATAGACGCGTCATGCATAGTCTACAGATGGCACGTGGTTGAGCGAATCATTCGAAGACGAGCTACACATGGGCATGCTAGCCAGGTTGACCGTCTCTGCTGCGGGACGGCAAAGGGTGCTGGTAATTGTCGAATGGCTCAGGCACATGCATGAAAGAACGCCTCCATGAATCCGCCTGGAAAGGCGGATAGCATGGTGGATCATCCTGTGGTTCTGAGTAATCATCCTGGGTGATAGGCCAGCGGATAGTGATGTTGCTTCTTTTGCATATCGTAGGCTGTCGAGCCCTTGCGTTACCACCACTCTCCCTTCGAGCTTCACAGCACGACCTTATGCACGTTGAGGATGGACATCATCCGGGCTCTTTATCGACCTGGATTCGAGCAAACAATGATTGTGGCTTGATATTGCAGGATCTGATCGTCTCAAAAGTTGAGCCTACCGACATCTGATCGGCGCAGCAATGAGTAGCGAGCGCAAAGCCTTCCCTGTTGGGCTAGAACACCTGCAGCGAGGTCGCCGACTGAGATTCTCATCCTTGTCCGTTCCACTGTCCTTCTGCCGACCTCAATACATGGGCCGAGACAAAGCCTTTTGACCCCTGGTTGGAACATAACTTCCCTCTGGACTCTGGAGAAGTCAATAATGGAGCCTCACCAGCGATTTGTACGGTACGTGCAGACGCCATTTCCACTCATCAATCAACGAGCTTCTTCGTTCTTATGGTCGTAAAAGTTGTTGAAGCTAAATATTGTTTCAAGCTGAGTATCGAGTCATCCTGCTTCGAGATCTGACCAATCTCGGGATTTTCTAAGGCGCTTTGGCGGAGTGGTTAACGCGATGCCCTGCTAAGGCATTTCCTTCGGGAGCGTGTGTTCGAATCACACAGGCGTCGAGCTTTTGCCGTTTTTGGACGTCCAAGAGGTATAGAATACGCTTCATTCTTTGTTTTGATCTTGGGCAAGGGGTGGGAGTTGGTATTGGGGATGTTATGGTGAGAATTTTGCTAGTAGAATAATGGCTTGGCGTTTCAGAAGTCGACGACGCTTGGACCCTGACATTGAACTCCGACGCCGACGCTCGGACATGCAACCCTCGTTTGAGAGCGTCTGGTCCTTCTCACGAACACATCGACAATGGCGAAATGCTGCTTTGGCCGAAGTCATGCCAGCGAAATGTTGGAATCTGACGGTATGAGTTGCAGTCCGCAAGTTCGTGCACCGAGTGACTATCGAATAGCGCCAATCAACGATGTTTTTGCTCATACGCGACTGCAACGTACGCAAAACTATATACCTCATCCCCTATATCATAACCTTCCACATGCACCACGTGTGATGAGCTCCAATACACTCTGATCTACACTCGGTCTCACCTGGAGCCGAAAACGAAAACATCGTTAAACGGATGATATGCCGTCCTTCAAGTGGCTTTTTGTTTCGTCGAACGGCCATCCACCCTTCCAAGTGGAGTTCACGGAAATCCTCGATCGCTTCCAGACACCTATTTTATGACTCTTTGTCCCGTCACAAGGAAAATCCGTTGCTCTACAAAGGTGGTTGTTAACACGCAAAAGGCTTAAACTCTGACATTTGTACCGCAATAAAAACGTTTCGCTCAGCTTCAACGGGGAAGAGATCCCCTTCTCAACTGACGACAAGCTCAATAGTATCTTGCTTTTGTTGCTTTGACTCCTACATTCTCGAAGATCTGCAGAAGATAGAATCTTGTTTGGCAAGAGATCACTTGTCAGCCACAGCCAAGGCAGTCACGGACAACGAAGATCGTCTGAGACATCTGAAGACATCATGCTATCATTCATATCCTCGTGTGCCGAACTCAGCTGAAGACAAGAAGTTGTCGCATCAGTACAAGGAAACCGTTGATGGCACATGTGTTTGACATTTTCCTCCGAACTCGCAAGAATATTGACAGCCACAAGCCTGCAAACTAGATACCAGTAACCGATTAGAGAAGTAGGTCCCATAAGAGAGGGTAAGTGAGACATACCGCGGGGGAGTACGGAGAGTTGCTTGAGTAGCAGAGATCCAGCGAAGAAGGGAATAACTCTAAAGCCGAACGATGGCAAATAACGGGCGTGCTCAAACGTCTAGTGCGCTTGAGCTGAGTTCAATATAAGGGCCTAGGTCCCTTTTCCATGTGCGTGGCACGAACTGTCGTTTCTTACCATACATATTAAGGATACTCACCAGGTCTTCGAACGAGTCGATATCTACTGGACTTGGGACTTTTCTAGGAGATTGGCTGAAGGTTGATACCTTTCAACCATGGAATGGCACGATAAATGGACATCACTCTTCGGTGTCACGGTTGCCATGATCATCTTGCCACTTGTCGTCGTTCCTTTACGCTGCTATGTCCGAATCACACGGCGTGCTTCCAAGATCGATGACTGGCTCATCATCGCGGCACTAATTTTTCATCTTGGAGCTTGCGCAGTCACGATGTGGGGATATGAATATGGGCTCGGTATGCCCGATAAGGATATCAGCCTGGAGAATCAGATGAAAGGTGTCCAGGTATGTACTTGCATCTTCCAAGGAGAAGCCGCCGAGAATGAAAAAGCAGAGACTGACATGAAGAGCTAAATAGNNACCTTTGCTGTGTACAAGCCGATTTATACTATAGCCACCTGCTTGATTAAGTGCAGTGTTTGCTATACATTCCTTCGTCTATCGACATCTCCGAAGATCAAAAGAGCACTACACTGGATCATGATTATCGTCAGCTGCTCTTCACTTATCATGTTTATCGGATCCTTCGTCTACTGTGTGCCTTACACAGCAATCTGGACGCATTGGCACCATCCTGATACTTCTGGATACTGCTTACCAGGAGCCGTGGTACTGACCGTCGGATATGCTTTTGCGTGCACAACCATCTTCGCAGACTTCGCATGTGCAATCATCCCTGGTATAATCCTCTGGCAAACAGTCATGAGCACAAGGAATATGGTTATGGCTTGGTTCATTCTAGGCTTGGGCGTTCTGGCAGCAGCAATGACAATTTGTCGTTTGCCTTATATAGCCTACTGGACTCACGAAACCAATATGAGCNTGTAAGTATAACTCTACTATATCTTTTATGTTTCATTGAGAATAAAAAGCTGACAAATCATAGATGGTCTAGGAAGAATCCTTCTCTTCGAACTTCTGGAGTGTGGACTTGGCATCTTTGCGTCCTGCGCACCAGCATTGAAGCCTTGGTTCTCTGCTTCCATGACCTCTTTGACGTCTCTGTTGCATCGGTTGACGAAGTGGACCACACTAGGCTCACACGTCACGGCCTCAGAACACAAAAACCATCATCATCTACAAGACCTAGAGAAAGCAGAGCAGGGTGAGCAAACGCTATCTTCTCGTCCGACATCCGCTGTAACAGCACCTCCTATTCCTCGAATGGATCTCGTGATTCCCGATATTGAGGACACTGTCATGGATACTGTCATGGACGGACAAGACAAGGCATGGGACGGATACCAGTATCCAGTATCCAGTAGTAGGCCGAGTGTTGTGCCCGTTATCATCGTCTCGAGCTTCCGAGCTGAGAGTGGTGATTATACGAGTACGTGGGATGTCGCTAGAGAGAGCGATCATGATGATGGGCCTTCACGGGCATGAGATATGACTATACCATGATAGCGATTAATGAGAAACACGACTTTTCTACTTTGCGTGTCGCTCTTGTTGATCGATGATGTATTCGTTGTCGTCACTGGCTGGCGTAGCCTTCTATTTTTCTCCCATGGCAATCTCAAAGGGTCATTGCTTGTCGGTGAGGCCAAAGAGTCGTAAACAAGAAGGACTAGGAACCAGCGTGCAACGGTAGCATGTTTCGATTGTAAGAAGGAAGGGAGTTGTGTCATGTTCCGACGGGGCGTCAACTCGAATGCCACCATGAAACACCGCCAGGCCGACTCTTACCTCAGCACAACAACCAAGACACACTCAAACAAGACAACTCCTCGCCCACACATCTCAAACTCAAGTCTTCATATTTTGATCGGCCAACCCGCTTCTACAACCGCCCCAGACACACACGTGGAAGGAGCAGACATGCATATGGGCACGAAGCCTTAGCAGAGGAAAGCCTAGAACGATGTGGTACTTGGGTCTCAGTCCCCGTAAGGATTCTCGAGTAAGGGTGTCGCGTGATTAGACCGTCGCTGATAGAGAGCGCTGTGGCTTGAATGGTGTGTGGAAGCTCTGCTTGGATATGTCTCGTCGCTGTATTGAGTAAGAATCAGGCATGGCGATGGTTCGTGATAGGTAGGCAAGGTCCGAGGCGATAGATCTTGATACGAATTGAGATGGTGATAGAGCTGAAGTGTGAAGGAAGTGGATGATGTTGGAAACGACTGAGCGATGAATTGTTTTGTTTGCAGAGAAGGAAAGGGTGAGCAGAAATCATTGTCGTCATGCCTTCCATTTCAGCACACCAACTTGTGAAGTGGGAACCCATCAAGGAAAGCGCAAACGACGTTCGACAAGCTGAATCTAGAAAGATCAGTCGACATTTGACTCATACGAAAAGAGGTTTAGAATGCTGTTTAACAAGACAACCCGAAAAGCCCGCCGCGTAATACATGCATCAGAAGGAAAGAACTCCCCTTCGATATTCCAGATTCATCATGCCACATAACTCAAAATTGGACACCCGATCCCAACGCCTCGCACGAAAGCTTGGATGCAAAAATCAAGGCCCACAACAAACACCCAAAACATCTCTTACATCGACCATACCTCCTTCTTCGCCAGTAACCTTTCCAGCCATGAGGCCACCAGATCCCCAAAGTCCTCTACGTTCTTCCCATCGTCTAAATTTGACCTTGACCTCCTTGGGCAGACCGCCCAACACAACCCTCGCCTTCGGAATGGCGGGCCTATCTTCCAGACTAGCAGACAAGATAGCGTAGTCATGCGCGAACAAACATGCTTGGACAAAGGCGTGTTGCCACAAGCCTTGCTGTGAAAGTAAGGGCCCCGGTAAAACCAGAATGTCAGAATTGGCATCGAGGACGTAACAACCTTCGGGTTCTAAATCATCTTGAGTGAAAGGTGCAATCTCTGCGATTGATGCTTCGAACTCGGCGTTGGGCGATTTGCTTGATCCATCGCTGTTGGGTCGATCGGTATTGGGCGATTTGGGCGCACTCCACGAGGGACGGCGAGAAAAGTAGCTCGTGAACAGTGAGGTCGCTGTCTGCTTGGGCTTCTCCTTCGCTTCAATCCTGAATAGGCGCACTGAAGAGTGCTCCCAGTTGCCGCACCTTCCCTTCCAAAGCGCTGGTGACTGACAAATGCTCGAATCACCTGCATCGTGGATCTCTGCAAGGAACTCGGCTGTCTCCTTGCCTTCGTCAACCTCGGTGAAGCCACCGCCAGGATTCAGGTCCATGGAAATCAGGCGGGTGCTTCCAACAGCAGTAGCCCCACAACCGCTGCCCTTCCACAGCCAGATTTTTGTCTCCTGAAGTGTTATAGGGCGGGCGATAATGTATGGGTATTCAGAGCAAAGGCTACTCTTTCTGCGGTCGACTTCATCAAATGCAATATGACCCATATGAGGGCGACCGCAAAGCATGTAAGGTTCTTTTGAGTTCTCTGCACGCGAACCACGACGCGTGATCACGATGCCGCCAAGTGCTTGGAAGAAATTCGCCGGTTCACGAGCTTGGTCGATGATGTACAACTGTGTTGACNNCTAGATAGAACGTTAGCGTCATGAGCGTGGACTTGTAAGAAAGAAGAGTTCTCACTTCTGTCCAACACCAGCCTCTCGAGCGACACGCTTGGCATGGACTTGGGTCTCTTGAATAGTTGACTCAGATATGCGGTCACCACACCAGAGATACACTTCAGCCATCCTTGTCATGTTGGCAGTGTAGAAGATATGCGTGCAGATGTACATGGAGCTCTCGTACAAGATGTGCTCTTGTTGTGCTGGTAGAGGAATCAGAGTACCATCAGACTTGATTTCTTGAATCGAGTTTCTCAGAGTCTTGATCTTGTCAGACTCTCCAGGACGTGAACCCAAAACCGTTTGCGTATCAGTGTTCAACTGCAACTGGTTATTTGACTGAGGCACGTCGCCGAAAAAGTCGGCCAATTCGCGTCCCGCTGGGAGGTCAAGTACGCTGGGCAAATGAGGTAGGTCNTATCGAATATCCAGGCACACGTCAGCTCTTTGTCACTTCCCTGGGCTTTGATATGGACCACAAGGTATAAAGTACTCAAACTGCTCAAAAGCAATCAGAATTTGAACAAATAAATCAAGACGAACGTAAATCGAAGTTCTTTTCTTTGTGCTTGCATGCTGGTGGATGTGCTAATGCTAAGACTCACCTTTGGTACTCAATTGACCGCTGACAACTCTTGAACTCTTTGCGGGCTTAGGCGGAGCTCCGGCACTGGGTGACTGTACTTGCTCGTGGCCGTTAATTCGCTTTGGCTGGTTGATAGTATCTTCTGTGATGCCAAGTCCTAGCTTCGGCGATGCGTTATATCTGCGTGGCGAGTTTGAGAGGAGTCCAGCAGATAACATTGCAGCCTCTTCGTCCTTCTTGGTGGGTAGTTCTATAGGAGCGCGCTTTTGTGGTGTAGTCTGTGCAGGCTTTCCCCACATTGAAGCAGCACTCTTGACTGATGAGAAACTCTGGTTTTCCTTATCCGCCTCGGTCGTGTTCAAAGGTGGTAAAGGCTTGTCCTGTGACCCTGAGACAGCAGTAGTCATGCCTGGAAGAGCCTTGCCAGGAAGTGCTCGATTGAAACCAGAGGGTTGGCGAGAGGCAGATTGAGGTGAAATGGGGCCGGACACAGATTCTTTGCTCATCGAAGAAGCAGCTGAGGAGGTGCGAAGAGGTAGTTTGAAAGGAGCAGGTGACTCCAACTTGTCCGCAGTTGTGGAAGAAGGATTGTCCAGTGCTGGTTTCGCAGGCGTGACAGGCTTGGGCTTCTCTGCGCCAGCGATTGTCGCAACTTCAAGTGAGGACCTCGCCGATACAGGAGTTGTTGGCTTGTCTGCTCGAACAGGAGGGAACGTCATCGACTTCGTCGGAGTAGGAGTCTCGGGTTTCTCTGCCTCGCCGATTTGTGGTTTCGAGAGGTTAATTGATGCAGCTCTTACAGCCGCAGACTTGGGTCGAGGTTGCACAGGAGTCTTAGTCGTGGGCGAACTCGGTGATGGCAGGTTGATTGAGGAGATACGCTTTTCCGGCACAGATGGAGTAGAAGAAACACGTTTCTCGGGTTCAGACGTGACAGACGAGACACGCTTCTCAGATGTGGAAACGATAGAAGACACGCGCTTCTCGGTTGCAGGCGTTTCTTTGGCTGTGGTCTCCGGCGCACTTGATTTCGGCTTGCGCCTCTTTGGGCCCTTAGCACGACTCTTGGTCATGTGGGTGAGCTGAGTACCCTCTCCTGGCTCATCCTGCGCAGAGCTCACACGACTGATCGCAGGAGGGGAGAAGGGACTTCCTGATGGCGGAGTATTTGATGTACTTGGGGGNCCGCGAGCTAACAGTCCCGCGAGAGCTGGGTTGAATCTGTCGGCGATCTTGTTCGAGATAGGTCTTGATTGCACCTGGGGTTTAGATGACTCCTGCTGTACTGGTTTAGGACGCTCCTGTACTGCTGGCTTGGTAGGCTCACGTGTCTCTGGCTTAGGAAGCTCTTTTGTTTCTGGTTCTGATTTGTCCTCGGCTTTGGGTACTGACTCGACTGGTCTCTCATCGACAACAGCAGAAGATGGCTTGGATTCGAGAGAAGCGCGCTTAAGTTCCGCCTTCTCAGTAACGCTGTTTCGCTTCTCCGGGACCGGTGCCTTAGGCTTGCCTCTAAGGTTCTTGTGGAATGATAGAGCCTCAGGTGTGATGTCTCGATGTGATTTGGCGGGAGCAGGGATATTGAGTGTGCTGTTTGACCGGCCAAGCTGCTTTCGAATAGATAGGGCCTCTGGCACCGATGAAGGAGCTGGGGAGATTTTTGGTTCCGGTGCAGGTTTCTCTGCAGCTGCTTTACTCATCTCTTCTTTCTTCTTCAACAAACTCTCCTTGAGCTCATCGCGCCGCTCTGTTTTCTGTGGACCGGCGCTGAGGGATAGACCCGCTTTGCCGCGAAGAATGTTGCTCTTCAGCTCGTCAGGTGCCACGTACTTCTCAGTCTGAGCTTTCTTGAGCTTGCCGAACAAAGCCTTGAACTCAGGCTCTTGCTCCGTTTGCGCACCAATAGTTCCACTTCGTGATTTCAGGCCTGAGCGGAAGTCGGTCTTTGGTGTGGTGTCTTGTTTCAGCTCAGGTAATTTGAATTCACCTGACCTTAAGTCGGGAGATTTCAGGGTAGGGAACCTGGGTGATGACGAAGCAGTGGAGTTGATAGAGTCTAGAGCTTGCGGCTTGGGCGGCAGATTAGGTACTGATGATAGCGCGCTCGGTTTCTGAGCAACTGGCTTGACCGGCTCCTTCTCAGTGAACCTAGAGGAGAGTGCACTTGGCTTCGAGGGAATTGGCTTGGCAGGTTCATCCTTCTTCGGTGCATCTCCCTCGATGTCGTCGAGATGGTGACTACCGGCTTCCTCCTTGGGGAGATTCTGCTCGATTTCACCCTTCTTGGAAACCTCCTTGGCGGGCTCCTGCTTCTCTAAATCTGTCTTTTCGGGTAATTTGGGCGTCAGATCGAGCGAAGGAGTGGAGGGCTCTGGTAGAGCAGATTTGCCTGCGAGCGAGATAGGCTTGGCCTTGGTGGGAGGCGTGACGTTTCTGGACGCGCTGGGAGAATGTGTTGGAGTATTCCTCATAGACGACCTCTTCAGTAAGCCCTGACCAAATGTAGGTGTGTCCTGGGCTTTTGCGGCATCGATGTTTTCCTGCGATGGTGGAGCCTCAGCAGTACCACGTTGCTGTTTTGCCTTTGCAAGGTCCGCCATCCAACTAGGCTGATTCAACTGTGGTGATGCAAGCGGCTTGGGAGAATCTGGACGAGTAAGCGCACTCTCAAGCCAACTAGCTTTGGTGGGACTACGACTCCATCTCTTATTCGGGCTTAATGGTGGAGACATGAGGCCTTCAGGTATGGGTTCCTGGCCTGAGAAGGAAGCCATTGATCTCGAGCGCGAATGTCTAGTTGCGGTTGGTCTCTCGGGCTTCTCCTCCTTGGAGTCTGATTCAGGAGCAATATTGAGGTTGCTGATAGTGCTATGGCTTGAGGAAGGGCGAGTAGGAGTGTCATCGGCATTGGCAGCGCTGCGGAAACTGGCAGTCGAATCGTTACGAGTCAAGGATGATGGACCAGCTGTGACGCTCCATCTCTTGTTGACGCTGTCATTGCGCTTGAGCATGGCACTCTGCACGAAACCACCCATACCCTTGGTCGGTGAACTGGGTCGGTCCAGACGGCTCTGGGCGCTTGACATTGTACGGTTGAGACCATCGGCACTGTCTGGCGCAGCAAAGCGTTGCGAGTCACGAGAAGGCAGAGGAGTGCTCTTCTCGGGGATAGACATCATACTCATGGGCCTGACGGACGAGGCCCTGGTGGGTGAGCCCATATCGACAGACATGGGCCGACTGCGGGGTGGGCGCGAAAGAGTGCTGGCACGAGAGGGTACGGCGCTGCTAGGGGAAGCTCTGTGCGGACTCGTTGATGGTGACATTGACGGTGATGACATGCCTCGCTCGCTCTCTGAGTCTATCTGTCAGCAGAGGTCGATGTAGTTGTGGTTGAGGAGGCTCGTGTGACACACCCAGCTTCCGAGCGAGTCGTGAACTCGCGATCTGCGCCTCCAATTGCTCCTGACGCTCATTGTCTTCCCTNNTTGTCTCTTCTCCTTGAGTTCGCGGACGCTCTCCAAGAAGGCGTTTGTATCGAGATCAGGCGTATCGTCCATAGTGTATCGCGGGTCGTTTCGTGTAGGGTCTAGGTAATGATGGTATCTAATCCATAATCGATCAATGGTTGGATCAGCGATTGGAAGGCGTCTGGCGACTTTGACACGAAGGAAGAGGGTTCAACAGTCAGCCAACGACTAAACACTGGCTCCCTCTTGTTGTTGACATTTATTTGTGTACCCGTCCGTCCCCAAACCCACCAACGTCCCGGCCGCACTTGTGACGCGCCGTGCGGCCCTTCGGCTTTGACCAATCACAGCTCACCTGCTTTTCTGAAACACCTCCGTCAACTTGCCTGCAGTTTGTCTGTGTACAGGTCATATAATTTTTGATTGCTGTCCGATCTCCCTCTTTCGATCAGGGGTCTATCTTCATGTCCGATCTGCCCCTAGCTGTCTTCCATCTCTCCTATAGAAGATTCGATACATGACCTCCATGCGCTTCAGTACAAAAAGAGCCGGTCCTTGGCATCTTGCACTACCCATTTGAGGCCCTCCTGAAGGTTCAATCCAGTCAATGCACTGCACTCCATAATATTCCACCTGTGCGTGTGAATCGTGTCGAGTCGCAAGGCNCTACGTGGTGTTTCTGAGTCAGTATCGTGTTTGGTAAACATGAGGACCCCACTGCGGCTGGCGAGGGAACCACAAACCTTGCGTATCTCCTCCGAGCTCATGCACCCTGCCACATCGCTCTTGTTCTTGAACACGAGCAGACTCGCTCCCATCAACCGNCTGCCGTTCTAATCAGTATCCACTGTGTCATCGTTTGATCGTGTCGAGGTCATTACCTCTTGCAGAAGAAGCCCCTCCAGTTCTTGTCGGCAATCGTCAATTCGTTCTCGGTCTGTGCCATCCACGACCCATATGAGTGTGTCCGTCTTCTCAAAATAGTTCTTCCAGTATGTCCGAAGCGTCTTCTGTCCGCCGACATCCCCNTGTTTCCCGTGTAAGTTTTGCTATCGGCACTTCGCGCCCAACCCTCGGGCCCCCTTACAGATGTTCAGCTTGTATCTGTTTACCTCAGCTGTCAGCTCCACATCTTGCTTCAAGATGCCCAGGCAACCTCACCCATCATAGTCGATTGTTTTGATAATGAAGCCAAGAGTGGGNGAGACCGTGTTAATGTCTTCGCCCATGATGTTTTTCACTATCGAAGTTTTACCGCTGTTGTCGAGTCCGNNCTATATGATGGTCAGCCACCTGCAACCACATCTTTTCAAATCCACATACAGCATCAGGATTCGCATTTCCTTGTCCTTGAGACGCGCTTTGCGGAGTATTGACAACATTTTGATCGTGGAATTTGACCTTGATAGAGTATGGGGAGACGAAAGAGAAGAGTCTACTCTTAAGGACTGACAGAGAAGAATGAGAGCAAGTCACGTGCTTGCAAATGCTATATCAATTATTGTTCTCCATGACTATTACGATTTGATGTGAGAACCAAGCCTTATTCCATCTCTCTGTACATCTTGACCACATGTTCTGCTCGGGTTTCTGCCAAGCGACTGTGCTCGACTTGATGTTTTTCTTGAGGTGACATGAATGCTGCATGTTCATGTCAGACAGCAGATGCAGTACCACGCAGTTTGCCTACAACTGAATCAATTCAGTTTTCACCACGGTCATTGTGATCGATCTTCTGTATCTGCATATGGTTCTGTTGGTACCCATGTGGGCGTCCCCACCTTTGGATAGTCCATCCATCTGCTCTGAAGCTTCCCCAGATCAAGGCTGGTTCTGCTCAGACGTCCTCTCCATCTCTTTCTGATTAACATGTCATATTCAGCTTCATGTCTAAAAAGATTGTAGAATGACGAGCTACTGCTTCAGAAGATACGACTATGATGTCAAGAGTGGGCAGGACAAGTGAACACCGCCTCATCTGCCGCAACTGGAAATGAGGTGGGCAATCAAGACCTGAGCCATCGCTATGCAGACCAGTCTTGAGAGCGCGACAGCCGTGCAGTGGATCAGAGGTCTGCTTGATGGAGTGGTAGCAATGTTGATACTTGTGCTTGCGCGGAAGCGACAACAAGATGTTGTCCCGCGAAAGCTATCAGCTCATCGCTGGAGCTTCATTATCCGCCAGACAATCATCAATCCATTCATTCAAAGGAATGATGGACATTAGCAGGATTTCTGTTCACTGACGAAGGTTAGAGATGATCGGAGAAAGCACGTATCGTACGTCAACAAGCGTTAATGGGAAAGAAGAAGAAGTGCAAGAGCTTCGTCACTTCTTGAACTTCAATGCTCATTCACTTCGATTGATGCAGGCAACCGCGACTGACGCACCAACTTCAATTTTCCAACTTCGTCCAACTTCGTCCAACTTCGTCCAACTTCGTCCAACCTCGACCATTCACATTCAACATTCTTTCAAATGCGCAGTCATGCCCAACACAAAGAGACCTCCCAAGAAGAATTCACCATGGATCAGCGACAGAGAACTCAAGAAAATGACAGCTGGAGCTGCTCTGCCTCCCCCTCCTGATACACAAAGAATCGATCATGGCGACAAACTCGATCCACACATGTTCTATTCCTGGGGAGGCGAGTTCACCCCACCTCCCATCTGGGACGACCGTCCCGTCTACAAGAACCGTGATCTCCAAGGGACCGTACTACAATGGCAGAGCAAGGTTGAGGCTGACCCCAGACCATTTGGCGCAATGTCAAAAGTCAAAGGAAGCACCAACTTCNTTTTCAACGTCGGCAAAACAAATGTTGCTAGTGGTCAGCTTTACTTCCTGCCGCTGAAACAAAACGAGACCCTTATAGCTGAGCTGGTTCCTCGATCCTGGATCCCCCAAGTCTTCGAGGCTGGCCAAACACTTCAGTCATTCTGGAGGCAACAGATCAGCGAGGCGCCCACACCCCAAGACCAATCTGACTTGCATAATTTCAAACCGTTCTGGGACCGCTATCTGATTAGCAATGCGGCAGTTCAGTTTCCCCCAATTCAGCCTGACCACAAGGGATGCGACACTCGTGAAGACACACCACAAGATAAAGAAGCCCGCGAGAGCGATCGAGGTAGCCAGGGATGGACGAATCAATATCTTCAGAACCCTAAGGTTTTCATGATGGCTCGCTTCGGAAGAAAACCTGGCCCAGAAGGTGGAAAGCAACGCCACGACGAACCGCCGAAGGAACCATTTTTCTTTGGGCAAACACCAATGGTCGACAATACAATCAAGCCTGTACTCAACCTATTTGTCCGCATGGCCCAGCTTGGCGACATTCCTCAGATTACCGACATCTACAACCACTATGTCCAGCACAGCGTGTGCACTCCTGAACTGGAGCCCATCAGCATTATGGACATGAAGGGTCGATGGGAGAGCGCGCGAGGCGGCCACTTGCCATTTCTTGTCGCTTGTTCGCCTAGAGGCTATGGTGGCAGGAAGCGATTCAAGGACCGGCCTGCTATTGACACTGTCCTCGGATTTGCTTATGCTGACGAGTTCGCTGGCCCGCGAACAGCCTTGCGTTTCGCTGTCGAGGCTGGCGTGTTCGTAGATGCGAACCCCAGATGCAGACGTAAAGGTGTCAGTAAATGTCTGATGGACAAGCTTCTTGGCCTGCTGGATCAATTTTACCTCGAGCGCGGTGGTTATGATGTCGAAGAGCAGCTTGGAATAGGTACGCAGCGTCTCGTCTCGCGAATCTTCGTCAACTTCATGAACTCCGAAGTTGAAAAGACTAAGGAATGGGTGGTTCCGTACCTTGAGTCTTGGGGGTTTGAGCAGCAGGCCACGACCAAGAGAGTTGGCTTCAAGCTGAACCAAGTGTAAGTCGAGATATGCCATTCTTCGGAGATTTAACTAACAGCTCTGAAGCNNTTCGATATCACCACTTTCCACAGAGAGATAGGATTGGTGATTGTGCCCACTAACCCACCGATCCTTCGTCCTAAAGAAGAATGAAATCGTGTGGACGATACAAAAATGCTACACCCTACATGAAGCCACGACACGCGGATGGCGGGAGATGGTATAGCAAGACACGGAACATAAGAGGGTGATATTGTGTGTACTGCTTCAGAAAGCTCAGATGGTCGGTCATTGGTTGGCTCTTAATATGGAGAACGATCGTTCTGCAAGCTCAATAACGAATAGAATCAATTAATTAAATCCATGTCGCAAGAAGAAATAATTGGCGATTCGGAGCGGAGAAGAAGCCTTGGCTTCCCCGAGACCCTGATGACTTTAATTATTCTTTTTTCCATCTTCCAGCAACCAAGTTCATACTAATTTCGTACAGCAAAGATGTCGCTCGCATTAGGAAAGCGCAAGCGCGCAATCACCTCCAAGTCAACACTTCCGTCCAAGAAAGCCACACTCGTGAAAGCAGCGCCACCTCCTGCTCCGGCGCCAGAACCAGAATCGGATACCGAAGATAGAGAAGCGCTGAATGACGCATTCCGGCGCGCTTTCGAAAAACAATTCAAGGCGATAGAAGAAGACAAACCAGTAGAAGTCGAAGTCGAAGAGGAGGACAAAGACGAAGACGAAGATGAAGCTTGGGATGGCCTCTCAGAAGAGGAAGACGATGATGAAGACGAGGTTGAAGTGGTCGAGCACAACATGTCCAACTTTTCGCGCGAACGAGCAGACAAAGCTGCGTTGAAAGCATTCATGGTACATTTTCATACCTGCAAGTGCTCTGGAGACCTAGAAGCTGACNCATGTCATTTTGCGCCAAACAGTCCTCCAAGCCACCCACCTCCTCAGACACACCCAACACATCTAAGCAACCTACAAAGAAGAAGAACGAAGACACCGAAGGCGACACAGAACAAGACGACCTAAAACGACCTCGCCCTCCAACGCCTGCTCAAAGAATCCCATCTCTTAGACGCTAATTCCCTCTCCACCGACCCCTCTGGCAAGAACCGCCATAAAGCCACTGATCTCCGTCTCCTCGAACTCGGTTCCAAGACTTCCATCTTTGCGCAAAAGGACATGCCCAAGCATCATCGTATAGGAATCCAGAAGAAGAAAGAGAACAAGGAGTTTGAGAGGAGGAGAGAGGCTAAGGAGAACGGTATTATCCTTGAAAGGGTCAGGAAGGAAGGGACAGATGGCAAGGGAGGTGGCTTCGGAGGTGGTGACAAGAGGGAAAGAGGCATTGGAAACCCGAGTGTGGGTAGGTTCAGCGGTGGTACCTTGAAGCTGAGTAAGAGGGATGTAGAGGGCATCACTGGACCAAAGAGCAGCGGAAGAGGAGGAAGAGGCGGTAAGGGAGGTCGGGGCAGAGGTGGTGGTAGGGGAGGAAGAGGAGGCAAGAGATAGAGAGTCTGGCTTTTCTATCACATGGCACACTCATATCGCTGTCCCTCGGCGAGAGATAATGCGACTGTCCACGTCTCGACCTTCCATGCCCAGATCAGAATCCTGGCCACCGACCTTCTGCTACCCGTGCTCTACTGGCACCATACGAAGTAGCAACAGCATTCGCGGCCGATCTACAGAGATTTACACCAGAAGCCCTGGCGCTTGATCGTCAAATCGACAAAGGAGCCATAACGAAGCAACTCGAGACATCCAACTATCTCAGCTCTTTGCGAAGGGCAAATTACCAGTTCACACGCAACAACATTCAATATCGGCGCGCAAGTATTGCAGGTCAAAGCGAGACTCAGAGAGCCAGCAAACGCTCTGAATATCATGCAGAAGCCATTCATGCTGCTCAGGAAGACTTGGAAGTGAGTTGATGGTTTACATCTCAGTGTCACGTCCACCCTCAGTAGCCACACGAAACTCCCCTGATCCGTGAATGGCCCGTTGTATCGTGTAATCAGACCAGAGTCATGTCAATTTTGCTCAGCGCTTGGAAAAGAGTTTGAGTTCTAATAACCCCCAGAACCCCAATCAAGAAAGAAGCCTTTAATAGATATCACTTCTGCCTCTGATATGCTCTTTCTGCCAGGGCAGAACTGCAATCTCGCGATCTTGGTATAAGGCGTGAAAGCTTCTTGCACCGTTATTGTTCGTCCAATGGTTCGCCACTTTTCCAGATGAAACGGTTTTGTTCTTCTGAGCCTCAATCTTCTATAGATGCACAACGTTAATCCCTACCGGTCACTGGCTTATACGGCAGTCCTCGGAGAAGAAACTCGTGACTCTGGATGATTCATTTTGATTGTCTTTGCAACTATTCGCTATCCAATATCTCTCTTGCAACAATTGATTTCCGTTCTCTCGTACTATTTCAAGGGTTGTTTACTACGATCGACTTGATCTAAGATCTTGTGGCGTCTCGGGTCGGGTATCTTGTCTCGAGAATATTGATTCTGCATATTGAGTCGAGAAAACCACATTAGTGGCCACGAACTTGATTTTCCATGACATGCAAATTTCAGGAGCCGTGGTAGCGCGAACTTATAGCATTATCAAAATGTGTGCGAATCCAACTTCCTAATTGGATCTAGCATAAAAGGCCCACAAGCTTGAACGGGGTACTGGTGTCCACAGCCAAGTGCAGGCAGTCGAACCACGAGTTTAAAGTGTCAAGTCAGCTCTGGTCGGTAGGGACGACGAGGCAAGATCTTTCCCGTTACAATAATATCTCCGGTTATGAGAGAAGCCGCGGCCTGCTGAGTTTGATATTCTATCCCATTGGAGGCTTTAAGGGTGTGGCGCGCCTGAGAAGGCATGGCTACCTGAAAACGCTGTTGACATTTATAGCACACTCAGGAACCCGCGAGTTGGCATCCCAGATCTGTAGGCACGCAGCGATGTCTTGATCAGTCAAAACCAGTCAAAATAATTGAGGCAGACTATGAGAAGCGCTCGAGATTTGTATCGGGTCGAAGATCATAGGAACAGAAGTGACCGCGAAGCACAGATAAGCCGCTGGTTATGTCGGGCGGATTTAAGTCCACTGATGGCTGATTGCCCCTAAAGTACGGCAACATCAAGCACCGTCCACCCAGAGAGAGCGATGTCGCAGAAGCTCTGGAAGTTGATATCTGTTTCTGCATTTTTGGGCTAGAGAAGGGGTACTGTATGAGTGCCGAACCATAGCAGCGGTGCAGATGGAAATCTGTTTGTTGAGTATCAGACTTGGCATCACAACGGCGTTCCGCAAGGAGAAGCAGGTGTATGCGGAGCGTGAGTCCGCTGAAGCGAGCTAACCCGAACTGTATTGCACAGTCGCAATATTAGTTTCTGCTGATGGCCATGCTGGGCAAATAATCGCTGCTTATGTACATCCAAGGCTGTGGAAATCAGCCCAGCGATTGGTTCGCAAGGACTCATAATGAACAACGAGAGACGATGGAAATGTGAATAATAACGAGGCAGGGCGCAGCATACAAAAGCTCTCCACTCTGTTACGAGTTGCAACGTCTCGGCCTCAGCGCGACACAGATCGACGATCTCGTACGGCTATGCTGGAAGACTTTGATAGCCCCTTGGGAGTGGCTTGAAGTGTTGTCACACTACTCGCAAGCGTAGAGATAAGGGTCAGATGAGGTAGCGGTAGCAGAATTTGGAGAACGCATTCGCAAAGGTTGTTTGCAAGCAGGAAAGATGCAGACCGAATTAAGATCAGCAGTATCATGGTCGAACAGGATTGCTCGGACCTGCCGCGAGCGCCAAGACGGTATGTCTTCGTGCGAACTTGTATGTATGAGAGACAGCAAAGAAATTTGTGATCATGGAAGCAGGCGGATGCACGCAGCGGTCATGTTCAGCGTAAAGGAAGAGACGGCCGTAGGGAACAAAGTTAGATGGCGGCCAGAAGGTCGGTCGCGTGGAATTACACGCAAGCAAGCAAAAGATCTACTGTGATCGACATGGTCGTAAGATCTACCAAGCTCATTAAAGAAAAGATGAACATACGAGTTGAGAAAAAATGGCGATGGTCCCAAAGGCCGTTAAGGAGTTCTCTGAGGGAGCGCAGGAAGCGCGTGGGCTTAACGGCGTTCTGCTTCTTGGTGCTGAGAATTCACGAATGAGCATGACGTCGGGAGACCGGCACGGCGGGTCTTGGGTAGCTCTTTCCTCTCTTTGTCGCGCAAAACGGCGAGCCAATGGTGTCGCTGAATAAGCTTTTGATGTGCGGTGGAGCCAGAAGTAGGGTATGGTGGAGAGAGATGGAGAAGACAAAGATGCATCTTCAGAGGCATGGTCGCTGTCGGATTTGACATATGGGCAGCATCTGGATGCACCTGGATTGTTGCATCTATCGACCTCTAGAACAGAACGGATGGGTCTCGTTGCAGGCAGAGGCTTGAATGACGTCTCATTGATGGCCAAGACAGGCCCTGGACGCTAGACGCTCGACGCTGGTCTAGAATGTCTAGAGTGGAGAAGGGCACACCCTCGCGACTTGCGGACGGTTTGCGTAGGCGGCCGTTCCCTGAGAACTCTCGGACTTCAAACTGTTCCGCCGGTCAAGTCTGTGTGCTGCCCTCATTGTGCTTACCAAACCGCTATTGCGCTGGATCCGACTCTGACTTTGACTCTGACGCCTTCTCTCAACACGCTTTCCGCTCGACCATCCTTCCATCTCGTCCCATCTCGCTCTCTCTTCGCCGACATCGAGAGCACTATTGTCGTCCTATACCACACTGCACACCACAGCACACCATCATACGCTCCGCTACCACATCGTCACTTCGAATCACAAAACCGCCTTCTGAGCTGGACCGCCACGGGGACTCCCCGCCATGGAGCCTGACTTCATACCCAGAAAGTCCGTCTGTCTGGGCCAACCGCTGCCCCCAAATGTTGTCATTCATGACAGCGATCCGGCCTTCCGCCCAGGAATGGAACGTCTGTATCCTTCAAGTGCCGAGAGCAACATCCTAGAAGAGCTGGTCATCCTCAAAACAAAGCTACGACTACTCAACAATGATGACTTCTGGTCCTTCGTTTCCGAGCGCATGGCCGAAATCCTAGGCGCCCAACTCTCTTTCATCGCCAAACGTATACTGGTCGACGAACAAGATTCTGCCATTGAGATGCNNCCCCCTATTGGAGAGCCTGGCTCCTGTCTGATGGCAAGTGCATGGTACTACAACGATGGAAAAGGTGTGCAGGGTGTCGAGAAAGGCTTCAAATACCATGCTTACGGCTGCCCCTGTTCTTACATGCGTCATGACAAGGTCTTCATCATTCCCGAAAAGGTCAGCGAAATGTTTGCCAACAACCCAAACAAGCTGCCCATCTCGGCCGAAGCCTACATTGGCATTCCTCTCTTCGCTGACGGCAAGTGTTTTGCTCATTTCGGTGTTATTTGGTCTGTTGAAGGCGCCACAAAGAGGAAACTTTCATGGGCTTTCATCGAAATGTTCCTGCACGGTCTGGAAGATCTGATTCTAGAACGTCTGCTCGCAGGATCCGAGTTCAAAGACAAAGCAACTGCCAACAGAGAAATGCCCCGCGTTATCCCCCATGAAGTCATCACCGCCGCTCAATCTCTGCAACCCTATGCAAAGAGCTTATCTCACGAATTGAGAACACCAATGCAAGGCGTGGTTGGTATGCTTGATGTCATGTATGCTACGGTTCAAGAAGCTGCAGAAGGTCAAACGAACGCAGAAGTTCGTAAAGTATTCGAAACACTCAAGGAGAACATTGAAACAGTCCAAGGTAGGTTTCACTCCGCTTTGATCTTATAGTATTTGTGCTCATTGTTCTCTANNGATAGCTCGCGTCGTGCTGTTGAGGCCGCCGATAATGTCGTACACGCCTACGACATGAACCTCGGCATTCCTACTGGACCGCCCATCAATGAGGACTCATTGGATGGTTTCCCTGACTTCAGCCACGCTTCTCATCCCGAAATTCTTGTTGCTGGAAGCGATCTGCCAATCTCGAGACCTAACAAGCGCCGTCGCGAGGAGCCCAAGAATGAGACAGGAGGAAGCCCGACTAAGATTCAGGCCACCCTTGCAGCACGAGCAGCTAAAGCCTCGCCCACCGATGGCATGAAACTGGGTGTCCAGGAAGCTGAGGACCTTCCCGAAGGTTCCGCACGAGCCACAATGCCTATGAGTCCTCGACCTATGATCGCCCCTCTACAAGGCGACCGCGCCATTGCTCCAGGTGTTAGACACACTAACCTTCGCCGGGTTCTGCAGTACGTCGTCAATGAGGGATTGAAGGTTGGAGGAAGGCCAGAGTCAGCCATCGCTCAAGAAACATATCTTGGCGAGATCATCGAGGTTTGCACACGTTCAGCAAAGGGCGAGCCCAGAACGAAACTTATTGAGTGGTCCGTGGATTCTGCTGTACCAGAAACAATACTGGCCGACGAGAAAGACCTTGCTAAGCTGATCTCTTGCGTTTTCTTGAACGCTACTAAATTCACTGAGCAAGGTAATATTACTCTCGCAGCAAAACTCAGCCCAAAAGCTCGATACATCGTCATCAAATGTACAGACACAGGCCCGGGTATCCCTGCAGCATTCCTCCCGCGCCTCTTCCAACCATTCTCACAAGAGGATCCTTCTCTCACTCGTCAAAGCGAAGGTCTTGGTCTTGGTCTTTTGGTGGCCAAGGGTCTAGCACGGAAGCTTGGTGGAGATTTGTTTTGCATTCGCGCAGACACCACTGGTCCCAAGCGGGGATCCGAGTTTGAGATGAGGATCCCTCTCAAGGCTGGTGATACCACCACTCGTCCCCCATCACCCTTCGGAACGCCATCACACAGTAGAGTACGCCAGTCAAACTCAATAGATTCAGATGGACGCCCCTCTCCTATGCCCAATCTTGTTGGCTCACATAACCGTACTCGAAGCGACAACTCGACCAAGGACCTGCCATCCCCAACTGAGAAACCTGTCACCGCTGAATCATCTGCAGCACCTGCTGTCAGAAGTCCTCCAGCACTCAAACATAGTCACTCATTTCCCGTACCATCGTATCCACCTAAGCAACCAAGCACAAGTGGTCGAAAGTCATCGGCATCGATCAACGGTATCGACCGCAACTTGGCTGCCAAGTACCCACTGAACTTCTTGGTTGCTGAGGATAACAAGATCAATCGCAAGCTTCTTGTTAGTATGCTCAACAAGTTTGGCTACAAGACAGTGATCGAAGCTTACGATGGCGCCGAGGCTGTTCGACAGATGTCCAAGAACCCGTCAGTTGACGTTGTGCTCATGGACCTCTGGATGCCCTTCATGGACGGTTATGAAGCCACTGAGAAGATTCTTGCTATGAGCCATGGTAAGAACGGCGTCTGTGGCGGCACACCGACTGTTCTGGCCGTGACAGCGGATGTCACCGATGGTGCCCTTGAGAGGGCTGCCAAGGTCGGAATGAAGGGGTTCATGACCAAGCCATTCAAGCTGATGGACCTTCAACGTCTGATTCTAGAATACTGCGCTCGCAGTGGCAGTGAAGTCGAAGGCGGAGAGTGATTCTCCTACCTCTCCTTTCAGGCCTCTCTTTGCTTTGTTCTCTTTTCCTTTTCTTGGATTCAATCCTCTTTACTTCACTATTATTGTCGGGTCACTGTTTGGAGCAAGTAGCGAGGCGTTCTGGAGTTCCGGGTGGAATTAACTATGACAGATGCGGAAGCATAAAATGGAACATCTCTCGGCGTTTCTCGGGTTCACGACAATGTCTCGAAAAGGGGGAGTATTTCGAGAATCACGAACTAGCATTAGATACCTACGACCATCTCTAGGCTCTGGCCATTTAATTGTATGGATGAAGCCTTATTTCTACGTAGTTTCTTGGCTAAATTAACCATTTAATCAAATCTTCCAAATTTGTGTTGACTCTTAAGCATTTGTCCGCCTTATGCGAGTGGTTCTCGGTATCCTTGGTATAATTGTTTGACTCGTTCTTTGAGGACAAAGAGACCAGACACAACGTTGCGATTGGACGTCAATCTAGAAATCCTCCGACTGGTCGAGGCTAAAGACCAATGACGTGCCGACAAAGGCCTCGAACCTCCTCAGGCCTTTTCAACAACGCTTTCTGTTTTCGCCTGGCAACAATCTGGCCTTTTTACTTGTATTTCTGTTGGCTTTTCTTTGACGTGCTGCAAATTGCTAATACATAAAAGCATAGCAGGTACCACATGTTCGTCACGATAGCGTGGCACATTATGCAGGAGGAGGCCTAGAGCCGGGCCTTTGAGCCTCATCGGTCTGGAACCACCTGCAATCCTGCATGCAAGCCATTTTCTCGCCTAGAGACCCTTATTCTGTCCTGTTACACAACGGAGCTGCCCCCGTTGGGCCTGGAAACCGCGGCAGTTCGCATTTTCCGTACGGTTTCACGTCAACTGTATAGTGGTCTGGCTAGCCGCCAGACCTTGTCATGCCTGGGTCCCTTGCGATCTAGCGACGACCCTGGTGCTCATCGCCGATTGCTGTCAAATCAAGGCTTCGGATCTCGGTTCGCTGATGAAAATGAGATGACTGATGGCTTTCTTAATATAGTGGTCTAGATCCAGGCTGTCGTCACTTTTGCATGTTTGGCTCCCTCGGGGATACGGTTTCTCTGTACGTTGAACTCGTGGCTTGCTGCATCGAGACCATAAGTTCGGTGTTATCGTCAGCTTTGGAGATATCTCGGATGAAGATGTGGTCCAGTGGTTGGTAGGTCGTGACTCGTTCCTGCCTTCTTGTGGCTGCTTTCTGGACTGCTGCCTGACTTGGTGATTATGTGCCAAGCGGGAAGGCCCTTTCATTCAGCTGCACCTTTCCCGAATCTAGAATCACCTGATTGAGGCCGTGAATGCCCGTCTTTTGACCTTGGTGGTTCTTGCCCTTGATTTCTGAGCTTGCACTCTTGACCTCCTCAATCGCTCCTTTCTGCTCCGAGATAAGTCCATGATCGAACGCTATCAGCATTCTGAAACGAAGTATTGATAAAGCTACTGAGCATTACAACTGGGTAGGTCCGTCACGAGATACAAGTCGGTCAAACGGACACGTCACATCATAATAACACGCATAATGTTGTTGAAAATACAAAAGGGCTAAGTGTTCAAAAGGAAAAAAATGTTCATATTTGAGGAAAGGATTTAGAGCAACTCCATGATTCCCATAATGTGGAAGATCACTAAGAAAAGATACCACTATGTTGTTTATCACTTACCCTATTAATATACCAGTTTTGCCTGCCTTAAGAGCAGTTGTAACACATCCAAGCTCTCATGAGAGAGGACCCGTAACAAGTCTGTCTGCAGTTAGGGCATTTGGGTGGTGGAGGTTTTGGGTAGCCACGATTTCCCATACTGATGTCGTTTGTGTTTGAGATTGTAAGAGTTTTGTGGTGATAAGCTATTTGTATGTGATGGTGTTGCTTGGTGATCTGAATATCTGTGAGGTATGCTGCTGGTTTTATGCCTTTCGGACATTGTAGATGAGTTACTTGGCCCGCTTTGTCTCATTGTTAGTCCTTAACAATGGCAAAACTTTAGCAGAAAGAGACAGATTGATTGTGAAAGAAGGAAACTCTGAATAACAAAGAGATATGCCAACTGCTCCAAAAGTTGTCAGTCGTAGTAAACAAACAGTTGTATGGAAGGGACATCGAACGTGGTTCTAACTTACGGAGCAGTCTGGCTTAACACACTCCGATAGAGAATCTTGCAAAAGACCTTGCATCTAGCATGGTAAACTGTCGATGATTCTTTGATACCACGGCACAGTGATTGGTTATTTTCACTACTTCAGCACTAATTAACGAATCAGTGTGTGGAACACGAACAGGAATTGAATTGTGAATGTCAAACATTTGATTTTTAATATTGCGCTAAAGAAACACACACTCTAGAGACAAGCATGCACAATGATTATCCAGATTGGTCGCCTACCAGAGAAAAACCAATCCGATAGAATTACTCCGATGAAGCATCTGTACAGGCAGCACTCGAGGAAGCCCTCGACTCTTCCACCCTCAACAGCTCTTCAACATCAGCNTTAAGAGCTTCACGCCACTCTTTAGTGATATGATCCAGAAACTTCTCTAACCTTGAATCTCAATCTTCAGGTGTTGGAAGCTTGAAGTGATTGATGAACTTCTCTTCCAGCTCTCTCATGATGGCTTCACGCTTGTACTTGAGCAGAGTCATCTCTGGGGGACTGGGGTAATACAAACCTTCCAAGTTGATATCTTTAGTGATGGACTCGAGAAGCTTTTGCAAGGAACTTATGCGAGAATTCCTTTGTTCTTGTTCAGATAAGAGGGATTCGATGATTTCGTAGGCAAACTCCAGCAAAGCTTTATCGGGTACAGCGTGGTTTAGGGTATATCTGCGAATATCTTCCCTACGATTGCGAGCAACTTTCATAAGTCCTTGAAGACGCTCCACTGCGGTTGTGTAGACTGCGTCCGCGATGACTTGTTCGTGGACTGCCTCCTCTCGCACTCTAACTTGAAACCAAGGTGGACTGGGCATCTCGTTCATCGCATCCTCATGACTTGGCAAGTCAGTACCCGCAAGATTCTCAAATTTCCAGAATGACTCGTAGGCTGTGGGCTCAGGCAATTCAACTCTGTCGACTTCAATGACAGGCTTGGTGTCAGGGAAGCCAGGATGATCAAAAGGCTCTGGGTAGATATCGTCAGGGTCACCTCCATCGTCTGCCTCGTTAATACATGTTTGACATGTACAGGTTGCGTGCAACTTGGTGATAATGGGTTCCGGGCAAATTGGTGAGTCTATTCCACCTACCTGAAGATGACAGCCGTGCCAGTTGATCTCGAAGGGGGTCTCTTCTCTACACACACAACAAAAGATGTAATCTTGTGTACCCCAGCACATTGTTGATTTGATGGCAGTTAAACTTCTGGTATGTTTTAGCGGATTGAGAGACCTGTCTCTACTTACTGTGTGTGTCGTCAGCTCAGCAATCTGGCCTCTTGAAAAGGCACACGGAAGGCATTTCATATATCTTCGGGCAACAATGCTTTGGAGTTCTTTGTATGTCAAGCACAATAATAGAACAAGGCTTTTGTTGTAAGGTCAAAGAAACATATCCCAAACAAAAGAGTTTTGGAAAGCATTGCTTTGTTGCCCTGTGGGCTAGGCATGACCTTCTGTGAGACGTCACGCTTTACTCGTTTCCGATTTGACAAGCTTTTTCTACTCTGATCAGCTTGGGTAACGCCATGGAGTATAATTGAATGTATCATTGATGTTTCATTATAAATACAATATATTTCCTGTTCCGGTAAGCACACAAAACATATATTACAGTAGCATGCAGCGCTTGATAGACACCTGATTCCAGACCATGATGTTGTAAAGCTACAATCGTGTTATGTTTCGACCAGCAGGGACTCTGGAATGAATGCTGGCCTGTCCTCTAGAGGAACTGACCGTCCTTATCTACCCATCTCAATCTCACGACGACGTTCCTCACGAGAGGAATTACGTCGCGAGTCGTTAGTGACCCAGCTCGCGTTACGCGAACGCCACGATGGGTCATCCAGCGATTGAGTGGCTAAATGGTTTCCACTAGTGGGAGCGTAGTAACCATTCAGGGGCGATTCTGTTTCATCCACGTTAAAGTCGATACGATTGAAGGGGCTAGTAGCTGGGGATATCTGTGGCTCGGGCTTGTGCAGCAGATCTGACATGCGTCGTCTTTGCAGTTCACTGTCATTGAGTGGCTGCTCATCTGGTGGAGTCACAGCTGCCATAGCCGGTGGCGTGCGTGCAGCCGGATACATGTTTGCAAAGTGATTTGCGAAGTAGCTCTGGGTATGATATGATCCTGAGGCGCTCGCATTGCTAGGTCGGCGTAATAGGTTAATGTCGTCGGAGTGTGTGTTCTGTTCGGCTTTTGATCGTATAAGTCTGCGGCGAGCAAAGAAGTAGAGAATGGTGAAGAGAAATGCTGTGGCGGCAGCTCCGATCGTGGTAGTCATAGCTGCTACGTTCCATTGGAAGCGAGTGCTGATGATGAAGCAGTATGGCACGTTCAGGAAGCCGATGAGGCATGCAAAGATGCAGGGTATAAACACATGCTCGGCACTAAAGGACCAACTACGACTGCAGAAGCTGGAGAGTGCTGCAAGAGAGAATCCAAGGGCCAGAAGGCCGATGCCGAAGCCGCCCAAGATGGTCTTCGATATTCGCAGTTGCGGTTCCGAATCAAATATTGAAGGGATTACGAGAAAGCTTTCGAGTCAGCCGACATCTGCATACTATAGTCTGTCTGATATCTTACCCNNTCCCAGTATCAAACACGAGGCACATATAGCTGTTGTGCGCCAGTACCANCTGAGCCTAGTCAGTGCCTGTAACCTCATAAATCCGTCTCTTTGACCTACTCGAACAATCTCGGACTTTTTGGCGCTCAGAGTTGTATAGCGCATTTCGTGGGAGCGCAGGTGCGCACTGTTCAGAGTTCGGTATGACCAAGCGAACTCTCTTTTATGTAACTTCGAGATACAAAATAATGCGACGTGCGTTCGGGTATCGTTCAGATGTCGACGTCTTGTTGTGTTGCGGCACAGAGAAGTACGGTAAGGACAAGCGACAAGGTAAAAACGGGTTCAGAAGCGGATAAAGTCAGGAACAGCGATCGTGGATATTTTAGAAAGGAACGAGTGTGGTTTTGGAACGTTGTAAGGTGAGGAATGTAGATGGTAGTAAAGATAGAGGCGGAGGCAGGTAAATGGCAGTGCTAAGGCGGAAGCAGCGGTTAGCCGCCAGAGGCTATGAGCACCAGCCACGAACTTGACAGATGACGACGAGGTGCAGCTAAGTCGTGTATAGTCGACGACGCAGAGTTTCACACAGATGCTCCGAAAAGAGTACAAAATAATCCCAAATTCGACAAAGGTGATGGTTTTGAAGGACAGCGGATGGGAGAAGAGCTAGCATGCCAAGCCAAAGATATTGATTGATTGGCGGATGATTGCTACGAACATACCGAGTGCGTACTTACTGTGCTTGTTGCTGTCCTACATATGTTGGCACAAAAATGCCGACGGAAGAAGGAAGAGCATTTTGCGCAAAGAGCTGTTCACTCCCAAAGTGAAGTTGCTCCTGCCCTCGGGACAAGACGTGTTGGTGTTAAACGACTTTGATAGAAGCACAGACCAAGCGCACACACGTGACGGCCCACATTCGAAAAGCAGCCGCGCACAAGGATTGATATTCAGAAGCGACTTCCAGTGTTCCAACCCTCTTACCACCCACATCCGACAAAATGGTACGGCCCCTCGCAGACGACATGTATTACTACGACAGACACTGACATACCACCTAAAGGCACCCGCAGCAACCGGAGCCAAGAAGCAAAAGAAGAAGTGGTCCAAGGGCAAGGGTACGCACGCCTCCTCTATCNCAATCCATGCGCACACCATACATATCCCAGAGAATCATCGAAAATACGNNATCCATTCATCAACATGAACCCACCGCATTTCAGAGCGCCTCCCTTTCCAACCCCTCAATCACGAATCCGCANTCCCCCCGAACATCGCGCCATGAAATCGCAACAAGGAACAGTTTCGCTGACATGATGCGCATACAGTCAAGGACAAGGCCCAGCACGCCGTCATCCTCGACAAGGCCACTTCGGACCGTCTCCAGAAGGAGGTTCAGTCCTACCGCCTCGTCACCGTCGCCACCCTTGTCGATAGACTGAAGATCAACGGCTCTCTTGCCCGCCGTTCGCTCGCCGAGCTTGAGGAGCAGGGCCAGATCAAGAAGGTCGTCAGCCACTCCAAGTGCCTCGTCTACAGTGCGTTTTGACTACCTTCCACACTCGCTCCCGACCATACTAACTTTCTACCAGCCCGCGCTGTTGGCGGCACCGACTAAATTCGATCATGACGACTCACGCATTTGTCCGGATGGATTGAGGTCATTTTTGACGACGACAACAAGAAAAAGAAAAGATATCCCGTCGGTTTTAACGCTGGTTCTGCTTTTCTATGGGAGTTTTTCAGGTGTCGAACTTCGGTTGAGGGTCAAGGACCCTCCTCGGGGACGGATTTGCTCCATCTTCTTCAGCAAAGGGCGCTTTCTTCCATAGGCCGCAAAAGCAAATCCACCGGCTTCTTTCGTCAAACACTCTGTCCCTCTAACTTGTGAACGTGTGTCTTGTGTCTCGTGCACACTGCGCTCTTCCCTGCCATTCCTCGTACGTTTGATTCTTTTGCTTACCTCCCTACACTTCCCATCACTCTTCCCTTGCAATGATGAGACATATTATCAAACAGTTATCCCTGTCTGAAGACTATTGTTGAGAATTATTTTTGATCTGATACTGCATTCTTCCCGACTTTCCATCACAGCATATCATTCAGTACGTTTGCCACAGAATGCTGACCGAGATGTGATACAGATGACTACCTTGATGATAAACAATTTCATATAAAGTTTCAAAATGACAACATTGAATGACCAAATCCTCATCGTCCTAAATATCTCAAAAGCTGTGATACTGATATCAAGAACCAACCTCACGCGAAGCAAGAAGCTATCATGTAGAAGAGTGCTGTGAAATCCATGAACCAACTGCTGTTCCAGTTCACAGCACATGCTTTTGTCACCTTCATGTTGGGGGTATCTGAGTAAAGCACGGTGTGAGAGGTGCTTGATAGTATTTTCTGCTTTTCTACTCTCCTCATCACAATGCAGACCAGCGAATAATCAATGTTCGTATCTGAACATAAGGTGACCTGGTTCCATAGAGACCTCATACGTATAGTGCTTGGAACAATTGCAGGAATGATAGATGCTGTATTCTGTAAATTCATGGTTGATGGTAAGACCCTGTCCTAGAACAACACTCTGCACATATCAAAGTAAGAGTCAAGGATCGTTTAATCACGACAGGCATAGACAAGACAGCATGATAATGGAAAAGGAGAAGTGAACACCATAAAAGTGAACATGGGCTCACATGAATATAGCCTCTGGATTTTCTTCATTGCAGAGCAAGAGGCTGAGAGTTAAGACAGTGCAGCTTACCCAACAAGTGTTGATTGAAACAATCTGTAAGCCATGGACACTATTGTTCAACTTTGAATTTGAAAGTATCGCATCTACATGAATGGTATGAAAGGGCAGGACAAAAGTACAATGGTGGTATCTCTCTACTTCGATCAACAATTCTTCTACTGCTGCTGCTTCTTCTGGGCGGCGGGCCCCATCTCCTTGCTGAAGGCCATGTACGAGACCTCAAGGTTTGCAATGGCGCTGATTCCAACATAGAGGATGGAGAAGAGGAGAATGCTGACGACACCTCCCATGAAAATTCCTGCAGTAGAGTAAGCTCGATGTTCTATAAGACGATGACTTAGGCAGCAAGACGTACCAGGTGAGAGGAACTGGTACTTCTCGAACAAGGGCAAGTCGGCCTGGGGGTTTGAAGCGTTGCTGGCGCGGACGATGTGAGCGTTGAGATCACGCTTCAGGTCGGTGTGCATGTTTGATGGGTATGGCTCGTCCATCTCATATTGTTCAGGGTGCTGAACTTCAGCAGGGGCTATGTTGTCGAGAGGGGCATAGATGACGGTGTAGGAGTCGAGAGTTGCGAGCAGCGAATTCAGGTACGAGTCGGCTTGGAGCAGAGCAGATTCACGGTCGTCATTATCTGTAGGCAGGTTGGGGAAGCGAACGTGGATAGCGTCGTAGGCCTGGGTAGGGATTTCGCCCTCTGTTTCGCGGTCAGTGTGTCTTCGGTGTGTGATCAAGAGAGACGAGGACGTACTTTCGCCGTCCAGCAGCAAGGTACTCTTGGTGTTGCATTCGCGGTTGACTGTGGCTACCAGAGCCATGGCATCGACTTCTCCCACGACATTCTTGGCGGTGAAGACAGACTTGACGTTGTCGTCCTTGGCCGAGAGGCGGCGGCGCAGATGCGGTGTGGATTTGGAAAGGGTCAGGTCGTTGGTCGAGACACCAGGCTGCGATACAAAGACGTATGTGCCGTAAGGGCAGCCATCGATTTGGTGGTTGATGCCTTCTTGCAAGGACTGCGCGCTGATGACGTTCACGTTGGCAGACTCGCCTTCCAATCTACAGCTATCAGCATGCCTTCATGATAAGTTGGTGGCTGCCGGTCCATCTTACTGGCTGGTCGAGTAGAGAACGAAAGGCGAAGCGTCCTTGAAAGCGTTTGCAGATTGCAGAGCCAGAGCGGCCGCACTCAGATACCTCAACAACATGGTGATATTTGTGGTTGGAGTCTATTTCAGCTCGTTGTCGCGTTCGCCCTCGACCTTCTGACGTTGTTGCTGGATGCATGCACGGATCCGCTGGGTCCGCGGCAGATGCCGTTCCTGCTTCAGGCAGTTATTCAACTCACTCCTACCAAGCACCTCTTCTATAACTCTTCTCCACGACATTGGACTACTCGGACCGTTGGCTACAGGCACACCTCGTCACGTTACTGGTATTGAAGAGATCTTTAACGACTTGGAAAAGCAAGCTCATAACTTCAAGAGACTCATCCGCTCTCTATCCCAGAAGCACCTAGCTACAAGATTCGGTGCTGGAGGAGAGCCAAGAAGCTGATGATGCTGTAAACGCTTTGGACAGAGTTGAGTTACTGCTGCGGGACATTTTTGACGCTCGTGGATGGGTAAAATCTCGCGATCACACCTTTGCTATGAATAATTACCATTTTGCGATCTCGTCTCTTCGATACGTCACCAATTTTTACATTGAGATCACGTCGAAAAACACCGGCAAAGCCACACAGTAGTGGAGCTATAGTAGTCTCTTTCGACACTCCTGCCGACTCCCGACTTCTCCGAAGCAGCTAAGGATACGAGGAAGGCGAAGCACTGGGACACTCGCAAGGATGGCAGAAGATGTTCGACAACCCTGTTGCCCAACATGGCCTTATAATCAAAGAGTCTGGCAGAAGTACTTAAGAACAATTCCTAACCAAGGAAAGAGTGGAGGCAGACAAGCCAGGTAAAGCTGGAGGAAGACAGATCAGGCGAGGACGGAAAAGGTAGGTTGGTCGGAGTGTAGTGATAGACACGCATTGAGATAATCAACACACGTCGTAGGTAGCTTATGCAGAGCTAACGAACACAGTCAACAACATCCATCCTCTGAAATTGTCACACCCTCAGACACTTTCTGATGAGCAACGTGGACTTCGAAACACCCCTGGAAAGTGGTTCGGTGTATGGATGCCTCTTTCATCTGACAAAACCAACTCTAAAAATCTATAGCTGTATCTGTAGTCGTATGTCGACTTGCGAGAAGCATAAGTGTAGCATGCAAGGGGTGTTCTTACAAAACGCAAAAGAAAGGCCTCAACCCGGGATTGAACCGGGGACCTCCTGCAATTTAGATAAACCCAAAGCAGGAATCATACCGCTAGACCATTAAGGCTTTTTGTGTTGAAGATAGTGCTTTCTGACGCAAGAAAAATCTTGCTCTCGGTGTGATTTTCTCACGCAGCAATGCTCGAGCATGTCGCGATGTCCTTCGCGATCTGCATTGCGCTGAGTAGAGAAATATGGATGACCGCACTGGTAGAATGCCATCTCATCTCTAGATAGCAACTTGTTCTTGCAGGTCATCAGAACATTGGACGAAGCATCATTCCAAGTGCATTGAAGTGTGCAAGAACAAGAATGAACAAAACAGAAAAAAGTTTTTGTGAAAGGTTTTGGTTCATTTCGTCACGCCTCGGAACGATTCGGCGTGGGCATCAGCCGTTGGCAACAAGCAGCAGCTTTCCGATAGCATCGGTAAACATCATCACCATCAAGAGTGGCTATGGACTGCAATATCATGTGTCTTCTCACAGTCAAAGCGATATACAGGGGATCTGCAGCTTTCTGGAGCATCAACCTCTGACTGAAGTGACGTGCAATACTCTCAATTCTGCACACCACGAATGAGTGTCTTGATCCCTTCGCCCCTGCCTACACTTTCCCAAGCCTCAGGTGCCTCCTCGAACGACACCGTCCTCGAGATCATCTTCTTGACATCGATCTTGCTGTCCTTCAGAAAGTCGATAGCCAACTTGAAGTCACCAGGCCCATATCTAAAACACCCTTTGACAACTGCCTCTTTCTCACCGAGTTTCGTCATTGGTATCAAGACATTCGGCTTTCCACAGCCTGTTTGCACGTAGGTGCCTCCGGGTGCCAGTACATGAATGCCCATTTGAATGCAAGGCTCAGCACCTGAGGCCTCGATGACGATGTCAGCTCCGCGATCGAGATGGAACCTCTCAACAATGGCTGCAGCATTGGTCGCTCCATCGGCCTTCGCATCTGGCACAAACACGCCAGTAGCAGCGAACTCCTCGACAAAGTCCAGTCTCGCCGCATTCATATCAACCGACATGATTTGCGCAGCACCGAACTGACGAGCCACAGCAGCACACAGGATCCCCACGGGACCCGCTCCAAAAATCACAACTCGATGACCAGTCTTGACGTCTGCCAACCTGATCGAATGCACAGCAACAGACAACGGCTCGACAAGAACACCCTCCTTTAAGCTCACACTTGCTGGTAGCTTATAGACAAAAGACTCCGTAAGTTTATAGTAAGCACACAGGCATCCATGTGTAGCAGGACCAGGACCAGGCGAAGCAGCAAATGCCATTTCAGGACATAAATTATAGCGACCGGACTTGCAAGATGTACAGCGAGAGCAGGGGATGCCAGGTTCGATGCAGACGTTATCGTTGGGTGAGAGAGTGGTCACCGCAGAGCCGATGCTATGGATTGTACCAGAGGCTTCGTGACCCATCGTCAGAGGGTTGGTAGGAGAAACCTTTAGGCTAACTCCGCCGTGGTGCCAGAAGTGAACCNNTGGTGGTTCTGTTAGATGTGCTCCTCTGACTTATGTTGCGTCTCTTGTAGATGAGATGAGGGAACGACTTACATCGCTGCCACAGACACCAACATAAGCAATCCTTATAACCACATCGTAGGGATCTGTTATAGTAGGCACTTCTCGGTCTTCGAATCTAGCGTCATGAGGATTATAAAGAAGACACGAGAGATTAGATGTCTTAGCGGCCATCATGGACACCTTGACAAGTTAATAGATGTCTAGAGTTGCAGACTGCACTCACAATTGAAGCTATCGGCAGCTACATAGGTGCGGGGTTGGTGGTATCAGATGCTAAAGAATGATTGAGGATTAAAGTTACAGGCGTACAGGCCACCCCGGATCACAGTCGGCCGATGGTACCTTGGTAGCTATGTGGATCCAGAAATCGGGACACAGCACACCGAAGCATCACCACGAACTCGTTAGTGGTTCAAGAGGTAGAGTCAGAGGTGAAGTTCAAGAGAAAAAGACATGTTCATGAGTGTTTCGTGACACAAGGTATATACAATTCGTGGCATGACAGAGGCTTTTCATAAACAGCTTGTCGACTTCCATAAAACCAGACCCGACCAAATACACAATGTAATACTGCTTTAAGCAACGCGCTCGATGACCTGGACATTGGCCTTCTTCTCGTCGTGCATATCGGCCTCGAACTGGTCGCTGATTTCGGCTTCCTTGGCACCGTAGCGACCGATCTTGTACCAGGGAAGCTCGAACAGCTTGTCGATACCCTCGAGAGATCTACCAGAAGTCTCGGGAATGGTGAACCAGGCCCAGACACCACCGATGATGGTGATAGCGGTGAAGAGCCAGAAGGTGCCGGCAGGGCCGAGACCGCCTTCGCTGTGGTCGAGGAGCATAAGAGGGACAGCGCGCGAGTTACCGTACTGGTTGACGAAGTGGAAGCACATGACCAGCGAGGAGGAGATGGCTCTGATGCGCAGGGGATAGATCTCTGCGTTAAGGAGGTACTGCATCGAGTTCCAACCCATTGCCCATCCGAAACCTGAGAGGTAGATCATGACAAGGGCGACAGTGGAAGCAGACTTCTGGCTCTTAGAAAACTCGAAACCCTTCTCTTCAATTCCAGGAACAGCGGTAAGGAAGGCAGCGACGTAGGCCATAGAAATGGCCTGGCAGGCAATACCGATGCTGAGAGAACGCTTGCGACCGATCCAGTCGACCAAGAAGAGAGCGCAGGCAATGGCAGCGATGAACTTGACAACACCAAAGATGGCAGTAGCGAACAGCTTCTCGTTCTGACCCTTGGTTCCAAGGAGAGCGAAGAAATCGGGGGCATAAACGGTCATACTTTGAGCTCCCGACCATTGCGACTAAGAACAAGAGTTAGCAAACATCCGGTAGCGACGACCTCTTAAACTTACGAGAACTTGGGATCCGAGGCCGATGTAAAGCCTGTATGCGTTGTTTGGCATGAAGAACATCTCTTTAATATAACCCATAGCACCTTGGCCCATAGTAGCTTCCTGCTCCTCATGAAGTTGGTGCTCGATATCAGCGATTTCAGCCTGTACAACCTCGTGGTCGATAGGCAATCCACGGACACGAGCCAGGTTGGCCACTGCATTGTCGCGTTTACCAGCCTTGATCAGGTAACGTGGTGACTCGTAGTTGAAGAACGACAGGATGAAGATGAGACCAGCGAACATCAAGTGGATTGAAGTAGGAACCTCCCATGAGTTTGGAGAGGTCTTGCTGATGTGTAGAGAGCTGCCCCAAGAAGCGAAGTAGGCAAGCATAATACCGATGTAGACGGAACCGGAAAAAACGCATGTGCAGAGTCCGCGTACGCTCTTGGGTGCTATCTCTGAGATGTAGACAGGCGCAATGACAGTAGTTTGGCCAATACCTAGGCCAGCAATGAAACGACCAGCGTAGACCTGGCCAAGACGGCCTCCGCCAACAGTACTGGTCATGAAGATTACGATACCGAGGATCCACACGAGACAGAGCTGGCGAGTGGCCCAGAGACGACCGATACGGTCAGCGAGGACGAAAGCTAAAAGTGCGCCTCCGACTGAGCCAATCTGCACCATGGCGGAAACGTTGGCCTTAACCTGAGCAAGGTCTACAGTGTCGAGCTTGTTGAGACCAAGAGCATGTTGGAAGTGTTTGGTAGCGAATGTACCAGAGATCAGACCCTCATCGATACCACGGGCAGCACCCATGATACCAAAAGAGAGCACGGCGAACCATAGCTTCCAGTTCAAAACCTCCGGNGGCTCGTTGCCGTTCTTCTTGAACGTAAAGATGTTGACTGGCTTGCCTCCAGCACCCATGTTGGCGAATTGAGAGGAGATAGGAGGGGAGAGGAAGAAAGGTAGTGAGAGGAGTGGGATGGTGGAGGATTGGTAGCAGGACCTGCCTTACTTTATACCATTCAGCCTCTGGTCCCCCAGCGTGTCCCCTTGTCATTCCATCCCCCATCGAATGGCGAACGGTCTGACCGTTCTAGGCGGACCCCACAGCTCGAATCGATTGATCTGGAGAAAAACTATCCCCGGACCCCCAGCGCGTGGGGATGTGTAGCCGATCCGCTGTATATGCCAAGAAGAACGTGGAGAATCGCCAAGGGTCGTGGCGTTCGGTGGTGTGCCTGTTTGTTTCGGTAGGATCATTCTAGCTTTCGGTGGTGACCGGCTGCGAGTATGCAGCGTCCGCAGTTCGGCGAGAAGCCCATGAGTCCGTATTGGTCTTCTGTAACGTGGGTTATCGTCCAACTTAGGGCTCTGTATTGTTGAGATCTTGGCACAGCGTGAGGCTGTGTCGATCTGTATGCAGCAGTATGTAGCATCTCGGAGTAGTTCCGGCTAGCACGATTTTCTTCTTCCTGGGGCATGTCTATCAATGCGGAGAACCCGGGGGTGCTGTGGGTCCTGAGCTCTTACACACCGAGTCCGATGGTCTGTGCACGAACCGAATGAAACGTGCTTCGATATTTTTTATCCACCGTTGTACCTCTTCAGTCGTGTCGTGGTACAACATACCTACCTCTAGTCTCCCACAATGACTAGAAGATCAACATGAAGATTGAGTGGAGGACTGGCCAAGTACAGGCCATGAACAACTGTCCAAAGCAACGTAAGGAAGTCCATGTTCGGGTAGCCAGTTTGTTGGCACGCAATGGGTTTGAAAGTGGGGACTCTGGACAGGAGTACCTTGGCAGGCGGCTGAGCTCTTTCCCGACTCGGTGGTGTTGCGTCTTCGGCATGCCGAGCCCTAGAAGGAGATTCGTGAAGCGAGACGCTGTCTTCGTACATTTCGGGATGCTTTGAACTAGCAAGATCTGGCCGGGTATTCACTCCTTTGCTCGTTTCAGAGATGCTACCAGGTGACATAGTCTGTGTTGTCTGTATTGATGACACCACTCCAAGAACTTTGATTATTTTGGTTGGCTGGTAGGTTGAGCATGTGGCCAGCCGGCAAAAGACGGTCATCAGATGAAGTCTTACGCCACGTTTCTTGGTATCGGTAAGCAATTTTGTAACAGGATTGGCTCCGCTCCTTGGCAGAAAGAAGATTGTTCAACGTCCAGCCCCAGCTCTCAGAAGCTCGCGAAGGCTTCCTTGGCCTGCTTGCTCATCTTGACTTTGGCTAGTGAGTTACTTCGATACTTCGGGCGTTTGCGGAAACTCGAAAAAGCAAATGATATCTGATTTTTATACGTCTGCAATGGAGGAAACACGAATCTAGAGATGCACTCCATAAGATGTTTGGAAGGATTGAGAAGTTGTGGGGTGTTACGCGCGCTTAATCTAAATGCGCTTGGTGATGACTTACAACCGTGTCCTAGCCTCAACTGAAGGCCCCAGTCGCGAGAAAAGACCCACAGTCATCTACTCAATAGCGTGACATCGACGTGCCGAATCGTGCCGGCACGGACGATTGGTGATTACGGTCTCTCCCGAATGCAGGCGGGGTTGCTGAGGTAGACGCAAAGATCAGAGCAACTTGTGTCGGTTTGACCCAGACCAAAGTGTCAAATCCCCCGGGAACATGTGCGTGGGGGGCAGGACAGATCCCAGACTGCGTCTCAGCCGTGGGGGCGTTGTGTACCATTGGGCGCTTCGGTCTTGGGAGGTGGAGCGGAAACCTTTGACCTCGTTCGGACGATCGACCGCGGAGAAGGAGGCAAATGATGGCCAGGCCGTTTGCTTGGTGCTGAGACCAGGAGACTGATGTTGGTTGTTGTGTAGATCAAGGAATGGTGACCTTGTCCATCGTATCCTCAACAGTCCGCAANAGAGGAGCGATGCGATTGGCATCACGCAGGACCTCCGGGATATTTTCTCTGTGTATCTGCAGCTTAGACTGAACAACGTCGTAGGATTCCTCCTTGGCTGTGTACTGTCGGATTACGGTCTTGGAAGCCAACTCGATGTAAATTCTCGTGTCTCTGACACGCACGATGACTCCGTCTAGACGCAGGAAGAACCTACACAGAAGTAGAAGACGATCGGCCATGACACGGATTTTGCAGCTGAAGATGGCAATGCCATTATCAGCCAACTCGTCTTCGTAGAAGATGACATCGTCGTAGAAAAGTATAGGGTCAGGGCGTGAAAGGAGATCAGTCCTGATGGGATCCTTGGATTGATCAGTTGGTTGCCAGACGACAGCAGAATCCGGGCTGTGAGTGCGGCCCTTGAAGTCTGTGCTGTATGACCAATCGAAGGGCTTGACGACTTCTTTGATGCCTTCGTGATGATGTTGANNCTGAAGAGTTTAGAAAAGATTGATATGATTACAGAATTCAGGCAGCACATACCGGTCTCTCTGCCACTCCTTGGAATATGCAACCTGCAACATGCCGTCGGCAGTCTTGGATACGCGGTCAAGAGCATCGAAGGCGTTGAAGTCGATAGCCCAGCCAGAAGGAATATGCTCGATGGCAACCAAGTTGTCACCAAAAATCATCTCAGGTACAGGGATTCCGAGCTTCTCGTTCATGGCATCAATAGGACCAGCCTTGAGAATAGGTCTCTTGCGCGTGCTGATTCTCCATTGCTTATTGCGCGAATCGATACTGTCGACGCCCTGGAGGTCTGACTGCTCTCCGTTGAGAGCCATAGTGATTTGATCAGATGGATCAAGACGGAGAGCACTTCTATTGTTGGCGAAACGATCTGATCTGGTCTGATAGAAGCTCTTCGTGTCGAATCTCGATGCAAGTGAGTGATGCGGCCATAAGCGGCGATTCGAACGGAGGGCTTGGCATCGGTTGCCGGGCGCCATCTTTGTTTTGTCAACAATAAACTTGATTCCTTCTCTGAACCCCATCAACTGCTGCTCGACCTCGATCAATACACACCACTTTTACTAACCAAACAGCAACGACTGAACTACAATCATCTCGCCTGCAGCCATGGATGTTCAGTCACTAGAGTCCCGCTTCGAGGGCATCTCAGTCAACGACGAGAACCACGATCAAAACTCACACAAATCAAAGGTACGACCGTGGCGTCTGCGCTCTATCAGAGGAGAAGAGTTGGAACTGACACCAAATACAGGGATCAATCTCTTTCTCTAGCTTAGGTGCCGCCGCCGCAGCAAATCGACTGAAGCTGCCTTTGCAGAAACTGCCTGCCAACGCTGCGAAGAACTCGCTATATTCTGCCAATGGCGCCAACACAGCCGCAACCATCGCAAAATCACCCTCCCGTCTCAAGCAGCACAACGATCGTCCGACTCGGAACCCCGTCGCTCAGATCCACAGACTATGCTATCCTCCATTCCTCAACAGCCCACGACACCCAGACAGTTCCACCTCGGCATGTTTGAAATTGGCAAACCTCTCGGCAAGGGCAAGTTCGGAAGAGTATACCTTGCGCGAGAACGCTCTAGTGGCTTCGTCTGCGCGCTCAAGGTTCTACACAAGATTGAGCTTCAGCAAGGAAAGGTCGAGAAACAAGTCCGCCGAGAGATCGAGATCCAGTCGAATCTTGCCCATCCCAACATCCTTCGCCTCTTCGGTCACTTTCACGACAGCAAGCGCATCTTCCTGATCCTCGAGTTCGCCGGCAAAGGTGAGCTTTACAAGCATCTTCGTCGCGAACAACGCTTCCCTGAATGGAAAGCCGCCTCATATGTTGCCCAAATGTGCGCTGCTCTCAAATACCTGCATAAGAAGCACGTCATCCACCGTGACATCAAGCCCGAGAACATTCTGGTTGGCATCCATGGCGAAATCAAGATTAGTGACTTTGGCTGGTCGGTGCACGCTCCCAACAACAGGAGAAACACCATGTGTGGAACTCTCGATTACCTTCCACCAGAGATGCTGAAGCCCGGCAAAGACGAGAACTGGTACAACGAGAAGGTCGACTTGTGGAGTTTGGGGGTCTTGACGTACGAGTTCCTTGTAGGAGAGGCGCCTTTCGAGGACACCCCTTCCATGACACAAAAGCGCATTGCCCGTGGAGAAATGACGATTCCTCCATTTGTGAGCGCTGAGGCTAAAGATTTGATCAAGAAGGTATGCTCAATTCCAGAATCTAGATTGGATTATCACGTTACTAACAGAATTATAGTTGCTTGTTCTAGACCCAGAAAGAGAATCCCCTTGCACGAGGTGGAGCAACATCCTTGGATCATCAAGCACTGTGTCAAGGGCGAGAGAGCGTACAACAGGACCTCTGCCAGCAGCAACAAGCAACGTCCCAGCGAGTAAGGTCAAAGACCAATGGCATAATTACGATCAAGGGAGTTCAAGGTAGGTTGCATTTCTTAGGGATATCCGAGGCTTCGGGGTTGGTGAAGGCGTTCAGGAGCAAGCCCACGAGGCATGATTGATGGAAAGGAAGGGTTTGGGAGTAAGCATAATTGCAGCCACATCGGCGATGCATTGTCGGGTTTTGTACACATGAGGAGAATTGATTTCCAAATTCAGGAGACCATCGTCTCTATTTCACAACTTTCGAGCCATTCGAACATGACAGCACTCCTTCTCGTGATTTTGATCATGGTTGAGATAGAGATAGAGACTGGGGTATTAACGCCAATGCTATGCAACAAAGAGAGGGGAAGAATAGACGACTAGAAGCAGATTACTTGTAGATCTCGTCAAACGGTCTAGTGTCGTTGAAGCAGCTGTCCCAAACCTCGTCGACGACGCGAGCGGCGTGGGTATTGTCCTTGCAGCTTGGTCTGTTGGCGACTGACAGAGTAGCTCTCCTTCGTACACACTCTTGGAGCTGTTGTGTGATGTTCCACTGTCCGCGAGTGAAGAACTCGCGACCGAAGCGACATTCCCCTGACAGAGTCGATGCGCGGATCNNTGAAAAGTTTGTGAGAAAGGGTCTCGAGTATGACAAGGCCATGGATCAACATACCTCCATACAAGCAGCATGTCTGAGGTCCAGAGGGTCCAGCTTGAACCTTAGGTGATCATAAGCGTGAACCATCTCATGCGCCATGGTGTCTTCCATATGTCCTCTGTTCCTGAATTTGTTGGCGCACAACAAGATGCCAAACTCTGGATCAAAGCCTCCGCTCTGCTGTGTGGTGCAGCGCTTAACGCGCATGTTCGTCTCGTTCAGATCATGGCCTAGCAGGTTGATGTTATGGCGCATGAACCTCACTATAGGCGAGTACTCTAGCAGCCATTTGCGATCCTTCTCTGCGCGTTTAATGTCGCGCTCCTCGTTGATTGTGTCCTTGATGTCAAAGTAGGCTTCTCTTTCTTGCGGCGTTGCGCCTCCAGTCAGGATGTTGAAGAAGGTGGACCAGTTGTAGAAATCCTGGTCTGGTGTTGGAGCTGCCGGCGACTTGGCCGTAGTGGTCTCGGGTAATGAGTTTGTGTTGCTTTGCGACATGGTTTCGATATGTGGTTTGGGTATAATTGTGATGGCAGATTGTTTCTTGTCGACGGTCGCGGAGCGAGGGCCTCAGAATAGACATGGATCGCGATTGGCCGAGCGGCCGTCACGGCTGCCATGCCGATGCCGCCCCGCCTTTGTTTTCCGCCCTACAAATGATGATTCACTCGTCACGACAGTCTATACCAGACATGTGAATCTGAACACTTGCGGTTGCTTCTGCACAGAAGAACTCGCACCATGAAGAAACACCTTACTATCGTCATCAAGCNNTTGGTATCTTTGTCTTTGATTGCAACCGCAATTCAATGCTGACTGTCGCGCACAGGCACTTCGTCAATCGTCGACGAAAAGAGCCACGAGCCACTTCTGTCAATTCTGTCCACCATCGTCGAAACGGCCTGCAAACTCCAGAAAGATGGACATCGCGTGGTCATTGTATCGTCCGGCGCCATTGGCGTCGCCCTAGGTCACATGGAGATGGAACGCAGACCGAAACACCTGCCTCAAGTCCAGGCCCTGGCTGCCATTGGACAGTGCAAGCTCATGAGTCTCTGGGACCAGCTCTTCATGCACAGAAGACAGCCAATCGCTCAGATCTTGCTCACAAGAAACGATATCGCCGACCGAACTCAATACCTTAATGCTCAGAACACCTTTATCGAGCTGATCCATATGGGGGTCATTCCCATTGTCAACGAGAACGACACTTTGTCCGTCGCTGAGATCAAGTTTGGTGACAACGATACACTTTCCGCCATCACTGCTGCCATGGTTCAGGCCGATTACTTGTTCCTTATGACAGATGTGGACTGTCTGTACGACAGCAATCCTCGCTCAAATCCCAACGCCAAAGCCATTGAAGTTGTCGAGGACATTGGAGAGCTGGTCGCCGACGTCTCGAGTGCCGGTTCTTCAGTAGGCACTGGTGGTATGGCTACTAAGATCACTGCTGCTCGGTTAGCAACCTCTGCTGGTGTAACCACCATCATTACCCGCTCAGACAAGCCTGGCAATATCGCCAACATTGTTGCATATGCCGAGTCGAAGAAGGCAGAAGAACTTGCGGCCAAACGCTCGTCACGACAGAGCTCAACAGAAGGCTCAGAGTCAATGAGCAATTCGACAAGCAATCTGACACTGGATGATTCTTCGCTCGTGAAGAAAGCTGTCGTCAATGAAGTATCAAGCACGAATGGAACCGTGTCACCTAAACTCGATACTCCATCATTGCCTCCACTACATACTCGCTTCATCCCTGATCTTCATCCGATCAGAGACCGATACTTCTGGCTGCTGTATGGCCTAGCACCTCATGGGACAGTCTACATCGACAAAGGCGCACACAGAGCACTAGCTGACAAGGCTGGCCTCTTACCAGCAGGCGTGGTAGAGGTCGAGGGCAACTTCGCACAGCAAGAAGCCGTGCGGATAGTGGTGGTGCAGCGCAAATCAAAGAGCTCGTTCGAGTATGAANAGGAAGATCCTGCACCATTCGAAGTGGGCAGAGCGCTGGTCAACTACTCGGCAGCGGAGATTAAGAGAATCCGCGGCCTCAAGAGCACAGAGATTCATGGTGCTTTGGGTTATGCTGATAGTGAGTACATTGCGCTGAGAGAAAACATTGCATTCGGCAATAGGACGAGCAGACCTACCACGCCCAGTCGTATGTCGATGAGCCAGGAATCAGAAGTCAGACATTAGGACAGGAAGGAAGGCTTAGTTGCTCTTTCCTTTTCATCAAAAGCGATCTCACTTGTATGAAACTGCAGTAAAACCTCCGGATTGCCCTCTTGAAACCTCAACCGTGACCATGCTCTTGTTGTCCCTAAATATTTCATGAAGTGACTCGTGCTCGAAAAGTGTTCATCTGTGAGAAGAGTGGAGACAGGCTTCGAGGAGAAGTCGCAACCCTCAGAAAGCAGGGGTTGGTGGCCCGTGCTTGATGGTGGAGTTAGGGAGTGGACAAGTTTACAGCTCCAGCTACCAACATCATCAAGATTGAATTGTGTGTCGCCATTAATTTGAATCGTCGCTTCGCAATTGTCAGGGACATAGCGAGAATAGAGTGAGGAATTACCCGGGACAGACCAGACACCACCCCTTGCATAAGCTGGACCAGTGGCCAGAATGCGCCTGGACGTGAAGGTTAGAACATCCAGCCAACATTCGACGCGACCACCATGGACACGGCTCACACGCATCTTGATATACAGAGACAGCTCTTTGCCCGCTCTGAGCGAGTGAAGGGCATTGACTTCCATCCTACCGAGCCATGGGTAAGTTCACCAGAGACGAGCCTCGAGGCAGAGACATTGTTGACTGACCGACCATAGATCCTCACAACCCTCTACAGCGGTATGCCACTTCGCCAGTCACATCTGCACGAGGAATCTGACACAAATTGCANNGGCCATGTATACATCTGGTCATACGAGACACAAGCCATCGTCAAGACATTCGAACTTACCGACGTACCCGTACGAGCTGGTCGCTTCATTGCGCGCAAGAACTGGATTGTCTGCGGCTCCGATGATTTCCAACTACGCGTCTACAACTACAATACTTCCGAGAAGATCACCTCTTTCGAGGCACACCCCGATTACATCCGCGCAATAGTCGTCCACCCCACACAGCCCTTTGTGCTGACCGCCTCGGATGACATGACAATCAAGCTCTGGGATTGGGAGAGGNGATGGAAGTGCGTGCAGATCTTCGAGGGCCACAGCCACTACGTTATGGGTCTGGCCATCAACCCCAAAGACACAAACACATTTGCTTCGGCTTGTTTGGACCGCACCGTCAAGATTTGGAGTCTAGGATCAAGCACCGCAAACTACACTCTCGATGCACACGACACTAAGGGTGTAAACCACGTCGATTACTATCCTCAATCCGACAAGCCTTATTTGCTCACCACCTCGGACGATCGCACCGTCAAGATTTGGGACTACACTACCAAGGCTTTGATTGCAACCCTCGAGGGCCACACCAGCAATGTCTCTTTCGCTTGCTACCACCCCGAATTGCCTGTCATTATCTCCGGTTCCGAGGATGGTACCGTCAAGATCTGGCACGCAAACACATACCGTCTCGAACAGTCTCTCAATTATGGTCTGGAGCGCGCATGGTGTGTCAGCTACCAGCGTGGCCGTCAAGGCATTGCTATGGGTTTCGACGACGGTGCTGTTGTTGTGAAGATGGGTCGTGAGGAGCCTGCCGTATCTATGGACAACTCTGGAAAGATCATCTGGGCTCGCCACAACGATATTGTGACTGCTGTTATCAAGGGCGGAGACAAATCTTTGACAGATGGTTCGCCTCTTACTCTGCCCTCCAAGGATCTTGGCTCTACCGAAATCTATCCTCAAACTCTCATTCACTCTCCCAACGGTCGTTTCGTCGCTGTTTGCGGTGACGGCGAATACATCATCTACACTGCTCTCATCTTAAGAAACCAGGCCTTCGGCTCTGCTCTCGACTTTGCTTGGGGTTCGAAGGAGAATGACAAGGACTATGCTATTCGCGAGTCGTCCATGTCTGTCAAGACTTTCCGCAACTTCAAGGAGAAGGCGGTCCTCGATATTGGTTTCCAGGCAGAGGGTCTTAGCGGTGGTGTTCTGCTTGGTGTCAAGGGTCAGGGTGGTATTGGCTTCTTCGACTGGGAGTCGGGTCAGCTTGTCCGCAGAATCGAGGTCGATCCCAAGAACGTAAGTTACTTTTTTTGACAGCTGTACGGTGCTTGGAAGCTAACGCCTCGCTCAGNNGTTTACTGGTCAGAAAGCGGCGAGCTTGTTACTCTTGCTTGCGAAGACACGTTCTACGTCCTCCGCTTCTCTCGTGAGGAGTACCAGGCTGCTCTTCAGGCAGGAGAGGCTGACGAGGATGGTGTTGAGGCCGCCTTCGAGGTCGTCACTGATGTCAACGAGAGGTATGTCATTCCCAATTATGTCTCCTATCTAGGGTTCACTAACAGAAAATNNAGCGTCCGCACTGGTCAATGGGTTGGTGACTGCTTCGTCTACACCAACAGCACAAACCGCTTGAACTACCTGGTTGGTGATCAAACCTACACCATCTCTCACTTCGACTCTCCTCACTACGTTCTTGGCTACATTCCCNGCGATGGCCGTGTTTACGTTGCCGACAAGGATGTTCAGATTGTCTCATTCGCTCTTTCGCTTTCCGTCATCGAGTATCAAACGCTCGTCTTGCGTGGCGATCTCGATGCCGCCAACGAGATGCTCGCAGATATCCCCGAGGACCAGAAGTCGAAAATCGCTCGCTTCCTTGAGGGTCAAGGTTACAAGGAGCAAGCCTTGGAGGTTGCCACTGATTCTGAGCACCGTTTCGAACTCGCACTCAGCCTGAACCAACTGGAGATTGCACTTGAGCTTGCTCGTGAAGCCGACGTCGAGCACAAATGGAAGACTGTCGGTGACGCCGCACTCACAGCTTGGAACATGCGTCTTGCAGAGGAATGCTTCACCCACGCCAAGGACATGGGCAGTTTGCTCCTACTATACACTTCAAGCTGCAACGAGGCTGGCTTAAGGAAGTTGGCCCAACAGGCCGATGATGTTGGCGCTCGCAACGTGGCTTTCAGCTGCTTGTGGCAAGTCGGCAATCTGAACGCATGTATCGACCTCCTGGTTCGCACTGACCGTACCGCCGAAGCCGTGCTCTTCGCTCAGACCTACCTGCCCAGCCGGGCGCCCGAGATTGCCAAGCTATGGAAGCAAGGACTCGAGTCAAATGGCAAGTCCAAGGTTGCCAGATTGTTGGGCATGCCGCCCGCGGACGGCGAAGGCGATGCAGACCTCTTCCCTGAATGGGACTCATATCTCCAGCTTGAGAAGGACGGAGGCAACAAAAGCCAAGACTTGATCGATGTTGGTGATGAAGAGGCTGAGGCAGAGGTCGAAGAGCAAGAAGAGGACGGTGTTGAGACCGAGGAGGCAGAGGCAGATGCAGCACCTGTTGCAGCAGACGAGGCTGATGAGCCAGCATCACCGCAGACGGATACAGAGGTTTAGATGTGGGCAGGAACTATTGATCCCGAGCTGTACGGCAAGAATGAGGCGCTTGACACGTATTGTGGGAATTGAATAAATGAAAAGGTTTTATGTTTTGATCACCGTTCTTGCCTTCTTGATCTCTTTCTCTTAATATGCGGGACCCTTGGGAAGGTACGACCAATGACACTATCTCCTACAACAGCATAGAACAATATATGAGCTGCTAGAATGCACAATTTGTATCAGGAAAGAGCGATGTCCAGTGAGAGCAGTAGTCTGTTTCCCACGAACCACGCCAATGCATCGTTCCTGCTTATATCATCCGTATCCGACCCATCTGCTGGCGACATCGTCTTCTCCAGTTGCAGATCCAAAGTTCACGCCGATACTCACTCTATCTCTCGTGACAATAGAGATGTAAATTTCATGCTTGCGCAATTGGCTCGGAGATGTCTCGTGTATTCGTAACCACAACAGCGGATCATGACCAGCAGAGACCTTCTCCAATTCATCGTCTTCGAATCCATGTTCTTTTTTGAGTCCATCGAGAGTTTCTTGAGTCGAGTCATTGTACTCGTGCGTGCGAAACATATAGAGAAACCCACGAGTGAAAGCGCTATTTGCCGTACGATCCCAACAGATGTTGTGGGCCTGTCTTCGTTTTGCGTTTTGGTTGTTTGTTACATCCTCAAGAAACTTCGTAAGGTCGTCGTCATTGAGAAAGGTGTTGGAGGCCTAGCTTGCATTGCCTGTCTGGGAGCTGTACTGACTGCGGTCATCCCAGGACATCTTGAGCGCAACGAAGCGATCTGCGACTCTGGTATCGGCTGGCTTTGGAGTCGCATCTTGACTCGGCTGGCTGTCCTCGTGTTTCGCTCTCGTCCTGCTGGACGATTGCAAGAGGTTTTTGGAGTTCCTTTGTGCACTGCTGACTCCTCGGGTTCCTCTTCGTAGTCTGGATCGCGGATATACTCTTCATTTCTTCCTTGATCTGGTAATCCTCTGTTTCATTCGAGTCCTGTCTAGATTCTTCGTGTTTCTCGGGTTCGACACAAAGTTTTTGCACAAGTCAGACTCGGCTGCTGGGGGAGTATACTCGGTCAACAAACCATTGGGGGCTTGCCGCATATACATTCACTCATCTCAGGTTCTTGAACACTCTGTTCAGTATCTTCATCTTTCGAAGGCTTGAGAACACCCGATTCATGTTCTGGCAAGGCTGAGATCGACACTCGCGTTCAGATCTTTCCTTCATGGGATGTGCAGCTGGTCCAGCTTTTGCGGTTTTGAATTCAGTACGAAAGATTCGAATATAGCGAAGGACGTGAACATGACCAGATACATATAATGTTAACAACGTATCTTTTGAAGGGTGAGAAGGATAATTTGACTACGAAGCAAAGCTTGGGACCGAACCATGCACTGTAAAGGAGAAAGAGTAAGAGATCGAGCGGATTTGTAAGTTCTTTACTATATATGGTTATGTGTTATGCAATTTTGTGCTAAGGAGGTTTGATGGGAGATGCAGGAAGGAACAACTGAGAGAATCTTGTAACTCAGGAACTTCCCTTATAGAATAGTGCAATAGCCACGAAGCTCCTTCCATGCTGGGTTTGGGTTGTGACGTGCTTCGTCCCTTTTCCCATAAGAGTTCTGTGGGACACGCTTGCATAGACTGTGCAGGCATGATATAGCCTACTTCAATACCAACAACTTCGCTCGTGTCCGTGCTTTGTCGTCGATTCTCAGATCCGATAACAGGGCGTGGAATCTCAACCGCTGATGCCCATATCAACCCCCGAGCTCTTGGATGCACGAGTCGAAGCATCGCTACCAGCAACGCCCTTCTTCTGGGCAACTTCGGTGATTCTGACCAGCTCTTCAGCCATATCCTTCTGCACTCTCTCAACCAAAGCATCCACATCATCCTTGGTCAAGCCCTTGGTTTCCACAGGCTTCAAGACAGAAACCGGAACTACGCCAGAGTTGAAGATCTTATTCTTGACATCCAAGACATTGCTGTAGTTTGCGACAACTACAGGGACAATGGGAACCTGGGCTTGAACAGCAAGGTGGAAAGCGCCTTTCTTGAAGGGAAGAAGGGTAGGTGTGTTGGCGTAGGAGCGAGTGCCCTCAGGGAAGATGTAGACGGATTGTTGCTCTGAGTGCATGGTTTCGGCGGCTTGGGAGAAGGCAGCCATGGCTTCGGAGCGCGATGTGCGGTTGATGAAGACGGTCTTGGAGAGCNNCATGAATTGGCCGAGGAAAGGCATCCATTTGAGACTGCTCTTTGCGGTGACGGAGCAGTAGGGTGGGAATATGCAGCCAAGCATCAGGACGTCGAGTTCNACTGTTTGGAGATGCATGTTAGTCGTTGCTTGGAGAGAGACAAGTACAGAAAATAGATCAAGAAGAACATACGTCTGGTGGTTTCCGATAAAGACACCGGGGCGCACCTTGAGGCCGGCATACTTGTCGGTGATTCTGAACTCGACACCAGTGAGCAACCACATGGTCCATTTGAAGGCGCGGGCAGTGGTCCACTGGCTCAGACCGCCATAGCCGACCAGACGGAGAACAATAGAGGCGGCGACACCATAGCAGGCGCAATAGACGAGGGCGCTGAAGGAAGCGATGCTGCGGGCAGCAAAGGACAGCACCGGGGCCTGCGTCACGGATGCCAGCAGGTGCAGCGTTGGTATCGACACCAGGATTGACGTTATCGCCGCCCCAAAGTAGCCCAAGAGGCTCATTATGAAGCGTTGTCGAAGGATTGGAAATGATCTTATAGGTCAGGGGTGAAGCAGGTCGGGAAGGTGCGTGTTCCTGCTGCTGAGACCGAGGCTGCTTTGAAAGTTGCTATCCTGCTCCATTCTACCTTTATGACTCGATTTCAGTCTGCTTTCTTCCGACTGGCTCGTGGACACGTTTTTGCACATGCTATTCTGAACATTATCATATGACGACTTGTGTGAGGCCTGATGGTGCCACAAAAGTACAATGCACAAGAATGAGCACATGCGACCGCCAGCCACGAGGCCACTCGGCTCCCATCATCTAGATTTGTATATATTACAATACTCGTACAGCTTTCACAACCCAAGCCACGCTTACTCGACGCTCGTGGGCAGCTTGATCTCGCCCTTTTCGCGATCGTGGTGAGGGTTTCCATATCTCCATCCAACACCACGGCTGCTGCGACCGTCCTTGCCAGCATCCTCGACGCTGATGCTTTCGAAACGGAAGTTCCAGCGCTGGTTGCTGACGACCTTGACGTTCCTGGCCTCCCATTCACGCTGCTTGCGCTCCTTCTCCTCCTTTGCGCGCATCTTCTTCTCGGTACGCTCACGAATACGCGCTGTGCGCTCCTCACGCGGTAGGTTGTTGATTGCGTCCTTCTCAATCTCGATCAATTCGGACAAAGGTATCCGCTCATCTGCAGGCAAAAGTGTAGGAGAAAAGACCTTTGCTGCATCGGCACGGGTGAACTGGCGTGACTCGGATGTCGGGTAGAAGATCTGTGTGCGTGTGTATGGGTGAACGGGCAGATCGTTGATCGACTCGTGCGAAATGGTCTTCTTAGGGTCCTCGAGGAGCTTGCGGTTGAAGCGTGTTTGCGGCACCATCTGTAGGACAGCGTCGTGGTATGGTGTAGCTAGCTTCTTGCCNCTTTCAACTTGTCAGCATCTGCCATGAATCGTGAAGCGATGTATGCTTGAGTAAGGTTGAGTGGATCAGAGTTATAGGCGTTGTATCCATGTGGGTGTCATAAAGACTAATCGAATTTTTGTATGTCTCATCATTAAAAGTGCAAGGGGAAGGAAAGCAGGAATAGTAGCACGACTTACCTCTGCAACCCAGTTTCTCTCAATCGTCTTCAGACGCACAACAGCAGCCACTCTGCGCATGTCGACACCATACAGAGCACTGACAGTCGACAAATCGACCTTCTCATCGACAATCTTCTTGTAGATCTCTTCGCGCAGCTCCTCACTCAGAACACTCTGACTGCGGAAGTCATTGTTCAAAGGGTATGGTCGGAGATCGGATGCGCCCTCTCGCGGCAGCTCGTTTCGGTTTTCTGCTGCCTTTGCCTCCTTCTCTTGGTCGTACTTGGCCTTCTCCTCCTCGTTGAGTTTTGACACGTCCACCTGATCCTCTTGGTCATTCTCTTGCTCTGCGCCAGCTCTTAGGCGTCTCAAATTTCCACTTCGGTCGTATGCACCCAGGTAGTTGGTCGAGCCCGGCAGAGGTTCACGGAACACGCGACCAGGTCCGTTCAGCCAGGAGAACATGTTGCGGCGAAGACGTGTGTCGTTCTTGCATGTTGCGTGGAACTGTTGACCTGACGATTGCGAGAAGTCGCGCTGGCTTGCGACGGATTGGCGTGCATTGCTAGTCGTTCTGAGGCATTGTTGGGATCCAGCGATTTGGCCTGCCCGAGGTCCGACACGAGGCGGCATTGTCAAGATGTTGTGAGGGCGTGGTTGACAAGAGATGGTGTCCCAAGACGTATCAAGAGGCGGCACTCGACGCTGCTACGCCGTGATGTTCGAGGTGCCACGAAAATAATTTCCCCACCCTTTCGGAACTTGCCATCCTCACTTCAACCCCCCTCTACGAGTAGCAACAAGTCATCGAAGTCATCGATATCCCAAGTCTCGAGCTAGCATCCAGGAAAACATATACATTTACATTACTGCATAGGGGAAAAGAAGAATCATGAGGCTCCACCTGCTCCATGCCAGATTCCTACCATTCTACTCATCCTCGTCCAAACCAACTAAGGCCCCAATGGCATACTCGCAATGCAAGAATCGAGTTATGAATGTATAGAAAAGTCATCATGCCCAACGCCTGTCCCTTTGCCATCGTCCAGAAGATTTCGAATCTAGTCAAAACAGAAGGTACTAATCCTCCATCTCTTCGTCCTCATCGGCAGACCCTGATGCCACTGTGACACCACCTTCTTTGACCAGAGCGCCGAACCCAGAGTTCTTTCCCTCGACATCCTCTTTGCTGAGTCCCTTCATGGCAGCATTGTTGATGACGAAAGTGTCTTGACTACGATCACTTCGGTAGCGGGCTGTCGAGTCTGCCTCCTCAACACCCTCCTTGCCTCCGCTGCGGATCGCTGTTGGCTGGTATGCATACTCCTCAGTGTTCTTGATGAAGTACATGCGGTACAACTCAACTGCGACTCGGAACTCAAGTCCTTCTGATGAGATGGCTGAGTCACAAAGCCTGCGGTACTCGTCCGACCGCTCTTCGCTAGTAAGCGTGCTTGGGTCGACATTAAGTTGGCGCAAGTTTCTGTGCATTACTGGACGACGTCTGGTTACGGCGACGTCAGGCGTCGGCGCGAGCTTGAGAAGGTTGGTGACATAAACGCGCCAGAGATCCTCCTGGAGCATCGAAGTTGTGTCGATGGTAGGGTCGTCCTTCTTGATCAACCTGATTTGCACTTCAGATGTTGCTTGATCCTATATGTCTGTCAGTAATTTAGCGCAAACAAGATCTGACGTGTCTCTTACATATTCGATTCCATAGATGTCAAGGTCTTTGGTGTACTTCTCCGTCTGCTTTCTGTAGTTCATCTCGTCCTGGAAAGAGGTTTCATCCTTGGCTCTATCCTTGCGGAACAATTGAAGGATGTCCCAGCTCTTGTCCTTGCCGCTTTCGCTGCCGAGCATGCCAATGGCGAAACGCACCAGGGCGCCGAGAAGCTTGTCGAAGGAATAGAGCTGCCAGCCGCACTGCAGATAATATCTCCGTAGTGTCTCTTCGATGTGTGCCATGTCCATATCTCCCTTGATCAAGTCTTCGAACATGCCGAGAATTTGGCGGTAGAAGTTAGAACCCTCGCTAATATCCGTGAAGAAGTCCGTAGGAAGCTTGTCGATTATACCAAGCTCTGTGGCGGGCTTGGGTGCCATTGCGCGATCGACTGTAGTGTGGGCCTCGGCTTCGGCCTGCTTGATGTTGTTCAGACGCTCATACAAGAATATGAAGACGCGAATAAAGCAGTAGATAGTTGCGTTGCCGTAGAGCGTGAACTTGCTACGTGGGTACATCTGGTGGAGATATAGCTCCTTGTCTTTGTGGACGTTACCCGCCAGAGGATGCGACGCCCAAGTGTCCAAGGCAATGTCGGACTTCAGATCGTCAACTACGTTGGCGCTGTCGCTCATCTCTTCATCCACATTGGATGCGTTGTCAGGGGTCGAGGCCCGGCTGAGTGGTGTGTTACTGCCATCATCCTTACGGTTCTTACGTCCGCGCTCGAGAACGCCACGCAGAAGATCGCCCTTCTTGGTTGTTGGCTTGCGAGGCTTTGCATTAATGGGGTCATCGAAAGCTGAGATTGCGTCGTCACCCACATCCATGTGAGGTGTGTCACCAAACTTGGCTCTGATCTGGTTGCCGAACCATTCGTAGTCAAGACCGAAGAAAAGAGGGATGAACTCTCGGATGAAGGAGGTCAATCTTGGGAACTCGGTGGAATGCATCTGCTCGGCGTACAGAAGAACCAGATGCGATGCGTCGATGATTACGCTCGTGTCCTCAAATTTGAAGGTCATTTGAGGTTGATTGCGGGGATTTTGTCCAGCCAAGCGTTGTCTCTTTGACTCTTCGTATCTGGTGTGAACTTCGCCCAGAAGAGTCTTGGTCTGGAATTGACGCTTGTCGGCCTGTTTAGCATTAACGGCTTGGTGATCCAAACTTTTCCAGAACATCTTCTGTGTCTGATCACGCCAGACTTTCTCCCATTCGCGCTGCGCCTGTTTCNNCCACTCCTCGAGCTTTTGCTTCAGTCTGTTTAGCAGCACAGGGATGACCTTATAAGGCTGAGCGTGGAGAGATTGGACAACCATGTGGCCTTTTTCGCGACCATAAAGCTTCATGATAATGCGCTTGTGGATTGTCTCGCTCTGTCCACCAAGTCCAGGAGGAATCTCGAGGGCCTCTTTCTCGCGGTTGTTCATGCGCAGAATCTGCTGTGCAATAGGCTCAAGAAGCTGAATCGTGCGTGCACAGGCTTCAATGTTGAAGTCGTAGTCGTGGCGTTCTTCTTCAATCTTGTGGAGTCCTTCTTCGTGGACGTTCTTCCTGTGGGCGATGAAACCAGAATCTTCAGATGCCCATGTCGGATGGGAGGCCCAGTCGTCGTTGAGTACTTCGTTGCAGAGTTCGTCACGTCCGCGGCACGGCTTAAGACGCTCGCGTTTAGGAAGAAGACGGTAACTTGGCCCAAGTCCTCGGCAGTTGCTCAAGGAAATTCTACTTTGAGGAGCTCTGGGCTTGTTTTCGATAGTTACATCGTCACCAGTGTAACCAACCCACATCTGAAACCATTGGAAGAGATCAGGGTTGCTACCGATGAATCCACGAGCCTTGTGGACCAGAGTAGCACGATCAATCAAGTCCTGAGAAAAGAGGTTGCAGAGCTTCAAGAACTCGTTCATGGCGGCCTTGTTGCCGATTGCCTTCTTAGCACGGTCGAAGAAGCTCATCTCGTCAGTCGTTGCAAGAGTGCTCTGAGTTGGTGGCAGAGGCTCGGGAAGTGCAGGGACCAGGGTCGGCGAAGACGGNGGTATGTCAGATGCCATGACTTGTCTACCAGCATGAGCCTGTTTAGCGCGTTTGTTGACATTGGCCATCTGACCATAAGCTGGAGCTTTNGCAAGGCCGTTTGTCTCAGGACCTGCGTTGGTGACAGTTCCTTGCCTGTCACCACGCTTTCTCTTGTTGTCCTTGTTGACAGTTGGAGTTGGGGCAAAGTTTCCGACCGGAGGGAGACGATGTTCGGCTCTTGGAGTCTGGTGGGGTTGTGGAGCCTGGTAGAAAGGATCGCCACGCACGTTGCTGAGCATGACAGACTCTTCTTGCTGCTGGGCTCTTGCAGCAGCGGCTGCTTTCGCGTGGGCGGCAGATTCTGGAAGGAACTGCTTGAAATCTTCCAGAAGGTCCGGGGCTGAGTTGAAAAGTCTTGTCACTTGAGCATAAACATCCTGAATGGGTTTCGATTCGCGTTGGTAAGTCTGCAGGATTTCCAAGAACTGTTTGTAGATGTCTGGTTGTTGCTGGAAGCGGTTCTGTGAAAATGTAAGCAAGATGACTCAACTCGTTTAGATCTGCGTGGCACAAACCTTGATCTTGTTGACGTAGCTGATAGCGTGGTTAAATTCAACTTGCGGTCTAACCTTCTCGTGGCCTAGAGGTTGTCCATCAGGACCGATGACCATTTCGCCTTGTGCAAGAGCAGCAGCGCCTCCACTTGGAGACATCATTCCGGCTCTGGCGAGGTTGTCACCAGCCGCGGCAGAGACAGCGTTCTGCAACTGTGAGACACGCTGTTCCTGCTGAATGCTCAAAGCTTGCTGTTCACGAGCTTGAGCTTCGGCAATCGCAGCAGCTTGCTGAGGACCCATCTGGGAAGCGAAAGGAGCTGTGCCTACTGGACGGCCACTGGGACTGTGAACAACGTGAGAGTGACCAGCTGCTTGAGGCGTCCAGTTACCGTTGGCCTGTCTGTTTACAGCGGCGAACAAAGGACCTTCCTGGTTGTTCCCATCTTGTGTCGGGGGAGCAGCGCGAGGTGAAATAGGTCGAGGTGCCGGCATGGCTTGAACAGTGGTCCCCATGGGAGTCGTGACTCGGATGGCGTTTGGATCGTCACCGGTTCCGCACTCGATTCTATAACCAGGAGGCAGGAAGGTATTAAAGCCTTGGATGAGCTCTGGGTTGCCAGCAAAGAGAGTCGAAACACGTTCGATGACACCAGGTGTATCAATACTGTATCTAGTCAGCACCTCAGAAGAGTCGGATGTGGAGGCCGACACATACGCTCCACTCTTGAAGTCTTTCATGATGTCCAAGAATCTGTTATATACGTCTGGGTGATCGACAAATTGCACCTTGACTTGGTCAAGGTAACTCAACGCATCCTGGAATTAGTTAGTAGTGCGAAACACAGAGAGAATGGCATGTGAACCTACATTCAGAATGGGCTGCTGGCCTTGGCCGACGTTTGCAGGTTGAGCACTGCCAGGTTGCATAGGAACAAGCATGGCCTGAGACTGCGTGGCAGGTTGTACTGGACCACCACTGAAGACGGCGTTTGGAACCGGGCCATGTCCGCCAGCAGCGTTGGCCAACAGACCATTGGGGCCATGTACAGCATTTGGTGGTACAGCGACGGGCTGATGGATGTGTATGGGCCCTCTCTGGGCTTGATGGGGAGGTAGTTGCTCCATGTGTTGTCTCTCGCGTTGCTGATCGCGGCGCACAGCGTCTTGCTCTTCTTTGATATGGATATTGTCCCGGTGATCAGGCATGTCGCGGCCGAGAGGGAAGGCTGCTTGTGCCTGATGGCGAGGCGAAGGTGGATTCAAGATATTGTGAGGGGCCTGTTGGAAAGGGGCGAAAGGACCTGTTCCAATTGTAAGCAGATGGTAATAAGTCAGTGACTCGGAGTCGGGTGTACCTGATGGAGGNGGCAGAGCGCCTGTGCGTGGAGAAGGAGCTGCACCAGGATGAGCAGGTGGGGGTTTCCGCTGTGATGAGGCGTCAGTACTCGTGCCAGTCTCTTCTCGATGTATATCGACATACGCAAAAGTGCGATGGAGTGAAGCGTGCTCTTCTCTGGGCGGCCAGCCGTCTCTATGCGCTGGATTCATCTGATGATGGCGTATGCGCGCGCCGGGTGGGCAACGTGCTCGGCAGTCCGTAGAGGGATGTGTTGTTGGTTAAGAATTCGCACGAGGTTCGTCAAGCGTTCGAGGGCTGCCTGTTCATAGCGCTCGAGGCAGGTACTGGGTGGTAAAATAAGGTGGGCAGAAAACAGAGACCCTCTGTTCCATCATACTCTACGTCTCTCTCGTCGCCAAGCGGCGCAAGCGCACCAAAAGCTGGGGATTGGGTCGCGCTAACGACCGACATTTTCCGCTATCCACCATATCTCCGCTCTTAATTCCATCTGACTCGAACGCTGTATAGAGCATCTGCTGCAAAAGCAATCTTGTTGTACAAAACTAGCATCTAATTATCTTACAAGCCATGAGGGTATCTTCGCTGTAGAGAACGTTCATCTAGCTATCATTCGTCGTTCCTTCCGTTCATCCTTCTTTCTGGGTTACATCATTCCTTCTCCCTCGCTGCCAAATCCTCTTGTCTGTCTTTCGTGTTCATCTCCCTCATCCCTTCCGCGGGAGAGATCTCTGTCGCGTCTCTGAAACATCTCTGCAGCCAGACCAAGTCCTCCCTCTAGATCTGCAAACATTCTGTCCAGCTCTTGGAAGACGAGCTCTGGGTCAGCACCCTCAACCATTGCTTCTGGATCGGGCGCTGCCAGGCGAGGGAACTCGTTCAACAAACGACTGGTGCGTACATGTGACATGTATGATTCGTCTCTCGATGAATCATAGCCAGTACCTGTGCTTGTCGTGCCTCCTGTGTCTGCGCGTGCTCGGCTGCGAGGCATGGTAAGATCGCCGTATGTGCTCTCATCCCTGTCTGTATCCACATTGAAAGCGTCGATACGTGATGAAGGCTTCAGTCCTGCGAGTGGGAAGTCGGCATCGTCGAGTCCTGGCACACGCAGACCGGGAGGGGGGATGGTCGTCTCAATGTCAGTGTCGTCGAATGAGTCGGCTGCAGCGAAACGAGCCCAGCTGTTACGTGACGCAATCGCAGATGTGTGCAACCCATCGAGAAGCTGCTGTCTTGTGTGTGCCTCCATCCTGCGATTATAGTCTCGTGGCCAGCTTCCGGTCTGAACATCCGATGATGCAGTAGAGGAGTAAGAGTATCCTCTGTCTCTCGAGTGTCGAAGCAGAGACACGTTGCTTGGTCCTCTGGAGTGGAGAATGCCCGAGTGGCGGTTGTTGGATGCTAGAAGCTGTGGCTCGGAACGCGATTGACGATGCGAGGAGCGCTTGACTTCATCACCACTGGGCTGCTCAACTTCGTCCAAGAAGAAAGGGTTACGTGATGTTTCGGTCGAGCCTGCTGCACTTATGACAGGCGATGATGGTGTGATGCTGGGCTGTTGTGAATCGTTGGCCATGGCAGTTTCCAGATCGAACTTAGGTTCGAAGGTCATACCCAAGTCGAGGTCAATGATGGGTCTGGACTCGCGAACACTCGGTAGGTCGAAATCATCCTGAGAAGTCGATCCCACTGGAGGGTGTAGGAAGTCATTGAACTGGCCAATTGGCTCAGTAGCTGTGCGAGTCAGATGAGGTCTGAAGCCAGGCGCAATGTCTGTCTCATCTTTCATGGGTGGAAAGGAGAAGTCTGGTTCGGCGTCTGGTTCGTTGGACACTGGCTCGGCCGTCGCAAAAGTCCAGTCTGCAGTACGACGGTCTGGCTCTGCAGTTAGAGGCTCTGCCATCTCTGCGAATGACCAGTCCTGTGTTCTTCGATCAGTGGCTGGCTGGGCTGTAGCGAATGACCAATCTGCTGTTTTGCGATCGGTTGCTGGCTGAGCAGTTGCAAAGGACCAGTCTTGAGTCTTGCGGTCTGCGGCTGGGGGCTGTGCCATGGCGAAAGTCCAGTCTTGTGTGCGTCGGCTTGGGTTGTCGGCAGGCATCGTACTGAGAGGGAACTGCCAGTCTTTGGTGGCTCGGCGCGTGTCTTGGTCTGGTCCATCATAGAAGTCGTTCTGGTCTTCGTCATCGTCGGGCATTGTTGATGACAAGCGATTGGGTCTTGCTGCTTTGAGTGTTGGCACATCACTGAAGTCGAAGTTGAAGGTTGGCTGTGCATCCAGTCCCGCAGCGCCCATGTCCAAGTCAATCAGAGTCTCCCTATTGACCGCGCGATCGCTGGACAGGTTGCGGAGTGGAAGATCTGAGATGGGTTGTTCTTCGTCCTCCATTAGTGTATTGTAATCGTAAGGGTCTGCGTTTGTGTCGAAGAGGCGTCCCATTGAGCGCTCTCCTCGCTTAGCTCTGGCCTCTTCCTGCGCCTCGTGGAAAGGGTTTCTGGGATGAGGCTTGGTGACGTTGTTGAGAGCAGGCATTGTGTCTTCGGCGCCGTTAGCTGTGGCTGCAAAGTCGGTCTCTGCAATTCCAAGTTGACTGTAGCGCTTAACAAAGTCGTTCTCGAAGTCGGCAGAGGTTGAGAAGTTCCAGTCATCATAATCGTCGCGTTGTTCCGACGGCTGAGGTGCGGCAGCTCCCATTGGATTGAACAGTGAAGCTCTCTGACCACCTCTTCTCTCCCACTGGAAATAACGATCGATCATCTCCCTCACAGTGTAAGTAGGATACTGTGCTGAAGTGCCTTGGATGAATGGATGCTCGAGAATAGCCTTCATAGAGGGACGGTCTTGAGGCTTTTCTTCAAGACAAAAGGCAATGAAGTCTCGTAGACCCTGTGAGTAGTTACCCTCTCGAAGCCGGGGTGCGGCTTTCAGCACCGTTCTTAACATCGAGGGATGAAACTTGTGGTTCGGTGGCATTCCCGTAGCCATCTCGTATACAGTGCAACCGAACGCCCAACAATCGACCTCAGTACCGTAACCTTGCTGAACTGCCACATCCATGGAGTGCATCTCAGGGGGCATCCAGAACGGGGTGCCAATAATGGTCGAACGTTTTGACGCCTCCGTCTCGATCATAGCTGCCACACCAAAATCACAAAGCTGCACCTGACCCTCTTCGGAAATCAAAACGTTGCCGCACTTGACATCTCTGTGGATGACCCCGGCATCGTGTACGTATTTGAGTGCCACGGCCAACTCTCGAGCAATCGGTATGATGTACTCTTCTTCAAGCCCCGGACCTGGGGTGGCTTTCATGAGCGTATGCACGCTACCGCCTGGACAGTAATCACTGACGATCCACAGTTGAGAGTGCAGGTCGAAAGCCTCCTGGATGTAGTTGATGTTCTTTGCCTGGCTGTCCCTGAGGAGTTTCAACGTCTTGACTTCTTTCCGGAAGTCTTCGATGGCCTCGTCCTTTTGGTCAAGATCCAACTTGTAGTCCAGGTCGTCGACATCAATGATCTTCACAGCCACAAGGTCCTGTGTAGCATTGTTTTTACTNGGAACACGTCAGTCAAGGCCATACATCACCAGGACTCTCCGGACTCACCACTTATACACTCTGCCAAAGGATCCTTTTCCGATGAGTTCAAGGAATTCATAGTCTGGAACGGCAGTGTTTGTTCTGGCGGCGCGGTCAACGACCACCTGGTACATGTCCTTTGCATCCTGGATTTGCTTGTGCTTTGTACCGGCGCCAACCGCAGAGAAAGGATCCAGATGTTTTGAGCTCATGTCTGGAATAATCCTAGGTGCACGCCCTAAGATGCGCGGGGGTTTCTTTATGGGGCCAGACAGTGCGCTATTGTCGAGAAAGTGCTGAAGATGCACTTCTGGCCCACTATCAGTTTGCTGTGATACTTCCAGTCCAGGTATTGTGTTGACAGATCGTTTCCTGCTGGTCCGGTTCTATTTCGATAATACTTCAACTCGTTGCGCATGCGCCAGGATGCATGTTCCGCCTCCCCAGTCTACTCCTTTCCGGCGGAACCGGGTACAGATCGTTGGTTGTTCTTGAGAATGACAGCCTCCTCTGTTGTTCCAAGTGATCTTTGATATGTCTTGGTCTTTTTGCGCGGGTTGATATTTGAGCGCTGAATACCTATGGTTGAAGTGAGCCCTGTCGAAAGAGTGGACGATCAACCGGCAGCGGCCACTTGAGCCGAGGCGCTAGCGTGGTAGTTGATGCCGCTAAGATAACGCCGACTTATCAGATCTGTGACGTATACCCTTGTCAGATGCAACACGAATCTTGGTCTGACGATTCTAGAATGCAAGAGGCATTCTTCCCAGCCGTGTCTACATATATATCTAGATCGTAAAACCTGGTTTGTGTTCCTCCTGGCTTCAAGACATCTACTTCGACTATCTACCATTCAACATACTCTCAAAAATCATATCAAGAAACAATGGGTGACAACTGGCTCAGCAAACAAGTTCAAGGCTATGTCGCCGGCGCAGGCAAGGTGGCTGGTAATATCGTATACGGTGTGGGCAATGGTGTGAACAATGTCGGTCGTGGCATCGGTAACAGGTAGAGACTCCCGGNNCTATCTTCCAAATCATCTCAAACCCATACTTATACATTTCGTAGTGTCACCAACACCACACGCTATTGGGGCCAGGGCGTCGCAGGCTATGGCAACAGCATCAAGGATGCTGCTCATGCTGGAGGTCCCCGTGTGCCCACCGGTGGTAACCCGCTCGGTTTGAGTGGTGCAGGATCGAGCAAGACTCTGATGCCTGGAGGAAAACTGCCACCTGGCAGCGGGCAACGCAACGCTGGCAAAGGCAATGCTAAGAATCCACTGGGTTTGTAGAGGACAAAGACCCACTCATCTGACGAAGACACGATTCAATCAACCACTCCGATGGACTACGAAAACACCAAGCAGAGAATGTAATAAGGGAGGCGTTTAGGTTGGAAGTACAAGCATGTGTTGATGCTGTCGAACGGGACTTTGGAAACGTTTAAGAATGAATTGTCATTCAGCCACAGGCTATCAAACTGCTTTTGCCATATTGACAATCGACCTGCCTTTGAAAACCTTGCTCAATCGAAAACGCCTCGCAACCCAACCATCCACGCTAAACTGAGCCGAAAACACAACCAGCATATGCGTAAAGAGCAGATACCAACCCAGAACTCCGCGCTAAATCAGTCATATCGTACCATCGACCATTCACACCGATGCCGGCTCTACTCGCTCTCGTACTCAGGGTCGTCACCGATATCACCAAATCCGTCTACGTCCTCGTCCTCATCACTGCTATCTTCGTCGTCATCGTCATCTTGCATGCCAGGCACTCCCTTCCACACCATGTAGTCGCCTTCCAGCCACTTCTTACTCTTGGGCAATTGGTAAGGATCGAAGGGGAAGAAGGCATCCAGCTGATGGTGAGCTTCACCGCTTTGATGACTGAGTGTGTTCTCTCTTCTGGCAGCGCCCATATCCCTGCTGGCAGGTGCAGCCATAGAACGGAAAGAAGACAGACGCAGACGCTTGTTGGTTTCCAATAGAGGAATGACGTACATAAAGCGAAGATGGTTGGCAATCGCTCCGAACTGGTGAACAATGGCGGGCGCGCAGACTTTGAGGGGATTGAGCTTGGAGTAGATGGCTTGGGTCAAGCACTCCTTGATGCCAGGAAGCCACTCTGGTTCACCCTCCTCGAAGATATCATAGTTTTCGACGTCTGCGTCATCAGGGGTCATGATGAAGTCTCTCCATCTGAAGCAGAATATGTAAAGCATAGCTTGAGCAATCGCATAGAAGGTTCCGTAACGGCTGAGATTAGGCCCTTCGCATGCGGATTCGTGGTTGCGGCGCAATGTGTCCAGATGATTGCCAAGTCTTGTGAATATTGAGCGGATAAGTGTCTTGCTCACTCGGGCACCACGAGCGATGAAGCTGGCCAGATAGGCAGCAGCAGACAAAGAACCGTTCGAAGCAGAGCTCCGGCCAGTAGCAAGGCGAATAAGAACGCCAGCGAAACGCTCGGCATAGCCCTGTGACATTTGGGCGAAGTGGAAGACGAGGAACTGCGTGTGGCGCGAGCGATATGTAGGCAGGACAAAGGTGGAGAACTGCGAGATCAGGTGCTCAAAGGCATCGTTGATCTCGTACATCTTGCCATTGGCAAACGTGGGAGTGTAATGAGAGAACAAGAGATCTAGGACTGAATCGAGCTTGGCGACAGTGTCGCGCAGAGCACGGAGATGAGTCTCCTCGGGCGTCATGCTGATCTCGCTTGAAGAGTCCGAGTCGGCATCGCTGTCATCGTCCGAGTCGTCTACATCCTCTTTGCCTTCTGACAGACCAGAAAGTCCAAGCACGCGGCCCTCATCGACCTCGTCTTCCAGGTCGTCCAGCTCTTCTTGTACCTCAACATCGAGCTTGACAAGGCGCTCAGTAATGAGAGTCTGGATTTCAGCCTTGAGCTCAGGGGCGTACTCGATGGTCTTAAGGGAGTTTTTAACGAATGCAATGTAACCTTGACGAGTGGCAGTTCTGTGGTTTGGAAACTGGCCGCGGAGGGATTCGGCTAGACCGCTGTTGGCAGATGGGATGAGGCGTAGCAGGTATCGAAGAGCGTTGTGTACTCGCACGATCATCTGCTGTCTAGGAACGTAAGGTTCGTTGGGGATGCGGCCTAGGGATGATGGAACNTGGGAGCATGTCAGCAAACGGGCGCACGATGGCCAGAGGCAAGCAAGCTTACCCTCGACAAAGTGTCCCACAATGCGGTCGAGCACGGTCCTGAGGAATCCAGGCACGGCACTTCCTAGAGTACCAAGGAAGCGTACATAAAGAGCTACAAAAGCATCATCTCTGCCGAGCCAGTTGACGTCGAGAACGGCGTGTACCAGCTTGCCACAGGCCTTGAGATCGCTCACACGACCACTCAGAGCGACCAGATACTTCTTGAGCGTGGCGGTGCTGGGCGCTTCGGTGTGTGACGAGACCGGGCCGCTGTCGTGGGATCGCGAAGGTGCGGCGCTGATGAAGACCATCCTAAGCTGTTCATATGCGCCATCGTCTTTGTCGGCACCGGTCCTGAGGTGGCCCTCGAGTGCACTTCTCACTTCGTCCTTGACCAGATCCAACGGCTTGGCCGTCCAGTCGTCCATGATTCGGACGTCGACCCGGTCGTCAAACGCCACTCGCAGTTTCTTGCTCTGGCTGGATTCTGGTGCTGGTGACGACAGATGCGAGGCGTCTCTTTTCAGACTCTTCTGCGGAAGGGATGGCGGCATGCTCGGCGCCTGTACGAGAGAGACCATGTTGCTTCCACGTACTGAGATGAACTAGGATTCTATTACTAACAGAGAACGATTCGAATCTTTGTTCATGTCGCGTGCGTGAAACACACGGTGGAAGTGAGAGGGTGTGAAAAGACTTGAGAGAAGCAACCTTAAAATTCAGAGCGCGGGGAACGTTAGTGCACGGATCTCCTTATCCTGTCGCTGCCAGCACCCTGTTCATAGTTTTGCTGCATCTCCTGTTGTTCTCATCATGTCTGTATAGCTATGGAAATGCAATCGTAACAGGAGATGAAGGAGTATCCCCTTAGAAGCAAAAACTTGTCAACTCTCGGGGTAGACGCCCCTGTTTCTTGAAAAAAGTTGGGCATGCTTACAGTGTGAATGTTGCTCGTCGCTATAAGCGGAGCACGTTGGAAGTCACAGACTTTGGCAATGATATCAAGATCCTGTGCACATTACCTTCATGGTACAAAGGACGGAGAACCAAGAGACATGGTGAGATGATGCGATGAATGCTTTTATTCTTAAATGTATACAAAACTCCACCCAAATGCTATGCAATCAAACCGTGAGACCCACCCGATCAAGCACTTATACTAAGCCGCCAACCTCGATGCTAATGTCTTCTCTGCTGTCTGTGTTGTCCATCACCCTGGCCAAAATATGACTGGGCATACCCCTGCTGAGGTTGTGGCGAACCTGCGTTGCTCCATCCTCCAGCTTGACTCATATGTCCCAGGTACTGCGAAGATCGTTGTTGAGCTGTGCCTGGCCCACCAGCGTAAGGGTAGTTGGCCTGCGCTTGTTGCTGCTGCAACTGGAACTGCAACTGATACTGCTGTGCTTGCTGGAGAGCCATTTGCTGCTGCAACTGAGCCTGTTGAGCTTGTTGCTGAGCGTATTGCTGAGCATAGTACTGTGCCTGCTGGTGGGCAAGGTGTTGAGCCTGAAGTTCAGCCTGTTGCTGAGCATACTCTTGCGCCTCAATTTGTGCTCTCATTTGAGCATCGAACTCATCCTGCAACTGTTGTTGTTGCCGTGCCGCAATCGCTTGTTGCACTGCATTATTTCGAAGTCCTTCTCTTTTCATGTTTCGCTGGCGTTCGCGAGCCGCCATGGCACCGACCAATCCTGGAGCATCCAAATCGTTAAGATCTCTACGCTTGTCTCTTTCAGTGAGGTTGATCATAGAACCACCAGTCATTCGAGCAACTTGCATCTGCTCATGAGCCGACAAAGCTGAGCCTTGAATCTGCAGTGTTCTGCCCGGACTAGGAGGGTTCAGGAGTGTACCCGCATTTCTCGAAAGTGGACGAGATGGGGCTTGTTTGCTCCAATCACCAGAAGGAGTCCTGCTAAGAGGTGGAGGCGTCTTGCTGAATGACATGCGATTTGCTTGCTGACCCCAATCACCAGAGGGTGTCCGGTTGAGAGACAAGCGATTCAGCTGTTGCGTCCAATCTCCAGACAAAGTACGGCTAATGCGAGATGCAGGACGACTGAGTGGGGGTGTCTTAGATGTGCGGTTTACATTCGAGTGATCTCTGTTGTGTCCAAACACAGGTGTGGCTCGTGACTGGGTCAACGGAGCTGCAGCAAGAGAGGCTCGATATTGCACCCATTGCTCGGCGGTGAGACCCTGCTCTACAGGCTCGCCAGCTACAGCTGCTGGCTGCCAAGCGACACTTCGACGCCTCTCTGGGTTCGCATCTCCGCTTGGTTTGCGTGTGTCAAGCAACGAGTTTCTCTTGCTATCAATTTGTGTTGCAAGACGCGAGGATGGGCGCTGCACGTTCTCTGTATCCTCTTGTGCTTCGGCTGACAAGCTACCACTTGTAGATGGCCGAGCGTTTGGTTTGTAGATCAGTGTAGGGCCGAAATTGATGGGCACTCCGGATTCCGTATCAAACCGACTTCGTGTCTGTGTCTCGTACTCAGGATTGCCAACCGTCTTGAGACGGCCCGTCCGGCTTCTCTCCACAGGTTTTCTCTTCGGTGGTGACATACTCTTCACACTGGAATAGTCGACAGAGTCATCGTCGGAGACACTGACAGGGGTTGCCACTCTTTCTGCTGGAGGCTCTGGTGACTGCTGAAGCATTTGTTCGAGCAAAGCTTGCTGCATGATTTCGTTTTGTAGACTGTCATTGCTCGAGACTCGAGAGAGGGTAGGACTCTGTGGTGGAGGACTTTGTGGAGGAGGACTCGCATGTTGAGGTCCTGATAAATTTGGGACAGGCTTTCTGTTGATGGGAGCAGCCATGGCTGATGGTCGAGGACTCGCAAGACTTCGGGCAGAAGCAGCAGCTGATGAAAGATTGCTGTGTGGCGGCACAGGAGGAGGAGCGTCTTGATCAGATCTGGCGGCAGCTGCAAGAGGTTGTGCAGGATGGTTGTAGGGTGATGCAGGGATGGGGGGCAGGCGGTGGGTACTCGGTGGTTGATATGAGGGTCCTGGAGCAAGATTTACCTCTTCATTGCGAAACGAGGGGTCAGCAGGCGATCTTTGAGTCCGGTTGGTAACACTAGCTACCTCGTTTGGAGCACTGGTAAAGTCGAATTGCTCCTTTTCGTGATATGGTGTAGCACCGGCTCTGTTGGCCTCTACAAGCTGTTGCAGCGTCGCTGCATCCATGGCAGAGTTGGCCCTGCGTAATTCGGGCACAGGTGTCAGGTTGAGGTTAGTGGGCCTAGCGTTAGGTCCGTGCATCAACTTCGGGGGCGACGCCACAGGACCCGTTGGAGGGGAACCTGATCGTATTTTGAGCTCCTCGAATGTCGACTCAAGGGGCCTCTCTTGTTCGTACGGCGTCTCCTCTGATAGTACACGCTCGAGCACTGTGGCAGTCTTCTTTTCCGACAGGGGGAGCNNACCGTGAACTGGCGGCTCGGGCGCGCTGTCGTGTAGGTCGCTGGTCGCCTCGTAAGAGAGTCGAGAGCGGTTTTCGGTCTGAAACCGCTTGTATCCGAGCGCATCTGAGGCCGAACGATTGTGCCCGCGGCCCGGACTGCCCATGCTTACCGGCGTCGTTTCAACCCGGCGCGGAGGACCAAATTGGATGGACCCGTTTCCTGGTCCTGGAGAGCCTCTAGCTGGAGATGGCGATGTATCTGTGGAGCTGCCATCCCCAAAGCGGACCGTCCCGTGATTGAGTGAGAGCGTGTTGCGTCTTCCTCTTGCCTGTGGAGGTGTATCATCCGCCGAGTTCATGCGGTGCGAGGTCAATTTCTTCATTTCCCTTCTCCAGTCTTGTTCAGACCATGCTTGACTGCCCTTCGTGTGGATCAAGCCAGAAACATCCAAGATGTCAAGGTAGCCGTATCTCCTGTCGCGAGGCATGGCAAACATCAGACCACGCTGGTCAAGAGAGTCGGCAATCAGACGATTGGGACGGCCGTACAGAGCAAAGATGTCCCAGACAGGGAACAACCAGCGGAGCATCATCTCGAAACCGCTGACTGCAGGATGCACTTCCGGCATGACAAAGAGGAAGCCCTCTGCGGTTGTGTCCCTCTCGCCATGAATGGTAATCTGGCCTTCAAGCTTAATAAGCGTCGACTGGTCGATAAGTGGCTTGGATTGAGGGTAGATGGCGTATGCAGCGTACGCATCCTTGATAGTAGCGATCGGCCGTGTCTTCTTTGTGACGCGTTTTGTCTCGTAGAATTTGATATCGCCCTTGGGGACCTCAACCCTACGATCGTACGTGTCGCGCTTCTTCAATGCCTTTTGGTATTTTGCCCATTCCTTCTCGTTCGGAGGTGAAATCACGCACCAACAGCGTCTCCAAGGGGTGCCTGCGCCGAAGCGCACACGTGCCCAGTCGTCTATGACAAACTTGCTCCTCTCCATGATAGTGCGGATATTGTTAAGCATTTTTCCCTTTCCAGCAATGAGAGAGCCTGTGTAGGCTTCCTGTAGCGTTGTGTGTTCGAACATGGCAAGACGAAAGCCGGCGGTCCACTGTGTAAGGGAGTTGAGGGAATTGAAATGAAGAAGGTAGCGGTTGTTTGCTGCGGTGGAGATGCTCAGAACATTCTGGAGTTGACCTCCTGTGGAACCATTCATGGGAAGCGACTCGATNCTGCGTTGACTGGTTAGTGGCCTGAGCATGCCTGATGAGGTTTTGATCTTGGTTACCATCTTTATCGAAGCATCGCTAATATTGATAAACGTAGGAAGGACCTCGCCGTCTTCACCTGCTGCGTCAAGCGCCGCAGCGTCCCACAAAGATAGCACTGTGCCGACCAGCTGAGCAAAGCACTCTGACCATGCTCGGTCTGCACTTGGGCGTCCGNNCCTGAGAATAAGTCAGCCTTGTGTCTTTGAAGCACTTGGCTTCTGAGTCTGCTCACGAGAGTCCAGATCATGCAACTTCAAGAAGTAGCCTTCCTGATACAGCTTGTTGGAGTGGCTGTTGAGGAAGCTGAAAATTGGCTGCAACTCTGGCAATGTGTCCTGGGCGAGATCCATGATCGGAGGCTGATAGGTATAGACCATGGACATAGGGCGAGAGGTACGCTCTGAACGTGAATCCGAACGGAAACGTTGTTGAGTACTGGGGGAGGGAGAGGTCGATGCATCGACAGTTTTGTTTGTAGCGGAGGCGAACGAGGTATCGATCTTGGGAGGTCTAGCAGGGTTGCTGCTGAAAGGGTCCTCGGACATTTGAGGTTTAGACTCTGGCGTAAAACTCCTCGACGGAGTACCCCATTGGGTCATGAACGACATTACTCGGGAGCGAGGCATTGTGTGAGGCAGGTTGGAATGCAGCCAGCAGCTGTTCAGTGGCACCAGGAAGCGATGAAGGCCTGCAAGATTCTTTTAAAGACGGTTATCGGCTGCAGGCGGATTCGCGCATGTAACAAAACGAGTGCTAAATTGTCAGATCAAACCAGGGTCTGCAGGGATGTTAAAGAGTGCTTGGGCCGAGTTGGGAAACGACAGATCGTGACGGAAATCTGGAGAGAACGACGACAGGGCAGAAGTGGGCAGAAGGTGGATATTTGGATCTTGTTAGTCCTATATTCCCACAGACTTGGCACATCAAACCGTTCATCGATGACGACTGGCTTTTGGACGGTTCCAAAACTCGCGGAGAAGTGACGGCGGCTACTGCCAAAAGCAGATCCCCCAACATCCGCACTCGCTGATGCGTGGCTCCCGTGCTGTCCGCCCTCATCCAAGACAGCGGCATGACACGGATGACTTTCATCATGATCAATGACGCCCGCGGACTGGCCTTGTTGTGTGCTTGCCAGCCCAGCATTTCGTGTCCAGCTGAGCTGCAGCTGACGAGCCAAAAACGGGACTTGGAAATTCGGAAATAGCGCTGCATGCGCGACCCGCTTGCTTGGCCTGCCCAATAACGCAGCCACTTTTATGGAAGCCTCGCGGCCGCTGGGGAATCGATTGTCCTTTTGGACCGTAAGCGGTTGCTCAAACATCAGTGCTCGTGGATAGGGGCTTGCCACTCAATGAGCTGCAAGGACACGGGGACCTGAAGATCAATCAACAACTTATAATAAGAATGCAGAGAAGAGAATACTGTGCAACGAAGAACATCATTATACAGCTCTCAGTAAACACACTCTTGGCCCTGGACACAATCAAGAACAGATCTACATAGCTTACAATAATGCTCTATGCCCCTGCAAGACAGTTGACCAGTGTAGGCAATTAAACACACTTGGTGAGGACGTACTATCGAAAAGTCTTGGGTCAGACAGACACGTTATTAGCGACCATCATAAGATAAACATAGCTATGATGCGCGCACTATCCAATGCGCTGATGCCCACGCCTTAGCCTTATGACTGGTGGTTTAGTGTTTCTCGTTAGATCATTCGACCTCTCGCAGCATTGCCCCAGGCAAGTGTGCTGGTCCAGGACCTTGAAATGCTCTATGTCAAGTTCATCTCAAATATTCACTGTCCATCTGATAAATATAGGTAGTTTTGTACATATACCCTGGGTTGCGGCTTCCAGATCGGGTGGCTTGAGTGACGCGCACGGGCAGCTTTTAAGAAACGCGTCTTCATCTCACACGCGACAACATTGTGTCACTGTTCTGTTCCATACCCGATTTTACCAGAGGCAGATTCCATACCGGTATTATGAGAGCGCAGAGTTGTCCTTAGGTGCCTGCCAAACAAAAATGACCAGAAAACGCGATGCGGTGGACGAGCCATCCTCAGTCAAACGCAGAAGATTGACCGACAACATTCCATCAGAATCCCAATCTCCCGCGCAAGGCCGCTTGACAGACCCCGAAAAAGCAGAGCTATTGCGCTGGCTGGATCAAGCTGATAAGAAAGATGGACCGATCTTCAATGTTTTCAACCCTCCTATGCGCAAAGGCGCANAAAATCCACCCGACGTCACAGAACGCACTCTCACCTTGAATGGCAAGGACTATCTCGAAGCTCGCTGGACCATCAAACCGATGGAAAGATGGATGAACATGACCAAATACAAGAAATTGTATGCTTTGGAAACAATCTGACAGTACTTGAAGATTTCTACTAACGTCGATTAGCNNACAGTAGGAAACCAGACTCATTCCTGCGGAGATTGTGTTCTCGTGAAGCCAGGAAACGACTTCGAACGCGATTGGAAGGCCCAGGTACATGAGGTTAGGGCCGCAGACGAACACCATGTTTTCCTTCGCTGCACTTGGCTTGAAAACCCCGAGGAGCTACCTGAAGAGGCGCGTAGCACACCGCCATATCACGGTAAATTCGAACTAGTGCCGGGTAACAAGATGGATATCATTGATGCCTTGACTGTGAATGGACCGCTGAAGGTCGTGTACTGGGATGAGGCCAATGACGACGCGGACATGCCAGCGCAAGGAGAATATTACTGGCGGCAAACTTACAACTACGACACCAAGGTTCTATCGGTGAGTCTTCTATTCACATTCTTACAACTTGCAACGCCATGCTAACCTTGAAAGCCACTGCGTCTGATCTGCGAATGTAAACGGCCACAGAATCCTGACAATCTCATCATCAAATGCAGTAACCAAGATTGTGGGAAATGGCTCCATGCTTCCTGCCTGGCTCAGGATGTCGTCCAGCGCAAGAGCCAACAGAACGGAGTCAAAGCGGAAGCAGATGGCAAANAACGAGCTCGGAAGTCAGTCAACAAGGACTCCATCAAGAGAGCTGAAGACGCAGTCGCAGAAGACGACACTATCAGAGCAAGGATCGTGGCATCAGAATCTGAAGCCCCCAAGGTCGAAATTACCGACAAGAAGACCGGTGATGAGACTGAAGAACCAGTACATTGCTTAGTCTGCAAGGAGCTTGTCGAATGATGTAGTCTACACTGGACTAGGCTCAGGACGAGATGGACAGTAGGAACAGAGTTGGAGATGTGCCTCCACCATTGCTTTGCTTATACATACGTGTGGACATAGGTTTCAACATAGCTTAGCTACATATTATATCCCAGCTGTGATCGACTGGCTATGTACATAAATTGTTGTTGCAACAACATATATATTTTACCAAGAGAAGTTGCCATGAATCCCCTCAGCAGATGCTTCTCGTCATGAATGAAGTGTCGCTCTTCTGATCACCAGATCTTTGTGTGCTGACTAGAGAGACAGCGGTAGCAAAGCGGCATGACGCCGGAGCGATAAGAAGAGCTTGCGGCCGAGACGGATATTGTCGAGTCAGGAGAGTGCACAAGGCAGAGCGAAGCAAAGTCAATCTTGGTAGATGATCGCAATATCTGGCTCGGTAGTAGATTACCCGTAGGACCAAGAACTGAATCGCTCTGGGCCCGAGCGTAGCCCGGTGTGCCTCAGCTTGAGCAACGGAGGCTACTATAAGATTATGGAGGGACGCCAGGTTTGAGGAGAGGGTAGACAAGGGGTGGTGAAGAGAGCGGTTGGTAGGGCAGCATAATGCAAGGAATGGAGGGTTCCTGCCTATGCATGCGTCAAGCAAAGACAAGGATAGCATTTTCAAGCAACAGCGTCGTGACACGAGTTGGGAGGCATTGTGACTTTCTGATTTGGAGCGATTGAGCCTCGACGGCTGTATCCACAGGGTGGCCTGTGGTCGGTCGGGCGGTGGTCCCTTTCGTGTGTAGAAAGCACTTGGAATTGTGTAGCGATCAGATAGCTTGCAACCTACCCTTTAGCCTCACGATTGACCTCTTTTTTCCCTTCCCAATTCTTGTACTTGTACCACAGGCTTTCCCGGACCGTTGAAGCCAGTAGTAGCGGGACTCGTCGGTCTTGTACGTGTGTTTTTGAGCCTCAATTACTCTGTTGCAAGACGAAACACAAGCAGCTCTGGTCAATTGCTTGCCTGGTATTGCTGAAGCCTTCTCGGACCCCTCATCCCCCCTTTAGCGACTTCGATGGGTGACACGGCGGGGTCGACGGCCGCCACCAAGCCAAATGTGCTCATTATTGGAGGCCTTGGTGAGGTGCTCGATAAGATTGAGAGGGCCGAATAGCTCGCTAACGTCTTGGTCGTGGCAGGTTACATTGGACGCTTCCTGACCAACCACATTCACACCAACTCGCTTGCGTCGACACTCAGGATAGTTGACAAGCAACTGCCGCAGCTGGCCTCGCTGGCTCCCGAACACAAAGATGCCTGCAGCGACAACTTCATGCAGGCCGACGCCTCGCGACCGCAATCCCTGAGTCGTGTCTTCGACCTGCCCGACGGCCAGTCCTTTGACTATGTCTTCAACTGCGGAGGCGAGACACGTCACTCGCAGGACGACGAGGTCTACAAGTTACGGTCCTACGAGCTATCTCTCAACGTTGCCAAAGAAGCTGCTCGTCGCCAAGTCAGAGCCTACCTCGAGCTCTCCACCGGAACCGTCTACGACAGCAAGCGCGACCCGCCGCGCAAGGAAACGGACAAACTCAAGCCTTCGCTCAAGCAAGCAAAGTGGAAGTTACAGGCCGAAGAAGACCTCAGCAAGATTCCAGACCTGCCGCTCGTCATCCTGAGACTACCCAACGTCTACGGTCCCTACTCCGGACAATGGATGGGCACTCAATTGGCCCTCGCCCGTGTATACCAAGGCATCGAGAAAGAGTTGAAATGGCTATGGGGACCTGAACTGCGCACCCACACCGTCCACATCGACGACGTCGTTCGCGCATGCTGGGCCGCCGCCGACTGGCGAGCCAACCAAGCACAAAGCGGCGCAGCTGCCGACAGTGCCCTCCTACACCTACCTCTCCCACAACACCCAAGAAGGGCCNCCATGTCCTCGACCTCAGTCTTCAACATCGTTGACAAGGGTGATACGAGCCAAGGCACCATGGCTGAGATTACAAAGGCTCTCTTCAGCATCGAGACAGGCTTTCAAAACGTCCTTATCAACACCTTTGCACGTCTCAACCTCGAGTCTGTTGTAGACGACGTCAACGACGAGACTCTGGACCCATGGGCTGAGTTGCAACAAAAATCTGGCATCGAAGGCGGCACTGGACCTTTGAGTCCTTTCATGGAAAAGGAACTCTTGCGCGAAGCCGATCTATGTCTAGACGGCACCAAGTTCGAGCAGACTGTTGGGTTCAAGTAAGTCCTTCCAGAGGCCTTTTCCTTGATATTGCAGAGTTCTAATGCCGGCGACAGGTACACCCACGAAAAATTGACAAAGCAGGAAGTCGAAGCGGTGATTGACAGCTACAAACGCATGAAGTGGTGGCCTTAACTCTTTCACTCCAGCACTTACTAGACCAATTTACCAGCCAAAGCAAGCATCTCTCCATCCAGCCTGGCGTTATACCTTTGATTTCAACTGCTTTCTTGGAAAACTTGTACCATCATATTCTTGTCCCATCCTGTAGGGGGTGAGGTCTTTTTTTGCATTCTACATGTCTATATCCATCTCATATCCTATATACTAGAATATATCGTTAAGAATAAAGACTTTTCTCGATGCTTCCAACACTCGCTCCAGACTTCCTGCCCGTATGCAAGAGTCCATCTTGCTATCGCTGTAAGATGCGCAATACTTTCTGGGAAGCAACAGGTATTACTGAGATGCTTCCTCGCCATGACCTTCGCCTCGGTTAACAGCTCAAATGAAGCATCGTCTTTTCAAGCGAGTCAACTAATATAAACGAGGAATTGTCTGAGCGCAACAAGACTTGCTCGTAGGGCCGGGCTACTTACCATTTGATGTGATTCGAGCACCTGTCTTCATTGCGCTTTGAACTCGCTACTTTAGATAAGATGGCCTTGCACGATTTTCTTACACTCTCCAACTCTCGAGTCGAAGAAGCCTCATGTATGAGTGATTTGTTACACACGGAGAAACATCATCACGCACATAAAGTGGAAAGAGTTGTATGAGTGAGTGAGACAGGCAAGAGAAAAAGGGTTGGAGGAAGCTCACTTGATTCTTTCGGGCTAAACTTATTGCAGCAAGATATAGGAATAAGAATAAATTCAACTGCTACGGCAGCATCGTTGTCGAGTTGCAAAACGTCAAAATACCTTTCTATGCTCCTGCTCCCGCTCAATGGTAACTACTGTTGCCTTTGGAAGCAATGGTGTAGTGGTCAGAGCTTCGACAGGCAGGACGTGTGAGATCCCAGGCTTTTGTCCTCCGTGTCGCCTCCGATGACCCTATGCTGGCAAGTACTTCGTTAATATGATGAGACATGTATGAATATGTCAAGAAATTCCGTTCGTGTTGTTGCTAAGCCGATGGCGCTCAGAACTCCCAGTCTTCCTCAACGGAAGCAATAGCCCATGCGAACTTCTCACGCAGAGTCTTGGAGAAGAACTTCTCGATAGGGACGTCAAACTTCTTGGAGAAGACGACAGTCAGACGAGGATCGATGTAGTTGATTTTGGAAGTTCCCAGAGCGACTTCCTTGTTGCTCTCTCTGTCCTCGGCTTGCAGCTCCATGTTGTTGATTCTGACCGAGAGCTTCTCAATCTGGCCCTCATACTTCTCAACAGAAGGTCCCTTGCCTTCGGGCTCGACCTTCTTCGTCTTGAGTTCGTTCTTGAGCTTCTTCTCCAACTCAGTGGCGGCTTCAAGTCGCTCGTCAAGCTCTTTGGGCTTCATCTCCTTCTCGCCTTCTGCCTTCAGCTTCTCGTTATCCTTTTCGAATTTCTTGGTGATCTTTTGGCGTTCCTGCTCAACGAGGTCTTCGTGGTGCTTCTTCTGCCATTCTTCGTCAAGATTTTCAGGAAGAGCAAACCACTCAGCGCCCTTTTTCTTCTTAAGCTTGGGGTCGACCGCCAGCATCATCTGCTTGACACGGTACTGCTGATACTTGACAGCGTCGATTTTGTCCTGTACCTTCTCCATTTGAGCGGCATGTCCGGCAGCGACAGTACGCTTGTGGTTACAGAGAATGGCGACTCTGCGGTTTGCATCGTTATAGGCCTTGACCTTTTCGGCATGTGTTCCGGTTGCTTTCATGTCCTGAAGCAGCCTTGCCATCGTCCAGGAGGCGTTGTAAGTACGGAAGACCTTGGCAGTCAGGCCTGGCATGTAGTTGCTCAAATGCTTGTTCAATGCACTGGTAGTGAGACGATCGAAGATATCGTCGCCGTCTTTCTTTGGCGATTTNTTGAAGATCTTGAGGTTTTTGAAGACCTGCGCATCAACTTCGACCTCATCGTAAAAGCGAATTGAGTCTTTACCCAAGAAATCGAAAACGACCTTGTTTGGAGGTTTGAGAGTAACGTTCTCGAACTTCAGAGAACAACAACCCACAGTGTCAGCTTCGTCGTCACCCTTCTCGTTACCAGCACGAAGTGCGAACTGATCGATAAGGTAGATGGCAGTCGCGCGTTGACGATCGGCCATCAGCTCGGCCTTGAGTTCGCGCTGGTAGTCCTTGCGAATTCTGTCAATGTGCTTCTTCAACTCTCTGGCCTTCTCAAACTTCTTGAAATCTGATTGACCCTTGACGTCGGAGTTCGCTGCCAACATGACGTACTTGTAGTTGCCATTGACATTCTCCTGCCACATCGCGAGCCATGTTCCTTCGTTGTCGTGACGTACTTCCTTCCAGTTGGTGCCCTCCGGNGGTGCAGGTACAGTAGCTTCCGCACCAATGTTGATAGTGACCTGTTCCGGCTTGACACGAGTCTTGACCTTGCCGGTCTTAGGGTGTTCGCCACGTCCACGGAAGAGACCAGGAGGTTCGACACGGAAGTTGCCAACCTTCTGCTTGCGGCCATCCCAGAGACAGTACATGAAAGGCTCCTCGGCTTTGTCCTTGGCAGCCTTAAGCTCCTTCTTCTCTGCAGCGGTCATGGCCTTCTTCTTTGCGCGCTCGGCTTCAAAATGCTCGAAGATAGGCTTGAAGTCGCACTTCTCGAATTTCAAGATCTTAACTTTCTCTCCTTTGTCGTTTGTTCCATGGCCAGTATCGTCGAGGTATTTCTTGAAGTCGGTAAAGAAGTTCTTAATGAAGGTCGGGTTTTCGACGTTGTGAGTTGAGTTGAGCATGCTGCCAAAGAAAGTAGCGACTTCCTCGGCCTCTGGATGGAGCGAAACCTGCACACCATCGTAGCGCATTCTGGCACTCTTAGGAAGTGGCTCGTATTCTGGAGGGAAAACGACACCATTGTGTTCCAAAGTGGTCCACTTCTTGGTGCCGTCACCCTTGGCCATGTCTTCCCACCACTTGTACTGCTCTTCTCCATCTTCAGCGTCTTCCTTGTCCTCTGGGCTTTCCTCCTTTGTAGCTTTCTTGCCCTTCTTTGCAGAAGCAGCAGGGGTGGCACTCTGCGACTTGGTGGTTGCACGCTTTGCAGGTGCCTTTTGAGTGGCTTGTCGTNNCATCAGAATCCTCCTTTTGACACCGTTGGTCTTTTTCTTTGGAGCGGCGGCCTTAGCCTTCTTGAGCGGCACGTCATCGCTATCTTCGGATTCTTCGGCCTTCACAGTCTTCTTTGCGCGGATGGCCTTGGCTTGTGTCTCAGCCTTCTTCTCGATGGCAGCTTTTTCCTTGGCGAGTTTCTTTGTGAGTGGCACATCAGAGTCATCGTCTTCACCGATTTGTTGCGCGGTGATCTTTGGGGGCTTGCGACCAGTCTTTTTAGCGAGAGGCTCATCTTCAGAATCGGAAGCAGCTTTATTCTTGGATGTCCTTCTGCGCTTGGTCTATACGATAGGTTAGACCTTGGTAGATCGTGAAATGTTTAGTGAACGAACCAATGGGACGTCGTCATCATCTTCGGACTCAGTCGCATCCTTGTAGCTCTTGCCGTTCATAGATGACTTGCGTTTGTTGCCGTTGCCGTTACCATTGGTAGCAGGTGGGTCGACTTCCATTTCGTCAACGGGACCCATGCGAAGTGAGACTCCAGGATTCAGCTCGCCCATGCTGGTGTCGGTGTCATCCATCTTGACGCGTTCGTTGGATCTGGCTGGTCAAGGTGTAAGTGGTATGGACCTGAGATGAAGGAGGACGAGTGTCGAAGGTTAAAGTCGAAGTGGGATGGAGAAGTAACAGAAGAAAAAAGAAATAAGGCACGAGTGTATGACGTAGATGGAAATAGAGCTGAAGTGAATTGTAGCAAGTGCTGAGGGTAAGAAAGGGACAAGAGCTGAAGAAGGTGATAGCCAAAAATGGGATTATGGCGAAGTGAGGCGAGTCCAATAAGAGACAGAATTGCAAGGCAAACAATTAGACGGGTAGCTGCATGGACTCACTCACCCTTGATCAGAGGCTTATCGTCTTCCGAGTCGGACATGATCGGGATATATGGCCAAGGCTTTCTTGCAAACGCGGTTGGGGTCCGAGTCGAGGTACTGAGTTGTTGTAGAAAACGCGATGTACTGTATGTCTGTAGCCTCGACGATTGTACACAAAGACGCGTGTGTGTGTTGCTCCGGGAAAAGTAAGAGCTGAGAGAGACGCGGAAACGCGGAAGTGAAATGCTGAAAAAGTTGGAATTGATGTGTTTGAAGAAGAGGAGAATAGCCACACGGGAATCCGATGGCGTAAGAAGGAGATAGAGGATAGAGAGGGAGTTTTGAATGGAATCTAGACAAAAGTGAAGTGAAGGGAAAGAACTCTCGTTCCTGCCAATGCACGTGAGTGAGCCAGCTAGAGGCAAGAGCAAAGCGATCTGGCGTGGTCCGAGTGTCAAACGCCAAGCCAGGCTTTGGAGACCGGGAGACGGCGACTTGGACGACAGCAGAGCTCGCAGTCCAATCCCGAAGGCCGTCGCCATCTCACTTCGTCCTCAATCACCTCTCCGCTCTCATAGCCTGACCATGCTGTCTCGCGCCGCTCGTCCCACCGCCAGGGCTGGTCTCGCCGCCCTCAGGTACGCCCACACGCCTCCTCAACCATTGCCGAAACAGCTTTTCCTCCGAGCCCACCCATGCGACGACGAGCCCAACTCATGGCCAATGTACTGATTTGCTGTGCCTCTGTAGGCCCCAGNNGCTCCCAATGCCGCCAACTTCGCCACTCTCCGTGAAATCGAGGGTCGTCTCAAGTCCATTCGCAACATCGAGAAGATCACCAAGACTATGAAGATTGTCGCCTCGACCAAGCTCACCCGCGCCCAACGTGCCATGACCTCTTCCCGCGCCTACGGCCAGGCTTCTCAGCAGGTCTTCGACGAGGCCGAGACCAAGCCCGTCGAGGCTGAGGGCAAGACCCTTCTGGTTGTCTGCTCTTCCGACAAGGGTCTCTGTGGTGGTATCCACTCGGGTCTTTCTCGTTACGTCCGCAGAGAGTTTGGCCCCAACCCCGAGAGCTTCGAGCTCGTCGTTCTCGGTGAGAAGTGCAAGGCCCAGCTCGGCAGATCCAACCCCAAGAACATGGCCCTCAGCTTTGCCAACGTCGGAAAGGACGTCCCTACCTTCGCCGATGCTTCCGCCATTGCCGACCAGATCACCCAGCTTCCCGGCAACTACTCGAGTGTCAAGATTCTTTACAACAAGTTCTTGAACGCCCAGCAGTACGAGCCCACCGTTGTCGAGGCTTTCTCCGAGGACGCCATCAAGGCTTCTGGTGCGTTTTGTACACCCTTCAGGACAAGCTGTCAATCGACTAACACAATCCNNTCAGCCAACATCTCTTCCTTCGAGGTTGACGACTCAATCCTTGGTAACCTTCGTGAATACTCGCTTGCCAACTCCCTCTTCTGGGTATGTATCCCTTTATCTTGGATCCTAGTACGGAAGACAGGTTTACTAATGACGATTAGGNCTCTTGCTGAGGGTCACGCCTGTGAGCAGTCTGCTCGCCGCAACGCCATGGACAACGCCTCCAAGAACGCTGGTGACATGATCAACAGATTCCAGATTCTGTACAACCGTACCAGACAGGCTGCCATTACCGGTGAGCTGGTCGAGATTATCACTGGTGCAACCGCCTCCGAGGACATGTAAGCAGGTTCAGGAGCAGGTTGGTGTCTGTGTATATTTCGAGCGATTTCTCTTGCGCCATGCGCGCCGCATTTGAAATTCGTATGTAGCAATAGGCAAATTCAGAAGGGATTTTGCGCGCGTGAGCAGTTTTTCATCATCTTCAGAGAAATCTAGACAAAAGTCTCCTCCTTGAAATAATGAATCTCACATCCTTGGCCAAAGCGACGAGGGGAGAGGATAATACATGAATTTATGTGTACAGACTGCCCTAGCTAAGGCCCATCAATGTTATGAGGCATAGCAGACCTCATAGTTTTGAATTATGCAGTCTTGGGCAAGAACTTGCCACGCGAACCTATTGCGAGAGCAGCCCAACCACCAATAAGGAAGAGGCCTCCGATTGGCGTGACAGGACCCAGAGCCTTGAATCTCTGGGGATCAAGAGTGAGTAGATAGATGGATCCGCTAAAGCATGTGATACCCGCTGCGAAGAGGCCGGCAGCGACCTTGTTCTTGGGAGCGACAGCGGCGGTCAAAAGAATCATGCCAGAGTGTACAAGCTGNTGGTGTGTTAGACTTTGACTCGAATATATGCTGTATAAAGTTCTTACTTGGTAATGAGCAGCAGTGTTCCAAGCAGCGATCTTGGAGGGATCTGAGATCTTCTTCTTCAGGCCGTGTGCACCAAAAGCACCAAAGGCGACGGCAGTGGCGCCGTAGATAGAGCCCAGAGTCCAAAACATGATTGACTAAAGGGGAAAGTTGTTTTGGTATGTACTTGGTAGCTTCGAGTGTTCCTGATTCGATGGACTGGGGACGTTGGAGGCGGGCAGCTTCTCGTGTCCAACCCCGCGGTCCAGGTGGCCCTGCATCACCAAGCAGATGGGCCTTTGACCATCATCTCTCTCCTTGCAGATCCAAAGACCTGAGCCTTTTCCCACTTTCACTTCGTCCGATATCTCTTGTTGCTTTCGGCCTCGAGCGCCATTACGCTGTTGTTTGCTTAGACCAATATACCCCTCTTCAAACCGCTCGTTGTTTCAAATCTTCGTCTAAGGACTGCTTCGCTTCCTCTGCTTCTCTACTCGTCACCTACTGCACTTCCTTGAATTCGACTTGCTATCAAGTAGCTACTACCTTCTTCTTTTCTTCAGTACTCCGTACTCTATCATCTCGCATCAATGGCTACAGGTACTGCGTCCGGCACCAGTCCAGCCTCCCCTTCCAACCACTGACCGGCGAGCCACCTAGAAACCAGCAAAGTAGTCCCACTGACCTGCCATGGCCACTCTCGCCCTATCACCCACATTTCCTTCTCAGCCTTGAGTCCCGCTTCTGCATCTTCATCGCAACCCCAATACTACCTCATCTCGGCATGCAAAGACAACAACCCAATGCTTCGTGATGGTCTGACTGGCGACTGGATCGGTACCTTCGTCGGTCACAAGGGTGCCGTCTGGTCTGCTCGAGTATCCGCAGACGGTTCTCTTGCTGCCACTGGCTCGGCCGACTTCAGCGCAAAGGTCTGGGATACCTTTACTGGCGAGCAATTGCACACTCTGCAGCACAACCACATCGTCCGTGCCGTTGCTTTCCCTGCTCTGCAAGACAGACCTACCAACCTAGCCACCGGTGGCATGGAGAAGAAGTTGCGTATCTGGGACCTGACGCGCGCAGGTGCTGCGGCTTCTGGCGATGAGTGTTACGAAGTCGGTGCTGGCGAGCACGGCCAGACAATCAAGAGCATCGTGTGGTCGGCCGCAAACCCTAATGTGCTGACCACGGCTTGCGACGACAAGAAGTTGCGCTGGTGGGACCTGCGATCACGCTCAGCCATTGCGACACATGAGGTTGAAGGAACTATTGGTTCTTGCGAACTCAACTCCAGCATCCTAGACGGCTCTACGAACGGCACTCTTAGTGTCGCAGCTGGAAAGACTGTCTACTTCTTCGACGGCGCACGTCCTGGTGCTTTGCTTGACTCCAAGACCTTGGACCAGGAGATTGCTAGTGTGGCCGTGTGTGGAAGTCAGCGCCGTTTCGTAACCGGCAGTCCTAGAGACACCTTTGTGCGTGTATGGGATCTCGACTCAGGTGCCGAGATTGGTAAGTGACTTGGAAGTCAGCTACTGTCGCGAGGTTTGCTAACAACACGACAGNAAACACGCAAGGGTCACCACGGTCCCGTTTGGACGAGCGCATTCTCACCGGACGGCAAGCTCTACGCTACTGGCAGCGAAGACGGTACCATCAAGTTGTGGAAGGCCACGAATGAGTCTTACGGGTTGTGGAGATAGACACAGCTGGGAACAGACACGATTCAAGCCGCAGGACTACACACAGCAAGAGACTTAAGGGAAGAGGCCCTCAGCATGTCTGTGATTGTTCACTACGCCTTGGTTGGTACCGTCCTAGACAGACAACGAATTGCTCTGCCTGAAGACCCTTCTTATCGATCTTACTATGGAGCATCACTAGAATTAGGTACAAGAGGGGGGCCTAGGATACTCCGGTACGGATAAGACGGAGAGCTCCAACGAAATAGCAAGGAAAAGCGTTGGGGAAGATCAGGATATCGTTCCATCAGGAATTCAAGAACGGAAGCGAGAAGCCAAGCTGTATTAATTACTACTCACAAACACGACAGAGAGAATTCGGGAAGGTAGATGATTGTGGTCAGAGAGGTATAAAAGAGCCTCATGCCTTTATTTTCTCCATTGTAACGACAGTCTTCAAGCAATCTGCTACCAATCCCTCGTCACACATCATGCTTCTGTTGCCTTTGTTACTCACCTTCTGTCATTTGTGCGAATAATGTCAATCAAAAATCCAATAATGTTTGTTACTGTCTTTGCTGCTTTGCAAGATATGACCAGGGTTTCATTAACACACTACATGCTGGGGATTGTGGTTCGTGTAATCTGGCAATAAAACCATGGGGTTGACGATCAGACACTGCTACAGTCATCAAAGATCGAGGCCATTGGAGAAATGCACCGGTATCTAGAGCACGATCCCGTCCTTACAGATTAAAGGGGTTCGGGTATAGAGAAGTTGAGGGGAAAGCGATCCTCGAGCATATCTCGCAGGCGACTTGTTCTTTCGAGAAAAGTGATTGATCGAACGTATAATTTTAAGGATACAGGCCGTAGAAAACTCCAGATTGTGTTTCCAATCTCTTTCCACACTCATATTGTGTAACGAGAGGAGGTGTTCATCATTGCCATTCCGTGGTCAAACTATCCTTCCTTCTACTCGACCATAAGGTCAATGTCGTCGTCCGGAGCTGTGGATGTAGTACCCATGTTGTTGTTCTCCCCTCCAGCAATTGTAGAAACCTGAGGCTCGCGGCCAGGCTCGTTCTCGCCAGACGCAACAGCACTGCCTTCATTGGCAGCAGAGCCACCACCCCAGTAGTCATCCATTTCAGCGTCAAGCTCTTCGGCCGTCTTTCTCGGGCGTCCCTGTACCATAGGTCTTCCGTCATTCTCTTTCTTGGGTCCAGGACCACGTCTGTCACCACGTTCGCGACCACCTCCACGGCGATCAGTGTTTTCGCGACGAGCACCGGGACGGCGTCCAGTCTCACGAGGAGCGCCACGGCCATCGCGACGAGGACTGCGCGAGCGGGGGCCTCTACCGCCAGGGGGAACGTAGCGATCGACGTTGCGCGAGTTGGGACTAGCACTGCGGCGGCTGTCGATGCGATCGGCTAGACTGCGGGAAGGCTTTTCGACATTATCAAAGGGGTTGCGAGCGGGACGAGCGGACTCTTGGATCTTCAGGTAGATGGGTTGGCCCATGGCATTTTGACCGTGGAATTGGCGGCAGGCACGATCGGCAAGCTGTGAGCTAGGATAGACGACATATGCAACACCTTGCGAGCGGTCGTGGCGGTCGTAAAGTAGGCGTAGGGATTCGACAGGTCCGATACCCTCGAACAGCTCCTTTNNGGAGGTTTGGGTCAGTAAAGACGCATACTGGGCTACAGCATAGCAGTAACATACTCTCAAGTCTGGCTCCTGGATGTCGTAATGAATGTTCTCAACACGGATGGTGGTGGAGCCGGAGCTGTAGGCTTGATTAGAATTGGTTGTCGTAGTAGTTGTAGGAGCTAGTACGCACGCATCTCTTGCGGGCTCTCTGTCGTAGCGATCATTGCGCGAGCCTCTAGCAGGGCGGCGGNNGCTGTCGTTTGGATCAGAATGGAGTCGGATAGGCCATGGTGCAGGGAACTAACAGTCATCGCCTTCGTACTTATCGTGGACCCAGTCACTGCGGTATAGATCAGTATGGTGTTGAGTTGTTCATGTGGACCAGGCAGCAACTAACTTGTCAATGTTTCTGGCGTCCTCTCTGGGGAATGACTGATTGAAATTACGGTCAGCGGATCGAACGCAGGGNTTGGTGTTTGTCGACGCATGGTGATCGATGTCGTCCNNTATTGACGCAAGCACGAGGAAGGAAGGAGAACCTGTGCAATCCAAGAGTCAGTGCGTGTTGGTGCAAGCCTGTCTCGACTAGTATACAGACCTTTTGACGCCGTCTCTGGGATAGTCGCGCTCGCGCTCAGCGTAGTCTCGTCGAGGTCCACGGCCACCATCGCGATCAGAACGACCACGTCCTCCGCGGCGTCCACCACGGGTACTNCTACTGTATGTCAGGACAGGGTTGAATTGACATTTTTGGCCTTGACGAACCTGGCGCTCCTCGAGAATCTCGTCGAGGCTTCGGTCCATGCTGGCGGGGCCTGTGTCGGAAGTCGAGTGCTGTTGTAAAGGTGATTCGTAGAATTGACAGTCGATCAACAAAGATTGTGGATGAATAAGGCTTCCTTTTGCAAATGCGGAGCACAAATGTCGAATGCTCGGGGTTTGGTGATGTTGCTAGGTCGAGTTGGTCGAAGAGCGATGGTTTACATCTCGTCAGACTTGCTTGGCAACCGTTGCAGCTCCGAGCCTCAGCTGTCAAGGGTTCAATTGAGGCCGACTTTCACATGCACGACTCATCTTGAATTGTTTCAGCCAAAACTGCCTTTTTGATACAAGAAGTCAACTCGTATGCTACCTAGTATGAATTATTTCCAATGGACACAAATATACATATATCAAAGGCAACTCGAGTCTTAGGTTCCTTGGCAAAACCAACACCTTGACAATGCTGTAACGTTACAAGGTATGCCCACCACCATTTCTTGCCTAATTTTCTCCTTCATCCCACTTCGTGTGATGTCTTCGAATAGTCACTGAGCATCGCAAGGTCGAAGAGCTTGCACAAGTCTCCGCGTGGAGAATGCAAAGGTGGGACTTCGACATGCAGAAAGCAGGTTCAGCCATGCTTTCATACGTCAGTGGTGTTACAGGGATGTGAGGTGCGTGAACAACAACCATCCAGCATATAATTTGCTTCCCTTCCTTGTTCTGCTATCGTGAAATTTCCTCATCTTCTGAATCTATCATCTTTGTTCTTTTGACAATCCTCCATCATGGCTCAAGAATTCCCTATCGTCTTCACCATTGGAAACTCGTCGTCCAGGCACGAGGTCATGCTCATCAATGCCGGACTCGGCATCAAAAACCTAAGCGATCGCATTCAGGAGCTTGCGTCCTCGTCAGTCAACTGCGCCGAAGCCCTGGCGAAATACAAGAAGCAGAGCGAAGCCGAGAAGGTGACCGAAATCAAGGTCCGCTGGGCAGCCGAAGGAAGGGACAGCAAGCTCTTCCCTAAGACCACTGTTCTCACCGGTGAGAACTGCAAGGCCGTCCTTTCCCTCATCAGCCTTCATGGAGGAAAAGATGTTCTGGAGGTTACTCTTCAAGCACCACCATCATCTGCTGAAGACTCGAAGGATCCGAAGGAGTCAAAAGAGTAGGTATGGCAGCCTTGTTCTCCTGCTATCTTTTGAATAAGAGCTAAATATTATCAGTCTGCCAGATCGCACTAGTTGAAGCTACTCACGAACCACGAACATTTATCAATATCCACCTACCAGTGTCTACTCTTCTCTTGCTTCTACAATATCGCTGCGTTGGAGGATTTATAACCCTCGATCGCGGACAGAGTTCCGGCGCAGTTCATACAATATCAAGCACCGAAACATCCTGTTTGACCTCCAGTACCCATCTAGTGCATAATTCTAAGCCACATGGCCTGCTAATAGTGGACTACTCAGCGGGTTTATCCAGATGCACATGAAACGCGCCTCTTCTCTATTGGCTCGCCATACCGCAACGTGATCTCGAACTCTTGATCGCCTTGATCGAGGCGCATCAATATCAAGCCGCTGTTGCAGCACTGCCAAGCATCCAATGAGGACGGTGACCAGCCGAGGGCTTGTTGGCTAAGTTGTTTGATTATAGATGTTAGACATGTAGTTGGATTACTTACTCGGATAACAAGGCGCTTCATTATACCGATAGTGTTGGCGACTCACGAGATTCACAGCAGAGTGGTGCGTTGTGTCGAGTCTTCTGTGGTTGATGCCCAGCTGGGCACAACATTTGGCTTGATACGGGAGTCCGAGAATCCTCCATCTTGTACCACCAAGCAGAGCACCGTTGTGGCTAATCTGATATCCTGCCGCTGTGCTGCCTGATAATCACTGCAGTCATGGATGTGGGCGTTTCGTTGGTGGTGCTCTCGACCAACATACATTTTGTGTGTTACTGGGATGCGATGTGTTGTCGGCGACTGCCTGGCCAAACCACAGCTCAAATTCGGACAGCAGTCGCACGTGTTCGCAAGCCACTGAGCCATCCCCAGAAAAGCTCGCGTAAGGAACCAAGGTCTTGGGTCGCACCTTTGTCGCAAGTCCGAGCATGACGATGACAACATGGGTTGTTCTAGCAGCTGAAATAGTCGATAAATATTCATGGAGTGATCCAGCCCGCAAGGCCGAAGCCAACCGTGTTATAATTGTCGGAGAGCTGAACAGGCTGGCGGAAGTAGAGTCCAAAGTTCATGCACGCTGACGGCCTACCAGGTTGGAAGAACATGGGCCGTGCTGCCTATTGACGACAGCCGCGACTTTTTCTGCCTTGACCCCTGAAACAGGACGCGATTGTGTTGAGACAAGACCCGGGTTGGACTCGAAAAGGTCTCAACCAGGAGTCGTCGAACTGTCAAGCACAAACGTTCATCATAAATGATTGCTCATCTGCCAAAGGAGATGATCCGGGGCCACGATTGCGATTCCATCTGACCATGTCCCTGGACCGCGGGTTTGGCCAACCAGAGCCAAGAGGGGGGTGAACAAGGTTCGAGGGATGCTGCCTCCGGGAATTAGAGTTCACAAGCAGAATCGCAGTTGTTATATGCTTCTCACCCAGAGAGTAGTTGAGAAAGAACCATGTTGGATGGGTGCGGATCGTCGGGTTCCACAGGCTGAGGCTTAAACCCTCAGCTTTGCTATTGCAGGATCTGGGTAGTATGCAGGTCTTTGTGATGGCAATTGAGATGGACGAGGTGTCAATGATGGCGCGACAGGCGGTACACTAAGGCTTGCTAGTCTTACTTCCAGCCATTGCCGTGTTCGCAAGGATGTGAACTGCCTTATCGGCGCGCACTCTCCTCTCGACTCCACACTTCCCAGCCCTTCCTCCATCTCTCATCTTCCCCCGACCGTCGCCGTCGCCGTGCTGCTCGCTCGCTCGCCTTCCCGACACATCACGCCTGCCCCTTGGTCGGTCATTTTCTCCTGGCTGTGTTCGATCGGGATCGTCTGCTTGTCCAGCCTCGTGTCGCAGCACGCATCGGACGCAAATCGGCGCAGCGTAGTTCGGTCGCTTTCGGCATCGCGACCTCAACCTCGACCTGCCCCTCGAAGCTTCGTCGCAACTCGGTCGCGTCCCCAACTTAGCATTATTCGACTGGCTCCCATCAATCCCGACCTGTGATCGCATTTATCGCAAGCTTATTGGCTTGACCGCATTAAACTCGCTCAAATACTCGACACAGCACGCTCTCGCCCTGCTGACGTCCTTTGACTCATCGCCTAGCCGACGCTATATATCGCATGCGCTGCAGTACTTATAGGCAATGGCCGATCAACGCCCCAAGAGATATAGCCCTCCGGCCTCGAGGATGTCTGCTTTGCCCAACTTCGGCAGCCTCTCGCCTATAGGCCAAGCCAATGGCACAAAAACCCTGAGTATTTTCACAAGCCCCGACTCCCTTCCAGGTCTGTCGCCTACCATGGAAAGACGTACCGACCACAGAAATTCCGAGCCTTTAGAAACCCAGGCCAGATGGATGATCCGCATTCGACGTCTGCCGCGCAACTTTACCCACGATGCACTCAGAAGCATGCTCCTCTTCGCTACTGACCTCGAAGACACAAAGCTTTTATCATCATCTGAGCACACCAGCTTGGAGGATTCCAACTTCAGCAGCGCTCTCGCCATCTTTTCCTCAGAGGCTGGTGCTATGGAAGCAAAGAAGCACCTTCATGGAAAGTCAATGGAAAAGGGAGTTACAACCATGATCGTCGAACTTATACCCAATTCCCAACCTGCATACAATGGTTCGAGACGCAACACTGTCGACGGCACGGCACTACGACAACAGAACACATCTGGTGGCTCAAACAGCACGACTCTCTCAGAAAATCCTTTGAGTCGTCAGTCTTCTCGCTTTACCAATAGCTTCCACCAGAATCTCGGCTCCCAGGCCCAACAAAGCATGAACTCGCAGAGCATTACTTCGCCTTTGACATCTCCCATGATTTCCACTGCACATGCTTACGAATTCCCTGCTCCCGACAGCAGCAACCGCCTCCAAGGACTCTTCTCTCCCCAGTCTCCAGTCGCAAACGCTTACAGTGATCACAATCGCATCTCGGGAAAGTCTCTTATCAATGACGGCAACGACGACGATGAGACTGGCGAGCTTCTGAAAGATCCGGTTGGCTATGCTCAAAACGGTCCTAAGCCCTCGTCTAGCTACAGTAGTTTTGTCCCTCAGTTTGGCAGCCTTTCTCTCGAAACCAGCGCCAGTACCACAAATGGACACTCTTACCCTACTTATGTGGGCTCTCCTTCTGCTTCGACTTACAGCTCTCCGCAAACTGTGCGCTCACCAACTTTGCCGACTCCTACTAGGGGCCCTGCTGGAGGTCCAAACGGGACTTACTCGAACAGAAACCTGAAGCACGATTACCCTCCTGCCAATCCTGCTGACCAGAACCCTCCTTGCAACACTTTGTACGTTGGAAACCTGCCACTAAACACTAGCGAGGACGAGCTGAAGTCTCTGTTCTCCAAGAGCAGAGGGTTCAAGCGACTTTGCTTCCGTACGAAACAGAACGGCCCCATGTGTTTTGTCGAGTTCGAAGATACTTCTTACGCATCTCATGCTCTTCACGAGTTGTATGGCGTACAACTGCACAACAGCTACAAAGGAGGTATTCGTGTCAGCTTCTCAAAGAACCCCCTGGGTGTCAGAAGCGACAACAGAAACCACGCTGCGATGGGTTCTCATCCAGGCCAATCCGGATTCAGCAATGGTATGGGTGCTCCTCCTGGGTTCACTACCGCAGCAGGTCCTCCTCCTGGTCTCATGCCTCCTGGCGTTCACGGTCAGCAATCTCACGCGCCACCACCCGTGCAGAACAACGCCGCTCGTGGTTACCCTCCTCAGTACAGAGGGATCAACCCTCAGAGTTATTCACAGCAAGGCACAAATGGCTATTCTCAGTCTCACCGCAACCTTTCATCCGGCCAGTACACATATCCCCCGACTTTTGGCAGCATGAACAGCTTCATGGATCATTCTCTTAACGGCAACATCTATACCAACGGCAATGGTCAAAACGCGCTCAACGGACACAATGGACGATGATTTATCATGTTAAGCCTCTCAGTCATCGTCATCACACTCGATTCATCTTTCTAGCATCCAAATCCTTGGATTCAGGGATTGCGGCGCTTCAGGCGTTACAGTCATAACCTCTCATTACACTCCGGGCATTAGGTTGGCGTTATCTTTTCCTGCTACACAAAGACATATTGGTAGGGTACGAATCACGGCGCAAGCTGGGAGGTTTGGTGGGAAAGTGTTTTTCTGCGTTTGCATCACGCATAAAAGATTCCCCACGAGCGACTTGGATTTTTTTTCACAAGCGATGTGCTTCAACTAGTCGGTTTACTTGTTGGTTTACGGCTGTTTGGCTCATGAGCCTTCTCTCATTTGGTGTTCTTACAAATGTCCCCACCCATCACATTCTTCGTCATGGAGTTATTGTTTTTTGCCCCCTTTTGATGCTGCTAATTCACGGGTTTTTGCTTTTATTGAAGGTTACAGGTCACCTTCCCTTTGGCGCCGGTCCTTTTGTTTGTCTCTGCACTCTGTATCTGCCAGAGTGTATGAGTTTGCTTGTTCTCTTCTCTTCTCACAAGTCTTTACGGCCGAGCTATTCATGCGTACACAACCAGACAATCTTTAATAATGAGCTTCAGCAAATGCATTGATGGAATGTTTTCTTAACATTACCTACCTAGACCTTGATAGACGATTGTGATGTATTGAGGTTGAGCCTCCTGACATAACCATACACTAGTTGCGAGCTAGTTAGATTGGCAGACCGACCCGAACACTTGCATGTTCGTTTCTGCAGCGGCAGTAGATCGTTCGTCGATCCGTCAATGTCTTTAAAGATTGACAGGAGGACAGGGTTGCCTTTCGGCTCGTGGCAGTGCCGACGTCACAAGCATCTTTCCACATTCGGCTTTCGAGGTTTCCAGTTGCGACAACAGAAACAAACCATAGTTCTCAAAATGCGACCAACACGATCAACACAATTGCTTTGCTCACGTGTGCTGTCGCGTGACATTGCTGTCGTCAGGCAATGTAGTCTCCGGTATATTGCTTCCTTCTTTCATCGCACTCTCTACAAAAACTGACGATAGCTACTCGCAGTCCTGCAGCTCTGGTCACTGCCACCACAGCAAAATACACACCAACCATTCGCACCTTCAGCAACACAACTGCCGTTTTCAAGAAAGGCGGAAAAGCAGCACGCGAAGCCTCACGCTCCGAATCGTGCTCGTCCTCGCCGTCCTCCGCCGCGGCAGTAGGCTCAGAAGACCCTTTCGACTTTAGCGCTTTGGAGTCAGACATCAGCGATGCAGTCGAGAAACTGAAGAGCGATCTTTCGCAATTGAGACAGGGAGGACGATTCAACCCTCAAGTACTCGAGAGTTTGCGCGTGCAACTCAAACAAGGTGGACCTGTGAAACTCGGAGATCTGGCACAAGTGGTGCCTAAGGGAAGAGTTGTGCAGGTCGTGGTTGGCGAGCAAGAGGTATCGTTCCCATTTTTGCTATACGCCTTTCTCTCTCAAAACCAAAATTGACAAATATCGCAACAACCAGNNCACCTCAAACCCGTCACCTCATCAATCCAATCCGCAAACCTAAACCTGACTCCCCAAGCCGACCCCACAGGCCAAAACCCTCTGCTCCTCAACATCCCCATCCCGCCTCCCACCGCCGAGTCGCGCAAGCAAGCCGTTGCAGCAGCAGCAAAAGCAGGAGATGTGGCCAACAACGCGGTCAGGAATGCCAGACAAGGGCAGCAGAAGAAATTGAGGGCTATGCAGTTGGCAAAGTCTGCGAGACCGGATGACTTGAAGAAGGCAGGTACGCAAATGGAAAAAGTTGTCGAGAAGGNNGGTGTGCAGGAGGTCAAGAAGATTGTGGATGCGGCTAAGAAGGCTTTGGATGCGTAGATGAGAGATGGAGAGGATGTTTGTAAGATATTGAGATGAAATATACCACTTTTGATGTTTTGAATATCACGCAATTACTCCTTAGGGTTTTGACGGTAGGATGGGAGTGCTCCTGGATTCCATGTTCTCCTGCAATAGATCACGCAAAACAAGCAGCACTGGTTTTTCGTGCATGGCACTTGCTGCTTGAACTCGAAAGTGACTGATTCCCTCCTGTTTAATAAATCATATGTGTTATATCATTGTATCATCGTCTCTAGCTGCCGAATAAGATAATCGATGTTATGTACATACAGCCATTGTCATGCATCACAGCGTATCAAACATCAACTCTTCTAGCTACACTCTCAGGGGTATCATACCAGCAAAACATCCGAACAAAAGCAACTCCTTGACACCATGAGTCTGTTGTACTGTAAAAGCAATAAGCCTCGCTCCCACCGACAAGAACATATTCGCCTCAGCGGAACAAGCGAACCGACCTCCCAAGGACAGCAAGGCGAAAAACGTGAAATTAGAACATCTGCTCTGTTTAGACAGCGGCGATTGAGCCCCACCTGCTCATAGCGTTCCTGACCACATCACCCAGATCGCGTACCAACTCGCCTTCTGGCTCAAGCTTGAGCAAACCTTGACTGACAGCTAAAGTCCAGCGCTGCACGTCACCTTCTGTAAAGTTTCTTTTCATGTCGGCTTCGGTATCAAAGGCAGGTGCGTTCCACGCCACAAAAGTGCCTTCCGACTGAATGTTTTGCAGATTTTCAGCCAGATCGTCAACCGTTGCTGGCAACATAGCAGTCCAGCACTGAGTTTGTGAATCTGCTGGTACTTTCTCAAGTGCCAAGGCGGAAGACTTGATACGTCGCACTCTTTTCGGATCCGATTCTCCAGTACGACGGCGACAAGGACGATCCTCGTACTCAGAACCACTTTCATCGACATCTTCTCTGCCATTGCCGGATGTTTCTTGTAACGCACGCTCATCTGTTGTTCTGCGGCGTCTGGGTTTTGGTGCTGGGGCTGGTCGTGTGGGCTCCTTGAATTGAGTGCTGGCGAGGTCAAGTTCACTAGCCCTGACGAACCCCTTAGGCTGCATCTCGCGGCGACTCTCTTCTGGCGACACGTTTTCGATGTCTGCGTTTGCTGCAGTGTTTGTCACAGGGGTAACAGACTGCTGTTCTCGGCCTCGACCGAGGAAGTCGCGAATATCTGTGTTGTTGGGAGGAGGCGTAGCACTTGAAGAGAACGGCTCTCCACTTGGTACCAGACCCGATCCACTTTGCTTGTGCGATCGTCCCTTCCATGCGAACTGCCTCGACGATTGCGATTCGGGAAAGTGGAACCATGCATCACGTTCAGGGTCGACTGGTGACACGAAAGGCTTGTTGACGAACTGTCGTTGCTGTTTTGGTGGACTTCGTCTCCTTGGCGCGGCTTCTGGTATCATGTCTAATGGAGTACCCTCTGAGGATTGATGAGGAGGAAGGGTCATACGATTGGGTACGGGAGAGGCTTCGAAGGCTTCACTGTTATCTCGCATAGGTGACATGTGATGGACTGGAGGAGGAAGATTGAGAGGACCTATGATGCGGCGAGGCCCGACATTCTCATACTCCTCTGATTGAGCGAACACGGGCGACGATTGTCGAGGTGTCGGTAATGCTGGTGTGTCCTGCTGTAGACGATGTGTTTCGAGAGCGGGTGAACTTGCTTCAGGTGTAGAACTTGACGCCTGTTTGGCCGGAGTCAGGAGTTGCAAGTTGACGTTGTTCCTTTTGTTGCTGTAGGCGTTCATTTTGGCAGTAATCCAAGGATTCGACACTGCGGCACTTCTGATGGACTCGGAAGGCTCGTCTTCCTCGACAGCATCATTCCTGGGCTGATCTACCGAATCCATGAACAGAGTGAGGTCGTCCTCATCGAGGTCATACATGTTGCCTTTNGCCTCAACTCTATTCGATCTTGCTCCTGGTGCTGGCGTTGCAAACAGCTTGCGACCATTGTTAGTAGACTCATGAGCATTTGTAGGTTCTTCTGACACATCCTTTTCGGGGTAGGAGATCAACATCAATCTTCTGACAGCCTCCACAACTTTGTCAACGTCACCAAATAGAACATCGTCTTTTGCTGGCTCGATGTTGGCATCGTAGCTGCCAGGTGGACAAGAGAGTGATAGGTATAGAAANGGATCCTTGGCATCGCCTAGCAATGACGATTCTTTCAAGCTCTCCTTGTAGATTCTGACCAGCTGTCTGGATATGCCTCGGGACGAAGTAAGAGGTCGATCGTTAACCGAGACGTACTGTCCAAGACCACTGATTCTCGAAGCATGTGCGTCAGGGCGAGGTAGAAATGCTTGTACAGTAAAGCCTTCGTACTCAAGCTCAGCCCAAGCGCATTGAGAAGCACAAGGCTTTCCCACAACCTTGAAAGCTGTATCTTCGATGCCGCCACCAATCTTTGGCGCATAAGTCCAGTTATCCTTGTCGTTCTTGGCCTTGATGACTTTTAACGAGAGTCTCGTAGCTGGTCTAGCAAAAGCATAAGACTGCAACAACTGCTTGATCTTTGTCAAAGTCTTGGGCGCAGCCTTCAAAGCGACTTGCTTTCGCACTGGCTGATTCTTCAANAAGTTGGCAATCCGAACCGTGGTTCCGGGTGGATGAGTGGCACGATCCTGAGCCGGATCGCCAGTCTGACATATCTTGATAGCAGTAGCAATAGTTTCGCCTTCAACTCTTGTAGTGATAGTCATTTCATCACTCATTGCCAATGCACTGCTCAAGGCTTCACCTCGAAAGCCGAGATAGGTTGAACCTACAAGGGCTAGATCTTTNTCATCCTTGAGTTTGCTGGTACAGTAAGGCTTGGCCACGAGGGGTCTATCAGTTGGAGCAATGCCATGACCATTGTCTTTGACTTGAATTACGTCGAGAGTGTTTGCCGAAATCTCGATAGCGATGTTGGATGCTCGCGCGTCGAGGGCGTTATCAATGAGTTCTTTGACCACAGAAACAGGATCGGTCAAAGCCTGACCGGATCGAATGGTCCGTACAGCTGTCTGTGGGAGAGCGTGTATCGACATTGTCATAAAGATTTCATCTTTCCTCTATCCATAGGACAAGAAGAAGATGGTGTGGCAAAGGAGGACGCGCCGAAACGCGAGGCGCTAGCGAACATAGCAACTTCCTTATCCGACGTATGCCAAGCCACTCACATCTACACATCTCTCATGGTTTCCAATCGCGTGACTGTAGACACATTCTTATCAAACTACGCATGGCTTAGTCGAGGTTGTGTTCTCTTTGAGAGCCTACAGTCTCGTTCCTACGAGTCGTAATTCTCTTCAGCGGTCGACAAGTTGTGAAATTCGGCAAAGAGATCTGTATGCCGGAGAGAGCTCCTTCCCTAAACTCCGTCAACTCCGACAGTCACGTCATTGCTGGACTGGAGCTCGTCAACCACGAGGGTAGATATAAACATTGATTCTACTTACACAAACCTCTACCGCCCTTCTAAGCTCATATTCATCATCCATATCGTCCTACAGGAATATCTTACCACCGCCGTGATAGCAGAATCGGTACCGGCAGATTTCCCTCCCTTGACAGAGGCAGAGCGAGCTCGCATCAGACAAAAATACGAACAAAAACAAAGGCGAAAACAAGAGCGAGCAATTGAGAATCGTGAAAGAAAACGGGTAGAAGATATTCACAAGGCCAACGCCGACCTCTACTATACTTTGCATCCCGAAGAAAGACCACTCGTTGCTCGTTTGACAGGCAACCTATTTGGCTCTCCGAAACAGCCTCCACCAGGGTTTGAGCGTCCTCCAACTCCGCCATCAGCTTCCATTCCTTCAGTATCCAGCACTATTTTCCAAAGTCCAAGCGTTTCAAGCAACTCCTCAAGCTTTGCTCCTCATCAACCAGAACCAGACATGGCTCTTGCTCCCAAGTTCGCTGGACAGGCTCTTTCCAGCAGCCTCGGCTCCAATCACACCCTGGAACTATGTATGTAACCCTGAGCCAGACTGATCATCAGTTTCGATGCTCATGTGAAGTACANNGTCCTTGACTACGTGTGTCCCTTCTCCAAGAAGCAATTCGACACCTTCTACAAAGATGTCGCCCCTATCATTGAGCAGAAGTACTCGAACAACCTGCAAGTCATCTTCCGCCAGCAGATCCAGCCATGGCACCCTTCATCCACTCTAGTCCATGAGGCGGCTGTTGCAGTCCTAAGAGCCGATCCTTCCAAGTTCTGGCCCTTCTCTGCTGCTTTGTTCGACAAGCAGACCGATTACTTCGATGTCAATGTTGTCAACGAGACCAGAAACCAGACTTACAAGCGCCTTGCCAAGCTTGCCGCTACTGTCGGTCTGGACGAGAGCAAGATCTACAATCAGCTCGAGATTTCTGACAAGCCTGGTCCCGACGGAAGTCTAAACTCTGGCAACCAGGTGACCAACGATTTGAAGTTACTTATCAAGGCCGGTCGATTGGTCGGCGTTCACGTCTCACCTACTGTTATGTTTAACGTAAGCATAGACAAAATAGTCCAATGAGGTTAGCGTGCATACTAATCTGAACTATAGGGACTCAACGAACCAAGCATTTCGAGCAGCTTCACGAAGAAAGACTGGGAGGAGTGGCTGCAGAAGAACGTTGTTTGACTGGAGCATCCGAAGCTCTAACGGAGCTCACCTGTACCTAATTTGTATCCTCGAAGTAATGTTGCCCTGTGTTGATATGTCAATGTCTTCTGATTATATTATGTTCGTCCGCGACGACGACGATCGTTCTAGCAACAGCATACCTGATAAGGTCATCCTCTTGTTGTCTTTAGAAATTATTGTGCCTCTGTCGATAGAAACTTTGACCAGATGAAAGTGTACAACCATTTCGAAGTGCCAATCGACATTCCTTCATACCGAATCTCGCACTCTGGACGTTTTGCACAAGTTTCGGCAGGCATATCGACAATATCACGTTCACAGTGGTTCACGCTAGCCAAGTAGGAAGAAAATGATATGTAATTACTAGAGGGTATAAGTCATGCTGTATGGACACTGTGCCTCTTTCGGCATGGTCGAAGCTATTTCGTGCTCGTGAGAGTTATGTCTGCATCCTCATTATCAATGCATGTTCGTGAGACGTTTTTGTACACTCCTTAGACGGTCTCCTTGGGAGCAACCTCGTGTGTTTCAGGCTTCTCCTCCTCGCTAAGCTTCTTCTCAAGACCTTCCCCTCTCTCAAGACGGGATGTGGCCGAGGTCGATGCACGGGTCTTCCAGGCAGGAGTGCCGATGTAGCGGATGCCGTTAGGGTCTTCGAACATAGCAGTGACCTCCTCAAGACTTTTGCCACTGGTCTCTGGAAAGCAAAGGAATACGTGGATCCACATGGCAACGCAGAAGACACCGAAAACAATGTAAGTGTGCCATCTGATGTTGATGAAAGCAGGAGGAACGAAGTATCCCAAGGCGAAGTTGAAAGCCCAGTTTGAAGAGGTGGCAAGAGCTGTGGCCTTTCCACGAATGCGGTTGGGGAAGATCTCTGAAGGGTAGATCCAGGAGACCNNTGAAGGGAGGAGTTAGCAATCATTTTCTTAGGAGAAAACTCTGTCGAGAATACTTACAGGACCCCAGGTAGGTGCGTATGATGCAACGAAGAGGTATGAACAAGCAATGACAGCCTTGGAAGCTGCGCCTGTGACTTCGGTTGAAGCCTCAGGTGTGTTGCCTCCAACGCCCTTAGGACCAGGGTAAGTTCCATATGCACCAAGGATTCCGGCATTTGCGAACAGCCACAAGGCCATGAAAGCAGCTCCGATCAGAAGTAGAGGGCGGCGGCCCACGCGGTCGACCAAAAGTAATCCGGGAACAGTCATAACGACGTTGATGACATATTGGATGGATGAGGAGACGAGAAGGTTGTTTCCTGACAAGCCTGCCATTTGGAATACATAAGTGATGTAGTACATCNNAACAGGGAAATCAGCGTCATTCTTGGTACAAGAGAGTGTTTGTGACATGTTTTGGGTGTTGGGGGATGTTTGGGGGGGTGTTTGGGGGATTTTTGGAAGGTGAAGCCAACTTACCATGACATTCATGCCAGTCAACTGGGACCAGATTTGCATGAATATGCCGATGATGGTTCTGTTGAGCATACGAGGACGGATGAGCTCAAGGTAGGAGGCGTTCTTAGCTTCAGACTCGATTCTGATCCATTCTCTGATTTCGTCGAATTCGCGGATAACGAAGGGACTTTCGGGATCGCCGTGACCGTGAGTGAGAGCAAGGACTGCGCGAGTCTCCTCCCATCTATCCTTGGATGCCAACCAACGGGGAGACTCAGGGAGGAAGATCATGCCGAAGAAGAGCAAGATGGCGGGGATCATCTGTAGAGCCCAAGGAGCACGGAAGGCACCAGTGCCGTTGATGAAAGAACATCCATAACTGATGTAGAACATGATCATGATTCCTGTAGCGGTTTAGTAGTTGTTCGAAAAGATGGGTAAGCAAAAACTTTGGCTCTTACCCCAGGTAATGGCCCATTGCTGGGCTCCAACGAGCTTTCCTCTTTTGCTTGGGGGAGCAATTTCAGAAATGTAGACAGGAACTTGGGCGGAACAGATGCCAACACAGAAGCCGTTGATTATACGACCAACGATAAGCATAGCGATGTTCTGGGAAGCGCAGACGATGATGCAACCGATGACCCAAATCACGGCTCCGACTTGAATAGCGACCTTGCCTGTACAAAGCAAGAACAGTCAGAGTCAATTGCAATATCAAGATTGACAAGTACTANNCTTACGACCGAGACGATCAGAGAGGTAGCCGGAGCAAAGAGCAGCGAGCCATGAGCCACCAGCCATGGAAGCAGTGATTCCACCTTGGACGTCGGCCTTGGGTCCAATGCATTCGCCAGCATCGTTGAGTCCTTGCTGGTTGAAGTAACATTTGTATGGCNNTAGCAGCGTGTGAGTACCTATTTCGAGTGCAAAGATCTTCACACGTACTTGAGTAGCGATGATGGCACTCATCGACGAGATGTCAAAACCGAACAGACCACCACCAATGACAGCGATGGCAGCGATCAGGTTGACATTTCCGAATTGTTTCACCATCTTGTCAGATGCCCCCAATAGCGAGGGAGATTCAGGTGTCTGTTAGTAGTTATCGTAGAATAGGTTGCTGAGTGAGAAGCACGTGGAACAAAAAAAGGCAATCAGGCGAGAAGGGAGTCTCGCTATATATCTTAAGGTAAGAGCATCCTACCTCTTTCACTTTTAGGTCGCGAGCACGGAAAGTGAAGCAACCGGCGCACATGACAACAACCCACGTCGCCCAGAGTAGCTGCCATGCTGTGGAATGCGTGGGCAGATGGATCCTCGGGATCCTCCAATCTACACCTCGTGTTTTCATTGGATGGTTGCACCAACACCATTGTCGCGAGAGGTTGCATCCAAGTGTCGATCTCCTTTTCCAGTTTTTCTCCATAGCACAGGTCTCTCTCGAGCCCCACAGCCCACCTTCCTCCACGCTCCTGTCTCCAGTTCTCTCGACTTTCTCCAGCTCTGCATTCGGCCCTTCTGTGGATAATGCCAGCTTTCGGAAGATTTGACAACGAGAACACGACCTCGAGGCATCCAACAGCACCTGCGATGGAGCTTTTGTCGCACTACTGAGCTGACACGATAACGCAGGTCGTGACGTCTTGCTGCCAAGCGTCTTCAGATCAAGCCAACTGAAGCGGCTCAAATCTTACTTTTTTGTTGTATAGAAGCTCCATGCTCACACAAAAGCTTCTATATTCAATTGAGCAATGGACGTCTGCAAAAGTCAAGGTCACGCGGGTAAAGTCAAGCCAAACACGCGGGAGGCGTTCAGGGCTGCTTGGTGGCTGACGCCGAGCAACAAACATGTCCCGGTTCCCGAAATCCTTCTTCATGTCAGACACAACGCTTGAACTCTGTTACTCGTTACAAACATCCTTCGATGTCATTCAAGTTCTTAAATCCGCCATGTATCTCTTCTATGCAGACCACCCCTCTTCTACTTCTCGGACAAGGATCTTCCGAGCTATGTTGGGGTGTCAGAGTACCTTACAAACATGTAAAATGTCTTGAGCGATCACCGCGAGTTGGTCATGATCTGCCCTAATTCATTCATGCAAACCGGAAGAATTGCTCCATCTTGTTCCAAGGGGCCATGCCCTCGAGACCCACTCACACAGTTTGTATAATTTCCTAAGAAGCCCGAAAACAACCTTTATAACCGAGAAAAGACGTCTCGCGAGGGAAAGCCTGCAGGACACACGAGTGTACCGAGCAGTGTCGTCTCTCACGTTGTCCTGGCTGAGAATCTATCTGTACCCATGCCACCCCTTGTAGTTGGACATGTCCGTAACTCATATTGTCTTTTGAGCGCAAAGAATTGCCTAGCTCCTTTTTCTTCTTGTCGTTACTTCCGTCTATCTCAAAACCAGCTAGGACAGGTAGACTTGCAAGTCTTGTCTAGATGCTACTATTTCTAGTCACCTGATCGCACTTTCTACTACACTCTGGTAATGCAAAGATTGTCCAAAATATACTCGAGTATCTAAAACATATTACAAACATCTCTTTGCACTAATATCATGCCAATCATGGTCCTAGGTGTACTATATCCGTAGATATTTTATGTAGCAGGTTGACAAAGAAACAAGCTGCTCGTCTCCTCATCTATCTAGTATATCATCAACGTAGGTTATGACTGTTCCTGGACTGCTTTAGGCCCACAATTCTCACACTCTTGTCAGCCCAGGAAGTGGATGGAGAAGCTCGAATTGTGTTCATGCAGCTTGTTCTAAGCTTGTCATACACTTCTGTCGTTCAGGCGGCTAGTCAATGCGTTGGTGAAACAGTCATGGCGCAGTGAATGCAAAAGGCTCTTCCATCTCTCTAGGAAAACAATATACTCGTACAGCCAACACCACACAAAGCCCAGAACACCCCCATGTCGCCTCAAAACTCTAATTATCTACAATATTACACCTTGCCATTCAACTCTCACACCCACTACATCATCGCAGCCCTCTGCCTCTGCCTTTGCCTAGCACTAAGAGTTGCTTGCCTCTGTTTCCTACCTCTCCTCGCCTTTGCAAGACGGAACCTCGCTGCCCAGGTCTTGACAGTCCTGTACCCAACACCACCTCCGATCATCATAATGAACACAATAGTGGTTGGGATAGCAATATACCAAAAGTACGCATCTGAATGTTTGATGCCTTCGAAGTGTTGGAAGTTCATGCCAAAGTAACCGCAGAGGAAGGTCAAGGGTGCGAAGAAGACGGTGACGAGGGCGATAATCGACATATTGGTGTTGGTGCGGGCACCTGTGGGAAGGTCAGAAATGTTACTCATTATCGGTTGTGATGTGGATGTTCGAAGGAGGGACTTACCAATGGTGTTGAACATAAGAGATGACAAGTTATTAGCTGATGCATCCATCTGTTCAAGCGATTGAATGATGGTGATGCAATGATCAAGCACATCGCCCAAGTAAACATGAGCCAAAGCACTCACAACCACACTTGTAGGCGACTGGGTGTAAAGTCTCTTGGGCTGTGGTCTCCGATGCTCGTTCTTCTTNTTCCGTGGCGTTATTAGCTCTGGATCCCACAATGCTTCNGGAGGGTAAGGCTCCGTAGACTTGTGGTCTCGAAGCGAATTGACAAGATTGATGATGGGTTTGAACAAATTTTGCAGCATGTCGATCTCTTCGGTGAAGATATGGAGAGCTTTGGAGGTACTCATTGACGGGTTAGTCAGGACATCAATCTGCAAGTCTTTTCTAGCTTTGTTGTAGGCTTCTTTGACAGGAATGGCCAAGTCGACAATGGCATCGATGACGGCCTGTAGTACCAGCGATGCATCTGCGCTACGACGCAACATTGTGGCTGGACTGTTCAGTCGCTCCAGGATAGGCTCCTCGATGTCAGCGCCAGAGTGTTCGAAGAACGAGATGACGGTATTGTCAGAAAGCAAGAATATCGCGACTTGCTCTACACTGACGACGAGATTCTCTTCGAAGAGGGCAGAGTGTTTTTCCATGAACAAAGTGTGCTCGGGGTTCTGCATACTCTCGTAACGGTGGAGTGTTCTGATGTTTTGTAATGGTGCCCCATCTGCTGTTGAACTGTGTGCCCGAATCATATCTCCCATCTTGTCCAGTCCCTCAGGATCGCGATATTTGGGTAAGGTATGTGCAGACTGGGCCCTCTTCGACTTCTTGAAAGGCCTCTTCCAGAAAGGCACACGTTCACGTTCTGGGTAGTGGTCATTTGTTCCGTCAATGTCGTCATATGAAATTGGCTTGTCATCGTCAGAGCAATCACAGTCCTCGGAGTCATGATGCGAGTGTATGCGAACGAGCTTCTGCAACGTCAACACCACAAACGCATGGTCAGAGTACCAATCACACTTTGTGCGAGTGCGTGTGTGGATCAAATCTTCGATAGCCAGTCTGTGCAATCCATAATGCTGTCCGAGAATCTTGATGACATCCCAACTCAAGCCGTTGACCGAGATCCAGCGGCAAGGCAAGTGAGGCGGTCGCTCCTCAGACAAAATCTCTTCGAGCGATTCATTCTCAACCTGTACCGTTTCGAGATGCTCGGCGCCAAAATCCGCGACAAGAATATCGCATCGCGCACGTAGAGCTTCCAGGTGCGGGCTTACTCTCTCAGCATCAGTATCGATTCCAGGTTCGGCACCAGGTTGCCAGTTAGGTCGAGTAGGTTCATGGTAAGTTTTGACCGTATTGGATCTAGATAATCGTCTCTGGCGCGTAGTCTCGTTCGAAGCAAACGACGTCCCCGATGCGACGCTTCCAAATCGCTGCTGACGACCAGGAAGAATCTCCGGACTACGAGGAACGGCCATAGAATTTCGTCCAACTGGCTCTTGTTCCTGAAAAGTCACTCTGTCTGTTCCGCTGGGTGATTGGAAATCTCTGACTGTGGTGTTGTCCATCCTGACCTCGGGTGCCAATTACGAGGCGTACGCTTTTTTCTTTTGTTGAGGGACTATAGCGACGGCATCTGGACACAAGCTGTTACAAGCAGAGACTCGATGGACGGTCGCGACATCAAAAGATCAATTAGTCGTGCGGTTAGGACCAATTTATATTGCCAAGAGATGCCCAAGAGCTGGATGCAGGAGATCAGGATGCTTGGTTGTGGGATGCAAGGAACGGGGATGTCACTGGTCGGCGACAGGGGACGTTTAAATTGTGGGGCAATCTGACGAGATTGAGTGACATCGATACGAGTACCTAGCGTACATAACAGAGAGATCATCAAGAGCTGAGCATCAAAAAAGAAAATCCCATAATTGATGGTAGTCATAAAAGCAACTGAGGCAGAGTCAAGTTGTATGCAGAAGTGACGTCCAACCAAATCCTACGGGAGATAACCCGAAAACGAGTCATAGGATCTAGGGTCTAGCAGACTAGTCACAGCAGGACGTTGCCGAGGTAGCGAATCGAGCTTGCACCACCAGCCAACGAACAAGAACCTATATATACATAGGACTAGGTGGGTGTATTATAGGTATATATGCTATATTCACACCGCAGGCACCGACGATCAAAGCAGTCGGTGCACGAGGAAATGAGACAAAGCCCCTGGTTATAGAGTGTTTGGGGCCATCCCGTATGCGAAATTGAAACGCCTGTGGGAGAACGAATGGCATGAAAAGAATGAAAATAAACAACGTTAAGGTAGGTGTCTAGCAAGCGCAGCCGTCACGCTCGTTGTCGAGGTTGATGGGGATCGTTTCGGGGTAGTCTGCGTTGAAGTCGCCGCTCTCTTCTTGGGCTAGAGCGTTGCGGGCAATCACTNNTAAACATGTTAATACTGGCCAAATCGTGAGACAAGGTAAGGGGAATGGGTTACCTTCAAAGGCTTGCTCAACGTTGATGGCCTCTTTGGCACTGGTCTCGAAGTATGGGATACCACCCTTGGACTGACAGAACGCCATGGCACGTTTCGATGAGACCNNTTGATATCACAGTCAGTTCGTTATCATCTCAAATCCAAGTCACTCGAGACGAACCATGCGCTTGCTCTCTTCCACATCCACCTTGTTGCCGAGCACGACNCTAGTGTTTGTTAGTATCATCTTCGATCCAGCCTTGCACACGAGGTAATCGCTTACGAATGGGAAGCTTTCGGGATCCATAGGGCTGGCTTGGATCAAGAATTCGTCTCTCCAGCTGTCGAGGGTGTCGAAACTTTTGGAGTTGTTGACATCGTAGACCAGCACACAGCAGTCGGCACCACGATAGAAAGCAACACCAAGCGATTGGAATCTCTCCTGACCAGCGGTATCCCAGAGCTAGCGATTGTGTCAGATGTACTGAAGCAGATGACTTTCGTAGAGGTATGGCTTGCGCACCTGCATGGTGACTAGTCGATCGTCGACCAGAACCTCTTTTGTGAGGNNGAAGTCTGCGCCGATGGTGGCCTTGTAACTAGCGCTGAACTTCTTGTTGACNCTGAGAGCAACACATCCATCAGTCTCGTTGTCCTTGCTCTTGATCTTCCTGCTCGGTACAGTCGATGGGGGTAGGTATCGTACATATTGGTTCATCAAACTGGTCTTGCCGACACCGCTATCGCCGAGGATAATGACCTGTTGGCTGTTAGAACACCACGCGACACAAACTCATCACTTCCACTGGGGGCAGACCTTCAATAGCTTCTTGCGCGAGGACATGTTGTGCGATGGGGCGCCTTGCGCGAGTGCTGTATGCTCGAGGTCGTGGTGCTTCGGCTTAGGAGCGGTGATGGGGTTTATTGCAGGTGAAGTGTTGAGCAAATGAACGCGTAGTGAAAGGCGGTGAGCGATTCGATAGGGTGTTGTTGTTTATCAGGATGAGTGCAGGTGGTCACGGCGGGTCGAGGTCTCAAAGCCTCAATGACGAGATGCCCCACGAGACCAAGCCTTTCTATCTCGCTTTGTTATTGGTGCGACCCTGTCGATATCATCCTCCTCTCTCACACCTGACTCTTGAGTCACATACCATCTATACTAGATTGGAACATATAGCTGAAACGCGCTGCTACTTGTGTCTGGGATTCCAGTCGTGCTTGGTCCTGGTTTTCCGTTGGTATGGTAACATGATAATTGAACCAAGACTTCACTGTTTCACCACTCATCTCATGACATTGGAGGATGCCTTTAATGTGGTGCCAACCACCAAATTTCGTCAGTGTCTCTCTCCCAGCGACAGATCACCAATTGATAGAGCTATAAAAATGCACAATCGCATTCCAATCAAGACAGTGGCCACTGAGAGACCTTAGAAGAACGTCTCTCCGTGGACATTGCCCCATCCTGGAAAGTATCGTGCGTTTCTACAGCGCCATTATGACTGTCCTTGGCACTTGGGAAGACGAAGATGAGGATGTAAAAAGTAAGTAGCATTTGATGTGTGTGTACGCGCGTGCTATGCATGTAGTCTGGTAAAGCAAAATGAGAGACAACCAGCTCAGAAACTTGTAAAAGGAACGCTTGCTTGCCCAAGAGATCTTGCGGATGTGTGTGTGTGGTTTCAAAAACAAACTCCCCCTGGCCCAACATGTACTCCAAATGCCCAATGCGATAGAATAAAACATACGAAATCGGTCAGGTGACCGTTGGTGGTGAGCGTAAGGTCAGCGCTTCCTCTTCTTGTTCACAGGAAGGGCAGGTGCGAGGAATTCACCAGTACCACCACCACCAGTGGCAGTAATTGGGACAGCGTCGTAAGCGTCATAAGCCATATCAGTCTTCTTGACTGGCACGCCCATGTGACGGCCATAGCGTCCCTTGCGGCCATTGCCCTCGTCTTCGCTGACACAGCCTTCAATGCCAATGCCGGCATCCTTGCAACGACCACAAGGGCGTTGACGGTCGCAGCCCTTCTTGCTCTTGCGGCATCTCTGGCAACGCGGTTTGGTGGATAGATCTTCCTCGTCAGCGCCGAGCTGATGCTGGAAATTGATGGTGGAAGCGGCAGACGTCTTGCGAGACTGCGATGGAAGAGAGGCTGGCGAAATTGGAACTTTGGCCGAAGATGATGTCGAATTTGACTTCGGTTTGGACTTCACTGGTCCAGGACCACGGCTCTTAGATTTGGTAGAGCCATTGACAGATGATACACTGTCGCGAGGCTTGCCATTAGGCAGACCCTTTGCTTTAGACATGGCGCGGGCGACGTGAACGCCATTTTCGTCATACTCGGGAACATCACTGTCGACCTCTGAGTAATCGTCACTGGACTGGATGCTGTCGGTGCTTGGAAGGACATCATCAAGCACACGCTGCTTCTTTCTGCGCGGCCCAGCGACGTGTGACGTGGGTTGCTGAGGCTTAGAGACTTCCTCTTCGCCATCACTTTCTTCGCCAGCAGAGGAAGCAGCATCTGCCTTGCCGCTTAGACCGTCGTCCATAGTCGAAGTGGACGTACGACCGTGAGAAAAGTTGGAGGCATCGCCGAGGCGCATGAGTTGCAGAGCAACATCTTCATCCGAGATGACACTTGCGTTGGTAGGTTCAGGAGTGGGCAAGATAGCGCCACCCCCAACAGACGAGCGAGGTTGAAAAGTGGGTACAGGACGACTGCGGAAAGTCGTGTTGTTGTATGGGGTCTGAATGCTGCTATAGTATCCAGTGTAGCTCTGAGGCGACGGAAGGGGTTGCTGATAGGTGACGTTGCGTTGATTGGACCAAGAGAACGGAGACGCAACGATGTCACCATTAGCAGGGCGTCGTTGAGGGGAGATGGACGAAATGGAGTTCGCTGCTGGCACCTGAGGAGGCACAAAGAGAGGAAGTTCCNNTAGAACAAGGTTAGACCAGACATGGGACCACAGCGGAGCGCTAGCGCATACCGAGCTGTCAAACTTAGCCCGCTTCCTCCTGCCACCCTCGACAATGTTCTCGACACTGATCTCTGCACTCGCATGAGGCTCGATCTTGGAGCGACGACTGTGCGCACCGTCGCTGTCATAGTCAGTGTCGCCAGCATACATGTCATCATACAAGCCCTCCTTGTCCTTGGACCGGAAACCGCTACGAGATTGTGGCTTGGACATGCTGCGGTGACTGCGGTTTGATTGAGGAGAGAGACTTCTTCCAGGAGCCGCGCGCGACGCAGGACGAGAGTTGCGCGACGGCGGGCGCATGTCAATTGGAGCAGCCAATTTGGGCTTGCGAGGAGACGTCGTAGCCGAACGTATCTGGCTAGTAGCAGCTGCCACAGCTGGATCAGGAGCAGTCATACGTACGTAGACGACCATATTATGCTCGAAGTTCTCAAAGGTTGCAATCAGGATGCGCCCTTCCTTGTCTTGGAAGCTGACACCCGGGCCCTCGTACAAGCCATAGAAGTTGCGCACTGTTGTGATGATTGAGTCGGTAGTATCATGAGGGGATATCATGACGCGCATGGGAAGGCGAGCACGGTGCTCACGGTTGTGGCCTTCGGGCAGGAGGAGTTCAAAAGTGACATGCTTCTGCTGCTTTGTGCGTGAGGAGCGAGGAGGGTCAGCATATGTTCGTGGGGCTGCATCAGCTGCACCATCGTACATATGGTCGTGGTATTGGGGTGTTTGCGACGGTAACGAGTGTCGAGTCGAGTGCTGACGGCTCGATGGTCTGCCCTCGCTGGCGACGGTAGCCCGAGGTGTGTCTCTCGCCAAGAGGTCACCAACGTCCATAATTGATGATTCTTTTGGTTGTTGTGGGCTTTGTAGATGTAGATAAGGCTCTTGCTGGTACCGAGAGAGGCGTATTGGAAGATATGCGAGTGTCGTGGTGGTGACGTTGCCGTCGGCGCAACGGGAGTAGAGGGTCGTCGAAGAGCTGGAACAGCGATCTGGTCAGCGTTTGATGTCTCGATTGGCATTATAGATGAGTGAAACGGAGGGGATGGTGCCTCACGGCGTTAGATAGCGCTGTTGTCAAGACATTGATGGCGGTTGGGACTAGGCGGGCGCTGGGGAGCCGCCTCAGAGAGTCAACGAACCGATTCGAGCGCTTTCAGCAAGCAACCACTGTGGCTGCTGTACAGCCTTGGATCAAGGGATGCTGGCGATCCCTTGTGTATGTCTGGTAGACAGGATGTCTGTTCCTTGTCTGTACGCTTGTGCGCTCACCCGAAGAGTGGTGGGCGATGGTGAAGAGCCGGGATTGCAGCGAGCAACGGCCGACGACTCGAGAAAGTAGAGCGCAGCAGAATGCGAGAAGAGAAAGATACGATGAGACAATAACAGACAACCAGGTATGTGACAGAACAAGAAGGTTGTAGAGGTGGGGAAGTCGTCTTGGAGCGCAGAACGAAAGCTACTGGGTTGTCCCTCTCAGCCCAGGCGGAGAATCCGGCCCACTAAACCACATCACGCCCAATTCATCATGCGAAACACCTCTTGTTTCTCTTTTACAATTGACATTGTCACGATCGCATTGAACTCAGCATGCTAGAACAACTTGAAATTTGTCCAACAATCATCATTTGGCTGCCCTGGCCATCTATCCATCCCATAGCCGCAGCCCGCCTGGCTCTCATATCAGGACACTGCTATCATGATAGTTCTGTTGAGTGATGCAGATCCAAGCAGTCTGGTCTGCTCCTGCACAGCATGCCTCAACTAGGCACTGCTCTGTCTGTCTATAGGTTCGTTAACAGCGCTGCTCTGTGGGCGGCATGTGGAAGCCAATTAGAGGCTTTGCGCTTGCCCACGTCTAGTTCCGCTTGTGCCATATAACTAAGAGCGGTGTCTGACTCTTGTTGGACGGCCGAATCGCCCTGCTCTTTGTCAAGTCTGTCTGCCATCTTTGTCAAACTGCGTGCTTGTGTTCGAGTCTGTCGTCCAACCTGTGCCACGCAAGCGCATACCAGTATCCCACAAACTGTCTTCCGCGCAATGCACTCGTACACCGATACAATGACCTCAGGGCCCATTTCAAGTAGATGCGCATAGCACAAGCATATAGTGCTGCAGATCCGCTCGCACTGCTCTCTCAAGTGCTTGATAACGCACCGCCCATCCTGAGCATCGCTTCTTTGCACTGCTTCCCCTAAGGCGCTAATCCGTGCAACCATTCCACTTAATCACGAACACCGACTTGTTCGATTCCTTTCGAATGCGACGGATCTGCCAAGCCATGTGGAATGCGCGCAGAAGCAATGTGTGGTCCGAGTTGCAATACGATGGAGCTAACACCTCACCTTCAAGATGGGTCTGTGTCAGATTGCCTATAAGGGCTTCCGGGCAGACCGCCTACGAACGATGAGAACGAAACCACCACCTGACGCGCCTGGAGAAGTCAATGACAAGCGGGTGACGAGAACGACTTTGCGCCTGATATCTTGTGCGTGGTTTGTGGGCGCAGCGTGTGCGCAAGTCATTCACCACGGCTTTACCATGCCGACAATTGCCGTCGGAATGACGAGGCTGATCTGCCCGCGGTGGAGGCTTTTGTCTACAAGGACTCATCCCTGTCACAGTCAAACCGAGGTTGGTAACCATTTTGGAGAAAGAAAGTTGACTTCGTTTCTGATAGAAGGCAGGTCGGAAAGGAGTGAAGTTCAGTAACGAGATTGGGCGTGCTTGCAATGTCGGTTTCAAGATGCGCCGGCGCAAGCGTGCCGAGGTCGCGACTGTTAGAAAATTCGTCTCCAACATGAGTCGCAATCTGCGCGACGGTTCTGGCAACATTTGGATGGACGGTATGGACGGGAGAGAGCTCCCCTTTCTTCTTTCCAACAAGGAGCTTTGCTTGAAGAGCAGAAGGTCAACCTTACATTAACACGGTCCATGAGTGGCCTTGCATCTAGCGCTTTCACCAGCCATAGTTCGCTTCTGATTGAAGCTCGTGCATGGCAATAAGGCTCAAGGATCGTCTGTCAAGGTGTGTGAGAACTTACACAGAATTGTTTCATAGCATCTGTCCTCGAGTCCGGGCGATGGTCCAACCAGGACCTATCTTGGAGATCACGTGCGATGGTGTAGACTCGCGTTCGGAAAGTCGCAAAAGGAGGAACGCGTGCTTCGAGTGAATGTAGCGGAGCGTTGGGCTAGAAATAGAGCAGATATACTCAAGCATATGACAAGATTTGATACATGATAATTAAACCGGAGATTCGATCGTTTGTGGAAAAGTCGGGGAGGAAATGCCATCTTGTACGTTTGGAGGACGACGTGAAGGAGGCCTTGTTTACATTGGGCAGGGTTAGAGTTGACGCTAGGGGCTTGGCGAACCTGTTATGCAGCTCTTCTGTTTGTTGATGGAACCGTTTTGGATGTTTTGACATTCGGGCCCTCTAGCAATCTTATGTTAGGATCTTCCTCGACCATCGACTACCTTCTTACTTCGCCATGAGCCTGCGCTGAACTGTTGTTCTCTTTGTCCTCCAGCTGTCTCTTCATCCACACGCGTGCCAGCCCATACGGCTATCCCGCAGACTTTGAAGATTCGCCGGCGACGCGCTTCTGATTTGTCTCTACACCGCACATTGCTCCCGACCTGTCTCGACTTGCCTATCATGGATGCAAAGGTAACATTGATACTCGATTTTCTGCAGATACCCCAGTACCTTCTATGCTTCTTCCTCGAAATACAACCTTGCACTGCTTTGTTTGTTTTGCTGCAACGAATATGCTGCCTTCGCCCTTGCATATCTCCTACACGTCCCCAAGACACGTGTATCCACATGCTACTTTTACCATTTGAAAACATGCTCTCTGAACCTCATTCACAAGCACTTTTCTTACCCATTGCTGACCTCGAATAGCCCCAAAGACCCCAACGCCCTTTGCGCGTCCATGACGAAAACGCTCTTCCTTCGCATCCAGTCACAGCCAAGGGTACTCACCAGCGCAACAAGTCATCCACCACCCTACCTACCCTGATGCAGAACGGTGCTGTGCGTGCGGGTGCCAAGCGTGCTGTCTTCGCCGATGTGAGCAACACCATCAGGACAGCTCCTCTGGCAGATGATGCTGTGAAGGCACATGACAATGGCAAGGCAGCAGCCATTTACCTCGACCCTCTTGTGCTTTCAAAGCCTGCTCAGAAGCCTCTCGCTGTCAAGAACATCACTACCTCTATTGCGCCTACCACTGCCCTGCCTACCATCAGCAAAGTTCAACCCAAGAAGAGTGCACCTGTTCTCAGAGACTTGGCTGCGCCCATTACCGACGAGTCTGACGAGATAGAACCTGCACCCGAGGCAACTCTCGACGTCGTCAAGGATCAACAAGTCACTGTTGTCGACGATACTAGGGAGGAGAGTGCTGTTGGAGCTGTCCAGCCGCCTCAAGTCCTCGCTAGCCAGGAGGCAGCCATCGTGGATACCAACGCATTGGAGCAGTTCGCGCCGGAGACCGAGGAGAAGGTTGTCGTATTAAGTCAGTCGTTGATCACTGTCAACGACGATGAATACGACGAAGATTATGAAGAGGAACTCTACGAAGGAAGTCAGACAGTGACGCGAGGTGGTGTCACAGACAACACGACCGGTGGAGCCACGGTTGTGTTGTGCCCGAAGCATACTGCCAAGACACTGAGAGAGATCGAAGAGGCCAGGCAAGTCGTCGAGAGCACACGTACCGCCGAGGACATTGAGGACGATCAATGGGATACATCAATGGTAGCCGAGTATGGTGATGAAATCTTTGAGTACATGCGCACTCTCGAGGTATGTCCGATTCCTGTTACTTGTCAGGCTTTGAGTTGCTAATGTTGAGCAGNNGAACGCATGCGCCCGAACGCACACTACATGGATTACCAGAACGAATGTCAATGGTCGATGCGGTCCGTGCTTATGGACTGGATGATCCAGGTCCACACACGTTTCACCCTCTTGCCTGAGACTCTGTTCCTAGCTGTCAACTACATCGACCGGTTCCTTTCCTGCAAGGTCATCTCACTAGGCAAGCTGCAGCTCGTCGGTGCCACTGCCATCTTCCNNCTTGCCGCCAAGTACGAGGNNGAAGTCAATTGCCCCTCGGTCCAGGAAGTGGTTTATATGGTTGATGGAGGCTATACCCAGGATGAGATTCTCAAGGCTGAGCGTTACATGCTCAGTATGCTCTCCTTTGAGCTTGGCTGGCCTGGTCCCATGAGTTTCCTGCGCCGCATCAGCAAGGCCGACGATTACGACCTCGAGACCAGAACCTTGGCAAAGTACTTCCTGGAAATTACTATCATGGACGAACGCTTCGTTGGCTGTACGCCGAGTTTCCTGGCTGCAGGCGCCCACTGCCTTGCCCGCCTGATGTTGCGCAAAGGCGAATGGACTCAGGCCCACGTCTACTACTCCAACTACACCTACGCACAGATTCGTCAACTCTTGGCTGTAATGGTTGAGTGTTGCGAGGCTCCTGATGTTCACCACAACGCTGTTTTCCACAAGTACCAGGACCGCCGCTTCAAGCGTGCATCTCTCTTCGTCCAGACTGAGATGAAGAAGGGGTTCAAGCTTCCTGCCTACCAGCGTGCCACCTCTCTCGGTTACAAAGGTTGGTGATGAATGCACACCAAGTCTTTGTGACTGAACAATTCTTATCCTTTGGCGTTACCGGGTTGATACTGGCGTTCGAAACGATACCCTCAAGGCCACCTTGATCTTAACAACACTGTTGTTTACTGGCCTTTTTTTCTTCGCTCTGAAGCTGACAAATTGAATCGATTTGGTATAGCGACGAGCATGCTTCCCTTAGCTCCAGTCATCTCTGACGGGATTGTTTTGGAAGGCAATTTTTACCATGATGCCACGACGACATGAGCACTTAATATTCTCATGTAGAACACGCAAGCCTATCGGCACAGCGTTTCTACCATTTGCTTTTCGGTTCTTTTTTTTTCTTTTCGTTTTTCTTTTTGCTTCCTTGGCTGATTCTCTTCGTTGTTCATGCATACTGGGGAGATGTTTGGGAAGGCAGCCATTGCTCGGAGTCCAGGAAAGTGCATTTGATGGAAGGGACTAGTAGAAGCGAGGCTGCACCACCATGGTGTTCATAATGGTAGAAGCATGAAGAAGGCAGGCGGATAGTGGATGCTTAAGACAATACTCAAGAATGAAATTTGTCTGCCATGAATATGAATTCTTGTCCGCCACGATATGTGAGCATAGATTTGTTGGTTTGTTGAAAGGAAGTTTGCTCCGACCTTCGTACTCTACACGTCCAAGTTCATGGCTTGTGAGCCACAGACAGCCCCGCAGCTGGCCCTGACAAGAAAAGTTGCCTCACCAACTCTACCTTGCGGCCCCTGCGAACCGAACGGACAAGATCGTCGCCTTGCATCAAATATTCTCCGACGGCATCTATTTTGGCGCGACCGAAAGATCAATGCTCATCATCAATCGTCGGACTTTTGCTAGGAAGACATGTCTCACGTCCGCTGTGCCTGAGAGCGTCCCCGTCCGCTCCGCTTCGGGGCTTCGAAACGCTGTGCTCGGTCTCTCAAACATGTCGGCTCCCCACCTCGACTTTCAACATTTCGGCCCTCGTTGTATCGGGACCTGGATAGAACAACTGTTTCGAGTAGTCATGGTGGTAGAGCTCAACAAAGGTGAGTGATACTTAATGGCTGGTAAGTCCACGGTCTGCTGGTTTCTATAATTCCATCACACATCTACTCTCAACACTCGCTACAACACCGTTACACCAAATCCCAATCTCTACATCACATCTCGAATCCAACATAATGTCTCAAGGCGTCGTTACTGTTCCCACTGCCTCCCTCCACGGAAAGGTCGCTCTCATCACCGGTGCTGGCCGTGGTATCGGTCGAGGTTGTGCCATTGAACTCGGAAAGCGTGGTGCCAGCGTCGTTGTCAACTACCAGAGCAGCAAGTCCTCCGCTGATGAGGTCGTGAAGNAGATCGAGGCCACCGGCAGCGGTGCCAAGGCCATTGCCATCCAGGCCGATGTCAGCAAGGTTGCTGAGATTGAGCGTCTGTTCCAGGAGACCAAGAAGCACTTTGGCAAGATCGACATTGTCATGTCCAACAGCGGTACCGAGTCCTGGGACAAGACTGAGGAGATCACTGAGGAGAAGTACGACCACGTCTTCAACCTGAACGCTCGCGCCCAGTTCTTCGTTGGTCAAGCTGCCTGGAAGCACCTCGAGGACAACGGTCGTTTGATCCTTATGTCCTCTATCGCTGCTGGTCTTCTTGGTGTCCGCGACCACGTCCTTTACAACGCTTCTAAGATGGCCGTCATTGGTATGATCAAGGCCTTCGCTACCGACTTCGGTAAGCGTGGTATCACTGTCAACGGTGTTGCCCCCGGTGGTATCAAGTCCGACATGTTCACCTCCAACGCATGGGTAAGTGTTTTGATCTTCCGCATATACAAGAATTCGTCTCTTGATATATCAAAGATGTTCTCCTGATAGCTCAATGCTAACTACCTTCTAGNNCACTACATCCCCGGTGGTACACCCGAGTGGCCCGCCGAGAAGATCGAGAAGCTCATGGCCGACCACTGCCCTCTTGGCCGTTGCGCCGTCCCCGAGGATGTCGCCCGTGTGGTGGCCTTCCTTGCCAGCGGCGACGGCAACTGGGTCAACGGCCAGGTCATCACTATCTCCGGTGGTTCTTCCCAATAAATGTACCTGGTGTACATTTGCATCAATGTGTTTGATGTTATCGCAAGCGATATGGTTTTATGAGGCGTTTATTCCCCTGTTTCTTTTCTCTTTCTCCTTTTCAACTCATAGCATGGATGGTACAGGCATCTGGACGAAGATAGACGACAAAAGTCACGGTAGATAATGCAGAGATAATTGAGCTGAATACTTCTACCAATCTCAGGAATCGTGCTCTTTGTTTCTTTTGTGGACTGCACAGAGCCTTTGCATCAATCAGTCGTGAGTAACAGGAATGAACAGGAGGCAGATCTACGTACCAATACCAACCATAAGAGTACACAGAAAGTGTAAAGTCCATATTCTTATGTTATGCTAAGTTTATCTCGTTGTATGATGCCAGCATCGACACATGAGTGCTTTCAGGTTGGCTGTGTGATCTCAACCTCTCCGTGTGATAGTCACAATGTTAAAAATGGCCCCATCTCCATCGTGAGCACAAAGATTGTTATACGCTATCGAAATGCACAGGTGCAATTTGAATGTAACTCTGGCCATTGAGTTAGCCTTTCACAGGGTTCTCTCTGTGAAGTTCACATTCTTTGCGTTAGTATTGTGCATTCGTACAGTTACGCTGTGATGGTCTTCAGCACAGGGAGAAAAGAAGCGCGATTTGGAGGTCGTTACGCCAGGCAGCCACGAAGCTTGTATGGAGTAGGTCGTTGATCTAATTTCACGTGCGAAATAGAAGGCGCGAGTTGGATGTCGTCCAGCCAGGCAGCCTGAGGCAGTCACGAAGCTGACAGGGTCACCTACTTCAACAATCTCAGACCTAATTCCAGATTCGAATCACAACACTTACCAACCACACCAGCAAATCCCATGGCCGACTTTCCAGATAGTGATCGGCCAAGAAAGAAGGCTCGCCTCAGTGACTCCACTGCGAGCACCGAGTCACCGCCAACAGATGAGTATAGTTGGGATTGGCCTGCCGATATGGCTCCATCGACCATCAAACCCATCAGCCCTCCTCCACTCACGCGCAGCAACAATGGCAAGGAAAAGCAACAACAAAGGCCCACGAAAACACAACCTTCGCCATTCCAATTGACCAAGATTCGCGACTTGCCAGCCTCAGCAAACGTCGACACAGTCACACTCTCGGACATTCTCGGGGATCCTATGATCAAAGAGCAATGGCAGTTCAACTTTCTCTTGGACATTGACTTTATCATGAGCCACCTTGATGAGGATGTTCGTGATACGGTGCAGACCAAGATCATTCATGGCTTTCACGACAAGAACAGTCTCTCTCGTATCAATCTCGAAGCTACAGCCAAAAAGTATTCGAATGTTGAAACAATGCATGTTTGGTTACCTGCCTACGGAACACATCACTCCAAGATCATCATCTTGATTAGACATGACGATACTGCACAGGTTGTCATCCACACAGCCAATATGATCTCCCAAGACTGGACGAATCTCACTCAAGCAGTCTGGCGGTCACCACTTCTACCATTGTCCAGTGCAGATGACGAGACACTGGAAGCTCCCATTGGCTCTGGTGTTCGATTCAAACGAGAGTTGCTCAACTATCTGCAAGGTTACAAAAGCAAGTTCAGAGATCCCACTCGCCCTCTTATTGACCAGCTCAAGAAGTACGATTTTTCTTCTGTCAAGGCTGCTCTTGTTGCAAGTGTGCCCGGTAAGCAGCAAGTCGGTACGAATACCACCAACAGCAAACAAAGTCTTTGGGGATGGCCTGGTCTAGAGCGGGTCCTGAAAGAACTTCCAGCTACTACACCAGCAAGCAAAGCTCGAATCAATGTTCAGATATCATCGATCGGCACTCTCTATGAGAAGTGGTTGGACGGCTTCTTCAACGTTCTAAGAACGACTGTTGCCGGACAGCAACCAAAGCCTGAGCCAGCATCAATTCGGGTCATTTTCCCTACTGCTGATGAAATTCGTCGCTCGTTGGATGGCTACCAATCTGGAAGCTCGATACATATGAAGCTGAACTCAGACGTACAGAAGAAACAGTTGGTATACATGAAGCCTCTCCTGTGTACTTGGGCGGGTGACACAAACGGAGACCGGAACGGAGTGCAACAAGCAGGTCGCCGCCGTGCTGCGCCACACATCAAGACCTTCATCAGATTCTCCAATAATGACTGCGACAAGATCGATTGGACCCTGGTGACATCAGCTAACCTGTCGAAACAGGCTTGGGGCGAGATGGCAAACAAGAATTCAGAAGTCAACATCTCGAGCTTTGAGATTGGTGTCCTCGTGTGTCCACAGTGGCTTGCTGGCGAAGGAGAGAAGGCTCGTATGGTACCGGTCTTCAAGAAAGACGATCCTGACATGGATACCACCTCGGAAGAGTTCGACAAGTTAATTGGCATAAGAATGCCATACGATTTGCCGCTTGCACCCTATGCTGGAAATGAGGTGCCATGGTGTGCAGAGAGGTCGCACGACGAACCGGATTGGAAGGGCGTCATGTGGCAAACGTACAACCCAAGGGTGTGATGATGATATCTAGGACTTCGCCATGGCTGATGAACGACATCCGATGCATAAAAGATAGCTCGAAGGGTCTGTAGCTCGGCGGATTGAGGCTGGCTAGCACGCCTGTATGGCTGGATGACGAAACACGCGAGAATGGCGACTAAGTAAGAGGCAGTGTTATGCAGAATATGATATGGTATTGCTTCTCTTTATTCATGACAGAAGGGGGTATTTCGAATGACGAAAAAGTCGTTATTTAACCAGAGTAACCGTGCTTCTTCTTGAGCGACTCGACAAGAGCGACGTACTTCTTCTGGGCATCCTGGGGNGTGACACCCTCATCGACGAGCTTCTGCCATGCGTTTCTCTTGGCCTTGCCCNNTAGAATGGAAGAGACGAGTCAGTAAGGTGTTCTTCTCATCGGACAGATCTCTTGTTGTGTGAAGGGTGTAGGTGTTACCTTGAGGTCGAACATGCCGGGCTTGTCAGAAGACTCGATAGGAGGGTCCTGGGTACCCTGCTTGAACAGTCCGTAGAGCTATACCACCATAGTCAGTCTCGTGTGCCTCTCCTTGACTCGAAGTCACTGCTCTCGTACCTGGAGGAGCTCGTCATCCGAAGGCTTGGCCTGGAGCTTACGGCTGTCCTCGACGGCCTTCTTGAACTCGGCGGTTTGGGCGACCATGTTGATGATTGTGTTTTGTATAGGAGGAGGTGTTTGGGATAGGTTGTGATTTGGTAGATAGAAGCAGGAGGGAAGGTCTGATGAGGGGTCCGCCGCAATCTCGTGGTCTCATTTGAGAGAGGCTTGGCGTGAGTGGGGGGACTTGGGAGCTTCGAGACCCTGGCAAATCGAGATTGACATCATTGTGACTTTCGGGCTTCCTTTGTCGCATCAATTCTTGCTAAATATAAAACATTCATTGGAAGATGTGTGTGGCGCCTACAGCTTGTGGCCTGTCTTCTGAACAGCACGCTTGTAGCTCTCCGTGTCTTCACAGTCGGCGATCCATTTCTCAATCCTGTCCCACTTCTTCCCCTTGGTCCCCAACTGCCTTGCCAAAATGAACTGCGCCGAGAACAGCATCATACAATCAGCCACTGTGACACTGTCTCCGACCAGAAACTTTTCAGGGCTGTTGCTCAAGTGTGCTTCTAGGAAGTCCATGTCTTTGCACACGTTCACTGACATGCCTTCTTCGATCTTCTCGGCTGCGCCTGGGTTGTCGGCGCCAAACCAGCGCGTGTAGAGGATGGCTAGTGCGTGCAGCGCATACGTGGCTTCCGATGCGTGGAGCCAGCGTAGACATTGCACGCGTGTGGCCTCTTCTTTGGGAAGCAGTTTATTCGAGGTATCGTATTTTTCGCATAAGTANTCTGTGTTCTCATCAACGATTTGAGCACATGAATGGATCTCGCAGGACTCGACATACTCGGCGATAGCACCACTTTCTCCCACTGTCAAATCTCCATCTTTGAGCAAAGGAAATTTGCCCAATGCATCGCCAGAGTTGTCCTTGAAGTGTTGGGGTGCTTTTCCGTTCTCGCGCTCCGAGAACTCGACTTTGTAGTCCAGGCCTAGTTCTTCGAGTTGCCAGGCTGTGCGTATACAACGCGAAGCCTGCAGAAAGTACAATGTAATGTCTGGCATGGTGTTTCTGAAATAGATTCTTGGTCCTGCCTGATGAGAGTTAGGGACTGTGGAGTTGATATACAGATATGTTTTGAGCAGCAGGAGAGCGGGGTTGCCATCAAGGTTCCAACGGTTGACGGCCGAGGCCCTACGGAGACGTGACAACCATCGCTCAAAGTGTGGATCGACTGACAATGATTTGGTAAAAGGACTTGGGTATCATTACAGATCTCTATCTGATCTAAACAGGAACTTCGCGAGGTACGTTTCTCAATTTGAAGTTGGTGTAGAACTCGCTCTGGCGGACGAACCATGCGTTTCTTGTCTTCCAGTCTTCACAGTCCATCTCGATCTCGAAAGTCCTCAGGAAAGTGGGCACCAACTTGTAGATTTCCAACAAGCTGATGTTCTTGCCAATGCATGTTCTGGCGCCGGCACCGAATTGGAACATGGTGGCCTTCATCTCCTTGAGCTTCATTGCATCAGCTTCAATCCATCTCTCAGGTCTGAATGTGTCGACGTCTGCGCCAAAGACTTCGGGGCGGCGGTGCAGGACCCAGGAGTTGCAACCAACGATGACACCACCGGGGATGTGCTCGCCACAAATCTCAATGCCTTGCTTGGGAGTGATACGTTCGAGGATCAGGCCAGCAGCAGGGTGCATGCGGAAGGATTCTTGGATGACAGCATCAAGGTAAGGCAACTTCTGACTCTCTGCCCAGGATACCTTGTTGTTCTCGCGTTGTTGGATTGCACCAGTTTCAGCTGCATCATCGAGCTCTTGCATCAGCTTTGCGTAGACCTTGGGGTGTCTAACCAAGTGGTAGAAGACACTGCTCAAACTGATAGCAGTAGTCTCGCTTCCAGCAAACACCATACTCGTCGATGCTGCCAAAACTTGAGCATCGGTCATGAACTCGGGGTGGTCGTGTTGAGCTTGGTTGAACTTTGTGAGGAGGTCGATACCACGGCCAGGGCGCTTCTCTACCATTCCAGTTTCACGGACTTTTTGCATCTCGTCCTTGCGCTCGCCTGAGCGGTCGAGTGCAAACTTGGTGACAGGGAAGACCTTCTTGTTGAGACCCCACTTCTCGAATTGAAGCTTGAGAGGGTTCTTCTCAAGGAGAAGATCAAGGAATGGCATTTGACCGATCNNTGGTAAGTATTGTTAGTGGCGATTATTCAGAGACATAAGTACAGAGTCATTTACAGGTGCGGCGTATGAGAGGAACTTGTTCAAGAAGGCAATGATGCCATCGACATCTTCATCCTTCTCGATATAACCCAGACGCTTGCTCCAGGTCAACTCGCCAATAACATCGAAAGCGTAGAACTGCAACCAGCGAGTGAAGTCACATCTCTGAGCCTTCTCTCCGCAGTAAAGCTCCTTGGTGCGCTCAATGTAGACATCGGTGGTGCTGTCGACCAGAGGCTCGTACTCGACCAGCGAGGACATGGCAAAAGCACCGTTGACGCATCTTCTGTACTTGGCGTGGTAGTCCTCCCAAGTGGTCGAGAACAGCGATTGCAGACGCTTGCCCTTTGAGACAGCTTGCTGAACGGGGTAAAAGTCCGACTTGGTCATACCCTTGTTCAATCCATAGATGGTCTTGATAGCCTTGGGGTCGGCAAACGACAAAACGTTAGGGCCAAGTCTGACAATATCTCCATGCTGCTGGTGCAATGCTCTATGCGTGTACTCTGACTTCTGACCCCATACTTCGAAGAAGCGCCACCAGTTTGTGTAAGCTGCTAGCGGAGCACCAGGGTATTTGTTCAGGCCTTTGTAGAATTTGTTGTTTAGNAGGTATGCGGCTGCTGATGCAGCAAGCACGATTGGCCAATATGCCACCAGAAGCGGTAGTAGCTCGCCGATGATCATGATGTGTTAAACTTCAAGATGCTCGGCGTATGGAAGTAGTGATGGGTCTGTGGTATGGTGTGAATAGCCTCAGTTGAAGAGAATGAGAAGAGGAAGGTTGGGAAAGAGTGATGCACAAGGGATACCTTTCTGGTCTTCAAGTTGCAGCAGGCAGCTTATATGTTCTACAGCTGTTTACACCAATACTGTGTCGAGCGACCAGCGAAACGCAGCTTTCGGCAATGAGCCATCTTGCAACTGCCGTCGTATCACAGGAGGTTGCATGGGCACAAAACGACTTCAACTTGGCCTTTGAACGGCAGTTGCAAAGTTCTCGGTTACTCGGATTTGCTCACTCCTTATCCTCGGGCTTGGGGGTTTCTGACAGGGCGCAAGATGCTGCAAGTCGCAACTACCGTGTTGACGATCGATGCTTTGGGCAATGGGGCCCCAGATTCTGAGATGAAACTTTCCCCACCGTTTGGCAACATGTCCCCGCGGAAGCCTTCCGCTTCTTTGAATTTGACAAGTTGTTCTGTACCTTCCAGACTTCTTCCTTTCGTCACCGAACAGATCGCCGCTTCCTCGTTGCTTCCGCGTCCATGCAATTATCAATTGGGCTTTTAAAAATGGTATGTCTTGTTTCTCACATCTGAACGGATAATTGCATTCGGGTTTCGGATGATGGAGCATACATCATCATCAGCGCACGTGAAGCACAAGATTGCGAGCGTCGTTTCGGCAGAAGAAATCGGCATTTCGACTCTAGAGCATCTGCCGGCCATTCGCACACTGCTGCTTTTTCCTTCCTTCACGGATTCTCGGCCTGGGTCATCGATATCGGTACTGGATGACCTGAATGACGGCAGCTGTTGGTAAATCGGCAATTCTACCAGTGGATCTGATACGGACATCCGTACAATCCGCATGGAGTTGTACGGTTGCGCAGCTCCAGAGAAGAGATGAGCCGGACGACATCTGTTCTGGAGACTACCACGGCTCAACTACTCAGGACAACCACCCACCTGCTGTATGGAATCGGAAAGACATCATCTTGATCTTCAAGACGGTGTAACTAGATGGCATTGACCCGAGCCCAGAGGCGAGTACACAGCTTGAAAGCCACACTCAGGTAGGTGACGGAGTAACCAAGCTCTGCAATCGGTCAAATATTCCCTCAATAGTCACTGTCCGACAATTTCCCCGTGAACATTGTTCTCCAGAGTCCCGTATCTTTGGTCAATGGCACTTTCTACACAAACCAGTGGGGTACGGGGGTCACCATGGGGTTCATTACCACAGCCCGGTTAAGTGGTCGCGGCAAACAACCAATCTCGGACGTCGAAATTATCCAAGGCAGCCTAGCGTTTGACGACGTCAAGCGGTTGCCCTAGATTCGACGCTGGAACTAGCAAGAGGCGCGACCAAACAAGGAGCCGCAAAGATGATGTTCTTTTGCCCAGACCTGGATTCGGCGCCCCCTACGCGAACGAAACTTGAGCCGCGGTGGCAACATTGCTTGGGAGGCTTGATCATAACAGACTTTACATGGAGCGCCACTCCTTCTAACAATTCTGACTTCTGGCAAAACGAACATCTGAAGGTACGGAAGATGTCGGTGTTTCACAGTCAAAGAACCTCTTAACTGTCAAACATTCATTCAGCAATACCCCGGATGATCCGGTGAAGCATACAAATCAAAAGACCCGCTAGCCCTATCATGCTGGTGTATTAAGTGGGTACATGAATGTCGCTGGGACCACATTGACAACCATTCGCAAGGACGCTTGTGGGGAGCAGGAATCGATTCTCTCCGCTTCCCCACAAATTTCTCATATTGAGGCCAACCGTTTCGAGTTGCACGACAGGGGATAAAAGGGCCCGTCCCAACACCTGTACTTTCCTTCTACACCTACCTCTTTCATTCAAATTGCGACATGGGCAAGATGCAACACAACTCTGACTTCAAGACAGAGCTGCGCGAGCCTTCGGAGACGGATGGCAGTGTCACCGCCACTGGGCAAAACTATCTTGAAAAGGTTGAGACGGGCGGTTTGGCACCATGGTCAACGCATATCGCTGGCGATGCAGCCAACCTGACTCCCGAGCATCGCAACTACCTTCTGAAGAGACATGGCACGTTGGAGCTGGATCCTATGCCTGGTTTTGGTGATGCTGATCCGTTGAATTGGAAGACTTGGAAGGTTGGTGACTCATTCTTCAGAAAATTCTACATAGGATCGATCTGACACGTTACAGNNAAAACGGTTAACCTGTTATTGGTTGCCTTCCATGCTATGATGGGCACATTCACGGCTGCAGCAATCATTCCCGCTTACTTCAACATTCACGAGGACTTGAACTGTAGTATTCAAAGAGCCTCTTACCTCACATCCTTACAAATTGCAATCTTGGGAGGTGCTCCTCTCTTTNGGAGACCTCTTTCTGTACGATACGGTCGTCGCCCAATCTGGTTGCTTTCTACAATCTGCAGTCTCGTTTGCAACCTTGGTTGTGCCTACAGCCATAGTTATGGCAGCATGGCCGCATGCAGAGCCTTGGTCGCCTTCTTCATCAGTCCTGCTGGTGCTATCGGAAGTGGTGTCGTTGGCGAAACGTTCTTCAAGAGAGAGCGCGGAAAGTACATGGGTATCTGGACATTGATGGTCACTCTCGGTGTCCCACTAGGCGGTTTCACTATGGGCTTCGTCGCCAACAACGTCGGCTACCGTTGGATTTACTACATCCTCGCCATCATCAACGGCGTCCAATTCATTCTCTACATTTTCTTCGGCCCTGAGACAAGATACCTGCGCCAAGGTGTCGAGCACCGCGGATCCGATCTCAAACAAGAATACTGGAGCTTCAGGCGCATTGACCCTACACCCCTCAGGGCCTGGGACTTCATTCAACCCTTGACCATGGGTCGCCATGCTACAGTCCTGCTTCCTGCTGTCGCATACGCCATGGTTTTCCTGCTCACTTCCGTCCTCGTTACCGTTGAAATTCCTCAGCTGTTCCAAGAGAAGTATCATTTCAACGCTCAGCAGATCGGATACCAATTCGCGAGCATCATCATTGGATCTGTCATTGGCGAGCAACTGGGAGGTGTTCTGTCTGATTTCTGGATGAAGCGCAAGGCTCGCAAGATGCCTGCTGGCCACCGTCCTATGCCTGAATACCGTCTCTGGCTTTCCTATTCCGGCTTCCTTTTGGGCATCGTCGGCTACATCGTCTTTCTCATTCAGACCGAGGACACCGCCAAGTGGAACGTCACACCTCTCATCGGTGCCGCCATCGCTGCCGTCGGTAACCAAATTGTCACCACTGTTCTCATTACTTACGCCGTCGACTGTCACCAAGAAGAAGCTGCCAGTATTGGTGTCTTCATCACCTTCGTTCGTCAGATGTGGNGCTTCATTGGTCCCTTCTGGTTCCCTCAGATGTTTGAGAACATTGGACTCCNNAAGGCCAGTGCGGGTGTTGGTACTGCTTTAATGATTGGTGTCACTATTCCCATCATTTGGCTGCAATGGAGAGGTCGCTCGAGAAAAACCATTGACGACGAGTAAATCCTCGTTCTTGGTTGTTTGGTTTTCAACATGAATTTATAATAGATACGAACCGTGATGAATTGTATATATGACACAGAGCCACTTCAACAAGGGCTCTTTCTTTCTCCAGACTTGACCTTCATTCCTATCTTCCATCGTGTATCGTATACTGTAGACTTGCTGTCGCGCGGACTAGTGTGGGTCCGCATGTCAACCAAAAGGAAGAAGTTAACTGTAGAGAACCTCTCGCCCTCTGGTCTGCAAATGCTCTTGCACAGATACCTGTCATCATCCATAACATCATAGACGTTTGATTGCACAAGCATGCACAAAAATACACAAACCCACAAGCTTAACGCCAAGCCCTACGCAAGCCCGCTCAATTTTGAAGCCTCAAAGAGTTTTCCAGCCACCACAACCAAAAATGTTGATGCTGGTTTCAACGATAATGTCCTTCACGAGCAAAAGAAGATGATGGTCAGTACGGGGTCGAACCCGCGACCTTGGCGTGCCATATTATAGGGCGGATATCCACCGAATATTAGCACCACGCTCTAACCAACTGAGCTAACCGACCGGTTGATGTTAAGCACTCCAGTTGGTATGGTGGATATCACTTAGCGTAGACCAACGAGAGCCGTACAGAAGGGCAATGTGACTATCGACGCGTTAAGTTGGTAGTCAAGCTCGTCGGGACAAGGTATGGTACTGAGGCTTCAGTGATATATCGCATCCCGGGCACTGGTAGGGCCTTGCGACTTCCATCCCAATGAGAGATGCTTTGGAGCATAGTAGGACAGCGAAATCCATGGATATTGGCTCATCCTTGTGGCACAACGAAAAGAAGCGGTCAAAGTCGAGTATGCATTCCCAAGGCTATTCCAGCCACGATGGAAAGATAGCAGAGTGTTCCCGGAGCCCAGAGTCGTGGTTATAACAGAGATTCGAGTTGGTGTCGCCGCCGGTATGGCAGTGATAATAAGAGAGCAGGGTGCTACCACCAGCGAGATTGACTTGGTCGTAGATGCAGCTGCATGTTGTGCCTCATGAAGAGATAATGCCGCAGTGTTCAGACTAGCGAGAAGAATTGAGACAGGACATGCATGTCTCGTATGATCCAGAAACAAGACACAAGCAGAAGGACGCTTTATGTCAGCGGTGATCATCGGACACATCTCGAGAGCCCAGGTAAATGTGTTGGCCCATGAGTCTTTCCGATTTATGGGAGAGTGGGTTGAGGTTGACTGCGGTCATGAACCGCGTCCGCAGAATGAGGGAGTGCAATGCAGAAGAATGGTCGATGTAGTTCCAGTTTTCTGGACAGGAAGTTACGCGCGACGCGGAAGTGTCGATCGACGGCAAACATAACTGTGAAGGAAAGGGCAGGAGCGATGGAGGTCACTAGCTCCTTCCGCGTGCTGAGCACCTTCCTGTTGCAATGCTTGTCTTGACTGCATAGATCAAGAGCGACACGTGAACTTCCTAATTTCGGCTGATGGACAGCGCAGGTGGGATAATGTCTTCAGGTCACTGTTAAAGCTGTATAGACGGTAGAGATCACACACGGAAATAAGATGAAAAATAGAAATAAAAGACTGGGTTTAATGCAATAAATGCGTCGTCAAAGATATCATCCACATCAAGTAGTATAATATACAAGTAAGAAGATCTGAAGAGTGTATATACGCCAAAAACCTCCGTCTGATCAAAGACAGACCCAAGAATATCCAGATTTTAGATCGTGATCTCATGAGAAGATAAAACATAAAAGGCTGAAAGAGAATCATATGTACAAATGAGAAAATTCAAGCAGACTGAGAGTCGAGGGTGACAGATTTACTGGCCACCCAAATGATTCCAGGCAGTAAGGACATCCATGTCTACACTGTCCATGGTCTTGACGCTGTTGCGGTATCTGTCTGCTTCGCTGCTGGTCTCGCTATCACTGCCAGCGACGTTGAAATTGGTCGTGCCGTGAGTACTGAATTCAGGAGTCATAGCTGAACTGCAAGTACCAGTGAGAGAAGGAGAGTAGGTGCGTGCAGGAAGAGGCAAGAGATCGAGAGAAGAGAGCTCAAGGTCTGGTGCGAGACGGTATGGGTCGGCGGTGTTCTCAAACGGGACGAGCTTGTTTTGACTCGAGCTTGCAGACTTTGTTGGTTTTTGGAAGCAAAGGGCTTGCAACTGCTCGGTGGGCGCTTCCAATTCGGCCAGCATATACGAGTGAGGAGTGGACATATCCGATGACCTGTTGGTGCGTTTCTCATCAAGTCCGAAATAGTTCATGTCTTGAGTTTCGTGAATAATCCTGTTGCTTGGAGGAGCGGGAAAGGCAGCGCCTTCAGGAGCGTCAAGCATGAGACCTATGCTCATAGCACTGCCTCTCGAAAAGGTCGATGAGGCGGTACTGCGAATGGCAGAGTTCTTGCGGTCGTACTGAGAGGGTTGGCTAGATGATTCATGTCTTCGAGCAGGATGGTTGGGCTGAGCCTGCATCTCGGCTCTCTTGCGACGCATCATCTCGAGCAGAGCCATCTCCTCCTGGGTAACAGTCATGACGTGAGACTGTCCAGCGCTAGAGGCGCTAGTAGCACTTTGCATGCCAGTCGATGTGATGCTTGTTGCTCTCGTGCGTCCAGGAGATGAGAAGTGATAAGACTTTTGTTTCCGTAAAGGAGCAGGAACAGGGTTGACATCTGTGTACTGTTGATATTGGGCAGGAAGAGGAGGTAGAGGAGTTCGGTAAGCCATTTCCAGGTTGTCGGCGTGTATGATAGGAATCGAGCCGGACGTCATTGTTGTTTGCATACTAAAGGTTGACTGTCTCGTAGCAGCCGTCTTGTTCCAGCTTACCGAGTCAGATGTGGGTCCGCTTACAGTGGTCGAATGGTCAGCCCATCTAGGTGGTGACGCAGGCTCTGAATGCTCGTCCTCTTCGTCGGATGAAAGGTTCAGCATACTGCGTTCTTGAAGATTTTGATTCTGCGAGTGTGCTTGGTGTGTAGAGCCCTGGTAGTGGAAATAATCTGACGACGACCCTTCACACGTAGGCGTGACACGAGAAGTAGGTGCGACCCTGGATCTTCCTGGACCAAGAGCTGGGTTGAAAGTAGACTGATGAATGGTTTCGGCAGGAGTGACGACTTCGGGCAAGTCATCGTCGGATGGGTCCAGACCTTCGAACCAATGCTTGATACCCTTGGGCGGCCTGCGCACATTGATCTTTGCATTTTCGGTAGCGTTACGGTCAAAAGCAGTGGCCTGGATACGGTGGCTGGCAGTTCCCGAGGATGAGGGTCGAACGGATGAGATATCGCTACCTTGACGGGAGCGAGTAGCTACAGGTACTGGCGGCGGTGGTGGTAGAGGCAAGGACGGCGGGACGGGTACGTGAGCAGTTGGAGGCCTCACTGATTTTTCCTTTTCCTTTTCCTTTTCCTTGTCTTTATTCTTTGATTTGTGTCTTGAAAANAGCCTCGAAAAATCGACTCTGTGGCTGCGCTGAAGTTGTTGCGGCACGGGTGGAGGTCTGGCGGCATCGGTCATGATAGCATGCTTGCGCGACGACGAGTACAGATCCGGCTGACTGACAGCAGCGTGCAAGGTTGGTCGGGGTCTGGCGGGCTGTGTGAGGAAAGGGTCGGTGTGGATGCTGGGCAGGCGATTGAATCTGGCCTTATCCAGGTCGGGCATGTTCTGGTATGGCTCCATATGCAACTTTGGCCATATCTGGAGAGTCCCCGCGGCACCCATGGTTGATTCGTCTCCTCCTTCGGTGGCCAGTGTGTATCCTATGCTTTCTTGAAAGCGTTTTTCGACGTCCGGGTCCGGGTCGAGTCGATCGCGGCTATGTTTGTGGTCAAGAGAATACAGAGGCCTGGGAGGGCGCGCAGGCGCGGCGGACGACATGTTGGTTATGTAGACGAAGAAAAGACCGACACGCTCCCCCCTGTAGACTCCTTATCGATGGACCGGCCAACGGCTTGGACGACGTGCAGCGTACAGAGTTGCGATACGCAACGGGCGGAGGGCTGCGAACTCTCGTCGACGCGATTGTGCCTCTCGACAGGTTGAACGCCAAGTTGAAGCCTCCTCTCCTGTGCGTGCAAAATGACTGCGATCTTGCCGAATCGACGTCAAGACCGGTACGCTATCCGCCAAATTGGATGGGTCAGGGGTGATTTTGTTGCTGTGACGGTTGCGCGTGCTCGCTGTCAACGACCAAAAGATGGTGAGTGCTGCATCCAACAAACAACCTGCAGCCTGCAACTGCGAACAAGACTGTGCACGCTGCACCGTCAGACTGAGCCCGAAAATCAGGGAATCAATCTCCCTCGACAATGTCGCCATGCCGGCAGCTTGCTTAGTGGCCGTCGAGTCCACTTTGATCCGGCCAAACCGCTCACTCTCGACTCAACATCAGGGGCGCCTGGGGCGGCGTTTCTTTAGCGCGAGCCGCCGAAGGATTCGATTCTCGTCGACAAACTTTCCGCTTGAAACGTGGGGGTCCACTGTTGTTGCTCCTCGTCCACCTTTTTCGCGATTCGCGACCTGCATCCCTTAGTTCTGTTCTCATGCGCAACATAACCTTGTCCCTCCAGTCGTGAACCATGACAAAACCTCGAAAAATTCAACTCCACACATGTTGTGATTCGCTGCAAATCAATATGGGTCCCCCGGTGCACAGCCCATGATCCTCTCTCACGCAATTGACTGTCTCAGAAAATTAAATGAACAAATATTGAAATATGGAGATCCTCGCACGCCCCCCTCGTTCGCTGTCTAGCTGTACGGAGTACAAATGCACAATGAACTTACGCAGACAGAGTCATTTGCTGAGACTGCTCGCTTCCCACTGCTCTCAATGGACCCGACTCTCGTTTAAAAGAGATTGTGCATTTTTCTTTTGCTCACATGATGAAGAGAGTAAGGCGAGAGCCACAATCCGAGCAGATCACCGTCCTGACCAACTTCTCCTGGTTACATCTTGAGTCTGTACACTTTTGTGTAATTCTACAACTAACACTTCGCTTGGTAACAGTTTAGGAGGAGAGTTGGGGGGGGGGGGGGGGGGGATGCACACAAAGTTTGGCATATAGATGAATTGTGTTTCTGTCTGTTACCTGAAGCCACATAGCCATACCTTAGTTCCTGTACATCCCTTGACGATCCTCCGAGCCACTTGAATGTAGTTAGTGCTGCCGACATGACCTATAATCTATTTGCTGTTCATCACTCCTGCTCATCACTCAAGCAAAGCCTTGAGGCTGGACCCTATGTACCACATGAGTCGTAGCCGTGCTTACGAGTCGCCCTTGAATCGCTTCGACTTGATCTCTGGATGCTCTCTGGATGGAAGGTCCTGTCCGTTGATGAAGAAGCCAAATCTAGCCTCCTTCATATTCGGTGTGGGAGTCCTCATTCTAGATGTCTGGCGAATTGGAGTTGCTTGCTCGCTCATCACGACTGCCTCTGGCTGACTGGTCCTCGATCTTTTCTTTGTAGTGGCTGTGACACTTTCGGATCTTTTCTTGCTCGCGTTTGCAGTCATAGCTCTCTTATGTTCTGGCGACAGACTGCTCGGGAGTTGAGCGAGAACTGTATATCTTGCTCGCAGTGTCTGTGCTACATCTGCAGCCGAGTCGTCTGACACTGCAGCGGAAAACTACACAGTCAGCATCACCATCATACCAACAGGGCTGTTCGCGCTTACGTGATGTCCCACAACTTGGTATGGATCAAAGAGCTTCGCAAGAGAATCGATATACTCTGATGTGCCGACCGACTTCGGAAATGTTATCTTGCCTTGTGAATTTCTTGTGGAACGTCCGCTCTGCTCCACAACGAACTTTTGTGAAACCAGAGAAGTGACCAGTTCTGCAACCTTGTCGAATTGCACATCTGTTGGAGGGATCCTTATTAGCGCTCTATAAGGGAGAGGTCTTTTGTGCATACCGAGCTTCCTACTCAACTCCACTGCATTGTCGACTCCTCCAGAGAGGAGCAGGTCCATCACTCTTCGCTCCAAAGCTAGCTCATACAGCCTTAAAAGAGTGGCTTTCTCGACCTTACGAGCAAACAAACAAAGGTGACAGATATGTCGTGGTGGTTGGCGGTTATCACCTAGATAGCCTTGGCAGATAGCATGCTGTTGCACACCACAGATACTGCATCGNAGCCTATGGCAAAAGTTAGCACAACTCGCCGAAAGAATCTACAAATATACCATTTCTTCCATGGAGTCATGAAGTTGGCATCGGCAGCTCACGACAGATTCGTTCGTAAGCGCAATTCCAGGGCTCCTCTGGAGTTCACATTTCAGAATCCAAAGACGATGTGCTGTTTCGCTTGAGAGAAAGTCATATGTTTTCATGTGCTCAGCCAACTCCGGACTACGAGTACTCTCGTCGTTTAATATCTGACTCGCATTTGTCCGAACTTGAGTTGCAAAGTCGTCTTCGCGGTTCGAGCTAGACAATAANCTGAACAATTTATAAGTTTGGTAACAAACTCTGAACGACCATAAACTTACCATGTTTTCCAGTGCGCTTCTTTGTTGTATATCGTCATCGTATTGTGATGCACTGGAGACATCAGATTGTAGTCGTTGCTCTGTGGTGATAGGTCTTGTAGCCCGACTCTGCGATGTGTCCGTTTTCGAGGATACAGCTGCATCAAGAAAGAGGTTGCTCGTGGCTTCCATAAGAGCGGGAGGGCCTCCAGAGGACACTCTGCCTTTGTCAGGTTGACTCGGACGCTGTGGAATTTGCGGTATGGCTGAAGCGGCAGAGGTTCCTCTACGCAAAGTGAGTGAGACAGTCTTTGTTCGGATAGGAGAATTGCCCCCCGAAAGTGTTGACGTCCTGGCAGAAAGCCGTCGATTCTCACTAGGCCTGCGAAACTGAAGGTCTTGAGAAATTCGTCTTGTGNNCTGGAATGCTCATGTTTGAGGGAAGCGACGCGGAGTGCGAGACTTAAGATGTAAGAAAACGAGCAGCATTCTTTCATGACAATGAACTTACTCGTGATAAAGTCCACCGATGACGCCTACGTCTTCCTCATAGGGTTTCCAGCCTGCAAAGCCTTGAACGGATGGCCGAGATTGAGTTTCCACGAAGCCTCTTGGCTCCCAACCATCGTTCGTATACAAGATACTGGGTTGAATATAGCGGTCATCTTGANNAAGTTGGATTAGCGAGCCATTGGATAAATGTGAGGTCAGAATGAATCTCACCAGGTAGTTGTGGGAGTTTTTGCATTGATCAAACACTCTGTCCAGCAAGTTGATAACGCAAAGGCTTGACTCAAAGGTTTCTTCGCCACCGAGGTCGGCTTCGAGGCCCTGAACTTCACGTTCACCATCTGCAGATTGCTTGTAGATGACACGGAACGACCATAGTTCGAGAGAATCTGAGTTGACATCAGGGTCGCCCATGAACGGGATGCGTAACGCATGCAAAGTCCCTCGGTGCAATGCTTCAAATGCTGTATTNCTGATGAGGGGGATTCCGTCAGCGTCAAACAAAGCAGCAATTCGAGTCACACAGCCTACAAGAGAATCGAGGAACTGGTCTGCACGGATGCTTCGACCTCTCTTAAGCAAGGCACCTTTCGTTGATCTAATCTCCGCTGATCTAGTCGAAGTGCCAGACGGCGAAGGTGGCTGCGCTCGAGAAGGGTGTTTGTCGTTCATCAAGCCTTCGAAGGTGTAGAGCTCATCGTCATCGGCGAACTCGACTTCGTCAAATGCCAGAGGAGGGAAGATTCCTCTGCATGCGACTGGTCAGACTGTTCGGTTCGAGATACGACAGAGGCCGATTCTCACCTTACGCGACAAAGCGTGCTAGCCTGGGCCTATGTCAGTCGGAGCCGATGAGGATGANGAAACGGGTGTACTGACCGAGGTATAAAGCATGACTTGAACCGTTTCAGTACTCTGTTTCTGAGTCGACTTGGGCTTGGTGACTAGCGCCTGGCGCTGAGCCATGACTTGAGCCATGTTCGCAATGAGGTTCTAAACCAGGAATTTACAGAGGCGATAGGAAGATGTCTGGGATGCTGGTTGAAGTTGCAGGAACTTGCAGCGGCGGGGTCATTCGGCCACGCGAATGTAGGCAGAAAAAGAAGGCACCTTGGTCATCGTGGCAAGTGCCATCCACGAAGCCGGCGCTCTCCTCGACCCGCGAGCACAAGCAGACACGGCCGATTTCAGACTTCGCATAACTCTACCGGGCTCATATCTTTACTCGGACAACATGGAGAGAGGATTCTTAGCTAGACGTGAATATAGATACTGGCGTGACCTGGTTTCAGCACCGCATAAAGGTGGTCTGTATCTAGAGGATGGTTTCGAGACCTCATACTTTCAATCCAGGTTGTTATAGCACTCGATATATCAGCTCGAAGAGGTCGATGCTCTATTTCGATGAATCTCAGAACCTCGTTATGTTAAGGAACATCCTTGTGACCAAGTGTGACCAAGGGACGTTTGGCGGCCGCGAGCTTCGGTTATTCATGCGAGTTCTGTTTCATCCCGCGGCAATTCCTCGGAGGCGGGTTAGGGCAGGTCCGTGCTAGGTATCCAGCAGACTTCACTGCTCGAAGACAGCAGCTCTTCACTTTCACTTCCTGTCTCGCTACACAAAAACACGCCATTTACCACGATGTCTGCTCGAGACAGAGTTTCTGGAACGACATCCCTAGGAGAGCATCAAATACACACCTCGAGCACCGGGACCTCGATTGTCATCTAGCCATGCCTGTATGCCGTCGATACGTGTAGTCACGATACCCAAATGCCATTTCTGTAAGATGTTGGATATTGTAGACTCATACTTATGTGAGGTTTGTATTGGTCTGCAACACAGTGCCCAGTAACCTTCGACTATGCTGTAAGTGTCGTATCGTGCCGTGTCGCTGGCTCAAGCATATCTCGTTTTTTCTTTTCTTACTCTTTCTGCCCATCAAGCGAAGAAAGAGAGAGAGTGTGTTGTTTCATCATTGTCCCTTCAAGGGGTTCTCGCTCATTCTGAGTTACCAGCGCGTTCACTTCGCGATCAATTTTGCAGCGCGTCTTGTCGATACGCAAAGCTCGTGCCTCTCACTCGTCTCGCGTAAATCCGCACAACTCTTCATGCGCAACTCTGCTTCCATCTCGTATACCAGCAAAACTGCGTGAAAGTACGTCTTTGTTTGGGCGGCTGTCGTCTCTAAAGCCTACTAACATACGCACAGCATTCAACATGCCTCCACCCACTGCCGCCGGCTCGGCGCACTTCAATTCTCCAAAGCTGATTCCTGGTCTGACTCCAGCCTCCAACTCCCAGGAGGTTCCTCAGGGCTCTGTAACCGGTGAGATCGTCACTGCTCAGCACAGTGTCAATTCAGCTGCCGAAACCTCGTCCGATCATGCCTATCTCTCTGCTGGATCAGGTACTGATCACTTCCTCGAGGTGTACAAGCGCAGACGCATCGTTCACAACCCAACCGTGCAACGTCTTTCTCAGCAGCATCTCGCTCGTGCCAGCTTTGACAGCGATTCTGTCAAGGCCTTGTTCAACTCTGAACCTTCTGCGGTTACCAGTGACCAGGCTCAAAACAACAGAAACGCAAGCATGCCCATCACATCCAAGGCTACAGGTTTCGGCCTCGGCGCCTTCCACAACATCGCTGGGTGAGTACTGTGTCTAATCTGTGCAAATTGACAAGTCTCACTGACAAGACCCAGCCTTTCTGGTCCTGACGGATCTGTCCATCACACCCTTCCCCACAATACGATGCCTGGTTTCACTGGCGTCGCTAACAACACCGGCAACCACCCCGCCATTGATCCTATTGGAAGTGTTTCCGATGGCGCTAATGTCTCGCGTGTTCCTTTCACTCCCCAGCCTACTGGCTTCGTGATCCCTGGTCTCGGCGCTCTTCCCAAGCCTCTCGATCTTGACGACAAGAAGACTCCTATTTCTTCTACACTAAAGACACGCTCACTTCTGGCTGAACCCCACTCACACGGTCATGGTGGTTCTTCAAGCATCTCTGGCCTTCCTCAGCAGAGTGCCTCTGAATTTGTCAACGAGTCTGCCACACAGACCCAGCAAAAGCCTCTTGGCGTTGCTGCTCTTGAGACTGGCACCCAATTGAGCCTACCCAAGCAGGATTCGTCTGATTCGTCCAAGGTTCTTGCTGCTGGTCAGGTCGAGAAGCCCACGATTGAGGATTATGTCTCGCCCAATGCTTCCGCTGTTCCCAAGAAGTCGCAGGCCACCACCTCTCCTTCTGGTGCCACCAAGGAAGTAGAGTACATTCGCCCTTCAGGTCCTCCACCTGTTTGGGTTCAGAAGCAGGCACCTCGCATGTTCAAGCAGGTTCGTACTCAGAACAACGGCCACTCTTTCGAGACTTTCGGAGGAGCCAGTTCCATCCTCAGTGGCATGAACCCTGACCACTACTCGATGCCCTATGGCGTAAGTAAAAATTTACATGCCTCCCCCGCATCACCAGCTAACCATGTCAAAGNNTCGCAAGTGGTTGCTATCAAGTGCCCTAATCTCGATGACATCCTCATGTCCCATCAGACTGGATTCTGGGCCACAAACCAGAACGTCATGACACGCATCATGGATTTGCACACCAACCGCGAGGATCCCTCCATGAAGACTCTGTTTCTCTGGTCGATGCCTGGCAGGTTCGTGACAATGCTGTTCTTTTATTTGCCTCGATTGCTAACACTGCTCAGCAAGCACTTTTGTGGTCTCTCAGAGCTCCAAGCTTTCGATCCCGATGTCGAAACTGACTTCTGGGACAAGGAAACTGGCAAGTGGACCAAGCTTCAGGNNGGTAAGCCATTCTGTTCCAAGAATTTTTGATCTAGACTGACGCCGCCAAGCTCTATGATGATCTCCTGGATATACAACAAGCTGGTTCCATACGAAGAGGTCATTCCACTTGTTGAGGGTAAGATCGACCAGGGATCAATCACTCAGATGTGGAACGGAATGTAGTAAGTTGACCCTTTGGTCTCTAGCTACTCTGTACTGACCAATTCTCAGCNNTATACCGAAGGTACCGGCCGTGAGGTCGTCAAGGCTTACGTTGAGGCACCCCACGTTGAGAACATGCTTGCTGCACCTACTGGAGACTTCTTCCGTCGTGCTATGGAGCACAGCAAGATTGCCACAGTCCCTCCTATGGGTCCTAAGTTTTTCGGCCGTGGAGGTTACCGTGGTCGTGGTACCTACAGAACCAACCGTAGAGGCACCATTGAGAATGGCAAGATGGACAGCAGAGCTCAGCCTGCGTCGATGCCAGGCTCAGTTGCCAAGGAGGAGGGCAAGGAGACCATCTCCGCTCAATCCAACGCTACATCGCCTGAGCAGCACCGTGACCGCGGCGAGCCTGAACTCCAGATCCTGCCTGTCCTCAAGTACGCCGATGGAACCATGACTACTGCGCCAGATGCTCATGGAAAGACCATGCCTGTCACTCCTCACAAGAGACTTGCTAGCACAGAGACTTCTCTTGCAGAGAGATCCAACTTGCTGGGTCAGGTTCAGGCTCAGAGCTCCCATGCCGAGGCACCTCACTCGCTGTCTTGGGTCCAAGGTTCTCGCGTTGACAGATCCAACTCGCTTGGTCAGACCCACAGCGGCCACACTTCGCAGAGCTCCAATGTGCCTCCCGTCATGCGCAACTCTGCCACTATTGGCACAAGCTTGGCTAGCAACGAACAGATCATCCAGCGCAAGTCTGGCTCGATCTTCAACGAAGGTGGCAACAACCGCATCTCTTTCGAGATGCCTCCCNCACGCAAGCCTTCCGTTGCCCAACACGAATCTGCCCTTTACTCGGAGCACCGCAGCTTCAGCACTCCTCGTACTATGCCGAACACAAACAGATTCATGCACAACATCGAGACTTGGTCTTACAAGCCAGTGACTCCTCCTCAGCCTGCTGCACCCAAGACGCCTGTCAGTCAGTCGCGCAGTCTGTATGAGCTGACTACCAGTCCCTTGGACAACTCGCTCTATGGCACGCCCACTCCTCACGGTGTCCGTCTCCCTTCCACACCCAGTCGTGTTGGTTCTCAGAGCAAGAGTACCTATGGCTTCGGACAGGTTCCTGAGAAGCTTCGCACTCCTGACAGCAGCCCCCTGGCTACCAGAATCCAGCTTGCTCAGCACATCGAAGCCTCTCGTCCTCCTTCCAGAGTCGGTTGCGACGACTATGAGCAGGAGGAAGGCAACAACCAGCCTCACTGGGTGTCCATGCTTGTTGACAACGAGTAAAGTCTGTTTTACTAATTATCCATCAAGCCATTGTTGGCTTTGGACGAAGAGTCTAGATGATGCAACAGCAAAGTGTCATGTCAGACTGTCTATCGAAAGTCTTGTTCTTGCGGGATAAAAGGTGGTCATGATGATGGTCGTTGTTGTGGCATTTTTCTTGTGTTTTCTTTCGGACAAAGATGGATAGAATGAAGATAGCTTCAATTCGCTGACTCTGAGTACAGCCAGTACTCTTCTTACATGAGTCGATAGCAATCAAATGCGCAATACATTACAAACAATCCTCGGTTGTAACATGATTCTTGATCGAGAGTGTGCAATTTTCGATAGATTGTTATTTGCTGACATGCTCATCAAAGATGTGATCTAGTCTGCCACCTGGAGCACTCTTGTGCTGATGTTTGATGTACCATGTTCGGATAGCATCGATCGAGCAGTAGGTTCCTTGTTGTCACAATCTTATGGCAAACGAGATTGTTGCCTGTCCAGGCATTGACGGACCCATCATCGTGATGACTTTACGCGGTAACTCGCTCGGACTTCAAGAGGAACAAAGCTCAATATATACCTACCCCAGAGTACGTACAAGAAATGTGTGGATGTTGGCAGCAAGTTCCAAGGCAGCAAGAGGGTGGCCGGTAAACAGCGGATCAGATGGTCGAGACAAGGAAGGAGCCATGACGAAGGAGAAAAAGACTAGGTTATGCAGGCTTGGGCAAAGTTTTCGTAGTGGTTGGTGGCCGCTTGGCTCGCAGGCGGTGGCGCTTTTTCTCCGCAAAACGACAGGCAAGTGTGAAGGAAGGCTTGGGACGAAGCGACAGCGACTCAGGCAGCGAACGGCCTGTTTCCTGACCGACGCAGCAACAACCAACACCGACGACATCACGATCCGGTACTCGACGCTTCTGCCTGCTTCGACAGAGACGATGCCACTCTAGCAAAGGAGTCATCAACCCAACAACCGTCTCGTCTCAGCAACACGAGCGTGTTTGCAACCTTCGCATCCCCGTGCGTTGATCTGTCGTCACGCTCTGGGGCTTGCTTGCACGAGACCGACCTGCCTGTCGACGGCGGTAGCAATACTGAAGCAGCCATCCGTCCTTGGCATCTCCCGAGGTCCGACGACAGTATGGATCCTCCAGCCCGTCACGACCACACGAGGGCGACGCTACGCAGCACCCAGGCCTCGTTCACCACCGCTCCTGCATCGCCCGACCATCATCAAGACATGTCGCCCTATACCACCATGGCCCGTGTGGCTTTCGCTCCCGCTACCCAGCAGACGGTCGTGACGACAACTACCACAACCACTGTCTCCCTCCCTCCTCTACTCATCCGTCCACCCAGGGACATGCTCAGCCGCGACCCCAAGCAATATCCTTTGGCCTCTACACCCACTCCTTCTTCCCTCCAGCGTTTCTCTCTTAACGTTGGAGGTACTCCGCTCGTCTACCAGGAGGCACAGAATGTTCAGTCGTCACTTGACAAGGTACCTAAGCTCTTAGCATGTGCTGACCGGCCTACCACTAACAAGTTTGTCCAGTACAAGCAACAGCAAGCACAGCTGCAACAATCCAACGGCATCCTTCGCAGCCAAAAGGCTTCAACTCAAAATTATCACACACCTACCCGAGCTCAAGAGTTTCGACCACCACCACCCAAAAGGCCCGCTTCACCACCCAGTCTCGCTGAGGCTGCAGAGCTAGCAAGCCTGCACCGGCGTAGAAGACATCCTCGCTCGCTTCTATCACGAACTCGCTCTGGTATCACATACCCACTTGCCGACGATGAACAATCTTCAGCTTTAGATTCGACAAATCGTCCTATGCCAGTAACACCAGATACTGATGCTGCCCCGGCAGATGACCGCGAGCAGCAGCGAGTCTCTTCTCTAACACAAAAAGCCCGTGAATGGCAAGAGCAACATGCAAAACATAAGGCGTCTGTTGCAGGCCCAAGTCACTCTTTTGACAGGGATGCTGCTACTGCCACTCNNCCCCCAGTCGCAGAGGGAGATCTCGAACCTGTCGACAACTCTTACCCTCGACTTGAGCAACCACGACCGCTACCTGCGGGTCTACTGAGTGGCTCACAACAGGACGCCAGCCTTCCAAGCCCCAGTCTCTCCCCCGTTACAGCTGCTGCAAACTTGGCTCGCAGCCATCAGCTTCTCCTGTCGACTCGCGACGCTGACGATGAAAACGCCAGTCAAGTATCCAGACTGGACCTTGAAGACAGCATGATGACCGATCAGCCGGATGCCCCTGCTAGCTCCAGTGAGGCTACCGTCCAGTCCCAGTCTCACACTCGCCAAACCAACCAGCCTCCCTTGACGCTGATGGACGTTCCCACAATGATCGATGCTTACGACGCTCTACCTGAAGAGATGCAGTCTTACGTGCTGTACCAAATGCTCAGACGCTCTACCAAGAAAACTCTACGGACCGTCGCCTCGCTCGTCAACCCAGCACTGAAGTGCGATCCTTTCGATGTGCTACCGGTCGAGTTGGGCTTGCAGATTACAAAATTCTTGGACGTCAAGAGTCTCTGTCGTGCGGCTCAAGTCTCGAAAAAGTGGAGACATTTGATCGATTCGGATGAAAGAGCATGGAAAGAACTTCTGGACAGAGATGGCTTCCAACNNTTGCCCGAGGGCGAGATTGAACGTGCAGTACGTGAGGGTTGGGCATGGCAGGCACCTTCTTTGGATGGATACGAAGAAGATCTGGGACAGTCAAGGTCGACCCGCTCGGTCTCTAGAGTCGTCGAGCTGGAGCCATTGAGTCCGCTGGCTGCTCCTTCAGTGAGCAGTGATGATGCGGGCTCTTCCGCATCGCTGCGCATCACAAGAACCAAGAGAAAAGCAACGAGCAGCGCTGGTGGTCACAAGAGGCAAAAGCGGAAGGCTTCCAGACGCCAAGACGATTCCCCTCTTTGGTTGCGCGACTTCCAGACAGCACAAGGTCCCATGGCTTACGCAAGCGCTGCTGCCAAAGCCATGCCTAAACCAGACGTTGGCCTTCCAAGTCTAACTAACTTGCATCTCTTCAAGTCTATCTACCAAAGGCATTACATGATCGCANAAAGCTGGATGGACTCCGAGGCAAAGCCGCGCCATCTGGCCTTCCGCGCTCATCATCGCCATGTCGTCACTTGCTTACTTTTTGATTCAGACAAGATCTTGACCGGTAGCGACGACACAAATATCAACGTCTACGATACCCGAACCGGTGTATTGCGAAGGAAGCTCGAAGGCCACGAAGGCGGAGTCTGGGCATTGCAGTACGAAGGCGACACACTCGTGTCTGGATCAACAGACCGCTCTGTTCGCATCTGGGACATTCCTTCTGGCAAATGTCTACAGACTTTCCAAGGCCACACCTCTACCGTTCGCTGCCTGGTGATTTTGAAGCCTGTAAAGATTGGCACGGCTGCCGACGGCTCGTCCATCATGATGCCAAAAGAGCCCTTGATCATTACTGGTTCGCGTGACTCAACTCTCAGAGTTTGGAAGCTTCCTCGTCCTGGTGACTCCCAAATCCACCAGGCCGGCCCTCCAGCAAATGACAGTGATAACCCATACTCTCTGCGTGTACTCACCGGCCATCACAACTCGGTTCGCGCTATCGCAGCACATGGCGACACCCTCGTTAGTGGCTCATACGACTGTACCGTCCGAGTGTGGAAGATCTCAACTGGCGATATGGTGCACCGACTTACAGGACACACGCAANAGGTCTACAGTGTAGTCCTTGACCATGACAGAGGACGATGCATTTCAGGGTCAATGGACAACTTGGTCAAGGTTTGGTCTCTCGAAACAGGAAATTGCTTGTTCAACCTTGACGGCCATACGTCTCTGGTAGGTCTTCTGGACCTTAGCCATGGACGCCTAGTCAGTGCTGCTGCAGACAGTACCTTGCGTATCTGGGACCCTGATAATGGAAACTGTCAATCCATCTTGTCAGCACATACTGGAGCGATTACGTGTTTCCAGCACGATGATCAGAAGGTCATCAGTGGCTCAGATCGTACCCTCAAAATGTGGAATATTAGCACAGGCGAGTGCTTGCGCGACTTGCTCTCAGACCTCAGTGGAGTGTGGCAAGTTCGCTTCGACGAGAGAAGGTGTGTTGCTGCGGTGCAAAGGAATAACCTTACTTACATCGAGGTACGTTTGAAGTGATATTACATGTAATAACAGAAGCTGACCGATTGTAGGNTGCTGGACTTTGGAGCAGCTCGAGATGGTGTACCTGAGAGCAAGAGAGGACACCGAATTGTGGTCGACCCACGCGGACGCGAAATCGAAGACATCGACGCAACAGCAGAAGTGCAGGCAGCTGCAGCAGGAGGCTAGTTCTGGGGACGAAGATTGACGATTACGGATTACGAACGAGGCAGCGGTAGGAAGATGATTTGGTTTCAGCGAAATGCCGGAAATGCATTATGGGAGGAAGGAATTTGGGAACACGGATACCCGAGCATTATGTGCATGAACGATGCACCGTCGCTGCTCATGTTTTTCACTTATTTTTTCTTTTGTATTGGGTAAACTGGCAGGTATTCTCTCGCTACGCAGAGGAGGCGTTATTGCTTTGGGTGGCCAGACTGGCATCTTGCTAACTTCATCTCCAAAACGGAACATTATTATACAGTATAAATAGCTACCTATCACATCTTCATCCTATCCATGTGTTCTGCTCATGAGATCGTGTATTTTTATAGCAACACATATATTGGTGAAAGGGCGGTGGAGAGCCTCGGAGGGCAAGTTGTGGAGCTGCTCGCGTTGTGTGGGGAAGTGACATGGTGTCCATCTTGGTCGAATTCTAGATGATCATTCTACTCTTGTACACAACCTCTCTAAACCAAGACGACAAGACACTTGCGGTAACAGGATGCTGGCATCCGGGTTCAGCAATGCACCACTATCAAAGTATCTGGTCATGGTGGTAGTGGCAGCATCACTCATGGCCAGCATCACCGACACCAAGCATCTGTTCTGGATCATGGTCAAGCCACACATCTCCGACTACAGACAACTATGGCGATGCCTTGCCTGGCCGCTGGTTTACACCAACTCGACAGAGGTCTTGTTCTCAGCCATGACCCTGTACCAATTGCGCATCATTGAGCGTCTCTGGGGCTCGCGCAAATTCGCCGTATGTCTAGCACTCGGAGGGTCAGTCATTGCGACCAGTAACTGACTTGGGTAATACAGTNCATTCATTCTGGCGACACTGCCCTATACTGTTCTGCTTCCACCTCTTCTTCTCGTTCTCATCATCCGACCGCTCTCTTTCTACAACATCAATTACCTCCCTGCCGGTCCCACCGCCATCGTCTTTGCTCTTCTCGCCCAATACCACGCCGCCATCCCGTACATGTACAAATACCAACTCTCGGCTTCTGACTCGCCGCAATCCTCCTCCTCTGCCATCAACTTGACCTCGAAATCCACATCCTACCTCCTACCTCTTCAACTTGCGCTCTCGCAACTACCTGGCTCTGCTATTGTTGCAGCAGTGGGCTGGCTCGTTGGTTATGCCTACAGAACGGAAATATTGCCTGGAGCGGCGACGTGGAGGATTCCGGATCTGAGTGCTGGAAAGAGGGAAAGAGAAAGGTTCGAAGGATTGAGGAGGCGTATGGAGGGAGAGGCTGCTACGGCTAGTGGATCCAGAGTTGAAGAGAGCGATGGTGGTAGAAGAAGGACTATTGGTGGACAACTCTTGGACCAGTTCAGAGGTTCTTGATATGAAAAGTGGGTTGTATTCTGCAAAAGCACATGGGTTACATTACTCTAAAAGGAAACCGATTCGCAGCAGAGATGCACGCAAATACCCATTCTTGGTCTCATACTTTGTTCACAGACTCCAGTCAATACTGCTCTATTTTACAAAGGCTCTGTGCAGCTCTTCAATTACCGTTCTTGGAGGCCAGGATACAACAGAGTTACTCCTTCGAGCTCAACCTAGAGCAGATCAGGGGGTATGCCTGATGCCAGGGTGATCTTGTTACTCCCAATGACAACGATGTGCTTCAAATGGAATCGTGCAGTTACAGAGGGGGTTTCGAAAGATGCATCACGGCCTATGGAGAGCGCTACATAGAGGTACACATACATCAACCTGGCTCTTGACTATGGCTTCACAAAGGACACGAACAAAATACCTGCATTCTTGATTCCCTCTCTCGAGTCATCTTTGCATTGCCTTGTCAAAATGCATAGATGTTTCAGGATTCTTGTTACGTCCATTGAGAGCCATTGGAGGGGACCTAGAAGGAACTTAGAGAAAACTTAGATAGAACTTGGAAGGAACTTGGAGAGATTCTAGAGGAGTTCCGAAGGCGATCTGAAGGGGACTTGAAGGGGACTTGAAGGGGACCCAAAGGATGATCAAACTCTCGCGGACGGCAAGTGCGGGGGCTTGTTCGTTAGCGGCGACCTTGATGTGCTCGTTCGGCCTTGCCATTCGTGCGGCTTCTGGAAGGCTGCATTGTGATAGGCGTTGTGAAAGTGATGGTCCCTTCCTGTGCCTGGCCGTCCTTCAAGAAACATCTCCAGTATTCTTCAACATCGAGCAGGCGCGAGTTTGCGTCGGACTTCTTCTTAAATTGTACAAAATCTGGATGCTGCGTAAAACGTCTCTGCTGCTCCAGCGACGACTGCATTCCAACGGTTGAGTTTACCTGCTCAATCAATCTATCCAACCAGTCAAGCTCACCCACGTTCCAACTCGCGGTTACTCACCTTCGCATGTCTTTGACCTCGTCCTTCTTTGTCTCCGCTGCTTCTTCAACAACTTTCGTCACTTTGAATCGTATTAACTCTCACATGTTTATTTGAGCATGCTTGGAACTGCATCCACCTAACACTTCACGACATTCTACGCGACATGACTAATCCGGCATCTCCATATCTTCTCGACCGCCTGCAGGCGCGTCGCGCAAACCTAAACACCCGCTCACGTCGCTCGGATTCTGTTGCGCGACTGACAAACCTGGATGATGACCTGTTCNTCGACGAGGCCAGGTCGTCCGCCAACGACGCCCTAGCCACAACACCTAATAACGCCCACAATCCTACCAATACCACAGTATCCCTAGGCGCACGCGAGACCGAGAAGAGGATTGACCAATTGTCCAAATCCAACTTTGATCTGAAGCTCGAGCTCTTCCATTGCAGAGAACGTATGGTCAAACTGGAAAAACTACTGGCAGCACGCGCTGAGGAAGCAGGTCGACTGGTTGAAGAGAACACTGCACTTCTCGAATTGAATGATAGCCTGGTCAAGGAACTGGAGCATCGGGACGAAGCCGTGCAAGAGGCTGTCTCCATCATATGTGACCTGGAAGAGAGGCTTGAGCAAATGCAGAATATTCAACAAAATCACTGCGATCAACCAGGGATGCCAGAGATATCACGCGCTTTTTCTGTCTCACCTTGCCCGAAAGAGGTTCTTTCACCACCGAAGTCTGACAAAGTATCACCTACGAGATCATCTTCAGCAAGGCGCATACCATCTNTTGTGGACGACNAAAAGCCAAACACTCGTGCTTTGCGAAGCGTTTACCTGGAACCAAAGCCGACATTGCATGCTGCANAAAGCTTCACGTCTTTGACATCGCAGAGGGATGACGCCGATAAGTCCGTCTCAGATGTTGACACGTTAGATTCGCCACGTCTGAGTGTCTTGAGCAAGAGCAGTTTCCCTTCCATATACGATCTTCCGAGAAGCGACAAGTTTGACAAGCACGAGGGCGACGGTTTTGCTCTCCCCGACAGCCAGCTAGACAATATTTCACGGAACGCTGGTAGCAAGCACGACTCTGATAGTGACATCAAGTCTTGGATCCAAGTGCAGACACCACAATCACATAACCAATACTCAGAAAAGCACATGTCACAGTCGCGTCGAGATGCTGCTCGTACTAAACGACCGGCGTATTCTACTGCATCCACCCAAACCACCCAGAAACGGACACCCTCGCTCAAAGGCTCAGCGTTCGATGCAGCTTTGTTGCCCCCAACACCAGACAGTGCAAGTACGAGCGTTCTGCAAGACTCGTACATGAACGGCCCACTGGATGCGCAGCGCAGATTAGCCAAGAATCTTCCCAATGCCGCAAAGCATGCAGCACTGCTACATACTCCTGAGACGCCGAACATCGTCGATATGAGCAAGTTACACAAGCACCCTCTGAATGGCGCTGGGTGGCTCAACAGACATAGCATATCTCTTTCTTCGACTGACGAGGAAGATGAGTACTATGAGGAATCTGATAGCGCTCGGACTGGCAGCGCAGGAACAGACAGTTCGTATCCTAATGGGNGTAGTATCCTCAAGGGCACGCCGTCTAGGTTCCAAGTACGTCGCAATGCCTCACCAGCTAGGAGTATGCCTTATGATGATCAAGGGATCGATCACATGCCACGACAAGGTCAAAAGACGACTGAAAAATGGGCGCTGCTACCTAGAAGTAACGAGAAGACGAGATTCCAGATGGAGCGCTCGGAGACTACACCGAACCTGGCAGCCATCCAATTACCACCAACATCACTGCAAAGAAACAGCTCTACTTCTAAGCCCGCCAGCTTACATCCACAGCGCATGGAACGATCAGAGACCACACCGAACCTGACGACAACCCTGCAAGCCGCGAACAACGTACCGATGTTTCAACCAGGGCCTCCAATGAAGCTACATTCTAGTAGCAGCGGTGGTGTGCGAGCAGCCCTCTCACAAAAGACACAGAAGCTCTTCCGCCGTATGAGCGAACACCACACTTCATCATCTGAGCAACCCTCCAAACTTATCCGTGGTGTCTCGCCTTCAAAGCGTTCGAACCACCTCAGCAGCGATAGCAACAGTGATGAGTCTCTGGCTATGCAAGCAGCCAACCAGTCCGGTCTATCACGAAATTTGAGTCCATCACGAAACGACGCAGTTGAGGCTAAGAGTCCCAGTCGTGGACTGTTTTCGCGTGCGGCGGGTAGTCTGAGACGATAGGAACGTTTCCCACAATGGAGATGGTAGCGAATGGACGGTATCCAGATGACCTTCGAGATGAGAAATGATGGCTTTTTTTCTCCGACTCTTCTTCTAGCGCCGTTGCTTCTTCTTGCTTTTACGAAGTTCCTTTGCTTTCTTCTTTGCATTTGGAAAGTCCATTGCTGGGTCTTTGGTTTTCTTTTCTTTGCTCTACCTTATAGCTTTACCACTATTTTTATCACGAGAAACGAGAACTGAAGCTTCTATCTACTCATTCGTATCCTTCACTCTGGCTCTGATGCGTGATGTGACGTTCTATCGGCACAATTGCATTCTGTTCTGTTAGATTACTCTACACCGCAATCGCTTCTCAAACACAATCATGTTCGAAACACGGTTACTTCTATTCATTTTTCAGGAAGGTTTGACATTGAGAAATTAGATACAGAAGGAAGGTACTTTGAATCGTTGTAGACAATCATTGAAAAGCAGCCAGCCTGCTGACTCAATTGCATCGCTAGCAAGTGGCCTGCTTTCCTATGGACACCAGCCCTCCGACCGACAAGCCTGGCACGCAGAAGTTTGTGCTCGTTGAGCTGTCAATTTCACGCGAGCTAGAAGGCAAGGGGTTACTGATGTTTTCTTATTTTGATAGCACTCCCAACAGATGTGAGAGTATCTGAAAATATCTCTGTATTTTTACAAAAACACTTTTGGTGAGTAGTGGATGTGGAGATATGTAGGGTTGGTGGCGATGTACACTAACCTGATTCAGGCCAGTTGGTGGTTGACCGAAGCTAGCCATACCAACGACCAAGTATGCTGGTGACCAGGGATGAAGAGAGGGCGGGAGTGCTCATCAAGGAAGACGCTGAGGTGAAGGTCGTCAATGTCATAGATCTGTGGCTCGAAGTCGCTGGGTATTCGATAGGACTCTGACCCTCGCGAGGCTTGGGCTGGAGGACCTCAACTGCTTCGGCGTCTTTGGTCCCCTCCTTGTCGGTGTCCTTGGGAGGCTGGGCTGGATCATAATCTCAAACACCCATTGGAATGTCTTCGTTATCTTCAACGACGAATCCCTCGTCTCCTGCAGCCTTGCTTGCTGCTCTTGTGGTTCTTCTCGCCTCCTTCGGCTTGTCGGTGTTGGGGCCGCTGTTACTGTCGTCGTTCATCAGTGCAGGGATCTGGTTGACTACGTCGACGTTGAAGTAGCCGTGGTTGGCAAAGTTGGCACCCAGATCGAGAGTCTACTTGAGCAGCTGTGCCCAGCGCGTAGCCACTCCGGCCTCGATCTGGATCCATTGTTCTTGTCCAAAGACAATGGTAGAGTGTGACATTACTAACATTTGAAAAGTGAAAGAGAGAAGCAAAATTCCAACACCTCTACATTCCTACCCTGTTTGTCGATGATAGTGTCGTCGTTGTTGGCTGATACTTGCAAAGAACGTGTCGTGTCTTGCCCTCGCGGATCAGGACTCTAGATTTACGGCATAGTCGTTGAGCTGCAGTCAATATAGTCCAGCTAGGTGGTGCCGCAGAATTTCGTTTTGGGGGGGGGGGGGGGGGGGGGGCAAGCCAACGAGTGGAATCAATCGATTTTGAAAAAGCTCCTCCTGCCGAAATTCTGGTGACAGACCTGCCCCTGTAGCGCGAGGGACCACTGCACCAAGGGGATCCTTGAAGACGAGATTCTACGGTATACCACACCGTTCGAATGAGCCCTGCGCCGTATCAGCTCATACATATGATGAACTTTGTCGCGTGATCGGTGAGCTGCAATGGTTATAAGAGACGAAGCTAAACTCGAACTAAGCAGCAGAGTGTCAGGAAACTCGCATACCTGCCATGTCGCTTCTTGTCTCAGATTTGAATCTATGTATCCAGATGAATCACACTGCATGTGTTGGTATTCAACGCAACAAAGTTTGGTGAGATGCTGGAGCAATATATCTTCTCCATGGCGATCACTGGCCAACAACTCACCTCCCGACTAGGTCCCAACAGCAGATGCTAGTGATGAACAGAGCGACATCATTTACGGAGTGTTTTCCGATGATTATGCTTGGGATATGATTGACCATTAACCTGAATGCCCTAGCTAATGTATCCATATCAGCTAGTCGCCTTGTCGCTCGCTAGATTTACCTCATACTTCCAAGGACAAGTCAAGTACTTGGCAGTCGCAGAACTGCAAACCGAGATGAAGGATGTTGAGCAACATTTCAGATACGTTTGGCAACACAAGGTTACCCGCTCGGCAAAAGGCCACTGTAGCGAAGTGCAGGTATGCCAACTTATGAAGGAGGCTCGCATGGAGTCCTGCAACTCGTCTTAGAGCCGCATTGATTAATATGCAGAAGCAAGATCCGCATCAAGGGCCAGAACTTAAGCGCCTTCTCTTCGCTAGGCGTGATGTGGCGGCATTGTGTTTGAAGATAAACATGCAGCAGATCTCTGGGCGGCTCTGTAGAATAGAGCTGGAACTTTTCATCCATTCAGACGAGTCCCAGCAATCATATGCGACGATTTAGCTCATGTCCTGTCGCTAAATCTGACCGAACTGGCGATCGCGACCTGCCACGCATTCAATCTCTAGCTGTGGCTGTGTTTGATAAGCAGACAGGGATTCGGCAAAGAGAAAAGAGTGCCGGAGCGAAGCGGTGCCCTGTCCTTTTTCAAGGTGGGACTCTCATCACTCGTGGCAAGTTTTCGATGTTTAATATACCTCGATTGATTGAAGATGGCGCACTGGAGGTGTCATCGCGTTTGATCTGACTCGTGGCTTACCCGAGAATTTGTTTCAGGCCTCCCAGTTCGAGAAGCTTGAGAGACTGGAGCAGGCGTGTCAGTCCCGACTTGGCGCTGGGAACAGAAAGATACTGGTTCCAGCAGCGTGTTTGCAGAAGCTGCTGACACGATAGATCAGTGATCTCATTGGCACCTTATACCGACGTTGGCGACTTTGACGAAGCCTGATCGAACCGATAGCTCAGATTCATGTTCTGTCAACCATACTAATCGAAGTTCGCAGAGTGGACTCGAGAGCATTTGAGCTCGCCAGACATGTCTGGAAGATCAATGAAGCACTTCATGAGCACACTCATACTGGGCCTTGAAGCAAGTAGCTGTAAACAGTCAAGTGACTCCAAGCAAACATGAGCCAGCCCCACACTGGATTTTTGCTAATTGCCTTTCCGAGTACTAAAGGGCAGTGAAGTACACGCTATAAGAATGCACAATACTATCATAGAATAGGATGGTGTCCGCTAAGAAGCGATCTCTCATCAGCTCTCTTTGGCCATATCCTTATTTCTGGATAGAACTGTGCATTTTTATAGTGTGTACATTACATATCTTCGCACACGGGAGGTGGTGAATGGCTCGTGTTTCCTTGGACCCCCTTGATTGCACATAGCAGCTGCCCATGAAGTATGCAGTTTGCTCCATTCGAACATATCCCTAGCATGGAGAGAACAGCTGCGTCTTCAGGGCTTACTGCATTGCATTGAGTGGAAGAGGCGGACCGTGGTACAAGTGAGTACGAAAGCGCCAGATATGCGACTGTTATACCTGGTGCCGTACAGCCAGTGCACTGAATGCTCTGAGTAATGACTGATTCCTATTCGAGGTAGTCCATCAATCGGTTTGCCTGCAGACCGCCCAGAGCTGAGAATCACGTCGTACACCGCCATCATACAGCAACACAGTTCAGCCGATCCTCAATAGTCTCCTCGTAGGAAGAGCGGTGGGCTTCGTGTTGTTTGCGACCTTCAGGCTCTAGTTCTTCTGTAGTCGTTTTTGATGATTATCAATTAGATTGTCACCGAAAGTGAGACCGGATATTCGCACAGATGTACAAAGCGGAGCTGGAGTCTCGAGAGTGAGACATGGCTGATAACGTGCTCAATAGGGGATCTCCAACATGGGTACTGTAGATAGGTGACAGTGTAAGACATGTGGTTATAGGTGGAGAACACTCCGAGGCTTATCCTCTGACAATCGTCTTGACATGCTTCAATACCGAAAATCTGGTAGACTGGCCTTATGCAGAGGGTAGTGTTGACCAGATTTTCGCGAAAAAAGTAGTAGTTTGGTCTGATCTGTGGCCGTATCGCCTGTTTTAGTAGTTGTGTTGTTCGAATGACTAGATACATGCTAGAGGGATGATCTTAATCAACTTGGGTTAGCAGCTATTCCGGCGTCCGACGTTTGGAACTACACAGAATTTTCAACTGACCGTATCTAACAATGTTAGCCCAAGTCTTGCGAAAGCCTGTAGATGTTGATCCGCGACCAGCACTACGCCAGGCTCTTTGACTTTGCGTCGAGGCCACCCCAATTTGATATGGTCCCACTACGAAAGATGGCTTTGTGTAAAGCAGATAGGCAGATCAGGCTTCTGCGACCAAGAGAGCGACATATGCGAAATCGGAGGCTCAATGTTGTGCCTAATCTGTACGTGCAATCAGACATCATGAAAGGCTAGACCACTGAACCAATTAATGAGCTCCGAGGTGTCAAGCTGTGGTCAGACTTCAACCAAACGCTAGATTGGTAGACATGGCTGTACTGTTCGTAGTGTCGAGACGGCGACGCAAGGGAGGGAAAGGCTATAATCTGGCGCCAGAGAACCCTCGAGTCGTTTGTAGAGATTGAATGGTGATCGATTCGGTACCCGAGACACAGATTCAGAAAAGCGAAAAGCTGGGAAGGAGCGTGCATATTCGATCGGCATAGTCTACCGACGAGACTGCAAGGAGCGCATCTCAACTCGAGATGGTAGACGCCTAACTCAAAGTTGTGCGAGTGAGACTACATTTTCTGCGCTTCTTGCCTAAATCGTTGATACAGCGACATATGATTTTGGCCTTGTATCGAGTAGTGATGACAACACAGCTTGGCCGATGAAGTGGATGCGGATCGGCAGCACGACAGATTAGGTCGTCCGAAATTTGGGCTACTTCGTCCGTGCTGCTGCCGCCGTCTTCTGGCTAAACATCAACGCAAAATGCCATAACTATTTAGGTTATGATGAGCAGGATGTCTTAATCGAGCATTATCGAAGATGGGCGATCTGCGAACACGTCTGAGTTGCTGAGTTTCGCTGCGGTCTTGCTGTGATTCGGCCGTAGGTCAACTTATCAAGCGACTGTGCAGCTGCACTTCCGTGAGTGAGTTCTGCCGTGACAAGAGCACAGTATAAACACAGAGGTAGTGAACTCAAACACAGGCTTGGACAACATGTTCAGGTCACACCCGCTCGGGAAGGATTCGAGCCCTCACAGAAGGGGTTCTGTCGAAAGTGTCAAATCTGTGCCACTTGTTTCGCAGAACTTGGCAGGACCGGAAGTGGATAGGAATCTGATACCGCTCCTCTGGTAATCTGTCATCCCGACAAAGTGGATTTGCGTCCGTCATGCAAATAGGTACTTCTTCAACAGTTGAGCAAATCTCTTCCCTCGCTCCGGAAAGCATAGGTATGATGACGAATGATGGAGACGCTGCAAGGGCGACGCGGCTTTCTTTCGTCAAAAGAAATGTCGTTGAAATAGAATTGCCGTTTACACATGTTGAGGCTGGACGTGGCGGACGGCGTGGCGGCACTGGCAATGCAGGAACGTGAAAGTTCAACGTCGAATCTTCATGTACCGCACCCGACGGCTCGGAAGCCTGGCAACAAAAGCCAAACAACAATGATGCGAGGCTTCGCTATCGCGCCAAGATAGACTTCTGCGGTGGGACCCGCAGCGGCAATGTGAAACGTACCTGCTTACGACGTGTCGCATTGCAAGAGAGGAGCATGGATTGAAATGAGAAGATGCCCTGACGGTTCCTGATTGCGATGTCTTTCTCGAGCAGCAGAGCTTGCAGCATCGGAACAGGTCAGTCAGGAGCTAGCTGTGACCGACTGCCTTTCCGACAGACAAATTTTCCATCCATGTAGCTGGACATGCAGACATACGTGCAAGCAAGACGAGAGAGAAAGGTTAACAGGGATCTGCAGTCTTGCCTCATCAACCTCAATCAACCGATACCGCTAACAAGCGGTCAATGACCAGTCATGTCACTACGATTAACGTACGAACGATGAAAGCAGAGCCCAAGCTTTTTTGGTCGGTCGAGATGAGACTTTTGTCATCAGAAATGGACTGTGGACAAGAAGAAGAGCCCATGATGCCCTACTGCATCGTGCAGATGCACGGACAGTTAACAGGCTTGTAACCCAACGGCGCTGCCTCCTCTCTTCATGTGCTAAAGACTGTCACAGTGTAGCTATCGGAATGCACAATACTTTTCAAATCAGAAGTATGGCCACAGAAAGACCTTGGGGTAACCGCCTCTCTGTGGATAGCAACCACTTCTAGAATGTATTGTGTATTTTGGCAGCCTGGAATAGCACTATGTCGCCATGGGAAGGGGATCCGGAATAAAAGTAATGTCAAAAACCCGGGGCTGCAAAGCTTTGCCAAGGTGTCGATACAGGACGTCCCACCTTTCGTTGCAAAGACCTTTTGTCTCTCTTGCAGCTTGTCCGCCGCTACCCCAGCGCACGACCGCCTCTTCCTCGGCCATTCCCAGTGTAGAGGTAACATGAAACGTTAAGTTTTTATGAGGGGAAATACTTCCTGTGGGCATACGCTGCGGCGTGGCGCATCGGATGCGTGCTGTAATGTCTGAGTCGTTTGGCTGTGACCACAGCTTTGATTGAAAATCATCACTTGCAGCAAGGCCCAAAAAGAGACATGTTGAAAGTAAGCGACGGACTGTCCCGCTACGCCAGCCGGCGATCATTCTGCCACTGCCATCTAAACCCCTGCAATAGCCCATGGTCAAATGCATCATTGATGGTCAGTGTATCAGTTCGTTGAACCATGCTCGCCGAGTCACCGCACTGTGCAGAGACCTTGCTCTTTGCCGCCCTATCACCGATGGCCCTGGGCGAATCAAGATAAGCTGCTGTGATTCCCCATCGTTGCCGGCCTTTTGCTGTTGATTCTGAGTTCCTGACTAACTCGACCAAGTTTCTGGATACTCAACATCCGGATACATCCCTTCTTTTCAGATCGATAACTTTCTTGTTCTACAGCCAACCTTGATTGACGGCTTGTTGGACCCACCTACTGCACTCTCCGCATATTCTTGCCCGGGTCCTTGCCTTCTACGCTTTCTTGTGCTACATAAACACTCGACCTCTGCCTCATCTTTGCGGAGTTCCCCAAACAACCCTCCAGGATACTAAACTTCAACCTTTGCTCATATAGCTCGACATTTATGTTTGGCGTCTAGGAAGCATACACGTACCTATCGCCAATCCGCCTTTGCGGCGCTGGATATTTGTTTTCTATATTGCCTCTTGACGATACTACGACACATAATGCGTGGCCAGTGGCTGCTATCATTGGCGCTGGGCGCCTCTGGGGCCCAGGCTCTTCGCTATGAAGAGAGATATGTCGACTGGAACCTGAATATGAACCAGGAGGCTGTAAATCCATTGGATTATTCCACCAACTACGACAACCACACATACCATCCTTCTCCCGACAATTGGAGGTTCCCCTTCTACAGTTTCTTCATGGATCGATTCGTTAATGGAGATCCAAGCAACGATAATATGTGAGTGCAAGACCCCTTTACCACACGCATCTCATCTCTGTGTCCGATTGTCTATATCCGTACAGCTGTCACAATGCAGAGTTGTTTTCTAGCCGGAGTCATATCCAGAGAGAGATTAAGGTTGCATACGCTCTCAATGGTCATCAATCCGTGGCTTAAAAAATGCTGCATTGTGATAGTACCATATTGCCTTGTGGCTTTAGCGAGAGAGCTAATAACTTCTTAGCNNAACGGTACTGCGTGGGAACATGACATCTACGGTACTCAGCTTCGTCATGGTGGTGACACTGCTGGCGTGCGTGATACTCTCGACTATCTTCAGGGAATGGGCATCAAAGGCATTTACCTCGCCGGAAGTCTCTTGTACAACTTTCCCTGGTCATCAGACAGTTACAGTCCCCTGGTATGTTCATTGCCAACATAAACCTAGCTCGTAACTAATCGTAATGTAGNNGATCACACCTACTTGGACGCGCACTTCGGTACCATTGCTCAATGGAGAGAGCTGATCAACGATATCCACTCGCGTGGCATGTATGTCCTGGTTGACAATACCATGGCGACCATGAGCGATGTTATTGCCTTCGAAGGATACTTCAACAGCAGTACCCCTTGGTCGTTCAAAGAGCACACTGCCGTCTGGAAATCAAGTGAACGTTACTCAGACTGGGAGTTCAACAACGAATGGCATGATGAGTGCCCATACGAGTACCCTCGCTTCTGGGACCAGGGTGGCAACCGCATTGAGGATGGTAACATCACCAAGATGGTCGGGTGTATGGACAGCGAGTTCGACCAATATGGCGATGTTGGTGCCTTTGGCCAGTATCCAGAATGGCAAAAGCAACTGTCCAAGTTCAACAGCGTCCAAGATCGTCTGAGAGACTGGCGGCCCTCCGTCCAGACCAAGCTCCAACACTTCATGTGTATGATGCTCAAGGCCCTCGACTTCGATGGTTTCCNNCGTATCGACAAGGCCATGCAAGTTACTGTCGACGGCCAAGGCAACTTCTCTCACGCCATGCGCGAGTGTGCCTCGAGTATTGGAAAATACAATTTCTTTATTCCTGGCGAAATTGTCAACGGAAATGCTAACGGTGCCATCTACTTGGGACGAGGCAAAGAACCAGGAATGGCTGTCGAAAACATTACCGAAGCTGCAACTACGAACTCGACTTATATTCGTGATGATCAACACCAAGCTCTGGATGCCGGTGCTTTCCACTACACAATCTACCGTGGCCTCATGAGGTTCCTGGGGCTTGACGGTGATCTTCTAGCCGCCGCTGATGGTCCTGTGAATTTTGTGGACGCGTGGCACGTCATGGTCCAAACGAATGACTTCGTCAATGCAAACAACGGCAAGTTCGACCCTCGCCATATGTACGGTGTATCGAATCAGGATGTTCTAAGATGGCCTGGTCTCATCAACGGTACTGAGAGGCAGGTTCTGGGATCCTTTGTCAACACTCTCCTGGTTCCTGGTATCACTATGGTCTCCTGGGGCGAAGAACAACTTTTCTATGTTCTCGACAACACTGCTGCCAACTATATCTACGGCAGACAAGCTATGAGCTCGGCCCAAGCCTGGCAGATGCATGGCTGCTACAAGGTCGGCGATGAGAACCTGAGCAATTTCCCTGTGAACAGTTCGCTTGTTGGCTGTCAAGACGATGCCGTGTCGTTGGATCACCGCGACCCTACCCATCCCATGTACAACTACCTCAAGTCGGGACACGAGATGAGAAGAAGATACCCTGTGCTGAACGATGGCTTTGACGTTCGTCAACTGTCCAATCAGACCTTCGAGTACTATTTGAATGGTTCTTATGGAGTTCCGACCGAAACAGGTATCTGGAGTGTCTACCGTGGTGAGCTGGAAGGCGCACAGGATCTCTCAGATGCTGGCGGTTATGGTAACCAACCTGTCTGGCTAGTCTATAGCAACTACAACGGCTCCAGAAACTACACCTTTGACTGCAGCAGTACCAGCGGACAAGCTATCATCTCGCCCTATGATGCAGGTACCACGGTTAAGAACTTGTATTACCCCTTCGACGAGAGAACACTCGAGCCTTCTACAGAGAAGCTTCACTTCAACGGATCCACAGAGTACAATGGTTGTCTACCATGGCTTAATATGACCAAGTACGGTTACGCAGCCTTTGTCCCTAAGGACGTCTGGGAGGCGCCATCCCCTTCGCTGACCAAGATGATACTCAACGACACCTTCATCGGCCACGACTCGCGCATCCTAGCAAGCAACGGAGACAAGGAGACATTGACCCTGGAACTTCGTTTCTCAAGAGAGATGGATTGTGACTCTGTTCGTCAGTCAATCAACATCACATCCACTACTGGTGATGGATCTGTAGCGGTCATCGATACCAGTAGTGTCGATTGTCTGACTACCGATCTCCTGGACGAGCCATTGTTCTATGGCGCGGTGCCCTCTNTCTGGAGGTACCGTACAACCATTACGAACGTTGCTAACGGTATTCATACAATTACTGTCAACAACGCCACTTCTGCTAGCAAGAACAGCTTCACTGGCTCCAAGGACCACCTGATGTTCCGCATTGGTCAAATCGACAATCCCATGGTCTTCCCTTTCAAGGCAAACTACAGCTCAACACTGCTTTTCAGCAGCAACTCAATCACAAAGCGTGCATCTGAGACATCCGGTACCCAGGAAGATGCTTTCTACGTTCAGCACAAGGCTCCAGGTGCCGACAAATGGCGATACTCTCTTACCTGGGGTGCAGAATGGTCCGATTGGATGGACTACCAGGGTGGCAACAGCACACTGGACAAGCAGACCTGGGCAGGTACCAAGAAACAGAAGTGGACTGGCGACCATGTCAAAGTACAGTACTGGTCCAAGGCAGCGGGCAGTAGCGATCATCTCCAGGAGGGTGATGTTTATGGATCTGCAGAGCACATGCGTCGTTTCCCCCACTTCTTCGTCCATGGCTCATTCAACCAGTATGGCTATGATTCTGGTCTCGACAACAAGATGAAACTTGTTGGCAACAGTACTTGGGAATACGACTTTATGACCGAGTGGCCTTCCCAGTTCCAACTCAATGTGTGGGGCATGACTGAGGACGGCGTACCAGACGTCACCGCCGCATTTGGTGATATTGACAACGACACTGTGCTTGATCGCATTGGCCCGACGTCTCTCGAGATGTCTGTCGTCAACATCACCAACCATGGACCCGAATCGCCCTTCCTTGCATGGCGCATCCACTTCAGTGATGCCTCTTTCCGTTATGCACTGATCCCCGTTGGCAACCGCTGGAGACAGTTGGCTCTGTTTATCTTGCTGGCAGTTATACCTCCTGTCACGGCCTTTATTGGTATCTGGGCTTACCGCAAAGCCTTTTACGGAGTTAAGTTCAACCAAATCGGCCTGGCAGATCCTAAGTCTTTCATCCCCGTTGCTATCAGAAATAAATTCAGCAAAAGAGAGGTGTTGAACGAGAAGGATGCAGGCATGTCGTCTAGCTCCGAGACTGTTGGCGATGTCGTCGTGGACAACGGCGGAATAGTTACTGCTGGTGCGATGGTCAAGCGCAGAACTGTCCTCATCGGCACAATGGAATACGACATCTCAGACTGGAACATCAAAATTAAGATTGGAGGTCTCGGAGTCATGGCCCAACTCATGGGAAAGAACCTCCAGCATCAGGATCTGATCTGGGTAGTACCCTGTGTTGGTGGTATCGACTACCCTGTTGATACCCCTGGCGAGCCGGTCGATGTCACTATCCTCGGCAAGGTCTATGAAGTCCAAGTTCAGTACCACAAGCTTGAGAACATCACTTATATGCTCCTGGACGCCCCTGTTTTCAGAAAACAAACAGCGAAAGAGCCCTACCCTGCTCGTATGGACGACCTCGACTCCGCAATCTACTACTCTGCCTGGAATCAGTGTATCGCTGAGGCGTGTCGTCGCTTCCCTATCGATCTTTACCACATCAACGACTACCACGGCACCATCGCTCCTCTTTACCTCCTGCCTCAGACTATTCCAGTATGTCTCTCACTTCACAACGCGGAGTTCCAGGGTCTCTGGCCGATGAGAAACGCAAAGGAGAGAGCTGAGGTGTGTTCCGTCTACAACCTTTCCGAGTCTGTCGTTGCCAAATACGTGCAATTTGGTGAAATTTTCAACCTGCTGCATGCTGGCGCGAGCCTCCTTCGTATCCACCAGAAGGGTTTCGGTGCTGTTGGTGTCAGTAAGAAGTACGGAAAACGTTCTTGGGCACGTTATCCTATCTTCTGGGGGCTCAGCAACATTGGTGCTTTGCCTAACCCTGACCCTTCGGATGTTGCGGCATGGGACAAGAAGCTCGCTAACCCCAAGGACGCTGTTATCGACGAGGTCTATGAGTCTACCAGAGGCGGTCTCAGACGCCAAGCTCAGGAGTGGGCTGGCCTTGAGATCAAGCCCGATGCTGACCTGTTTGTCTTCGTTGGTCGCTGGAGTATGCAANAGGGCATCGATCTGATCGCTGATGTCTTCCCGGCCATCCTCGAGAAGAACCCCAACGTCCAGCTGCTCTGTGTCGGCCCTTGTATCGATCTTTACGGCAAATTCGCCGCTCTGAAGCTGGAAATCATGATGAAGAAGTATCCTGGTCGTGTCTACTCCAAACCAGAGTTCACAGCTCTTCCGCCCTTCATCTTCTCAGGCGCAGAATTCGCTTTGATCCCTTCTCGAGACGAACCTTTTGGATTAGTCGCTGTCGAGTTCGGGCGCAAGGGTGCTCTCGGTGTTGGTTCGCGTGTTGGCGGTCTTGGGCAGATGCCCGGCTGGTGGTACACGATCGAGTCCCAGACTACCAAGCATCAGATGCACCAGTTCAAAATGGCTATCGATGGCGCTCTGAAGTCGAAGTATGAGACGAGAGCCATCATGCGCGCCAGAAGTAGCGTACAGCGCTTCCCTGTCGCACAGTGGAAGGAGGACCTCGAAATCTTGCAGTCGAAGTCCATCAAGATTCACAACAAGCGTGTTGAGAAAAAACAGCGCAACGGCGGCATGTCTGTTGCCACGACCCCCTGGGGCAGTGGCTACAACACCCCTAACTTGCCTGGTTGGATGACTCCTAGTGGGTGGACCACCCCTGGCGCTAGTACACCGTGGGGTAGAGGCACACCTAACCCTAGCAGACCCTCTTCTCCTACTCGTGCAAGAGATACTGCAGATTCCTCACCGACAATTTCTCGTGACAACTCACTGTCTCTTGGCACTCGTGCAGGCCCAGGCCATGTCCAAACCAGGGCTCGCAGTTTCTCCGGATCTCGTCCTGCTCTCTCCCGCAGAAACTCGGCTGAAGCAACTCAGAATAGAAACCGCCTTTCAAGAATCGAAGACGAGGAAGTCGCCATTTCACGTGAAGAGGCACAGCAGGCCAAAGAACAAGCACAAGCAGAGGCTCGCTCCGGCTTCCCCTTCTTGAACCAAGATCCATTTGGTGCTAACACTCCCTATACCTTCTCGCCTGCCGCTACTCCTGGAGTTGCTAGCCCCTCCGCATCATCACCATTCTTGCCTTTCCCTCCTTCTCTGGGTCGATCAGCGATTGCCGAATCCACTCTGACCGTTGACAAGGTCATCGAGCAGAAGGAAGACAAAACACCTCAAGATTTGCTTCCTTTCTTCACTGACAGTACTGGATTGTACTACCGCACTTTCGAGCGCAAGCTTGAAGACCTCAGTGGAAAGAACTCGGAATCTGCTTTGTGTATTGAGGAATACCTTGAGAAGTCTGAGAAGCAGTGGTTTAACCGTATGCACGAGGTCAAGATGGCTAGGGAGACTCCTGCAGCCACTCGTGCCAACTCACCCACTGGTCAGTTTAACAGCAACAACCTCGATCCTGAGAAGGAGACCGCCGATCAGTTCCTGCTGCCCCAGGACTATCAAGCTCCTACCGGTGTCCGCCGCTTGATGATGTACAAGATTGGTGACTGGCCTATCTACTCTTTCTTCCNNCTTGCACTCGGTCAGATCATTGCTGCGAACAGCTACCAGATTACCCTGCTCACTGGAGAAATTGGTGAGGCTGCAAGCAAGCTCTACGTCGTTGCTTGTATCTACCTCGGCGCTTCATTGGTGTGGTGGTTTGTGTTCCGTCGTTTTGCTTTGATCTACACTATTGCGCTCCCCTGGTTCTTCTATGGTTTTGCCTTCTTCCTGTTGGGTATGGCTCCTTATGCAGCTACTACCTCTGGACGTGGCTGGGTTCAAAACGTGGCTACCGGATTCTACTCGTTTGCCAGTGCCGCAGGCTCCTTCTTCTTTGCACAAAACTTTGGTAGCACCGGATCAGCACCTGTCAGGACCTGGGGCTTCCGTGCTTGCATGATTCAAGGAACTCAACAGCTTTACATCGTTGGTCTATGGTATTGGGGCGACAAGCTCTCGGCACTCAGCGACAGCGGCCAAGGCGCGTCCACTTTGGTAACTTATGGCTCTACCATGACAGCGATTGGCGTGCCGATCGCCGTGTTCCTCTGGGCTGTTGGTATCCTTCTTTGGCTCGGCTTGCCTGCCTTCTACCGTCAAGCACCCGGTGCAGTACCCTCCTTCTACACCGCTGTGATGAGACGTAAGATCATCGTCTGGTTCTTCGTTGCAGTTTTCGTGCAAAACTACTTCCTCGCTTCCATTTATGGTCGCAACTGGAAGTACCTTTGGAGCTCCAAGCACGCACCCGGCTGGGCTATCTTCCTCTTGATCGTGCTCTTCTTTGTCATCATCTGGGCCTTGTTGCTATGGTGGTTCTCACAACTGAGTACTACACACTCCTGGTACATCCCTATCTTCGCCATCGGTCTGGGCGCACCCAGATGGTGCCAGATTCTGTGGAGTTGCAGTAACATCGGCATGTACTTGCCATGGGCTGGCAGTCCCGTAGCCTCTGCACTCTTGGGCCGTGGTCTTTGGCTCTGGCTCGGTGTACTTGACTCTGTTCAAGGTATCGGTTTCGGTATGATCCTGCTGCAAACCTTGACTCGCTTCCACATCACATTTACCCTTGTGGCCGCTCAAGTCATCGGTTCCGTTGCAACTATCCTATCTAGAGCCACAGCTCCTGATGCTACTGGTCCTGGTGACGTCTTCCCTGACTTCTCTGTCGATTGGAAGAGCGGTCTCGCAAGCGCCGACTTCTGGATCTGCCTGCTCTTCCAACTCGCAATCTGCGTTGGTTTCTTCACCTTCTTCCGCAAAGAGCAGCTCTCCAAGCCCTAAGCTCTTTTTTCCTTGTTCATTTCTGTATAACATTCTTCTGGTGGGAAAAGACAATGTTTGTCTGGTGTTGAGTGTGTGTATTTTTGTAATAGCCTCTTCTTCGAAAAGTCCAAACATACATAAGACTTTTGTTTTGTATGCTTTTGTTGTTTTTGTTACTTGTTGGTTTTTTGTATTGCGGTTTTTTGTCTTGTTTGCTGGTCAAATTTTTTACAGCATCACCATCATTACTATACCCTATAGATAGCATTGTCAAGCATTCTTTCAACCTCTGAAGCTTTCCTTGAACCAGTAATGACAAGCTGTTCTACCATCGTCTCTGATTACCACCAGGTCACTGTCCCATACCAGCCCGGCACATCTCGACTCCCACCACTTGCTGTATGATTGCCGAAAGACTACATGAATCTATCTTTCTTGTTACACGGGGATCCGGAGCATGCGCTGGTTGTCCGAGTGACACTGACCCCTTGGATGGATGGTTCGCGGTGAAGTTGTCCTCGAAGTTTTCGATGATCTTCTTTTCGATCTGTCGGGCCTGGCGCCTCTTCTGTCTGTTGTTGAAAAGGAAAGGAAAGAAAGTGGATGTCGATTTACTTGGGAAGGTTGTAAGTGCTCAGAAGGCCTTAAACAGCTCAAGAGTGGATCTACTTGGATGATGTCGATGAAGCGAGGAAGCTTGTATGGGTGCTGAAAAGGCTCTGAACAACGCAAACTTGCTGTTCAAGAGGCCGAGCTTGTAATTCTCTCTACTCAACCCTCCTCTGTAATTTGGGAGCTCTAATCTTACTCTTCATCCAATCGGGTACGAAAGCCTTAATACCCAATACTTGTTCCTCAGCGCCAACACTCTTGACGAAGAATCTGTCCTCGGGGCTGAAAGTGCTGGGTTCACCAGTGACTTGCAAATCAGTCATCAGCTCCAACCTGCACATTGCCAACCCAACGTTTCCAACACCGTTGATCCATTTGCCCGGCTTGCCTCTCTTGCCCTCGATCGCAATTGCCGTGTCGCGCGCTGGCGTTGCAAATGCGGTGTCAGGGTCATAAGAAATCTTTTCTGGCGGTTGAGAGGAGGCATCGAAAAGTGACACTGGCAAAACTCGTCGTCTCACAACTCCGGTATGATGGGTACGGATCGTGAGTTCTTGACCCACATAACAACCCTTNTTGAAATCTATGCCTCCCATAATGTCGAAGTTGGTGTTCATGGGTAACACATCGTCGCGAGGGATCTCATCTTGACCTTCAGGGACACCGCGGATGTATCTTCGTATCGTGTAGGAGTCGAGTCCTGCATCGCTCAATCCTTGCATAGAAGCATGTTGGTCCAATGGCTTTGTCGAAGGCAACAAGATTCTTTGGCCTAAGCCTGTTGCTCTTGCATCCACCATGGCGATATTGCCTTCTGCGTCGACATTGGAGCCTTCGCCTGAACTGTTGGTATGTGGAGTCCATTTTTGGTCCTCCCTCCACGCCGCCCAGATATCCAATTCACCCTCTTCCAACAGCCTGAGCTGGAACTTGGACCGTAGCTTGTGCCTCTTCAGATGTTTTAGCAGGTTGCTTGTTTGTTGCTCATCGACTTCGACCAGATACCCAGGATCGTCGGTCCTGTTGTGCTCGGCGTGGAAGTTTGAACCCAGAGTCGGATACACGAATACATCGTGCAGCACTTTTCCTTGGGCGGTAAGGAAAGCGGCGAAGAATGGTGAATGCGAAGTAGGGTTAACATTGTTTGTCAAAATGCCTTGGAGGAACTTGGGCGCATCGGGACCGTGGAGGGAAATCAAGCGGCGGGTGGACAGTTTTGCTGCACCAGAGGGTGGAGGCGTGGGTGGGAGTGGTGTCGTCGCCGTCGAGTATGCGCGTTTGGTCTTGGGNAGACAACGGAGACAGACAAATGGCTGTCTGGGATTTGCGGTAGCCATGCTTGGAGTCGCGACCTTGTTGTGCTAGATACTAAGGCGATCGATAACATGTCGAGTAGGAGCTTTGGGAGTGCTGAAGATGAATTTCGCTGACATCATCCGAGGGCTTTTTTTGGCCGAGGGTTTTGACAACAGCAACCTTCGCTCATGGCAATCCCAGCATCCATTCACACTATAAATATACATGTCTAGCGCTCGGGAACAACACAAGGTAAAGTTCGTCAAGAATCTGACTCAAATGAATGTCGTGTTTTATATTGTGTCCTATGGTTTAGACCAATTGATGTCTGCTCCGTCCCACCATATAGTCTGTAATCAAACAGGGCCTCTCTTGGGACCCTTGTTCTTCTCGCTCTTCACTACGCCATTAAGATAGTCAAGGAGAAATCCTTTAGCTTCCACTGGTGTAGATGGCGACTTAAGTCCATCATTCTCTCCNCCGTTGCTCACCACCGAAGAAGCGCTAGCCAGCCGTGACCTGAAAAGTGAGGAATCTGATGGTAGAGGCGCCCCTGAGTTGTTTGACATGGCTGATCCAGATCTACTCTCAGCCTGAGAAAGCCCAGGATTCTGCTTTGCAAACAAGGCGAGGAGCGCATTACGTTGCTCTCCACTATTTTGCATGGGCTGCTCCGCGCCCGGACTTGATCCTGACATCTCCGCCTTTGGTCTTTGCAGAATCTGTGGTTGGAACTGTTTTGGTGCCTCTTGTGCTTTTCTTGGTACAGACTGCTTCAGTGCTGCTTGCTTTGGCGTGGGCTGCTTAGGAGGCGGCGGTTGCCTCACCTGAGGCATCTCGGGTGATCCGTTTTGATCAGCTCGGGGCGAAGGCCTTTGTAGAATGGTGAAATTGCCCGGCGATTCATTCTTGTTACCTTGTCGCAGTTTGTGCGGAGTTTGAATCGACTCCGAAGATGGAGGCGCAGGTGAACCTCTATTGGCTGCCGAGCCAGGTCTTGGTAGTATCGACATTGGAGCACGTGGAGCATCAGGAGCAAAGTTTTTACTCGAAGCCTCTGGCGCAGCTCTGTCCTGTGCTGCTTGGACTTCTTGTACAACTTGCTTCGCTGGGAACATGTCTGTCTTGGTCTGTGCAGGAGGTGGGGTCGGTTTAGCCTTTGGTAATGTTCTTGTCAACATGGCCAGACTTGCGTTTCTTTGTTGAGGAGTTGGTGCCGTTGCAGTAGCCGCCGATGTTGTAGGCGTCGTCGAGGCAGGATTCTGGGCAGTATGGAATGGAAGGGTCATTTGAGGAGGTTGAGAAACCGGAGCAGCTCTAGGAGTATTGGGAGACTTGAAAAGACCCAACAAAGAATTCTGGTGTTCAGATCGTCTACGAGCGTGCTGTGCGTCTCCTGTGCCTTGCTGCTGCTGCTGGTGGGCTTGCATGTGATTCTGGCTGGGACTAGGGAAAGACATAGACCCGTTGCCATACGGCATGGCGTTGTGACTGATGGGCGATTGCGAAGGTGCCTTGAAAGCACTCAGCAAATTCATAGCATGGTTATTAAGTCTCGGAGCCGGTAACTGAGATGCTGATGGAGCGATTGGACCGTGTGCAATTGGCGCAGGATGGCCACCAGGGAACAGCTGCTGTTGCATCGAAGGATGTGGACCTTGAGGATGTATATGATGAACAGCATGCGGAGGCTGCTGCGACATGTGTGACATTTCCGGCACGACGCGTTGCAGGTTCTCGTGAGCATTTTGACCAAAGAAGCCTGGCGGATGGAGAGACACATTGCGCTGGTGAGCAGGTGAAGGGAAGGGGAAGCCGGGAGGAGGTTGTTGTCTGACAGCAGGTGAAGGCTGGTGATGCTGATAGTGTGGAGTACCGGGCTCTGGAGGAGTACTGGTGACTTGATCCAGAGGGGTGACTGGAGGCAGATCGTTGTTTACTGGAGGAGCCAGTCCACCAGCAGAAGGATTTCCACGAAGCATGGCAAGTAGTGCGTTCGCCTGGTTGCCCTCGCCGTTCGCTGTGTTGGGTGAATCCTGACCTGGCACATTGACGCTCAACAAACGTTTGAGCTCAAAGGCGGCATTCGCAGCAGGGGCTTCTACAGCCGGTGAATCCGATGGAACATCCACAGCTTCCTCGACAACAGATTCGACCTGTGCTTGGCGAGCAGCATCACGCTTCTTNTGCTGGTTGATCCACTTCTTCAAAGGTGGCAAGAAAGGAGCGACCATGTACAGTTTGTTGGCACTCACGGTGCCCTGGTCAGCGTTGGAGTCTTGGTGGTGCGAGATGACACGGTTGTTCTGTCTCTTGTTGGTATATGAGGGTAGATCGGTCAAGCGATACCAAGCAATTTTCNNTACAGCTAGTTAGCATACTATCACGGGCTGCGAGAGTGGCTTGGATAGACGAACGCTAATCTCCTTGCGGGTCTTTGGTTCAAAGTGAGTTTCGAGAGGGACACCGCGGAAGACAAACATTCGCAAATGCTGTTCACGCATAGTCACGTCGATGTATTTCTGGTCGTCATTGGCCAGGCCAGCGGCAGCAATGTCATAGCCCGTCTCTTCCCAGACTTCACGGATGGCACAGTCAAGATCTGGTTCGTCCTTGTTGATCTTTCCACGAGGAAAACTCCATGTTGCACTCTTNTTCCAGCCCTTGACGAGGACTACTTGATCCATGTCATGGTTGAGCAGGATGGCGCCTCTGACAGGGACGCGGGTTTTGTAGGCGAGAAACTCTTGGTAGGCGGCGGTGTGTTGCGAGTCGGAGAAGGTAGACAGAAGGGGACAGTGTTGGAAGATACGAAGACAAAAGTCCCTTAGGTTGAGCGAGGGTAGCGAGGGGTCAGTGGGACGGATGAAATCCTCATAGAACCACTGGGCTTCTTCGACCTGGAAACAGATTCGGGCGACGCTTTCAAGCTCTTCTTGGGGAAGGTTGATGATGAAGCGGACACACAAGTCATCTAGCCAATCGACTAGCTGCATTTTTGATTCTTGCATTCTGACCAGTGTCGCGCAGCATGTCCGGGCTCTGGAGGTGGCCTAGGTGAAGGCGTGTGGTTCCCGTGCAGTACAGGAATGACCGAGCCTCGATCCGATCTAAAGAGGCTTCTGGTTTGAGGATAAGTGAGGGTGTGGATGAATACTTGTCGTGTTAGGAGATGGCGCGTGTGAGGGTAGACGGACGACCTGTCGGTCTCTCTTTGGATGCCCGCGCTTGCTGTCGCGACGTGCGTCACTGCGAGCTCCTTCCCACCTGGCCTGTGCACCACTCCCAAGTCCCTCCCAGCGACAAACAGTGATATTTTATGCTGTAAAAATACACAAATGCTTCCAAGTTAAGACTGAGTCCAAAGAGATCTCATTAAATCACGACTCTCAGTGGATATTACTCTGTTCTCAGAAGGACTCGTGCATTTTGACAGCTTCCATATGACTGACTTTGGCACCTGGGGAGGCTGAACACTCGTAAATCTGTCGCATCAACTCTCTTCAACCTTTACGTCCACACACAACAACCATGCCTGGCGACGACGACTTGGTTGAGGCCGCGAAGTCCACTGCGGTCGACTACTATGATCTGTTAGGAATTACATTCGAGAATTCCAGCGAATCGGATATTCGACGTGCCTACCGTCGTACAGCTCTGAAATACCACCCCGACAAANATGCCGACAAACCCGACATCGTCGAAAAGTTCCACCTGCTACAGATCGCAAACGACGTCCTATCGAGTCCCGAATACAAAGCTATATATGACAATGCTCGTCGCGCCAAACAAGAGAGGGAGGAACGCCACCAAGCCTTTGAGGGAAGGCGTCGTCAGATGAAAGAGGACCTCGAAAATCGCGAGAACGCTAGTCTGAAGAGAAAACATCAGGAAGAGGAAGAAGGCGACAAGCTGCAGCGCGAAATTCAACGTCTGGCTGCTGATGGCAAGAGACGACGCTTGGAAAGGCAAGAGCAGCTGAACCGCGAGCGGCTAGAAGAGGAGGAACGCCTCGATCGCGAAAGGAATGGATACACATCTCCACAATCTGCTCCATCTCAAGGCGTCGCTGATATTGACCGCTCCATCAAGGTCGTCTGGTCACACGAAAACGAGGACATCAACAAGGACCGCTTGACATCCATGTTCACCTCATTTGGCAAACTGCAGGACGTGGTCATACTCAAACCCAAAAAGAAGCGCCTGGGGGAAAGCAAGTCAAAGAGCCTAATCTCAAGTGCTCTTATAGTCTACGAATCCGTAGTGGGAGCCCATGCCGCAGTCTCAGACTTCAAANAACGTCAGTTAGAACCAGACTTCAAACTGCTCGACTCAGTCTACTGGGCATCAAACAAGGAGCCCGATTTTCTCCAACGTCCATCAACACCAGTGTCCGCCTCACCAGCCACAGAACCAAAGTCAGCATCGCGACCTATACATGAAATACCTGGTATGAACTCACCAATCACCCCGCTCAAACAAGCAGGAGGTGGCCTGCGCAAGGTTCCTTCCTTTGCGTCCTTCAGTAGCGCCAAGAATTCACCAGTCGCTCCTTCCGCCGTATCGAGCCCTAGTCTGGAAGAGCTCACTATGATAAGGCTGAAGAATGCTGAGAAACGGCGTCTCGAGGAACAAATTCGCAAGCAGGAAGCCGAGGACGAAGACGAAGCTTGATAATCACTCTCTCAATGGATGTACGTACTTGACAGGATGACACTCTGCAATCGAATGGTGCTAATTAGCTGGCGTGAAGAAGCTGGAGAAAGCAAAAAGTAATGATACCCAATTTTGATACACATAGGTGACGTCTCTCCACTCCGAACATGAGCTGCTTACGTGCTGTAAAAAGGCAGAAAGTCTTTCATCTGCAGCATCTGTCCACTGAGAGCCCCAAGAATGCCTGGCTCTCAATGGACACTCTCCTAACTCGTTCACCATTGTGACTTTTTATGGCTGTTGTTTGACTGCTTGCTTTACTCGAGAGTCGTTCATAACTTGGCCTTGTTATCTACTAACGACCCCAACTGCTCTTTCATGGTTGCAGTCATGCCCTCAGACCTTGGCCTCCTGCTTTCCCGATCCACAAATACATGCACAAATTCGCCAACAGCCTTCACTTCCTCAACACCTCGTTTGAAAACACCAATTTCGTAGGTAACACTGCTCTTCCCTAGCTTCTTGACTCGGAGCCCGAGATCAACCAGCGCAGGAAAGCCCACCGGAGCTAGGTAATCGCAATGCGAGTGTACCACCAGTCCGATTAGAGGTGACGTTGGCGGATCTAACTTGCAATGCGTCATGAGGTATGTGTTGACAATGCTGTCGAAANNCTGTACAAGAAAAGGTGTGAGTAGCTTTCGTCAAGGTCCGGCTTGGCGAGTAAGAAACACATACAGGAAGTAATACACGCTGTTGTTCATGTGGTCGTACATGTCATTGTCGCTNCCTACATGAACGCGCGGTCAGGTATTATTGCATTATACAAGCCACTCTTAGATGACCTACCATCGGGTCCGGTATTCGAGATGGAACCCATAATCTCGCAGCCGTCGCTTCTTCAACTCCGCTATATTCGCCATGACCGGCTTAAAATTCGAGTTGCTCGTCCTGTGCAGGTCTGCTTGCAGATGAATGCTTTGGAGGCTTGTTGACAAGGTGATGTTCAAGGGTAGTTGCATGTCTACCGAACTAATCTTCGGTACCAGTCACTCAAATCGAGCCGAGGCACACGGGTAAACCACGGAATATCTCTATCGATGCGCATAACGCGCCGGACTTCTGTTCATCCTTGATTGTTGCATGCATGCATGCATGGCCGGCAAGGCTGCATCACAAGGATCATGGCGAACCGCGATGATGTCTGCTAGTAATCACCAGGCAACCCGCCTTACCAAGGCCAAGTACAAACACCTTTCAGCTCGCCCATCTTTCTGTTTTCGTCCTTTTCTCTCTGCTGCCCTTTCCGCCATGATATAGTTAGTCACTCGCTATAAAACACTTTCGATCGCCCACATATCGTACATAATGTTTCCGATAGCTCGACTCTGCGCGACTTTGCTGCTCACATACGCTTTTCGTCTCACCGCGTCGCAACAACCAGAACCGCAAGACCTAGAAGCAAGAAACCAAGGCGGAGGCTGGACAAATGCTTACTGCATTTCTTCGAACCAAGACCTCACTGCTGCAACAAGCGCCCAATGTCCCTCCTGGGCACCTATAAACTGCAACGCGATCCAAGAATCTAACNTAGTGAGCCCGTGCCTAAGAACTAGCAGCACTGCCATCTGCTAAACTAAAATGCGTAACAGCTGTTGCACACCGAGCACCTACTGCGCCCGCGCCTCTGATAACACAATCGGCTGCTGTCCCTGGGGCCAAACTTGCAACCCTGTCGTCGCTGGGGGAGGAGCAGGAACCTGGCACCCGCAACAGCCTACTACATGGCAGCAACCGCAAGCTTCAACCGTCTACGTTACAGAAACGCATCCGACAACGACTTTGGTATATGCAGCAGGCCAGAACACACAGCAAGTCACGACTGTGTATAATGGCGTTGGTGTTGGAGAAGGGCAGGGGCAGTATTGCTCCACACTATATGCGCATGGCGGCAACCTGCCTACAACTGAGGCAGGCACGTGTGGCACTATATTGATCGCCAATGCAGCAGCGAAGGGATTGAAAGCACCAATGACCACGCTTATATGCGTACTCCTCGCTCTTGGTGGTGGAGCATTGCTACACATGAGAGCATAGGCATAATGACATGAATTATGGTCGTCCTTTTGTCTTCTCAATGTGCACTTTGTGGGGTATTGCTTCCGCTCACAACTGATAAGTTGGTCACAAAGCGAGGACTGGTCGATATATCGAGCGGACCAAAGGGTAGAAAGCAAAAGCAGCGATGGGGCGTCCCTTGAATCATCAGCGGCGACTAAAGGATCACTGTCAATCCTATTCGAGTTCCAGAAGATTTGTTCTCTCAACCATGATTGAACCAAGTCTGAGAGTGTGCTTCCAGGAGTTCTGCTCATGATTGGTCCAGTTAGTTCGTGCCATCTCCAGAGCTCGAGGACTCCATATGTCATCCATGAATGACGATGAGATCAGACGAGGTATAATGGGACACTTACACCATCCCACGAAAGAACGAAGACCAAGCAACACAGAGCTTCCACTAAACTTCACACAAAGAAAGGACTGAGGCATCGTGCGTGGCCATCTCGCTCTGAGGGAGCTTGAAGATAACTTCGAGGTCTATGGCAAAGTGTACAGGAGGTCTGATTCTTCACTGGATCCGCGGTACGGGAAGGCGCTGGTCTCCTCAGATTACAGACACTGACAAACTGTTTGGATATGACCTCGTATGACGTTCTTCGCTGCTGTCGAGAGGCAGAGATGTAGCCCTCTCCATAGCCCAGGTTGGGCCCTTCTTAAATGCTTGTTCGTTGTGGTTGCTCTGCAGTTGCTTGGTTCTTCGGATCTCTCTTGCCATCTCTTGCATGGTTTCTCATTGATGGTGGTTGGTATTTGGTTTCATCGATGACGTGGGATGGTTGACGAGCTTGGTATTGACAAGTCGATGGTTTATTTAAAGGGAGTGGCAGATCGGTGTGGTAACAGGCTTCGATGGGATGAACGGCTTTGCAATCGAGATCGGGACAGACGAGATAACCGAGTGACGACGGTCGGGATCAAGGCGATGACTGAGCGATGACACGCCGTATTCTCGCCTCTACGGGCAAGGAGGAAAGGAGGTATAACGAGAGATAAATGATGAGAGATGAGAAAGAAATGACAAGGATGAGAGAAGTGGAGAAGCGATAAGCAAGGAAAACACAGTAAGGAAGCACGATGGAACAAGGAAAGGGCAACCTCACAGAACGTTTTCTCATGACAACAGCGGACGCACCTTCTCTGGATAACGTCTCTCTTACCAGCCGATATTTTTTCATTCATGCTAGGCACATAGAAACATCGCTATGGTACACATAGACATGGTATTAAACATTGCTTGTCGAATAACATACTTGCATTGTGACTTTAGCTAAGTACAAAACCTCACACTCTGATTTTCGTGTTGCGACTCCATGCTGAACTTATAGGCTTTTCGTAGCATTTTCTGTGAGCCAAGAATCGATATCCCTTACTTGGCAGATTGTAGAGCCAGAGAGGCATCACGAATGGGACCCGGTATCGAAGGAGTAAACTGTGCTTTCCTCATCGAGAACGTCATCTACTCGACCGTGATCAAGAATGCTTGAAGAGCCCCATAAGCGCGACAAAGTGCAGGTCTATCGCCTGCCTTGACGGCTTGCTTCATCCTCTGGATCAGACCAATGACCTCTGGCAGCGCGAACACTCTCATGGAGTATTCTTGGACGATTTGAGTGGTGATTCGGCCGAACTCTTCGGCAAGGGGGTCTGGTCCGAAACGATCAGAGAAAGACAGGTCTTCGCTAGGCGCGATTGACGGGGTAGATGCTGGTGTGGCTGACGGAGTTCCGTAAAGCATGGGAGCCGTCATGTGCTGGGAATGGTCCGATGTTTCTTGCTTGATAGGTGATGGCTCGTCATCGTCTGTCATGTCGATGACAACACGGCCACGAACACGAGGTTGGGCTGGCAGCTCTTGCGGCATGGGTGGGGTCTGTGGAGATGGGGCAACAATGTTGGTCATTGGTTCTTGAAGCTGATGCCATTGGTTCGATGGTAGAGATGGATGCGGCGATATATTAGCCTGTCATACAGGTCAGTGATCATGAGCCACGAAGTTTGAATGATAGNNCCTCACATCCGTTGCAGTTTCGTCCTCGGCACAATCGAACTCAGTTAAGCTGGATGAGTCTGAATCGTCCTCACTTTCAGAAGGACTGAGCGATTGTGAGTGGTCTCTGCATCCGTGTTTCGAGTCCAAAGCAAGTACTTTGGACAGAGTACCGTCTGTCTTTTGAAAGCAATGTTTGCCGCTAGCTACATGTTGCAGAAGCGCGACCATCTGTTCACCCCTGAGCCAGAATTTGTACATGATTAGATAGACTGTCTTGTTCTTGGTCCTGCCAGTTGAAAGTCCCGTCTTCACAGGAAGAAATTGGAGAGTCATTCTCTCCATGCCGCTGTCCTGACAAGCAGCACAACAGACATGTCTCGAGTAGCTCTCGGGACTGGCTACGTCGGTGTGCTTAGTGCTGAAAACTCTCGTGGTGAAGCGAGGGAATGAGGTGTTTGGACCGCCTGCGATAGCGTTGCGTCGACAGCGATCGATAACCTCATCAAAGCTTGGGAAGACGCCGAGATACTTTCTCGATGGCTGATTGTGATGACCAATCCAGATCGAATTGTTCTCAGACTGGAAAGGAGCAACCTGAAGAGACCACTTGGAGGGGTCCGAGCCATGATTTCCAGGGTCGCTCACAGGCGCGAAACATTGCCAGACGATTCGAGGCATTGCGTGTGCGGTGAGATGGGAGAGAACTTGTGCCCGATCTGATATTTAACAGTTCAGTAAACTGTCGAAAGCAAGAGAGGTATCAGGAAACCATCACCAAGACTGGTCTGACGGTCTTTGAGGGTGAATGTGTTTATTTTTTTGTGATTGTGTTGTGGTCTCGCGTACGGAAGGTGGGAAGAACACGAGTGGAGCAAACAAAGAAACAACGGGAAGTTGCAGTTCGAATGTTGCACCACAAAGACGCACGGATTCCGTGTAGAAAATTCCGGTCGGTCGAATTGCCCTTTAGACTTGAGGTAAACAAGTCGACTTACAGATAGGATTACTGCATAGGTACCTACCACGGCTTTTTCTCATCCATCCTCTTCCAAAGCGACCTTATAACTGTTCATCGCCTACGATCGGTCTCTCTAACCACCATAATACGAGGCGCTAGTTCGCTTGACTTGAGATTCCTCCACATACCTCTTCCAAGTACTGCGACATCTTCAAGGACTGACCATGGTGGGCGATCAGATACACCTTCAAGTCCCTCTTAAGCTCCTTCACACGTTCTTTATCACCAGCGAGGAGCGGAACCTTCAAAGAAAGCGCCATCTCCTCGACAAGATCGTCGTCTTCAGCGCTCGGATACTTGACATAGACCTCGCGCAACAAATTCAACAGCTCTTTCTTCATTAGCGTTTCGCTGGTCGGGACTTCGGGTCCAACCTGGGCGGTGTCTGTTGTCTCCTGGTTCCGGCTAGAAGACGAGTCGGTTGAGTTGGCGATGGTGACTTGAGGGAGGCTGGGCTGAGGCGGCTTCGGGGACATTGGGACTACTGAGGGTGTGGCAGACTTCGACGCTACAGAGACGGTTGGAGCATGACAAGAAGGGGTCTCAGTCAATGCTGTAGGGCATGACACAGCTCTTCCTGCATCAATCTCAGAGCTGTTTCCTGCAGGGAATGACTGGATGCGCTCTGTTGACTCGTGAACTGTAGTGTCGTTGTCCTTCTGAGCATCAAACATGGCAATCCGACGCTCGCCAAGCTGCTTGAGGAGCTTGCTGTACATAGGCTCAATGACCAGACTGAAACCGTCAGTAATGATTCGAACAAGTTGAAAGGGCCGCCTTACTCATCTGCACAGCCGATATGTCCTACAGTCATCCCAATCAAGTGCTTGATACCAGCTATGAATTCGTCACGGGCACTGACACCGCCAAACTCGAGCAGAATGATACCTCCAGTCATCTCGTCGATTGACTCGCTAACACTCCAGGTGTTGTCCTTACTCAAGATGACCTTGAGGGACTTCTCACTGCTGGACAGCACATACAAAGCATGCTGCTCACCAATCTCGAATGCACAGCCAGTCCTAGGGTCGATCAGGGATCCTTCGCCAGATTCAATAGTGAAGACGTTGGTTCGGTACATCAGTTTGAGATCCTGTCCAGTGAGGTGATAGGCAAGCATGCATACTTCGTTGATCTGCAGCAGGGAGCGGGTGGGTCTCTGTACGTCAGTATGCTCGGCAGGCGTTCTTGAGCGACCTCTAACTCTAGGGTTCTTTGACGCGGTTGAGGCAGGTAAGGTAGCTTTATATGAGGTCTTGGTCTTGCTACTTCTTCTGGCTTGTGTAAGAAATGAGTCTGCAGTGGCCCGTCTCTTGGATGGAGGATCGGGAGAGTCTATGAAGGGGCCTCCGTCCAGACCATTCACGAACTGTGTTTTCATTTTCTGGAGATTGCGTTTCTTTTGAATAATGCGCAATGGTGTATCGTCGAGATCATCGAATACTTGTGCTGCTGGACTACCACGTTTGGTGGGTGTGCTTGTCAATCGTCTCTTCGAAGAGCTCAGACTGCCTTTGTTCGTGCTTTGAATAGACTCGGGACTCTGGAAGATAGAAACACTCCCCTTAGCAAGACCGTAGGACTCGTGATAAGTGCCGTCAGCCTTCCAAAATTTGTACTCGCCATCATTCTGACGTTTGACAATAGCGAAAAGTTTCTGCAATCCGGTACGTTTGGACAGACGCACGTAGAACGGATAGATGATGACCTTGAAATCCATGTCAGCATGTCATAAGTTTAAGTTTGGTACAGCAGATTTTCTCACGTTTTGCGTGCGCTCAAATGCAAGCGTTTCAAGACGAGAAGGTCTCTCGTACTCTACAAACGGGCTCTGCGTGGTTGGGCAACAGCTAGTGCCACAGCACCGCAGACGCAAGCTTAGAGATCGGTTCTCCTTAGCTATTGTATCAGGGAGTGGGAACTTCGAGTCGCCAGTGAGAGAGCGTGCGAGCAACTCCTTGAAGCTGGGATGTGGCCATACACGGCTGCCGAGGTCTTCAAAGTTGCCGATCCAGGTTTCCGAGTCGAACGGCATGGTGCGAAGGGGTCTCACACGGTCCGATCCATGGTTGTAGGCCTGCTCAGAGGGCGCGAAACAAAGGCGGCCGTGTTTGTTAGGTGGGCTGCCAGCACTAGGACACTGAATCTCTGAGGTTGGATCCTGCGCAGGGATGTCTATAATATCATCATTGCTGGTAACGCGAGTGGCACTGCCGCCGACTGGCATGGTGTCTGAGTGCATCGGTGCTCGAGGTAGTGGGAAGATGCGGTGAAGAGGCAGGGTGGGACACAACGATAGTGAGCGATGCTGCTAAGGTTTACCAAATAAAATGCGAAACGAGTCTATGAGGGCAAAGTGAAGGTGAAGTGAAGTGAAGTGACTCCGAGTCAGACATAAGAATGACACAAAGAGAGGTCTGAAACGTCCCCAACTCGGGCGTTCGAGGGAAGGTCGTGTATGAATTACAAGAAGTTGTGAAATAGAGTAATGATGTACAAAACGACCATGCTAAAGTGATATATCCCGACCATGTTCAACGAGAACTTTAAACGTTTCCAACAGAACGATCGGTCTCATCTTCGGGCACCAACGCTGGGTTTTTAGGAGAAGAAAAGAGTCTAGAAAAGGACTTGTGAACAGAAAGCGAAAAACCTTGTGGCCATTTCTAATGGCTGTGGCCGTGACCATGGTCATCATGGTCATGATCGTGGTCATGCGCATTTTGTGTTGTGGGCTCGGCAGAGGCAGGAGCACAACAACTCTTGCCATTGCATGCGTCATCACAGTCAAGCAAGCATGCATCTGCCGCAGCGCGAAGGCTGTTTGCATTGCTGGCTTGCCTGTCCAAAGTCTTACGAGAAGAGGCTCCGTCTACACCAGCAAAGTGGTTATCATCGGCAAGAGGTGCAGAGTGGTCGTGTTCGGGGTCAAGACAGAACTCAGGTTGGATGGTGGAAGAGTGGATGCCATACTCGTGAAGGCAGTCGCGAATGGCGCGAGCGAGTTCCATGTATCTGGCGGAACCCTCGCCCTTGAAGTCGAAGTCGACCTGAACGTGCAAACTTGCGACAAGCTTGGTGTCGCTCAACTGCCATACATGAAGGTGATGGGCACTAACAATACCAGGAAGCTCCTCAATGTCTTCCTTGATATCATCGATGCTCAGACCGGCGGGAACAGCTTGGAGCAGGATACGCGAGGCAGCAAGACAAAGAGGGATGGCAGAAGCGAGAATAATGCAGGTAATGATCAGGGAAATACCCGGATCAGTGTAGAAGCGCCAGCTGTAGTCGGTGAGCCAGATGAAAAGGGCAGAAGCAATGACACCAATGTTTCCGAGAGCGTCACCCATGACATGGAGGAAGACACCACGCATGTTGAGGTCAGCATGAGAGTGACCATGGCCACCACCACTGGACTGTTCCTTGGGCTGTCTGTGCTTGTGCTGCTTGTGGTCGATGGGCTTTGACTGCTGGATGCTACCATAGCCGTTGGATCCATTCTTATTGAGAAGCGGCTGCTGAGTTGTTTCATCGGCGTTATCGTCTTCTGCGGCAGATTCCTCGGTGTTTTCGCCAGATTCGATGTCTTGGAGTCTGCTAGTCTCGATGATAGAACGACGGAAGGACGAGGGGTTGACAGGCACATCCTCGACTGAGTAAGCTCTGGAACGAGAGCGGCTGGACTTTGACTTTTGACGACGGTGGCCAGATTGTGGGACTTCGACATCTTCGCTAGCTCCGGAGCCGCTTGCTGTGGGTTTCTTAGTCTTGGGCCAGTTTGCGACTCTGCTCTGAGGCAGCACATCGGCAACGTTTCCAGACTCGTCAGCGACATCAGCATCTTCATTCTGGGCGGCATGGCCTTCTTCGGCGTCGCTAATGGTGTCTCCGTGTGAGTGGCCGTGGCCATGGGAGTGACCGCCGTGGCTGTGGCCGCCATGGCCGTGATCGTGGAAGAGGAAAAGGCCGATGATATTCGAAGCAAGACCGAGACATCCTACAATCAGCACAAACTTAGGGTTGCTGACTTCTTGCGGCTCGACGAAACGTTGAATGGCTTCAAGGNNGAAGATGGAAAGGCATAGGGCGACGAGGAATACTCCGTTGACCAGGGCTCCTAGTGTTTCGGCACGTTGCCACTGAGAGAGAGTATGAGCGGATGATCGGTTCGTTCAAAAGGTATGAGTACATACGCCGTAGGTGTACATTTTGGAAGTCGTCTTCTGGTTGGCGACCTTGACGGCCCAGAGACCGACGAGTAGGGAGATGACATCGTTAAGCNNTGGGCACAGGTGTCAGTCTTCGAGCTACAGCTTCTGAAAAGGCTAGCGACTGACCATATGGAAGGAGTCGGCCACGAGGGCAAGCGAATGGACGGCATAACCTGTGTGCTTTGTCAGTATCTCGGTGGTCGCACGATGCGGGCGCCAGGCAGTCTTACCAGTGATGAGCTCGATAAGGAANAAGACGGTGTCAATCGCCAGGAGGATGCATATCCTCGTCGACTTTGAGAGACCCATGATTGATGGCTGCTCTTGTGTCGAAAGCGAGAGATGAGAGTGAGCGTGAACTTTGAACTTGGAGACGTGCGGCGGCGTCGCGCGTCTAAATGTCAAATGACGAAAGGCAAGCTTTTCCCTTTTGCGAAGTCGGTGCTTGCTTCCTTCTAACTTCTCCTGTTTGTATTACTTCTGACTCAGGGTCTTTGTGCGAAAGCTGAATCTGCTTAAGACGGTCCGATCTTTGCTTGCCTGCTCTCAAGGTTTTTTCCTGGTTGTATGTTCTAGCGCGCTGTCAACACCGAATAGGATTCATGCCTGGACGCCTGAGGGTCCATGCCTCGTATTCCCAATCGTCCCCCACAATTTGGTCTCCATCCTCGGAGGAGTTCTCGGCTCCGCCCTCGGAGCATATCGGACCTGACCAACGCGCCCATCACCCTGTCAAACACCTAAGTTCTAGGTATTCAGATGTCGACAACGTTGGACTATCGCCAGTTCATCACGACTATGATGCGTTTTTGCTTTGGGGCTTGCTCTAAAGCAGTATACATTGGAAGTTTGTTGAGCATTTGATGGTTTGGAAGAGTTGTATATCACTTTGTTCATTTTATCTGTTCAGGGTCGACAATTCTGAGCATTGACTGTACACACCATATCCATTGGCAGCAAGCTCAATACCTGTCTCTCTCAGCTTGAACTTTTGGATCNNTGGCTGCGATTAGCTTTGTTTGAACGTTGTATCGTCAGATTCATTGCTCACCTTCCCACTCGCCGTCTTCGGCCATCCTTCGGACCAAAAGATGTACTTTGGGACCAGATGGTTCGACAATGTCTCCTTGACCCACTGCTTGATTTCTCTCGCCATCTCGGTTTTCTCTTTCTCGCTCGCATGTGCGTTCTTCGGCATGATGAAAGCTGCAACCACCTCGCCGTATTTTTGATCTGGCAATCCGACAACAGAAACATCCGTCACGGACGGCAGTTTGAGAATGGCGTTCTCGATCTCCAGAGGATGAATGTTCTCGCCGCCACGAATGATCAGATCCTTGATGCGTCCAGTGATGCGCACATAGCCGTTTTCGTCCATACTTGCTTCGTCGCCTGTGTACATCCACAGAGTACCATCCTCATCTGGTCGGATGGCCTCCTTAGTACGAGCTTCATCGTCCCAGTAGCCCCTTCCTGGAGTGGCCATTATCAGTACACCGTTTGCTGAAGCTCGTTCTTAGAGTTGACCACACTTANNCATAACCAAATATCCAGCCACAGCAAGCTCGCCGCGTACATTTGGTGGTAAGATCTTTCCATTTGCATCCACAACTTTGGCTTCCACATGTGGAAGAAGTCGTCCCACGGTTTCGATTCGAGCCCACATCGGATCATCAGTCGTTGTCATTGCACTGACCGGACTGGTTTCTGTCATGCCATAGCAAATAGTCAACTGTGTTAGTCCAAGAACATTATGGAGTTTGCTCATCAAAGCAGCAGGGATGCTACTGCCTGCTGCAATGCCTGTACGCAGCTGGGAGAAGCCTTCGTATGGCACTGCACCAGAGGCTAGCAACTCTAGCTCGCTGATGAACATGGTCGGCACGCCGTAGAGTGCTGTGCATGCATTTTCTTGGACTGCGCGGAGGGTAGCCTCCGCGTTAAAAGACTCGGATGGTAGCACGATGGCGCTGCCATGTGTGCTGGTAGCCATATAGCCTAAGACGGCTCCGAAGCANGCTTCAGACTCCAGTCAGCATATGTCAGTTGTCAGCCGAGGACTGCGTCCTCTCCATATGCTAAAGACTGTCACAGTCTTGCAATTGACCCCTCCTCCGTAGCGAGTACAGGGGTTTTGATACGCTGTCGAAATGCACAGCTACAACCTAAATGTGACTCTGGCCATGGAGATAGCCCTTGATAGGGTTCTCTGTGAGACCACATTCTCATTGTAACTATTGTGCATCTCGACAGTCCTTAACAGGCGGGAAGGGTTTCTGGAGACTTACTGAAACAACGGCGGCGGACAACAGACAATGTCCTTATGCGTCAACAACATCCTGTCGCCGATACTCTTGCCGTTATTGAGCACAGATCGATGCGTCAAGCACGCCGCTTTNTCTAAGCCCTCATTATCAGTGTTTACCCGTCAAAGCTGATGCCAGAGACCCCAAACTTACGGCATACTGGTCGTACCAGAAGTAAACTGGATATTAACCACATCATCCGCGTCCAACTGCTTCGGCACTAACCTTTCACCTTTGCCATCTCTAAACACATCCACATAACTGCTTAACGCTCCAAATGCACCACTTTGCACTCGGCCCATCGAGTTTTCAACCACGATGACTCGTTTCAAGCTGGGTACGGCTTCCGACTCCATTCTCGACTTGTTCATGTCTGGGATCAGGTGAGCGAGCAATGGCATAACTGATTTTGGTTCTTTGTAGGGCAAGTTGATCTCTGAGGATATGATGAGGTGTGATGCAGCAAGGTGAGTGAGAGCTGAGGTGATCTGTAAAGCATTGAATGCAGGATTCAGAGGCACCTAGCAAGGTCAGTATTGACGCTAAAAACCCAGGATCTTGCAACGTACGAGCATGGCGCCGAGTTTAAATAGAGCATATGTAGCCTGCGACAAGTATTAGACACAAGTCGACTCAGCAGTACACAATCGTTTAGATGATCTCACGACACAGTATTCAACTCCATTCCCTAGCATCACCGCAACTCGATCGCCTTTCTGGACTCCTTGTCTCTCGAGCCCTCGTGCAAGAGCATCACTCTGGATGTCCAGATCCTGGTAGGTCAATGTTGTGTTCTGATTACGAGCTATTACTCTGCGCTCAACACTCAGCTGCTATTCACATATAGAGGGAAGGGAAGATATGGAAACTCACGCAGGCCTGTCACCATGCTCGCTAACGACATCCCTGAAGTATTCAGGGATAGTCTGTGTGATCAATGGAGGCTGAGACACAGATAATCAGCAAGTGGCTAACACATTGAATGGACGATACTCTTCCAAACAAGATGGCGCCTTCTTCAAACATGATACCTGTGTCTTCGAATCAGATACTGATCATACTCACATCACTAGGTCCACGATCTCTTGCTTGGGTCAAAAGCCCACGAACAGCAGTGGATTCTCGTATAGCCACAGTACACCTTGAAGACCGGACGAATGGCCCAGCGATCGTTATCGATTGTCGAAAAGGTCGGAAGAGGTGCATAGTGGAGAATCACTTGACGCTTCCAAGGCCCAAATCTCTGCCTCTTGCTCGTTCCAGATGATCAACCCTTTTTGTAACAGTGGATATGTAGCCTGGACAAGAGCACTGTGTATGTCCGTGATTTGATGTTCTGTCTGTTTCAAAGTGTTCTGAAATGTCTGACTGCTTCCGTCAATTGTATGCAATGGCTGAATGTTCGTCGTAGATTGGCTACAGACGGACCCTCCGGGTAAGGGAGCCAATAGAGACGGATGTCAACGTCGTGATTTATCGAAAGGACAGAACGAAAAGATACAATGTACGCGATCACATCGAGAGCGTTTACATACCCACTCATATGCGCCGAGATATAATCTTTAGTGAACATAACCGGCTGCAAGGAGGGGTAAATGAGAACGATGCGGGGTCCAACACTTGGAGAACAGGAAACGCGGAATTGACTCCGCGTCGCCCTGTTTACATAATTCCGATTCATCTCTCCAAAAAATATTTCCTCCCCATGTACTAAAGACAGTCAGTGTAGCTGCAGAAATGCACGATGTTTTCGCAAAAGATATGGCTTCCACAGAGAGAATTTTGATGAAGGCATCTCGATGGCCATGCTTTATGTTCGAAGCATAACTGTGAATTTCGATAGCTTATAACGACCCTCATAGCTCGGGATGGAGGAGCCAGTAGCAAAATTGTGACTGTCTTTAGCACACGGGGAGTTTGCAGCGGTTGCGTCTTTTTGGCAGAATTGTTACATTATAGAGAACTCGTTAGCTAGGCATCTAGCCAGTATCGGCTCTTATCGTTCGTTTCGCGCGACTGTACAGAATATAAGAGGTAGGTCGTGAGTACATATCTTGGCAGTCTCTTCGCCTTGGAAGCAAGTAGAAACAAGAGGTTAATTATCCAAGAACAAAATGTGTAAGGGAAGCAGGGGGTCGTAAGAAGCGAGGAGTCGGATAGGAGATTCATGATGGATCATAATGCCATGCTTTGACCCCAATCCACTCTGAGCGTAAGACTTCTCTTTAGAAGTCTTTGAACGCACTTTCGTACTTCTCCTTCAGCTCTTTTGTGTATGAGTCCTTGTGAAGAGGTTCTGGATCGTACTCGTCGAAGTTTCGTGTGTCGGCGGGACCTCGTAGATGTGGTACGATGGGACCTTGCATCTTGCGGTGGTACATGGCATCCCAGTCAATGTCCTTGAACCAGGGGTGCGCCTTGATGGCCGAAGCACCACCTTTGATATTGCCCAGACGTTTTGACACATCCACAGTGCATAGCTGTGAGATCAGGTCGCGTGCATCCGTTGACATGGCAGAGGGGAAGCGAAGTTTGCCTTCGACGATNTCTGGATGCTTGTTAGTTTCTAGGTTGAGTCTTGGGTTGCTCGTTAGAATTGCGTACTGTTCATAGATTTTCATAGGGTTTTGATCCCAGAACGGTGGTTGACCGACCAGGAATTCGTAGATTAGGATGCCCAATGCCCACCAATCGACAGCTAGGCCATGTCCNTTGCGGATAGTCAGTATATCAGACTGAATTTTAGGGAAGTATGACGTACCAGTGTTTCGGATGACTTCTGGCGCAAGATACTCTGGCGTGCCACATAGCGTGTATGTCTCTCCTGTTGACACCCAACGTCAGCCAAACTGGTTCATTAAATAGAACGTGGCCAAAGGAGCCGAGGGTAAAAACCGTTTGACAGTTTCACCATATGACCCTGAACGCTGGAGAAGGGAGATTACGCACTGNTTTCCAACCTTCTTTGCAAAACCGAAATCCACAAGCTTGAGGTGTCCTTCTGCGTCAATCAAGATGTTCTCCGGTTTGAGATCGCGGTATGCGACACCTTGGTGGTCGTGCAGGAATTCGAGAATAAGGACGATTTCGGCGGCGTAGAACTGTGACGTGGATTCGTTGAAACGGCGGGCGCGGCGCAAATAGCTAAAAACCNNCTCACCACCAGGGCAATAATCCAANCTGTACCAGAGACGCGAACAATCAGTTTGGGTAGAGTCGTTATGGATGTGCAAAGCACTTACCAGCATGTATAGGGTATCTTGGTCTTGGAAGCTGGCGACCATTGTTGTAATGAATGGGTGTCCTGCCACGGCAGCCAGAACATTGCGCTCGTTGCGAACATGTTCTACTTGCTTCAAGCGAATGACTGAAGGATTTGTCAGATTCTCTCGTCGATGGATAGCACAGCTTCACGCACCATCAGTCTTGCGCAATATCTTCAGGGCAAAGACCTTCTCCGCATCTTCCTTCTTCGAAGTGACCAAGTTCGCGAGCCACACTCTTGCAAATGTGCCTGTNGAGACCACTGGTAGTCAGCAAACGTGATTCGTCGGTTGTACCTGGGCTCGCTATCACATACCAGTGCCGAGTGTTTTGACAAGATCGAAATCTTCGCGCCGTAGAACCTTTGAGCTGTGACCAACAGGCTTCGAGTTGGGCTCGACTAATATCTGATCGTACTCCAAGGGCTGCTTTTGTGCTTCCCAGGCAAGAAGTCTGTTCTTTTCCTCTTCGCGGGCGCGGTTGTTGGCCGAAGTCTCTGATCGGCTCTCCTTGCGACCATCCTTGTCTCTGCTGCTGCCGATGTGCAGCTTGGGCATGATGTGATGCATTGCTGCCGTCGCCATGGCCTATAGGATCAAAATTCTGGGGTGTTCAGGGCGCGTGGACAAGGTTCGAGTCTTTGTTATGGTCGAAGTCGAGGTCCGAGATCGAGGACAGCGTACGGTGGGTCTAGGCTTGAGCGGGCTGATATATCTTTATTGATGCGGGAAGCGGTGAAGTGACGTGAGATGCACAAGAGCTGGATATGAATAATTCACTCGGCCATAGCACTGCTGGGACCAAGGGACAACGGGCTATGTGAGTGAAAGCTGCGAGGACGAGAAAAAGAGACGATCAGAGAGGAACAGGACTCTCAACCAAGTCTTGTGTGCGCGGGGCACGATGAAATCACTCTTCAACCCACCAGTCCAAAGGATTCCACCAGGCCCATCTGCGACCAAATCTCGCCGATCCCAAACTTTCGGCCCGCCATGTCGACAGAGGGACGACTGACGGCACGCCAACCGCCGCTCGTGGCTGCACGCGAGACTACTCTATTCTCAAATGTATCCACAAAATCAAGAACCACCGACCCATGCTTGGTTCCTGCTCTGCCCGCGGCGCTTGACTGCCTGCCTTTTCTGTGCGTGCACTGGCATGCCGGCCTGATCGTTGGTCACGTTCAACTCCATCAAAGTCCATCGGTCTTTTACGCATCCGTCGGACGCCGCAAGTCAAACTCTACCAACACGCGTCCTACATGTGCAGCGGTGGTACCTTTATGCTGCCATAAACTCAGCTGCCGCAGAACATTCTTGGTCGGCAACGCCGCTTCCACAAATATCAAACCTTCGATCAGATTTTCTGATATGATTCTTACTCGGGCAGGAGATAAAGAAGCCACCAGCTGACGGACCGAGTCATTGACATGAGGCTGAATCCATTCTATTGAACCATGCTGCGAAAGCCGTTTATTGAACCATTTTTCGGCTTGCTGTCCTGGTCCCTCGCTTCCATGTTGGTTGAACAAACATCTTACTGAAACAAAAGAGTATTGAATTTGGTGCCGCATCCATCATTTTTTTCATGCTGAGGCCTTTCTCAGCTCCCCCCAAAAACAATCTAGCATATCTGCAATTGGGCCGTCATCGCAAGAAAGAGATGAACAAGACTCGAGCGCCTGTGCCGGCACATTGAACTGAAAAATCAAGAAAAAACACTCATCCTCCCAGACGCCATTGCCAATCCAGAGAAACAGATTCAACATCAAAACATCAAAAAGGAAACTGCGGCCTAAACCACTGGTATCATGCGCAGAAAAACAGAAGAAGAGCAGAGGCAGACGCTGTTCGGCTAACCATGTCCAAACACGAGTGACTGTAGCGCTACAACAAGATGAGGTAGTTGCTTGGTGCGATACCAGTGTCGCCGTTCTCTTTCTTGGCCTGCCACCATCTTCCGCTAACGTCGCTAATCTCCAAGACTTCGTGTTTCGAGAAGCTGATTTCGTTGGCATCGTCGGGGTTGGCCTCGTAGCTGTATATGGCCTTTGCACGGTAAGGATATTCTGCTGGAGCGGCGGCAGTGGAGTTGGGTCGGTCTGTCGTTGCGGCGTGAGGGGTCAAGGTGTTTGACTGTCCATAGCGAGCACCACTGTCGCGGTTGCTGTCCATTGCTCCCAAAGCTCCTCCGGGGAAGCCAGTGACAGGTGAGGATGTCTCGAAGCCGCTGAGCTGGGCTGATGTATACATTTGTGGTTGCTGAGAGATCGAGGTTTCGGGGCGGTAGCTGTTGTGTTGAGGCTGGCGAGAGATGCGCGATGGCACGCGACTGTCTCTGTGGAGGGCAAAGGAATCAATCACGTTGCGACTAGACGCAGTGGGCTGGGAGCCGTAGTAGAAAATCCAGACAATCNNTGCGACCAACATGTCAGTACTTCCCTTTTCATAAGGCGAGAGTGAGTTGAGACGGACAGCAACCATGGAGAGAAGGATGAAGCCCGCGGCAGCTGCTTCGTGTGCTCCGTCAGACGAGTAGACCAAGGAGTTTACCGAGGATGTTGTGAAGACGAGGCCAGCGGCCAGGAAGCCGACAATCNNTAGGATCGAGTAAGCAAGAGAAGCTACAAGCATACGGTGTAGAGTTTTGCTTACAGCGACATGGTAGGTAAAGACAGAGTCAGAAGCGACTGTGACCAAAACTCCAATGATGCAGAAGAACATGTAGACAAGAGCCCACCACGAGTAGTTAGGATATTGGCCATGGATCTTGGAGATGACGGAAGCTACGAAGGCGATAAGCCAGGCGATCNNTATGTCATGTCAGTAAAACGAGTCCGCTAGAACAGAGGCCAGAGTTCAGTGACGACGTACAATTGCTATTGAAGAAGTCGCGAGGGCGAATGGGTCGCCGATGATCTGACCACAGCTGAATCTTGGTTTGCGACTACTGTACATGTCGCGGCGACTGGCTTCCATTTTCTGCAAAGATGGCGAGCCGAGCGAGCTGTGGGTCATGTGAAGATGCGATGCGATGCGAGTTCAAAGAATGTCGCTTTAATTGGATGCAAGCAAGAAGGTGGATCGGCGTTGATGGAAGAGACAGTGGACAATTGCTCCAGGCGACGTGTCGGGCTGTGGCAGGCTTGTATGGGACTGAGGGCAGTAGGCTCGTGAAAGGGATCAGAAGTCTTGGAAAGGACGTGGCAGCGCAAGAGAAGGACGTTTGTTGGCGAGAATGAAACGGCTCGCGCGCGTATCTGGTGGTGGTGGGCGGGGAAAGGAGAGTCAACGGTAGGACAACAAGAAAAAAGGGTTCAGTCAGAAAGTCAACAAGGGCAGACGATAAACGAAGGACGACCGCTTCTTGGACTTGAATGTGGTTGTCGTAGAAAGGACAACCAAAGTCGTGATGGATGCGACAAAGCGAAGATGAAGACTCAGAAGTGGTCGAAGATGCGTTTTGTTTCAGGAGTCGACGCAAGCCTGTTGATGAAACACACGTCGCCCGACACGCCCCCACAAGCGATGCATCTCGGCCAAGTTTGAAAATGGCATGGTGGCAGGCACTACTGTCGCCGGCCTCCTCGTGGAACAATTCCCTTTTACGCAGTATGGGCAATCAGCCGGGATTAAACACTTTTGACACGACCTAAAGTAGGCTAACTACTGTCAATCAAGACCATCTATGGACGATGTCATCTTTAAATATAGACCCTTCTCCAGACCCGCTGCCGAGACACGACGGATACGGGTGGATAAGAGAAATTCTCCGCAGTCCGCTCAAGCACAAACGAATGACGGCCAAGTGATCCAGTGCACAAAGTGGTGCTGTATTATATATCCCGAATGCTCTTTTCGACAATGTATACAGCAAGCCATAAGACGAGACTTCTTCCTTGGCTGCTCAGCCTGTTGTCGTCAGCAGCAATTCTCCGAGTCTCGGTTGCCCCTGCATGCAGCATAACTAATTCTCCTTAGCTTTCCCCATCGTCTGCTACGTATCTATCTCAACAACAAAAATAGACCATCGCGTATTCTGTCACGGAATTGTTTGCTTTATCAGTATCGCCACTTCTCCAACAGCTTGACATCGAAGAGCGTCACATAAACCCTTCATCGTGCTTGTCATTTTTGTAGCATGACAGGTATTGTATGTCAGTAGGACCACTATTTGGGACACCGCAGTGAACCCTATTGCGGTAACTTATAAAGTGACCACGCGTAGATGACCATAACCAAACAACACCTCTGAGTGTTTCCAGAATACAAGTACCAGCAATATTACTTTATCTCAGCCTCTCAAACATACCTATTCTTCGTACCAGCTCAAAATCATGGTTGTGGCTAGAAAAGCAGTCCTAAACGTGACTACCCAACAGAGCCGCTTCCATACACTGAAACAGGAATCTGCTTCGACCGAGGTAACATCGCCAGCAAATACAGCATAGGAGGATGGACTAAGATATTCCAAAGNNATTACAGTCAAAGACCTCAGCATCACGATCGGAAATCACGAAATCTTGAGTCATGCCCAACTACAGCTACATCCTGGTCGACATTACGCCTTGGTGGGTCGCAATGGTGTAGGCAAATCAAGTAAGCATATCAAACGGATCCTGTCTGAGGATGAACATCGATTTTTCGACTATTTTATATGCTTATTGTAGTGTATCAGCANNCTTTTAAGAGCAATGGCTGAAGGACTTGTCCTACCTGACTCCATACGTGTGTTGCTTCTAGGTCAAGTGCAAGAGGATGAGGAACATGGCTCTTCTACGCCATTTTCAGCTGACGAGACTGTTCTCGAGCATGTTCTGCGTAGCGACAAACAACGCGAGCGTCGAAAATATGAAGCAAGCAGGCTGTCGACGGCAATGGATAACGTCGACGATCCTGATGCTTTGTTGAAGGTATACCGCGAGTTGACATGTGAGCGATTGGAACGCGACGTCGCAGAAGCAAGACACCGGGCATCAAGAACAAGTGGTGTGAGAGGTTTAGGAGCGAGGAAAGCGCTTACGAAGGTAGAGGAAGAGTTGACTGCTGTTTCGAAGAGGTAAGAGATACTAGTTTACCACGAGAACCCCGTTGACAGCTTATGCANNTCTAGGCTTGGTCAACTAGACATCTCGAGCGGACCCGGGGCTGGAGAATCTACCACAAATAAGGAAGAAACTCAGAATGCCATCGACATGCTGGCCGATGTGCAAGCATCTCTAGTAGCGGTACAGCTTCTCCAGCTACCATTCGAGCTTAAGATGCTGACCCGACCTAGANTGGATGCCTCATCCGCAGAAGCAAATGCACGATCCGTACTACTCGGAATAGGCTTCTCAGCAAGCCGGATAGAGAGTCCCATATCCCAGCTATCAGGAGGCTGGAAAACGCGTTGCAGTCTAGCGTGTGCACTCTGCCAATCAACTGACCTTCTCCTCTTGGACGAACCGACAAACTTCCTCGATCTGCCAGCCATCGTTTGGCTAGAAAGATACATTCAAATACTCGATTCGACAGTCACCTTGCTCACAGTAACACACGATCGAGCTTTTGCAGACGGAGTCGCAGATGAACTTCTCATCTTGCGAAACCAGAGTTTGGAAACCTTCAAGGGAAATGTGTCCAGCTACGAAAGCGCGAGGATGCAGTCGTACAAGTACCTCAGCAAGATGCAAGCCGCCCAGGAAAAGCAGAAGAAACACATCCAAGCTACCATCGACCAGAATCTTAAGATGGCAAAACGTTCAGGAGACGACAAGAAACTCAAGCAAGTGTCCTCAAGAAAGAAAAAATTGAACGACCGCATGGGCATGGAGGTTTCGGCCAAAGGCACAAGGTTCAAGCTTAGTAGAGACAGACCGGGTTTCCATGACAGTCTGCGGGAGAGTATCGAAGTCCCTGAGTTTGATCCTCCACCACGCATGATGTTTCCTGTCTGTCCGTCTGATCTTCGCTTTCCGGGCGCTCTAATCTCGCTTGAGGGCGTTGGTTTTGACTACCGCACTGGCAGAACGCAGACACCCGTGTTGCGCGACATCAACATCAACATTCATCCAGGAGAACGAGTAGGCATAGTAGGCATGAACGGTTCAGGAAAGTCTACCTTAGTCTCCCTGATGATCGCCGATTTACAAGAGAGTACGAGTAGCCGTGCACCAAGCAAAGGCATTATCACAAGGCACTCTCGAGCAAGAATCGGCCTTTATTCGCAGCAAGCGGTTGAGGAGCTTCAAGACATTGGCTCGGCTGAACCCAGGTTGACTGCTCTGACGCATCTGTTGGAGTTTACAAATGGGAATCTCTCGGAACAAGAAGCACGCGGTCTTCTGTCTTCCCTGGGCTTGGCTGGCAAGGTGACCTCAGAGGTGCCCATAAGCCTTCTCTCGGGTGGACAANAAGTGCGACTGGCGTTGGCGAAAGTGCTTTGGGACCCACCGCATTTACTCATCTTGGACGAGGTTACTACACACCTAGATCCGAACACCATACAAGCACTTGGTCTCAGACTTCGTAGTTACCGTGGTGCCATCTTGCTCATTACGCATGACCGCTTTTTCATGCGATGCGTCGTCGAAGGCGAATCGTTTAGACACTCGACCGGAGGATACGAAGATGAGCCGGAGGATGATAGCGATGACAGCGAAAACGGCCTACCGGCATGTGGTGTGGTATATCGGTTGTTCAAGACGAGGCTACAGAAGCTGGATGGCGGCATGCAGCAATACGAAGAGATGGTGGCAAAGTCATTGTCCTGAGTAGACAGCTCTTGAATAGCGAATATCACAGAGGGTTGTCGTCTTGCCTTTTATCAGCCTCTGCTCTTCTGACGAGCTTCTCCTGATGCATGAGTCTGGCTTCCCATTCGGTCCAGCAATCGTCCATTCCGATGATGGCCGAATCGTACCATCTGGCGAGCAAGGCAAGGCTCTGATGTCGCAGTTGGGCAATGGACTGTTGTTGATGTTCTTGTCTGTTGGTAGCACGTTGCAGACGAGGAAGCAAGTTAATCAAAGAGGCCGAGGCAGAAGAATCGGGAAGCGGTAGATCTTGGAGAGAGGTCAGGCGAGCAGCTGTTGCCTGGTACGAAGGGGCATGGGAGAGAACGAGGGTAGCCAGAGCATCTTGGGTCATGTCAGGGGAGTCATGTTGAAGTTGTGATTCNTATCTCGAGGTCAGATGAGCAGGAAGCGGGTCGGACGGCGGGCGAGAGTTACGCAGTGCAACGATTTCCTGGGCGGGCTTGTTGTTGGACAANAGGGAGTTGAAGTCGGACTGCAGTGCTTGTAGTCGAGAAGCAATGGATTGAGTTACAGTTGTGTCGGCAGGCGTTTCGACGTTGGCGTCCGGGTCGGTCGCGGTAGAGGCACCGTAGAGCAAGAAACGCACGCGTTGCAGTCGCTGCTCCAGAGCGGCCAACGTGTCAAAGGCCGTGTCGTGCGCGACGGATGACATGATGGTGTGATGTGAACTCGTCTTGGTCTTGTGTTTGGTGTCATGGGGAAGAGGGAAGATCAACAGTCGGCAGCCGAGAGCCGGTTCGGCGTGGCTTGGCCGAAGGATAACGATTGAGAGACATCCAAGATAGAAACTCTGTCTCTTGTACTCTACTATGGTCTGTCGCTGCTGAAGTCTTTGTCGCCGGCTCAGCACCCTCAGTTCCAGTCGCATATCACGCATAATGACCAGTTACGCTTCCATTCGTTCGCCGCCCAGCGACTCGTCGTCTCGCCCCAACAGCACCGCCAGCATGTCGCGCCGTCCACGTCGCAAGGAGAACGGAGTCCACGGCCAGGCCAGCTGGATCAGTAGTGTCATCAACCTGGTCAACACCATTGTCGGTGCCGGCGTGCTGGCCATGCCCTCGGCCCTGTCCAACATGGGCATCCTGCTCGGCATCCTCGTCATCATCTGGTCTGGTCTTACTTCTGGCTTCGGTCTCTACCTTCAAACAAGATGTGCGCGATACCTGGATCGTGGCAGTGCGAGTTTCTTCGCCCTGAGCCAAATCACATACCCTAACGCTGCTGTCATTTTCGACGCCGCCATTGCTATCAAGTGTTTCGGTGTGGGCATTAGTTATCTCATCATTATTGGTGATCTCATGCCTGGCGTAGTTCGAGGCTTCACAGACACTCCTGCTGCCGACTATCTGCTGGACAGACATTTCTGGGTTACTGCCTTTATGTGAGCATGTGCCTGTAAAGATTCTAACCCGTTTCTCTCTGACATGTGACTAGGCNTCGTTGTTATTCCTCTATCTTTCCTCCGCAGGCTTGATTCGCTCAAGTACACCAGTATTGTTGCCCTGGTCTCTATTGGTTACCTTGTTGTCTTGGTAGTCTACCACTTTGCAAAAGGCGATGACATGGGTCTCAAGGGCGAGATTAGCATCGTGCCTGACAAGGGTATCGTGCCTGTCTTGGCCAGTTTCCCTGTCATCGTCTTTGCCTATACCTGCCATCAAAACGTAAGAAACTCCCTTGTTCCTGTCCTCTGGTCAGAAGCTTACTCTAGTAGANTGTTCTCGATTCTCAACGAGATCGAAGACAACAGTCCTTTCAAGACAACCTCTGTCGTCTTGGCCAGTATTGGTAGCTCGGGCAGTATCTATCTGCTCGTTGCCATAACTGGCTACCTGACTNTTGGTGACAATGTCGCTGGCAACATTGTCGCTCAATNNGTAAGTTTGGCATAATCTTCTGCTGTAAGGCAGCTCTGACCAATATCAGATATTCCTTCGGTCGCATCGACAATCGGCAAAGCAGCGATTGTTGTGCTTGTCATGTTCTCATACCCTCTGCAAGTTCATCCTTGCCGTGCTTCAGTTGACGCAGTACTCAAATGGCGTCCGGCTTCGCGCAAACAGCCAGAGTATGCCTCTGTCAATGGCTCTCCATCGCGCTCGACTCTCCTGAACTCTGGAAACAATTCGCAGAGAGGCCGCGGTGAGATGAGCGACAGACGTTTCGCAGTCATCACTACAGTCATCATCATTTTGAGCTACATTGTAGCCATGACCGTGTCGTCTCTGTCAGTGGTGCTCGCATACGTTGGCAGCACAGGAAGCACTTCGATCAGTTTCATTCTTCCAGGATTGTTCTACTACAAGATTTCATCGCCAGATTCACCGCATCACCAACGATTGCTCAAGGAGGACGATGACGAAGAGGCAGAGGTGGACGGAGAAGTACAGACAGGATGGAACAGTGGCAGCATTCTGCGCAAGCTCAGTCTTGGGCTGGCGATCTACGGCCTGCTGGTCATGGTGGTTTGCCTTGTCACCAACACATTCTTTGTTGTTGCGCATTGATTCAGAGCTGGATATCAATCAAAAGTAATGTCTTGCTCCTCCCTAACTGTATGTTAAAGACAGTCACAATCTTGCAACTGACCCCTTCTCCATCACGAGCTATAAGGATTATTATAAGCCATCGAGATGTACAGTTACAGTTCGAATATAGATCTGGCCATTGAGATCGCCTTCATCAGGGTTTCCTCTGTGTGAGACCATATTCTTCAGGAAAGTATTGTGCATTTCTACAGATCCACTACGACTGTCTTTAGCACATGGGGAGGTCTTGAAATTGTGTCATTGTCACATGCCTCGGCATGACGACAGAAAATCTGGGGGAAATCGGGGTGGGGTGGGATGCTGCACCTGCACATCGAGACTCGACCAGAGGATGCAATAAAGACGAAAGTGCCGTCTCTTCTGCATGATCNNTCCGCAGTATACCACANNGCCCAAGTATCGTTGCCCCGCAGAGCAGGGTATATGCCTAGACGTGATATAAGGTGTGCCTCAGCCCATCTGTCTTGTCGAAATGCGAGGTGCCCTGCTGACTCGTCCTGTAGTAGAAACATCACANCCACCATGTCCGTCTACAACAGTCAGCTGGTAACACGCCTCATGAGCGCCATCGACCGTCTGAATTACTCTGCTGACTATGGTGTCGAGGATGCCTTCGAGCTCTACCACAAGATCCAGGAGCACAATGAACGACGAGGCCCTAGCACTGATGGCATAGGTCTGCCTGCTCTAGGCCATGCTGTAGCAGGTTCTGCTGGTACCGCCTTGTCGCATCTCATTCTTTATCCTCTCGATCTCGTCATTACTCGTCTCCAGGTCCAACAACAATTAAAGACGCCTGGCGAGGCTCCCTCGGCCGCCAAAGAAGCAGACGACGCCGAATACACCAGTCTCGCCGATGCAGCACAGAAGATATACACACATGAAGGTGGACTCCAGGCCTTTTGGAATGGCTGTGCAGCAGATACGGCAAAGAGTCTCATTGACAGCTTTCTGTTTTTCCTCGCATATACGGCTTTCCGCCAGCGACAGCAGAAGAAATTGGGCACAAAGTCCCTGCCTGTCTTGAATGAGTTGGGTGTTGGCATAGCTGCTGGAGCTTTGTCAAAATTTGTCACAACTCCCATTCAACAGATTGTCACCAGGAAGCAGACTGCTGCTCTGATTGCTGCAAGGGACAAGACTTCCACTGTGCCGCCAGGCATGGCATCCAAGCTCAGCGTCAAAGACATTTTCCTCCAGATTCGTAGCGAGCGCGGTCTTGGAGGCTTCTGGGCGGGTTATAGCGCGAGTTTGATCCTAACATTAAACCCTGCCTTGACCTTCCTACTTCAGAACCTCCTGAAGAGGACTCTACTTCNNCCTCGCTCGCAACGCGACAAACCAGGACCCAGGGCCCTGTTCCTCATCGCCGCCTTGTCAAAAGCCACAGCATCAACAGTCACATACCCCTTCAGTCTAGCCAAGAGTCGTGCCCAAGTGTCTCGTCCCATGGCAGAAGATACACAACGCAAATCACCCTCCTACTTAGAGAAACCAGATCTATCCTCTGATTCAAAGATCACCGCCAGATCCAAGAAAATCCTGCGACTAGTATTCTGGCAGCAGATCCAGCAACTCGCCATCATCCGCTCGCTGACCAACATTTACAATACTGAAGGTGTCAAAGGCCTCTACAGCGGTCTGGATGCCGAAGTCGTCAAAGGCTTCCTCGGACATGGACTCAGCATGGTCCTCAAAGAGCGCATCCACGTCCTCGTCATTTCAGCTTACTACGCAGTCCTCAAGGTCACAAAACAGTGGCCTCATGATCTTGGTTCCGTGAGTGAACAGGCAAAGAATGAGTTCGAAAGGGTCAAGGGTGTAGCAGTGGATATGGCAGAAAGTGCTGTCGAGGCTGGCAAGGAAGCTGGCCACCGCGTGCAGAATGTTGGCGAGACTGTTGTCGAAGGCGTCAAGAACGCAGTTGAATCCGGCAGTGGTAATGTCGGCGAGAGTATGCAGAACGTCGGCAGCAATGTTGGCGAGAGGATGCAGAGCATCAGTGAGAGTGCGCAGAACGTCAGCAGCAATGTTGGGGAGAGATTGCAGGATGTCGGCGGCAACGTTGGCGAGAGGGTGCAGAACATCAGCGAGACTGTGGTCGAAGGGGTCAAGAACTCGGTCAAGACCACGGAAGAGTAAGAGACTTAGGATTTGACGACACCACGACAAGCAAAGGAGATAATTTGGTTTGACGTTTTCTCTTCTTGTATTAAAACGTAATGCATTGATGAATTGAACAATCAGCTACTCTAACCAGCGCTTTATGATTACTTGAAATGAATATTCGTGATAGAAAGAGAATCCATGCTCTCTAGGCCAGTCTATCTGTACGACAAGAAGGTACCAGTGTTGCTCGTGTTCAAAGGAGGTCTTTGTGTGGTGGGTTGATTGCTTGTGACATTTTTGAATGGCACAGGTGCTGAGGCGTCATTCATGGCACTCATGTCCATGGGTTCGGTTGAAGCCATCTTGCTCTCCGTAGAGCTTGCAAAGGGTGAAGGAATGGGTTTGGACTCAGTCGTGTCCACGCTCTTGAACGGAGAAGCAGCCATAGTGCTCTGGGTAGAGCCATTGCTGCCAAAGGTAACTGGGGCGGCAGTCTCCTGGAAGTAGGAGCCCACGTCTTTGAATGGGGTGGGCTGTAATGTTGAGCTCGTTTCCACGTTCTTGAGGGGTGAGGATCGTACGGGTGACGAGCTCGTCTGAACAGANNCTGGGTAGAAGTGGCAGCAGAGGCAGACCCTGCTTGCTGCTGCTCTACTGGCGCCGTCAATGAGTCGTCGGACACGTACATCTTCTTGACAGGTACCTCGTCTTCAGCGCTGTGGAAACGCTTCTCCGTCATGACGGGTCTGGTATCTCGCTGGGGCTGGCTGAAATAGTGACCTTGGTCCTGCTTGTTATTGGTCGCCTCTTGCCTTTCTTGTGCAGCGACCTCGTCTGGTGTGGCACGCTTAGGATCGTACTCTAGGTGCTCAAACTCAGGAGGAGTGAATCCTGCAGCTATTTCTTCTGCAGACTTGTCTAGCCATCCGCTCTCCAGGATTTGGGTGACAGTCGGGCGCTGGTAGGGGTCGGCCTTCAGGACCCATCTGAGGAAATCAACTTCCCCATCTTCCAGACCGCGTTGGCGCAAAAGTTCCCACTGGTCACCCNNCTTGTGTTTGCTTGGGTCGTTTGCCGGCAGCGGGACATTTCCATAGACGGGATCATTCTGCAGTTTGTAGTCGTTCATCAAAGCGCTCTTGACAGCTTCTTCCCTTTCAGCCATGCCTCCGTTCTTGGTTTCGAGGTCGTCGTAGAGACCAGTCTTGGAGAAGCGGGTGCGAGCTTCGAGCAAATGACAGTAGATGAGAGCCCAGCCCCACACGTCGACTCGAGAGGTAATGTCGCCTTTGAGGTAGACTTCGGGAGCGCGGTACGTGATGGGCTGGACCTTGCCGTTCATGGGCTCCATGACAAGACCTAGGTCACCTAGTTTCGCCTTTAGATGGTCGTCCTTCTCTTCCGATTCAGCATTGAAGCCGTCGACCATGATGTTCTGGGGCTTGAGGTCTGCATATACTAGACCAGCAGCATGTACGTCGCGCAGACCTATGAGTACATCTTTGGCGACAGTCTTGATCTCAGCGAGAGACATGGGCCTTTTCGTACGTGCGGTCCAGAGGGTGGTTTCGGTAATCTCCAAGACAATCATTGGCGGACCACCGGCTCTGGTAGGAGGGATTCTGTCAATCTGTTGTCTGATGGCTGGTGAGTCCTTGAAGACTTCGTGCATGACCATCTCGTTCTGGAAGCTAGGCCATCCTGGTTGTGTGTCGACTTCACCGGGTTCCTTGATAACGACCACTTGGACTGGTTTCTTGGGATCGTTGCTCTGTTCGACAGCGGTCCAGACGTTGCTTTGGCCCAATGGGCTAACTGCTAGATAGCTCTTGCCGCTCTCGCCGACCAATCTTGCGCCCTCTGAAAGCATGCTATGTGAATTGATTGAAATGTGTATGTGCGGGATGAGTTGAGATGTCAAAGGTGGAGGAAGAAAGACGAGAGACAATTCAGACACGTAAAGTAGTTGGAGGTCGTACAAGTGCAAAGACAGGCAAACCACAACACGCAACCGGCTTTTACGTCACCAGAAATGACGACGGGGTTCCTGGACAACTCCAACTTAGCTGAGCTTTGGTGTTTCCTGCTCCAACTCTGCTTCCGACACTGCGTTAACTCTATCGAGCCTTCCTCATCCTACTGCTCCGATAGTGCCACAGCAGGTATGTTGCGACCACTCATATATCCGGAGCCTTGACCGAAGTCCATGCACCAAGAAAATCTGCAGCTAGAACAGGTCGAAGCAGATGACAGCCTGTTTCGAACAACGACGCTCAACGACCGTTTGCAAAAGCATCGTCAGAGCTCCTCTAACCCCACAAAACTCGGATCTTCCGGCGTGTCATTGTACAGTAAAGGTAGAGCCAAGAAACGTGACTGGCTCCGAGGATGCCTTGGAAGCCTTGCTATTTTTACTCGATCGTCGCCTCTGTGGCAGTGTGCTCGACTCGTGTGTCATGCTGCTCAAACACCAATGACATCTACCAACGTGTTTCTGATTGTACCTGCCATTGTTTCCTTGGATGCCTGACTGGTCCTGACAGGGTCGCCACGACAGGGCTTGAAATACATGCATCGTCTAACTCGTGTCAATCGTCCAAAAAGCAGGTACCAAGTGACGCGTCTGCCCTGCTCTATAGTGCTGTACCAGGTTTCCGAATATCAGGCAGATTGTCACATCCCTGTATATCTTCACAGATCCATGGTCACAAGGGTCGACCTCAGTAAACCGACTGCAAACCCACAAAGTGTGCGTGCTCATCGCTCGCTTCAACAACCCTTCAACAGACTCCTTCCAATATAAAATCCTTGTTTCTAGGCTTGCGCCAACATAGCCGAGCAAGGACATTGAACAGGATAGACTAGGATTTGATCACAAGGTATAATCCCAGTCAATCTTGGTTGGTGATTGCATCAACAGACCAAGTCGTAGGAGATTCAGTGCCCAGTACATGTCGTAGATGCTGTCAATCATGCAAAAGTCTTGGTTCAATTCTTGGCTATCGTTCAAACTATCAAAGGAGGGCATTACATCTGTCGTTCATGGTTCAGAGCCTATATGGTGCCAGCTCTGTCGGCCAAAGTCTTGTGAGTCCTAGTGGACGACAGTCGTGGTCGGGTTTTGTTTCATTTCTTTCAATAGTAAGTAACATATTGACAAGATGGATGAAGCACGTAAACATACCTGTACTGGTTTACAGTCTGCTACCGTTCACGACTCTGTAGTCGACAGCAAGCTCGCGACCTTCGTCACTAAGCACCAGAACTCTGATGCTGCCACGACCCTGGTCGAAAGCATCGGTTAGACGCTGCAACAGGCTGCTCTGGTCAATGACAGGCAGACCCTGCTTGACATCGCCAGTCTCGGTCATGGCAACAACGTGGCCGTCATCGCTGATATCAAGGACGCGGTACTGCTTGAACACGGGTCCGTACATCTGCTGGACTACCACCGAGGGTGAAGGGTTGGAGATGAAGGAAGACTCCTCTTGCAGCTGCTTGGTGAAGAGGTCGACACCAAGGTAGCGGTGCTGACCAGTCTGGGAAGAGGTGGTGATACGAATAACCTGGCAAGGGCGACCTTGCAGGTACAACAGGTCACCGATGCGAATGTGATGGCAGGGAATCGAGACAGCACTGCTAGGGCTGGAAGGACGAGGGGCGGACATGGTGGTTACAGTCTCACGTTCTTCAACGATGGTTTCAACAGGCTTGGAGTGATGGTGATGCTGGTGGTGACGAGGTCCGTGGATGGGGTGAAGGATGTGATCAGCAGCGCGGTGGAGTCCGTCACGGAAAGAATGATATTGGCCTTCGTTGTCGTAATATCCCATGCCAAACTTGCGTTTCTTGGGAGGGTCAACGGTAGTACGGGTCTCAGCTTTGACACGTACTTCCTCTTGGGCAGGAGATGTGTAGTAGTAGTCTCGAGCGGAGGTAGTGTTGGGGTAGTCCTGAACGAAAGAACCAGATGTATCCTGGACGTGGGAACCCTGAGCTACGGGGCTGGTGCGGCGACGATAGTCACGCTCAGTAACGTCGACCTCTGATCCGAGATGGGTTGCAGGACCGTGGGTGGTACGGTACTGGTGGTCGTAGGCCTTGTCCCGAACGTCAATCTGTGCGTCGACGTAACGTTGGTAAGGTTCACGGTAGCTGGGGTTGTCAGTGGGACTGGTCTGAGCAAAGAGGGGAAGCAACGGTGCGGGAAGAGAGAGTCAGGTCAAGGGGAGGATATGGGTGAGTGATAGAAGCTTGGACGAGCAGCATGGACACTGCAGTTGACATGGCAACACGCTAGTGGGTGGAGAGCTGGTTCATGTCACTGCTTTAGTGCCTGAACCGCCCGAGCCGCCCGCGCGTGCCGAAGCGAGAAAANNAGCGGTGGACTGATGCTGATCTTGGTTGTGTGCAGACAGACAGCCATTGGATAGAGGGTGGGAAACACCGAAACGCTCAACTTACCGGTCCTGTTCGATACTGATCTTGGTCTGTCTGTTGGGACGAGACGTGCGCTCTTCTTCGTAGATGTGGATGTCCTCTTCTCTGTGTCCTGGACGACGGTAGCTGTCGTTTTCTGTTACTCTGATCTCCTCTTCAAAGCGGCGGGACGGAGGTGCCTGGGATGAGGTGTAGCGAGTTTCGTGACCTTCCCGTCCGCCGTGCGAGCTTGGGAGGTTGACCTGCTCTTCTACTTTGATCTCCGTAGACTTGGTGACAGTATCACTCCTATACGTGGACGGGAAGACTGTACAANNTGTGAGCTGAGTACCGGCCGAGGACGACGAGAAAGACCATACCACTGAAAGGGATCGGGACCTGCAAAAGCTTTGTCAATTGCTGCATTGGCCAATGCAAGTCTGGTGGTATGCACTTACTCTTGCTTCAAAATCCAGCTTGCTGGATGTCAAGTGTTCTTTCTTGAAGACCTCACGAACTGTCCTTGAACAACTCGAAAGGACAACAAGAACGAACTGAAAANNGTCCTTGTCGAGGGTGAATTGANNGGTTTGGAAAGCGGAGTAANNGGAAGGAGGAGATGCTAAGGTGACGGGGGTGATTTGTCTTGCAGGATACTAAATAAAGCGGGAAGAGGCCAAGGTGATTGATTGACCTTTCATTTGACCTGCACCCTGTTCGTTGTCGCTGTACCCGCCCGTTTCCAGGTGAATATAGAGATTAGTGGAAACTGTAACCCGATATCGAGGATCCTGTCCTGCCCGTCGAGCCACTCTGGTGGTTTGTACCTTCCCCGTTCAAGTCGACCTTGCCATTCGTTGGCTCTGACAGCCATCTCAGCAAGACATGCGTTGGGCTCTGACCGTGCTGTCTGACACCAAACCAGCCATCATGGCAAGATTGAGGAAAGGCAATGGCTGATCGTAGGCGCCATCTCCCCAGCCATTGTTGTGCTTGCGGTGTCGATCTCTGCAAGCTAGCAGGTCCGAGTGTTTTGTCAACACACGCATTCGCTTGCAAGCGCGACGGTGGCTGGGTGGCTTCGTCGTCAGGTGTGACAGGAACAGCTCTTGTCGCTGCACTCTTTTATGTACAACCAGACGAGCTGTGATGACCACTACAGCAGCTGCCGTGTGTACTTATAAGCTTATTCGTTTGATGACAGTTTTGCAACATTCTTCGTTGCAATCGTCGTCGTTTTGTACCTGTTCATGCTTCTTCGATTCCCCACAGAAACGGCAACCGTGCATGAAGCTCTTTTCCCAACGGTGTGGGGAGAGCTTCCCATGCGACTCCCATCTTTCACGTCTTAATATTGCAAACATATTTACTCAAGAATCTCCTCGCAGTCGGAGCTATCGACTCTTGCTGCTACGTACTATGTGAGGCCCTCTGTTTGAATGCTCATCACCTCCCTAGGACTACAAGCGACTACCTGTTGAAAGGCAATCCTCTAGACTTCCAATCACTGACTTGGTACCCCCAAGTGCCTGTCTCGCGNNATCGTATCCAATAAGCTTTACAATTGTAGTATAAGCATATCCTCCCACTTCAGTAATATCTCCTGGCTGTATGTTCATCCCAAGCTCGTCGGCAAAGTCTGGCTCGAATCCTTCTCTGCGATAGATTCTCAGCATCTTCTTCGTCCCGAAAAGCTCCTTGTCTAAGACGACGATATGCTTCCTGTTGAGCAGCCTCCCCGGGGCGTTCTTGACATGCTCGAATGCCATCTCTAGAGACGAACCAAGGAAAGGAGAGCGCCAGCTACGGGGTAAAGGAGGCCTGGTACCCAGTTCTCCGTCCTCTGATTGCGGTAGGGTCGAGTAATCATGATCGGCCAGCCAATAGTAGTATTCACCCACTTCCTCTACGCTCCTCTGGAGGACGTCTTCGATCATCTCTAGAGGGACGTCTTTGAAACAGAAGAGGGCGTAAATCAGACAATCTTCGTCGAAATCGTCTACGTCGTATTCATCGGCGGTGATGTCGTGTTCTTGGGAGTTTTGACTGGTTTCGAACATGTTGTTTGTAGGTGAGGAGGTTCGAAGGTTGTCCATCTCTTTGCTGATATGGCTCATCGTCATATGTAAGAATATTGAAGGGTGATTCAGGTAGTCAAAAGTCGGATGAGCTCAGTGGTACTTGGACATGGCAAGACCATATAATAGATGAGTCTGTAACAACTACCAACATGTTTGGTGTTTCAAGAACTTGCCAAATGTAACAAAATCAGTCAGTTAATCAAGTGCAGTGGCCGCGATGTCAAACGCCTGATGCGACATCTTGCATCAATACATCTTGCGAATATGCCCTGTGCCATGAAGTCTGATCAAGAAGGCAGAATACAATAACAGATCTGGTTTATTTGTGCAACAGTTGCTGAGCGAATGTACAGGGTGTGTCCGTCTGCAAGAGTGAAGGCCCTTGCTGACTCATCAAGATTCACGACTTGTGCTGCCCGAGTACGAAGAAGTAATTAGAAGGTTTTATGAAGATGGAACGACAAGACTATATGCCGACACAATTGTCATCCCACACCTGATTGAACGAGCTCCTACGAATTTAGGAAGGCCCCTTCATGATTGGTTGATTTTCGGTACAGAAGCTGTTATTCGCAGGTTATTTTAAACTCGCGGTTTAACGGGCGTGCCCAAAATAGAGGCTCCGGATCCACCTCGAAAGCTGTATGCCAATCAAATGCCGGTGCCTTGTATCCTTGGAAACAGAGGAACGATCCTGATGCCTTGCCGAGATAGCAATTGCATATGTTGACAAGGCACCGATTGTTCTTGTTCTCAATGGATTCTTGTATAAAAGATCAAACCATCTCGTGAACACGCCATCCTGTCCACAAACACAACCAGCATCTCAACCATAACCAAGCTGAATACACATCATGGACACTCCAAGCTCTTTGGATCGAATTCTCCGCACCACAACTCTCATCGCTTTTTTCCCTGCTCTGGCCCTTCTGATCCCTTATGGCGTTGTCAGTTGCAGTGTGATTCCTGCTCTTGGGCTCGTACCTGCATTCTTCTCCGCTATCCTCGGTCTGCCCACCTCGTACCTCCAACGGGCTCAATTGACTCTGTACATCGATGTGTTTCTTGCTGTTTCTCACATCAGCATATTGATACCGTTCTGGGTGCTCAATGCAGGGTGGAATAGCTGGGAAAGCGGCGGAGTGATTATGCTTGGAACTTATGGAACAGTGTTATTAATGATGGACTTGTAAGTTCAATTGAACCTGTGTCTATGCACGANNTGGGTTGACAAACTGGTTCTCAAAAGCTGCATCCACACTTTCTTCGTCCTTCGTCACATCTTCAGGATGTGTAGAATGTTTTCGCTCGTACGAACTTGCCCGAATTGTCGTACACACATCGGCACGGGAGTCATTTCTCGCATCGCTCGCGTCTCAGCTGAGAAACCTCGTCACTCTTGTGAGAGCGAGGCACTATATCAACCACTTGACGCTCCGAATTACGATGATGAAGCTCCAAAATACGATGACGAAGCGAGAATATCTTCTGAGGCTGGTACACTGTATAGACCGAGTGTAGATACCCTGGGTTCTACGGAGACGATTGTGAAGCTGATCTAAAGTTACTTTCGTCTGTCCGTTCAACTCCAGGATTTTGTGTACGAATTGCATGCTCCAGAGTACAGAATGGTCGGAGGAAACCAACAACGATTGCTTGTGTGTTTATACATTTACATGTAACTCGAGCAATCTAGCATGCATCCATATTTGCATCTCGCTTGTCAAAGAAGACGAGTACTGCCTCACTTCCCCTCACGTGCACCAGACCGTCGCGCCCTACTGTCTCGACAAGGAGGTCTCCTGTCTCATGGCCCTCAGAGAATGACTGGGCTGCCCAAGTAGTCATGTTTGCGTTGCCTTCGTTGACATAAGGAGCAGTCAACCTCTTTAACCACGCACGGGCTCCCTTCTTCGATTTCCCATATTTTGAGATATCCAGCGTTACCGTAAAGTCGCTCGTCGAATTGGCATAGTATGGCTTCGAGTTGATGATGGCCAATTTGTTGAGTCTATCATTGACATAGAAAGCATATGCAGAGAAATAGTCCTTGTCAATGCCTGAAGGTGTTTCGAGCTGGCGAACGCGGGTCTCGGGGATGGCAAATGCTTCGGCCATGAAGAGTTGACTGGAGAAGCTAGGCAGAACCCTTGCAGGACCTCGCTTCTCGCTGTCTTGAGGATAAAACATGTCATATGTCGAATAACCTGGCGATCCATCTTGACCTGCCGAGTTCACTTGCTGGCTACTTTGAAACACCAGCGCTGCTCCCTGGTGGAGATATACAGCTGAGGCATTTCGTACAGCATAGATCAATTCACTCTGAATCACCCACAGAGCCTGTGCAAAAGTGTCCGAGACATTCGGGTTGCCAGAACACGAGATGGAGTTGAACTCACCAATGATCCAGCGATTGCCAGCATCCAGTGCAGCTTTGGCCGAGGGATAGATTTCCGAATCGGCATAATATGCCAGTTCGGTTTGATTCAGGATATTTTGTGTAGTCGCTAGCACTGCTCGGACTGGATCGCAGGTAGAAAATGGGTATGAGTGTATGGAATAGTCGGCCACCTGATTTCTGGAGTCAATGCCAGCAGGTATAAGCGCAGCGGGTCGGACTTCGAGCCCACTCTGGTCTGTCGTCGCGGATGAAGCCCACCAGCGCTCACTGCCAAACTCGACTGCAGCATCTGCACCTGATGTCATGTTGACGGCTGCATCGATCTGAGCTGTCCAGTTTTTCCATTGTTGAACGTAAGCTTCTGTGCTGTTCTTCCATCTCGAGCTAGGGTAGTTTGTAGGCTCGTTGCCAAGTTCGAAGGCGCCGATGCTGTCGTTACGTGCATATTTGACAGAGGCAACTGCCAGATCCCTAGCGATATCAAGCGAATCGTTGCCAAAGTTTAGCGTGGAGATAAATTTGGTGCCCTCAGGAAAGTTCGACCAGCTTTCGTAGTAGGCAGGACCAACAGTTGTACGGTAAACACCACCCTTAGGATTCGTAGTACGGACTGGATCACCGGCTGAGGCATTAAAGATCATGGAGTCCATGGTAATGCCACCAGGTCGAATCTGTCATATACATGAGTACAGCTAAAATGATGCATATGAAGGGAATCGGACCGTCGGTTGTCCACCATGAGCAACGATGCGATTCAGCAGGTTGAAGGCGAGTTCATTGGGAGAGCTGGAGTTGCCAAANAATTCCACCCAGAATGCAGGCTCGAATGAGAAAGATGCGAACGAGGGATCGTGTTCGATCGATGCACCGAGTGCTGTCTTTGGTATCTCTAACAAGGAAACACCATCATGACCTCCTAAAGGCTGAGAGACGGCGACGCGAGCTGCGACTAGTACAGCGATATATGGAGTAAGGCGTAAACCAGATGACAGACAGAACTGCATGATGAGAGATAGGTCACAGGGAACAATACGTAGAAGCGAGGCCACGCGATATTATACCTACCTGTGACTCGGGCAATGATCGCCCGAAAGATGGTCAATCATGCGGAGAAGGAGATGTATGATGAAGATCCTTGGTCTTTAACCGAACATTGTCAGTGGGGTCCGGTGGGCACGATCTCAGGTGCAAGCAAGAAGAGTTGTTGTCGACGGAAAAATGATGCGGGGAAGGTGGTCGAATGTCACCTCGCCATGTACATACTCGTGTTGGTGATCAAGAAGACCGCTCACGTTCCAAATGCAACATCGACGTCTCAAGTAATTGGTCACGCACAGCTTGGCGTAAGAAGGATCAGTACAACGCAGTGAACTCTTGCTAGGAAATTTCACTCGGTGATAAGACAAATACTCGTAGCGACCACTAGGGCGCGATGGCAGGACACGTGAAATTCACATGTTGTCGAAAGAAATCTTCATATTGGAACTGAAAAGTGGTACTTGTGGATGCTTCCAACTTACCATGTGGGTATCAAAACCGAAATTCATCATAACTCGTCTCCTTCGCCTTCGAGAAGTACGTATTCTAAGATATCGCTCAATGTAAGCAGGCCTTTGAGCTTCTTGTCTTCATCGATCACAACAAAGCGATGAACGCGAGATTTGCGAATCGTGTCAAAGATGGAGTCCAGGCGGTCGTTAAGGGTGCACGTGAAAATGCCAGGGAAATCCNNTAAGATCATGTCAGACATAGCTACACGGATTGAGAGAGTCGAGCGCATTACCTCGGAGCGTTTTAGCAGAGCTTCGCCAACGGTCAAGTTCAGGTCATCATATACACCGCCCTTAATGAGTGATATGACATCAACTGCTTCAAAAACATTGACGACGCCGCCTATTCGAGTGTTAGTAAGATGGTTAGAGGGGCGTAGGCAAGGAAACAAACCATCGCTGTCCAGGATAGGAACGTTTGATATGCTGTACTTAACAAGCAGATGAATAACGTCCATGACGGGTGTCTCCATTGTGGCTGTCTGCAGGTCACCGTATGTGCCGCAGTCGATGTCTCGCAGTGGCTTGCGCAAGTTCTGGGTGTCTTTGACATTGACAGCGACGAATTTGAGGATACGATACTGGGTCAAGACACTGACTATCATGGCGCGTTGTGTTTCGTCATCGACATCGACAAGAGGGATGCGACGAGCGCGAGACTCGAGCATGCGACGACATGCCGTGTAAAGAGATTGTAGAGGATGCACCGAGACGGTCTCGATGGGCTGTACGCCGATGGCTTTCTCGATATCGCGCAGACTGTTGAGACGGAACTGATCGACTTGAGCGAGGGCATCGGGGTTTTGCCAGTAGTACTGAATAACATTGATGTAGTCCGAGGTAGTCAGGAGGCCAGCGAAAGTCGAAGTCTTGGAATCCCACAGCGGAGCAGAGACAATGCCNTTTGCATGTCAGCGATAAGTGTCAACGAGGATAGAGGTGATGGACGGGTGTGTATGCGTACCGTTCTGGATGAGGATATTAAGACTCTTCTTGACCAGCAAAGCGGTGTCGAAGACGATTAGGCGATAGCTGAGGGGCAGGACGTCGTAGCTTGTGCGGGCCTTGAGGAACTCGCGAATGGCTCGCTGCAGACAATGGTTAGAAGAGAGTTGACGGGTAGGTGGGGTCCGACTGACAAGGCCATCAAGCTGTTCATGGTCGAGGGGGCTCATGGGGCCTCTTGACTTAGAGCCATGGGCGCGCTCGCGAGGCCGTAGGTAGTCGCTCGGCGCGACAAAGGCTGGAGAAGGTTGCTGTGCGTTGGACGATGAGGGAGTCGAGGTAGATGGGCTGTGACTGGGAGCGGGTTCGTTCAGAGGCCCGGCTGCGGTTGCATCGGCCTCTGCCATTGTAAGACTGTACGGCTCGGTCCAGTCGTCTATGCGTGGCCACTCTTCTTCGACATGGACATGTGCTTGACCTTCTGCTTTGCGACGCAGCTCGTTGCTTGCTGCTCACCCACTGGAAGCATCATGTCCCCGCGACTTCTCGGCCCTATGATCGCTGCACCGTGCGTTTTGTGGAGAGTCAAGAAAGAGCCCAGAGACGCCATCATCGCGCCTTCTTCTTTAGTATTGCCATCAATCTATCGCCTTGCTGCTCCTGCTCATCATACAGAGTGCATGCTTTGCACAAGACTGCCGGCACTTACTCACCACTGCCGCCCTCTGACTTTCAACTACACGCCTCTTGTCGCCCATCTCATTGTCCCACGTGCCTGTTGCTGTTCTCGGCTGCGTCCGCTCTTGTGCACACCTGAGATTCAGCTGTACTTTCCCGTCTCAACGGCTTTCTTCTGATTTCTTATTTTGCTAGCAAAATTTTGTCCAGCTCTCGACTGTTTCATGACAAGTCATGACGGACCTCGAATCTGGACCGAGGCCGGAGATGCCTCTCGACAGCCATCATGTTGAATTGCATGTCCGCAAGCCTACCGGCTTTGAGCTTAAAATTACCTATTCTCAGCCGCAACTCGTCGCACTGCTCGCAATTATCGACCATCGCCATTTCGACCGAGGCAGTGGCGCCGCACTATCTGTAATAGTACAGCACGATCCAATCACCAATCTCCCTTGGTGCGAGTAGTTCTGTGCGATGACTTACAACGGCCAGAGTGTCGACTTAGACATGTGGATCTGCAGATCCATGTCGATCCATGGTGCTGAAATCCGGTCCAGTGACGACCAGCCTTGTACCAAACGAACCGCTCTTCTGGCTGAACCTATTGATCCAATCGAGCATCGACGAGTCATGACGACGAGCAGTCTATGTGACCTCTTAAGGTGGGTGCTTTTCTCCTCGTTGTGTTTTTGTTTCATCACTTGTCCTGTGAGAATTCGCTGTGCACTATGAAGTCTTCCTCAGTCCTGCTCGTGGGCGTCCTGACCCAGTATGCCTCTGCATTCCCCGGAATGGGCAATGTTCGTAGAGACCCCGGTCTGCTTCCTCTCAAGCCCCTAGCCAAAGCTGTCAGCACCTCGAGCAGCGCTTCCAGCACCTACCCAGCTTGGCACCCACAACAGAGTGGAGAAGGTATGAGGAATGATATGGTCATTTAAGAGTATAGTTCTGATAGTTTGACAGTCCGCTCTCCGTGTCCTGGCCTGAACACATTGGCAAACCACGACATCTGCCCAAGAAGTGGCAAAGGATACACCATTCCCATCTTGACCGACTGTCTGAAGAGAGGACTAAATGTTGGTGCCGACTTTACCCTTGCCATAGGCACGGCAGGAATCGGATCCAACCCCGACNCCTTGACATCAGGCCTATACTTCGACCTGGACATGCTGGACCGACATGACTTTTTGATCGAGCATGACGCTTCGTTGTCCCGTGCCGATGCCTCCACTGGCAACAACTACAGCTTCAACCAAACCATCTGGGACACAGTACTCGCATACTACAGTGGCATGGACAATGCCACCATTCCGGTCGCTTCTAAAGCCAGATTCAACCGCGTCAGTACGGAAGCCGCCAGAGATCCCGACTTCAGCTACAGTCCTGTTCAATTCATTCTCAGCTACGGTGAAACAGCCCTGTACCTGTCGACTATGGGTGACCCAATCACTGGAGTCGCACCACTAGAGTATGTACGCAGCTTGTTCGAACAGGAGAAACTTCCTTATGAACTCGGCTGGCAGCCACCGAAGACAGAAACAACTTTGGCTAGTCTGGGTGCCATGGCTCTTGAGCTGAATGCTGCAAGCGGAGAACAGGTTCCAGAGGGAATAATTCTGGGAGAGAACAGTTTGAAGGCAGTACTGATCGGTCTCAACGCCGCCACAGGAGAGATCGAGAATGACGCACTCCACAACCTGGCAAATCTCACAGGAGCCCTCAGCGGCGTCACCTCGACACTGACTTCAACCCTGAAAGGCTTGACCGGTTTGTAGTGTAAAGCTCACCAGATCGTCAGAATAACTGTAACACAATCGCATTCTTTCACCGCATGGGGCAGTTCATCGCATGACCTCTCTTTTGTATCTGCAATGTCCACATCGAGCTCTTTGGGTTGCACAGTATCGTCTGGTTTTGAGAGTGTACTACTCTGCAAGCTGTAAGGTACACTGAGATCGCATACAATCATTGGCTTGTCAGACCCTGTGACAATCTCCCAACATGTCATACGGAAGCAACGTGTGAACTGCTGAGACCTAGCAAGCCCACCAGCATGTGAGAGAGTTCTGAAAGATATAAGACTGTGTCAAGCATGACTGCGATGAACTATCAAGGATAATTCGACAGCCATCTCCACGGCAGTAAGTCTCTCTATCTATACTCACTCGAACAAAAACTCATGCGAATGACGCAGCAAAACAAGCGATCGATATGCTCCGTCAAACGTCCTAGACCTACGATCACATTGCTTGAATAGGAAGAGAGAATGTGCCACATCTCAGTCGTCTCGACCAGATACCGAGTACCACCCTGCAACAATCAAGCCTGTAGCACAAACTCAGAAACAGTCATTCAGTGCGAATTTCGAAAGACCAAAGGACCATTCGCTATATGTTCGAATGCCAAAAAGGACTATATGGGTGTCAGATATGTAAAGGGGGAGATGTTCGATGCATAGAGATGCTGGGTCGAATACTGTCTAGAGCAAACCTCGCCCTATCGATGAGCGTGAATGCTAGATGGTAGGGTTCGATACGTTTTCGTTGGAAGGCCATTCTTACACGAAACCTTTACTTGCGGCTCGATACTCTATGCTCTCATCTACATCTGTGGTATGGGAAGAAGACGTTGCCCAATTACTTGCACGATCAAGCCTTGTCCCAGTGTATACCGTTGATTAAGAATGGCATTGAAGGATGTTGGAAGACTCGAGTGATATTTAAAACCTCATTGCAACAGCCGATAGTGATACTTTGTTTCATGTTCTCTGTAGCTAGCAACTTTCGATCCGACCTGACAATTACAAGCTTCAAGCAAATGACACTTCCTCAGACTTCTTCGATATCTTTCTTGTCCCTTGTCTTACTGAAGAGCATCTATCTCCATGCTCTCATTGACTCACCAAGTCTGAAGAACATTCAGGCCCATAACACGACGACCGTTCTCCTTCTCCTTAGTCTCTTCAGCTTCTGTCTTGCATTTTGAGACATGAGCATGGTAGTGCTCCTTCTGACACTCGACAGAACAGTAGTTTCTGTTCTTGCAGCGTGCACAACGCTTCAAGGCGCTTCCATCCTTTGTCTGCTTTGCACCACAGTTACCACATGCATCAGCGGGCTGCTCTTCATGGGCCTTTCTGAAGCCTGGGCAGAGGCATGAGTGTTTGGGAGTGTGGACCTTTTGACAGGTCTTGCCACAGTACAGTCTGAGGATTTCATCAGCAAGCGGCTAAGGGAACCAAGGTCTGAGATGTAAAGAATGATATGGTTGCAAAGCGTGAGAAGAGTGGACGGATTGATGCGTGTGTTCTTACCTTTCCTTGCAGCCTGCGCAGCGCTTCAACGGACTACCATCGTCACATTACTTAGTGCCACAGTTGCCGCAAACATCAACAGGTTGGTTGAAGTCACCATAGACACGTTCAATGGTGGTGTTCTCCTGAGTGATCTCTTCGCCTGCAGGAACCTCCTCAAGTCTCATCCAGAAGATTTCGGATTCTTTATAGAAAGGGTTTCCGGTTTCGGCAGTAAGTTGAAGGCCCTTGCTGTTGAAAGGGTATGGGACACCGTTGCGATAGTCACGAAGAGCCTTGCCAAAGCGGACTTCGCCCTCAGGTGGAAGACGACATTTCTGGTAGGTCAAGATGAGTTCCTGGCGACATCAATTCGGGATGTTGCAGCCGAGTTGCATGGCAAGGGCGATGAGTAGGCAGAGTGCATTTCCTTGTCCCTTGCCACGAAGGTTGTTGATCATGCGTGTAAGTACGCCACTGTCAAGGTGTTGCTGAACCAAATCCTGACAAGAAAATAGTATTAGCAATGTGACTATGTTTGTGGCGTTTGTTCAGTCCAAACTTACCGGGTGAGAAGAATTGTACAGACTCATGTGGATGTGGTCATCTTCAGTGTTGTCGCCTGCATCAGAATCCTTGTCGCTAGCGTTTTTCTTCTCAGTCTTCGGGAAAGAGTATCGGGCTCGGTCGGCGAGGATTTTCTCCTTGACTCTGTTTAGATCGGCGGAATCGTCGAGCATTTCGACGGTGTCCAAATCCGTATCGCTTTGGAANAGGTCATAGCCCCAGGCTCCCTGAGAAATGTCAGGAGATCTGTATCGGATGTAAAAAGAATCAGGGCATAGAAGCTGGATAGATCAGGCTATCGTGGCTGCTGGAAGCCTTCAAACGCTGGCGTAAGGACGCCTTGCGTGGAATCTATCGTTTTGGCGCCTTGTTCTGAGAAAGGAAGAACTCGTTTTGCAAAGACTCACCATGGTGAAACAGAGGACTGTCGAGATCAGATGAAAGATGGAGGGGCAGAACGAGCTGCGGAGGTGTGATGGATAACGAGAAAAGATTGCGGGCTTGCAAGGTAGATGTAGTCGTGAGGTAAGTGAGAGGATAGAAAGCAGGATCCAGAGGGTTGTGGAAGTGAAAGGTGCGTTGCGGGCAAGCGCGTGGTCCTTTCACTTCGTTTGTCTCAACAAGCGGCTTCCTGCATGCCGAGACTTTGTTTTGCATACCAGCTGCAGTTACGGTCTTGTATGGCAGCTGCAGTTCGAAACCACCTGTTTTGTTAATATTAAGCCATAGTCATTGTTCATTCCAACTATTCATACTTTGAGGCTTCGAGAGCCACATAGATAAGTGACTTGACCAGTATAAACAAACTACAAGCACAGAGGGGCAGCATTCTAACATAGCGCCATCACAAGTCTGTATATCAGGAGCGTGTCTGAGCTGTGGCGCGACGAGAAAGAAAGTCGATTGGAGACACAAGATAGATTGCATAGGTAAGTACGTTGTCGTACCGCCTTCCTCCTTTGGCTTTCTGCCAATGTCGTGCCCCAGGATAGCGAGCGTTCTTCCAACAACTTGACTTCCTTGTTATCAAACCGAGAAGGACTCAGGAAAACAAATTCACTACGGCTTCTGTCTAGAACAAAAAGCGAAGGCGGGTTTTCAGCCCCACAAGACACAACCATGGGATACCACTCAAACGAAGCAATTTTATCAACCTACGAGTACTCGATCATCACGACTTTGTTGTAAACGTAACTAATATAGTCATACACCTGAGGCGAACCTCAGTCTTTCTACAAGATTTCATGGATCCGAGGTCAACTCTGTGTATCTGGATCGTGATAAAGGAAAATCTCCATGCTGTTCTGGGAGAAAAGGAAGGAAGTCTGTCGGCTCTCAAAATCCTGGACACCGTTCACCAAACATCACCCGGACGAAGCCGCGAATCTCTCGGCCAGGAAACAGAATGTTCTGGCGATGCCGTACATTTTACTCCGATATGAGCAAGATAGCGTTCCCAACTTTCTGTTAGGTCCATACCAAGACAATGTTTTGACTTGCCACTGGTAGGCTCTCTACAATATCGCTCTTATGCAGAAAGAGCACTGGTAATATAACTCTCGTTACGCCCCCATTCGTACAAATGATCCGTCTCAGGTTCAACGTATGATAACTTCTCCAAATCAAGTCGAAACAATTTCCAGTTGGCCATACTTGAGTTCGGATTTTCGATGTTGTCGCCAGCATATCCATTTCGAGCTACCTTGTACAGCAAGTAAGAGGCGTATGAAGGTGCAGACTCCTGGGCGAACGTCGTCGCTGATTCGACGAGGATAGCTGCGTGGGCAAAAAATCTTTCAATATCTCTCTCAAACCAACTGCCCTTAGGCACCCACTCCCACACATGACCATGAAAAATTGCACACAGCTAGACTAAATTTGACATTGGTGATTTGCAGCATGCGAAACCAACTATTTAAGAAGGTCAATCTTCCACAAATTGTTTCCCTTCTTCCTCCACCCATCCATCAAGTCACAGACAACATCAAGTCTAGACAAACTCCACATCAACAGCAACTCTACCAAACGCGACTAAACAGCGTAAGATTGCCCACCCTCTACTACAGACGTACTCTGTTTTCTCTCATCACAGATACAATCATGTCTCCTCCTGTCCCTTTACCATGCAGCTTCGCTCTGCAACTGCCAGACAATCAGAGAAACTCGTCCACCACCACGAGCACATCACCACCAAAGGCAGACGCGCTCTGAAGGTCTACTTCAACGACGCACCAGGTAACCCACAGTCCCTCACACTGCCTCATCAGCCCCGTTCAGAAAAGCTTGTCCACCACCACGAGCACATCAACATCAAAGGCAGACGTGCTCTGAAGATCCACTTCAACGACGCACCAGGTAACCCCCAGTCCCTCACACTCCTTCATCATCAGCACCATTCAGGACTGAAGCTGAAGCTGGGCAAGGTAACCCCCAAAAACACCACTGAAGCCAAGAAGGTGGTTCTCCACCACCACGAACACCTAACTGTGGATGGCAGACGCGCTCTGAGGATTTACATGAGCAATGGCAAAGGTAGACTCAGAACAAAGACCTTCATCGACCGACCTACACCTGGTTTGAGGCTAAGCTTCGACAGGCCTGTAGGTCTGGCATATCTGTCCATGCACTTCTCCCAGGAGCAAACAAGACTCAGCAGAAGTTGGGTCGACAAAAACCACAGGTGCACAAACGTTCTCGACGACGCTGTTATCAGCGCANAAGCCGACCTACTCATCGCCGCTGCAGGGGACCAGCAGATGGATGGAGATGAGATCAAGGTCGAAGACGTCGATGGAGGTGAGATCAAGGTTGAAGACGTCGAGCGCTAACGTGGTTGTACGAACTACAGACCGACAACCGGCGAATTCTATGGAGGAAACGATCAAATTGCAGGATGGATGAATGGAACAACTACATTGCAGGATGAATATTGGGATGGAACTATTACATTGCGGAGTGGATATTATGAAGGAAACCACTACATTGCGAGGGCATTCGTCTATTGTGTTTGGAATAAGGATAGTCTGTCGCTTCTGCTTTCAAGAGAGCTCATCAAAATACAAGCAACAGTCTGAACAAATCTTTTCGCGTTGTCTACTATTCAGCTTGTGTGACCGTGTTGCAAGTCAGCGATACAACAACCAGAGTAGGGTTGTCATTTTATCAGCTCCCTCTGGACGGGGTTTCGTGATCAGTCCAGTCATAGTTCTTTACAGCTCTGTTTGTCGTAATATGCCAAGGTAACAGCGCAGCGATTAACGCGAATGGGACGAACAACATGATTCACATATAGAGCAGGTACAGTGTTGATGTAAAAGATTTTATATCCTTCTAGCTCAAGGATAAGTAAAAATAAAGCCATATCGTTGTTTCCGGTGGGTATCGATTATGTTGTCGTCAAACGCCCTCTCCATCCTTGCTGTCGCGTCTGCGCTCCCTCTTATCATTCTTCTGACCTTCGTGTTCATGCCGCATATGAGGATATGACCCGTATGTGTGGTCTTGATAGCAAAATTCCACTCTTCGACAGGCGCTGACTTGTCCTTGGCGAGTCAAAGCAATTGCAAAAGCTCAGTAATGCGACGAGGTGATCAAAAATCTGCAATGTTGACTTTCTGGTTGACGAAGTCCCACAGCATCTTGATGAGCTGATCGGGGAGAGTGTAGAGATCGACGTGGAACTCGCCATCNTGCATCGCTTGTTAGTGCCAGGCATCAACAGGGCGTATGGGATACTCACTCTCGACGTCGTTCTTGGTGTATGTTTCTTCAGTCTTGTTGTCGTGCACCAACTGGACGACGTGCAGGAGGTCGTCTTCGCCAAGTCTCTCAAGGCCCTCGGCCAACTTCTCCATATCGACTTGCTGTTGCGAATGTCAGTTATGCTCGGCATCTGGATTGACAGGAAAACACACAGTCTTGGATGCCTTCTTTCTCTTCTCAGGCTTAGCAGCACCATTGGCATCGCCAACGGGACCGGATTCCCTCAATCTGTCGACAAGCTCGGGCTTAGGGTTGCGGAAAGTCTAGCAAGAAGCAGTTAGATCCGAGACGAGCAGAATAGTATAGGGTCCGCATACAAACTGCTGCAGACTCTCGTAGCGTTCTTGCTGGAAGTTCAAGTCGTGGAAGATGGTCTGCTCGCCCTTGGGCTGAGANAAGGGAGTGAGAACGATGGACATGTCGAATTCACCCCATCCTTGTTCTTGGATTCTGAAAGGAGCTTGCTTGAGANNCCTGCATCATGGGCCCATATCAATATTGTTCTCTTTCTAATGGGGATAATCCAAAGGCAAGTCGGAGTGGCATGTCGTACTTTGGTTGGCACGCTTGCCGAAGGATTCGTGCAGACGGTAGGTGACCTTCTCGAAACAGGTGGCAGGTAGTTGTTCGTCGTTGGGGCCGACTACGTAGACTTCGATGCTCCATTCGCGCATGGGGAAGCCCTCGACTTCTGAAGGGACATCAGGCCTGTTGTTGGAGAAGTACTTGTTAGATAACTTGAACCATCGGCTACATTGAGGACAGCATGAAGTGACTTACAAGACGTGCTGCTCAGTGACGAGCTTGATCTGGCGTTTGATCTGTATGCGCGTCAGTATATTGACAAGCTTAGCAGGCGGGAGTGGGCGTACGTCAGGCATTGTGAGACGTCGGTGGGGTCCGAGAACAGCAAAAGCGTCGGCACGACGATGTAATTATATATTTCCTTAGAATGTAAGCACGAAAGGCACGAGCGACAAGGATGTTGTATGTAACAAGAAACACCCTCTGCTGCTTTTGCGCCGACGCCGACGCGACAGGTGAGCGTGTCGGGAAGTTTGCGGGGATGCTCAATACCGCCTTGACCGCCTTTACGGCAGAATGACGACGTCACTTTGTTTCACTACATCTTGTCTTTCACACAGCTGACTGGAATGAGGGTGTGATTTGGAGAAGGTAGATACATTAACCATCATGTGCTCTATTTAGATGAGGGCGCTAACGAGACTTGGGAAACATTCATCATCATCTCAAGCCGTCACCGAGAGGACAGGGGGTATGGGAGGGGGATGCAGTGCCGAACGCCCAGAATGCTGAATGCAGAATGCGTCTCGGTGTCTTCGTCAGGTATGCATGGTGAAGTGGATGAGGAAGGTATGGCATACGCATGGGATAGGGGGTTTTGGGATTCTGGGCCTGGCTACTGCTTGGTGGTGCACAAATGGCGGCGTGGGTATGCTGGTGCTGGGGCGACAATCTAGTCAGACTTGCTGAAGAGGGCCTCGTTCTCCTGCTGGGCCTTGATGAAAGCCTCCTTGAACAGGTTGGCGTCTNNGCATGATATGTTAGCATCCATGTCTTGGGCTGAAGTGCTTGTAGCTAAGAACTTACTCTCGCTGTTGCCGAAACGGATAGCGAGAGTCTGAGCCTCGGGCTCGCCCTCAGAAACATCGGCCGAAGCGTTCCAGACCCACGAGCGGTCGCTGCCGACGTTGGGGGAGAGCTTCATGTCGGGAACGACGTAGTGGTTGGCGCAGACCTTCAGGGTCTTGTCACGACGCATGACAAGTCTGGTTCTGCCGTTCTCCTTGTGCTTGAGCAGACGGACCTCGCCGGTACCACGCTCCTTCCACTCTCTGCTGTCGCGGTCGAACTTGAAGAGCTTGGCGCGCATCTTGAAAGTCTGCTCCTCGCTCTCCTCGTGTGTCTTGGTGTCGACTTTCTCGGTAAGGTGGACAACGGGCTCGAAGTGGACGTCAGGCTCCTTGTCGTCAACCTCGTCCTCCTGTTGGATTTGCATCAGCATTCGTGTCGTTCTTTAGGTGGTGCGCAGCATCTCACCTCGTCAGCAGCCTTTGCGGCGGTAGCCTTGGAGCTTCCGCTGGGCTCATCGGCGCCCTCGTCCTTCTCTTCGACCTTCTCCTTCTTGGGGCCACCACCAAACATGCTGAAGACATTGTCCTTGACGGCCGAGGCGGCAGCGGCGGCGGTCTCAGTGGCTTGCTCGGTGACGGTCTTGGTCTCCTCAGTCTTAGGAGCGTCGGCGGCGACGTCCTGGGGCTTGTTCTCGGCTTCAGACATGGTGAAGGTGTAAAGTGATGTGATGGAGTTGTGTAGTAGTGATTGGGCCTGTTCAAACAGATTGTTTAGAAAGCCAGCGGGGCAAGCACAGAAGATTGATTGATTCCTTGGCCAAGAACCTAAAACAGGCCGCTTTGTTTCGCAACCGTTGCCAACGTCTTTCCCCTATCGCAATCAGATGAACGAATGAATCCTCCTGCGTCACCACCGACTCGCGACCGCCGCGGCTTGCATGATTTCCGAGTCCGTACGAAGCCGCAATCTATAACTTTGAATATAATTCAGCTGTCCCAGTCGCAACCGTTGCTCAGCCTTTTCTCCCATCTCGTCGCCCGTTCAGTCAACAGCATGACCATTCCCTGTCCTTCACAATAAGCTGGTTTCCGTCCGATTGTCAAACAACATGGCTCCCTCCTCATCCGTCGGCTCCGATGTCTTCGCCGTGCTTGCCTTACTGTCCATCTCTGCAATTGTTGTTCTCCTCCTTCGATACTACCTTCCCCTAAGGACAACTCCCGCCTACCTTTTGATCCCTGTCTTCCTGGCTCTGGCTCTTCCATCATCCATAGTCTTCCTAGTTCCCATAGACTTGGCCTCATCTTCTGGCACCGATACCGATGGTCAAAGAGGAATATGGCTACCCGATAATGTCATGCTGGTCGCTTGGAGGCTCGCATACTGGCTCACCTTCTGCTTGACATGGTATGTCGACCTCTTATCCACCCTGATTCTTACTTGGCTAACACATCTGGCGCAGGNNTTTGTACTTCCTCTACTTGGCGAATACTGTGACTCTGGTTACAGAGAGCCTAAGGACCGCTTCGTCTATTCCCTCCGATCCAACGCGCGTTACCAACTCATCACACTATCCCTCGGAACCGCAGGTGCCGTCTACTTCTTTNGGCAGAACCGCCATGATGATACTACAACCAGAGCTACAACACTCAAGGCGCTAGTCATGGCCATGGCATACGCCTACGGTCTGGTGTTGGCCATCTACCTTATGGGTCACGGACTTGTCGCCATACCACGTCGTCTGATCAGGGATGCTAGCGTTAGTGCCAGATTGAAGAGGCTTCAGAGCCATGCGCCGGGTATACACGACAAACTGAACGAGGCTATCGAGGACCTACATCAAGTTGAGACTCAGGTCCTCCAACTGCGTCAGCGCAAGAGTACCATGTCCAGAGACTTGCAAGATTGGGTCGAAGAACTCTACGATGTGTCTAGTCTGCCTGAATCTCGCCCGGCTGTTACTTATGCCTCTGTACCTGCACCTCCGCCCGTGGTAACGGAGAGGTATCTGGCAGAGCTATCTCGAAAAGTAAAACGCGCCCGGCACAAGCGCGCACGCTTCACTGGCGAGTGGAACCATCTTGTTAGACAGGCTGCTAGACTACAGTCGCTCCTCGATCTGTCGTCGTCACAACGCCCGCAAGCAGCGAACATGCGTTATCACATTCAGATTCATGTCTTGCCTGCTCTGCGTGTCATTGCAGGGGTCTTCCTAGCCTGTGCATCTGTCGGCTTGCTCTGGTCAGAAGTGGTGCACGAGATGGAGCCAAAACTCTCATTAGTTGGCATGAGTATTGTTCACCATCCCTCAAGCTCTCGCGGGCAGATCGGTTTTGCTGGTCAGATGATCTCAGCTGCGTGGTTGCTGTACATGTGTGCCGCAGCTTTGTACTCGGTAACAGAGGTCAAGGTCTGGGGCAATCGTGCGCTTGTACGTCGTCAGACATATGCCGAGAGTGCATGTTGGTACAGCTTGCAGGTGGCCAAGCTCACAGTCCCTCTGAGTTTCAACTTTATCACTATGATCGATCCAACAATCAGCGAAGGCACTACCTTCTACCGCTTCCTTGGGCGCTTGATCAACCTCACTCCTGTGATTGGCAACTTCTCGGCTTATTTCCCAATTGTTGTTCTGATCCCTGTTGTTGCAACCCTTTTCAACCTGTATGGCAAGGTCAAGAATGTAATTGGCTTTGGAGTACTCGAAGATGAACATGACGAACCAGGAGCAGGCACTTGGCGCGAGGGTCGTATTCTCATCGAACGCGAGCTCCAAGCCGACGGCTCACAACTGAATCTGGCTTCCTCCAGTCTGCTGTCATCAGCCGAACCATCACCACGCCATAGTGCCGATCTCAACCGACCATCTCGAATGAACAACAATACCCGGGCTTCTGCTGCAAGAAGAGCTGCTGCACGGATGCCCGACGAGGACGAAGACACAAGCGAAAGAGCTTTCTTCCAGGACGTCGGTCAGCGCATGCGCAATACCTTTGATACAGTGGAAACACCAGCATGGCTCCGTGACATCGGGGAGGGTATTAAGAAACCCAGATGGTTGAGCGGAGGGAACGATGAAGGTGCTCAAAGCTCGGGTGATGGCGGCAACTTCTTTGGAAAGCTGTTTGGCGGTAACAGCAGTAACAATGGTAACATCAGGTTGTAGTTTTAGATCAAGGTTTCATGTTTTCATTTTAGCAAGGCGTTGGGGTGAAATTGGTGGTGGGATGCTTGGGCGCATTAGCTTCTACCCTTCTGCAAAAGTCTTTCGAGAATCCGCAGATTGCAGCCATCAACTATAGATTGAGAAATATGTATAATCAACATGAAATCATCGGTGGTTTAAATGTAGATATATACACAAATCTAAACGACCATAGTCTCAACAGAGCCAACAGGACGACCGGCGAATCCTACAAAGCCATCGACTACAGCCTTTCTTGTTGGTTCCGAGCTGACGTTCTTGCCTGCCAGATAACCCATCCAGATCAGCCTGCTGATTCTGGGGTCTTCGACTTTGCCTACTCTCTCAATGCCAGTGCCTTTGGCTGGGTCTTCGAAAAGCACTTCCATCGATCCAGGGGCATCTCTCAACATCAGCACTATAGAGCCCTTGGGCGTGCGACCGCCACTGAACATGCCCTTGAAGTCACGCATAGCATCGCCGAAAGACTCGTTCTCATAGTCCGAAGTGACGATTGCAGGTTTGTTTTGCTTGACTCTGTTGATCTCGGTGGTGGCGCGCTTGATTCCATTGACCCAGCCATCGCGCAGATGGGCAAAGTCGGTGTTTTTNGATGGAACAACGCGCCATGCGGAACGAATACCTTCTTCGCGCAGCATCTGCTCCCAGATCTCGACGCTAGTGTCGGGGTCGAGCATGCGTTGCTTGAGGCCATCCTTCTCGCCAGGTACAAGGGTAGAAGCGTTGGGGTTGATGAGGTGAATGAGGCGAGCTTGCAGAGTTGAGACATCCTGAGTACGAACGTAGAGACCCATGACATAGACTTCAATGGACAGGAAAGAGACGGTGCGAATACCGAGACCGACCAAAGTGTACTCCTCTTGGTTTTGCACGTTGCCAGGGTTGATACGCGAGTTGGGTTGTGCTGTTTCTGATCTGGCAGTCTTTGAGCCAGGAATAGGCAAGAAGATCTTACGGGGGAAGTAGGGTACGCTGCCGCTGCCTGTTCTTACCAGGTCCAGCTCTTGTTCACCCTCTGCTACAATTCTCTTATCGTCACCAGCGCCGATGACATGTACGTGACGGCCCTGGAAGTCTTCCGAGCCTGGCCCAGCATCTAGTTGAGCCTTCTTCTTGTTGGCACTCTTTTCCAGTTCGTCCAGATCAATGTTGTAAAGCGTGAGGGCGAGTCCACCAACACTCATAAGTAGACCGACGGCGGCGAATCGCATACGCTGCATGGCATTTGAACGTTTGGCTTCGAACTCGCGACGGGCGGCGAGTTCGTCCAGCGGGTTAATTGGACGAGCTTCTGCATCCTCAGAGTCGACAGTCTGCTGCTGATCGAGGAAAGAAGGGGCTCTAGCTGAGAGGGTCGAGCCAGTTGCACGAGCTGCGGGATTGCTGTATCTTGACGAGTAGCGAGTCTGCGCTAAGGATGACTTGAGACGAGGGGTTTGGAGCATGCATCTCGATCTGGCTGAGAGCAGTCGCATCGCTGACCGACTTGAGGTGGCCATTGTGCTGCTAGACATGGTTGTGATGTTCAAGGGTCAGATTGTTTCAACATGGCAATTCTCATGATGGCATTCACTCTCGCCAAGCCAACTCGAGAGCTCCGCCTTTCTTCCTCTCTACCGAAACATAGAACTGTAGCAAATGAATTGGGCAAACGAGATGCCCACCTTGATTGTTCGTCTGTAATGAGATATGCGGTATCACTCTTTCCAATTTCACCTAGCTTTTGACAGTGAACCAGTAGTTTTGCATTGTTGTCGCAATAGTTGAGCAGCTTCTGGAAATATGGAATCAAAGACGATCAACGTCATTTTGCCCGAGCGCTTTGTAAGCTCTCTCTCATTCCAATAAAGCAAGCCACATACCCCTCTCGTATACAATCCATCAACTCTACTACTACAAAAACGACTTCGGTCTCATACAAATCGCCCACCATTAACTTCGTACGAAGCTTCTTCACACGCGCGACCAGTCCCGCCAGCATGTCGTCAGCAAAGGCCAAGGCACAGAACATTATCGACCAGAACGGCGTTGGTACGGAATTCCTTCTATTGGAACAGCCTTTGTAGTGAGTGCCTAATTGCTGACTATTCACAGCCGTCTTCTCCAAGTCGTACTGCCCTTACTGCAAGGCCACCAAGGAGCTGTTGTCCAAGTCCGGCGCAAAGTTCTACGCTCTTGAGCTCGACCAGATCGGTAAGTCGCCTGCCTGTTGTGTCAGCATTCTTTGGAAACCCGATCGCTGACCATTTATGTGTGTAGATGACGGTGCCGACATCCAGAACGCTCTTGCCGAGATGACCAGCCAGCGCAGCGTGCCCAATATCTTCATCAACAAGGAGCACATTGGCGGCAACTCGGACATTCAGGCTCTCAAGAAGGACGACCTCAAGAGCAAGCTCACCGCTGCCAGCGCCTTGTAAACAATTAATATTGGAGCCATCATGATATCACGATAGATACCAAGCGCAAATACATGCATGCGTTACCTCGTAAAGCTTGAGATGTTGATTACGACATGTGCTTATGACCACAATGACCGAGGCACGTCTCGTGGCTCGGAGAAAACATGTTGCACTGCTGCCTTTATATGTACAAAGATACGGTGGGTGATCGCCCAACTTGCCGGCAGCTGAAACATGGAACTAGGTGAATAATCACACGGTAGTATGCAGCCTGTGCTGCCATGGCACACAACCAGCCAGAGAGAGCACGTAGCTGGATGCGATAGGCGGCTAGCACAGAGGACATGATGACGACGACCAGACCGACAGATGTTGGTCAGAAGCCAGCAGTTGGAAGCGTGAAGTGGAGGTCAACGTGCCCGACAGAGATGAAAGTGCACATGATGCAGAGCATGTTGCAGAATAGGCGCATGCGCGATAGGTGAATTGCATCAGTGGAAACACACCATTGGGGCTGCCCGCAATGGCCGGCGGTAAAAGATGGGATTGGCTGCATCACTGCGCCTCCATATTGACATCCGACCGGTCAGCGAGTTGTTGAAACCCCTTTGCCCATTTTATGTTTAGAAGACCTGATACCTTCTCTCCAACGGTGGCTGTGAGTAATCGCAAGACAAAGCTAGAAGTATTCTTGAGTAAGTCGTCCATCAGCGGCAGGATGATGCGTTGGCTTCGGGGTCTACTGCTCTAGCGCTAGAAGACCCCCATGTCGTAGCTTCCATCCATGAGTACCTGCCAAGTCTTGAATTGAACTGACTCGATCCGCTGGTCAAGTCGAAACATCTTACTGAAATCTGCTCGTCCTCGATCACTGTTCACACCATACAACAAGACGCTCAATACCTCCTCCGGGCTTCGTTCCTCCAGAATCCCTCGCCGCGCGTCACTTCCACCGCCCTCTCTGCCAACTAGGAAGCATCCTCACTCCCCAACCGCCGTTGCCTGCCCGTCGTGGCCGACCACCAAGATCCTCCGTCTACGCCTCCGTCGTGCTCGTCGGGTGTCTTGCGACCGCCCGTCGAGTCAGTCGACATGGCCTCGCCAGCACCACTCCTGAGACCGCCGATCCCTGGCAGCAGGAACACGAGTGCCTCACGCACACCCAAGCTCGGCCTGGCCATACCGCCTTCTCCCAATGCTAGACCTCTGAATCCTACCAGCAACTCACATGCCGTACCCCCATTACAAATACCGCCCCGTCAGGCGCCCCCGAAGCTGAGTCTGGCTACACCCATGGGGAGTCATGGAATCCCTCAAGAAACCTCCCGGGCTGCAAGAGGAAAACTGCCCCCATTACAAGTCACTGGACTCTCAACTGCTCAGGGCGGTGGTGGCAGCAGTGATGATAGTGCTCGTTCAAGATCCAACAGCAACGGTGCGAGTAACAACTATTCTACCTCTACTACCGCTTCATCCTACTCGGCCTCCTTGGCCGGACTGATTGGCGGCCAATCCAACTCTCAAGATCCTCTTTCTGCCGCTGGCTCGTTATACTCGGCATCATCCGCTGGCGGACTTGGTGGTGCCGGTATGGAAAGAGATGGCAGCATGCAGGGAGCGCTATTACCAGATCTGGAGAAGCTGAGCTTGGAGAAAGGAAGAGCGCTCGATGTTGAGGATCTGGACGATGCTGGCTGGAAAGTGGCTGCTAAGGAGAACAGGATTGTCGAGCTTGGAAGCTTGGGTGAAGGTGCAGGAGGTGCTGTCAACAGGTGTATACTCAAAGGTGGAAAGACAGTTTTCGCGTTAAAGGTCGGCATTTTGATTGCGAAATGTTGGATAGACAGCTGACCATTTGCACAGATCATCACGACAGACCCTAATCCGGATGTCAAGAAACAGATTGTACGCGAGCTCTCATTCAACAAGAACTGCGCCTCTTCGCACATCTGCCGCTACTACGGTGCCTTCATTGACGAAACTCATGGTACCATTGGTATCAGTATGGAGTACTGCGAAGGCGGTTCTCTTGACTCGGTTTATCGTGAGGTCAAGAAACTAGGCGGTCGCACAGGCGAAAAGGTCTTGGGCAAAGTGGCTGAGGGTGTGCTCAATGGACTCACCTATCTGCACAGTCACCGCATCATCCACCGCGACATCAAGCCCTCCAACATCCTGCTCACCCGATCTGGCGAGGTGAAACTCTGTGACTTTGGTGTGTCTGGTGAGTTCGGCACCAAAGGTGATGCGAACACTTTCATCGGAACTTCATACTACATGGCACCAGAACGTATAACTGGTCAGAGCTACACCATCACTTCCGATGTGTGGAGCTTGGGTGTCACACTACTTGAGGTCGCACAGCACAGGTTCCCCTTCCCGGCTGATGGGACGGAGGAGGAGATGCAACCTAGAGCCGGACTTATTGATCTCCTGACCTACATCGTCTCTCAGCCTATTCCGAAGCTCAAGGACGAGATCGATACTCCTGATGGACAGGATATTCGATGGAGCGAGAATTTCAAATACTTCATCGAGTGCAGGTAAGTTTATGATATATGTCCTACACATGCAAGCCAAGCTGACTCAGGACCACGTAGTCTGGAAAAAGAGCCCAATCGACGAGCAACACCCTGGCGGATGCTGGAACATCCGTGGATGTTAGAGATCAAGTCCAAGCGAGTCAACATGGCTGCGTTCCTCAAAAGAGTATGGGATTGGTCAGATTAAACAAACAGCATACAAAAAGTTTCCGACATTGAGAGGGGGAGAGAGGCAGGCATTAGCAAACAAGTGATTTGGCTTGATTTGCTGTCGCATACCAGTCCGTTGTGGTCTTTGCGAACTCCCATCGAGATCTTCGTTTCTTGTCATCTGTCTTTCTCTTGTTACTGATTTCGTTGCATTGGGACGGCGCTGAACATCTTTCATTTCTAGTTTCACGAGCGCGTTATCTCTGCTTTTGTTCTCTTTTTCTTTTCACAACTCGGATTTCCCTTGATTCATTGCACAGATTCCCCTGCAAAACCAGCGAGTACCCTCATTTTAATATCTAAGCTATATAAATCACAATCCATCGAATCTCTGAGGATACGAGTTCCGGCTTTGCTTGTTGCTTGTTGATTGTCTCAACGAAGACATGTGTATGTATGCACAATTGGTGTGGAGGGTCAGATGAGAAGTCGGATCGTTTCGTTTCATTTCAAAAATTTATCTCTATTCAAGAACCCGCCCAAACAAGAAATAAGAAAGATGAAAACCTCCATTATCGTGTTCGTTTTGAGAGTGTCTCTCGAGACAACTTGGAAGTGGAAGGGCGACAGAAAAGAATGCTACAAAGGGTCAAGGAGAAGGAGACGAGAACATGTCTAGTCTTCCCATTCCTCGTCCAGTTGGTCGATTAATCTGTTTTCATCGTCCGAGTTTGAACGGCCGCGTCTTCCGGCGCTGGAGCCGTTGTTGAAGTTGCTGCCTACCCGGCTGTAGCCCTTGCGGCCGGGCAGGAAGCGTGCGCATGAGGAAAATAGAATGATGAACATGTCCNNTGCAGAGTGATGGTCAGCCATGGCTTATTTTGGTATGTAGATGCGTCAGAAGCTTACCGAGACAAAACTGGCGATGCCGGCCCAGAGCGAGTAGTTTGGCAATTGCCTCCAGCCCCTCTGGTGCATGACGGTGCGCTGGTATACACAACCTCCAACAACGTATACTATCACGGCAATCAAAGCGATGACACCGAAAACGCCGCTGGGGCCGAGTTGCTGTTTGGCTACCTCGATGCCTCCACAGGCTGCCGAGGAGCGGGCCTCGAAGATGTAGGTGCAGCTGTCAGGGNNGGAAGCGACAAAGGAAACGGTGTTGAGAGGTGCCAGAGGGTCTGTGTTGCAGAGCAGAGAGATGATTGTGTTCTTGCGACGGTTCAGGCGGGTCGAGGGCTCCTTGCTGCCTCCCTTTCTGCCCTTCTTGTCGTCTTCGTCGTCCTTGTCCTTGTGTTTCTTATCATCGTCATCATCGTCGTCGTCGCCGATAATTCCACGTGGGCTGAGAGAAGATACAGGATTGTCTGGGCATGGCGACCCATCGGTATAATTCAAGACGAGTTTGCGTCCACGGAAGATGGGTTCGGAACTCTGTTGNGCTGTTGTCCAGTTGTTAGTGATATTGTACAAGAAGGTTGCTAGGAGAAGCAATTACCCTATGCTGTATGTCTTTCCGTCCAACATGTAGAAAGCGCTCACATTCTGCCACCTCGCCTCATCGACGCCGACGACATTGGTGAGATTCTCAACTACTGGCCCGCAGAAGTTGAGAGTGAAGTTAGCGCCATAGTCGTAGCCACGAGCAGACCAAGACTCATTTCGAGCATCTTTACTCGCTTTCTTGGGGTCGTCGGGCAAAATGACGTGTATGGGATTGAGGTCGAAGAAGGCGCCAGATGTTGGTGAGCGGATGGTGCAGGGTACGTGGTTCTCCTTCTTTGACTTTGAGTCTTCCGAGGCAGCGGCACCGAGTGCGACGGGCAGACCAAATGCCAGCAGATGGTACAAGATGGATGAGCGCATGGCCGGGCGTGGATTGTCGAGTAGAAATATGGTTGCTGGACTGCAGGACAGTTGTACAGGGCTTGAGCCTCGGAGGATGCGTACTGGTACCTCGACGCCCAAGCATCATCCAGCCGCGACGCCCATGTCAGATCGAGACAGGCCCATCATCTGGGGTTCGGATCAGTCTACCGAGGGCTACTGTGGTGGGCCCTAAGGAAATCGTACCATGTCATTGTCATTAAATCCAATCGACCTGTCATTATCGCGTTTCTATGTTTATTTCTTGAGCCTTCGCTTTCTCTCTTCCTTCCCCTTCCCCACCACTCTGTCCGTATACCAATGACTAGAACGACTCAAGCTCACGGCTACGAGTTCGGCGGCNCCGTTAGTTCTTTCGCTCGTCATACTCTTTCCAGGGAAAATGCTAACGCGTATACCAGTTTGGGCGCCATTGGCATCTCGTTTGGCCTACCCCTGGTCTGCTACATATTCGCCTTCTTTTGCAACGATGTTTCTGGATGTCCCCCACCATCATTGACCGATCCCGCCACTGTCACACTCGACAAACTCAAGCAAGAAGTCGGCTGGCCTGGTGTCGCTGGTCTCCTCAACACCCAAGCTGTTGTCGCAACTCTTGGATACTACACCCTCAGTCTTGCCCTCCAAGCCTTCCTGCCCGCTCATGAAGTCCAAGGTACTGTCCTGGCCTCTGGTGGCCGATTGACCTATCGCTTCAACGCCTTCGCCTCGGCCATGTTCATCCTCGCCATCTGTGCTGCTGGTACCTTCCTGCAGGGCGCCGACTTCCCCGTCTGGACCTTTATCAACGACAACTACCTTCAGCTCTTGACCACGAACATCCTCATTAGCTACTTCCTCGCTACCTTCTGCTACGTTCGCTCTTTCTCCGTCAAGCCCAATGACCCCAAGAACCGCGAGCTCGCCCAGGGAGGCGCTACTGGTAACATGATTTACGATTGGTTCATTGGAAGAGAGCTCAACCCTCGCGTACAAATCCCCATCTTCGGTGAAGTTGACATCAAGGCTTTCATGGAGCTGAGACCTGGTCTTCTCGGCTGGATTCTGCTTGATTTGGCCTTTGCTGCTCGTCAGTACGGCACCTACGGCACTGTGACTGATTCCATGTACATTGTTGTCGGTACTCAGGCCTGGTACGTCCTCGACGCCCTGTGGAACGAGCCCGCTATTATGACCACCATGGATATCACCACCGATGGTTTCGGCTGCATGCTTGCCTTTGGCGATCTCGTTTGGGTTCCCTTCATCTACAGTATCCAGGCTCGCTACCTTTCAATCCACGCTGTTCACCTCGGCTGGGCCAAGGTTGCCTTCATCATGGCCGTCCAGCTCACAGGCTACTACATCTTCCGCTCCAGCAATGGCGAGAAGAACAAGTTCAGAACTAACCCTGACCACCCCGATGTGAAGCACCTTGAGTACATCGAGACTGCTCGCGGAACTCGTCTTTTGACATCTGGCTGGTGGGGAACCGCCCGTCACATCAACTACCTCGGTGATTGGGTCATGTCGTGGGCATACTGCCTTCCTACCTGGCTGTCTGGTTATGTCGTGCACACCGCCGCTCTCACTGGTGACAAGATCATCAGCCAGGGACCTAATGGCGAGATGGCTGGCTGGGGCACACCTATCACTTATTTCTATATGCTCTACTTCGCCGTCCTCCTGATTCACCGCGACCGTAGAGATGACGGCCACTGCCGTGCTAAGTATGGCAAGGACTGGGACCGCTACTGCGCTATCGTCAGATGGAAGATCTTGCCTGGTGTTTACTAGATCTTTCATGTTTCTCGCGGGCTTAAATGGGTCAAGATATATCTCAGTCTTCCGCATGCATCATAGTTTTTGGGAGATTTCCATAGAACATTGCTTTGATATTTGAATGAACAATTCCATGATGCCTACAACCCTCTCTACTTCAAGACGAGCAAAGATTGTTACGTTGAAGCTGCGGAAACGCACAACACTCTGCACTAGAGTGCAATAATCGTTCAGGATCTCGTTGGAGGGTATATCCTATGATTGCACGTCTAGTCCGAATAGCAACTGCACATTCTAGTTTGTTATATGGGAAGTGATGAAGGAAGTAATTTGAATGATCGTGTATTGCTATGGTTCATCTATAGCGCTGTGTATCGTCGTACTCTGACATAAGCGAACGTAAAAAGTCATAATGCATGTGTGTAGTCCCTACCACAACTCCACCAACCCCTGGATACACTCCTAGAAACTCCCAATGCGGTCGGCGTTAATCAGTTCGCCATCTTCATCTTCAAGCATGGAGGTGACAGTCTCAACGAGAAGCTCGCCAAACTATCCGAGCTTCTTGCTCGCAAACTCGTTGGCCTTGCCAGCCCATTGGCCCACTTTGGAAGCGTATCCAGTGACAGCATCCCATGCCTTTGCAGTACTGGTGGTCGGACTGCCGAAACCGTCGTCCTCGCCAGCAATCCACTCGCTGATGCTGTTGCGACCAGACTTGCGACCTCTTTCTGCCGCCTCTGCGGCTTCGAGACTGGCACGCTGGGCAGAGGTCATTTCCGCAGCGTAGGGGTTCTGTTGGTAGCCCGGTGGGTGTGACGAGATGCTTTGGGGTCGACTGTGCATTGTTGGAGACACGGGACCCATTGGCAGAGTTACTGGGCGACGGGTGGGTGATGTTGGCGATGCAGCAGCTGTGCTATGGGTGGCTAGGCCTGTTGTGGTGGGTGGTGGAATGTTGAGTTGTTGTGGCATTGGTTGTGCTCTTGGTGCAGCTGGACTGTTGGAGTCGTAGCCATTGGAGCGACCAAGTGTTGAAGATGGCATAGGCACGGCTCCGGGCTGGGGAGGAGGTGGGCCATCGTTTTGGAAGCCGGTAGAGATTGTGCTAGTAGGTGGTGGAGGAGGTGGTCTCGAGACGCTGCCGGTAGGTGCAGGACCGGCTGCAGCACCAGGTTGGGCGGCAGGATAGCTGCTGTTGCTCGCAGAAGTCGTAGTCGCTGGCAGATCGGTCGTGCGAGTTGGTGGGGGAGCCGTCTGAGGAGTTGTACCATCTGCTTTGGCTGCTGCCGAGATGGGCGCATCGGCGTAAATTGGAATTGGTGGCATGATTGTCTAGTTCGTGAGTGTATTATGGTTCGTCAGAAGCTGTAGAAATACTTGTTCATGTCTGTCTTTGACTACGCCTTCTATTGTCGTCCCTTTGTGCATTCCAAGGTCGATCATGTGACGTGTGACGTCCTACTTCAGCCAGCTGTATGGCTTCCATAACAAGCCAGCTGGCAGCACTTGATGTAGCCCAACGAGCACATCGCAATTGCTGCATCAAAAGCAAACAGCCTGGCTGTAAAGTGATCTGAAGAGTGCTGACTTGATGCTTGTCAATCGTTGTGTACGCTGTCGAGTGTATAGATGGAGCATCTACAGCACCAAGAGCCTGAGTCCAAAGACAGGTATTGAGACCATACACGAATCACTAGCAAGAAGAGATCAAGGGAACAAAGGTCATGATCAAAAGAAAACGCCTGAAATTTATTTGTGATACATGAAGAAAGACGAGAACAGGCTGGTATATTCGAAACCGCCCCAGAAAACATCATTTCCCAAACTCCCCTTCTCATCGCCAGGCCGATTGAGCCGCTTTTGAGTTGGAGCTGTCCTCCATCGGCAGACAGGTAATACATCGTTCGTTCTTCATCCCCTATGCTTTGCTCTGATTGTTTGTCGAAGAGAGCATTTAACCGGAACCACCCTTGAACTTCTTGCCGAAGAGGATGAGCTGGACCTGGTCGTAGATGGACAGGACACCGGCACCGGCAACACCACGGAGGATGTTGGCACCAGCACCCTTGAAGAGAGACTTGACACCCTCAGCGGCGACGATCTTGCGGGCAGCGTCGAGGGTACCGTTGTACTTGACGGCCTCACCGGAGGTCATCATCATACGACGGCGGATAGTGTCAAGAGGGTACGAAGCGATACCAGCACCAGTGGTGACGGACCAACCGAGGAGGAAAGAGGCGAGGAAGTTGCCCTCGAGGGAACCAGTGAGGAGGACAGGCTTGAGCGAGTCGTACATACCGAAGTAGAGACCACGGTAGACGATGATACCAGCGACGGAGGGCATGAAACCACGGTAGAGACCGGCAATACCGTCAGTGGCGAGGGTCTTCTTGTAGACATCGACGAGACCGTTGAACTGGCGCTCACCAGAGCCCTTGGAGGACTTGGCGTCGTTGGCAAGACGGGTACGGGCGTAGTCGAGGGAGTAGACGAAGGCAAGGGAAGTGGCACCAGCAGCNCTAGATGAATGTCAGTCGGCGCCTGAGGTAGTAAAGTGATATTGTTTAGAACATACACCACCGGAGGCAAGGTTGCCCATCATCCACTTGGCGTAACCGTCACGCTCCTTCTTATAGGCGAACATGGACTTGTAGGTGTCGCGGAAAGCGAAGTTCAAGGCCTGGGTAGGGAAGTAACGGATGACGTTGGCAGTGTTACCACGCCAGAGAGAGACAACACCCTCGTCGGCGGTGGTGCGCTTGAAGCAGTCACCAATACCGGCGTACTTGTGGGAGAGACGGCCAGCCTTAAGCATCTCATCCTGGTTCTGGATGAGGAGCTTGATGCGCTCAATGGGGGCAGCAGCGGTCTTCGAGACGGCGGCGGAAACACCACCNATCAAGAAGTCGACAACGAAGCCCTGAATAATTGTTAGTGAGCTACTCGAGATGGACAGATAAGCTTGTCGCTGCGCACAGCGCGGATTTAGTAATTGCGCCCTCGCGTAGATCCATCGAAAGCAGCTCAATACATTGACAGCTGTAAGCCCAAGGAGCTTGGAGCTGAATGCAGCTATCTGTCGAGGATTTTCGTTCGCGAGGTGTGAAGTGCGCAAGCTCAACAAATCCGCACGGCGAGCGACAGCTCGACAGTGTGACTCACGGGCATGCCGAAGACGCTCTTGTCAGCCTGGTTAGCGGCCATTTTGATGTCTTTTTGAATGAAAATAAAACAAAAGAGAGGAGAGGATGGAGAAAGGGAAGAAGTTGGATGGAAGACGCAGCTTCAAATAAGAAGGGGGCCGGCTAAGAATTTTTAGCGCACTAAGCGGCACGAATCGGAAGGAGCTCGGGAAATTCACGCACCTTTCCCCATCACTTCTTGCCTTCACCTGGAAGAGTCGATTCCTCAACACCATTACTTCACTTGGTTATTGCTTTTCCACTTGTTCGAGCGGCTTCATCTCGAACCCCCTGGGTCCGCATGCCGGACTCAAGTAAGCAGTTTCTCGACCCTTGCTTGGGACTGCATTCAAGGATGTCTTCCAGAAGCTGACGATCTGCGCTTATCTTCAGCTGCAGCAAGCAAAACATTCATCAATTCTTCCGTCGTCCGAATTTACCACCTGCATCTTTCTAACATCCTTTATATATGTCAATTCAAGTTCTGCATTCAGTATCTTGGAGCTTGAGCATGTACAGCAGCAATCTTGCACACTAGATCCGCCTTCACATGAAAGAATTGCACGCTCGTGTCCCCAGATTTGATGCTCCACATCCGGCGGTCACAGCTTCTGTTGACCTTGGCCACCTTGTTTACTCCTTCGAGCATATGTGAATATGCTGTCCTCGAAGCACGCGACCCTAGCACTCCATCGCAGACACGGCTGCTCGCCTTTAGCTCGAGCCTTTGGCCCGTCAATCAGTGACCCCAGTGAAACTGATGAGTGGTGCACCGTGCACACTTCTCCACATTTGGGTTGGCCGAGAGGCGTTCAACAACGCTTCTTCTGTGGGAACCTTCTCCGGCGCAACCACTAATGCTCACTAAGAGGAGTTGAATTCGTTGTTTCCAACACCTTTCCAGAAGGATTGAACTGGAGGATCAGGCTCGTAGACAGTCGCGTAACCCTCACGCTCGTTCAGAGGCCATCGTTCACACAGTCCCAGTCTAGGGGCTGAAAGGGGTGCTACATTATCCGTGATCGATGGGTATCTCACTGTCGTGTTGGCACGTCAACACAAGTGTGCTGTACTGATCGCAACCCATACTGGTTGATTGTCACTACTCACCTATGCGACGTCGGTGCCCCTTTGAATTGTACCAACAGCACTTGCTTTACGAGATATGAGTTGAGAGGCCTCACATATATCTTGCTTCAAATGTCAGCTGGAGTTGACCATAGTAGCTACCTCCCGACTCCAAGCACTCTACACACTCGACCTCGATTTTCGATGGCTCGATTGCCACATGAAAGATGGTCAAGAGACAACAGGCATGTATGTAGATCACGGGAAACTGGCATGCCGGTTGCATTTTGTACCTTCGGTCCTGGGCTTGCCTGCTAATTCCAGGCTGTCTCGTGGTCATCTCCTCGAGCTTCAAGGCGCTGAGGGCAGTTGTTGTACCGTCTCGGCGGTAGATATGCCTGATAGCTTTAGAATGCCAAAGGCATACCCGTGGTCACACTATGGTTCTTATTGTCGGTCTAGCGGCCTTCAAAGATCGACTAACGTCCACATGAAGGCATGTTCCATTGCTGACAGGGCTTGCATTTCGTGTCTCAGGAAGTGAACCTACCGATTGTGCATTCGTTGCTGTATAGTAACAAATCCGGATGAACGCTTTTGGTGTCAAGCAGAAAAGAAAGGGAGAGACTAAGACTCGATGATCCTACTCCTGGTAATATAAGTATATCATGGCCAGGGTCGCCCTGTTATCAAGGCTTTGGATTTCGTCTGTCGACACATTGACTTGAATTATGCCATGTGATTATGTAGCCAGAGCAGACTGATGTCAGAATCTGTGAAAGACCGATTGGTTCAATATGGTCCGACTGCTCAAGGAATGTTCCAGCCGCTAGAATGAAGGCCGGGTCCAGAGTAAAGAAGTGCAATACAAGAGGAGCGAGACCTGGTCGCATATAAAAATCGTCTCAAAGCTTTGGGTCGGCAAACACTGCCACGACACGAGCAGGAAGGTTTAATTAGCAGCAGAATAAGAGTCAGCTATTGCTTTGACCGATAGCTCTTCTATTGACTGACCGTTTGCTTGCGGCTCCGGATGTGGATTTGGACCCGATCTACGACCTCCAGATACGATGTGCCAAGCAAAGAGATAAATTTAGATCACAGCTCGTCCACACTTCTTCAATTGGCCGCCTTCAGAAGCGAAGCCTGAAGGTTCTCGCCAGGCATACCACGACCGAACAGAATTGCCGTATCTGCCGAGGCGTCTGTCTCTCTAGAGACAAGGTGTTCCTTCGACGATATTTTTTTTACCGTTTGACTTTGGTTGACCAGAAGGTTCAAGGCTGACCTTTGACAAAAGTCGTCTATTCTTGTCCCATTGATTGTCCTCTTACAGCATGCACTAGCAGAGTCAGGAACTTGGAACGGCCCTTTGCTGACTGACAGACCCGAGAACTGCAGAGATCGTCGGCGCTGCTCTTTGACCGTCAGCGCCGTACTTGTCTCGTAACATCAGGAACTGGTCTCGATTCCTTCAATCAAATCCGCATTTCCATGACATTTTGGCTCTAGCGCCGCCTCGTACGTTCACGGTGTGCACGGCTTGTTTCGTATTCTTAAAAACCACAATCCCTTGGTCAAGGAGCTAGTTGGTCATGTCAATTTGCCTTTTCCTTGTTGCTTGCTTACCTTGTTACCTTATCTAAGATGCAAGGTTGGCTTACACTGCTTCCTGTGGCTTTTCAGATCCTGTACTCCGCCTCCACATACCAACACCTGGACATCCAATCGACTCGGTAACCGTACTAGTTTGCCCACCATCATCGCATTGTATGCATCACACTCATGCACCAATATCAAACTCAACAACCTAATCCATACCGGACATGCCATGCGAAACACAATCATCTGGACTGTGACTTAGCCGCGGACTCATGGTCACAAATGGATCACAACCCAGACTGGTCTCTGCCGCGCGATCGCTGGACAGAGACGAACATAGAAGGTCGCTACTATAGGAACTCATCGCAATACCAAGACGATGTACCTGAATACTCAGAACAACAGTATCGTTCACCACCAATGACCCAATATCACCCACAATTTCGTCACATCAGACCTCAAATCCACTCTCAGAACTCAGTGCCTTCGTTCATGGAGTACCAAGGCAGAGCAGCACCAATCCAACACGCCGAACCCCGATGTATCAGTCAACCAGACTTTCAAAATCTGGAGCGCGAGGAACAAATGACCCAAGCCGGCCACAATCAAGCTTTAGCACCAGTCGACAGACGATGTAGCGATAATGACTTCTCAAACGATTTGGATTTGACGCTCTTTGTGGCAGCAACATCTGGGTTTACCCCAGACTCACCTGTACACCGCTCATTTGGAAACATGCCGTCATGGCGTGACCAACGACAAGAACCACGAGCGGAGTATCCACCGTCGCAACAACGACCACCATATACACGAGCGCATACTTCATACACCAACAACGCATCTGCGAGGCACCCTATACCGTCGAATTCCACACCTCATCTGCCAATCAGGCAGCCGCAGCCTCGGAGTCCTGCATTCACTCGTCAAGGACCGGACGTATGGCAAGAACGACTCGAAGCGGAACCATACGCCTGGCAAGCCCTCGACTATGGCGACGGGCCACCGCCAGCAGACGAGTTACCCGACTACGAGCAGAGTCAAGCCGAAATGCAAAACAAGAATCGAGTCGAAGCTAAGAGGAGGGCAGAAGAGTTGCAAAGAAGGTGGAGGCAACGACACAGTCGTTAAAGTGATCAAAGAATAAGACCAGGAGAAAGAGCAGGAGGAAGACGAAAAATGAAGGCGTAGAAGCAAGAGGTCAAGCAACATTGACTTGCGTGGAGCAAGAAACTGGTGTTCATCCTTGGATTTGATTATTCTCTCGCTCGGTCAGCTCATGACTTGTTTCAATCGATACCCAAAGGCAATAGCATGGAAAGGCTGGGAGCACTGATGCGGTGCAACAAGGCGTTATTGAGGGGTTTCTCTGTTTCTTCGAGGTTCTTGCAAGAGGACACAACATTTGCTACGCGATACGAAGGAAAGATGATGTATATACACATTCGAACCACTTTCATGATCAAACACCGTACTGAGCACTTCTCTATATTTTTGTCATCATCACCAAAGACCCCGCGTGGAGCTTTGGCCAACAAAATTGCCCTGCAGCAGTTCGAGAACAATTTTCCGCGCGCAAACCTCAAGTCATGAACGCCTGTCCGTGACCCAAGGACATAGCAGAAACAACCTCGCAGAATAGACAAGATGACCGCCGAAACTAGCACATCAAACGAGCCCGAGCCTTCAGCTCTCCAAACCCTCCTCACAACCTCATCCTCCACCTCGTCGCACCCACAGCACCTGACCAACCTCGCTGTCCAGATTGCCCATAATCTCGAGCACCAACATTTGTGGACCGATTTGCGCATCCACGATACCTCTCCTATTGATTCGACTCCTCTCCCACGACCTATGGTCAGTGGCATGCCACCACAACGGTTGTACATCCACCCAGACGAGCAGATTGCGCTGTTGCAGACACAGAAGGCGCAGGGCAAGACTGGATTAGGCGAGGTCAAGGCAGAGCGCGAATGGGTATTGCCGAGCCACCTGCGCGAAAAGTGGACTCTCAGACGCTTTGCAGAGGTGTTTGAGAAGGTTGGCGTTATGCCTCCGGCAAACGAGGATAACGATGAGGACGAGGAAGAGCAACAGACGAACAAGTGGAGGACTAAGAAGAGAGTGGTGTTGGCTACAGTGGACGACGACAGCACGATTGTCTACTACATTGTTCACGATGGAATTGTCAAGCCTCGCCAGAACTGAGCTCTGAAGATCTGGAAGAGAGTGGAGTGTGTCTGATTCGAGTCCCTAACCAATTGGGATCTAATACCGGCCACGTCTACAACAAAACATACAACGCGCACATCTACCATGAAGTCAGCAATCGTCGAGACTTGGATCAGGAAGAGGATGATGATGAGACTTACCATGCTCAAGCCAAGTATCATCGAACACCAGAAGAGCGTATTGTTGAGTATTTTTCTGTTACGGATCCACCGGCTACGCTGCACCAAAACTATCGGCATTTGCAGCATCATGGCAATAAAGCCATATCCACGGAACTTGCGGGTAATGCAACCCATGACGAGCTCGTGTGCTATACTAGAGACCAAGAAGGTTATGAAAGTGGCCACGGGACGGGACATGGTATTGCGAGATGCCGAGTAAACGTGGCGACGGAAGAAATGGTGGACGGGAATGTTCCACTCGCGCGAGAACTCGAGCCAGTCGAGACTGTTCCACCAGTCCGAATAGAATTGACGGTCGGCAAAANNCCTAGGAAGTGTTAGGAAACGCTGCATGCCACTGCAGTAGAAAGCTCTAGACTTACAAGTGATCTCTGCAAAGGCACCGAGCAGATATTCGAAGATGACCAAGAAGACTAGCAAGAATGCAACCATAAATGGGAAGAGCAATCTGCTGACCGTCTCTGCGAAGACCAGACTGCCCTCCTGCCAGTTGTGCTGATGTTCCAATCGCTCAGCAGACTCATCCAGAACAGGAATGATGAACTCCTCGGAGGTGATGGTAAGCAAGAATATGATGCCACCAACCGCTAGAGTCTTCCAAAAGATCTCGAGATAAGAACGCGAGGCCGTACGAGGGTACTCGAGTTCGTAGCATAGTGTCGGACAGAGTAAGAAATCAAAATAGTTAGCAACTGTCAGGTTCTGAGGGTATGTAAGACGACCGAATGGAGAAACCAGTTCCATGGCCAAGTCTTCACGCAACTGTGTTAGAGAATCCGCCTGTGAGTTCTCTTCCTCCTTTAATTCGTCGTTGATATCATCAATTGGAGTTTGCGACGAGGGGTACTTGACAGCAGCAGCAGTCGAGGCATTCGAAGCAGGGTTGTCGAGTGCAGACAGACGTTGTAGTGTGTTGGCCAGATGACCATTGTAGAAGGCGTACGAGTGCATCTTCATAAACATGACGAGAAGGTGCAGAGTGAAGAAGACTTGGGCGGTCCATGTCCAGTCGCGCAGAAAAGGCCAAGTGACCCATAGCAACAACCAGAAGGCCTGGAAGACGATCTGTATGTTCATGCCTTGATGCTTCCACAGTAGCGCGCCCTTGCTATTCTTGAACAGCTTGTTCAAGGGCAAGCTTATGCCAGTGCTAGCGACCATAATCAAGTCCACTATGGCCATCTCGTAGATGTTCTTTGTAAACAAGCCCCATTGGCGCATGCTCAGAGGGTATCCCGTCTCTTTCATATTGCGCAACATGGTGGTAAGAACCATGATGGTCAAGGCTATCCAAAAGAGGACGAAGAAGCCTCTGAAGTTGGAGTACTCGGAGCGTGGGTCGAAGTGACTGACACGGGCGGCATACTGAATCCTAGGGAAGGCTCTCTTNTGCTCTGCGCGAACTTGTTTACGAGCTGACGAGGTTGCTTTGACCGAGGGTGGAGCGTTGGTAGGAGTACCCGGGCCTGGCGTACTTGGAGCACTGGGACGAGTCAGGTGNATTTGTCGGATTGGAAGAAAAGCGATCTGAGTTTTGGCGTACCTGGACGGAGAGGGTGAGGAGGCGGTAGCACCATCTTCATGGTATGGACGGAAGGGTTGTGAGTTCGGATGGCGCGGTTTTGGCTGTTGTATGGATATGCCATTCGAGTCGCTGCCGGTCGAAGTAGCCATGACTGGTAAGTGGTGATATGCAGGCTAGCTGTCGTGTAATGTTTTCAGAAGAGTCGCGTGGATGCAGAATGGCTTTCCGCTAATGCGAGATACAAGCACACAAAACAGGATTGAAAAAATGCAAAGAATCGAGTGCAGTAGGATACAAGGACGCGACCAGGTATAAGAACAAAGAGCGACAGGTGTGCATCCTAATAATAAGAGTAGCTAAGAGGCTAGGAAGCGCCGGGAGAGTGGACAGATGGAATTTGAGAATTAGAAGATCCCAATGACGTAGGATAATTTGGCCTTGTGATGTCGCGACGGCTACTGGCGGACCTCGAGAATTGGTATTATAGAATGGCAGCATCTTCAACATATGGAAATGGAAACTGTTTCATTCTGATCATAGGAGTGTAGATTTATAGAAGATGGTGGGCTTGAGAGATATTTCTGCAGAATTCGTCGAGATGGATTGTTTGAGTAGAAATTAGCGGAGAGTCAGGTACTCATGGCGGAGAGCAGCTTCACGGGGTTGTCTAATCTGATCGATGCCGGGAAAGCCTAAGGAGGCACAGCGGCCACGCATGCATGCACAACAAAGTCGAGAGTCGAGACCATCTCCCAGATCCTCCGACCTATCATCTGTCCGACTCGACCTGGTCCAGCTTCTGTCGACGACTGACTTGATTCTGCTCTCCTCCCTGGGATTCAAGCGTCGTCGCCATGAGTTCTCGTAGGCATCAATGACAGCTGCCATCAATAACCCCATACTGACCCGACTGCAGTCAAACAATTCATCCGCAACGTCAGAGCGGCCAAGACGATCGCTGACGAGAGAGCCGTCGTCCAGAAAGAGAGTGCTGCCATCAGAGCCAGCTTCCGTGAAGAGAGCCACAATTCAAACGTCAGGTACTTGCTCCCAACTGCCTCGATCAACCATCGCCCGCCTACCCCTCGCTAACTGCTTCCTCACAGACGCAACAATGTCGCAAAGCTCCTCTATCTGTTCACCCTCGGAGAGTGTACCCACTTTGGTCAGATTGAATGTCTCAAGCTACTGGCCTCCCCTCGCTTTGCCGACAAGCGTCTGGGTTACCTAGGAACCATGCTGCTGCTCGACGAGAACCAAGAAGTCCTTACCCTCGTCACAAACTCCTTGTCAAAGTATTTGATTGTTTACCGCTGCCTGTTCTCTGTCTGCTTGCTGACATGTGCCTNNAGTGACCTCAAGCACTCCAATCAGTACATCGTCGGTCTCGCCCTCTGCACTCTCGGCAACATCGCCTCGGTCGAGATGTCGCGCGATCTGTTCCCAGATATCGAAACCATCCTCTCCAGCTCCAATCCATACATTCGGCGAAAAGCAGCCCTTTGCGCTATGAGAATCTGCCATAAAGTTCCTGATCTGCAAGAGCATTTCTACGAAAAGGCCAAGCAACTCCTTACCGACCGAAACCATGGCGTTCTTTTGTGCGGAATGACTCTTCTCGTGAGCTTGTGCGAGGCAGATGAGGAAGAGGGCGGAGAGCAGGGTGTAGTCGAGATGTTCAGACCGCTCGTCCCCACACTGGTCAAGATCCTCAAGAGTCTTTCTAGCTCTGGATATGCTCCCGAACACGACGTTACCGGAATTACCGACCCTTTCTTGCAAGTCAAGATCCTCCGACTTTTGCGAGCCCTGGGTCGTGGCGATGCCCACACAAGCGAACAGATTAATGATATCCTGGCTCAGGTAGCCACCAACACCGACTCTTCTAAGAACGTGGGAAACTCTATTCTGTACGAAGCAGTCTTGACAATCTTGGATATTGAAGCCGATTCGGGTCTACGCGTTCTCGGTGTCAACATTCTTGGCAAATTCTTGACCAACAAGGACAACAACATCCGATACGTCGCGCTAAACACTTTGATAAAGGTTGTCGCTGTAGAGCCAAATGCAGTACAACGACACCGCAACACCATTCTCGACTGTCTACGCGACCCTGACATCAGTATTCGCAGAAGAGCTTTGGATCTCAGTTTCACTTTGATCAACGCAGACAACGTCAGAGTCTTAATTCGCGAACTCCTGTCTTTCCTCGAGGTCGCAGATGCTGAATTCAAGCCTATTATGACCTCTCAGATTGGTATTGCGGCAGACAGATTCGCACCTAACAAGCGTTGGCACATAGACACCATGCTGAGAGTTCTCAAGCTAGCCGGTAATTACGTTAAGGAGCAAATCCTGTCTTCCTTCGTTCGACTCATCGCAACAACTCCTGAGCTCCAAACATATGCAGCCCAGAAGCTGTATGCTACTCTCAAGGACGATATCTCCCAAGAAGGACTCAGTCTGGCAGGTGCTTGGGTAATTGGCGAATATGGTGATGCTCTTCTGCGTGGTGGTCAATACGAAGAAGAAGAGCTAGTCAAAGAAGTCAAGCAAAGCGATATCGTCGACCTGTTTACCAGCATCCTCAACAGCAGCTACGCCGGCCAGATTGTCAAAGAGTATATAATAACCTCTGCTATGAAGCTTACTACTCGCCTTACGGAACCCGCTCAGATCGAGAGATTGCGAAGACTACTGGAAAGCAACAACACCAACCTCGATGTGGAAATTCAACAGCGTGCAGTCGAGTATGGTCATTTGTTCGCCTACGATCAAGTACGTCGTGGTGTCTTGGAGCGCATGCCACCGCCAGAAATCCGCGAAGAACAGAGAGTGCTGGGCGAGGCTACGAAGAAACGACACTCCAAGGTTTCCAAGATGAAGAAGCCTAGCCAAGTCACTGAGCAAGACATGCTTCTAGACCTAATGGGTGGTGACTCGACCATGCCTGTTGTTGACATGAGCTCGACCATCAACGGATCACAACATAACGCAGACCTACTTGCCGATATATTAGATGGCGGTCAGTCTGTGTCAATACCCTCTCAGCCTCCTCCAACCACATCGCCCGCTCCAGCTGGTAATATGAGCTCAATCATGGATCTATTTGACACACCATCGACCACAGCGACGCCGCAACCACCGCCACAACAAGGGACTCAAAGCGCTGACTTGTTCGGTGGAATGACATCTCCGCCGCCGCAGACGCAAGGACCGCCAGTCCACACAGCTTTCGACAAGAACGGGCTCTTGGTCACGTTCCAAATCCAGAGAAATGCTACCGCAGTGCAAGTGATGGCTCGCTTTAGAAACACCGGTAACTTCGAGCGATTGACAGACCTTGGTTTGCAAGCTGCTGTGCCCAAGAGCCAAAAGCTGCAGTTGCAAGGTATTAGCTCGAGTGAGTTGGATGGTGGAGAAGAAGCGACACAGCAAATGCGTATCATCAGCGTTCAAGGAGTAAGTTACGACAAGAATATCGCAGACCAAACACGCGCTAATGTCATATCACAGCCTCCTCCTCCAAAGTTGCGCTTGAGACTAAAGGTGAGCTATGCACAATCAGGCAACTCAGCCACGACAGAGCAGGTGGACTGGTCAGAACCAGCATAGAAAGCATAATGAAAAGGAAAGGAAGACGATACAAGAACGATATGCCAACGGGAGTGACCCAAAATACCTGTCGTTAATCAATCATGTGCTACTTGATACATATAAGTGCTTAGTATTATAGGCTTGACGGGCACCAAAGGGCTGGATAGAGTGAGCAGTAAGCAGCATGGCACGTGGATGCTTTGTGGAGGAGGCTGACTCCGAACGCGGGGACACTGGGAGGTGTTACAAAGATGACGTTCACGAGACAGAGTTGCTTCTGGACATAGGGGTTAGGTCCTGCACGTCCGAGGACGCACTCAGGCTGGTGTCTTGATGAACAGATGGCAATTGGTCATAGCAGTATATCCAGTGCATCCGACCAGTAGAAGCGCAGCAAAGATATCTCGCAGTCAAACAGACTAACACCGTGCTTAGTTAGAAATCGGCATGCTCCACTTGCTCCACATTCGGGCGGAGGAAACCTTAAGGATGTCTAGCCTTCGCCAGCCAAAGGACCCCGAGAACGGCAACATGTAAAGGCAGTTGAACGGCTTGTCTCTTTCCTTGCCCTGAAGCCACTATTCGATGAGTGCATGACTGCTTCCAAGGTAAGCTTTCTGTGCGAGGCCCTGGTATTGCGACAAAAATCGCCGTTCATCTCCATCGTCGCTCGAAGGAGCATTTATAAGCAAGCGCCGCCATCTCCACGTCCAAGCGGGGCTCTACCGATTGATTTTGCTTACCAACCTACAATTGTCGTTGGTCTTCGACGCGGCGAGCGCTCTGGCTGTTGAGACCTCGGGGGCGCTGCAGGCAGAGACGGTGTGCCAATCGCAATCACTCGCGAGCTAACAGGCATCGTCGCCGGTCCAACTCGCTCGTAACAGCTCTACAGAGGGCCCCACATGGGCCGTTATAGCTCTCTGCAATCATGTCCATGTCGCCAAACACGTCGCCGTCCTTCGACACACCAGGAAATTCTTTTCCTGATCTCGAGAACAATTTGACCTCCTTCAACGCCCCCTACGATCCTGGCCATATATTATCCCCTCAGATGCACAATGCTCCCTTCCATTTCGCCATTCCCGAACTTGGTGATGGTCAATCGCCGTCTTCCGCCCATTTCCACCATCGCATGAGCATCGGAAGCTCAGGTCCGCTACCGACTCAATTGCACCCTGGCAGCATCGCCGACTCTGATGCGACCAGTCCTGTGAGTGGCCAGGATCCAGGTTCCGTGGGTCCCCCGACAAACCCTTCGACTGGTCAGCCGCTTCAAGACGATCAGAAAGATAAGAACGACCCAACACCAGCATGGGCAGAGCTCAAGACCAAGGCAGGCAAGGAGCGCAAGCGACTTCCCTTAGCCTGCATCGCTTGCAGACGCAAGAAGATCCGCTGTTCAGGCGAGAAACCGGCTTGCAAGCATTGTCTGCGTTCTCGCATACCTTGCGTATACAAGGTCACTACCAGGAAGGCTGCTCCGAGAACTGATTACATGGCCATGTTGGACAAGCGACTGAAGAGAATGGAAGAGCGCGTCATAAAAATAGTGCCTAAGGAGGACCAAGGTCGGATAGGAACCATTGGTAGAGCTGTCGTCAAACCTGCTATTCCAGGGTTACCGTCAAAGAACGAGAAANAGAGAGCTGCCGACACAGCTTTTGGCGACGACATCAACGACTGGTCAAAATCAAAGTCTGGCGGTAGTGCAGAAGCTCGGTTGAGGATCGGACCCCAAGAGCAAGATGAACGTCGATTACTTCAGGAAGGAGCCGACCAATTGCCTTCACACGAGTTGCAGATTCATCTGGCTGAAGTATATTTCGATTATGTTTACGGCCAAAGCTATCATCTACTGCATAAACCAAGCTTCATGCGAAAACTTGAAGTTGGACAAGTACCACCAGTGCTCATTCTGGCTGTTTGCGCCATCTCTGCTCGCTTCTCATCACATCCTGACGTTAAAACGGAACCTGCTTTCTTACGGGGCGAGAACTGGGCCAGTGCGGCGAGGGAGATCGCTTTGAAGAGATACGATTCGCCAAACATTACGATCCTCATAGTTTATCTCTTACTGGGTCTGCATGAATTCGGAACGTGTCAAGGTGGTCGAAGCTGGATGCTCGGTGGTATGGCGCAACGTATGGCATACGCTCTGCAATTACACAAAGATTTGGATCACGATACTTCAAGTCGCGCTACAGGGAGCAATGCAGAGCTCACATTCACTGACAGGGNNGAGATCAGGAGGCGTACGATGTGGGCCTGTTTCATGGTAACAAGACATCACTACAACTGTTTGTTACTGAACTAGCGACTGACATGTTTAGNNATGGACCGTTTCAACTCATCTGGAACCGAACGACCACTGTTTGTCAACGACCAATATATCCAAGCTCAACTGCCAGTCAAGGAACACTTCTTCCAATTTGAGATTCCAGGCACAACGGAAGTACTCGAAGGACCGATTCCTGACAACACCGAAAACTCCGGACCACATGCGCTTTCGGCGACCGAGAACATGGGCGTAGCTGCATACATAATCCGATTGGTAGCCATCTGGGGTCGCGTGATCCGCTACATGAATCTGGGAGGAAGAGAAAGAGACAAGGAACCCATTTGGTCTACCAAATCAGAGTTCCATGCCATAAAGGAAGCTGTCCGCGAATGGCAAACTGGACTTCCACTTTCGCTCAACTGGTCGCAAGAGAATCTCGACACACATGCAAGCGAGAAGATTGCAAATCAATTCATCTTCATGCACCTGATATGCAATCAGATTATTTGCTTCACAAATCGCTTCGCACTACCCTCACCAGGATCAAAGTCGGCAAGCGTGAGGGACACTCCTCAAGCGTTCATCACCGAAAGTGGGAGGGCCGCCTTGGATGCAGCTAATCAGATTTCGGTCTTGATCAACGAAGCTATGGATCATAGAGTGATTGCACCGTTCGCTGGATACTGTGCCTTTNTCTCCAGCACGGTACATATATATGGCGTCTTTTCGAAGAACCCAGCACTTGAAGCGTCTTCTAAACAAAACTTGGCGACAAACATCAAATATCTAACGCGGATGAAGAAACACTGGGGAATGTTTCATTTCGTCACGGAAAATCTCAAGGACTTATACCGCAAACACGCAGACGCTGCTTTCCGAGGTGCACAAGCTGGTAACGCTCAAAAGCCACTGGAAACGATCTTTCAATATGGCGATTGGTTCGACCGATATCCTCACGGTGTCAGCGGCACAGATTATGAAGAGCCTGTTACTGCGGATGTCAAANAAGAGCCAGGCTCTGACGCGGTGTTGGGCCAGAAGAATGATCTGCAAAGCGTAGAAGAGTTCTTCTCGAAGTTGAGTCCTCCAAACAAGACCACAAAACAGAAGGCGCCCAGGAAGAAGCGTGGAAAAGCAGATTCTCAATCTAAACCGGCAGCTGCGACAGCGGCAGGAACGTCCGGGCCAGCCGCACCCAACCCATCAGGCTTTCCAAATCAGCAACAGAACCAAGCGCAACATCAACATCATCCAGCAGCCACGGTCTCACAGATGACAGCCGGGGCAATGAACACCAACTTTGGCGTCTTGAGCCCTCAGAACAGCAACAATTTCCCTGCCGAGCTGGCCATGATGCAACAGCAACAGCAACCAGATCAACAACAGCACCAACAGTACAGCAACATGCTCAACCTCGACCCCTCCATGTCGCACTACCAATCTCTCGACCCTTCTTCCGCCACCACCAACCCATTCTCGATCGACCTCAACGCCTTTGATTTCGGCATGAACAGCAACAATGCCTGGCACGATCAAAGCTCTGCTTGGTTCATGCCCTTCAACGTCGACCCACCATCTGTTGGCGCGGGCGGACTCGGCGACGATGCAGGTGGTTTATTCGCTGCAGATTCGGTTGGCGGATTCGATGTCAATTCTCTATTCCCGGACTTTGGAGGAGCACATCCTGGACTGTTGATGCCAGAGCATGGCTTTGAAGATAACGGGAGTAACAACACGGACAACAAGTAGAACGATTGACAAGAGTATGATTGTATATATGAATTGGGCTCAGGTTGCAAGATCTCGTGGAATTTTGGAGTTGTATCTATAAGTGGTGGAGGTTTGTGAATTTGTATAAGATATCTTTGTACAACTTGAATGTTTCATGTAGAATTAAGGGTTGTATACAGTAGCCAAGCACACGAAGAACTGTCGTTTAGCGAAAACAATACATTCATGCATATCTACCGCACCCTGTCCTGCTCTTCGTGAGCTGGTACGGGACTACTGTGTCCAATATTGGTATAAAAACACCCAAGATGATTGCAGAAGCTGTTGTTGATTTGAAGATCGTGAATCGTTCATTGCTGCCAGCTATATCAACAGTTTCTTTAGGCTATCGTTCATGTTGCCATCTCCTCTAAACCCTATTCGTGTACAAGAATTCAGGTATAGCACCAGAATGACAACATTTGTGGTAACGCAACTTAACCAGAACGAAGTCGATCCCTATACACCGGTGAGCTTATACCAGTTGGTCCCAGATAGATGCACAGTACTTTCGTGCAGAGTACGGTCTCCACAGTGAGAACCGTATTGAAGGCTATCTCAATGGCCACACTTGTAATCGAATTGTAACTGTGCATTTCGATAGCTTATGACAACTCTTACAGTAACGCTCGAGATGTAGAAAGGGTTAGTTGCAAGGTATGACTGTCTATAGCACATGAGGGTGTGTTAGGACGAAAGACTCTCTTACATCTGGTCTGAACGAAATTACTGAGATGGTTGCAGAAGAAACTGTTGTTGATCTGAACATTGCGAGTCGTTTATTGCTGCCAACTGTATCAAGAATTTCTCTAGGTTCTCATGTTGCCATCTGCTTTTAAGCCCTATCCTTATACTACATGTACGAGAAACGAAGATGGATAAAGCCCTCCTGCCTTATTGTACAACACAGCAGAATGCAAGAAGACAAGAGAAAGCATAAAAGACACAAGAATCGCCTGCAAAAGACAATGACAACGGAAAGAAGACACGAAACTCTGATGGAAAAGAGACAAAAAGAAAGATGATATTAACGCTGGAATCTTCAACTTCGTAAGTGAATGCACTCGTTACTTCAATGATGCTCGACTTCGGCCTTGATCTCCTTGAGAGCACCGGTTCCGGCAAGCTTGTGGACCTTATCGACAAGAATGGTATTCTCACGCTGCAAGTCGGTCATTTGCTCTCTAAGCAGACCGTTCTCGCGCTTCAGCATATCGACCTGATTTCTGAAGTCATCTCTCTCCCTGGCAACTCTACTGGCCTCGTCTCTGTTCAGCTTTTCGCTTCTCTTTCTCTGTGCTTTCGAGATCTCCTTTTCGCGTTTCTGTTCGAGCTTGGCGAGCTCCTTTTCGCGCTTCTCGTTCAGCTTCGCCATTGCAATGTCGTACTTTTCTTGGTATTTGGCAATGTCTTCGGGATCTTTTTCTCTGTGGCTAGCGAGCTTGACAGCCTCGGCGTCTTGCTTCTTGTGGATTTTTGCTTCAATCTTTGCACGGTCCTTGTCGATCTTGCGTAACTCCTTGTCGTGATGCGAGCTTCCCGTTGGCAAATTCGTTGATGAAGTTGTCGAAGCGCCGCCTAACGAGGTCGTTGAGGCGGCTACGGCTGCGCTATCATGTGCGGGATGTTGTGCAGGATGGTCGCCTACATCGTGGTGGTGGTCTTGAGCAGATGCGAATGAAGCTGCATCGGATGAGTCTGAAGACGACGATGAGTCCGAGGTGTCATCCTCTGGATGCATGTAGTTGTGGGTGTAGTTAGCAATGGGTGCTGGGGCGTACGCTTCGATGCCTGCTTCAACTGCTCCTGTGAGAGAAGCGATGAGGCCGCCTGCCTGTTGTGCAGGTTGCTGTGCACTGGAGTTTTGCTGAGGAGCCGGAGGAGGACCCTTCTTTTCAGTCTGCTCGGCCTGGGCCTTCTGCTGCAACTCTTCGTCGGCATCAGGATCAGGGATTTCGTCTTTGGCACATGCCCAATCCAGAAACTTGGAAACATCAGCTGCAATAGAGCCAGGGGTACCTCTCTCGACCATGAAGCGAGGAATACCACCTCCAGGGTCACTGCGTGTGATCATGATCCATTCGACGGGGTTGAGCTCGTGCTTGTCACCCTTTGCATCGTCCTCGTTCTCTGGAGCGGGGTTCAAAGGGATTTCACGAATCATTTCGACGGACTCATAGGAGCCCTTGACGTAACCTTCGCGGTCAGGGAGTATCGGGATGTGTGAGGGGTTTGGAGATGACCATGTAGTGTCTTGGGATGGGGTGCTTGTCCTGGCTGGTCTTGTCGGACAAGGCATTCTCTGAAGTCATAAGCAGAGTGATGAATTCTCTGGGAGTTGTGGGACCAGGGAATTGGGCGCTGAGCTGGAGAGCCTCCATCTTGCCCACCTTGTCTACTTCTTTTCTATCCAGTCTGCGGTCACCACCAATACCACGGACGTTGCCAGCACCAGGGCCACCGGATTGGGCCAAGGACTCTGCGAACTCGCGTTGCATGGCCCTGCGCATCTTGGTGATGGAGACGCCTTCGAGGACCTGCCTACGAGCGAACCACGCGCCATGTCGGTCTTTGCCTGCCATCTTGTAGACCGAGATGCCCAGAGGGTTGTCTTTGGCGTTCAACTTGATGGGCTTTCCCATGACTTCTGCAGAGCGGCCTGCTCGGGGTGGGGCTCGACGGGACGGGCATCTGAGTTGACGACGTCTTTGGAGGATTTTGCGGCGTCGGGCTTGGGTTGGGTAGGTTCGGATGCATCGTAGGCCTTGCCGCCAGGAGGGGTGGAACTGAGTTGCAGATGAGTTCGCCGTTCTCGAAGAGGTTCTTCATGAATGGGCCTATGTCTTGTGGCACATCGGCCCAGTCGATTGGGCCGAGCTGCTCGAGAGCTTTGTGCAAATCGGCCATGGTTGTGATGGTCGGGAAGTTGCGGTGGAGAGGCTATGAGAGATGTGAGGTGGGGGTGCAGGGATGGCAGTAGAGGTTCAGGGAGACGCGACAAACCAAGAACAAGAAACCGAGGAAGCTCAATTGGAATTCATCATCATCATTATCAACGCCATCATCGTCAACGTCTTTTGAGTGCTTCCAGAAAGACTCCATAAAACAAGCTCGCGCCGCCTGCAGAGAGCGCGCCCCGGATCTGGATGATCGCCATGCCGTCATCCCGACGCTCCCGTCCACCGCCCAATCACATGCCCAAAGACACCGTCTTTTTGGAATTCAAAGACGAGTCCACCGTCTGTATCGGGTCCAGCTTCCTGTCACTGCACCTAATCTCGGCCCGCTTCAATAATCGTGCATACCTACAGCCGTCTGCTATCACTTACTTGCATGGGAGACGCGTAACCCTAACATTGAGTCTCTACCGCAGTAGCTACTCATAGATGTGGGGCCCAAATTTGAACAAACCATGACGTTGGTCTTGCTACGCTTGACTTTGTTTTCTCACTCCTCCCCGTGTGCTAAAGTATATAACTTCCAATATACTCCGACTATAGCTAAGAGCAGAATGTAGACTATAAAAAGGCACAGTTGTCTTTATAAATAAGGCGTATCCATAGAGAGTCGACAACTAATCGCTTCTCAGCGGATGTTGTCTCGTTTCCTGTCGCTATCGTACATTTTAACAGCCACACGCGTTATATACTTTTGCACACGGGGAGGCTCAATCTCTTTGGTGCATCTTCATGGCGAAACATCGAGACACTTGCGTTGATATGGTATCTTCTCTTTTCTAATCCTCGAGCAGAGCAGGCAGATTTTCCTCGATGAACTCGACCACAGCGTCCGGCCCTCTCGATACCTGAAGTCCCTGAGGCAGAGCGAAAGTCTTCAATTGCGGGCCCATGATCTCTTTGGCTTCGGCGTGGATGCTCTTGGCTTCCTCAGGTGTCCACATGGATGCTGTGAACNNTACATCTTGTCAGCATCTCATTGCTATATCGTGGTCGCATCCGGCTTGACACACCAGTACATCGGGCTGGCATTTGGTAACCACTTCGCGAACTTGTTCCTGGTCTNNTCATCGCACGTCAGTTAATGTCTACCATATCTCCTTTCCTGATGACCTACTATCTGCGTTTCCAGCGTGGATGATTGTGTATTTGTCCTTGACGTTCTCGACGACGCGACCAATCAACCTGTAAGCACGCTCAGGTGCTGTGTTGACTGTGACGAGCTTGAAAGGTCCCAATGGCTTGCTGGTCGACATTTTGTGCTAATTTGGATGTGTATGACTGGGAGATAGAAGACAAGAACACTCGAGGAGAATTACTTGGACCACATGTTCTCGGCCGTCATCGGGTTATATTGTCAAAACACTTTGTGACTGCCCCACACAGCCCTGCTCCTGTAGAGCTCTGACCAGCAAACAATCGTGTGGTGCTGTTTCGACGTGCGGCAAGGACCACAAGCAGAAGTGATAGACTGAACTGCGTCCTGCTTAGCCTTCTCTCATTGTCCTGTTTACTGTCTTGGGCTCCTATACAGATTCAGATCAATCGAGAATACTTCTACTTGTTCTGTCTCGGTCTTCGGCATGGCTTCGGCCGAGGGAGGCAGAGTGCTCCTTCCCCACCTGTACCCCTCCAAGGTGGGGGAAGGAAGGTGTGTCTTCAAGGGTGCGGATCTCGTATGCGGGACTTGCTGCGTTTCGCGATATCACCCATTGCGCGACATCGGCATAGACTTCAAGTCTCTTGATCCATTCTACGCCTTTTGATCTTCTTTCTCGATATCAGAGATACTCTATACCAGAATCAAAATGTCCTTCAACCGCCTCGTCCGTTTCGTCCCAGCCAGCGACTCCAAGGCAATCCTGATCGGCGAGCCCGTCGATGCCGAAGTCGATGTTGGTCTCGCTCTTCGCAAAGGCGATGAGGTCGAAGTCAAGGTCTTCAGCGGAAAGTCCGCTCTGAACCCTGGTTCGCTGTCAGACAAGACCGAGAAGATCGCTAGACTGTTGTCGCCATTGTCACAAGAGGAGGTTGGCACGATACGCTGCATTGGCCTGAACGTAATACTTGATTCTACTCTGGCGTTGGGACTGCTTCTGACACAGACGACAGNNTACAAGAGACACGCCGAAGAAGTCAAGATGGCCGAACCATCAGAGCCCGTCATCTTCCTCAAGCCAGCCACCTCACTCGCAGACCCTTACCCTCACCCGACCGTCATCCCCAAGCACACCAAACAGTCTGACACGGCAGACTACGAATCCGAACTCGTCGTCGTCATCTCCAAGCCCTGCAAGAATGTCTCCGAATCGGAAGCTCTCGACTATGTCCTTGGTTACACTGCCGCCAACGACGTCTCCAGCCGCGCCGCCCAGTTCTCCCAGAGCCAGTGGTGCTACAGCAAGGGCTTCGATGGTGCTTGCCCTATCGGTCCTGTATTGGCCAGCTCAAAGTTGATTCCCGACCCGAGCAAGCTTCACATCAAGGGCAGCAAGAATGGCAACGTCATGCAAGACTCTGGCATCGACGACCTCATCTTCAGCGTCCCCAAGCTCGTCAGCTTTTGCTCCCAAGGCACCACTTTGCCCGCTGGCACCATCATCCTTACTGGAACCCCCGCTGGTGTGGGTGTAGGCAAAGACCCCAAGGAGTTCTTGCGAGATGGCGATGAGTTCTCGGTCGAGGTTCACCCACACATCGGTACTTTGACTACTGTGTTCGAAGACGAGAAGTAGAGCAATGATAAGAAGTTCACATCGCTCCTTGCGAAATAATGCCAGCTTGACGATTTATACTAAAAATGTGGATAGCCTTGAATGATACATACGCCTTGAATCCAGAAACTGCTTCCACACTCCCAGACTACACTCTTCGTACAATCATAAGTGACAGAAGCCTTTAGTGACAAAGTGATATCCACGAATTCAACAGAGACTCCATGTCATAAGCGAGCCCCCATTGTGAGCTGAGACAACGGAACAGCTTCTGCATCGAGTTGAGCTCGTATAACAAGTTGCGAGTCAGCGATTCATAACCGCTACCTGAAAGCTTCTCGCCACGAACAAATCTTCTCGTCGTGCTCGATCCCGCTGATGTACCTGCAAGATCGCCGAGGATAACGCAAGGGTCGACTTCGGTGAAGAGCGCATCCTTCCAGTCCACGACGCGAGGCAGATTGACTGTCGTGTGACCTGCTAACGAGAAGACACTGTACACCGTGGCTGCAGCAAACAGAGAACTGGGCATGTGAAGGACATGAGCTCGACCGCGAGGAAGCTGCTCCACGATATCCTGAATCGCGACAGCATGGAGCAATGCTCTGCGGGCATCTTCAGTCTTTGCCCAGGCGACCAGATCTAGTCCTGCCTTCAAGCCTCTGCTGCCTCCTAGCACATGCTGTGCAATGTTGTAGCGAGCACACAGATGGCGACAAAGCATGGATGAGTCCGTGGCGGCATCGAGGCAGATCGAATGCCATCGCAACAAGGCCTCAAGCGTCTCGGGACTGGATATCGTGTTCTTGGTGATGCTTTCGTGGACTTGAGCCAGTGCCCTGCGGATCTCAGAGCGTGTTGGGACACCGACAGATGGGCCGTCAGTAGAGTCTGAAACAAGCGACTGCACACCCTCCAAGATCACACGTAATGAGAAGGAAGTCAAGGTGTGCTCCGGCAGTCTTCCAATATCAACTGGTAGAAACAGCGATCGGAATATGCTACGAAATGAGACATTCTGCTTGGGTTGTGATCGCATCTTGATCAGCCACTCATCTGCAGTACTTGCTTCGAACAGGCTCTCATCGCAGGGTAGTCCAAGCTGGTTAGCAGCGTGCCGCGTCGAAGTAGGGTTGCCACTAGCCGATGAGACTAGACCATCTAGAATGTACTGAGCGAGGAGAACTCTTCGTTGAATCTCATGAGCAGCCCAAATCTTCCATTGACGGTCTTTNTCCGCTGGAGAGGCGTCTAGCGAAGGTAAATCGTCCATCGAGTATGTGTCGTTGTCGTACATGCCACAATGCCTTGCCCATGAGAAGCCAAGAGCATGGAATATTTGCGATGTGGTTCGAAGCACCCGGTTCNNTGACGACTTGTCAGTGACATCCAGACAATATTCAGCATAACTTCTGACCTTTGAAAGTGCTGCATAGACCTGGCCGAGCAGAGCAGCCAATACCAGTTGGAGTCCGTTACACGGATCGTTCGGCCCTCGATGGGTGATCAGACTCTGCCACTGCAAGAACAATCAACATTATGTCATCAGACTTGCTGTGAAGGGACGTACTGAAGTTGCAATTGCTGTATGAGAAAGACGCCATAAGGCTTCACCTTTCGCAATAGAGTCCTTGGGACCAAGATACAGCGAGCCTATGGCGATGGCGTTTATGAGCAAGGGATGCGTGCATTCTCGGAACACGAATGTGGCGCGATGCAAGACGGGAAATGTAGGTATAAAGCGAACGAAGAACATGTGGAGGCACTCATCTAGAAACACTGAAGTAATAGATGTAGCCTCAGCCTCTGCAGTGATGCTCGACGACNNTAGAAACGTCAGCTAGGGCACGCTTGACACAGCATACCTACTCACCAGATTCGAAATCATCTTGCTGACACCATGAACAGCCTGGTGTCCACCACCGTTAGGGATGGCCTTGATAGCTGATCCTCGATCATCGAAGGCAGTAGGCGAGTCAAGACTGGTTGGTGTAAATTGTTCAAGCCCCTGTGGGAATGGCAAAGTGCCCACTGGGATTTGCGAGGTCGTGTCTGTAGACATGATTGATTGGAACAGCTCCTCAGAATCAGGCCATATCAACTGAAAGTCAAGATCTGTTGCACAATTCATGTCCATCATATCGGGTTCAACTTGATATGGTTGTTCATGCCAAGTTTGCGTGGTACCATGATCTGAGGGTTGTACATAATTGCGATTGTCAATCTCCTCGTCAGCCGCCAGCAAATGCTGCAGTGCGTGAGATTTGGCTGGTGTATAGACAGAAGTAGCAGGTGAAGCACACTTCATGCTCTCCCTTCGCAAATGGAGTTTCTCATGGCGAGCTAATGAGTCTTGTCGACTAAAGGCACGGTTACACTCTTTGCAAGTAAACGGTCGTACACCTGTGTGAGAACGTTCGTGTCTCNNTGTCGAGGACTTGTCAGAAACCCATCAGTCATAACTCCACAAGATTTAACATACTGTCAGATGCTCTGCTTTGGAATAGATTCTCTGACAGAATCGACATTCCAATTTCTTTGCTGTGTTCGCGACACTTTCGATAGAGGCCATTGTGGTCAATTGTGGTGAGTTGTGTGGAGAAGAAGGAAGAAGGTGGTGGAGAAATAGGGCACATCTGAGCCCTGTTGCGGGGCACCGGAACGATCCTCTGCGACCGACGTGGTGGCATGGATGGCAAGCATCTCGGCAAGCATCGAGACATACAAATGTTTCAAGAGCACAGGAAAAGGGTACATGGAGAGTTTTCTCTGATTTTGCGAGAAGAATCGATTAAAAGCTAGTCGGGAGGCATTTGCTGGGAGCAACATAAGAAGAAAAAATAATAACTCGCCCCTCTCCAGGCAATTTAACTGCACAAGACTCGAGGGCACAGCCCCTGAGCCATTGCCTTTGCCGGAGCTTGTTAGATAGAAATGAAAAGTCTTTGACACGTTCCGTGTTACCAACCCGACCACGCCAGTGCCCAATCATAAAATCTTGCCCAACCACGGATTGAATCCAGAAATTGAATTGCATCGTCTGTGTCGTCCATACTGATATCCACCATTCACTCTAGAACATGCTCTTTCTCTTTTCAGCTGCGCTGAGGACAGAACCCAGCATCATGTTTCTGCGGCCAAGACCCTGCTGGATAGGGCTGGGAAGCTGCTTGGCAAAAGAGCCCATGTCGAATGCGTCTCCCTTCTCGCTGACTGGAGTCTGGACAGCGCCACCTGCACCGAGGCCTTCAAGGCTATCCTTGGAGCTTCTCTTGGCATTACGCTCGCTGCCAATAGGGCTCTGCTTGCGGAAGCAGGGTTCGTCCTCCTCTGATTGGAAATTGAGCTCACGCTCGCTGATGGGGCTGCTGCGAGGAGATCCACTGACAGCACGACGGAACGAGCCAGCACGAACAAGGTTATCCAGAGCACGACGGCGCTGACGAGTTGCGAAGTTCTTGCTGCCTTCGTGCTTGCTAGTGGGCAAAGCAATAAGCTCCTCAAGTGGGGGTGGGCCGCGAGGTTGGCGAACAGGATGTTCTCCAGCACGGGCAGCACCGGGTCCAAAAGTGCCTGTCATTGGGGTTGGTGGGAAAACGGTTCTGGCAGAGCCGAAAGTAGCAACGCTGCTCGTCTTGGGGCCATCAGATGTTCCTCCGGTCAAGGCGTTGATGGCAAGAGAAGATGCCTTCTTGTGGCCACGACGGAAGGCGTTGGCAGACGGAGGAGGGAGGGGCTCAACGTGAGCAAGACTCGATGCAGGTGAAGACGTCTTCTTGGGAGGAGTGATGGAACGGGAACCAGTAGGTGTGGGGCGCTCGGTAGGTGGCGGCGAGATCTCGGCACGGAAGACAGGCTGTTGCTGTTTCTGAGGAGTGTCAATGTTGAAGAAACCGTTCTGGTTCTGCGAAACAGGCGACATTGGCGATTGGGCACTGTTGTCCACCGCGTACTGGTACTGGCCAGTCATGGGGTTATACACAAGATAAAGGCCAGGTTGACCAGGCACTTCGATGGGCGACTGTTGTTGCTGAGCGCGCTGCTGACCATAGGCATGAACCTGAGGCATGGGCTGCTGGAACTGATTGAGGTTCAAGCCTTGCAACTGGGCAGTGTTGGCAGCAGCAGTAATAGCGGCAAGCTGTTGCTGAAGTTGCTGTTGGCGCTGAGCGAGGAACAGGCTGGTAAGCTGCAGCTGTTCCATAACGTTGGGGTCCATCTCAGCCTCCTGGCCGTAGAAGGTAGGTGGGGCCAAGACCTGCTCGGGCATAGAGTACATTTGCTGTTGCTGTTGCTGGTGACGCTGCTGCTGCTGCTGCTGCTGCTGCTGCTGTTGTTGCTGACGACCACCGTAGTGGTTTCCATTGAAGCCAGCAGCAGTGGCTGACTGGGGAACACTTTGCATGTAGGCATTGTATGTGTTGACATCCATGCCACTCAGCTGGGACTGGTAGTCCAGCTGGTTGTAAGGAGCGGAAGCAGGTACGGCCTGCGTCTTGGGAGCGGTACGAAGACCGGCGAGGAGGTGGGATCGCGAGGTGCGAGGTGTAGGGTTTGGGTCGGAGTGGTTCTCAGTAGGGTTGATATGCTGAGGAAGGCCAACGCTGAGGCGCTTGTGGTTATGACCTCCTCTGTTTCTAGAAGCAAAGCCAGAGCCGGGAGCGCCAAGGCCGTTGGAAGAGAAACCGTTAAAAGTCATCTGAGCGAGACCGCCAGCGTCAATGCTCATTATTACAGTTTGATTCGTAAGACCAGGTGAGATCTGGGCTGAAATGATGTCGATGATGCTAAATGAAGATGAAGATGATGATGTGGAGGGTCGTTAAATGTGCTTCTTGCAGAAATGCGGAGCTTGTTGGTTGACAGTATGTCGAAGGACCAGTTAGAATATGGGCAAGCCGGGAAGCTTGTCGTCAAGGTCGGGTCTTGTACAGAAGTAGAGAGAGGGTCAGGGAGGTGAAGTGCTTGACAAGCAGGCAGCTACACCAAGTGATGCTGGACTGATATTACACAAACGGTCGGTGGGATCCGAGAGATCCGGAGAACGGCCACAGTATGAGATGTAGTCGAGTGGATAAATGTTTGCCGGTCTTTCAACCAGACAGACGTGTCGTATGCGTATGATTACACTATAGAAAAGTGTTTGTCGTGTTGCTGTGCGGTGTAATGTCAAGGACCAACGCGTCGATCGGGACGGAGCTGTCAACAGGCACACGTTGACGCTAGTGCTCGAGACAGACGGATGTGTGTAGATGTGTTGGTTAAATTCAGCAACTGAAGTGTTCCGAAGTGATGAGTGGCCAGGTGTCAAGCTCGAGATGACTGTGAAGTTGCTCAACAAGAACACAGCGACGAGAGGCTAGACAATTGAGCGCGCCCAGGGTGAGAAAGCGCCTTCCGGGTTTGGGAGATTATTAAATTCGCAAAAGGTTTCGACGCACAAACAGGTAAGAATGAAACAAGGCTGCAGTCACCAAATGAAGGCAGAAAGAGAAGGACAGGCGCCGAGTAGTTGCAAATTGGGCACACTGAGAAGAAAAGAGAAAGAAGAAAGAACCCTTCTTCCTTTGGTCGAAGGGGGCCAGCGGCAGGAAAGTGACAAAGCTCAACTCCTGCCCTGCTTGGCGCACGCCGCACCTTTGCGAGCGGACCCGTTGCTGTACTATGCTCTTTGAGGACAAGAGCCGTTTCAGGAGATTCTTCGTTTGTTCGTCAGAGCCATTCAAGTCGTCTCACAAATCTCCCAGCTGCCACATGACAGGCTACACCTTCGAACGGTCCAGTCCACTAATGCGCCTTGGATTGCTGGCACCATGGCTTTCCATTGTGTGGAACGTCTGCCGCGGGTGAGCTCCTGAGCGAAAAAGCACCATTCTTTGAGTTTACGAACCCGCAACAAAGGATGCAAGTAAATTAGATGGATCATCGGCCTTTGTTTTTAATTGGTTCGGCCGCCAGCCTTTTGACAGCCGGGCGCTTAGCACGCGTCGTTCACGTTCCAGCTCACGAGAGCCATCCGCCGCGCTTCTTTGGTTCCACTCATGTGGTCTTTGTTCACAATCACGCTTGGTCACAGATTGTCCTTGCATTTCTAGAAGCTCACTTGTCGAATCAGGCTCTCTATTAGGGACAGCTGCAATGACATCCGCTGTTTTGGTGTCATGCCCGGGCATCGCTGCATGCGGCTCCCTCCTTCTCCTCGTGCAGATCCTCCGCATCGCGGCATACCACATCGTATGAAACGCGCAAGAGGAGGCGTTGCAGATCGAGATAAATTGGGCTAGTAGTGTCAACGGCCACTCCCCCTGGTAAATCGAGGTGACTGAACTCGAACTGAAGCACGTTTCAGAGGCATTTTGACATTCCTGGAGAGATTCCTCACTTGTTTTGTCGCTAGAGCGACCCTGGTCGTATATATCTACCCTTGACAAGCATCATGTTTGAACTGGCAGGTCGTGTTCATTGGTTTTCTAGGTTTCGTAGGAGAGATGAATATTGTGTGGTATAGATTCGAGTTCATGCGGTGTCATTCTCGAGGCTCTTCTCCTGCTCGTCCAAAACATGCTTCAAGTCCTCAATCTCGACATGATCGCGTGTGTTTTGCATCCTCCTTGCCCACTTGATCTCACCATCGATCCAGACGAGTTCTCCACCATTCTGGCTCTTCTTTCCCGACGAAGTGGTCAAGGTCATCAATGTGTTCACGGTGCCAATCAATGTTCCCATAAGACTGTTCTCAATATATTTCGGCTTCTTTCCCAGTCCCAAGTTGCACGTCATACCAAGTGTATCGTATGTGACACGCGAAGGATCCGTAAAGATCTCGAACTTGCAGCCAGTGCGCTCGAGATATGTCGAGATAAAGGTATGGCTGCCACAGCCTACAATAGTAAGCCTTGTTGGTATGGGCCTAGATGCTAGATCCTCAGGGGAGAACGCCTTTGACAGCGCACGAACGTAATCCGCGCACGACTTCGAAGTTGATCAGTATTTACAGCGACGTCAGAAGCGTTATTGTTGTTATTTGACAAGCTTTCTTACCTCGCAGTTGAAGTGACGGATGAAAATAACGATCGTTCGACGCGGAATATCTCCATGACGACTCCAGAGTGTACCGAATTGCTTCTTGTCGCCATTCTTGTCCAAAATGTTTACTTGAGCAACTTTATCGAGCTCTGCCTGGGTCGGGAGACGTGTCTGTTCTTGATCGCTCAGTTGCGATTCGGAGTTTGACTTCGAGTTGTCATCCGCCATGGTGCTTGTGTTTTGGTTGCGAACTTATTAGGTACGAGCAAGAGATCTCGGAGAGTAGGTAAGAGGGTCTGTGATGGGGCGATCACAAGGTTCGACAGTCGATCAGCAGCTACACCTGTGCACGGCCTCATGAGTTGCGGCGCTCAAAGCCCACCACTACGATAACTTCTGACGCAATTATTTTATATGCTAATAATATGTACAATCAAGAGAAGAGAACTGATCCAGCGTTGTCCGTTTCGGGTTATGTACCCTTCAATATTTTAGTCCAGGCGCAGACTCATGAGTCCTTAGCATATCTCTCCGCGTGCGACATACCGAACAATCCTTCGACTTTGTGGATCAATGCAGATTCAACTGAGATGGTCATGACTTCATATCTCCTTGACTCGTTTCGGTGGTCTGAGGAACGAATCATCGGGCATTCCACTTCTCTTTGTCCCTGGTAGGCTGCCTGTTCGAATGTCGTTGTCTTCGGAACTAACCTTCCGAGGAGGATACTTGTGCTCCACACCTTCGAAGCAGTTCTTGGGAGGTGCCGCTGGTAGGTTGCTTTCATCATGGAGGAAGTATGGATGTTGAAGCGCATGTTCAGCACTCAGTCGTTCTAGAGGATCGTACTCAAGCAGAGCCTTGAGCATGGCTAATCCATCTCGGTGTGGTGCTGGCATGTTTGCGGCTGAGTATTGACTGTTTCGAGTGAGGTTGTCCCACCATTTGTCCAAGCCTATTGGTCTTTGGACTGCAGGATTGCCAGCGGCCAGAGTTTGTAATTGAGGATACTCAGGCATTGCTTGAAGTAGTGGCCAGTTCTCCTTCCTCGGAATACCAAGAACTTCAGCAATCTTGCCCATCTGGTTTCTTTGGAATGGCACCGTCTTTTTAGAGTCTTGCTTTGCTTCCTCACCCTTAAAAATTGGGCGCAAACTGAGAAGCTCGGCAAATATGCAGCCGACTGCCCATGTATCGATCGCTGGCGTGTAATGCCGACTCCCAAGCAGAAGCTCAGGCGCTCGATACCAGATGGTGACAACGACTTTGTCACCGCCAAATAAGGCTTGAAGCGGTTTATAGAATAATCGTGCAAGGCCCAAATCACCTATCTTGACGACACCCGCAGATGTGACCATAATGTTAGCGGGCTTCAAGTCCCGATGCATGACCCAATTGCGGTGAAGGTAAAGCAGTCCCTCTAGTAGCTGATACATGATGGAGCGCAGCGTTGGCGCTGGAATGGGAGTACGAGGATGTTGAGTATGCCAGTGTATGATCTGCAANAGGTCGTGTTCGGCATACTCAAAGACCATGAATATGCATTTCGATTCCAGGATGATTTCGACAAGCGAGATGACGTTTTCATGGGACAGCTCTGTGCAGAGAGCCATTTCTCGTATAGCAGATTGTGATATGCCTGTGTACTGTAGTTCTCCTTCCTTGTCGGGCTTGAACCTTTATAGCACAAGTCAGTCTTCGTTCAGCAGCCATGGAAGATTGCTTACTTTNTTGATAGCGAAAGCCTCGATGGGGTTTCCAGAGTTCCGACTCAGAACAGGATGCGAGCCTCTTCCAGATTTGTTGCGGGCCTTGTATACCCTACCATAGGTGCCGCTGCTAATGAAACCTACGACATCGTAGTTGTCGTTGATTCGCCTCTGGCTAGTATAACCCATCGACGACATTTTTGTGTCTGCTGGTTCTAAGTGCAGATATTAGTCGATGATTGCTTAGCAGTGCATAGAATAGAGAGAGGACGCAAAGAGGAGATACCATTGAAAGCAGAGTGTAGTTTGCGTTTGAAGGTCAGACTGCCCCCTGGAGCGGAGGAAATTGCATTTCTGACACTTGGAGCAGAACTAGGAGGGTTGTTGGTGGGCGCGGCAGAAGCGTTCACAGAAGGAGGCACATTTGAGACAGCAGAGGTTGAAGTGATCATGGCTATGGATTAAATTGTGCTCGGTTTATGCATACCCCACGTCGGCGAGGCAGAGTTTCAGCGTTGGGCCGAGCTGGCGACGGACCGGACACGCACAGCGAGGGACAGAGAGAGACTACGGCTCGGACAAACAGCGAAATACGCGGTGAGGCCAAAGAATGGAGGAATACGAGGCTGAGGGAGCAGGTGATGTGGCCGATTAGAGATGGCACAGCGACTGGTTTCTTGTTGGTTGGATACGATTCTTGTTCAACCAACGAGAGCAAGCACCAAGGCAAGCTTCACGGCTGCCACGGCCCGCATGTGACTGTCACGGTCTCGAGAACGGTTACGGCTCCAGCTTCCCAGCCATGTCGATATTGACCATGTCACTCTGACACACGGCACGGTCTGACAGCAGTAACTTGGCCTTCTAGCGAGCTCCGAAGCCTCTCATTCTGCAAGACAATCTTCTTTTGCGAACGTCTGGCTAGAGCGACGCGTCTTGACAGCTTCTTCTCACCTTCGGAGCAGCCGTGTTTGCCAAAGCTTAAACCACCTATGGATCCCAAGTCGTGGTTCAAAGATCTCACGCCCTACTTTGTCTACATCCTCCTCGTGTCCACCATTGGTCCCCTGCTGTTCGGTTTCCATCTTGTATGTATCCTGTTCGTATCATGACTCGGTAGCATCTAATTCTGACCTCTTGTCCACCTGCACAGGNCAGAGTTCAATGCCCCTCAATCCGTCATAACATGCGAGAAGAAGTCCATCTCGTCTACAGTCGCGCCAAATCTGCCGCAATGTATCCCTATGGACTCGACCCAGTTTGGCTTGGTATCGTCCATCTTCACCTTGGGAGGTCTTCTGGGTGCTCTTAGTGCAGGTCCTCTCTCAGCCCGCTATGGCCGCTACAAGTCCATGCTTTTCAGTACCATTCCCTTCGTCGTCGGTCCAATCTTCGAAGTCTTCGCTACCGACATCCCACTCATGGCCGTTGGACGATTCATCAGCGGTTTCGGCGCCGGTGCTTCTGTTGTTATCGCACCCATCTTTATCTCAGAGGTCGCTCCGCCTAAAGAGAAGGGTTTCTTTGGTGCTTTTACGCAGATCATGATCAATATGGGAATCTTCATTGCACAGCTGCTTGGTCTCTTCTTAAGCAAAGGCTCTCTGTGGCGAATCATCCTTGCCGTTGGTGGAGCCATTGGTCTCGCCCAAGCCATCGGGCTATTCCTTGGTGGCCAAGAGAGTCCAAAGTGGCTTGCTGATCATGGCAAGGAAAGACAAGCAAAACGCGTCCTGCGCAAGCTAAGAGGCCACGAAGCCAACATCGATGACGAGGTCAAGGGCTGGGGAGTCGAGAGCTCGCAAGATATGGAAGATGAGGAGGATAGTCTTCTGTCAAATCAAGACCGCATGCCTGCAGGCGGTGTTGAACAGAGTGGCCCTTCCCNNCCTGACGCCTCGACAAGCAAAAAGACCAAAGAAGCTTTCGAAGCGCTTGGTGCGCTTGCCGTCCTCAAGAATCCTGACTCTCGCCGTGCCGTGATCGCAGTTGTTGTCATTATGATTGGACAACAGCTTTGCGGTATCAACTCGATAGTCATGTACGGTGTCTCTTTGCTTTCGGATCTGCTCTCGGCGAATGCTGCCTTGCTCAACGTCCTGGTTGCAGTCTTGAACATTGTTGTGACCACATCCTGTGCTCCATTAACTGACAAGCTTGGTCGAAAGGTCTGTCTCCTTGCAAGCATTTTCGGCATGGGTGTCTCATCCTTGCTCTTGGGCATTGGAATCATGAAGCACATCCCTATCCTGTCGGCCATCACAGTCTTGACGTTTGTTGCATCCTTTGGTTTAGGTCTTGGACCCGTACCCTTTATTCTCTCTTCAGAGCTTGTTGGACCTGACGCTGTCGGCTCAACTCAGAGTTGGGCTTTGGCAGCCAACTGGATTGCCACTTTTGTGGTTGCCCAATTCTTCCCCATCGTCAACGAGAAGCTTGGTGGCGGTAAGGTTTATTTCATTTTTGCCGCTTTTGCTGCGTTCTTGGCTGCCTTCGTGTTCTGGGCAGTGCCTGAGACCAAGGGTAAGTCTGATGCCGATGAGGTTTGGGGTCGCAAGCCTGGCAGAGCTGTCGACTGAGCATTTCTCTTCGATATCGACAGATACCTGCAAATGGTAGAGGCTACAACCAGATTGCGTTATAGCAGTTGTCTCTGTAATCTTGACTTTTCGAGTGATGTTTAATGAACTTTTTTCCCTAGCGCCTGCATTGCAGAAGTGTTGTTGTTTGTACTAGATGTAATGGATACGAGCATGCCTGTCTATCCGAGCTTGCGAGTCAAGTTTTATAACAGGACAATATCTGTTCTAGTTGCCTATTCGTAATCATAACGAGTTCATGAGCCTCTTTGGGAAGGCACTATTGTGGAAACTGCCATCTCCATCGCTACTTCCATTGTTATCCCATGTGGTCTGCTCACACTTGTCTCTCCGCGTTCACAGAATTCATCTCTAAAGCCATCAACCCTGACAACAGCATATCATATTCCTCATCAGGCATTGATACAGAGTACTTAATCAAGCATACCTCGACAACCAGCACTATGGAGCAAGACGACACGCCCAATCCCTCACCGAAGAACAGAGAGAACAACCCCTCGAATCACGATATGCCTCGAGAAGCAAGGCTACCAGTGGTGTTGTTCACGAGACTGCCAGCCCTCATCGACAACCCGAACCTTCTGGAACATCCTCTGAGAAGCAGGCGATCAGTCATGCCATCAAGAGTCTGTTACCTCATTCAACTCACTTAGCTTCGGGCAAGAAACCGAAAAATAATCCGAGAAGTCCTCTGCCACCCAGTTTCCAAGGACATACTACTAATACTACGCCCGCTCTGGCGTCAATGTCCGAGGATGAGCTCATGGAAGCACATATATTCCATTCCAGACAAGCAAATATATACCTTGAAGAGCTAGTCAGAAGGAGACATCCCGCACCACCTGCATGGGAACCACCAAAGAATTGGCAAGTTTCCAAGGCATCTGAATACCCTCCACTCGCAACCGATGCAGAGCAACCACGGCTCCGAGACGTAGGCTCACTCGCTTCCGTTGACGAAGAATCGCCTCTCGCTGGACCTTCCCACCAAACCCGTGAGGACTCCGCTCTTACACAAGGTGCGAAGAGGAGTATTGCTTCGGCTAGTGGAAGACGATCTTCGAAGGTTGTGGGAGGCACACAAACAACAATGTTGGTGACGACTCAGATCGCTTTAGACTAGCGACGATGCTAACATGAGGAACTCCAGCAGGAATTCTCGAGGTCAGGTGAGAGCAAGAGCGACCTCCAAGCCTAGCAAGCCCAGGGGTTACATTGCATGCGTGAGCAGGAAACAACGCGGCGTGATAATTGCAAGAAAGGCTGGTTCACAGGTACAAGACTCCCTCATGCTCAAGAACGCCGTGTGCAGCTCTCGTAATAAGGATGAGGAGACTGGAAAGTGGATCTCAGAGGATGACACCGAGCTCGTCAGGATGCCTGCCAAATCCATCTCAACTGTCAAGATTGAGACTTACTTGGAGGCCGAGACGAACCTACTACATCTCGACTTGAGCACGGCTATCCCCCTGCAGTCCGAGTCATCAAGAACTGACGCAAGAGGCTGGAACTAGGAGTCGCAGCCCGATCAGGATGAAGATGCTCGCGCAGGACCGAATACGGAGAAAGGGAAACCCGGGAAGACAACAAAGCCTCCAGAAGCAAGCAGTTCGTCTAAAGCAAAGGACAGATCGCAGGACAGGGAAGCAAGCAAAGAGATCAGGGATGCGGAAATGCCATTAAAGACTTACCTTCCTGGATCAGTTGAGGACTGCTGTCCTCCAGCGTACGTTGAGGCGGATGCTCAGTACTGGAGCGATTTATTTCCCGTCTGCAAAGGTGCTAGGGTTGATGATGTCGTTGCTTCGAGAGCCGCGTCCAACAGGATACAAATCCCACTCCGCGACGTTTTTGCTCAAATCAGAGGTCAGCAACGATAGTTTCGTCTGGACACATCATCAACAGCGAACAGACAAGGTGAGTCGCACACACAATAACAGTGCCACATTGTGAGATCCTCATTGAATTGGTGTCAGGTTGCGGACGTTTGCGCGGTGGATGTGACAGTTCACAACAACAACCACCCACAGTAAGACTCACACGAGAGACCTTGGCCTACTTCGCACACTTGCAGAAGTTGGACAACGAATCCGATACCGACATCAGATCCCTTGATCTCGAAAGCATCACCGCTGTCCACGTCGAGAGCACAAACTGTGAGCACCTTACAAGATCATTCTTGCGACACTAACAGGCTGACGGAAAATAGTGATCCGGACGCAATCCGAGCCCAATATTCACCTCGCGTCATCTAAATCATCAGCCAGACAAGCTACCATGCCTCGCGAAAGCAGTTCGCACGCGGGCGAAGGATTTCGCCGCATGAAACTACGCAAGAAGACCGAAAGACCTTCCAGTTGGTACAGAGCTCCAGAAATCCAAGAGAGAGGTAGAACCTTGGAGCGCGCCTCGGACCAAGAAGGTCTCGAATCGGGCATTGGACTGGGTATCAGTTTTTCAGACTCAGAGAGTGATCCGGAGGAGACGGCAGACTCAGAATTGCTGGGCGAAGAGATGGCAGACGATCCCAAGATACAGAACTACTCGTCCAGGCAGCCGACTTTGTTTATCAGACGCAACACAGAAAGAGCAGAGCAAGCAGTTCTTCCTCGCCCTGATGATCCGGTATTGGCAATCCAGAAGCTTCTCACGGAAGGTGGAGCATTGCTTCGCACAGGACGCGATGAGGACGAGGGACTCATGTGTGTGAGTGTTAATGCAGTGCGCATGGTCANNGAGAGGGACGCAGACGCGAACGCGAAGGTATGTTTGCTGCTGCGGGCCGAGCCGATCGGCAAAGCGCACGAGCCATGTTACCTTAGGGTCTGATGACTGACTGGGACATTTACAGAGAAGGAAGAGCACCAACAAGAACTAGACCAATTCGTCGCCAACTTTGAGCAGCTTCAGCACGAGGATCAGCTTGTTCCTGAGGAATCCAACGACGCCCAACTCGCCAAAGAGACCGAATTCGAGAGTGTACCGAGCACCGACGGCGTCCAAGAGTCAAGCCTCCGCCAGAGTCAAGCATCCTACGGCGGCTACATCGTCAAGTCTGATAGCGACAGTGACAGCGACAGCGTCAAATCAGCCGGCTCTGACACTTCGTCGCGCACGGCCTTCCGCGTCAGAGACCCCAACACTACACCAAGACCTGGCGACATTGGAAACACCAACAGTCTAGGAAAGAGCCACTCGTCCGCTGCGCGTCCACTGCCGCTTCCTCCTACCTTCCCTTCGGACCTCCTCGAACCAGGCCATCCCGACGATGATGAAGAGTTTGTCTCGCTGAACGACCCTTCCATCAGACACCACCTTGCGCGTGCCCTCTCCAACATCTACTCTGGTGACATGGCCGCTCAGAACCCTGCCATGGCCAACTCGGCTGCACCCTACACCCTCGGAGGTGGCATGCCTTCAGCCGGCCACCACAGCGACATGCAGCACATCTGGTCTCTGGTCCAAGAATTGAGTTCTGTCTTGCAACAGAACCGCGAGCAATACGACGAGCTGCAGGACGGTCTCGCTCGTGCCCAGGTACACTTCAACCACAGGGACATGGCAAAGATGCTTGGATTGCTCACACGCTTCGTTTTAGNNACCAGGCCCCTTGAAAACGGTGTCCTGACCAATGGAGATGCTAATGGTACGGTCATTCATGCTTCTGCTGTATTTTTCTTGTCCACAGCCTTTAGATACCCCACTCGTTTAATTCTTGATTCTCTCGTTCATTAGCTAATACTGAAGCTTTGTCGCTCTTTGCAGNTCTCTCATGCCCCTCATGCTCCTTCTGATATCGACACGACCGCCCTCCAAGCCCAATTGTCAGACGCAATGTCCCGAATCACCGAACTAGAAACAGAGTGCAAGGAAGCCAACGAAGTCATTGACTACGCCGAAGAGGTAGTCGAGAAGTTCAAGCTACAAATCCAAGATTATGCACACAGTCACCAGACCGCAACCATTGGTAAGACCTTTTCTTCGATCACGCAACCACTGCCGCTGACCCACAAACTAGCCCTACACGCACACTACAACTCGCTGCTCGAAACGTCGCGCAACGAAACCATCCAAGCCCAACTCACACACCAAAACTGGCAGGCCTCGTTGCTGCGCCTAGCTGAGAACCTACGTCTGGCCCACAGCGCTCATGAAGAAGGCACTCTACCCTATCGTCGTCGTATCGCTGCTCTGAAGGAGGAAAACCGCATCTTGCGCGCCAAAGCTGGATGGGAACCTGCCAGTGACAGCGAGAACAGCGATGACGAAGACGACGTCTTTGACGAAGGCATTGAGGCCGGCTCTTCTTAATTCTTGTACACTTGCTTTTCTTCTTTGTTTCTTTTGTGTTTTCATAAAGGTGTGCCAGAATGGACATGCAACAGCATTAGCATGGGTGTTCCACGGAGTCTTCAGGCGAATGGGAGTAGAGGACTGTACTTTGGGGCTACAGCGACTAGCATCACTGGCGGCATAGCGCGTACATATTTCCACATTGCGCCACTGGACCGAGGATAATCAGAGAAAGACTTCAGTTTCAATTTTTCGTTTTCATTAATGTCTTGGTGGAATATCGTGATGCAATTTCGTTTCGTTGAATAATACAGAGGATCAGAGGCGGTAGTCTACTCGGCGACCCAGACGGCAGCCATGCCCATACCAGTACCAACACACATGCTGGTCACACCGACCTTTTCTCCCCTTCGCCTCAGCTCGTAGAGAAGAGTGCTGACCTGTCTGGCACCAGTGCAGCCGAGAGGGTGACCAAATGCGATGGCACCTCCCTTGGGGTTGATCTTCTCCATTGGAAGCTGCAACTCCTTTGCACACCACAAGCATTGTGAAGCAAAGGCCTCGTTGATCTCCCAGATATCAACATCGTCCTTTGAGATACCAGCCTTCTCCAGAACGACGGGGATGGCCTTCCAAGGACCAATACCCATGAGCAATGGTGGCACGCCGACGACGGATGCTGCAACGTACTTGCCGAGAATCTGCTGGCCTAGCTTCTCAGCTGTGGAACGCTTCATGAGCAGTACTGCGGCAGCACCATCGGAAATTTGAGAAGCGTTGCCGCCATGGATGGAGCCATCCTTTGCAAAGGCAGGACGGATCTTGCCCAGGCTCTCGGCTGTCACGCCTTCCCTGACACCATCGTCCTTGCTGACGGTGATCTCCTTGGTCTCGTCGGTCTTGGGATCAGTCCACTTGACCTTGATAGGAGCGATCTCCTCGTCGAAGAGTCCCTTCTTTTGTGCCTCAGTGGCTTTGGCATATGAGGAAGCAGCGAATTCATCTTGATCTTTGCGGGTAACTTTGCGGTCCTTGGCCATCTGCTCGGAAAGAACTAGTCAAGAGTCAGTAGAGTCACAATTGTCAAGATGTCAAAGATACAAACCTCCCATAGGGACTTTGCAGTTTGCTGCCTCCTTGTGGTTCTCGAGCAGCTCTGAGAACTCGGTAACAGCTCCAGGACCATACTGACTGCTCATGCTCTCAACACCAGCACCGATACCAATATCGATCATACCAGTCTTGATGGCATTCGCAATCTCCACACAAGCCTGCAGACCCGAACTGCATTGACGGTTCAACGAATGCACACTAGTGCTATCAGGGAACCCAGCAGCCAGAGCCGCAGCACGGAACTCGGTGGCACCACCTCCAGGAGGCAGAACACTACCAACAGCGATATCCTCAACCAGTGAAGGGTCGATTTTTGATCGCTCGATCAGCGCTCTGAAGGCTCCGTGGAGCAGGTCGGCGGCGGGTGTGTCTTTGAAGCCTCCTTTGCCTCCCNNCTTTGTCAGAGGAGTGCGCAGACATGCTGTTACGACGATATCATCGGGGCTTTTCTTGAGTATGGCATCGCGGTTTGGGGCCAGGTCGACTTCTGACGACTTGAGGTGACTCGAGACCTGTGTGAGACGCTCAATAGCTGTTTCCAACAAGTCAGCTTTATATTCGCATATTTCTTAGATCTAGACCGATACGAACCAACCGAGTTTTTCCCTGTTTGGTTGGCCATCTTTGAATTGTTTGATAGAATGGATATCTTGATTCTTGTGAGAGTTGAATAGAATGACAACGGGAAAATGGCAGGCAGGAGACAGAAAGGGCAAGGGCAGATGATGTATTATTGTCTGGAGATGCCGAGGTTCGGCTCGGCCTGCCGTCACATGCACTCCTTGGCACCGACCTCTTTCATGCTTCAGCCAAATCTCCATTGTCAGGAATCACAGAATGCATATGGAAAGGCCTCGGCTTGTATCGAGAGTGTACAGAGGACACACTTTCAACGCGCGTGTCATCGAGTCAAACAATACAATCCGGGATGAACAATCAAGTAACAACCATTTTTGTAACACTGTAAGAAAGCAATACATAATGTTGGTAGTAGCTACTTTTAAGCTCATATCTCATGGGCATCATCAAGCAAAAACATATTTTCCCATCCCAATATTCCCAAGCTCCGTATGTGATAGTAAAAACAGCAAGATACCATGTACCCGTCAAAGACCCGTTCGTCTGTGACATCTGGAGCAAACATTACTAAATCAGTAAAGAAAACAAGCAAGAAAGATAAGTCGTAGTAAGTCGTAGCAAGCAAAGGCAAGAGCATCGAAATATGTCGACACAAGAGGAAGGACGTGTGGAAAACATCATCGGTGTCTTCACTTGGCAATTCGGCTGCCATCGTAATCGTCCTGGACAAGGTCGACTTCGTAGTCGGGCAATTCTGATTCCTTGAGATGTCCAGGCAGGACTGTACGGCAGGTCAAAGCGTAACGCATGAGACCCTTGGGGGTGACACCGTGTTCGTAGTATTTTTGAAGATGGGCGCCGCGCATGATGACGATGTCACCGTGGCCGAGGGATAGTCTGACCCAATCCTCAACCTTGGTACAGCTCTGTTTGGGCGGATATGCTGCGCGAAGTGCAGTAGCCATCTCAGCAAGTCTTTGCTTCTCTTCACCCTCAGAGAGATTGGCATCTCTGATCTCCACAAGATATTGCTTACGCAGCTCATAGTTGGGGAACTCAGGAAGAGGTTCATCCTTGGTCATGACAGTCATTCTCTTGCGGTTGTAGTCGATGCTCTTCATGCCATGAAAGAAAAATGATTTGGGTCTGAATCCCATTTCGGCTCGAGCACCGAGGGAGAGAGTAGCGACAGTCGAACCCAGGCCCTTTTCTCCATCATCGTGGTAGTTCATTGACTGGTCTTGAAGATATGCGACCAGGTACAGTTCATTGAACTTTTCCTTGTCCTTGACGGCATTCCCTGATGTGATTCGGTCTGCCCAATTGAGACGAGAGACTGCTTCCGTAACAGGCCAGGGCGCGTCTGTGAAGGGAAGACTGTCACCCGCGGCGATAAACTTGTATGGCATACCATAGTTGATGGTGAAAGAATTCATGAGAGCATTCGACAGTTCTCTGCGCACCAATCCGTGGCAGTTGGTTTGGAGGTCCTCCCACATCTCATTGGGGCCTTGGACCTCCTCGCGCACGACCTTGTTCGCGATGCCGTGGACAACTTCGCCTTCTTCAGTAGCCGACACCTTGAACTTGTAAGTGATCCAGCGGTAGTTGTGTGAGAACTTGACCGAGATCTTGACGTGGGGAAGGGCAGAGTCGTGCGATGAAGGATAAGCATCAGTGACTGGGTAGTTCTGATCCTGGATTGAAGCTGCAGGTAGAGGCGTCATCTTCGGCTTGTGTTCGAAGCCGCAGCCTGTGCATTCCCAACCTTCCCATTTGATGCGTGCGTTGCATTTACCGCATTCAGGACAAGTCATGCCACGAAGGTTCTCCGCTTTATAATCTTCGCCTGCGATTGCAGATGTAGTATACAAGGAGAAGCGGAAGTTGATAGGTGCCTGCTCATTGGCCCAAGGAGTCTTTTGCTTTAGGAAACGAGGATCGTAGATCAGCTGTGCAGCATCGGGTGTATTGCCGTCAGGTAAACACCAGAATTTCTCACATTTGCTGTTCAGGCACAGCCAACCGCACAGATAAATCTGGTCGTACTCGTTGCTGCAAGAATCGCAGTGCTGTTTGAGAGGTGATCCAAGTGCGCCAAGCTCGATAACAGGTTCAAAGTCTGCGGGAACCCACCATGCAGCTGTGTCTGAATTGAGCTTCTCCAGACGATATTTGATAACGTTGAACCTGTCTCGCTCGGTCCAGACATGAGTGGCTTTGTACCAGTCGAGTGAATTGTACTTGTGCGGCATCTTGCTGGACACTTGGCTGTTCTTGTCGCCACAAATCACAGCCAATGGGCTTTGCTGAGTGATGGCATTGACCATGGCGTGGTATTGATGGTTCGGTTCTTGGTCTTCACGCTGCTTCATACCGTTGTCGCCATCTTTTGCCATGCTGCCGCTAGCTCGCAGGATGATGACGTTCTCGTCTAGATGATCTCGTACATGGCCGTTGCCGTCGAGCATGAAAGCCTTAGCCACGCCACTCTTGCCGTAATAAGAGCCTTGCCAAGATGCATAGAGTCCAGTCAGGCTCTCGCAAAGAGTGTGGCGGTTTTCTGCCCAAATCTCTGGTTGCCCACGAGGAAGTGGTTTCTGGGCGATGGCAACTTTCTTCGTGACAGCTAGAGAGAGTGCAATCAAGTCGTGTTCAACGGCATCAAGAGCGGGCTGAGATGCAGGAAGCGAAACATTAGGTTCTGAATCAGGGCTCGTTTGCGGAACTGGCTCAGGCGACGGCAAAGCAGCGGACGGAGAAGGAGGTATTGAACCAAGAACTTGGCCAAGCCTTTCGGGATTGACCTTGATCTTGATGATCTTTGACATCTCCGTTTGCTCTGTGTTTGACACAGGCTCCTTGACTTCTTCAGGCGATACGGACGAGTCGTCGACGTGAGACGTGGATGCGGTTGCAAGATTCTTTCCACGACTATTGCGAGCTTTTCTGGGTTGAGAAGTCTTTCTCTGCTTGACTGGGCGCTCGGGTGTCTCAGGTGTCTCAGGTTGTGAGATGTCAGCAGTATCGTCGGGCTCTAAGTATCGAGGTGTTTTGCGCTTTCGTTCGGACCTGCGGACGAACAGTGTTGACTCAAAGAGTGCATTCTCAGGCGAGGCGACACGAATAGTGCCCACAGCAGCACTGCTGGAAACGGAAGGAAGGCTAGACTCTCTGTGAAAGACAGGGCTGCCAGGCATAAACATGTTTTGCAGATCCAGTGGGACTTGCTGAGATTCGAAGTCACCAGGAACAGAACTCAGAGGCGAGCTAGGTGGATCTGTGAAACCAACAGAATCTCTCTTGTCCTCGGAGCCATGGAATGAATCATGTCTTGTATCCATGTTGGAAGCTGATAGTACTGGTGATGATGGTTGGTACTTCCAAGAGACACAAGATTAAGTGCTTGATGTACTATTGTTAGATGTTGTAGTGTTGGAAGAGGAGAATGATGGAGATGGAGTCGTGGGCAGTTTATATCAATAGAAAGCACTGCCAACACGCACGTGTAGTCGCGTGCAATAAAGGACGTGTTTTGAGGAGCACGTGCTGTATCTTGTGAAAGCGCAAGATAGCAGGGATTCAACCGTAGAACACCTGTTGGCAAATTCTACGGAAGAGTGTTGGAGTATATCTTGGTTATAGTCAGCACGTGATACCGCATGTCAAAGCAAGCTTCTTACAAGAACACGCGATGTCTTGTTAACGCATGGATGTGAAGACAAATTCATATAGTGTGTTGCAGAACTGGCAGCAGTGGGAATATCTCTGACCTTGCTACTGTCAGCACATGACGTTTCATGAAGGAGCATACTACTTACGCACAGCTGAGACAATACCAGCAGTTGGAAATAGTCTTGAAACTGCCAGGAGCGAGCGACGACACTTTCCGGCAGTAGAAAACCGGCTTGAACTGTCCGAAACAAGGGGCAACCTTTATATCTGCAGGTAAGAGGTTAGTCGCTGTACAAGTGCGTGTGATAGACACAGAGTCATACATCGTAGACTTGCTGGCCGGACGGACAACAAACAGCAGCGACACGTGGTACGTAATTGTCTGTGCAATGTCAGTTGGGTCCACGTGGTAGTTGAATAAACTTGTTTCAAGCATGTGTGAAAGCAGGCATTGCTAAATCTTGAACCAGCGAACCATACGATCAGGACGCGTCTGAACGCGTCAATGATGGCGTGTTTGAGACTTACCAAAAGAAAGAAGGGTGTAAGGCGAGCTGGACAATGTGTAATGGGTTGTGGTGTTGTTGGCGGACAAGTATAGGACCAGATTCCGTGAAGGCTTGAAAGAATCGTTGAGGAATCTTTTCGATGAGAAGGTAGACTTGAAATCGATCTTCTGAGCCTTGCTGGAGATCAGGCAAAAGAGAGACTGACCCGAGCTGTACAGATGTACAGATATACAGAATAGAATAGAAGATGAGTCAAGTTGCAACTTTGATGGTGCAAAGTCAAAGAGCCTTTCTGGCTCTGAGGGTGGGGCGAGTAGCTCAGAGAAGATGGTGGACACAAAAGGGGCTGGTATCTTTTCTGGGCTCTTGTGGTCTTGAATAGATCAAAACGTTCTGCTGTTGGCAAAGGAGCCCAGATAGATGTCGATGTCTTTATGGTACAAGTGCTCGAGTCAAGAACGATCCAGCGCGTCTCGAGGCCTTGATTTTCGGAAGCTCGCTTCCGACAGTGGGGCCCGTGCACCGTGCGAGTAGCACCCGAGCTTCAAGGTTCATTTCCCTTTGCACAACCCCGCACCAGAATGCGGAGAACCGTCATCTTTCGGTGACAAGGCAGCTTGAAACAAGCGCTGATGGTTGCGGCCAGTGCCATAATGGCTGGGGCGCTGGGAAGACCGAGGTAGATTGATCATCCTGAATAAAACCAAGTGCCCCCATCGTTCGCCGACTCGCACAATTCCCAAGTCCAATTCACCAAGATGCCGTTCTATGCTCCGGACTGGGTGCCCAAGCTCCCATTTGATGTACCAGATTCGATCCCGATCAACAAATTCATCCTGGATGAGAACTTCGGACGTCACCCTTTGGGATACTCTCGATCGCCATTCGTCTGTGGGCTCACAGGTAAAGAGTATAGTGCCTTGGAGGTTAAGGAGCGAGTCGAATTTCTGGCAAGAGGGTTGAGTCAAGAGCTGGGCTTCCTTCCGAATCAAGGATCAGAATGGGACAAAGTCATTGGTCTGTTCAGCGTCAACACCGTAAGCACCAGAATATATGGGTTAGATTTGGCTGTCAGGCAACTGACCTCTTGCAGANTTGACACTTTGACTCTCGCGTGGGCCACTCACCGTCTTGGTGGCATCCAAACACCAGCCAATGCAGCTTACACGGTCCAGGAATTAGAGCATCAGCTTCGCGACTCTGGCGCCAAATGTCTCTTCACTTGTTTGCCGCTGCTTGATCTGGCATTGCAAGCATCGAAGACCGTGGGAATTCCTGAAAGCCGCATCTACTTGCTCGAAGTACCCGAATCTGTCGCTGGTGAGAAAAGAGATGGATACAAAACTCTCGATCAGTTGATCGCTGAAGGACAAAAAATGGCAAAGCTGGAGGAGTTGAACTGGTCCAAGGGTGAGGGTGCTTCGAGGACTGCATTCCTATGTTACTCCAGTGGAACCTCGGGTCTTCCAGTATGTTCCTTGTTATGTCCAGAGCGACTCAAGCTGACCAAAGAACCAGNNAAAGGAGTCATGATCAGTCACAAGAATGTCATTGCTAATGTCCTTCAAATGCGCACTTTTGAAGACCCATGGAGAAAGACACTGATCGAGCCTGGCAACCAATCCGATTATACTGAGAATGTTCTTGGACTGGTGAGCTTCGCTGACATTGGTTTTTGTGGGGCATAGACTGACCAGCACAGTNTACCGCTCAACCACATATATGCCCTGGTAGTCATTGCACATTTAGGAGTTTATCGTGGCGATGGTGTCATCATTTTGCCGAAGTTCGAGTTCAAGAGCTTCCTCGAAACGATACAGACATACAAAATCGGTTGTCTGTACCTTGTACCGCCTATCATCATCACAATGACAAAGTCGCGAGATGTGGTGAAGCAATATGATCTCTCGTCTGTCAAGAGCATCTTCACCGGAGCAGCGCCATTGGGAGAAGAGACAGCAGAGGACCTGCAGTCTATGTTCCCAGATTGGGCTATTCGACAAGGATATGGAAGTAAGTTTCCAGCTTTGTGCTCATAGACACTCGAAAGAGTGAGATGCTGACCGTCGTTTANNGTGACCGAGAGCGCAACAGTGGTATGCTCAACGACACCAACTGATGTATACTTTGGATCTTCTGGAAGCTTGATGCCAGATATTGAGGCTCGAATTGTCACGCCCGAAGGTGAGGAAGTGACCAAGTATGACACGCCTGGCGAGTTGTGGGTCAAAGGGCCAGCAATCACCCTCGGCTATCTCAATAACCCGAAGGCCACTGAAGAGACGTTCGTGGATGGGTATCTGAGAACTGGAGATGAGGCTGTTGTTAAGAAGCATCCGAAGTCTGGCCACGAGCACATCTTCATCGTGGATAGACTAAAAGAATTGATCAAGGTCANNAGGTACGTCTTGTTGGTAGCGAGATTCTCAACTGGTACTGATGAATCTTCCTAGGGATTGCAAGTGGCTCCTGCAGAGCTTGAAGCTCATCTTCTGACGCATCCTTCGGTCAACGATTGTGTCGTTATTGGTGTACCATCAGACCGTGAAGGAGAAGTGCCCAAGGCATTCGTTGTCAAATCTCCATCTGTCGGGCTTGAAGATTCTGATAGGATGGTCGCTCGAGACATAGCCCGTCATGTGGAACAGCACAAGGCGAAGCACAAGTGGCTCAAAGGTGGAGTGGAGTTCATCGACATTGTACCAAAATCACCATCCGGAAAGATTCTGCGTCGTCTTTTGAGAGACAAGGAGAAAGAGAAGAGGAGAAGCAAGGGAGCGAAGCTGTAAGCGTATGAATATGTTGTCGAATCCAGATTTTCCTGTCAGCAAACAAGAACTTCCGTACGCTCGTATCCAGCCACGAAAGGCAACATGGCCAGGTACAGTCAGGCTGAAAGGGACCCCAAGAATCTTGTATATTCATAGCCATTCTCTTTCCAACGCATGTCAGGCGACGATGTTTGTGCTGACCTGCTCAGAAGGTGAAGCCTAGAATCAATCTGATGTGCAAGCCTCACCAGTTTTGTGTGAAACAAACGCAACGATACGAGATACTTTCCCTCACTCTCTCTGAACAGTGTACTGCATTGTCTTTCGTCTCCCTGTCTACCTTTTCCATATTCAACGAGTTCGCGCTTGTTATCAAGATAGGGACTTTGAACCTCGGGGATGCCGCGACCATCTTGGCATCTTCCCTTGTGCATCGCTGGGCACCCAGCTCGTACGTCTAACGGTGGGTGGGCCGTTGACAGCTGAACGGATAATTGGCAGTGAATGAGATTAACCATGAAGCAGGTTGGTAACGCAGGCCGACATTGTTTCCCTCCTTTCGCAACCCCTCTAAGATCCAAGACAGCATCGAGTGGTACGCACGTCGACATCATAGCCTCGGGTCCTAGCCCGACACTCTTCGGGAAGCGCATACAGATCGCATCGACGTCCCAGTGTAGCTTTCGCCGGCCAGTCCCCGCCCGAGACGGGGCACGGGCATCGCCATCTTCGTCGATATGAAGCCGAGACATTCTCAGACGAACAAAGCGGCTATCCAGGTCATCTGTCTTGTAAGCCCTCCCTCTTCCCCACGCGACAGTGCTACCCCACAGATCTGACCATCATCTTGTGTTCACAGGNGCTCAGGAGGAGGACCCAGCGAAGACAATGTGACGGGTCTCTTGGTGCGCTCGACGGCTACCGAATGGGCTCGCGGCTCGCTGCTGGCAGTCGATGCCGGCTCACATCTCGCCGCCATAACCCGCATCTTCGAGAAGAACCTGCCCAATCAAGCACCTGCGCCGGAACTGCCTCCTCAAGAAATGGAGACGGATGGCATCTCGTCTCCCACCTCGTCCCCACCAACCAGAAATCCTATACAGCCGAAGACGCTCCCAGAACCCATCGTTCTCGACAACAGTCCTTTCGCCGGCCTGTCTCTTCCTCATGCCTCGGCTCGCGCCAACGCAGCTCATGTCGTGCGCACATATGTTTCGACCTATCTGATCACACACCCCCACCTAGATCACCTCTCGGGTTTCGCCATCAATACTGCTGCTTTCCATGCCACATCGCGACCAAAAAGGTTGGCGGCTCTACCGTTCACCGTCGAAGCTATCAAGAGGCATATATTCAACGATGTCATATGGCCGAACCTTACAGACGAAGATGGAGGTGTCGGCTTCGTCAGCTTCCAGCGGTTAAGAGAAGGTGGCGATATTATGGTTGGCACGGGAGAAGGTAGGGGCTATATCGAGGTGTGTGACGGTCTTGGAGTCAAAGGCTTCAAAGTGAGCCACGGCAACTGCATGAAGGAACCCCTACCCTCTCGCTCTCAGCGTGGGTCACTAGGCAGCATCTCGGAGCCAGATTACTCTGCTTTGAAGGCATCAGATTATCGGAATCTGTCCATGCCACATGTCTTCGGAACGCCAGGGGAACAAACTCCAGGCCATAACTATTACTCTCNNCCTGGCCCGCAAGGGAGGAGTTTCACTAGTGACCCCACACCGCAACACTCGGTCGTCGACAGCACAGCCTTCTTCATCCGAGACTACGACTCGTCCAAGGAAGTGTTGATCTTCGGCGATGTCGAGCCAGATAGCATCTCGCGTGTTCCACGCTTGGCTAATATATGGGCAGAGGCAGCACCGAAAATAGCCGAGGGGTTACTCTCAGGCATCTTTATCGAATGCTCTTACGACGATAGTCAACCAGATGCTGTGCTATTTGGACACCTTGCACCGCGGCATGTGGTTGCTGAGTTGAAAACGCTTGCACAATTGGTCAAGGACGAAAAGGCCGCCAGAGCCTTGGATAGAGCCCAACGCAAACGCAAACGAAGCTCGAATGGGCTGAACATAACGATGGATGACATAGCCGATAATAAAAGACGGAACAAGAGTGTGATAGGAAGGTCATCCAGTATGCAACCTCGACGTGGCAGTCTTCCTTTGATGGTTCCTGAAGAAGGATCACAAGCCAACACACCTGACGCAGGTACAGAGAGAAACACACCTGTGCCAGCAGATGCACCACTTCAAGGTGTCAAAGTGGTTATTATCCATATTAAGGACACGATGGAAGATGGCCCACATGTAGGTGAGCGCATATTGATGCAGCTCAATGAGCACGCTGATGCTCTCGACCTCGAGGGATTTGGTAAGCTCGGGTGTGAGTTTGTCATCAGCAAGAGCGGAGAGGACTACTATTTCTAATCGATGGAACAAACAACAATTGTAATTATGATTCAGCTTCGAGAATGAGAAAGGTATCTTTGGATGGTGACCTGAGAAGGCAGCAAAGGATAACGGGTGTTGATGAGAAGCTTGTATACAAATGTATCTACATGCACATTCGTGAGCAACAAAAGACAATACTAACATTTTTGGTTGTCTTACGCTACGGACGTGGTCTTCCTCAGGCACCTGTATGGTTGAGAGGGGCGGCCTTGGCGTCAAGGACCCCACCAACAATGGTAAACGTCAGGACTCAGCAAATCTGGAGCAAGCGGACCTCTCTCTTCTTCCAACCCACATCAATTGCACATCAAAATGTCTGGCCAATACGAGATCCTTTGCCTTGAGAACCCTCTCCTGGATATCCAGGCCGTTGGCGACGAGAAGCTATTGCAGAAGTATGGACTCAAGTCCAACGATGCCATCCTGGCTGAAGAGAAGCACATGGGCCTCTACGAGGACCTCTTCCAGAACTACAAGGTCGACCTGAACGCTGGTGGCGCCGCCCAGAACACCGCCAGAGGTGCCCAGTACGTCCTTCCTGCCGACTCTGTCGTCTTTGTTGGATGCGTTGGCAAGGACAAGTATGCCGAGAAGCTGGTCGAGGCCAACAAGAAGGTCGGCCTCCGTGCCGTCTACCGCTATGACGACGAGCAGCCCACCGGTCGCTGCGGTGTTATTATCACCGGTCACGACCGTAGCATGTGCACCGATCTTGCCGCTGCCAACTGCTACAAGGTCGAGCACTTGAAGGAGAACTGGGATCTCGTCAAGCAGGCAAAGATCTACTTCGTCGGTGGTTACCACTTGACCGTCTCGGTCCCCGCCATCATGGCTCTCGCAGAGGAGGCCGCTGCTGAGAACAAGATTTTCATGCTCTCACTGTCCGCTCCTTTCATTCCCCAGTTCTTCAAGGACCAGCTCGACCAGACCTCCCCTTACTGGGACTACGTTGTTGGCAACGAGACCGAGGCTCGCTCCTTCGCTGCCTCTCACGATCTCAACACCGAGGACATCCCTACCATCGCCAAGCACATGGCCAACCTTCCTAAGAAGAACACCCAGCGCAAGCGTACCGTTATCATCACCCAGGGCACCGAGCCCACCGTCATTGCCATCCAAGGCGAGGACGACGTCAAGACTTTCCCTGTCCACGTTATCAGCAAGGACGAGATTGCCGACACCACTGGTGCTGGTGACGCTTTCGCTGGTGGTTTCCTTGCCGGTATGGCCAAGGGCGAGAGCATTGACAAGTGTGTCGACATGGGCTCTTGGTTGGCCAAGTTGAGCATTAAGGAGTTGGGCCCCGCGTACGTTTCCATCCTTCCAAACACATCTCTGAACTCAAGACTGACATAACACGACCACAGTTACCCCTTCCCCAAGCAGACCTACAGCGCATGAACAATTCGCACAAAAGTCATTTTCCGTACATAAGAATTCTCAACGAAATCCGGAGAGAACAAAGACCGCTACCACAGAGTAGGCAGCGGCACGCCCTCAAAAGTTCGTCGGCGTGAAGTCTTCAACAGAAGGTTAGCCAGGCCAGGTGCTATCACCTTGGGTTCGAGGCAGGATATGAGACGTTGAGGGAGGGAAGCAAGAGAGGATTGATGCATTTCCAGAATACCATGACGAATACCAAAAGTATGAACTCGACAAAGGTTCGAGCCAATCAACTGTTCTGCTTCGGGTGAAAACAAAGAACGATTCGGCTCTTGATTGCCCGAGAAGGCGAAGTGGCTTCTTCTCCAGTGACCTTGACAAATGTTGTAAGTAGCGATCGTTCGTTTGGCGTTTTTTGCTTGCCCGATTTCGTTCAACTCGGGTCGGGGATCCTTGCCGACCCCTTTGATCGCAGTGATCAACCTGAAGACTCGTAACATGGCATACAAACAATCCTTTCGAAAGACGAGTCGAAGTTACAATAGGCTTCACGGCTAGACGGAGTTCATCTTGTAAACATAAGGGCTGAGGTTTGATAAATCTACTCCGAGTACGATGTCCTGAGGACAATCGATTTAAGTTACCTCCCATGGCTGTTCGGCGTGCGCGATGATCGATCATACAACAGATGGCGGATCACAATACTGCCATGCATGGTGGAATTAGAGTTTAGGATGCGGTGCCCCCAAATAGCTGTGGTGGCCCTCTCGTTGCCAACATAAGGTAGGGGGTGATTACTGTTCACACCGGGACTTTGCTTGTTTCTTGTCTGATTTGTGACCTGTCGCGCTTGATGCGGTTCGCGTCACTCGTTCTCGGTTGTTGTTTCAACCCTCATTGGGTTCTAGGGGTGGGCAAAATTAGTAATTGGTTACCTACTAATCAATTACTATTTAATTAGTAGTTAATTACTATTTTAAAGGGTAACGCCAAGGTTGGTACATTTACTAGCAATACCCTTTGCCAAGTATTTAACATCTCGAGCGTGTATAGGACGGGTGCATGATTTATGCAAATCCGGTTATCTCCTGCAGTAGGAAATCACGTGAATAAGTAAGCAATTACTAATTCAAGTCCTCATACAACTAATTGCCAATTACTAATGTTCGAATTACTAATAATTACTTATAGTGACTAATTCAACCCTATTGGGTTCCCATGAGCGGGTAAGATAAGGAGAATACGCAGGGCTTGTGCGAGTTCCGGGTGAGGTAGGGCACCTTCAGCGCTCTGTGTCCATGCAATGGCGTGGCATCTAGGGCATGATTCCGAGTCATTCCCGGTTAATGGGTCTTCTCAAGACCTCGAGGTGCTGCGTCAGACCCAAGATATCTAAGCGACCACTCAGCTGAATAACTGCGGTGCTATGAACTTGGCCTGCATAAACCTCGTTTACCAATGCAAGCCATCTGGCGCAGCACGAGCTTACAAACTCAGAGGCTCCATCCTGTGGTGACATCGGCTGATTTCAATTAATCAAGAAGAAGGAAACACAAGATCACCTGGACTGCTCTGCAGAGCGTCGTCGGTAGCCGATACGGTTCTGGGTTAGAGGCCGGAAGATATGACAGCCCTGAAAGTAACTGTACTGTAGAGTAGCGGGGCAGCGGGCACGAGCTCCAAGAAAGTAACAAGCGGATGTCACTCCGGTCCTTTTTACGGAGTACGACGAGTCAAGATTATTGCTGGTCGTTGATTGCGGTGGTTGGTCACCAGCCGAGAGGATTCCCAATCTGCTGGACGACGTGCATAACTTGTATGCAATTGTTGCCGGACCGCTGAGTTCCGAACGGCACTTTGGACGCGCTTGCGCGTAGTTTAACCGATACCCGTGGCTAATAAAGTACTCTGCACGACTATCAAAGGGTACGTGACACGTTCTCCAACTTCAGAGCGCTCAAGGTAAAGTGGGTTAGTATTGCTCTAGCTCGCAACGACAGTACGAGGCATACAGCTGGAGAGATGGTGCATATCTCTGAGGACGAACCATTCCGTGTGGTTTGAAATGTGAGAAGTCTTTGCACATCCATTGTTAGCACATCAGGGCTCCGCACATGCACAGTTGTCAGATCCAGCCTCCTGACACTTTTCCGGACATGGATAATGCTAGGAAAAGATGCCGTGAGGATCGCTGAGTCATCAACTCCCTGCTTTGAAGCCTGGTTCAAAGCGTGCGGCTGTGATAACGAGTTACGAGTGGATGCATTGCACCTACAGCTACTCAAATCGACTCAGTAATCCCCACTGAGTGTATAGCTGATGACTAGCAGAAGTTGCAGAACAATCTCGTGATCCTACGCCAAGCTACACATACTTATGGAAGCATACCTGTGCGTTCGACTGCCGAATGTACTCGTCATTGACTTCCTTGCAGTGCGTCCGCGTGGATATACGACCACAGCGATATTGAGCATCCCCTTCAGATTGTCAGCGTTGCCGATGTCAGGCAAATGGGTCCTACTAAGACCACTGATACGGCGTCTTGTCAACCGTTTCCTGTGCCCTTGTAGTACGGAAGGTAATAGACTAGGTCAATGCATAGGCTTCCTTCTTGCTTCGGCTGACTACACGTTGAAAAGAACTACAAATCATGCCTTACTTCATGTTAGTGCACCACTGCTGCAAGCCACACCTTGACAAGTAAGAACTGTTGGTAGGTTTGGGTTTCTGACAAGGATGTCGTGTTTCAGTCCGGCTAGAGTAGAGCCGCAATGCGACTCCAGTTCTTAACACCATCGTCAAGCTATAGTGTGTCTCTAATTGACACTTGACACTTGCATCAACCTTTCGGCGGATGGTGATAGTTCGCTGCGGCCCGATCGCCGAGCATTTCCTTCCCATGGCTGACTCTAAATTCCCAACCCGCCGTTGCAGGCTCACGAACCAGATAATCTTACAGGTGTTGTAAAATACACATCTGCCCTCTGCTGACACGAGACTACGATGTGTCGTCTTCAAAGTTTAACTGGACCGGTCTCCACCGTCAGTCTTGTCAAGCAAGCAGGCAAGCAGGCTTGGAATCACGGTCCTTGCGTCGTTCCTGCCTAGACTCGAAGGAGCTCCCCAACCCCTTCCGTCTCTGGTTGTTGAACATCAAGCTACTGATTTCGACATTTCCACCCAGAGGGTTGACCCGACTTACATTTTGTCCAGCTTTCCAGAGCTGGCTGAGCTTGATTGTTTATACAAACCTACTTTGCAATCCTCTAGAGTGACGTTCGAAGACCGCATAAATTCGTGGATACTCACATCATCACTGACCGATTAACTTCCGGAGATCAACTCTGATTCAAGCACACTCTCTATGTCCCCGCAAACCTGGCGGTCATTTCTGTGTCGCTTCTTTGGGCCATGGAAGATCAAAATGGCAGGAACTACGAACATTACCTTGACCAAAGTCGGACGGCACAAATATCCGCACACTACAACACTTCGACTTCGACATCGCCAGCAGGTCAATTCAAGACACCACAATTACCTCAACACACCACATCAAAGGCTAGAGCCCAGCCGCTTGCGCATTCTTCCTACTTGGGGGACGAACATCTTGTGTCACCACCTCTTTATGAAGGGTTTCAGCATGGTGGAACGACCTCACTGAGTTACAACAATTGTGTGGTCCATCAGCAGTCGGTTTCGCCATCTCTTGGAAATGCTGATTTTGTATATGGTTATCAGCAGATCCCAAGAGTGCACAGCTCGCCTCATTCCACACCGCACAACGTGCCATCGATGAATGTATCCTCATACTACAGCATGCCTCACGCTGCGCATTCATTTCCTGCTAGTACAGCTCCTTTTCATGGTCTGAACACAACGACAGCTGGCTCTGGCATGTATGGAGCCGTGTCGTTTGATCACCAAGCATTTCAAATACCAGAGGTTGCAGCTAGCGACAGCCATGATAGTTACATCTCATATGGACAAGCTCAGCAACCAACTACAGGACAGGAAAACGAAGCGAATCTAAATGATCTGTTCAACCAATACCAATTGCAGACCAGGCAGATTTTCACACTCGTCAAGGATCGTCAACTAAAACCAACAGCAAACCTACTCCTCCAGATATCAAAGTTCTTGATAGGCAATGCAGGAAACCTGGGACTCGATCGAGACGACAAAACCCAATACCAAGACCGGCTTAAGCTGTGGGATACCTTCAATCACTGCTGGTTGACCGTGTTGCATTCCCAGCACAAGACGACTCAAATCATGGCTCGAACTAGACAGCAGTTGCCGCTCGGACAGTCAATCCTTGACTTTGATGACCTCGAGACCCTTGGGCAAGAGATCGTGCAGCTTTGCGATGGTATAGAGAAGACAGGTTTGGTCGACTACCAAATGGGCGTAGCCGAGGAGCGAATCGTCGACCGTGAGTCTCTGCAACAACTTATTTGCCTGTCATCTTGCTGACTGTTTACCAGTCCTGTTGAAGTGTTTAGACGTAGCGCATCGACATCCGTAAGACACTCCCGAAATACTTGTCCAACCTCGGATGCCGCCACGTATACGGATGACATGAGTGATCTTGCATACGATCCACGAGCGAGTTTGGAGTGCGCACACATTTGCCGGGTTAGCGGGTGCATTTGCTCACCAACGCACTCCTGCACGATATCTTGCCGCCCTGACATGCGCGATCCCGCGTGCTCGTTGGTCACACGACTTCCAGCCTTAATCTCTGCCGAAATGAGACACACGATGATCTCGTCAGAAAAATGCTTATTCCACACTGTATAACCGTCATTGCACTGTCGGTGTCAAGTATTCCGAGCGTCATCCAGATATTGTTGGAGGCATCCTTGGTCCTTGTCTTATCATCTTCTGCTTTCATTGCTCTGCGCACGAACGTAACATGCGACGTGAACAGATCATGACTCTCAGCACATCACACATAGCCAATGACAACGTCTTGGATACCTGAGCCGCCCCTAGCCCTCCAAACAGGCTTCGTGGGCCCCGCGGTCTGTTTGTGTGGACGAGCAAGTTTTGATTAACCACATAGTCGTTGGTAGCTCAGCCCGTGCTTCATCCATGTTCGACCCACAGCTCGAACAAACGGCGAGCTGTCAGCTTGCTCGACACATTGAACTTGCATGTTCTCTCTCTCCTTAGCATTCACAAAGCTTTCAACCAGTTTTCTGATCTCTCTTCAGAGTACCTCAAGACACAAGAACGATGGGTTTCCCTGATACTCCTGTTGAACTACCTGATGGCAGATTGGTCTGCGAGGATCATGGTCTACAAATCTGCCACCAATGTTGTTGTGACTATACCTTCCTGGACGACCATTCTGAGCAGAGCTCAAGCATCGAAGAGCCTTCTACATGCAGCGAAGACGACATAGACGAACTCCAACGAATGGCTGAACCGGCTGCCCCTGTCCTGGAAGGTGCAACTGCCAGATCCAACTTCAGTCCTCAAGCTTCCGCGTACTGTGAAGAATGCGGACTTACCTGGATGGTTGCAGTTCCTGAGTATGCAGATGAAGACAACGTGTTGGAAGACTGCNCCTGCCACAACTCACTTGGACGGGATCGTGCCGAACAACGTACACTCTTTGTTTACGTTGACGTTGCATGCCCTGGCAATGGCTCCATCAACGCCGTCGGAGGCATAGGCATCTACTTTGGGCCCTCTTCCTCCTACAACCTCTCCGCACTTCTCAACCGCAACATCGTCCAGCCACCTACCAGCCAGCGAGCCGAGCTCACGGCCGCAACCCGCGCTCTCGAGATCATCCGACAGAAGTGCATTCCCGCTCGTCGCGAACTGGTCAAGACAGTCATCCTCTGTTCTTGCCATACGGAGTGCTGGGCCAGGAACTTCCCCTTCCAAATCGTTATCGTCACCGATTCCGCCTACCTCTTCGACTGCATGACCTCGCACTTGATGATTTGGCGCTGGAATCCCAAGACACAAGTCTACACCAACAAGAAGAGCGGCAAGGCTATCACGAACTCGAAGTACATCCGCAACGTTGTCAAGGNNGAGGTCGAGATGCTGGCAGAGAGAGGTGTGCAGGTCTTGTGGAAGAAGGTGCCCAGAGCTCTGAACCAGGAAGCCGATCGCCTTGCAAAGGCTGGCGCGAAGATGTAGAGCCGTTTTGAAGGTTGAGACGCATCATTTGTCCGGTGGCTTAGAAGTTTTGTCAGTCGGCCGTTGAGTGGACTCATAGCGTGGCGTTGGACGTGTAATGGGGATGACTGATACTCGAATGGTTGTCAAGTTTGGTGTACGGCGAGTATCAGAGAGATGCACATCGAGGAAAGAGCGAAACGATAGACTCGACTTCCCTACATAATTTCACTTGCCGTTGCTCTTCCCGAATTCTTTGCTATCCAGATTCACAGTTGCTCTGAAGAAACATTGTTCCGCCAAAATTCGCCCTTGATGGTATTGTACGCAACCACACCCTGGCGTTTTCTTCTTGTTCTTGTTTCCCTCGTTCATCTTCCTTTATCACTCGTCTGTTATGTCGCTAGTTCAAATCCTCAATGGTTGGAGTCGTAGTTGCTTGTTTATCTTCGAACCATCAGCTTTCAGCTGACACAATCAAATGGCGAACACCAAGATAGACATGCTGTTCATAGGCGCAAGATGTAATGACACCTCAACTATATTATGCACTGTCATTGGGACGGAAATCTGGACTTGCTTGTTTGCATTTGTGTTATTGCTCATCTTTAGTTTATCTTTGCCTCAAAAATCCCTCTGATACACTAGTGGCTCGTTCTCCGTATGCAATTTTGAGAGCCTGGAAAAACAAAACTCGGAGAACTTTCCCTCCCGCGAAAAACAAGACTAGCAGAAGAAAAAGAAGAACGCCTTATGAAACCTCCCTCGAATGTACTTGCTTGTGCTCTTGTCGCTCATGCGTCGTCTTCGTAAACCAACGTCGAGACTATGAGTTGTCCCGAGTTGTTGGTGACCTTGGTATCAATCCTAGCCCGCAACAAGACGTGTGCCCAACGAAGGGTACGTCCCAGTTGAGTAACTGCTCACTTCGTTCGCTTATTGGCCAGGCGAGCTGAAGGGGAATGTTAGCACATGTCGATACATTTACGACGTATTTGGGACTTACTTGGGCGAGTACTTGGGGCTAGTAGGTGAGTACTTAGGTGAGGCTTGACCAGGAGAGTTGGGAGTGTACTGTGGCGAGGTGGGAGAATAGCCCTGCTGTGCCGGACTGGTAGGGCTGTACACTGGCGATGTCGGGCTGTAGCTGGGCGACGTAGGCGAGTGCGAGGCTCCACCAGGGTTGTAAGATGGACTGGTCGGGCTGTATGCGGGTGAAGTCGGCGAGTAAGCCGGAGATGTCGGACTGTATCTTGGAGAGGTTGGCGAAATGCCCGATCCTCTGTGAGCAGGAGAAGTGGGGCTGTATGAAGGCGAGGTAGGGGAGTAGCTAGGCGACGTAGGCGAGTAGCTGGGCGAAGTTGGCGAATAGCTGGGAGATGTGGGAGAGTAAGAAGGAGAGGTGGGGGATCCCTTGCCATACGCAGGAGATGTGGGCGAGTACGTGGGCGATGTTGGGTTGTATGCCGGGCTTGCAGGTGAGCCCATACCATAGCCGGGACTGCCAAGAGCTGCACCAGGTGATCTGGGTGAATAGCCAGGAGAGGATGGCGAAGCATAGCCGGGAGACGATGGGCTTGTGCCCATGCTGAATGGACTCGTCGGTGCGTAACCAGGGCTCTGGCCGCCACTGTACGGGCTGAAGCTTCCACCTTGGTAGGCAGAGAAGCCACCCATCTCGTCGCCACCTGCCTGGACCATAGGAGAGAAGGAAGCACCATAATCTGCAGTACCGTAATCGCCCTCGGCAAGNGGAGAGCCCATGTCGTAGGGGGTCATGGCACCGTCGAGAGGAGCGGCGCCAGCTTGAGTACCAGCACCCATACCGTGGTGACGGGAGACAACAGTGCTGAGCATCTGCTGATCCAAGAGAACATCGAACTCACCAGTACCTGAAGGAGCAAGCTGGCCAAGGATAATGTTCTCGGACACACCACGGCAGTCGTCAAGCTCACCTGATGAGGCAGCTTCAAACAGAATCTCGACTGTCTCTTCGAACGAACAACGCATCAATGCACCAGTGTCAGCACGGTTAATACCGTGACGAGTGACAGCCATAAGGTTACCGCGAGCGGTCATGATATCGACCAGGAGGGCAAGATGGCGATGGTTGACGTAAGAACCATCGAAAGAAAGCACTTGCTTGAGTTCTCTCATCAGGGCGGATCTAGTGGCCTCAATACCGAACACGCTGAAGATGTCGATAAAGTGGTTGGTGTAAGTGCGGGTAGGGTCAGTGCCTTCAACGGTAAGAACTTCCTTGAGAGCAGTTCCACTGGTATCCAAGAACCATTCCTTACAAAGAGGATCGCTCTTGGACATAGTAAGCCCGCCATCTTCCTTGACACGTAGACGTTCCTTGAAGTTGACGAAAGCACGTTCGACGCCCAACACACCACGAAGTCTAGTTTCATCCAACAGATAACTCTCGAGCCTCTGGATGATTAGATCGGCTTCAAGAATGGTATCCTCGTCTTCCTTGGATTCCATGAGGGCGTTCGAGGGTCTGATACGGATAACAAGTTCGTCAGCGTTGTCATCACTGAAAATGATAGACATCTCGTGGTTGTGGTTGACTCTGATAGCAGCGGCGACATCGGCGACCGAAAGACCCTTGTCTAGAAGCTGTCTACGACCAAGAACGATACGCAGCAGCCACTTGGAGTAGGTCTCGGGACTCTCTGCATTCTCTTCAGGAATGATGAAGTAAGACTCCACCATATCCCTGTCTTGTTCGACGACGGTCGATCGAATGTCAGGGTCAAACCAGATTTCGGTCTTCTCGGTGATGGAGCGCAAACTGGTGTACTCAACCTGACTACGAAGTCTCTTGCAAGCTTCCTGATCAAGGCGGTTTTCGGCAGACTGGTAGACAGTCATGGAAGGTGTCTTGATGTTGGTAGCAACGTTCAGAATTTCCTTCAGACGAGGCACACCAAGAGTGACGTTCTTAGACGAGACACCGGCGAAATGGAAAGTGTTGAGCGTCATCTGAGTCGCGGGTTCTCCAATCGACTGTGCGGCCAAGACACCAACCATTTCACCAGGGCTGACGAGCGATCTTGAGAATCTGTTCAGAATATCACCAAGAATGTTGTCAAGAGCGAGCTTGTTCAAAGAGTATTCCTTGACCAGACGCTTGAATGCGAGGCGTGATCTTAGCAGAGCTTTGAAGAGGATAGTGGCATTGTATTGTGCTTCTTGGGAGAGAGGATCATCACCACGAACGACAACAATCTGATCAAGCAAGTTCTGGACCTTGGGAATGACATCTGACGGGTGAAGATCACTGCGAGCGCCATCCTTGATGCGGAATCTGGTCTTAGCACTCTCGACAATACGAGTGATGTTGAGGGGGNNAAGTTGATGGGTCTCCTCGTCATCGGTACGGCCGTCTCTGAGCAGAGCTCTGTCGGCCAACAATGCTTCGTACTCAGCGTCAAGGTGACGCTGGACCTCAACATCTCCAGCAATCTCGTGTGCTTGCTCAAGAATGTCAGGTGAAAGAGACATCTTGGGGTCCATGACATCAATACGGAACTTCTTCTCGAATTGACTGTCGGAGCAGTTGATAATATCCAACTTCTGTCCTTCAATGTGAACAGCATCCAGACCGTCTTCACCGTAGACGAATTGTACGACATCGCCAAGAGAGTTACGGACGGTGCCGTCATACTTGGCCATGACTTCTTCAAGAGCCTTGACGAGACGACGCTGAATGTAACCAGTTTCAGCAGTCTTGACAGCAGTGTCGATCAAACCCTCACGACCAGCCATGGCGTGGAAGAAGAACTCTGAGGGTGTCAAGCCACGAAGATAAGAGTTCTCGACGAAACCACGAGATTCGGGAGAGTAGTCGTCCTTGGTGAAGTGAGGAAGCGATCTGTACTTGAAGCCGAAAGGAATACGCTTTCCCTCGACGGACTGTTGACCGACGACAGCTGTCATCTGCGAAATGTTGATAGCCGAACCCTTGGATCCTGAACGGGCCATTTGAATGGCATTGTTCAAATCCTTCAAACTCTTTTCAGTACGGTCACCAGCGTTATCACGAGCACTGTTCAAGGCCTTGGACACTCTGCTCTCGAACGTCTCACGAACGTTCATACCAGGCAGGGCTTCCAGCTCATTAGCAGTAGCAGCCTCAGTGATGACAGCGACCTCTGCCTTCTGCTCGTTGACTGCGTCTGTGATAGCCTCGGCGGTTGCCTCGTCAGGAACTGTGTCACCAATACCGATACTGAAACCGTTGTGGAGCAGCCAGTAGTTGACAACACGCTGAGCTCCGTTGAAGAAGCTGACTGCAGCTTCCCAGCCCTTCTCATTGTAGACGATGTGGATAATACCACCTCCACTGGCACCGACGGACTTNTTGCTGAACAAACCGTACATGAGCTCACCGCCGTGTACCATCAATCCGTTGTCGTTGAGGGGGTGCATACCCTCAGCATCACCACGAACAAGGTTTAGGCCAGTAGGGACGATCATGCTGACAATCTGCTTACCAGTCCATCTGGGGCGAGGCTTGAGGATAGAGGGTGGTGGGATGATGCCATCCCAATCAGGCACCCACATGAGAATGTTCATGACATGCTCCTTGTCGAGGAAAACATCACGGCGACACATCTTGTAGATACCACAAAGGGTGTCTTGCACAATACCCATCAAGGGACCGTTACGCTGAGGAGAGACGATGTTGAGGGGAACCATGCAAAGGTTCATGACTTCTGAGCGGGTTTCGTGGCTTTGAGGAACGTGCAAGTTCATCTCGTCACCATCGAAATCGGCGTTGTAAGGCGAGGTGACGGAAAGGTTAAGACGGAAGGTAGAGTAGGGCATGACACGGACTCTGTGACCCATCATAGACTCCTTATGCAGCGAAGGTTGACGGTTGAAGATAATAACATCACCGTCAACGATATGCCTNTCGACTTTGTAGCCATATTGCAGTTGGATCTCGCCAGCGCGCTTGTGATGGCGCAAGTCGATGCGCTCGCCGGTATCTCGAATGACATATTTTGCTCCGGGGTGCTCGTTGGGGCCATTACGGACGAGTTGTTGCAGCTTGTCAATGTTGAAGGCGTTGACGGTCTCGGGGAAGGTAAGGATGCGGGCGGTACTTCTAGGAACACCTACTTCATCCAAAGACAAGTTCGGGTCACCAGTGATGACTGTACGAGCGGAGAAATCGACACGCTTGCCCATAAGGTTACCACGAAGACGGCCCTCCTTGGACTTCAGGCGCGCACGAATGGCCTTGACTGGTCTTCCTGATTTTTGCAAAGCCTTAGGCTGTCCTGCAATGTCGTTGTCCATGTATGTAGCAACGTGGAACTGCAACAAAGCCTCGAACTCTGCAATAACGTGATGTGGAGAGCCTTCGAGCTCACACTTGCGAACGTTGGCGTTGGCGCGGATGATATCACTGAGCTTGAAGGTCAAATCATCCTCGGAACGCATACCCTGGTTGGTTCCATCGACCGAAACACTGGGACGAACAGCTGGTGGCGGTACAGGCAACACAGTCAGGATCATCCATTCGGGACGAGCATAGTCTGCGTTGAGACCCATTCTGGCTAGGTCGTATGTGGAAATGTTGCGGAAGACGTTGAGGGCCATCTGTGGGGTGATGACCTTCTTCTCCACCGGCTTTTGTTCTGTATCGGCGTCCTTGGGGTAGGTGTAGGTGCCGGTAAGCTTAAGACCGTCCTTGCGAATTGTGGGTTGCAGGTTGCCGCAGCCACCGTGTGATCGCTTGCCCTTNTTCAGGGCGTCTTTCGGGTCTTCTCCATCATCACCAGCCTCATCGGGATCGCAGGTCGTCTTGGCCTTGCACAGTCTGTGAACAGCATCGAAGCGGCGCTTGGGATCTCTTATACGGACAGCTTGGGCAAAGGCGGGAATGCTCTATGAAAGTAGTGATTAGCATGGGTGGTCGAGCATTGAGTTCAGCTTCAGCCGCGCAGGGCGACTCACTTCATCAAGCAAGACTTTGCCACAGTTATGGCAGACGGTTTCGAGAATCTTCTTGATCTTGGTGACAAAACCNTGCAGCAAATCAGCGCCATGTCAGACATGATGGACTTGTGGCAAGCAAAACACACCGACGTGGAAGACGGGTACAGCAAGCTCAATGTGACCAAAATGGCCGGGACACTCGAGCATATCTTCACCGCAAGTGCCGCAAGCAACAGAGCGGTCAATGGAGCCCAGCTTGGGGTCGTTCAAGCCCTTTTCTCGTGGACGCATCCGTTGCTCGTCCATGGTCTCTGGATACTCGATGTGACACACACTCATGTTCTTGATCTCCTCAGGCGAGAAGAGACCAAACTGGATCTCCTGAATGGTCTTCAGCGGAGCGCTGGAATAGGGAAAAGAGTGGATGTTCATGGTGGCGGATGTTGATAGCAATAGCTAAGAGAAATTGTGTAAGAATCGTATCAGCGGCTGCCACCTTCAGGGCGCTGTCGATGAAGAGGTCGGTCGGAGATCTCCAGGACAGGTGGAAGTCGTGATGAAGTCGAGGGTTGTGGATGGAGAGCGGTTGCCTCTGGCGAGAGAGCGCGTGTCGAGCGACTGGCCTTTCGGTCGGCGCGCGCGCAGCCGGACAGCGGCGAGGCAGAGAAATCGACGGGAGGTGAAGGAGCGACGCGACTCGAGATGGCGGTTGCGCGCAGTGGAGGAGATGCGCGGCGATGGAGTTGGTGAGGGCGTGGTGGTAGCAAGGGTGAGGTCGAGGATATGACGGGCGTTGATGTTGGCAGGCGCCGGCCGCTAAGTGAAAGCGTCGCTGGCCGCTGCTTCTGACTCTGGAGTCAGCACCTGGGCCTCCGCTGAGTCACGTGCTTGCTATGCTTGTGCCAGCACCTTGCATTCCGAGCCGAGTCGCAAACCAAGAATCAACAAGAAACCTTTGTTGATCATGATCCTTTGATAGTTTGATATTAGTGAAGGTCCGGTCGAGGGCAGCAAACGACGTGCGCGCCCATCCCAAACGACCGCTCACGGTTGCAGTCTTGAGAAGCAGAGTCGCTCTTGCCCATGTCGTGCTGCGGCGTCTGTCGTATTTGCTAACTGTTGCGCCTACGACCAAAAGTCTGGTCTGATCATGCCGGTATAGTGTTGCTGACTGAATCATCACATATCCAGCATGAATCTCGCTCTGGTTGACCCGTTCGTCCTGGCGCAGGACATGCCAGAGGCGCTCATCGCTCGTCTGCGCAGTTCTGGTGCTGCCGTCTGTCTTCGTTTCAACCGCCAGGGCGACCTGCTCGCGTCAGGCACTGCCAAAGGTGCCATTGCCATCTTCGATCTCGAGACACATGGTGTCGCCCGTAAGCTACGCGGTCACACCCCTGGCCGTCAGGTCCAGTCGCTCAGTTGGTCGGCTTGTGGTCGCTACTTGCTCAGCTCGTCGGTTGACTGGAAGGCTATTCTGTGGGACCTGAATGATGGTTCACGCATCCGTACTGTCAATCTCGGCGCTCCCATCTACATTGCCGAACTGCACCCTCACGATCATCTCCTCTGTACCGCCGCTCTCTTCGAAGCCCAGCCCGTCCTGGCTTCGCTTAACCAACCCTCGACCATCCGAAAACCTCTCTCTTCAGCCCCCAAGCGCTCTGCTTACGAGCAAGACGACAAACACGATCCAAAACATACCACAACCGTAACCATCTTCACCCCATCTGGCGACCACATCATCACAGGCACCACTAAGGGCTGGCTCAACATCATCAAAGCGAGCACTTGTTCCGTCATCTACTCGACCCGCCTTAGCAACAAGGCTCTACTTCTCTTGCGCCTTACTACGTCTGGTCGTGATCTATTGGTCAACGCGGCTGACAGCATCATCCGCACAATTCATCTGCCTGACCTTGACGATCCATCCTTTGATCCTGACAACATGCGCCTGGAGGTTGAGCACAAGTTCCAAGACGTCGTCAATCGACTATCTTGGAACCACGTCGCTTTCAGTCCATCTGGAGATTATGTCATGGCATCGACTCTTATGAATCACGACATCTACATTTGGGAGCGTGGCCATGGCAGTCTGGTCAAAATTCTCGAAGGTCCCAAGGAAGAGCTAGGTGCTGTCGAATGGCACCCCCAAAGGCCCTTCGTCGCAGCCACTGGTGTCGAATCTGGTCGCATTTACCTGTGGTCTGTCAATACACCACAGCGCTGGTCCGCACTCGCCCCTGATTTCCTCGAAGTTGAAGAAAACAACGAATACATTGAAGCTGAAGACGAGTTTGATATACACCCCATCGAAGAACTGCACAAGAGGCGCCTTGATCTCGAAGATGAACATGTCGATGTCTTGACTGTCGACCCTGCCAAGCCAGGCCAAGTCAAGCATGAGTTTCGCATGCCCGTCCTATTGGACATTCACGCGAGCGACAGCGAGGAGGAGATGGTTGCAATCGGAGCAGGACAGTATCGTCGTAAGAGTCAAGGCCCCGAATCGGATGTCCTCGAAGACGATGAGGATGCCATGCCAGCCAATGGCCAAACCAAGCGACGTCGCGCTGATTGAACGCTCATCTTCGCAACTCGGAGTCGATTCAACAGGTCTGAGCAGCAATATATGACTGCAACAAGTCTTGATCCCGCTTATGAGCCTATGCTTTATAGCATATTTCTCCGGTGCGACTAGGTTTGATTTTATCAAACATTGCAGACATGTCGGCGATCGTTGGCGAAGTCAGGTTGCACTACCAATGCATAATTCCAAGCGCAGCACACATCGGTGTCTATGTGTGAAACGACGTCCCACTCCCTAGATTTAGGGTCTGCATTGTTCCCATTTCAGCATGGATGAGATGATTCGTGCCTGTTGTCATATCGATTACTCGACGGATCTATATCGTCCAGTAAAACAACGGCAAAACATTTTCAATCACACCATGAAATCCTGTTGTACGTGGCCATTTGCAAGAAAATGCATCCTCGACAATGTAATTCAAACCCAACTTCATTGTAACAATATCCTCTTTGTTCAGTCAGTCAGAGAGAAACAAACAATGAGACCGCATGCGGCGGCTCTCTAGGTTTAGCATAAAGAAGTCACAGCTCCTCACCTGGGCTATGAGAAATGAAATATTATTGTATGACTGCTACAATTCAATCTGTTGTGTCAAAATGGTTGTAAAATCGTCGAGCCACGGGTTGGCATTGCTTCGCAGTAAACCTGGTTTTGCAGCCAACGAAGAGCAGTGGGTTGGACAGAAACAGCTTGGAAGTAAGACATTATACGAGATACACCCGAATGGTCTGCTTCTCCCTCTTGAAGTCATACTGACTGTGTTATACAGCGNNGGTGGACAAGGATGTGCAGGCTTGTTCGTCAGACGCGATCCAACCACACAAAGAATCATCGAACGTATGGTGGTCAAGGAAGAACTCAATGTAAGCGCTAAGGCTTGGGAGGATGAGTTTGAGTTCTACGGTCCCAAGAGAGATATTCCGAAAGAGCAGTACATGAGCATGGTTATGCCACAAGATTCGAAGAACACGATCCGCATCTGGGGTTCTCGACTTTGCCGCGAGCAAAACAGCTTTCGAGTGTATATGGACTATTGTCCAGGAGGCGACTTAAGAGATCTCTTCGACGCGTATTTTGACAGAGCTCCTCCTCGGCTTGAATTCCCCGAGCCGTACCTTTGGAAACTCTTCCAGGATCTTGCTCGAGCTGTACATGCCATGGAGAGTTTATCTGGACATGGATTGGAAGGAGATGAAGCCATAGCTCACATGTAAGTCCAGCCCCGTCACTGACTGTATACTTCTAACGTATTACCAGTGATTTCAAGCCAAGTAATAGTAAGCATCATCTCCGATGACCTTCCAAATCCAGACCTAACATAATCCANNGTTTTCCTTTGCTTGCCTGATGAGAATGACTTCCCCAAATATCCTTACGCCAAGGTAAGTGTTCAAAAATCAAGACATTGTGGCTAAGCTAAGGCATCTACTAGTNTGGGTGACTTTGGTGGCGCAATGATATGTTCGCCCCAGGACACTGCGGAAGAACATAAGAAAAAGTTTGACAGCAGTAAGTCAGTCCAATGGAAGCTCAGGATCATGAAGTTGCTGATAGTATCCGAAGTTTCGACAACCGTTGGCTATATTGCTCCTGACGTTGAGCGGTTTTTCAAAAACGCCAGCGCGAATATCATCCCGGTCAGAGACAGAAGACCTGGTATTACTTTAGCGGATGTACCCAAAAGGGTGACTTCTGCCACCAATGTTTGGAATGCTGCTTTGATCATTGCAGATCTCATGGCTCCGCAGCGTTTCGACCCGCCGGCATTTGATTCTCAGGTCTATGCTGCTCGTGATACGTGGATTGATAACTTTGTCAATCAGAAAGATACCCATCCGATCTTACGACGCTACAGCTCATTGCTCAAAGATACAGTTATAGAATGTCTCAACTACAACCCCAATCAGAGGCCGACGCCAATAGACCTCCTTGCAAAACTCGATCACGGCGTGAGTTTGCATGCTAGTGTCATGCAGACTAAAGACTGCCTCGACACTACAAAATATAATGGCGAACACGACCTTGACCCCAGCATCCCATTCGTAGACGACTACCCTGTTACACAACCAGAGGACTGGGATATGGATTTTGCTGAGGCCAAATCCATGAGCAGAGAAAAGCCAATGCCATTCACGCCTCAAAAGAAACCACAGAATCACCCGCAATCTATCACCACAGCAGCAGGCGCTCCTCAGGACACGCCAGCGCAAGGTTTTTTGGTCGGTCCAAATGCAGGACAGTTTACTCAAAAGTTCTATGATCCTGCTGCAGACTATGAGCAAGTCGAACATTCTGTCCGTCGGTCCAACTTCGTTGATCAAGAAGGCCTGCTCCAGGCTCTTGACGACGAAATGGGTTGACGAAGTTGATGTGGGTCACGCGCTGTGGTAAAGGTCAATCGTATATTGACACTACGCCCTGCGTTCAGGATTTGTTGTCACACTTTCCCCTCTCAGATTTATTGTTAGTTTGTGGCTTTGATTGCTCTTGCTGATTGTCTTTTCTTAATCGTAACTTCTCCAAATCCTCTTACTTCACTTTGCGATTCATCTGTTTCAATATCACGGACAAAGAAGCAAGCTCATCCTTTGTTGTATACGGTATGACTGCATCCGGCGCATTGTCGACTTAGTAGAACGAAGAGGTTGACGGTCACATGCGTATACATACATATGAGTTTGCGATTCTCGGCAACTACCTGACTCGAAACTCCACGATCGACCTTATCATCCTGTACTGAAAAAGCCTGTTAAGGATATTGGCTGAATATGGCGGCACCACTGCCACCACATCACATCGCCCCAATCCAGCCCAATGACGCTAGAGATACGCGCTCCTTCGGTGGTTTGCTCCCTGGCGTGCGAAATTGGTTGGCACGGCACTTCACACAGACCTGGGCATTCGCTACGCCACCAGACTCTTCTCTAGGAAGCCTAAGAAGATATGCGCAAGGTACATGGTTGCCAGCACCGCAGAGCCACACCATGATCCCACTTGCTTCCGGTAACAGTGGCATTGTTCATGTTTGGGTCTGCGTCGACAGGAACAACAATATCCTCGACCGGGTTGTCGTCAAGCACAATGTTCCTGGCATTGCTGCCTACAACAATCCAGACAATTGGGAAAATGGGCAGATTGGCGGAGAACCAATGGAAAGCTTTATCGCGAACGCCATCCACTATCAGTTATCTACCGCCAATCCTGGCGATGAGAAATTTGTTGCCGAATGCTTAGGTTATGGTGACTGCCAATACCAGCCACCTGACTTACCACAGTACAAGCTGTACTATGAGTATCTTTTGGGCGATCTCCCTGGATGCATCAAGTCCCAGTGGCGAACATCTAAATTGGTCAAACGTCCTGGACGCTTGAAGAGAACGAGAGTAGAGCTGGAACAAGAACCTTTTCCTGAAGGTTTTTTGTGGGCTGTGAGTACTTGATGTTGTGTCAGGCCACCTCATCATTCCATCTAATCGACGATCTAGCTTNTTGAGGGACTCGCCAAAAATGCCGTGGCCATGGATACCTTGGGAATCGTTCATGGGTGAGTCTGTCTTGCTATCAGACGCATATAAAACTTGGCTAATTTGGAAACAGTGNACATGCAATCTGCGAACAGTATGGCTTGATCTACTCTGTTATACTATAAATACTAATTTGCGGCAGTTTTCTTTGGTCAACCTGATCCCAATCACTTTGCGATCTGGCCAGTACCTAAGGTATACCGGACTCACCTCGATCAATGGGTAGAAGCAATACTAACAGGCACGTACAGCNTAGGAGACTTTGGTAGTTCAAGGTGAAGTAACCAGATCCAAGGTCAGCTTGGCAGGCATCGCATAGGACCATATGCAGAGACCTTTGCTGCACCAGAGATGGATTTCGATGACTCTTGGTGGCCAGGCCAACACGTAGTGCAGTTCTTCGACCACTGGGACCCCAACCTACCGCCAACAGTACCAGGTGGCAGACCAGGAGGTTATGTCCAAAGACCTGCTGTGCTTTCGTCCGCAACAACTATATGGCAGATCGGAATGCTCATCTTGTCTGCTATCCGCCTCGAACCGCATCTGCTCGAGANNACACAATGGCGAGATCCTCCAGACCCCGCCAATTATCCTATTCCTATGCATCAAGCCATGGGTTTCAGACCTGGATTCGCGTCCCAGCCCATGAAGATGAGACTTGACGACCCTAAATCGAGAAGATACAGCAGACAACTACTGGCACTTGTTAAAAAGTGCTTGGCATTCGACCCAGATGCCAGAATATCGCCGCAACAATTGCTTCAGGAAGTGCAGACCAAGATGGTTGGCAGAGATGGCGGGATGATGGCAGCAAGGGGCAGATTTCCTCACAATCATCNNCCTCAGGCTATCAGGATGAGTCTTCAAGACAAGTACAAGGTTGGAAAGAAGCCTTACAAACCACGAAAGGTTGCATAGACTGGTCCTCGTAACTTCTGTTTTTGGTAGAAGAGGGTTTTCGAAATCTGTTCATAAGAGATAGCCTGGTCAGGATTCTAGAATGGCAAGGAGAAAATAACATTTCATCATCCATTCACAAGTTACAACTGCTTCAAACATTCTAGCTTTCTGTGACTTCTCTATCTATAGCATGTCTGGTGTTGATATGGTTACGTTCTTTCCCTCCTTCTGTGGATCATAAATCTTATTGTTCGATAATCGACTACAGTATGCAGCAGAGAATTTCACTAGAATTGATCTGTTTAACTGTAACTCCTAACTCCCTTGCAGTTGCAACGACCTTGTTCTAACCCTTTCCCTTAGAATCTATTGGTGATCGCATATCTATCCGGAACCATGTCTATGCAAAGGGCTTTCTCCGCTGTAGTCAAGGGACCACTTGCCAATGTTATCGCATCCATCCCTTGGAAGATTCCATTCTGCTGTTGCTGCGTCTGTATTCTCTGCAGTAATTGATTTGCCGTAGGACGCTGCTGGTGGCGACGACTGAGACATTGCGCAACCAGATTTGTAAGGGCAGCACTGTATTTNTTCGGACCTGGGTTCAGTTGGTCTCTTGACAGTTCCCGCACACCTACCGCCGGGCCTGCTGCCGGACCTCCTGCCGGAGCTACTGGTGGAGCTATCGGCGGACCACTATCATGATGCAACTGGTTTGCTTGCGGGACTTGATAATTTGGTGGCGGAATCCTCCAGTCGTTCTCCGGGAGAGGCTGTTTGAGTCTCATTGCCGAGGCCATGATAAGACCAGCTTGGTATATGTTTGTTTTCATGGTGAGCCTCATGTTCGGAGCCTCCCAAGCGAATGGCCCATGGGCGGGGAGTGGATGAATCCATGAGTTCTCCTGTGGGTCATTTGTCAGTGCCTAAATTTGATACGATTCTCGTGTAATTGCTCTTACTGGTGCTGCAAATGGTAGACAGACAGGATCATTCTGGACGATAGGACCGCGGCTCCTCACCGGACCAGTGAGTTCACGGGCACTGCCAAAGTCGGCCACCTGTACGTGGTGTCAGCTTCTTTCTGCAAGAAGTTGTTATACAATTTTTACCTTGAGCACTGGATACTTCGCGAATCTGTTCGGATCGGGATCGCCGAAAAAGACTAAGCAGGTTAATGTTAGTGATGCTATAAGAGCATGGTCATCTTTTGCTGGCTGCTTACTGTTTCCTGGATGCATGTCCNNCTGTCATATAATTAGCTTACGTCCCATCAACAGCTCTGATTGAACAAGTACGTACTGGTGTACCAGGCCGACATGAGGGTATGATCTGTTCATGGCGTCACAAGCCTTNGCCAAAGATTCGAACATATACCACAAAAATGGCTCGGGGAGTTGTTTACGGCCCTTCTTCATTGCNGCCTTTCTTTTCCTCCTTGGTTGAGTAGTCTTCATGACTCTGTTCAAACTGCTCTGTGAACAGTACTCGTGATAAAGTTTGTATTGATAGGTCTGTTGAGCCGCAGGCGCATGTGTCGGAACCACATCTCCCCAGCCCAAACATGATTGAATATGCTGTCGATCGGCCGCAGGCATGGCTGCCCAAACTTGGTTGGCGTAATGACATTCCAGAGGTTCTCCTCCTACATTACCGCCAACCCAATTGACTGTATCCTCGTAACGAACCTGGCCTGAGACCACACGTTTGACAACGACCCGGTCGCGTATTATGCGGGTGGTGGGATGGACATCGCACCAGACATGTACTACTCCCTCGGCACCCGTAGCCATGACATCGTTCGCTGGTGGTATGCCCAACCAATTGGCCACCGTCACCGGTGCAATCTGTTGCTGGCGGCCAGCTCCCTGGTTCGCTGGAGGTACGAATGGCAAATTTCGGAAAGCTTGGATGACCTGTAGTCTGACATTGGCTACCATGTCGGCAAGACGCGGCGCAGGGTTAGCCATGTTGAGTTTGTGGAATTGTGGTTGAAGGTGAAAAGGGCTTGAGCTCTGCAGGAGAGTAAAAAGGATAGTAGATGTGAAGATGGAAGATCCGAAAGGTAAAGGCATTCAGTTTATGGCCGGCTTTGTCCACCGCATTCGTCCAGGGAAGTCGCGGAGCTAAAGAACATGCTTGGTCGCAATACTGCATTGGGACTATTGGAACTCGCAGCACGCAATGGTATAAGATTCCTTTGTCTCACAACAAAGAAGCGAAGCGCAATAGGGTTTCTCTAAAATCCTCGCTTTTTGCTTACATTGTAATTGCGAAGCTTCAAGATTCGTGACCACGTCGAACAAAGGAAGTCACGAAGAAGCCAGATCCGCATCCGGAAAACTTAGTATCCGAGAAAGGAGCGAAGGAGATTTGCGAAATGCGTTGATCAGTCGTATTCTATCATGCCTCGTCTTTGTATCGTTTTCGTGTTATCCGTTTATCGAATAAGCGAAAATGGCTGCCAGACCACCTGCTCGAGGATACTGGCTTGCGATTCCAGAAAACATCCAGACCCTCATTGCAGATTCGTTTCGCAAGATCAATATTGCCGCAACACTCAACCAGTCTATCAGTAGAAAAATAACACCAGGCACTAGATGGGTGCCCGCTCCTCATGCTTCTACGACAAAGGGCTTCGCCGAAGGCTCTGAAGGCCTGGTCAATCTGTGGTGTCTTCTCGATGGCGATGATAAGATAGTGGACAGGATCATCATCAAACAAGTCCACCCTGGAGCCACTCGTTACAACGATGCGTCGAATTGGAAAGATGGGGTAGTTGGTGGAGAGCCTAGAGAGTGTGCTATGGCCAACGATGTGTGGGCTGCTCTTCCTGATGCCGACAAGAGACATGTACTTGAATGTTTGGGATGGGGTGACTGTAAAGGTGAACCCAGATGGAGATATAGATTGTACTTCGGGTACAGTGCGCATGGAGATCTTTCTACGATCATACAAGCACAGAAGGATGACTCGGTACGCACAGGACAAAAGAGAAAGGCCGGCGATGATGCCGTTCTGTTGCCGGAACCATTCATATGGTGTTTGTTTGAGGCCCTAGCAAAGGTCGTTGAGGCTGTGGACAAGACTGGCGATGGACGGGGCATGATCCATGGGTAAGTCAAACGGCCCGCTTCGAAACGGCATACTTGCTGACAGTCATCAGAGACATGCAAGTGAGCAATGGTAATTGCCAATCTCTCTAGCTTCATGACACTCTAGCTGACAGACCCAGTATTCTTTAGTACTCCAGACAGTGAAAGATTTCTATTGTATCCGACACCAAAACTGGCCGATTTTGGAAGTTCGCGAAGTCTTGCCGACCCGGGTGTCAAGAACCGAGGCGATGTGGTTCGACGAGATGCGTGTTGTTTGCTATTTGCACCACCAGTAAGATCTCGTTTTGATCTATAATGAGGTTTTCTTGTAAAGCTGACTGTTCTATCCGGTGTAGNNGAGTTGGCCAAAGTCAATGACGGTGTAGTTTGGGAAGTCAAAGAAGGTCCCAACACATCTTTGAGTAACAAGACGAATGTCTGGCAAGTTGGAATGCTCATTGCTTGTTGCATGAGACTGGAAACATACCTCNCCAGGTACAAGTATCTCAATCTTCATCTATTCGACAACATCGGCTGACCCAGTGCAGAAACAGATTGGCGTGACGTTAGTTCATCGTATTGGCAGACCACCGAGGCTGAACAACTGCGGTTTCGAGGAACGAAGGGCAAACGCCAGCTCGAACGTGAACGTTTAGTCCACGAGGAATCCAAATACAGCATTGAACTAGTCAATATTGTAGAGCGTTGCCTGAGATTTGATCCAAGCGAGAGACCAACACACGAGGGTCTTCTGAAGGAAGTGCGGAAACACATGCAAGGACCTGTTTCTGGCATCTTGGACTATCAGCCCAATGGAAGTGTTGCTGAGGGTGTGCAACACCACAAGCTCCGCATAAACCTGGATGACAAGTATGGCATCAGCAAGAAGTTTTGACCGCGACCAGTCTAATAGAACGACCTCTCCGTCCTGGAGGCTAGCAGAGCGTCAAAATTGAGCCTTTCGACCGCTTCCCACCTGGTGATCGCAGGTTGTTTCGAGACCTAGACGACAATCGAATAGGCTGGTGACGCCGAAGCGACTTGAGTACAACTTGGTCTTTATATTGGGGGTATTAGAAAGTATAGTACAGTAATGGTGTCACTTTTTACCAGCCAAAGACCTTTGCAAGGGCTTCTTGGAACACTCCCACGTTGTAGTCTATGAGCACCTTCTTNTCCATCGGATTGTCGTCACCCATGATGCAAACCAGGGCAAGATACCTANNTAATCTTGTTAACGCAAATAAGAGCAATGTTGCTAAAAACAACACGAACCTGTTCATTTCCCTGAGGTACAGATAGTTCTGGCCCTTCTTTTCCATGGTGACCATACTCTCACAGGCATGGTTGTTGAATTCGGTCTTCTCGCCCTGCTGAGGTCTTGCCCATCCATACAACTCGCCAATGTCCACCACTACGTCGATGAAGTCGGAGCAAATCTCATAGCTGTTGGTGTCTTGGGGACTCGTGTCTGATGCGATGTAGATCTTTGTGATGATGTCGAACAGGTATGCCTTCTGGATCCGGCACGTACTGCACAAGCTGTTGAGCAGACTCTCCAGGGTAGGCAGCTGCGGTAGAAGCTTCTGAATGACTTTGCTGATCGATTCGAACACAGAATGATCGTAGATACTGGTCTGGTAGAAACTGACAGGGGCGTTGTCATAGCCAAGATCTGACAATTCGTCGAGAATTCGCTGTCGAATGTCGCGGAAAGTGTCATTCTTGTATTCCTCGGAAAGACCGTCAACTTTGTGCACGAAAACCTCAACGTTGATTGCTGGCCATGTTTGTGCCAGGTAAGTGATTGTGTCGATAAGTTGGTTGAGAGCGTCAAGATACTGGTCTTGGGCGTCGATGACCCAGATGACCGCACCAATTTCGGCGAAGATGTTAGCTTGGTTGAAGTCTGGCGTGAAGTAGTTGACGTGGCCTGGCAGTTCTGCTATTTGGAAGTCCATGAAGGANGCTGACATCGGTCAGTAAGAGAATGCTTGTCGAAAGCAGGGCACTCACTGTGCTGATGATTCTTCTGGTCGCGTCGTTGTCTCGAGATACAGCGTCTCAGACGGTGGCATTTTCTGAAAGACGACTCCAGAGATTGACGATTTTCCGCTTCTGNNTTCTCTTGGTTCATAACTTGTTCTTGTACTAGCATATCGATTTGCGTACCTTCTCTGACCCATAAGCATTAACTTCGGTCTGTTACGGCTCTTAGCGCCATTGGGCAGGCGGCCAGTGTGGAATTGCGAGTTTGACACTTCGGCTGACATATCTGGAAAGTCGGCAGATGTTTGATCCTGGATATAACTCATTAATCTCTCTCGGCCTAGACGCTCGTCAGGTGGTCCGCCAAGGACATGGAGGCCGGGCCGTGGCATTGTGCTTGGACAGCTGAAATGTGTCCCTCGTCTCTGGAAATGGCAGTGGAATTGAGCGCTGCCTTCTTTGCCTTCTGGTTGGCGCTTGTTAGTGAAAGGTTCTCTGCATGTGGTCGTTATGTGATCTCTTGATGATGTACCAAGGTGGCCAGAACTAATATCGATGCCCCACTAAGCCTTTCGATTGCAACTGTTCGTCGGCAGGAGCGATAGTATGAGACAATCGCCGAGCACAGCTCAATGCACGAAGTAGCCAGTCTTTTCTTTGTTTCCCGCCCTTCCACGCGACAGGTGATGATAAGGGAAGGAGTTGTTCACTACTCACAATTTTATTGAGAAAGGCGCTTCATCAAGAGCGCTTCCGTTTCGCAAGCGCTAGTTGTGAAGGCAAGCTCCAACCACCAAATCTATAGACAAGCGCACCTTCCAAGCCAAATCGTTCGACCTCCGGGAAGTTGAGGGCAGCACTGGTACTTACATCCATCGTATTGGGCATATCTACTCTATCGAGCGTAAAATAGTGGCTTGCAAGGGGGAAGCTTGATAGACATGCAAGATGGTCAAAGTCGTGATTCGAAGTGACAAGTCAACCAACCCTGCCGAAGGGGCTGCGTCGGATGAGGTACCGGCGACCCAATTTCTTCGTGACAGATGCGGCTTGATTTCCCCCGACCGTTTGGGCTGCAGACAAAGTTGTGGTGTCTCGAGTGGCTGTTAATTAGATGCAGGGTTTCGTGGTTTGACATGGAAGTCAGGTTGATTGCATGTCGCGAGTGACGGGTCAACGTGCCAAGTCTTCCAATCCGGGTTGGCTTCAGGTTTGTCGATGATTGGAGTCACACAGATATCGGCTATATTCGGAGATAAAACACCGCCTATCGCAAGGCAAAACATCGAGACACTAGGTAACTACGTAGGTATATGGGACTCGGGTAATGCTGTCTTATGTGAAATAAGACAAGCGCTGTCACGAAACACCATCGGGAAGAGAAACTACAATAATCATCATCCCCAAAAGCCCATCAGATGGGGCGTTTTGCAAGATCAACCACCAAACCAGCGCTCTCTGTACAGCAACCAGTCGTACTTCTGTCTGACTTAAAGTCCCCCTTTGTGGTCAGAAGACCGTCGTACTTAGTTGGTAAGCGTTTGACGCTGAAAGAACACCAATCAGTGCTGAGGCGTGGGAACACTTCGCAAACGAGCGCAAGTGTGCGATGCTTTCACAGACACTATGATCCATAACCTGGGATTCATTCCTAGTTGGAGTACCTGTTGGAAGGAATTGTCTCGGGTCGCGATTGACCAGAACCGAAATGAAAGGCACAGTATCGACGGGTGGCGGAGGTCTATCGCACCAAGAGCAGGCCTGCCTGACTGGTGTGACGATGTTCGGGTAGAATAGAGCAAGGTCGCTGTAAGGTCAACGTAGAGCTGGTGGTCTCGCCTCTTTGTTCCACTTGACTCTGCTGCAGAGCCAGTCGACGGCTTCCTTGACGCCTGTGCCAGTCAGGGCACTCAAAGGAAGGACTCTGCTGTCTCTGACACTTCCTCCCTTNTCACCTTCGATGATTTTGCGAACCAAACCTTCCTTGATGCGGACGACCTCGACACAGTCTTCACGATCCTGCTTGTTGGCCAGGACAAGAAGGGGAACACCCTCGGTCTCTCCGTTTTGTAGAATGCTCTCCAGCACGAGCCTGCACTCGTCTAATCTTCCCTGCTCTTCGCCAGCATCTTGGGTCTTGCTGAGGTGCTCAATGTCGCCGTCGCCAACGTCTGTGCTGTCAATGACAAAAACGATGGCATGGCAGCTGCTGTAGTATGATTGCCAGAGTCCTCTCAGTGAGTGCTGACCGCCGACGTCCCAGATTTTGAGGTAAATGTCGGGTAAATCGACAGTGGAAACATTCTGGCCAACGGTGGGAACGGTGTTAAGCTTCGGATGAAGGTGCGGACTGAAGAGGGCTTTGATCTGTTCGAGCAAGGTCGTCTTTCCGGCGTTGTCGAGTCCGAGAAGGAGAATGGAATACTCTNNTAAGGTCGCGTCAGCCAAAGTCAAACTGCGACGGCGTGTTTGCATCTCTGACGTACCTTCTTTGCTTGTCGCATGCAGATAGAGCGACTTCACCAAGTGGTACATGTTTGCTACAGCACACTTGGGCAAGATTTGGCCAGAAGAGCTCTCATGGGTGCGGAATGGCAGTCGGGAAATCAATCACATGCATCTCTCGAGCGTCTGGTCAGCGACGCGACAGCTTGTCAAGACCCTGGCGGGGCAGGTGCATGTGCATCCTCCTTTCTTGCTTCATCCATCCCCGGCCATCTCTCCCTTTCACCTCGCAATGCAAGGAATGCATCATCACCTCGCCTGTCTATTGTACAAAGCTAGGTCAAATGTTTCCATCTACCACAATGGAATGTGAACGTGCATTCCCTGGAAGCTCCAATAAGAGCATCAACTCTCCTCCCTACTGTTCTTCTCCCGTCAATATCGCAACATTACCAGTTCAAATATGACGCGCTCAGGAGAATACATGCAGCACGTTGTTCGCCCCGGTGATTGGAGTCTGGCAGGCTTCATAACTTGTCTGGTCTTGATTCTGGTCGATATCTACTTGGTTCGCCATCAGAATTCAAGTCGAGACCGCTTCGCCAGTTTCACCTCGGATCCTCAAACATCCCGAAGAATCTTTGCTGCCGCATACATGATCGCTGCCATATTCTCTGCAACTGTTGTCATGATCTATCAGGATGTGTACTTTACCAATATTCATAAGTCCGGTCTGCGTAATGCCAGAGTTATGCCTCATTCAAAATATCCTTGGCTCTACGAGTTAGTTCTCTCACAGCATCCAATTTTCACATCTTTGTTCTATTGACACATGTACAGGGAATATTTGGATCGTATGCCGCAGGTGTTCCAGATGATGCATCTTCGAGCTTGGGCTGGCGAAGCTGCTACCCCCAAGCCAGAATGGGGGTATTTTCTGTGGTGGTCGCAGCAATACTTTGGTGGCTTGATCAGCTTTGCCTTCTTCCTTCTGACCCAGTGTAAGCCAGATCACACCTTCGTCTCCCGTGGAAGCCTAGCTAACTTGCATTCCTGAAAAGCTCACGTTCGTCGGTTGAAGACGATCACCATGCTTGCATTCGTCTGGGTAGCAATGACGAGCCTTAGCTGTGCACATTGCTTGTTATTCGGGTTCATACTTCTCACGCCTCCATCAAGAGGTAGTAGCTGGTTTGACATCGAATGGCTACACATGCTTGTCGGAGTCGTGTCGCTGGCGCACCACGTTTTCGCCAGGATGATGATGTACACTCTCAACAGTCCGTTGTTTCAAAGATCGTTGTTGTTCACCTCTATCTTTCCAATGATGCTTCCACTCATCTCATGGATATTACCCAAGGTGAACAATCATCATCGCCGACTTATCAGCATCTCGGAAGCGCAAACGAAGGTTTTCGCTACGACTGGTATCTTGTCTATGTTGCTCCATGCCTGGTCAACCTACCTTGTCTTCTTTAGGACCGTTGTCGCAAATCCTGCCAACCGTTCCCACCGACTGTATCTCAACCAGTCTGACGTCCGCGACCATTTCATGAAACTCAGTCTGCTGGATTTCTTGAATCACGACCCTGCTCTGACAGCCATGTCTTTGGATGTTGTCCTTAGTCTGGTCTTCCTTCTGAGCTGGATTGTAGTGAGTTTGGCAAGCCTGTGGGGTATCATCAAATGCTCAATCAATCCATTCCTTGAGACTGGACAAAGGACGGTATGGGACAATAGGCACGATCTAGGGGCAGCATTGTTGAATGGGCGAAATCGCGATAGAGCGGCCATCATGTCGACTGAGCCGCCTCCGAGGAAGATGTTGATTGTACTGGCATTGTGGGCCCTTGGTGGACTTGGGTTTGCGGCACCTGCAGTTCTAGGCTGCGGTCCTACCATGATGGATATTTGATGTTTACGTTTCAATGGTTAATGCGATTAGACAGAACTGAGCCACATTAGTCATTGCTGTGGGTACGACCCTGTTCTTAAAAATCGATCTCATCCTCAGATGTTTGACAACAACTAGGCCCGTGGTCTACTGCTTATTGATATACTGTGGCATACAGGTCAGTGCTAAAGTAGTCATGTGTCGATGCTTGCATGTTGTCGTCGATCATTGCAATCTGTGATATTCTTCCGTAAGCCCATGCACAAAGTAAGCTGAGCTCACACAAGATACTGGAATCGACCGACATCAATAACCATTCAATTTATTTGTTGTACCCAATCGAGAACGTGTTTATTCGTAGTCACCGATGTGCGAAGTAATTACCAGTAGGAAAACTCATTGAAGATGTACAATCGACACAGGTCTCGGAGGTCTAGTGCATCACCGCAGCGGGCAGATCCGCGATAAGATGTGCCTTCCTTCGAATCAACAGAGGCGACCGAACGAGTCGCATACCAAACTATTATCAGCAACGGCCTATTCTATTACTTGAACACTACATTGATCGCACACGATGGACTTCGCATCACTCATGTCGGCGCAGATCGCCAAAGCCAAACCGACACCAAAGTCGCAGACGCCAGAAGAAGCGAAACCATCCAAGTACATCAAACGCGCCGACGTCGAAGCACAACGACAAGCCGACTACGCCGCCGAACAAAAAGCAATAGAAGATGCGCGAATCGCTAGGCTTGAGAAGAAGCGCAAATTCGAAGAAGACGAGGCAGAGAAGAACAGAGCAAGGGAGGAGAAGCGGAAGAGACTGGCAGAAGAGAGCAGAAGATTGAGAGAGGAAGAAGAGGAACGGGAAGAAAGGATTCGCAGAAAGAGGCTGGGACTACCAGATCTACCACCGAAAGAGAAGGCTATCGAGAGCGGTGATGCCACACCTGTGCCTGAGAACGATATTCCGCCAGAGGAGCTCGTGCAAAAGTTGAGGGACATGAACGAGCCTGTGCGCTTGTTTGGAGAAACGCATAACGGTCAACTGCGACGATACAGAAAACTCGCTGGAATCGATGCTCCAGGCAAGCCGAAGGCAATCATGTATTCTGGTCCCATACCCACTACCCTTGAGCCTGTACCCGAAGCCGACATGAAGGTCTCTGATGTTGTGCCCAAGGATATTGAAGGCCGCGCCTTTCTCTACCGCCAGCTCGCTTCCTATTTCACTTTGGTCCTGTCAGAGTGGCAAGTCTCGCTGTCTCTTCGAGATGAGGCTGTTAAGACAAGCAGTAGTGGTAAAGCTGCCTACAGTGCCATGGTTCAAGCTCGCGACAGCATGGTGCCACTATACCGAAAGTTGGAGAAAGGAGAGGTAGAAGAAGGCATTCTGGGTCCGATTGTTGAAATTGTCCGAGCCTGTCAGGAGAGACGCTATGTTGATGCCAACGATGCTTACCTGCGTTTGAGTATCGGTAAAGCGTAAGTCGACTCTTCATTATTTCTTGTCTCTCAGATTGCTAACGATATAACAGTGNCATGGCCCATCGGTGTCACCATGGTTGGTATCCACGAAAGATCTGCACGCGAGAAGCTACATGCGAACGACAAGGATGCGGCACATATCATGAGTGATGAGATCACTCGGAAGTTCTTACAGTCCATCAAGAGATGCTTGAGTTTCTCACAAACTCGCTGGCCTCCAACAACACCCTTGCAGCTCATGGGTTAGAAGGTCATTTTTAGCTGCTCTCATTACAATCCGTAGAGCCTGTATCACTTCTATAACAATAACGAATAACGAAACATAAAGACATCGTATTGCCTTATCCAGCCGAAGTGGTTAATTGTTTTTTCTTCATTATTTCTTTTTTCTGCCTCATCGTCCATCTCCGCGTTTGGTGAAAGCTCTCGCCTCACGGCCTGATCTTGCTTCGCATTTTCGCCGCGATTCAGTCTGGTTTCAACAGCAATATTACCTTCGTCCAAGATGCATGAAGTGATCACACTGCAGTTTGGTCAACAAGCCAACCACGTTGGTACACACTTCTGGAACGCGCAGGTAAGTTCTTGTTTCCACAACGTTCCCAGCCCCTCCAATATGCGGTCGTGTACGAAGAACCTTGAAATCGAAATGGTCAAATCCAGCAGTCTACGTCGTACAAAACCGAAGATTGTGGCGAATTAGAGCTTCAGGCTTTACTAGAACAGAAATTGACTGATTCACATTCAGGAAGCATATTTTACGTATGGCGATGAAGAAGAATCTCCAGTAGACCATGACATCCACTTTCGACCTGGACACTCGGAAGATGGCACAGAAACATTCACGCCCCGCGCACTGATATATGATCTCAAAGGTGCTTTCGGTACATTGAGGAGGGACAATGCACTTTATGGTGCAGCAGATGATCCTACAGCGATTGCACAGCAGATGTGGTATGTCTCATGTATATCTCGACTGTGTATACAGAAGATGACTTAACGAATGTCCAGGGCTGGAAACACAAACGTTATTCGCACAGAACAGATCCAGCAAAGTGTATATCAGCAGCATCTGGACCAGGGTCTCGAGCCACCCACTTTATCGCCAGACACTGTTCGCTACTGGTCCGACTACAACAGGGTGTTCTATCATCCCAAATCTATTGTTCAGTTGCAGGAGTATGAGCTAAACTCCGCTCTTATGCCCTTTGAGAAATGGGCTACTGGAGAAGACTTGTTCGATAGTCTCGACAAAGAACACGACCTTCTGGATAGAGACCTGCGACCTTTCCTAGAAGAGTGTGATCAACTGCAAGCAATTCAAATGATTACCTCTGCCGATGATGCCTGGGGCGGCTTCACAGCCAAATATCTGGAAAGAATGAGAGACGAGCTGGGCAAGACAAGTGCTTGGGTATGGGGACTCGAGGAAGGTGGACGCAAGCCAAGGGTCAGTACGCACATGCACGAGAATCTTGATACACGGACTAATGCCACGCGTGCATGATACAGGNACAAGCAAATCTTACAGGTTGCCAATGTCGCACAGTCAATCTACCAGATCTCGAGCCAGGCGAGCATGTACATTCCGCTCACCACGTTGCCAGATGTACTACCGCCGTACGTCAATTTGAATGGCTCATCCAAATGGCATACCTCCGCACTGCAGCTGGTAGCCATGGAAAGCATGACTTTACCAACTAGACTGCGCCTGAGCCAGCAAGGACGTTCGTCATTTGCTGATATTGAGACATTGTTGAGCAACGATGGCAACCGCAGAATCGCTCAAGTCAATATGAGCATCAAAGACCCGGCCGAGCTTGAGGGCGAAGCAGATGGCCATGCATCACAACACGACAGCAGAATGAATGGTTTCACTAACGGAACACATGGTCATGACGATGCAGAGAGCAAGGACCTCGACATTGACATGCAGCCAAAGACTGCCAACCTGACTGGCGAACGGGGACAACAAAGCCGCCGAACTCACGTATTCAGTCAACTGCAAAGCTTGCGCGGCAAATGGAAGTCAAGCCTTGAAATCGAGGACACGAACCTCGCTTCCCGCGATCGCTTTGGCCATGGTCCCAGGATTGAAAGGTGAGTTTTGAAACATATGGAGATTGTGATGTTGCGACGTCACGGCAGAACACGAGTATGAGGTGCTGACAAAACAATTTACAGTCATCAATCTTCATTGCTTTTCCCTGTCGTCGACAGCTTCCCGCAAGTATTTGCATCGGGCAATACTGTTCAGAAGCTCGCTGTGCACGCGACGCTATCGACGACCACCTCGGTCGCACAAAGAATCCGTGCAGTGGAAAGGATCGCTCGCTCAATAATTGGGATTGACGAACGCGAAGCGCTTTGCGATGGCCTTGTTGGCATCTGTGAGGAATATGAAGATGGATGGGATAGCGACGACGACAGCGACGATGACTCTTAGAATTCAATTCGGCTGAATGCAACAAAAGAGTTCTGCAAGGTACAAATACTTTTGGTGCTTTTGCCGAATCTTGATTTCACTCTTGCCCTGCAGGGTACATGGACAAGGATGACAGCTGATCAACAGGGTAGTGCCTAACCTTGCAGTCACAACTTTTTTTGAATGTGCGAAAGCATTTTTCCTCTCCTTCCTCTTCAAGTCGATGCCTTGGTGGGTCGGCTGGGAGATTGGACGGACGGAAGAAGATGCTAGTTTGGGGCGCTGATCTGGCCATGCAGGCTGCGTTAGCTCTCGTGGAGTGCATATCATGAGTAATTGTATGGGTGGGTGAGCTTCTCAAGACAGCAACACCACGAAAAAAATCATCGCGAGCCCTCAACAAAAATAAACAGTCGCTCGTATATGCTCGGCTGTGAGCTACCATTAGAGATGCATGTTTTGTTTTTGTGTTCTTGTGACGAGCGGAACTTTGTTGTGTACCTGCATACATATTTCCATTTTTACCATGACTTTGCGAGCCAGGCAGCCTCCCAGTGGATGGCGTGAGAAACCAGCTTCTGAGGACAAGCGAAGAGAGCTGGGCGGACAGAACAAAAGTCTGAAAAGCGCTGTCCGAGGGAAACCCGCAGCCTCTTCTTTTTTGTGATTGGTCGATTCAATTGCATTACCATGCGAACCAAACTCTCAAAGACGTGAACAGAGCGTGCTCTGCTCCACTCTTGTCAAAAGAGGGCAAAAGTCCAGAAACTCTACTCATCGCGACTACGAGTGGATTCCTGAGGTCGTAAGCATAGACCCTCTTGCGCGGATGGCGGCAACAACGATTCAGAGAAGAACATGGACGTTGCCAATGCTCGTGCTCTTAAGGCGAGCTCATGGCGTCGGTGGCTTCAATCCTTTGGATGCACCTCGTCGCGAGTTTTAGTAAAGCACGACACATCACATGCGTCCAGCATCGAGCGAAGGATGGCTTGGTCGATGCAACCTCACTGACCAGACGAGAGCGGTGGTGGGCGTGACATCTGCTTGTTCCTCGTATACACGATACAGCGCTGTATAACAATAGTATCTCTTCCGCAAAAGTGTGACCTCGTGATATGATAAGGTATTCAAGGCCCTCTAATCAAGTAGCTCGTACGGGAAGCCACTCAGCTCTCGAGTTTGTGAAGCGATGCAGCACTCGAATAGCCGCGAAGAGCTCTCAGTGGGAATACGATATTCCCAAGCCTTTGTTGAGGGCTCGAAGTCCGATGATGCGACTCCAGAATCCATCAGCACAAGCAAGGTTTTCTCGTTGCAGTGCAAAACAGACATGGCGCACCTGGAGCCTCTTGTCGCGAAGCAGTATCGGCCAAGTTAAGGTTGTGTGGTTCGTTTGTGGCTGTCTCGGTTGTGGACGGCCCTGTCCTCTCCACAAGATCGACGTGATGCCATTTCTATTTTCTGCTTCAGGCTTTCGTTCGTCTTTCTGCCAATTGGCACGCTACTGCAGGTTCATTGTCTTGGGTTATGGAAGCCCATTGCGCCTATCATCCCACCGTTGAGTTTCGTCGAAGCCAAAACGTTCAGTCAACGAGCATACGAAAACGCCTTGTCTGAGAGTGCTTCAACATGCACAACGTCATGTCGTGACGCTCAATGGACCAGCAGGAACCCGATCGAAACACAATGGTAAGGTAAACGCTCTACCAGATTCAGGCTCTGCATGCTGCATATGGTGAATGTTCTGCACAAGGTGCTTGCATCTGGGAGCTTGGTTGGCTGGGGTACGCTTGCATGCATGCAGGTGGATCTCTTGTTCCCTCTAGTCATGGCGTGGCCGCGTGAGTCGGTCCTTGGACGACGAACGAACCTTCGAGCTATCGACTCCGATACGAAAAAAACTCATCTCTGCCAAGCTCAAGGTAGTCGGCTGCTCCGCTCACCTCGTACCAACCATGCGTTTGCCAGCAAGTCAACATACACCCGATCTACTAGTGCTGGGGACCGGCTGATCCTCATCAGTGGCGCACTCCAAATCACGTCAATTGGTAGAGTACCAGACGTGAAGGATGGGGCATCTTGAGCTTGGGCAGTCAACATGCTGGGGAAGGTGAGATATATTAATTGTCCCTTCCTCGCCCTCTAAAGTGTTTTATCATCCCAATCGCTTTTACTAATCCACCCTTTAGAGACTCTCTCGCTACGGTCTCTCTTGGATACTTTCGTTTACACACCAAAAGCAATAATCAATTGACATCGACTTAAATATCTGTAAAAGAATGAAGTCTTTCTCAATCCTCGCAGGCCTTGTTGGTCTTGCCTCTGCCGGAAACTGGAACCAGACATGGACTCAATCCTCATCTGCTTCCTTATCTTCTGCCCTGACCTCCTCGTCTCCCTCGGCCATCAAGCCTACCGGCTGGACTTCTGATTCGAGCTCTTCTGCCTCTATCAAGCCTACCGGCTGGGTTCCTGAGCACAGCTCTTCTTGGGTTCCTTCTTCTTCGGTCGAGCCTAACACCACCTCCACCCTTGTCACATACGTTACTACAACAGTGTGTCCCGCCACGACTGTCGTCAACGGACACACAAGTATCTATACTACTACGAGCACACTGACCGTCACCTCGTGCAAGGGTGGCTGCCACAAGCCCACTCAGGCCCCTTCTTCGTCCTGGGTTTCTTCTTCCACTAAGCCTGCTGAGAACGTCACATCCACCGAGACCGTTTACTACACAACTACTTCGCTGTGCCCCGTTACCACTACCAAGCAGGGTCACACATTCACTTACACAACCACCAGCACTTTCGTTGTGACTAGCTGCAAGGGAGGCTGCCAGAAGCCTACATCTGTTCCTGATGTGACTAAGACTGAGGAAGTCTACACAACTACCACGGTCTGCCCAATCACTGAGACCACTGTCAGCGCTGGCAAGACCTTGACCCAGACATATACCACAACTCTGACCCAAACTCTCACTTCCTGCAAGGGAGGTTGCTCTAAGACTCAACAACCCTCGCAGAGCAGCACTCCTGTTGCTCCCTACCCTATCCACAACGCAACCACTCAGGGCCATGCTGGTCCTTCTGGTGTCGCTCCTTCGGGCTGGGTCCCCGTCCCCGTTCCTTCCGAGAAGACCAAGACCGTCACCGACAAAGTCATCACCACCATCACTACCTGCTCTTCTGGTGAGGTCATCTCGACTGGTGGATCGAAGACCACTTTGACTACCCCTTCAGTTATCACAAGCACTTACACTAGCTACGCTACTGTCACCGCATCTACTCAAGGCCATGTCGTCCCCACTGCTCCCGTGTACAGCAATGGAACCACCCAGTACGTCACCGACGTTACAACAACCTATCTGACTACCTGCCCTGCTGTCAGCTCTTATGTCACCGGTGGCGTTACCAAGACAACGACCTACATGACCGTCTCGACCGCAACTTCAATCATCAAGGTTTCGAAGACTGGCTCAGTTCAGATCCCCGCAACTTCTGCTCCTGAGGCCCCCAAGCCCACCACGATTACAAAGTACAGCACCACTGAGCTCACCGTTTCTTGCAAGGGAATGTGCTTCGGGCAGCCAGGTCGTCACCAGCTCTTACCCCGTTGTTGTCGTCTCGACCCCTGCTTCTTCCCCCTGTCTCGCCTGTCACCAACTCTGCCCCTGGCTCTTCCGGCAAGGTTACTGTCGTCGTTCCCGTTACTCAGTACACTACTACCTGCCCCTACACTACTACTGATGCACACGGCTCGACTTCAGTCTTCATGACAACCTCGATCGTCAGCCACCCTGCCGAGAGCACCGTGATTCCTTCTGCTCCCGCAGAGACCCAGCCTGCATCCTCGCCTGTCGCTCCCGCCCAGTCGAGCAAGCCTGTCGAGTCTGCTCCCGTTGAAAGCTCCAAGCCCGTCGAGTCTGCCCCCGTCCAGAGCACCAAGCCTGTCGAGTCTGCTCCCGTTCAGAGCAGCATGCCCGTCGAATCTGTCCCTGCTCAGAGCAGCAAGCCCGCATCGTCGCCTGCCGCTCCTGTTGAGTCGAGCCCTGTTGAGTCTGCTCCTGTCCAAAGCAGCAAGCCCGTCGAGTCCGCCCCTGCTACCACTCCTGCAACCACTTCCGCTGCCAGCTCGTCTGTCAAGCCCACTGGCAACGTTGTCACCCAGATCAGCGATGGTCAGATCCAAGCTCCTGGCCCTTCGTCTGCTCCCACTGCCCCCGCCAGCTCTGGATCCGCTGCTTCTTCAGTCCACTCTGTCTTGAGCAGCTCTGTTCACGCCAACGCCCCTAGCAGCACTAGCGGCTCTGTCGCCTCTGCTACCGTCTCGACCCCTGCTCAGTACACTGGTGCTGCCAGCAAGACCAACGCAAGCTTCATGGCCGCCGTCGCCGCTATGGCTGCCATCTTCTTCTTTTAGATGCTGGGTTAACCCGCTCTAATCCCTTGCTCTTTCCTTTCTCCTTCACTTCTTGTGTAAACCCCCTTATTATTCTCTTTCTTTCTACACCTTTTTTGATCCCCTCCATGACCAAAAGACTATGGAGGACATGAAATCATGATGACCTTTTTACCTTAATGATCTCTAGCTAGGTGGCTTCACACCTTTTTATATCGCTTGGGTTGTTGTATCTGGCGAAATAGCTGTACACTCCTTTCTATCCATGAAGACAAGAAAACAAACGTATATAAACTCACAACCAAAATACAAATCACATTAGAACAATCTCAAAGACCGTCGGCATTCCCTCATTGAATCCTGCTAGCATGCGTTCAGACGCCTTTGGACTATGTGGTGTTGTTGTTTGGATTGTCTGGGCGAAGGGTAATCATCAGACTCCTTGGTCGACTCAAAACATATCACTTCGTGCATCGTCCTAATTTTCAATACCTATCATCTATGTTTGCTCACCTACCCAGGCTACTCTTGCACACTTGTCTAATTGCATTGTCATGCAAACTGGTTAAGATTCGAATGACAGCACTGGGGGCACAAGATCCCGGTAACCCCTTTTTATATCTCATGTGCACAAGCTTGTCCATAAACGACTGTAAAAATGCACGAAAGCTTCCAGAAGAGAGCTGATGCCAGTGAGAGCCCGCTAACTGCAAAGTCTCTCCGGGAACGTCTCTGGCGTAAATCAGTTGTGCATTATCATAGTCGCAAAAGAAGGTGCCTCGCTGCGAAAAAGGCATGCAGGACGACCTCGACATCAGACAGAGAAGGAGCTTCGGCAAAGCACACGACGGTTCTAGTAAGAGAACATCAATGGTAGCAGCTTCCAAGGTTATCGGAGGCATTCGAGCTTTCACTTTGTTTGTTTGCCCCCTTTCAAACTTCTTCCAGTCATCACTTCCTTTGCGGCCAGATCTTTTTGCTACATCAAACCTCATCATTCTTTCACATCCGTCATAATACCCAGATCTCTTTACCTGTACTGACACCATGGCGCCAAACACGCATCAGTCCGTGGAGGACCTAGTGTCTGCGCAGGACTAGTTGTGCGCCATGGCCAGCCAATTCGCAGCTCTGGCCGGTCTAGGTGACCACTCCGACCCCGAACTTCAGAGATCTTTGGCGGTTCGGATGACCGACGCAATCAAAGATGAATTCATCCAACACGGCGCCATCCAGCCAAATCATCCACCGACAATCTGGCAGGAGTAATTCAACCCGTCAAAATCTGGCCTCCCACCACCATGGATCCTGAGAGTCCTGAGTATCAACGGTACATGGCAGAGTTCATGCGCCAGTCCATACCAATGGTTGAGCGCTGGGATCAGCCCCGAGATGACCCTACCCTCTCGCTGGTTCTGCTGTAGGAGCAGCTCCTTCAACCACCCCCGCCGGTCCCACCAAACCCGCCTCTCTCACCAAACCTGCCGCAACCACCAACTCCGCCTCTCCTATCGAGCCTACCCCTGATACCGCTCCTAATGCTCTTACAGCACAGCAGAATCAGGAAATCCAACGGCAGCCTGAGCAAGAGCAGCAGCAGCCCTTGCGGGTCCCGGATGACTTTGTCATCAGCCACAGGGGAAATGCTTTCATCAATGGCTTCAACATCGTCCCTACTAGAGCCGTCGTTCCTGGCACCCCAGCATACAACAATTACATGAGGTCTTCGAGAAATGCCCTGACTAGACTCGTCAGAATGGAAGAATACTCTACCACAGCGAAACGCTTCTCAGACTCCTCCAAGCACTCATCAGCAGCAGCAATGACCCTTCCAGGTCCCGGATGACTTTGTGTTGAGTTGCAAGCGGCTTCATCGCCAGGCTCAGAGTCTGCGCCCCTCCAACCATCCCTGCCGGCACCCCACAATACGACAATCACGAGGGGGAGTGAAAGATGCCCTGACCAGACTCGCCAAAGGGGATCAATACGCACTCGGTGAATACAATCGACTACAGGCGTAGCACAGCTGGAGGACGCCGGGCATGCAGTACCTCAACACTTGATCAATGGAACAGTGGCCGCCCACAACCACTTCGTCAACGCACAGGACGAGGCTGCTCAGACTATTGCAGTAAACAACAGGAATCGTCAGGCTCGGAGCAATGGCCTGCAGCAGGGCACCTCGCAAATCTCAAGTATCCATCAGCAACAGCAACAGACGGCTCCTATCAAACCCGTGGTTAGCGCTGCTCAATCCTCGAACTCCGAGGAAGACGACAACGCAGAAAAAGGCCCGGGTCCAGCTCCTTCCCCATCAGATGGTTCGGTTCAGAATGCAGAAGATGCAAAAGCATCAGAGGATGAGAAGGTCTTGGCCTCCCTGTGTACCAGAGTAAGTAATGCATATAGCTATAGAAATGCACAATAGTGATAGGGAAAAGATAGTATCCACTGAGAGGTAACAAGTTGTTAACTCTCTGTGGACACACCTCTACTTCTCCGAACAATTGTACCTTTCTATAGTCTACATTTTGTTGTCGGTTGCAATCGGAGTACGGTGGAAGTTACAGTCCTTAGTACACGAGGAGGGAAAGAAGATGAGGGCGTCGATCTCCCCAATCAAACTTCAAAGTCTGGAGAGGAAGAGCTTGAAGGGGAAGGTATCTTGCATACCATAATATGATATCCTGGAACCGCCTGAAGTTCAAACCCGGCTTTGTCAGAAGAGTTTCGCAGTCAGCTGCATGAAGAACATGCTCAAAACATGGACTGCTAGGGGCAGAAGAAGGGGCATGGAGGACGTAGAATAGAGTACATCCATTGGGAAGTCGCTGGGATGAGCGAATAGGGACCTTCGTTCGTCCCTCCCCGTTTGCAACGCACTCAACGAGTATGGCTATAAAAATGCACAATAGTATCAGAGAAAGGGTAGTGTCAACAGAGAGGCGATCTCTTAGCAGCTCTCTTTGGCCAATCTTTGTTTTAGAATAGAACTGTGCATTTTTACAGTGTGTAATCTACTCACTGCTGTAGTCGGAGTACAGTGGAGGCTCCTTGGTCGAGCCTTCACTTTGTTTTTGTTGTACATTACACGTTCCGAGTCGCTCTTCCAGCACGAAGTAACCCCATTTTCCGCTCTCCAGTTTCACTCGTCACATCAAATCTCTTTCTTCGCTTTGACTCGACACAGCGTCCAAGTTTTGTTGCCTCTGCTGAAAGCATAGCGCCAGATACGCACTCATGGAGTCTGCTCAGGATCAGCTGTGCACTTTAGCAGCGCAGTTCGCAAGTCTGGTCGGTCTAGGCGACCATTCGGATCTTGAGCTTCAGAGAAATCTGGCAATCTGCACGGCTGACGCTTTGAAACGAGAGCTAGTCCGACGCGGCGCAATCCAGCCTGATCATCCACCTACCATCTGGGAAGGAGGCCACGAACTCGACTCACTGGAACAACCAGCCATCAACACACTGAATCCGGCTACTGTTGAGAATGACGAGGTTATGCATGACCGCCCGGACGTTGATGAAGAAGATGTCGATATGTCTGAGAATGCAGATCAAATCTACGTGCGTGGGTTGTCTCAGGAGTCCTTTGCCATCGAGCTGCACAAGCGTATCTTGGACGCGTTTGAAGACAACAACGACAGGACAGTCAACCCTCAGTTCAAGGCCACACTTCCGATGGTCAAGGACTTAGGACAGTTGATAGTCAAGGCGCTGATAACATACTGGGACAAGGAACTTCGCCAGGCCGAATCGGCTGTGGCTGCCGCAGGTGAATNNCCGCCTCAGACGCTGAGCCTGGCAGGGTACTGTCACGAACCTACCTTCAAGGTGGCCGATCTCAATGGTACTGTGAAGAGCATCAAGGGCATTGTGCCGGACCAAAGAGACATGGCATACGCGAGACAAGGTATGAAGTCCTGGGTCTGGCCACTCATCGAAAAGTACTGCATCAACACCGAGCACAGCATGGAAGTGGAGATTGGGAACGAAGAGCTCATATACATGGCGCTGGGTGAAAAATTCCCCAAGGGATATGGAGACTACAGACTTACCCAGCAGGACATTGAGTCTCACGGCTTGCTCTATGAACGCCCTGAACAGGACGGCATCAACAAAGGTTATTCCGCCAGCAGATGGCGTAGCCGCCGCAGAAGCTACTACAAGTGCCTGGCATGGTTACGCGAGCAAGGTCACAGCTGGTTGTTCATGGTCAATGTCAAGAACCTGGACTCCACCTTTGGCAAGATCAGTGATCCGGAAGTGACCTTGCGACCTTGGATCGAGTTGTTTGGCTCGCTGCCGGCCGAAATGAGTTCTCGTGCCTTCAGCCGAGCTAAGGGATATTACTCTGGGCGCCGCGAGATGCTTTTGTTCGGGAACATCCCGCAAGCTGAACGTGACTCCTGGCACGACTTCCGTGTGATTTGGGTAGGTGATGCTGACCTCTTTGAGACCGATTTTGCTAACCGCCATTTAGNNAAATACCTTACCGAGGAGGTGGAATTCCACGCAGACACCAGCCATACACAGGGTATCAAGAGACAACCCGTTGAAGAGCTCGCCAACAACGAAGTTACTTTGAAATATGGCTATCGCGGATTCCGAAACGACAATTACTCTTGGGCAATCACGATCAGGGATGATGAAAATGGCCTACCAAGAGCATTCTCAACAGTGCCTATCAAGTCAGGCGCGTTCCTCGGCTTTCTACCAGGTTACTGTCGCTTCAATCATGAGCTAGATGACCGCCAGAGTGGAGAAATGAAGGAATTCCTCGAATCGGCTTGGCAAGGGCTTTTCTTCGAGTCTGAGCACCGTTCCGGCCTTCTCGGTTATGCGGAAACTACAGACTTTGGCGCTGACGGCAATGTCATCGGTGGTTGGGAGCAGTTCACTGACGATCTGNGTACGGACTCGATGCCCTGGTGCATCGTGGCGTTCGCATACCGTGATATCCCTGCTCTGACACCCCTGGTATTCTGGAATCATCTCAGACATGGATGGCAGAAAAGGGGTACCCGATAAAGCTTTGCAGACCCTCGCGCGAGGGCTGCATCAATGACACCCTCAAGACTTTGAAGGTTGGGAGGGAAAAGACGGACATAGGGATATATCCTGCAAGTTAGAGAGGAATTCAGAACAACATTGCTGAGTCAACACTCTCAGTGGACGTAGACATGATCCATCAACTGTCAAACTGCACAAACTCATCCAACTCAAAGATGTGCCCAGAGAGAGCTTCTGGAAACAGGCATCCCCAAGGGGCATGAGTAGAAACATCAGCTATCACAATGCATAATCGTATCCAGAGTGATGAGATGTCCAAAGAGAGCCCATAAGATCAGAAAAGTTTCGTTGCAAGATTTTGGGCTTTCATTTTACGCTCAAGGGATGAAGAGGAACATGGTTAGGGCTCAGAATTGCCCATTCTGTTATCTTCAAAGACGCGCACAATCAATGTTAAACATCCTGGCGAGTGCTTGTTGTGTTTGCGATCTTGAGAGCCTCCATCGAAGTATTTTGTGCACTCCATCTTAGCTCCCACTTCAACACACAGCCAGCCAAGTCAAAGAGGTATGTCACACTCTCGTAGCGCACAGGCGAGTTTTGAGGAGTCAGCTTTCTCTCACGATCTCATGCTCCTTCATCACACCCTCACTCTTTGTGTCACACTCTCTCTATGTTTTCTGACAGTGCCCATAGCCATCAATGAACAATCAACAGCGTCCATTACCACCACACCGCCGCATCGCCCAGATGCCTGCCAACCCTCCCACTGCCGCCAGTCATGACGATGCCGGCCCGCGCGCGCGGCCGGTGTCCTGGCAGACCATCAACCCCCTGCTATTCCCGCAGAGGTTGTGGATGCTATCAAGCCGGCCGACAACAACTCAGTGGAGCAGTTCAACGAGCAACTCGATGCACTGAGCCCAGAGAGTCGTCATGAGCTTGACGCATTCATCCGTGAGGTTTACCCTCTCGCGACTGCCCGCGGTGCCATGAACGAAGTCAAAAGACAGTAAGTCAAGTATCAAGGCAGCTACAGACTGTGGTTACTGATTGTGCTTAGGCTTATGGAAAACTTCAAACCCTCCACCGACGACGATGCACAGGAAGACGACTCGGCCAGTGTGCCCATCGAACAAGCGATCGAGTTCTTTGGGCCAGTACAGCCTTATTTCGAGGATATGATGAAGCTCATGAGAGTTACCTCCCCTGCCGATGACCCAAGCGATCGCCATGCAGCGCCTCTTCGAGAGCACGACCTTCCAGCGCTGATCGAGCTGGAACAACTCCATCTGTTATTTGCCCATCTTGATCACATTAAGGAGAGAGCAGCTCGTCTGCTTCGTCCAGAGCGAAGAGGAGGGTGTCGTCGAAGCTCATGTTGGCCTTGTTCAGCGTTTCGGCCACTTGGTGTGCCGATGAGGATGTGAGTCTGCTGGGAAAGCAGCAACTTTGCGGCAGCATCGGTGTTGACCAACCACCGACTGCGCACAGATCTGTGATTTCCAGGACAAGGCTTTGGGCAGGAATTCTGCTTCACGCACCATGTCACGCGTGGCGAGAGGAGCCACTGCTGCCAAGTTGCGCTTGACAGAGGCGAGCATCTCTTGTGCGCTTCGGATGAGTTGGAGAGCCAGAAGGAGTGATTTTCCACTGCCGATTGGACCCATGATGAGCCAGTCCTCTTGGGTTGCTCAGTGGCTCGGCGACATCAAGTACATGCTGCACTCTGTCTTCCCCGATTTGGTCCCTCGCCCGAGAGTTTCATGATCATCTTCTGCCGCACCAAGAAGCACGCCAGAAAGATCTACACCCAACTCCTTGGCTTGTTCAATCTCAGCACCGCCAACAACATGGTCTTTGAATGTCATGGCGACATGTACGACAATGAACGCAAGGGCGCAATTGCCGGTTTCTCCGCACCCAACGGCACGATCGTTGTGGCCACTCACCTCGTCTCAATCGGCCTCAACTTGCCAAGGGTCAAGCAAGCCCTCAATCCTGCGTCTTCGGTGCTGCCCGAGGGCGTCTCGAACAACTTCAACTTGCGATCGGGCTCGATGGCTATGATCTCCCGGGCCATCTTTATATGTCCTGGACGGAGGCTCTCGTCGTGGAAGCGGAAGTTGCGAGGGTTGCCATGAAATACATGAGCTGTGGGTGTGATTTCCACGATGCCGAGCAAATGCATGTGTACACCTACCTGGTGTCGCTGAGGCACGGCATTGTGGAGTCTTCGGCGGACCTCCGCAAGTTTGGTTGGACTGATAGGGGTATGGTCACCGACACGAGGGCCTTGCTCATCCACAAGCTCGCGGATAGTCTTCAGAGGGTTGTCGTCGGCGTCAGTGTTGACACTAGATGTATTCCTGATGGTATTCGGCTTGTCCTCTCTCCCCGTGTACTAAAGTATGTAACGCGTGTACCTGTAGAACTACAGAATAACATAAGAAAACAAGATAGTAGCCATTGAGAGGCAACAACTTGTCGACTCTCTGTGGATACGCTCTGTTTCTGATAACAATTGTGCCTTTTATAGTCTAGATCTTGCTCTGAACTATAGTCGGAGTACGGAGAAGTTACAGACTTTGGTACATGGGGAGATCGGAACTGTGCGTGCTTACAGCCTGTCCTCCAATTAGTGTTTAAGATATTCAAACTTGTGCTTGGTACTTATAAGATTGGCTTGAATAGCGGTCTCAACGTCGTCATTATCGTTGATCTCAACCACAAACAAGCGCCCCTTGCGCAAGGGGAGCGCTGATGACAGGCATCAACAACACCCTCAAGACTGACTTTGAAGGTTGAGAGGAAAAAGACAAACATGGGGACAACCCCTGCAAGGTAGAGAGAGGAATCCAGAATAACATCCTCCCGTATACTAAAGTGTATGATGCGTATGGCTGTAGAAATGCACAATAGTAACAGGAAATAAGACAGTATCCACTGAGAAACAACCATTTGTCGACTCTCTGTGCACACGCCTCTACTCCCGAAAACCATTATGCCTTTCTATAGTCTATGTTCTGCTCTTTGCTACAGGCGGAGTATGTTGGAGTTAAAGAATTTAGTACATGGGGAGGATCGCTGAGATGGGCGATTCTGAACCTTCTCTCATTCTTTTACAAGATTAGACGGCATTTCGTCGTCGAAAGGTAGATTGTCGACTTTCCAATCAGAACAAAAGTGTGTTGTTGTAAGGAAAAAGCGGTTTGGGGGTATATAACAAGACTAACAGACATGTAGTGCGAAGAAACCAAGCTGAGGGGTATAATCAAAAGAAAGCAGAAGAAGAAAAAACGCCATGTTATGCAAGGTACCAACCTCTAGCCACCCAAACTCCTTGCTCTTTCTGAATTATATGTGTATGATCATCACCGTTTGAAGATGGAAATGAAACTCTTCCTCTTGGCCACCTTGGGACTGATGGGAGATACGCTCTGTGGTATAGGCGGTGGTTTGGGTATGGGAGAACTTGCTGAGGCAGGACGAGGAGAGCCAGATACGTTTTTGAGTATGCCATTCAAGTTGCTCTTACGCTTGTCTTCGCCGTTTGGTGTTCCAATCGGTGTAGGAGGCAGTTCTCTGTTTGGTGGTGGCGGCTTCTCCCTTTCCTCAAGTACGGGAGATGTTGCAGTGGCGACGAATGCAGGCCCCGGATGGGACGTCAATGATACAGCGGACTGTGATAGGTTCTGACTGGGTTGGCGAGAGTGGCTGGTAGTGGGGAGGTGTGTGTTTGCGACTTGTGGAAGTGCCGAAGGAACGTCGTCGGTGTTTCTGACGGAAGGCTTCTTCGCATGAACCGACCTCCGTGATCCTCTGGTCCAGGCACGCTTGATGGCGTTTGCAGCCGTCACATCGGAGTCTATGCTGCTCTTCTCGATACGCTCAATCTCTCCAAAGACGGTGGTACCGTTGATGGCGAGGTTCTCTTCCGCAACAGGCTGGAACCGAAGGATGCCTCTTTCAGGTGGGACAGCAAGGATGTCTGCCATGAAGGATTGGATGAGGGCCGAGTTGCGCTTGTTGGTGACAGGCTGTAATTGCGAGGGGAGAGCGGTGATGGTGAGGATGTATGCGGGTTCGAAAGAGCCGGCGAGCAGCAAGCAGGCAGAGTGCTCGACATTAACCATGATGCTGCTCTCGGGGCGTGAATAGCGCTGGCTAAGATTGTACGACATGTCGGTGACGAGGGTGAATTCATCCTTGACCTGTTTCCCCTTGCATTAGTCGGCGACCCTCGCGACAGCCACGTGCACACGACAACATACAATGACATTGGTACGCAGCTCGGCCACGACCGGAGAGTCCTTCTCAATTCTCTCACGCACACTGCCCAATCCATTGCCTTTGTATTGAAACTGCTCTTCGTAGTAGTTTGTCCTCCTCTTTGATTCCTCGCTCGAGTATGCACCGCCGTCTGGACCATCCTTGTCGCCAGACATGCCGAACGACAATTCAGAGCTGATGTTGCGCGAACGATTGCCTCCTCCTCCAACCAGGTTCAGATATGCAGCTTCGATCTCTGCTGGGTCCCTTTCGTCGCCGGATCCGTCGTCATCCCGCGTGCGGGCAAGCTGCTCTCCAGTCTTTTGAGGAAGCAATGAGTAGACACCGCTCCTGTACGTCTCCCTCCGAGGCAATGCTCCGCCAGTTGTGGACATTGATCTGCGGTCTTGTTCTCCTAGTGCGGGCGAGTCTGGGTAAGGATAGAATGTTTGCCGGGCAGAGGCGCGCTTAAACGAGAGAGGCCGTTCCAAAAGCATTTTGGTACCTTGTGTGCGGTGCTAGATGCACCTTCCCGGATCTGCGTGCAACTGCGACACCCTAAATGGTCGAATGTGTGACAAAGACTGTGTAGATTTTGGTGACAAATAACGAGGTCGAGGGCACTAGAGAGAAAAGGAATGGATGTGGCAGAACGAAAGCGTCCGACCGACAGCGACCAGGGACCAAGCCAACATGTAGACAAGTTCTCTGGGCAGGGAACAGACAAGAGGGCTTCTGATGGAGGGACTTGGACCTGAACTTAGTAGGACTCACCAGCTCAAGGCTCAAACGCCGTTGTGTGGGCACCAGCACGGATTGGGAGGAGAAAACGTTGAAAACTAGCCATGTGCTATCAAGCGCCACTCGAAGCCTGTCGCCTTTGCTGTTGTTGAAACGCACAAATCAGATCAGACGGCCTCACCGTGATTGCTTGCTTGCTGAGAGCTGAAAGATAATCCTTTTGAAGGCTAATCCGCCGTCGAGGTACAGAGGTCAACGCTGGTTGGTCTTTTGGCAAGGGGACGACTTCGGATTTCCCACAAGGCGGGACCGGGTCCGCCCGATTTGGTTAGTCGCCAGATCGGACCCGGCGATAGGCCCCCGACGGCAACGATTGCCTGCCTTGGCCTCTCTCCGAGACCGACGAAACCGTTGCCATCTGCCATTTGTGTAATCGTAACCGAGATTTGATCCAAGTCATGAGCCTCAATCTGAAGACATCTTGCCTTGTTCAACTGCAAACAGATCTCAAATCTTGTCGATACCACAGTTATAATTAAGCAGCGCCTATCGTAGAAGCATTGTCAGCATAGGCCATCGCGACGAATCCAGTTACCGGCATTGACCCGCATTAAATCCGAAACGACTCTTGCTGTTTCAAGACCACTCCTCGACTTCACTCTGTTGCACTGAGTACCGTACCATCCAGAGCAGAATTCAGTGGCATCACAAGACTTCATGTGTTACACTGAATTTCAAAAGTCAAAGAGTGGTCCAAGACCCTTAAAATCGAGGATGTGCTAGTTCTTTGCAGGGACCCAGCTGTGAGATTATGAATCGTGGAGATCATGCATCATCACAAGCTACGCAACCAACAGCAGTCGAAGATCGAACAGATCAACAAAGACAGAGCGCCTTGAAGCTCAGGATCTCTTTGACGATTTGTATCTCCATCGTTCTCGTGTAAAGATGATCTATTGACGCTTTACTACGTACATCTTGTCATGACATAATGGTTCCTGAAGTATGACGAACTCGACAATCCGTCGCAACAGCATTGGCGAGTTCGTATGAATATAAGAGAGCTGGGTCTAAATAATACTGCTTCTTCAATCAACTTACAATTTCATCAATCTTTTCGAAACTTACACCACTTTCACACGCAACACACACAATGGACGGTGACAGCTCAGCAAAGACCATGGACAAGGGTGCCTCCGCTGCCTTGAGAAACGACGAGTTTGGAAACAGCGCTGTTCACGAGGACGCTGTTCCTAGAGGCGAGCCTGCAGGCGAGAAGACCACAGGCACCGGCACCTCTGCCTTCAGCGCAGACGGCGCAATTGGCAAGCAGTTTACTGGTATGTCTACTACCACTGAAAAGCATAGATCAATGGCTAACCAAACACTAGCTGGCGGCAACATCGGACAGATCGGCGAGAAGGTCGGTGGACCATTCTCATCGCAGGGTGCAATTGGAAAGCAGTTCACCACCGAGGGATCAATCGGCGGTACTGTCCAGCAAAACCTGGGCAGCGGCGAGAACAACACCTTCCAGAAGTAAAAATCGAGAGGGTTTTTACGAAGTATGCCGATATGAACATGGCATTGTACAATAGTTAGCCACGTCTTGAGTGGCATAATGAACAAATATATCCCTTGATGAGAGATAAAGGTCGTGATGCATGTGAAATCAGAAGGCGGAGAAGGGCGTCATGAGCCAAACAGTGCAAACAGAGTGTGCCCTTGTTTCCATCTTCGTTCAGCGCCAAAACAATTCGGTCTTAAAACATGCCAGACGCAGACACGTTACCTACAGATCAAGACGACGAGTACAAGTCGAGCGAAGACGATGACTTCAATCCAGATGAGATAGACGCGCCACAAGATGAGGACTTGTCCTCGGACGAAGATGAAGCGCCGCAACCAAAGAAAGCCTCCAAGAAGCGAAAGAAGGCTCAACAGGATGACGAAGAGCTGGACTCTGGAGATGAAGCGACAATAACGGAACTCAAAAAGGCTAAAAAAGCAAAAGCAGACGATGAGGACAGCGGTGGTGAAGGAGGTCTGATCAAGACGCGAGCGCAAAGAAAAGCAGAGTACGTCTGATGGTCGCCTTACTGTAGGCATACAGCTAACGTATGTCGCAGGAAGCAAGAGCGTCAAGAGTACCAAAAAGCCAACACCGATAATGTCACCGTCGATGTCGATGCCCTATGGGCTTCCATGACCGCCAAACCTATCGGACGACCGTCGCGAGAACAACCGAACCTCGAAGAAAATGTCCCTGAGAAAGATGGCGCGCCCGAAAAGACCGACAAGACAGCTACACAGGACGGCGAAGATGCCCATGGCATGATTACCATCAAGCGGTCCTACGACTTCGCTGGCCAAAAAGTGACCGAAGAGAAGCGTGTACACAAGGATTCGGCTGAAGCGAAGCTCTTCCTCGCAAACAACGACCCTGCGAAACAGACCAAACCAGATTTACCCACACCAAAAGACGATCAGCCCGCCTTGCGCCGCCCTCTACGACGCGCCTCAAAATTCGAGCCTAATCCTACCGGCGAAGTCAAAGGTCTACCACCAGAGCGCCAAAGACTGCGCACTCCTTCTCGAGCCGATGTCCTGGCGCAACAAAAGAGATTGGAAGAAGAGGCCAAAACAGGCAAGGCTGTCAAACTCAACACCGTCCAAAAGTCGGCCATCGACTGGGCTGCCCATGTGGATCAAGAAGGACTCAAAGACGAGTTGGACGAGTACGGCCGAAGTAAACAGGGCTACATTGGCAAAATGGACTTTNTGCGTGGAGTGCACGGCAAGAAAGAGGAGGAAGAACGTAAGGCTCGTATGGCCCAGTCTTCTGCATGAGGATGAATTATGATACCCAAACCTGTGGTTATTGCCCAATTTTTCTGCTTTATGACTACCCATATTTCTTGACTGCTTCACGATCAACAGGACTGTTTAATTTCCCAAGTTTCATATATCACAGGGCGTCGGTCACCCGAAGATGGAAAGAAAGAGAACGAAAAAGAAATAAAAGGAAAAAAGCGATCATCAATGGATTCGGACACCGCAGAAGCCTTGGCTGATGGCCTGACAGAGTACCAGCCACATCCTTGACTCACTGATGGACACAAGAGTTGGTATAAAGGATGGTCTTGCCGATTTGTTTGAAGGAGACATCCTCCCTGCACATTTCTAGCCAATTCAATTACAATGGCGCAGCGAATCAACCTCAGCGACGATGGCGCAAGCTTCATTGCCTTGGATTCCATCCCAGAAGACCTCAAGAAATACGGCACAGATGCCTTTGATACCCTCTTCAATCTACATCCTGAACAACGAGGCAAAATTCAGATGCCAGTTGGCGAATTGGTGTCACCTCGCTGGCACAAAAGCTACCTCAATACCCCAACCTACGACCCAGCATTGCACTTCAGCTACATGTTCTCAGGCCAAGACAATTCAGGCATCCACGACCCTCTTCCAGACGCCTTCTTGCCTTTTCTGGAGTACGTCAACCGAGACAATGCTGGATACAACCAGGTGGTGATCAATTGGTACAAGGACGGAAAAGACTATACAGCGCAACATAGTGATTGCGAAGAGGGCATGGAGGAAGACGCAGACATTGTGATCATTTCGCTGGGCGATGAGCGAGTGTTCAAGATCCGACCAAAACAATCGCTGCATGCAGAGGATCTCAAAGTCCCTTGCCCTCATGGATCTGTTCTGACCATGGGTGGTCATACACAAAAGTCCTTCCGTCATGGAGTTCCCAAGTCTGTTTCCAAGGAACCTCGCATCAGCATCACGTTTCGGAAATTCAAGAAACAGCAATGAACGGTCTTGATTGCAGTCATGCATGAAATCTATGTATGCATTCAGAGTCGTATTTGAGGTTCATAGTTTGTATGATAGAAAGGATTTCGCATTCGGTTAAAACAAAGATCTCTACATAAGCATCAAAAGAACATTTCGACACAGAAACCTCGCAAGACATTAAGTAGTGCGTGAGCACCAACACTGTAGACCAAATCAAAGCAGACAAAACAATCTGTAAACGCCTCTATGCCGAATCGCTGTTCGCTTTTATTCCCAATCTATGAATCATGAAGGAGTGTCGTGAAAAGTATGATAGTTGTGTCGGTACAACTCGCTCGATCAAGCCAAGTTGAAAGAGCAGACAGAGGAAAGAGTTTAGTGACCTGAAGGCTTAGCATAGCCGGAAGGCTTGACCCAACCAGTAGGCTTGGCCATACCGCTGGCAGAGCCAGTGTGAGACCAGCTGAGGGTGGAACCGGGCTGGATGGGAGTGTTGGTGGCAGGGGCACCGCTCTTGGTTGCATCGCCGCCATACACGGTCACGTAAGAGACCACAGTCTCGTAGACAGTTTCAGGACCGGGGCAAGTGCCAGAAGCCTGTCCAGTAACAGTGTTACCAGGGTAGGTAGTAGCAGAAGCCTGGATCGAGGTGGGCTCAGTAGAGCTGGGATAGATGGTCTCGCAGCTTGTAGTGACGGTCTGGTATGTTGTTGTCAGGTAAGTCACGGTGAGCCAGGTGCTGAAGAACGTGGTCTCGCTGTTGGACATGACAGGAGTCGAGCAAGGGACGAAAGAAGTGATGGTGGAAGTGACCTCAACAGGAATGGTGTAAGTCTTAGTGACCGTGCTTCCATCTGTAGCAGTGCTTGTAGGCTTGACAATAACCGAAGAGCTGGTAGGAGGGTTGACGGAGCCAGTTCCAATTGGGCCAGTTCCAACCGCACCAGTCATGGTGTTTACGGAGCCAGTAGGTCCGTAGAGGTAAGTAGAGTCAATGGGGAAAGGTGCAGTGTGCGAGGCGGCAGCGGTGAAAGGGTTGTATCCAAGACAGGATGCGTATTCAGAGGCGCAAGTAGACATGTTGGCCTCATACTTGGTACGGCAAGCATTGTAGGCGGCGTCACAGTCAGAGACCGAGCGCTTCTCGAACTGGAATTTGCCAGGGAGTGCGGAAGCAGTTCCCAGCAGTGCGACAGCAGCGAAAGTGGTGGTGAAGTGCATCTTGTTTAGATATCGATGTTCGGCTCAGGGTTTGATGTTGCTGGTGTGATTGAGTTTTGGGTATGGTGAGAACGAAGAATATCCAGCTAGAAGCGAATGTGTTATCAAGCAGAGGATGATCAGAATGAAATTGTTGTGGATAGAAAAAAGAGATTTTTCGAGGCGCCCTCACCGCAACTAATATACTAGTCAGTTGTGAGGGCGACCTACCAATACAGATCGCGTTGAGATTGAGTTCTACGAATATAGCATCAACAGCTAGGCCGTAATGCTACCTCACCGCATCACGGTCCTTACCAATCCTTTGCGAGGTGTGGTATAGTTCGGAGGTGTCAAATTAGAGTCATGTTGCGCCACGCTTGCCACGATACGAAGCCAGAAGTACTGCAGAGGCTCATCATGGTAGGCACGGGCATGGCCGAAAAAGGTGGCTGCTCTGAAAGATGTAGGTCAAAACCCTGGAAGAACTCTGGAAATTTCTATCTTTAGGTCAAAATCTCGCTTGGCACGCGCGAGATCCAAACGGAGTTACATTCGCGACGTGCTGACTGGCTCGTATCCTCAACAATGTGAGAAGGTGCCTTGCAGTCAGGTGTCATCCTGCATGTATCGATGTAAAACTTTGCATCGCCCACCGGACACGCCGTATACCACTCTCTACTTCTGTACGTGTAAGATTTTGGCATCTCACCTTACAAACCAGCGGACCGTTTTGGCAAGAGGTAACAACGGCAGCTTGGATGGGAATCTCGGTGAATCAGCTCCCGAATATGGGATCGCCTTCGGCGACCGAAACAAGAAATGCGATGGCTGTCATCGTGCTTTCAGAATGCCCTCACGGTGGCTGCCACTAGATTGATCCTTCAGTAAACACGATCGGGCGAGCCGCAAGCGTAGATACAAGCGCAATCCACAAGCGAGTGGGCAGCCCTTGCGAGCGTTATCATGATGCGATCGAGGCTAGTCACGATGGCGCTGAGGATTTGGTCAGGTTGGTGGCCGAGTCTTGGTCTGGATGGAAGGAGAGCCTGAATTCAGGTCAACTGCAATTCTTGCTGAGATAAGATGGTCACCCTGTCTGGTGCTATCGGCATCGTCATCCCGCAGGCATACTGACATCTTCCCTCGAATCACAGCATCCTGGATATCTACCAACCTTCAGTAACTACACCAAGACTTTGCACTGCCCTGCGGCATATATCGAAAATCCCGCAAGACTTTGCATATTTGAGGAGGAGGAATTCCACAACTTGAACCTTTTCTCCTTTCTGCGATCTTCTGATTTCCGTGGTTTACAGTTCCGGATCGACTGCTCATCCCCTTCGCTCTTCTAGTCTCAAGCATTCCACGTGCGTGGGTGAAGCTTGTCAAGATCGGAATTCAAGCAACCTCACACATATGTATTTACCAACCGACTGCAAGGCTAAGAGTCTTCGCATAACTTCTCCACACCAATGCACGCCGAGTGATATACTCGGTTATCGGCCAACTTCAGTCTGGGCTTGGTCTTGTCATCGCTACTATCGCCTTCCTTCGCGGTCGTTAAGTCAGCTCACAGCCATTACGTATCACGTATCTCCCCATGGAGTTGGCACGTGTATTATCACCCCGGGTTGCCGTCGATGGCGAAAGCAAAAGCAAAACTCCGCGGGCTCGGACTTGGCCTTGGCGTCCACAGGGTCTTGGACACTCTTGGACAATATCCCACCGATATCTTTCTATCACCACAAGCGATACCACCTTTGATCCACCTGTAGTCTGCCAACAAGGCCTAGTCACACATCTCTCTAGATCATGCTAGCTGTGATGCAGGCTCGATTACCCACTGTCTGGATAGCGACAGATGACGAACAGGTAGGTCAATGACAGATGCCAAGACAGTTTCTTGTGTTTCTTGGTGCCATGCAACATGGTTCCAGCCATGCGACACCTTATTGGACATTGAGTCAAACCCCNNTCGACAATAGTTACAACTTCCAAGGCCATCCTGAGGAAGAGAACCAGAAAAGGATGATGGCGATGCCTCCAACGTGGGTACCATTGTACGTGTCGTTACTTGGCAGCATAAACANTCTAGAGGAATGATAAGGGTGCCAAGGGTGGAAGTCCGCCCTCCGCTGGAGCAGACACACGAGCAGGCTACATATAAGGCATGCAAGGCCCCCTCTCTGTCGTTGTTACTGATCATCTACCACTCTTAATGCCCAAATCTTCAATATGGGCAAGCAACAAGACACGACACTCGACCAGCACGTGTCAGGCCAGGCCAACGGCAACGGCCTCTCGAAGCCGGCTCACGCACTCACATTCACTCAAGTCACAGAGGACATCAAGGCCAATGCCGAGAACGGTCTCTCATCAGCAGAAGCTAAGGAACGACACAGCAAGTATGGCACCAACGAGCTTGGTGACGCTGGTGGTGTTGAACCTGGAAAGATTCTCATTCGACAAATCGCAAACGCGATGACGCTGGTATGTAGCACATGGATTTGTATCGTAAGTTGATCTGGCTAACCAGCTATCCTAGNNGTGCTCATCATGGCTATGGTCGTCAGTTTTGCAATCAAGTCGTGGATCGAAGGCGGTGTTGTTGCAGCAGTTATCGGGCTGAACATCGTCATTGGATTCATGCAAGAGTTCAAGGCCGAAAAGACTATGGATTCACTCAAATCGCTCTCTTCTCCTACCGCCAATGCTGTTCGCGATGGCAAGACTGTCAACATCCCCACCGTCGAAATCGTCCCTGGTGATATGGTTGAAATCAAGACTGGTAAGTGATTGCTGAATGCATCAAGATTGTCAACTGCTAACCGCACTCCAGGTGACACGGTACCCGCAGATGTCAGACTCATCGAAGCAGTCAACTTCGAAACCGATGAAGCCCTGTTGACTGGAGAGTCCTTGCCCGTCAGAAAAGATGCCGAAGCCGTATTCGATGAGGACACTGGACCTGGCGACCGTCTCAACGTTGCCTACTCTTCCTCGGTCGTTACCAAAGGCCGCGCTCGTGGTATCGTCTACGCCACTGGCATGCACACCGAAATCGGATCAATCGCCGCAGCACTTCGCAAGAAGGATTCGAAAGTGAGACCTGTTAAGCGCAAGCCTGATGGTTCCGCTAAGCCTCACAGATACGCTCAAGCGTGGACTTTGACCTTCTCTGATGCTGTTGGTCGCTTCCTCGGTATCAACGTTGGAACTCCTCTTCAAAAACAGTTGTCTAGGCTCGCAGTACTGCTCTTCTTCATTGCTGTTATCTGTGCTATCATCGTCGAGGCTGCGAACAACTTCAGCAGCCAGCAGGAAGTCATCATCTACGCTGTTGCCACAGGTCTCAGTATGATCCCCGCATCCCTCGTCGTCATCCTTACTATTTGTATGGCTGCTGGTACCCGAAGAATGGTTGAGCGCCATGTCATCGTCAGAAATCTTCGCTCGCTTGAGGCTCTTGGTGGTGTCACCGACATCTGCTCTGACAAGACTGGCACACTGACTCAAGGCAAGATGATGGCCAAGAAGGCTTGGATCCCTGCCAAAGGTACTTACTCAATTGGAGAGACTGATGAGACTTCCAACCCTACCGTTGGCGAACTCCAGTTTAGCCCTGAGGAGCCGAGAAACATTCAAGCTGGAGAAGAGAAGCATGATGTTGTCGCTTACAACGATGAACTCAAAGACAACGAACACCTGGCACACTTCCTCAGAGTCGCTGCTTTGGACAACCTGGCCATTGTTCAGAAGGACGAGGATGACAAGTGGACAGCGCGTGGTGACCCTACCGAAATTGCGATCCAGGTGTTCGCAGCTCGCTTCGGCTGGAACAGATCGACTTTCATCTCTGGCAACAGTCCCATGTGGAAAGAAATCGCTGAATTCCCCTTCGATTCCGATGTCAAGAAGATGTCTGTCATTTTTGAGGAAGCTGCTACCGGCAAGAAGCAAGTGTTCACCAAGGGTGCTGTTGAGCGGGTCATTGGCTCCTGTATCAACCTCCACCAAGATGAATCTGGCAAGCCTGTAGAGATGACCGAAGCCATTCAAGCAGAAATCTTGCAGAACATGGAAGCCATCGCCTCCCTTGGTTTGAGGTGTTTGGCGTTGGCCAGCAAGGACTTTGAAGGTGAAATCAACAAGGACGAAGAGGTTGACCGTAACTCCATCGAGAATGGTCTGACTTTCCGAGGTCTTGTTGGTCTCTACGACCCGCCCCGCCCTGAATCCGCCTCTTCAGTTCGCCAGGCTCACGAGGCCGGCATAATCGTTCACATGTTGACTGGTGACCACAAAGGCACTGCACAAGCGATCGCCGCTGATGTCGGTATTCTTCCCACTCACATGAAAGATCTATCCAAGGAAGTCTTGGATGCTATCGTCATGGAAGCTAGTGGCTTCGACAAGCTCAGCGACGACGAGATCGACGCCCTCCCTGTTCTTCCACTGGTCATTGCTCGTTGCGCGCCCAACACCAAGGTCCGCATGATTGAAGCTCTACACAGACGCAAGGCTTTCGCCGCCATGACTGGTGATGGTGTAAATGATTCGCCTTCTCTCAAGCGCGCCGATGTTGGTATTGCCATGGGTCAATCTGGTTCTGATGTTGCAAAGGACGCTTCTGATATCGTCTTGACCGACGACAACTTTGCCAGTATCCTCAATGCCGTCGAAGAAGGTCGCCGCATGTTCGACAACATTCAAAAATTCATTCTTCATCTTCTCGCTCAGAACATCGCCCAGGCATGTACCTTGCTTATTGGTCTTGTCTTCAAAGACCTCGACGGTCTCTCAGTTTTCCCCATCTCGCCCGTCGAGATCATGTGGATCATTATGATTACCAGTTCTTTCCCTGATATGGGTCTGAGTTTCGAGGAAGCTGTGCCAGATGTCATGCGCCGTCNNCCCCCTCAAAGTCTGAAGCGCGGCGTCTTCACGTTTGAAGTTCTCATCGACATGCTTGTTTATGGTCTCTGGGTCGCAGCACTCTGCCTGTGCTCTTTCTGCCTCGTCCTCTACGCATTCGAAGATGGCAATATCGGTCGCATTCCCGCTACTGGCTGTAACGCTTCATGGTCTCCTGAGTGCGATGTTGTCTTCCGTGCCCGTTCAACTTGCTTTGCCACACTGACATGGTTCTCTCTCTTCCTTGCCTGGGAGATGATCGACCCCCGTCGCAGTTTCTTCCGCATGAAGCCGGACTCCGACCGCTACTTTACTCAGTGGATGTTCGATGTCTGGCGCAACAAGTTCCTTTTCACCTCCGTCGTGGTCGGATTTGTTCTCATCTTCCCTGTTCTCTACATTCCTGTCATCAACCACGACGTCTTCCGTCACACTGGTATCTCCTGGGAATGGGGCATTGTCTTCATCGCTACCCTCATCTTCTTCATCGGTGTCGAGTCCTGGAAGTGGGGTAAGCGTATCTACTTCCGCCACCAGGCAGCAAAGTCTGGTCCTGAGGCTCAAGATATCGAGACTGCCATCTTTGGCAAGTACATGCGCGATCTTACGCCCGTTGGCAGCTGGTCGCAATCTACGATTAAGGAGGAAGCCTGAGTCTGTGATCTTCAAGACTTGTATGATGATTTTGATGCTTTTTTGGGATTTTTTGTTTGTCTCTTGGTCTCACGACTTTTGTTTAATACTCTATTTAGCGATTTCTTTTCTATTCCTTGTTCAAAATATGTGTGGAAATACAGTATATAAAACTCCAAATGTTCATATAACAACTATAATCACAATTCCATCGCTTCTTGTCAGTGCATAGTGCAACAAGTATCTGCGTCAGGATACCTTTTCCTGATATACCAATCTATCTATAGATGCGTGACTATACCCACGACCACACTCTATCTTTTGTTGAACTTAGTACCTGAATCAATATGTTTCGCCTGCAGTGTATAAGTTCATGGCCTCTTCAAGCTCAACATCAAGTTCAGAGAACACTTTGAACTGAAGCAAGTCATCAGGCGGGATCTTGTGCGGCGAGCGCCTATTGACCCGTGAATCACGAAGAGCGCGACGGCTGTCGACGCATCTTTGAAAAGAACTGTTGTCTGCAGCACTACACCGTGTCTTTAAACCAGTCCCGGATGAATGTGGTGATGGCACNAGGATAGGGGTGTTATCCTTTCGACGGCGGGGCGTCAGCGGAGCGATAGGTTGTTCGAACAGGTTGATCGGGGTCGGGTCCTCAAATGTTGCTACTGATGGCTTACTGTGAGACTTTGTTTTGCGCTGGCGAGTGTTCGGGATGGGCGGTGGCGGCGGTAGTTTCATGCCATGATATGGAAGGCCGGTCATTGCTTCAGGCGATTGCTTGTGTGCAACATTATCCTTCAGACACGGGGCTTTTTGATTGTTGTGTTCGACTTCAGCTCTGAGATTTTCCTTCTCTCTGGAGCCGTAAGTCTGCAAAACCTGAACTTCGATCCGAGATGGGCGAAACGGTGGATGACTTGAGAGTGGCATTTCAGTTGACCTTCTCTTGGGCCTTGTCAAAGAGTGATTAGGTGGAACATCTTCCAAATGGATTCCACTTTCACGTAGATGCAANAAGGTGTCTGGCACAGGTAGCGAGATAACTGGTGCGCCATTTCTGGTCTCTGAGACGCCGCTCGGAATCGGAGGCAGAGGTTTACTTGATGGATCGTTGGAAAGCACGCCCGGTTCATCTGGCTGTAGAGATGACCTCACGCCAATTTTGCTTATACGTTGTGCAACGATGATGAGGGAACTGTGCATGGTGAATTGCGTGTTAGAACAATCGATAATACTAACTTTCTTGTTCCGGCTGAGGAAGGAGGCTCCCATTTATATCAAATGATAGGTATGCTGCAGCTTCCAGCTCGACCGACAAGTGATACACATAAAGACATTGTCAATGGACAAAAGAGCAAACACAACTGTCTTGTAACTTTGATGAGACATTACGTGTTGGAGTTAGAAAGACAAGCCAAGAAGCTGCTCATGGTCGACATACCGTGCACAATGTCTGATGGGAACGGAAGGGGTTCTGAGCAAAGCGGTCGCTTCCCTGGGCAGCGTTGGCAACGTGTGGCATTCAAGACGTCGTTGCCAACCCTGTTATATAACACCGCGCGCAGCGATCTTTAACCAAAACAACAACCAAGACATTTCGTTTCATCTAACTCATCCTGCATGCGCAACATCGTCATCAACTGAAGGTGGCACGCTGTATGTGTGGTGAAACTCGGCTCACAACAACAGGATCAGTGTCTTGTCGACGCTCACCATGAGCCGCACTTACGACCAGCCCTTTCGCGGGCTTCCTCGAGAGTTGCGTGATATGATATGGAGAGAGCTTTTGGTGGTCGGCGATATCCCATTCCGCAAGACAACGATGCCAGAGAAGCCAGATGGTGGATCTCTCGATGCACACTCACTCCTCTCACCTCTTTCTCGCATGACTGACCTTCGCTGTGATCCGCTTCATCTGAGACTCTTCTTAACAAACAAACAGGTCCATGCAGAGACATCTCTCATCTTCTATTCATCCAACGAGTTCATCACACATTCCTTGTGCTATCTCTGCACTAAACAATGCAACAACCATGTCAGACCTGGCGTTCGACGTGTGCGCCTCGAGACTCGATCTCGTCCAGTCCCCACACGACCACTTCCACACGACATTCATATGCCTTACATCACGAAAGACTACAAACTTGACTTGGTCACTATCAGGATGCCATACGAACCGCCCGCCACTCCAGCCCTTGTCAACAAAGGCGTTAATCTATCACTCGCATTTTACCTTGTCGACTGCATGCTCAAAGGTTTCATCAAGCGTCTTCGTCTTCTCTACCCTATTCCTACCGGTTTCCTGACTCCTGAGGACTTTTGGACCATCAAATTATTGCGCAGTGGCAAGCCCATCAATGGAGATCAGGCCCGCATGATGAAGAAAGTATGGAACACAGCTGATTTGAGGGNNGGGTACGTCGAGGTACTCAACAAACTCCAAGATGCTCCTCGCGAGACTTTCATCGCCAGTTTCGGGGATGGCAGCTCCATCAGGGTACCTCGTGGTAATGCTGTCATAGTGCTCAGTCGTATTGAAGATGAACCGGTCGCAAAGGAGACAGTTCCGCGTCCGAGAGTGCGCATTGTTGGACCAAATTCGCATCTCAAGCGCAAATTCCCCTGGAACCACGACTCTGACGACCCTAGACCTGACAAGTTTCCTCGCCTACAGCTCCCGGACTTCCTCGTCTTTTCGGACAGTCGTTCGCGCCAGATGCCTCAACGCGCTGTGCAAGAACGATTTCAAGGAAGATCAAACCAGATTCGTCGCCTTGTGAACAAAATTTCGCTGGCAACAACATCCCGAATTTTGATATCGTGAATTGATTCATTCATGAGGGCACAGCATAGGTGAACTTGGGATACAATATTCAGCATGCCGCTCTCCCGAAACAAGACCTCAGTATGCAAATTGGAATGTCGGTAAGCAGGATCAGAACCAAGAAAGTCGGAAGCACCAGAAAGATAAACTCATTGCAGGCTCGAGCTGACAGTAAGCAGTTTTAATGATCACACATGCATTCTCTTGACACAAGTTCAATTCATTTCGGCACAATGAAAGTTTTGGTGGTGTATACAAACCATGGTCGGACAGAAGCTCAGCGATCATTGCCTACAAGTCTGGCTATCATTGCCTTGGTTGTGAGACTAAATGATCAAGCGAGCTACCAATGAGGGTTCTATAATAATAATTCAAGGCTGGCGGCAAGTATGCTGGCTAGAACCTTCTTTTCTTGAACCATAACCTCTCTTTCTTTTCCCTTCGCTCTTCATGCTGTTACCTGATCCTTGGGCTCTCGTTCGAACCTGTAGTAGCGACTTCGACACTTTTGGTAATAATGACCAATTCTTCGTCCAACGTTTGTGGCTGCGGTTGAGGTGTGGCGACAGCATCTTGTATGCTTTGAACCAAGAGTAGAAGGTGGATGATAAACAGTGGGATAAGAGCGTAAGAGGAAAATTGCNNTGCGATATCAAGTCAGTTGGTATTTTGGGAAGGCAAGAAAGAAAGTGGAAAGGCAGGAGTAATACTCACACTTTCTCGGCACAGCGGTCCAAAGTTGTCAGGTGCACCTACAGCACCCTTCCATCGACAAGTCCAAGTCTGAACAGTATCAGACTTGCTAGGAGCCGCCGCGTTCGCAACTGCAGGTATGATCAAAGCAACAAGCGCTGCAATCGTGGCAGCCGCCATGAACATCGCTGTTGTCCATTTGATAATCTTGTTNCTAGTCGTTATCGTCAGCACTTACCCCTGGTATCGACAAGCGAAGAATCCTACCTTGCCACTAGTTTTGTTTCCAGCAATGACTAGGCCAACAGAGATGAGATCGAGAGCGAAAACGACACAAGAGCCCGCAATGACAGCAATCAGACCTTTGGTGTCGAAGTGAGCGTGCCACACGGGCAGCCACCAGGGATTTGAGGCATGCTCAGAGCGATAGATGGATAGGATATGGGTCGAGACAGCCAAGATAGGCAGAGCTAAACAGATGCTGATGGTCAAGAGCAGAAGAGGTGATCGAGTGATTGGTCGGACGGCCATTGTGACTCGCAAAAGGCGTATGGCTAGTCGAGAACAAGAAAAGATGCCTCGGACTGATGTAGGAGATGGTATAGAGAATCTTTAGACGATCGAGCCAGCGATACGATCAAGTAAGGAAAAGACAATGATAATGAATTATGTTCAAAGCAGTCCAGTGCTTTTGAGGATGGTAATGATAGAAACGAATAGAGAAGAAAAATACACTTTTGAAGAGGTCGCGACCTGCTCGCTCTTATGAATCTTCCTCCTCCACGATTGGTTCTCTCATAGCCGCTGGACATGGTATGGAGTAGACGCATTCTTAGCAAAAACCGTGCTCCATGTGCTGTGGTTGGCCGACCGAGACGCCAGGTTCACAAAATATAGATACGTACCATGTTTCCAAGTTTCTAAACCCTCACTACCCGTGGTCTCAACAATGTCGACTCAGAATAAATATTGCGCGGGCGGAGTGTGATGAATCCTGGGCGCTTAGAAGTCGGTCGTGGAAAGTGGGCGGTTGGGCGCAAGCCAAGAATAGCAACTCCAGGAGCGACTGGCAACCATGCCACGAGATTCTCAGAAATCGACGGGAATTTGCAGTAGGGATAAAGACTGTGAAGATATCACAAACTGTATGTACACTCTAGAAATTCTGAAATCGCTGGAACTTAACGCCAATCGCTGCTTCCCATTCTTTGCGAAACACCATGCTGATACTTGCCCTGCTGTAAGTAAGAAAAAGAATAAAAAGAAAAATGCTGCGCGAATTAAACCCAGGTAAGAATGAGGCCAACGCCGAGCTCTTGCGATGAAGAAGAGAAAAAGAAGACAAGAAAAAAAAAAGAAGAATAGCCTACGGTATCACATCTCCATGCCTTCGCTGTCATCGGCAGGCTTCTGCTTCTTGTCCTGTTCAATAGAGATGCCGGAGTCGTTGCTATCGGCATCCGAAACAGCAACTCTGACCCAGCCCTTGACAGTTTCTTGCCCAGTACTACTGGGTTTCAAAATCGTCTCCTCCTTTTCGCCCTCGAGGTTCTTTTCGCCGACATCAGCAACCTCAATGTTCATGTCCCTGAGAACTTGTAGCATGGCACGTGTGTTCAACAACAACAATCTTTCTGGGTTTTCAGTCTTGAGCAACTTGCTGGTGAGGAAGGGGAATAGCACGCCGAAATCGGATTGGGAGAAGTGTTGGCTCGTAGCTGGATAGAAGAGATGCGGATTCGGTCCGGAGAAATTTCTGGGTGGTGCGATGGCTCGTCGGACGTCGTTGAAATTGCCAGTCCATTTGAAGAAAGCTTGTGACATGACGCTGAGGATGTTCTTGCCACCAATTGAAGAGTCGGTATATGACGGCAGAGAGCGTTCTCGGAGCCAGGACTGGCTTGGACTGCGAAGTGGTAGGGTCCAGAGATCGAGCAATAGTACGGGAGAAGCGGGAGTAACCTGGCGAGTCAAGGCAGAGTCTGTCGGGACAATAAGAGGAGAGTGGGCGTTTTGAGGACGTTCTTTTGCGTAGAAGACAGATTTGAGGAATTGAACAGTCGTGCAGGCACCGAAACTATGGCCGGCGAAGGTAATCTTGCCAGGTGTATGCACGTCGAGTTGTCCTGCAAATCTCGATAAGACGTCGACCCGCTCCTTCTTGGTTTGTGCAATGTTATCGTCCAAGTTGTTGACCTTCTCGCCTTGGTCGATTTTGAGCAGTGCCGCATGGATCAAAGAGGTCTCGTAGCATCGAATTCGCAGTTGTTTGTCTCTTGCAGCGTAAACTTCAGGGNNGGATGGCGTGTGCGAAATCTTGATTTCATCGACAATCTTGCTTGGAGTGTCCGAGGTTGCACGGATGTATTGAACAGGTGAACTGCCGTCTCTATGATCCATGGCAATGACGACAACACCGTAAGAAGCCATTGATCCGCAAACATGCGAGTATAGATTGCGGTTACCTGCGAGGCCGTGGGAGAAGATCATGACGGGCCATCTCTTGTTCGTAGTAGGTGGATCGAGGAGCGGAGCATTGCGCTGGGCGGGTATCGTGATGTAGTAGAGAATAGTGGGAAAGTAGGAGAAGAAGTCGGAAGCACGAGAACCGGCACCAAGAAGACGGGCAAAGGCAGAAAGATTTGGTCGTTGTGGCGAGGGGATCCATCTCACAGGCCTCGCGCTCTGTTTTTGATCCTGGCATGGGTAGAATATGCGGAAGGATACGGTAGGAGCAGCATCGGCGGGAGTTGCGGTGGTGGATGGCAGGTCGGCGGCTGGGATCTCGACATCGACAGTACCGACGGTATGAGGCCCAGGGTATTCCGGAAAGGCCGGTGTCGGGTTGAGGCGTGAGAGAAAGGCCACCATGGCGGCGGGAGTAGTGCAGTAGAGTTGAGGATAGCAGGGAAGAGGAACAATAGGTGGATAAGAAAATTCGCAGCAAATAGGACAGGGAGAGGGCAAAGAAGTGAATTGAAAAAGCAGGATGGGCTTTTCTCAAAAGGCATGTGAAGAAGACTTAGCGCACACGACCACTTACCCGATCAACATGACTTCATCGAAAATGCCGGCTTGGCATCCAACGTGTAGAGAGATGATGCCGATGATGTCGAGATGTTACGACACGACCTGTAACATGCTTCTGCCATGTTTAGTGCGAGGCCTCAGATGACCCGAGCTATGCGGCCAACCATCATCAAGTTGCCTCTTCAGACATCGAACTTTGCGCATTGCTTGTTCGAACAGACGGCACGCGACAGCTCATGGCCGCGGTACCTCGCACGTCGTAAGATCAAAGCGTGAGCCGACCGATGAAGTGGAAGAAGCATAAAGCAGAATAGACATGTTGCTGATAAACACAGGACTTGGTTGTGTGCAGCAAGAAAGAGGGAAATATCAAACAAGTCGAAGAAGCTGGAGCTCTCTCTTCTCAAGGAAACGGCGATATCCGAGGGCTTCGGACAGGAACGCGGACGCTTCTTTCAACAGAAAGTCTGGGGACGACGATCGTAGAGTAGCAGAGCACCAGGCTGAAACAGGCCACTGCAATTTGGTTATCTTCATCTCATTCAACACGCCCTTTGTTATTGCATCTCACGACTTTTCATCAACTCCTCTCCACCATTTTCCGCACACCCTTCTTGCATCCGTCCGACATCAATGATTCGACAGTCAACATCCACGTGAAGCGCAGCACTCCCGTCGGCCAACAATCCACTTATCTCCGAGTCCACAAAGGTCACAGCAAACACGATCAACCTTCCATATACAGAACATACACAACCATGGCGCGACAACGACGCCCCTCGACGGCATCGACCAACACCCCCGACAACTCCCNNCTCCCACCAGAGTCCGAGCTCGGATCTATGTACGACTATCTCGCCAAGATCATCCTCCTGGGTCCTTCATCAGCCGGCAAGTCCTGCCTACTCCACCGCTTCGTCAACTCGTCCTGGCGCATTCTCTCCTCTCAAACCATCGGCGTAGAGTTCGCTACCAAAATCGTAAAAGTTGGTGACGGCAATCGTAGAAAGAGGATAAAGCTGCAACTCTGGGATACCGCCGGCACCGAACGCTTCAGGAGCGTGAGCAGAAGTTACTATCGCGGTGCTGCTGGCGCAATCTTGGTTTACGACATCACGAGCAGAGACAGTTTCACACAGCTGGGGACCTTCTTGAACGATGCCCGTGCTTTGGCGAGTCCGCAGTTGACCCTTCTGTTGGCTGGTAACAAATCCGACCTTGCGGACCCCGTCGACAGCGATGCAGAGAGCGAGGATGAAATGGATGACGGCGGTGCCCTCTCACCGCCATTTGGCCAGACGCCCTCGAGCTACGATTCACGTAGGTTCGACAGCATCGCATCAAGGGGCACTATACCACGAGGCGGTAATGGTACACGCGCTACTTTTGCGCCCGATGGTCGCCAAGTCTCTGCACTCCAAGCAACACAATGGGCAACTTCACAGACCATTCCTCTCGCTGTTGAGGTCTCAGCTTTTAATGGTGACGGTGTGGATGAGCTATTCAATCGTCTCGCACGTATGATTCTGGCAAAGATCGAGCTCGGAGAGATTGATCCTGACGATCCGCTCTCCGGTATTCAATACGGCGACAGCTTATCATGGGCAATTGACGATGGTGGAAGCAGTATAAAGAGTGGCATGGATGGCCCGAGAAGACGAAGAAGGAGAGCTGGTACAGGGCAGTGGGCTTCAGGTTTGCGCGAGTGGGAAGAAGTCTTCAGACTTGACGGCCCGAGGCGGAAAGGCTGCTGTTAGTCACATTGCCTCAAGGGAGATTTCTTTTGTTCTTTTGATTGGGCTGGACCCAAACATGAAGAGATAGAGCGACAGACTCAGTGTCCGGTATCGCGTTTGACACGCAGATATAGTAGGACAGATACGTTCGAGACCTTCCATAATGTTAATTCTAATATTGTCGCGCATGGCGGCATGTTCTTCAGAACGAGGATGGCCAACACTCCCTACACGTCTTTCGAATGCTTCAATCCTAGACAAAGCCAAAACTTTGGCATGGATGAAATGCTAGGACATCATCTCAATTCCGGCTCCATCATAAACGAAGCCTTCTTGAGCTTAGGCAAGCCCTCTGAGCGTTTACGCTTCTCCTTGGAGCGAACAGGTATGTCCATTCTATCGACACGCGCGCCCTCCTTGGTATCAGCATCGTCCTCCATCAGGCCGACATTCTCCTCAGCCCTCTCGTCGCGAGCGAATATTTGCAGACCGCGAAGATGGGTGTCCTTGCCATTTTGATGGTTTTCAAGGATGCGAACTTGCAGAATGAAGCAGCGGAGCAGAGGTCTCTTGCTCCAATCAATAGAGTCCGAATCTTCATTATCTTCTTCGTCGATAGGTCCGACCTGCGAAAAGTCGACAGGGATCCAGCCACGAGGTTGCTCGAACTGCATATCGGCGAACTCAACAAGATCGTGGAGACCAGTGCCTGCCCAGAACTGCATGCGGGTTGGTGTGTAACTCTCGTCGTTCTCAAAGTCGAGGTAGATGCGGATGTGAGCGACGGCGACTTGCTTGAAGAAGTGTACGGTCAGGAGATGAGGTTGTGGACCATCGCTTTGCCAGAAGAGGGAGGATGATGGATGGCGTAGGGCAGCGACACCGCAGCCAGGTTTGCTGGTGCTGACGGTCCAGGATGCCAGGGACGATATTTCTTTCAGTCCGCGTGGAGGCAGCGGGTCGCCAGACGTTGAAGGTGCGCCATCTAAAACACCTGTTAGAGTTCCATGTGATTGAGGGTGATGTGAGTGTGCGTTTGGCATAGCTGAATTTTGTGGGTGAAATCAGAGCATGAGGTAGTGTTTTTCATGAAAGGGCAGACGAACGGTACGACAGAACAGACGAGTCAATATCAAAGCTCTCTGATGGTTCTGATGACATGGTGGAAGGTTTGGCTTGCTGCAGCTGATGCCCGCTCTCTTGTGGTGCCTTCTTCCGAATCAAGAATGGAGTGCAAAGTGATAGTAACTGGACTCGATGGAACTCGGGATGTGTGACTATCGAGACGCGCAATTCTTGCTACAGCCAGGCCGGTGTACGGTGCAGATAGAACCCATAGATGTAGAAGTGTGATGACCTCGGATGGTCATATTCGTGCATCACGTCAGGGAAGGAGCGGGTTTTGATTGTCCATTTCAGGGGTGCAAACAACACGAAAAAAGCACAAACGCATGGTCAAAGGAAGAAAAGGAGTCTGCCTTACCTGGATCTACATCCTCTGGATCTATATCTCCATCTCCATCATCTTCATCTTCATCATCTGGATGGATGCTCTCTGCCTGCTGTCCACGCCTGAGCTCTGCAACGTTCCCAGGTCTTACGATATCATCTATGCTGTAATCAACAATCAAGCCTGATGGAAGTTCTGAGCTGTCGATGGAGAAGCCAGTATTGTCCAGTGAATGCCTCGCTCTAGCATTTCGATTCTGACGTGCTTGTTGAGACGCAGCTGCGGTAGTATGAGCACGTGATGGCGGAGGCATTTCATTTGCTCATTCCCTTTGATATTAGCACTCCATTGAAGGGATGAAGAGTGCTTGTGTTATTTGACATTGACAGCGTCTTGCGGAGATTTCGAGCGGCACTCGGACACGAAGGACAGGGTCACGTTTTGGCTAGCGCGGAGTCTGCCGCACACGCCCTGCTTGCTCGTTCCCGTTCTCAGCCTTCTCGCTTGCTGTGGAAGTTTCTCTCCTTCGACGTTGGGCGAACGTGCAGACTAGGGGCAGTTACAGGTCGGTACCGAGTTTTTGAACTGCCTTCTGGACTCAAGAATCTTGAATTCGCGACAAGCACATTGCCTCGACCGAAGTCGTCATTTTCGATGTTATCGTTTGTCTGCAACTCGGAGTACAACAACCACGATTCAGAACTCAGACCTGCGTCTATACCAAAAATTTGTCGTGACGTAGAGTAGGAACAATCGCTTCTCGCCATCCCTCACCTCATCAATGGTGAATTGACGGAAGAAGGCTGACCAGCCAGCTCATTTAAGATTGCTGGATTGTAAGGCTCCACATCGAGATTCCACAGGCAATCATTGGTCGTATCCGAGCGGCTCACGGGGGCCGAACTCTTCGACTACCCTGGACCTTAGCATCCTCTGTATAAGGCTCGTGGTTCCGAAGAAGGCGGTACTGCTTCGCCTGACGTGCCGCCAAACAGATCGATTAGGGCTGGCTGTGGGGATTTGAACTACCCAATCTATCATCTTATCCGACTTGATTTATGCTACAACGAAATTTCGTCCATCATGCCTTTTACCTGTTTCTCTGAGTACCTGTCAGTCATCACTGTGGTTGCGGCGTCTCCTCGCAGAGTCACAATATGCATGACGGAGGCTCTCAGGGCGGAATCCGTTAAGCGAAGTTCGTGAACTCAGCAAGCCACGGCCGTTGAAAGCGAAGACAACAACCGAGATTTTCCAGCAAGACTGTCTTCAGTGGCCTCCAGTGTCGCTTTGACATGCCTAAGCTGAGCCTGGTGCAGAGAGAGTTCCGCTGGCAATCCCAATGTTTCAGGTTGCCGAGCAGTTCCTCCCTCATTGACCCCAGGTAGATCCCAATACACGTGGCATTACACATGTCTTTTCAACTAAGCAACGGCTAACCATGCCGCTATCTAACCTTATGATCAGGGCACTTCTCTTTCCAGCGCTGAAGTCATGAGCCAGGTGTATACATAGGATCATGTGCTGTCCCAGCAAGTTTCTTGCTTTCCTGCGACTCGTGCTTCTCTATCATCACATTCCTTTATCACTCGTCAGCCACTTTCTAGACACTTGCTTCTATCACACCGCTTCAAGAAGCAACTTTGCACTTCTCGTCCACTCGCCCTTGGCCCGACCACTGTCTGTTATTGAGTCTTCTCGTGGAACGCAGCGAATTCGGGTGGCCGCAGACTAGACACGTCCATGGATCCAAATGTAGTGGCCCGGGTTGCAGACGCCTGGGATCCTGCAAGCTATCATCCACCTTCAGCATACCACTCGGAAGCCTTGGCTGCCATCGCTGTTGCTTTCCTTGTGCTCACAATCACATTCACTTCTCTCCGTTTCTTCGTCAGAGGATACATGATTCGTGCTTTGGGTTGGGACGATTGGTTGATCCTACTTGCTCTCAACAGCTTCATCTGTCAAGCTGCCTTCCTTGTGCACATTGCATGGCTGGAGCAGAATCGCGATTTGAGGTTGCCGAAACCCCTGTCAGACGCCTTGGAGGTAGGTGTAAATTATACAACTTTGATGGCATGCACTGACCATTTCCAGTATGTTGTTCTTGAGTTTGCCTTCTATCTTTNNTTTACCAGCTTAGCACTGAAGTTGTCTCTGGCTGTCTTCTTTCTGCGAATTGTAAGCTCTTCTGTTCCCTCCCTTCGACCGATTTTACTAACCTAAAGGAAACAGGTTTTGGCACAGTGGCAGCGCCGCATCATCATCATCAGCACGGTTATCTTCTCAGTATACACCTTCAGCTTCTTCTTTGTCGCCGTGTTCCAATGTGGTTCTCCGGACAAATACCTTCTTCACAAGGTTCAGGGAAAATGCATCTCCTGGAGTGTTCTTGGTCCCATGAATTATGTCCACGGAGTCATGAATGCTTTGACCGATTGGATCTTCGTCTCTCTACCAATCTTGGTTGTTCGCAGGGCGAACATGAATGGCAGAGACAAGTGGTCAGTGGTGTTTGTCCTCGTCATTGGTGTCCTCGGCAGCGTGGCATCAGTGGTTCGCCTCTTCTACATCAACGATCTTCACTCTGGCGACAAGGACGCCACAACCTTCTTCTCGGACGCATCAGGCATTGCTATTCTGAGCACAATCGAGCCCGGCATGGGTATTACAGCAGCATGTATGGCAACTCTGAAGCCTCTGTTCAAGACTGTCCTTGGCCGTACTCGCTTCCATATCTCAAGCAACTCTGAGAAGAATAAGCTGTCAAGCGCAGAACGCGGTATTCCTACTCGTAGTGGGGTCACCTCGCCGCCCCAGTCACCTCGACGAGGAGAGTTTGCGCAGTATGGCTTTGCTTCGGAGGGCAAGTCTCGCGCGAAAAGCGAACCACAAGTCGAGATGTACGTTCTCTCGACAAAAACATCAGCAGTCGGCTCGGACGAGGTCATGGTCCAATTCGACACCGTACAATCCGAAAGACGTGAATCACAGAGCGAGCTTCTGGCTGAACTGCAACAAGCGAGACAAGCCTACAGTACACGCATTTGGAGCGGAAGCGACGACAATTCGACGCCACAACTGAACTTGGTGCTTCCTGACATTTGAAAGAAACCGAGCAGACTTGGACCACGGTACGGGAATGTCATGATACCACGAACGTTTCATTTGTCATCTGCTTGCATTGTCCTTACTCATCTTACACATGGTCTAAAAGCGGGCAGCGATGATACCTTGAGTTTTTAATTTGCTTCAATAATCGATTTTTCTTCATATGCTCTCATACTTCCAATCTGAAATAAGATTTTATTCCTCCAGACCACTATATCGTAAGAGAAACGATATTTTTGAAGTAGAGTGCAACGAACGATAGCTGAACGTTGGCCAACTTAGAAGTATGACAATTGAGAATTGAGCATGGAGATCCGGTTGTGCCTGGCAGGTCATGGTTTCGTTGCCCTGACAACACACCTGGGGCAGCTGTCACACAACAACGTTTCTCTCCACCCCCAGCTCCGTGACTCGCGACTAGGTCCTTTGGTTCTCCTTGCGCGAAAGAGAGTTTCAGTATCTCTGCCGTTGGTGGAGCTGAATGCCAGTAACTTTCTATGGCAGGCTCATCCGAAGACAGGGCCGACAGCCCCATCTTCACCACTATTGAAGTCGACGACTACGATGAACACACTGACAAGAACGACTTCAAACGCCACATCTCAAACATAACAACGACTTCTGTATCTTCGTTTCCTGATTCGGCTTGGCCTTCTGACTCTGATGTCTATCCAACTACGAAACCTCGACCTGCCTACCGTGTGGGAAGTCTTCGCCGCTCACCTCAACCTGATCGCCTTTCACCATCCTCATTGCGACCTCCGAGACACTCGCCTCATCGCNCCAGAAGCAGAGGCGAAGGTGTTCGCCCTAGAAGTAGAGAAGATGTTCCTCACCGCGATGATCAACAAGAGACATCTGCTCCCCTGGTCTTGCTGCATGTCACTGTGTTACCTCCACGCCTGCCTTGGAATCGCACAGTCCTCGATGCAACACTGAGTCCAGAGCTCAAAAGGCAGTTTGGAGTATTGCGAGCAGCAACCTCAGGACTAGTGGCACAAAGAGGCATCCTCATCGCGCACCCACGAGAAGAGTTTGAGTTGTTGGAAGAACGTGTGCTTGAGGCTTTGGGTCTGCTTCCTGAACGTATTGGCCATGATGGACAGTATAGACCTCGCACACCAAGCACTATAACAGAAGCCGAAACAGATGACGAAGAGGAGACAGATGTCCGGCCATGCGATACCTGCCAGCGCGTTCATGTGGGCGATGCTTGGTCTGTCAGAGTCTATGCTGCTAATGGTCTCATGCGCGCTGGCGCGTGGGCTGCTTGTTGGTCTGAGATGGAGAGGGTTGATTGCGAAGTACGACCATGCATCTCTGAACATATTAGCCGAAGTCTTGATGAGATGCAGTTGGCTGAGGACATCGCCAATGAACGAGGAAGCTACATTCCTGCCACTCAGCCGATACATGAACGACACGTCACTGAGACATCCAAGCAACTTGTCCAAGTTGATCCGATAACGCCAGTCCAAGAACCAGCAGTGGTGACAACCAACAAGCAACCCCATCGAGAGACTCAGTCAAAGTCGGCTACTGCTGACAGACCTACCTCTGCCCTTCAGAATGACCTTCCGCCCATTTACCATTCCAAGGATGTTCCCTTGGGTCTTCTGTTACGCAATTACCTTTATCTTGTGTTACGCGATCGTCGAAACATCGCCATTTTCTTCCNNCTTGGCTTGACATTACTGGCGTCTACCGTCCATGGCGTGTTTGCTGCGCAAGCATCTGATATAAGCAATATCAATCTGGTAGCAAGTAATGTTGAAGCAGTCGGCGGGCCTGCAATTTTACCAGTCGCATCACCCCGGACTGATGTGGGCCATGGAAAAAGACATCCAATGTGGACAAAAGGCACAGGAGAGTCACAGGAGGATGTCAAGTCTCCAGGTTTCTCTCTTGTTGACGAGGAGTTCAAATCTGACCAACATACCGAATCTATGTCAGAAAGCATCACTGGAGATCAAGCACTCCAACCCACGATTGCTGCAATTACGAGCGTGGTCACCACAAACCTCGACACCTTGACGAGCCTTACTGTTCCGCATACCTCATCTACCTATTCTCCCAATCCAGCTTTCCTGCCACACCTCCAAGCACCCAGTCAGTGCAGTACATACGACCAATAAGTCTAGGCTTGAGGGTAGACACATTTTCCTTCTTTTTTTTTTGTCTACTTCTGAGAGCGCAACTAGCGAGCGAGCAATTTTGACGATTCTGTTTTTCTTTCTTTTCCTTTAGCGATGCATGATAACAAGACGAAGATGAAGATGAAGATGAAACAACGACAGAGACGTATACAGTGGACAAAGACACGATGTCTGTATATAGTAATGTAGATAATAAATCGAGATAAAAGCTGCAACCCACAGAAATAACCCCTCCGAGAATCGAACACACTCACTTTGTGAATGCGCTACCCTTATAACTTGCCAGAATTGAATTGTTCGTCATGGAAGCAGCGGTGGCCCAATGGTAGGGCGCCTCACCATTGAATGACCTTGCAAACACAAGCATTGTCACCAAAGATCTTTTCTTCATTGGAGCGCTCCCACGAGCGTGGGGCGCTCTGGAAGAGGCGAAATCTCATGCTTGCAAACACAAGCAATGAGCTCGTCTGTAAGCCCAGTAACCCTCGCTGCCTGGCATGAGGTCTTTGGATGGATATGAGGAAGTGTGGGTTCGATTCCTACTCGCTGCAATCAAATTCTTTTTTGATTTTTTTTGGTCTATGGGCATTACAGCCATGCTACTCCATGCTATCTTATTGCTCATTCGTCATCCGTTTCCGAATCGTCCTTTGGAAGTTCTCCTTCAACCTGAGGCACGATGCGGAAATCCACAAAAGCGATACCCTCCTTGCCTGGCTCTGCCTGTGCTGTCGGATCCACCTCAATCAAGAATTGCAGGCTCAAAACACCTTGCTCATCGGCACGAACGCTGACCTTGGTCGCAGAGACCATGGCACGGTATACAGCCTTGATGTGTCGAAAGTTGTACGTTGTGCGAAAGCGAGCTGGACACTGGAATGTCTCAAGCAGCAAAGGGTCTTGGTCTTTGTTGAAGTCGACAGTGGCTGAACCAAGTGGCCCAGTAGCTGAGAGCGACATGTAGGGTGCTGTGGGCGATGCAGTCAACGAGAGACTGGTAGGATTCGTAGAAGCAAGTTCTGATATGGCATCAGCCAAATGCGCCGAACGCATAATAGTCTTGAGAGCTAGGCTTTCTCGATCAAAAGGAATATCTTCAGTTGTTTCTGCTTCGTAGGTGGTCAAATCGCAGTTGGTCGTGACGTCTGACTCGGATAGCTGGATTGATAGAGGACTACCGCGATTCTCATATGATATGCGGCAGAGACCAGAAGATCCTAGTGCTGAGGCGGAGAAAGGGTTGTTCGCGTTGCGGTTCTGTCTGAATGCAGTAAATGTGTCATACGGATCTTGTTGTTGTCGGAAAGCGTTGCTGTCACCAAGAGAGAAGATTTGTAGAGTTTCGAGCAAAGCAGGAAGAGATATCTGAAAAGTGGGAGGTTGAAGTGCGTCTTCAGCTGATTCGTCCTCGGGAGCTTCTAGATCTTGATAGCTCCAAGTTGTAAACAGCGATCTGGAGAGAAACACAAAGGCTNNGGCAACAGTCAGAAGATTGTGGCAAAATGATTGCTGGAAGCGCTTGCCTTCCATCACACTGGTTTCTTGAGCACTAAAACGTAGTCCTTCGGGCGACAGGCGGACTTGAGTCTTGGAAGCAAATGCAATGCATCTTAATAGAAGAGTCAAGTCGCGAGCTGCTGGAGAGACGGCACTGAAAAGACATGAATTGGTCGATGCCATGTTACTATGTTTATAGCAGTGGCGGCAGGTTTCAGATAATGGGAAGGACGCGATGTATAGGAAATGTTCGATAGCGCGAGTCTGATTGTTTATTTGGGAAGCTTCACGAAGGTTAAGGTCGAGTTGGGTTTTGTGCTGTTTTGATGTATAGAGTATGACAGTCACGCGAGATGGATGGTTTGACGATGGAAGTTGGAGATGCCAAGCTTAGTCAGCCCTATATAGGCAACTGCAATGGCTTCGCGCCTCGTGCTTTCGCGATTCTGGAAGTCGCAAAGCTGCATGCTTCTGTGTCGGTCTGTCCGTTCTCTCGTCCGTTTGGCGACTTCTGCCATGCCTCCATATTATGGTAGCTCTTTGTCCAGAGACGGACAACAGCTCAAACGCGACTATCTCTTGAGAATTGGCATGCATGGGTTGTAGAAGGAGGCTGTGTTGATTTGGTATGGGTATCTCGAGTAGCGAACAAAGAAGGAGGTGGAGGAAAGAAGGGCAAGAGCTTAGACGTAGACGCCGACAGCGCAGATCATGTAGACGGCTCCGAAACTGGAGAGTGTTAGCGAGAGCTCGTACAGTGTAGATATAAACAAAGCAGTACCCNNAGCAGCCAGCGAAGCAGGAAGGCCGATCAGGGGAAGGTTCTTGAGCGAGGGGTCTAGGAAGGTGTTAGTTGAGGTACGAGTCTTGGATCGAAATCGAGACAACGTACTCAGGCCAAAGTAGCCAGACAGAATAAGAGCTGCACATGTTAGTATCCTCTTCTCAGACTACCAAAAGATTCATGGATATTATATACCAGTAAACAGCAGAGTGATGCCGACGGTGAAGTGTGAGTTCTTGCCAATGGTGGGCTCATAAGGCTGGCCAGCAGCAGCCTCCCAGAGGTCGTTCAATGGTTGCACAGACATGGCGACAGATTGAATTGCACAAACTACTACGACAGAAACAGCAACAAAGAAGCAGAGTATGTGTTAGATCGACCTTGATGCTCGAGGCCAGATGGCAGCAGTCGGCGCGTGCAGCCAATCACGTTACGCATGCCAAGACTTGGATTGCCAATTCAGCCATGTTGACATGGAGCAGCAGCGACCAGCGTCAAGCGTCGACGCTGTAGAGCAGCAACCGCATCTCGACTCACTCTTGCGCCCGAGAGCACCGACCTGCTCGCCGTCCATCATCACCCAGTCTCTCTCCACGCCATCTTCCATCCCGTCTAGCGCCGCTTCACTGCGTCGTTACTAGCATCCGCCGCGAACTCATCGCCACAGAGCGCGCGCGCGACTTCTCCCTTCACCTTCCGCCGCCTTCAAATCGCGTCTATCCGACTTTCTTCCATCTCCGCCTCATCACATTTTCCACTCAACCATGGCCGACGTCTGGGGCAACGGCGTGGGAAGCCCCTCCCAGGACGACTACGATGAGGACGACATCATCACAAGTGAGGACTGCTGGACCGTCATCCAGTCTTTCTTCGACTCAAAGGGTCTGGTTTCACAACAGCTCGACTCGTTCGACGAATTCGCCGGTACCTCCATGCAGGACATTGTCACCGAACAGGGCCGTATTGTCATCGACCAGAATGCGCCGCAAGACGACAACGAAGTCGACCCCATTGTCAAGCGCCGCTACGAGATTGAATTCGGCAACATCACTATTTCCCAGGCTGCCATCACCGAAGGCGATGGTTCCACTCGCCCTCTCTACCCCAACGAGGCCCGTCTGCGCAACCTTACCTACTCAAGTCCCATCTACCTGGGCATGACCAGCCGCGTTTTGGTCGCCCGCGAAAGACGCATCGGCGCAGCACATCACGACGACGATCCGGATCATGTACCGAACGAAGATGAGGAGACCGAGTTGGTGTGGGAAAAGGAGGACCCTGATGCTATTGAGAAGGAGGAGCGTGTCTTTATCGGAAAGCTGCCCGTCATGATCAAGTCCAAGATCTGTACTCTGCGCAACCGCTCAGAACAGGAACTCTACGCCTTCCAAGAATGTCCATACGACCAGGGTGGTTACTTCATCATCAACGGCTCCGAGAAGGTCTTGATCGCTCAAGAACGCAGTGCTGCCAACATCGTTCAGGTTTTCAGAAAGAAGGGCAGTCCCACTCCCATTGTTGCTGAGATCAGAAGTGCTATTGAGAAGGGTACTCGGTTGCTTTCGTCCATGCAGCTGAAGTGGTATCAGAAGGGTGACCAGTCCAAGACTGGAAGCATGGGTGGTGTCATCAAGGCTACCTTGCCCTACATCAAGGCTGATATCCCTATCGCCATCGTCTTCCGTGCGCTCGGTATCGTGTCAGATATGCAGATTCTTGACTGTATTTGCTACGATGCAAACGACACACAGCTGCGCGAGATGATCAAGCCGTGTTTGGAAGAAGCTTTCGTCGTCCAAGACCGCGAATTCGCTCTCGATTACATTGGTAGACGTGGTCAGCAGACTGGTACTAAGGAGAAGCGTATTCGTTATGCCCGCGACATCTTACAANAGGAGTTCTTGCCTCACATCTCCCAAAGAGAGGNNGGAAGCGAGACGAGAAAGGCCTTCTTCCTGGGCTACATGATCAATCGCATGTGTCAAGTTGCCCTCGGCAGATGCGACGAAGACGACAGAGATCACTTTGGAAAGAAGCGTCTCGATCTGGCCGGTCCGCTGATGGCCCAGGTTTTCCGCCTCAAGTTCACTCAACTTGTGCGTGACATGCGCGTCTACCTGTCTCGCTGCATTGAGCAAGGCAGAGACTTCAATCTTACTCTGGCTGTGAAATCAAACATCCTCACATCAGGTCTACGCTACTGTTTAGCTACAGGTAACTGGGGTGATCAGAAGAAAGCCGCCTCGGCGAAGGCAGGTGTCTCACAGGTCTTGAACAGATACACATACGCCTCCACACTATCACATTTGCGACGAACAAACACTCCCATCGGCCGTGATGGCAAAATCGCCAAGCCTCGTCAACTACACAACACTCACTGGGGTCTTGTCTGCCCTGCCGAGACTCCTGAAGGACAGGCTTGTGGTCTCGTCAAGAACTTGTCTCTTATGTGTTACGTCAGTGTTGGTACCCCTGCTGAGCCCATCGTTGAGTTCATGAACCAGCGAAACATGGAGTTGCTTGAGGAGTATGAGCCTAAGAATAACCCGGATGCCACCAAAGTCTTCGTTAACGGCGTCTGGGTCGGTGTCCACAGAGACCCTTCTCAGCTTGTCAAGGTTGTGCAGGGCCTTCGTCGTAACGGCACCATCTCCTTCGAAATTTCGCTCATCAGAGATGTCCGTGAGCGAGAGTTCAAGATCTTCACTGATGCTGGACGTGTCATGAGACCATTGTTCGTCGTTAACAACGACCCTGCAAGCNCGACCAGGGGTCAACTCGTTCTCAGCAGACAGCACATTAACAACCTGCTCAACGCAAGAGAGACTGAGACTATCGGTTTGAGCGAAGAGGAGCGCGACAGTGCAATTTACGGTTGGAAGGACTTGATCAACGAAGGTGTCATCGAATACCTGGATGCTGAGGAAGAAGAGGCTGCCATGATGGTCATGTCTCCAGAAGATCTCGATGAGCATCGCCAGATGAGAGCCGGCCTTGTCTACGATGAGCCTGTGACTGACCCTCACCGAAGAATCAAGAGCAAGCCCAACCCCAATGTCAGAATCTGGACTCATTGCGAGATTCATCCTGCCATGATTCTGGGTATTTGCGCCTCGATTATTCCCTTCCCGGACCACAACCAGTCGCCTCGTAACACCTACCAATCTGCTATGGGTAAACAAGCCATGGGTATCACCCTTACCAACTACAACGTGCGCATGGACACCATGGCCAACGTTCTCTACTACCCTCAAAAGCCTCTTGGTACCACGAGATCCATGGAATACCTCAAGTTCAGAGAGTTGCCTGCCGGACAAAACGCCATCGTCGCTATTGCTTGTTACAGTGGTTACAACCAAGAAGATTCCGTCATCATGAACCAGTCGTCGATCGATCGTGGTCTCTTCCGCTCTCTGTTCTACCGTGCTTACATGGATCAAGAGAAGCGTGTTGGTATGTCAGTTGTGGAGCAGTTCGAAAAGCCTACACGTGGAGACACCATGAGAATGAAGCATGGAACATACGACAAACTGGAGGATGATGGTATCATTGCACCAGGCACTCGTGTCTCTGGTGAGGATATCATCATCGGTAAGACTGCACCTATGGCTCCTGATGCTGAAGAGCTTGGTCAGCGCACTAAATTCCACGTCAAGCGTGATGTGTCGACTCCACTGCGTTCTACCGAGAGTGGTCTCATCGATCAGGTGCTTCTTACAACCAACGTCGAAGGTCTTAAGTTCGTCAAGGTTCGTACGCGCACAACCAAGATTCCTCAGATTGGTGACAAGTTTGCTTCTCGTCACGGTCAANAGGGTACCATCGGTATCACCTACCGTCAAGAAGACATGCCTTTCACCGCCGACGGACTTGTTCCTGATATCATCATCAACNCCCACGCCATTCCTTCTCGTATGACCATTGCCCATTTGATTGAGTGTTTGCTTTCAAAGGTTGGGTCCCTTCGTGGTCAAGAAGGTGATGCCACCNCCTTCACTGATGTTACTGTCACCCAAATCTCAGACTTGCTTCGTCAACACGGCTTCCAACAGCGTGGTTTCGAGGTCATGTACAACGGCCACACTGGTAAGAAGATGTCTGCACAGGTCTTCCTGGGACCTACATACTACCAGCGTCTGCGCCACATGGTCGACGACAAGATTCACGCTCGTGCTCGTGGTCCTACCCAGATCTTGACTCGTCAACCTGTCGAAGGTAGAGCACGTGATGGTGGTCTGCGTTTCGGAGAGATGGAGCGCGATTGTATGATCGCTCACGGTGCTTCTGCCTTCTTGAAGGAGAGATTGCTCGATGTTTCTGATGCTTTCCGTGTTCACGTCTGCGAGATCTGTGGTCTGATGACTCCTATCGCGTAAGTTTCTTTCTTTTCTCGTCCCTCTCTGAATGAGAATGTTTGCTAACACATTTACAGCTCGCTCAAGAAGAACCAATTCGAGTGCAGACCTTGCAAGAACAAGACCGAGATCGCACAGATCATCATTCCATACGCTGCCAAGCTCATGTTCCAGGAGCTCGCAGCCATGAATGTGGCCACGCGCATGTACACCAAGCGCAGTGGTGTCAGCATCAGATGAGAAGATTGATAGCATGTTCCTTCAACCGAAACAGAAGATATCACACTTGATAGAAGAGTGGCACTTGCTCTCAATGAGTCCGGTCGAGGACGACAAAAGCATCGCGCCACGACGAAGAACACAGAAGCAGTGCAGGAAAAGCGGAAGAATTATTTTCACACGCATAACACAGGAGTTTTTTCCTCTTCATGGTTGGGTTTTTACGAGATCAAATTGGTTTCCTTTCTGCAGTATTACACTTGGTTCGTCTTCATCAGAAAGTAGCCTAACCCAAACATCCTTATGTAACTTTAGCAAAACGAAGTTTTTACATGATTCAATCCATGGTCGCCTCAGGCTGTTTTGCAACCTGATGCCTTTGAAGCATTGGTGCTTATCATCATGACCTGCAACGGAGTTTTTATCACATTCGAATGTGCGCTTGTCTCATGTGTCTTCGGTCATAACATTTTTCTGTTGGGTCCCTTATACAAGCAAGGTGAGATGCCCATAATGCACAATAAATAGAAATGCAGTAATAATAGATTCAAAGCACACAACAGGCACACTGATTGTCCAACTTCAAGTTTCGACTTCCAGAGGTGCCATTCATCAAGTCTTACAACAGTTCGACGAGCCACAGTTACTTGTAGTGCAAAGATGATCATGGTCAAAAATAAGGCCAGGGTCATTCCTGAAGCATGCGATCCGTCAACACCCGACATCAGTAGCCGAGAGCAACGTCCTTCGAGAAACACATTGGTACAATTACCTTTTCCATCCCATCACACTCGCGTCGAAAGTTCCGTCTGTCCTCTGTCTTGATTGATCTTTGTCGCAATCTAACACATCACCAAAACTGTCAAAGGATACATCCACCACATCCAGACTCAAAGAAAAACATGACAATACCACAACCTCTCCCTCTCCACCCCACCATCTCAACAGCAACACTAAAATCCCGCTCTCCCACTCTCACAAAACTGCTCAAAGCCCGTCCGGCACCGATCAGAGAGACTGCCCTTCTTGCTGCGGCAACGTCTCTCACCAAACCGGTCAAACCGCCGGCGGGAGATTGTTGCGGCAGTAGCTGCGATCCTTGTGTTATGGACTTGTATGCGCAAGAGTTGAAGGTGTGGAAGGAGTGTGTGGATTTGAGAGGTGTGATTGAGCAAGACAGTGAAAATGGAGAAGAGCTGGGCAGAGAGGGTAAAGACTTGGAAGGATGTAAAGTCCCTGGAGCTTTCGAGTGGTAACAGCACGACGGACTATCAGTCTTGCTTCGACGAGACTCAACACTCTTCACCTCATTCAAGCTGTATGCTGAGACAGCTTCGACACTTATTCGTCCCGCCAAGAGGACACTCGAGCACCACGGACTTTCACGACCGCCGACACAGATGGCATCAACACAGGCACAACAATCTCAAAATCTCATCGGGAACAGGTGTATGATCAAGAATTTATGCAATACGATTATTTCTACCAGCAAAGTATGGAGAGAATAGACCACAAGAAGGGTATCGAGACATGCTTGAATGAGCAAGGAAGAAAAAAAGAGAGGAAAGACAGCAATACGAGATAGGCAACCCACACACCATGTCGCCTCGCTTTCGCGCTTGTATGCATATGTTCTGGGATGGTATACGTCATTTGTTCTGGGGCGGTCATACACAAATCCAGTGCTTCTGTACGACGCAGTCGCTTCAAGAAGAACAGATCTGGCTGAATTTTCTGCTGGTCAGGGGTTGAGGGAAGACGCCAGCGTCGATCAGACGGAAGGCATCCCACTCGGGCGACGCCTCGGTCTTGAAGTTCCAGAAGATCCAGCCGATGGTGTTGGCCTCGAATGCTTCCATCTGGGCCTCGATGTATCCGCGGGTGTCGTCCTTCAAGGTCTGAGACCACTGATCGATGTAGTTGATGCTGCCACAAGAACCGACGTAGCTGCTGCCGGGGTATGTACCGTCGTAGCGTGCACCGATGCCGTAGCCGTTGAGAGCAGCAGCGCAATCAGTCATGGCTGCCGACCACTCGCCAACGAAAGTCCACTTGTCAGCACCTGAGTATTGCTTGACGTTGTTACAGACATATTGACGGTGCTCCCAGGGCTGCATAGCGACAAGTTCGTCGGTGAAGACTTGGTATTCATGGTGGTCGAGAGCGACGTTCTGAGCATTGTTGTCTGAGGGAGTCAACCAGCCGTTGTAAGAGTTAGGAGGCTGGAATCCGTCCTGGATGACGACTACGCGAGACTTGGAGACGGTGCGCTGCTGACCAAAGCCATTGCGCTCAAACTGCTTGAGGTCGTCCAAGTTCAAGACTGAGGACAGAGGCTCGTTGAGGAGCTCGATACCAGCGACAACGTCATCGTAGGAGGAGTCGGCGTACTTGTTCTGGATAGTCTGGAGGACAGCCAGAGTGCGCTGGACGTTGTCTCCTTGCTGGAAGTCGATGTTGTTGGTACGTTGGCCAGAGTTGTCGAAGCCGTTCTGAGAGCCAGGAGCACCGTGCAAATCAACAATGACCTTCAGTCCAGTCTGTCTTGCCCACTCAATAGCTTGATCCATGTATGGAGCTGCTCCGGAAACGTATGGGCTGTTGGCATTGTCATATGCCCAGTAACCAATTGGAATACGAACCACGTTGAACCCGGAATCCGCGATCTTCTGGAGATCGGCAAGTTGCACCCAGGAGTCCCAGTGAGGCTTCAAGACGTTGTACGCAGCATCTTGGCCGAGCTTCTCGCCAAGGGTGTATTCATCAATGATGCCTTGCGACATGGGGTAGGCCTGGAAGATTGAGGGAGTGATCCACNNCTACACATGTCAGCACAATGCTACAAGGCTTTAGCTAAGCTCGACTTACGGCTCGAGGACCAGCCATCCACCGAGATTTACTCCACGCATGACCTCGTTGCCCCAGTTGAAGCCACTGCCACGCTTCATGCTACAATGATGTGGTCAGCTTAAGTACGTATTGATTCATATCATGTCTTCTTACTGAGGTGCAGCGAATGTAGTCGCTACCGCACTCAATGCGGCAAGTGTGTGTTTGAAGAACATGATGTGCTAGGTATGTCGAGATAATGTTCCGGTACCAGATTCGATCGTCACCAATGACCAGAAAACCCACTGGAAGTATTCACAGGATACCTATATGGAAAGCTGTTTGATTGGCAACGCTGGGTTCGGATGTTGTTGCTAGGTAAATCGAATGGAATGTTGACTGAGAGCGGAATGCTCAGAGAGATGAAGGTAATTGTCCAGCAGAGGAATGTTGGTAGAGAAGCTTTAATTGCACAGCAATACGAGACCAGAGCTCGGCTTGTATCTAACCAGCGAGAGATGTAAAAGAGGTTGGATTGAGTTGTAAGACGGAGGAGAAGCAGTCTCAGCAGGAGCAAGGACAATATAAAACTCTTTGGCCAAGGCTCAGACAGACACAGGGGTTAACTTATGTTAAGCTGGCCGGTTTTCGAGGCAGGAGCGTTGCAGCGTCTGCCGAGGCGATTGGCGCCAGAAGCATCACCGTCTTCGCTGCACCTGCCCGTGCGGTGCATGTGGCAGGTGCAGCGTGTCAGCATTATGAAAAATAAACGATGTCTGACGACACAGCGGCATCTCTCCTTTGCTTGCGACGTCCTGTCTGGCTTCATCACAGATGGTCGTTCCAATCAGTTCCAGGGGAATTAAAGGCTTGTTCTCCTTAGCGTGCCAGGAACAGGCAAGTCTCAGTGCACAGACATCACGGGGCAGGTCCACAGTGAAGATCAAGTCGATCTTTCTGGCCACCTGATAACTATCATGTGAATAACATGACAAGCACACCGAGGAGTATTACACTTACCGCAACGAGATTCAGTTTCCTTTCGTCCTTGTTGACCGCAAGAACGAGGCATCTCACCGTGCATTGGAGGTGGACCCGTCGTCATGAAAAGCCTTTAAAGGGTCACGGGTGTCAAGTCTGGCTCATGCAAGTCTGCTGCGTCCGTTCGTTTTGTCCCCTTGCGCCGCATCCGTCGCCGGCGCCCAAACTCTGGTTGGCACGTTCTCCCTCTCCTCAAATCCTCCTAGATCCAGAACCCGAGCATCCGATCCTACAACACTTTACGAGTGGATTCTGCTTACAAAGTAGGCACGTTCAGAAGCGGCCGATTTCTGATGATTTCTTTTGTTTCTTGCTCTTTCTTTGTTTGTTGTCTGCCGTGAACGCGTATGCTCAGCCACTTGGTTATCTCCGCTTCTGCATCACCAACTGGACTCCCCCCCCTTTGTATGACGATCGCTTGTGGATACTCTTGCCGCCTTGCACAACGGGTGCTGTGCTCAGCGCACGATAATAATGATGGGTCTAGTTCCGGGGACAGCCTCCTACCGTTTGGACGCGTAGCTGTTGTTTTGCAGTGAGTACTCAACGAGTCGCACACTGTGGCCTCACCTATGCTCGAGCGAGTGGCAAAGCGTTGTAGAGCAAACAACAGTCTGTGGCTCAGTCATCCCGAATATGCAACAATCTCTTTAAAAATAGACGATGCAGGACAGTTCAATTATGCATCGTAGGATCATCATGGAATTGGGAGGTACATTTGTATCATGTATTTTGGTGTCGGATGGTGGTGCATGAACCACTGCGCCAAGTTGAGGCTCTAAATCTGTAACAAGCAATGTTTGCTAACACCATCAAGACCTCGACACAAACGAAAAGCATGGGTCTGAATTTATAGAGTCAACATTGCTTCGACTCTTGAAGCGGCCTCGCACCGTTCACTCTGCTCAACCAAGATGACTACGTATTGGCTGTATGGGAAACTGGATCGCTTCAGAGATGTCTTTCACACAGCTGCCGGAGGTGTGAATATCACGAACGACAGTATCCGAGATTAGTTGTAGTTGTCTTGAGGGGTCTCACGAGAAGGTCGCTCCAAATTAACATCACGGTTATGGTTGCTTGATGCGAAAACATCGACAGCTATGCAAGAAAAAGTCTTCACTGAGTAACTGACTGCGCAGACCCATTCTGATCTTTGTTCTGACCCTGCTTCGTTCCGACTCAACATCCTCACAATGGCTCTGCACAAAGAAATCTCTAGACCGAGACCATGTCTTAGATTGGTCTCGTGTATCAGCAAGCTGCTGAGATTCTCAAAAGCACAATGAAGTGCCGTTTGCGGAACTACAGAGTGAGTGTTCTTGCTATTGTCGTCAAAAGAATACCATATGGCCGGATCCGGTATTGACACGATCAATTCACAAAAGGACAATAACTTGCAAACTCTTATTGTCCTGACGAGGTAGATGCACAAATAACCAAAGCTCTCTCTCCCACTCTCTCTCCAATCACCTGTTCCAGAAGATTACCCTGTACTCTGTTTTTATACACACCTCTCTGTTTATCATCAGTCAGCCCTCAACAATGCCTCCCAAGAAGGCCAAGAAGGCCGGCAAGGACGCCAAAGCCTCTCCCAAGCCTGCTGAATCTCCTGTCAAGAATGGCAGCGACAAGAGTGCAAAGAAGCCATCCAAAACCCCCAGTCCCGCTAAGCCAGCTACTCCAGCAGCAGGCAAGAAAAGAAAGCGTTCTGACGAGGAAGACGAGGAGTCCGAAGAAGATGACCGCTCGCCACCAAGATCCAAATATCCTAAAAAGCCAAAACTCTCACCAAAGACTGCTAGAAGAGTAAAGCAGGAAGCGTATCTTAGCGGCCGTATCAAGGACCTCGGTATCAAGGTCGAGCCCGTTAAGGGCCATGAGCCCGACGATGAAGATGAAGACAGGCCCAATGAGGACTGGAATTCGATGGATCGTGTGCGCCAACGCTGCGATGACCGCCTTGACGACATAGAAGAGGCTGTTCGTGCACTTGGTGGTGAAATACTCAAGCAGTACAAAAACCTCCCGGAGCTTGACATCTCGGAGCAANAGAGCGACGAGACACGCCACGAGAAGCGACAGAAGAACAAGAAGATCAAAATCGACGAGGAAATCGATCCGATCGCAGAGAAGAAACATGTANAAGGTATGTGTTCGATCCGCTCATTCCAGATGGATTTTTGCATCATGACAGCTGTGGGCTCTGGTCCCTAGCCTCAGACAGTGACATATTCGACAAAAGGAAACACGCTGACCATATCCCAATCGCAGAAATCCAAGAATTTCCCGGATGGTAAAAAACACATATCAGCAAAGCAACTGAAAAACATTGTGAAGATACTGGAGAGAGAGCTTGGAGAGGAGCTGGCCAGACGAAGAGTCCAACATCCCGACGACGTGAGTCTTGCAACACATCCATCCAAACGCGCCAGAAAGGCAAAAGCGGCAGCAAAAGCCAAAGGAGAACCTCCCAAGTTGACCAGAACTCTTGAGAAACAGTGGGAAAAGCACGGCCTTTCACTTCGGGAGCTACTCGATCTCTACAACAAGCATGGTTCGAAGGCCTCAGCACCTGCTCGTGACGACCTCGTCAAGAAATGTAAAGATTACCGCCTCAGCACTACTGGTGATCTCTGGAGCCTGGAAAAGGCCATACTCATGTATGAGCTCTCACGCAAACAACGCATGTATGGATTGTCGCAGGATGCCATCAGGAACATCATCTCTGCTCTTGGCGACATCGAGGCTCCAGGAGATACAGAGGAAGACGACGATGGTAGCGACTCTAGTAACGACGCTGCCGGACCATACGACAACCTCAAGATTCACGGCAAGGGAAAGGGTAAACCAAAGGATGGTAAGACCGGCAGTAAAGATGCCACTGCCTCGTCCAAGGGTGGCAAGAAGAGTGGTAAAGAAGCGGGATCCTCGCCAGCCAAAGATGGATCGGAAGGCGACAAGAAAGACGGTAAAAAAGACGGGAAGAAAGATGACAAGAAAGACGGAAAGAAAGACGACAAGAAGGGCGACAAGAAGGACGGCAAAAGAGCGACAAGACTACTGGAGCCGGCACAAAGGGTACAANAGAGACGCACAAGATCGAACAAAACAATAGATCTGGCTGCTGAAGATGACAAGCTCAAGGTCCGGAAGGAGATCACAATCACAGATGGTGGTCAAACCCAAAGATTCACCCAAGTGAACGTTCCCGGGGCTGCACTCCGCTGCATGTGGAACGCCGTTCAACTCCTCTGGATCGGAAGACAAACAGCACCAGGAAAACGTGTTGCAGATCGATATCCCGTCAATGACCGAGTGCGCGATCTCTGGAACGCAGTTATGCATCCTACAGAGGGCACTACAAACCCGGCACGTCAGTCAAGACTCAGACTTTACACGGCCTTGCAACGAGGCAGCCTCGACGCCGATAACACAAGACTAGAGGAGCGTATCATCAACAGACGAATGGGTATGCTTCGATACACGCCAAATGATTGCACATGCACTGACGCTGAATACANNGGTGATTCTGATATGCTCCAAGTAGTCGCCGACGCATTGGACATTGAGATCTTCATGTACTGTCCTCAGTACGATGCTGACCGGTCAATCACCTGGGAAAGATATGTGAGAGGCCAACCACAGAATGACAGCGCACGCCAGATCCATATTGCCAACTACATGCATGCAAGACATTGGACGGCGTTAACACCAGTCGGAGCCGGACCCATCACTTTGCCGGCCTTGGGAGAGATGCATAGACATCCGATTTTCGGTAGCGATATACCCATGCCGACCCCCCTCACGCGCCTCCAGCCCGGAGACGAGGATAACACGGATCTCAGGGATGAGGATCTGCACGACGAGCCCGAGGATGGACATGTCGCAGACACTANNCAGAGACGGAAGAAGAGGAAGAAGATGACGATTCTGAGGGATGAAGAAGAGGATGAAGAGATGGGCGAGGAAGAAGAGGCCGATGGTAATGATGGCCCACCACCACCTCCAGCCGCAGGAGCCGCTGCCGCTTCCGCGTCAAGTGCTGCTGCCAGAAGAACATCACCGTCCGCATCACACCCATCTCGCAGCTCATCCGCACCAGCATCTACTGGCCGTGATTCTCGCAGCCCGTCAGGATCCCAGAAGCGAGCAAGAAGACGTGCTCGATCAAGGTCAAAGAGCAAACCGCGCAGCACATCTCAGCCCAGTGGCGTGCAGAAGAACGTTCAGGCAAGCCAGCCATTGAGCANNAAAAAAGCACTCAAGAAGAAGTCAAAGGCACTCCGCAAGATTTTCCAAAACTTCTATCTTGCAATGCCTAGTCCTCAAAACATGGCGGGTGCCGCACCTTCTCCATACCTGCGTTCAGCCGTCCCCATTGCTTAGACACACGAAGGAATATCTTGGTGAAGGTTGGAAACTTGATCAGAGCAGGGTTTTACTTTTTCTAGACTATTGATTTTTCGTACTTTCTTTTCTGTTGGCAAACCTGATACATGGTTTGTGGCAAATTTTGAAGGCTTTTCTAAATAGAATCATTATACCTTTCACAAATTTTCTTGCCGATAAAGGACTTTCCCTTTAAGAAATTGCAAACGCGAAACATCGTATTTCCACATTCAAGAATGAACCAAAGTTGCTTTATCTCGTGGTGGTTCTCTCATCCAGCAAAAGCTACCTTCCCTAGGGTTCGATATCTCTTGCGAGCTTTTCGCTAACCCGCTGCCACGTCTTCGTAAACCAGACCAAGTCTCATGTCTTCTGAACCCGTTGCTAGAGCTCGTGGCTACAGAAACAAATTTCAAAGGTTGTATCTTTGAAGTCTTCTGCGGTTCTAGGAATTCATAATCGCTGTGGTGTATTTCGTCCACTTGGTCTTGCAGCCGTTGTATATTCCGAAGTACTGACTCGAGCAAATCGTGAACTTCCTTTGACCAAGTGATTTTGATGAATAGCGCATGCTGCAAATATGGTTCCAGTTCTTGCCATCTGTTGAGGAAATGCGCTAGACACTTCTGCTCATGCTCCATAACGGTGCATACGATGTTGAGCTTGAAGGTGCCACTGCATTCGAATTTTAGGTTGGTACTGATCCACGAGTCGAGAGATCGGTTGAACTTGTGTATCAGGTGCTGCAGGCGTCGAAAAGTAGGATCCGACTTATCTTCAAGACTCAGGCTTGGTAATGCTGACCGTGAAGGTGACGTATCATGGGTCGAGGTGATCCATGAGAGTCGTGTTTTGTTTTGTATTCTCAGAGCCATGTTTCTCACTTCTTCGAGTTGAGCAAGACAATCAGATGGTGAGGAACATGAGGATCCACGGAGTAAGCTCGGAACCGTGTTTTTACTGTAGGCAGCTATGGTTGACGGTCGAGATGCTGTCTTTCGGATCTCAGGAGTGCATCGCGCCTGAAAGTCAATAGGAGGAAGTATCATGTACATGATGATGCTGATGCCAGGAGATAGATATGCTGAATTCGTTTCGTGGAGAAGAGAACTGAAAACTCTTCGATTGATTTTTGACTCCTAAAATATTGCGATTTCGTTGAGTCAGAAGGCTGGAGCGCTTTTGAGTTAAATACTGACAGGAGGCACCCACGACCCCAGACCAAATCCAAGTCGAGCAATCAAACAACACTTCAGTCCTCGTGTACTGGAGCGAACTTTGACAGTTTTCTAAGCTTCAATCCATATTTCATGAAGATGAAAGGCACCGGCAATGCCAACGCAGCGACTCCACCCAGGATGCTCATCGCTGGTCCAACTCCGAGATTGTTGAACATCGGCCTGGCAGCGAGTGGAAGGCCTCCTGCGATTATGCTACGCAAGAATGTGTTGGCCGAGACTGCTGACGCCGCATAAAGCAAATACGTATCTACAAGGAAGTTGATGCATTGCTGGAAAATAATGTTGAAGCCTGCTCCTATGAAAGCTGCTGCAACGACGCAAGAGGGCCACGGGATAGACGGATCGGCAGTCCAACCGAACCAGAACAAGCCAATGGTGAAGAGAACGCCACCTACGGCCATCGGTAAAAGTCTCGCTTCCGGTACNCTGGCGGGATGGAGTTAGCACGTTGTTCTTGTTTGCATGATTTCGAGTAGAGGAATGATAGGACCACAAGGCAAATTTAGACTTACAGGTCTGCCGTTATTGGCGTCAACAGCACGAGCGTACCGCGGCTGGTTGGCCAGATTGATTAGAACAGCGAAAAGGACTCCCACGAATAGTGCGAGGAAGGGCAATGTGCTTGTGATCAAAGGCCATCCTCTGTTCTGCTCGAACACGATGGGAAATACCTCGAGGGTCATGTAAAGAATGCCATACACGAAAGATGCGTAGAAGGCAATGCAAGTGACCATCGGTTCTGTCGTGAGCATGATAATGGGTCTTGCAAGGTGTTTTGTAACCACTGATTTGACATCCAACTTGACATCCTCGTGAGGATGATGCCACCGTGAGTCGCCAGTCTCTTTCCGTAGACGTTGTGCTTTCTTCTTTAGAAGAACTGGAGAATATGTCTCCGGTAGGCAGAAGAAGGCGAGTACGGTGACAGCGAAAACCCAGATGGCGAGGATATACGATGGCCATCTGAAACCAATAGTGACAGTAAGCGCACTGCCAATGATGGGACCTACCGTCGGCCCACCCACGACGGCGACAGCGTAGAAAGTTACAGCCTACCAATGAAGAGCACAGTTAGTATGACTTCTATCTCATAAGGAGCAGCATACAGACACGGAGCCGTAACAAACACCCACTGGTGACTGTTGGCTCATGACATCTGTGCTTTGACCTACGTACCGTGCCTGTTTAGATTCAGTCAGCATTATCCTTAAGATATGAATGCACAATCAAAACATACCTCGTGGTTTGGCGGAATACATGTCACCAAGAGCGGCGCTAACATTCGAAACGGGAGCGGATCCAAACACACCAGAGAAGAAACGACAGATCATGATAGTCTGAGCGTTCTTGCCAACAGCCGCGCCTATGCTGAACAGACCAAGGCCGACCATTGCAGGCAACATACTGATCCTACGTCCCCAGATTTCAGAGGTAGGAGCCCAGAACAGAGGGCCCACAGCAAAGCCGATGATATAAAGGGAAATGACCAAGACTGCGGCCTCTCCAGAAATGTCAGTGTACTCTGCAATTTGTGTTTCGGCGGGTGAAATGATGGATGATCCAAGACTGGCGGCCAGCGCGAGCATGCCTAGTACAAAGGTGATGAAGGCCTTGTATCCAGAAGACCAATTCATTGGATAATTCTTCTCGCCTGGATCCCATCCTACGAGAAATGGATCACCTTCTTCCTTTTCCTTGGCTATCTCTGCAGCTTCTTCATCTCGTGGTGGTTGTTGTGGGGATGTTGACGCGATGTCGTCACTCGACTTTTCCTTTGGCAAAGAGTTCGACGACGACGATGACGGCGACGTTGATCGTGTCATTGTGTGTGAGAGGTGGCCAGAATCCTTATAGTGATACAGAGGCGACAGAATTAAGAAAACATGTTGGAGGCTGTCATCAAAGAAGTTTTGTCTTCAATACTGGATGAATCGGCTCATACGGCAAGATTCTGCATTGCCGTCGTGGCCTGCCAGAGATCTCGGACATAAAACTCGGAAAGCCGAGTTACTATTGACCAACGGTGAACGAGTGGAATCGATTCTTCCATAGGAGGCGATTAGCTAGGTAGACATGACTTCTCTGAGATCTTTCTCAGGGTCTGCAGGAGAGAGGGCAAGACGAAATGTGCGATTCCCCATCCTTGCACTCGTGGGATGGAGCCTCAGACCAGTCGAAACATCGGAACTCCACTCCAAGAAATGCTTGACACTTCTTGGCGTTCGCGAACGATGAGCTCATGATATCCATCAAAGTATTTGAAGCTTCAAAACGACCATCTTTTCTGTTCATATGCATAACACACTTGTTTATCTCCTGTGCCTTGCAACTCTAATCACAGTCACATTCTGCTCTTCCCATCATCATCAACACCATTCANAAAAGATGTCGCGATCATTGAATGGTAGGTCATACTATACGAGTCTCCACTGGACAAGCACTCACGGGTCCTAGNTCCTGTCCAAGCCTTTGGCAATCCATTCGACCAGTCCCATGACGGGCTACTTGCGCAACGGATACTGTGAGGTGCCTGCATCGGATGCTGGAAACCACTCTATTGCCGCAGAGGTGTCAGACGAATTCCTCAAGTTCAGTGCCGATCGTGGCAACGACCTCCGCCAGATTGGACTCAAGGGAGGCTGTAAATGGTGTCTCTGTGTGTCTCGCTGGAAGGAGGCATTTGATGCCAGAGGCAAGGAGGGCGACAAGATTGTACCCAAGTATGCTGAGACCAACATGATTCGTTACTGGGTGTGTGCTAATCGCAAACAGGNNATCTTCCTCAATGCCACAAACGAGAAAGCACTGGACAAGGTAACGCTGGACGACCTCAAAAAATTTGCTGTTGACAAGGAGTAAGCGTACGGCAATGCTGATGACATGAATCAATAATGAATAAGAATTGTTCTCTTCGGCTATAGCCATTCTCTATCTTCCCTGTGCGCTGAAGTCTGCAACTTCTACCCCCCTCCTGAAACAGTGTAAGCGATATCCAGACCGTCAAAATGCACAGTTTCCAAAGCAGAAATGCAACCAGAGAGAGCCAATACCTATTCTACCTCTCCCTGGCTACCAGCCTGTTTCTCGAGACTATTGTGCATTTTGGTGGTCACACGCGTTATGCACTTTGTCACGTGGGAATGATGTGATTCAATCGTGACGAGCAACACTCTGTTGGTTTGCTAAGCGCAAGAGAGAATGACAATTCCGAGTGGTTTCGCAAAGGTCCGAGTTGTCTTGCCAGACAACCATGTCATAGCTCAAGTATGCCCAACCAATGGAGGCTACCAAGCTCTTGGTATCTTGTGCCAGTCATGTCATACATATTCTTCTGCATGCACAAGTGTCCCACTATGGCAGTCCAGCTGAGTTGGATTCTGGAGCGAAGTTGAAGGCAGGCTGTCGGTCGTGAAAGTAGATGGTGCAGCGGCATTCGAATACCGAGACTGAAGACAGGCCTCGAAGCTATGGCATATATGCAGCAGCAGGTGTGTAGTTGGAGTGGAGATTATGAGTTGACAGAGATGGGCGGGATTATTCTGCATTGCGGCCATCGGACACGGTCTGAAGCTTGCGGTATTCCTTTTCCAGTTGGGCTTGCATATCGAAATCGAGTTGGCGCTCCCTCTTTATCCTTTGCTGTTCCATATCGCGAATGACACCTGCGTGCATGGCNCTGATCGAAGTCAGAAGACGAGAATAAACAATGGATGGGAAGATGGGACGACTAACAGCTTTTTCAACTTTCTGACCATGGTGGACGAAAACAATGATGCCGATAGCGCCGAGAGATGTGGCAGCCAGAGTCAGCTTTGCTTTTGTCGACATGGTGAAGATGAAGATTGACGAGGGAGAGGCAAGTCCGGGCTTTTGGAAAGAGCGAATGTCAGTCGCATATCGAAGGGAAGGCGCGCTTGGGCCCCACAAGTTGCGACTTGGCGGTCACCATCAACATCGACGACCGTCGGCCAGCAACAACCCCATCTCGGATCGCCGTCGTCACATAATCTACAATTCAAAATGGTATTTCTTCCTGAATACCTGTTGCTCGAGCTCGCCAAGTCACATACTAACACCTGTTCCAGTCTGCACAAAACTCGGCTGGTATCCAAACGCTGCTCGACGTAGGCTGAACCCACCCATCTCCGTCAACATCCCTACTCACCCGTACCAACAGGCTGAGCGCGAGGCCCAGAAGATCGTCCAGCAAGGTGGGCTCTGTCATCGAATCTATGTTCTGCATCCATACTAATCGTTTCACAGCTAGAGAGTGTAATTCGACCACCCGTATCCTGTACTGACTCACCCATCTGACCACTCCCTGCAACAGACCGCACCAAGCGTGTAAAGGACGCTCGCTCCGAGGCTCAAAAGGAAATCGACGAGTACCGCAACAAGAAGGAGGAAGAATTCAAGCAGTTCTCAACACAGGTGCGTCCTGGACACGCTTTCACATCACTTGCGCAATCTGACACGTCGCCTANNCAGCACACCAGCGGCAACGAGCAGGCCGAGAAGGACGCCAGCAAAGACACAGACGAGAAGCTGAAGGAGATCAAGAGCATTGGCGACAAGGAGGGCAGCACCGTTGTCGAGAACCTGCTACGCGCCGTCACCGATGTCAAGCCCCAGGTTCCCGACAGAGTCGAGCAGCCCGTCGCATGATCTGCCTGATGTCTGTTGTTCCATCTCATAATCGCATCTCCTGCCTCCTCCCGTCCTGTGTTTTTCCTCGCTGTAGATATCCTCTTTCGAATTATAGATTGACCTTCATCTGACGAGCCTCTTCACCCGACTGTACATTGAGCCCCTGCCAACCACATCAGATCCTTCCTCCTGCTTGTCTCTTTTTTTTTGGAGCGTGGAACTGCCTACGTGGTACCTTGAGAAGCGCTCCAAATCATGCTCGACGAACATGCTCGTGATCGATTCTGACGTCATATCATTTCTGGGGTTACACTTTCCATAGCCATCTGTTTACCTTTTCCATCCACGAAACTAACCAACTGTGCAATGAGCCTCCGACTACCGGCCAGGCAGCTTCGTCGTCAAAACTATCGTCCTGTGTTTCCCTTAACCAGTGGTAGAATTGCGCAGTTCAGTCATGCCTCGGTGATACGACAGGAGAAGGCCGAAGATCCTCGCCTCAAAGAGGAAGTCGGTGATTTGGTCATAGAAGATCAATATGCGATTCTTCGTGAGAAGTATGGTATGTTTCGTGTGCCTTGAGATCGCGTTCTCCGGNTTCTGACAAAGAAGAAAGACACACCCAAGAATCCAATCATTCTGGCTCATGGACTCCTCGGATTCGAAGAACTCAACATTGTGCCAAAAGCGGTTGCTCCTGGCATACAGTACTGGAGAGGTATCCGTGAAGCACTGGCTGCANAAGGTATCGAAGTCATTACTGCAACCGTACCTCCATCTGGATCCATCGAAGCACGTGCTCAGAAATTGAGTGAGGATATACATAAGAAAGCAAAAGGAAAGAGTGTGAATATTATTGCGTAGGTTCATTCTTCGTCACTACATGTACAACATTGGCTAATTCGACCAACAGACACAGCATGGTAGGACTGATAGATGACTTCGACGTGATGCTCCGCTGACTTATCGCTAGGGGTAAACATACAACCAAATCTGGTCCTTAAATGATCAAGACTGANNCATAGCAAACTGCTTAGCGGCTTGGACTCTCGATACATGATCAGTCAACTAAAACCGCCAAACGTCAAGGTTCTCTCATTGACAACAATCGCAACGCCTCATCNNAAGGTAAATTTGTGCTCTACACCTGATGGTGATGCATCGTTCGCTGATCTATCTCCTGAAGGCTCCTCATTCGCAGATGTCATGTTCTCCTGGATCGGACGTAGGTTTCGCTTGCTTCCCACTATCTGTATGTAATCACTAACATATACAACTCGTACACAGNCAACCAACATACCCAAGCTCTACAAGATGCTCGAGTTCTTCGGCTTCGAGACGGGCGCCTTCAGCCAACTGACCCAAAAATACATGAAAGAGAACTTCAACCAAAAAACACCCGATCGTGAAGGTATTGCCTATTACTCGTACGGTGCCACGGTGAACCCCAGATTCTGGAGCATGTTCCGTCAGAGCCACAGGATCATCCAGAAGTTGGAGGGTGACAACGATGGTTTGGTGAGTGTGCAGAGTTCCAAGTGGGGAACTTACAAAGGCACGTTGAAGGATGTTAGTCATCTGGACATGATCAATTGGACGAACAGGCTAAGATGGTTCTTGTGGGAGCTGACTGGGAACAAGAGAAAGTATGCTATCCTTCCCTTCGAACCTTCTGTGGAACTAACGCATCTATTCCNNAGTTTCAACGCCATTGCCTTCTACTTGGATATCGCTGGTCAGTCACCCTCAACATGCAGAACAATCGATAAGATATCCTGACATTGAACAGATATGTTGGCGAAAGAGGGACTGTAATTCTGGATAGCTCATGAATTGCCATACGATATCCCATCCTTACTGAGATTCTTCTCAAAAGATTGGCGCCCTAATGCAACTCTTCAAACTACCCGTTTTCAGGTACTCATTGTGCTTAGTCTATAAAACTAAAATGACACTTGGAACGTGCAGGAAAGAAGAGCGTTTCGTACTGGCTCCAGTTCAGGACAAATGATACAGATTTGCAAATATAGACAATACATCCATTTCCTCTTTCCTTTCCTTTCCCTGGCTCCAGACAAGTAAACAATATATACACTTAACACTACAGTAATGACTTCTTGGGTGCGTCTGTCAAGCAAAATTTCTCCTGCACTCTGTTTCGTGCGATTCTCTCTCTTGTCAGAAGGCATGATCCAGCCACACCTCCGCTGTTCACTCTTCTATCACTCATACTGGGCAGCCCAACTGGCCCACAGTTTCGTCGGGCTCTCGGCACCGAAGAGGGGACTGGTCTCTGGAGAGTCGGCTGAGTATCCGTTGGCTCTGCTTGCGCCGTTGCTGATGTCGATCTGCAAGCTTCTCATGCTCTGTGTGTCTGACACGACGGGGGCTGGTACGAGATATTCACTGGCAGGGCCAATGGTGATGTTTTTGGTAGCGGGAGAGGATGTAAGCGAGGAGAGGAGAGCGGCGCGCGAGGTGGTTGCGAATGTCGAGAGTTGGGTGGAGGTGTCGAGATAGATGAATGGCATGGTCGAGGGGTGGGATGGGGTTTCTGTAGTGGTGTTGGAAAAGAGAGGTAGAAGGTTGCGGAGCAGAGCGTGTAACGGGAGGACGGAAGCNCTAGTGTCACATGTTAACTGAGCTGTCAATCCTGCAGTGATCGGAAACGTATCTACCTTCCAGATGGCCTCGATCTCGTCTGTCTCGATGGTCAAGACATCCTTCTCCTGCTCCTCCTCTTCCGGCAATTCATCCCACTCGCAGACCAGGGCGCCCAGCACCTTCTGCCTCCTGGCACCAATGTCTCTAACCGCCGTCTCCAGACCTTTTGCGCCTTCTGTCAGCGAGATTGAGACTTGGACATCGCTCCTCATCCTTCCAGCCAGGGTATAAAGTTCGGTGCGCAGGTTCTTGAGTACAACATCACGACGGCCAATCAAGTGTACGGCGGCAATGCGGTGAGTAGAGAGAAGAACCGAGAGGTGTTGAGATAGTGTGGGCGACGCGACATTGGGTACGTAAAGGATGATGCTGTTGCCAGAAGGGTTGGTAGGAATGTTCGAGCTGGACGAAGGCAACCTGTTGAGCATGGGTGCTGAGGCCGACGAGGCGGGGCTGCCAGTGCGGATACCAGAGGGGACTCCCGTCGTGTTGGGTGTTCCGCGGTAGTTGAGATATGTCGGTTTCGTCGTGATTGGATTCATGGCTGCGAGATGGCTGTACTCGTAGGAGCGTGGGGCTGTCGATGTCGTTACAAGGCGATATTATACAAACAGGAAGAGCGCCGGACAAGAAGAACAAAACAGGGGCCCGGACAGAAACGAATGTAGATGCGACGAACACTATGTACAAGAAATTGGAGGAGGAGAATTAAATGCGAGACAGGACCACTCACTCCACTCCGCTTGTTCGCGCGTGTCACCAGGCCGCCGCCGCCGCCGCCGCCCTTCGAGACCCTAGACCGTTTGTGGGGTTGACGAGAAATCCTCCGACAAATGCACCTTGAAACTCTACTTGTATCATCAATCTGTCGCTCGTCTTTTGGCTGCAAAACTTCCCTGCATTGCTACTGTCTGTGTTCAGTCTAACACAAGAGCGCAGCCTTTCACTCTACTATGCTTGGCTTGCTGCATTTTTGATTCCATTCTCTCATATCTGTTTGGCCGCCAACTTGTTCGGCATGACTATTTCGTGCTCGCTTTCATATCTTCCCTTATTCTACCTTCTCTGCTCTGCTCTGCCCTGCCTTTGTCATTACCCGCCCCTACCCCAGCAACCAGCTCTACCGGACCCTTTGTGAGCTGCGCCTAGCATGAATCAAATGAAATATCGTCTCTTCTTTCGTGTCGTTCGGAGGATGTGGAAAATGCTGAATGTGATTGGATCTGTAGAGACACACTTGTCGAGCCATCCGATATCCCTTGTCTGTCAAGTCCTCGAGTGTACTTGCTTCTTACCACTCAAACTCTCCTTGAGCCTTGTGGAAGAGGTACCTNGCCGAATCTTGTCAGTAATTGTTCAAACACACCTGTGCTATCGTCCGACTTACTCCCTTGCCATTGGCCGACATGATACCATCCTTGAGAGTGCACTTCCACTTGTTCTTGACACGCTGCACCTTGTCGTACGTGCAAAGGACATGGTCAATCTCCTCGTCTTCCTCATCAGCGTTGTTGCCGGCTTCATCGCTCGACGAATCAAGGTCCGAGTTGATAGCATCCTCGTCCTCGTCATCCACGTCACCGTCCAGTTGGGGAATGCTAGCCAAGCGCGAGCCAGTGTTTGCGCGGGCTCTACGTGCAGTTACACGCTTTCTGTAACGGCTGTGTTCTTTNTGGTCGTCCAGAGGAAGCAACAGTCCGTTTTCAAGCCTGTGCTGCAGATCTTCGATTTGACGTCTCATCATACGATCGTTCTCATCCACTTGAGCCGAGCTGATTCTGCGTCTCTCGGTTATGTATCTGTTCCACTCATCAAGCGCGGCTTCGTCTGATCCATCTGTCTGCGAGTAGTTGACGCCAGGTTGCTGAGGATATTGGCCATTGCCTTCGGGCTTGACTTGAGGTTGCTGGTGAGCCGTCTGTTGGCGCATTTGCTGAGCATACTGAGCTTGCATCTGGCGTTGCTGTTGGGCCTGTGCTGGCTGTGCAGTAGCTTGTCCAGCCTGTGCGGGCAACTGCAAGCCCTGTGGTCTTTGTTGCTGCTGTTGTTGTTGTGGCTGTTGTTGCGGGTGGGCGTTTTGAACGCCTCCAGGGAGGGCGATACCCCTCTGTTGCATTGCATTGAGTGACGCGTTGGCTTGTTGACCGAACTGCTGCTGAAGCAAGGATGCAGCACGTTGCTGTGCCATCATCTGATTGTTGACCTGCTGAGGATATGGTTGCTGAGCAGCAGGGTAGCTGTGCATTGGCTGGGAAGCCGAATTTGGATCAGCTTTGGGCTGCGCATGTCCATTCTGAGGGACTTGGTGCTGGACTGGAGCTCCATTCTGCACAGGTATGGGTGCTGGGGCAGGTTGTTGTGCTTGCTGCTGTTGAGCAGGTTGTTGGGGCGGCGGTGGGGCCGGCTTGGGATCCCAAGGCATTTGCGCGACATCGCGCTGCGACATCTTGTGCTGCCATGACTATTGGATATGTATTAGTACAAGCATGTAGAAAAAGATAGCATATCAGCTGATTCAAAAGTTGGTCCGGCGAAGCTTCGGAACTCTGAACGCTCAGACCAAGTAGTATAAAACTGGGGTCAGGGAAAGGACGTCTCTGAGCCTTAAGCCCCGCTTCCGCCGCTCTTTTTTGTTTGCGCAGCTTCGTAGGCAGCAGCCACTCGAACAAAACGAGTGAACAGGCTTGTCAACGAAACAACGACAACAACATGTTGGAAGTTGACGAGTGATGCGGCAATAACAAAAAAAAGGACGAAGACTGATATGACGAGTGTAAGGAAGCGAGACATGACCAACCTGTTGCAGTTCTACCAAGGTCTGCTGCTGAACACCATTCTCTTCAAAGTCATTCTGCGAAGCGTTGATGACCTCTTGAATGATCTTTTCATAGATCTCGCCCTGCGAACATGTCAGTACGGTTGGTTTGACATGGCCGCCGCCGACGTGCAAGTTGCCGCCGAACGAGGGGATCACACACAGTGATGATGTTCGACATGACAGCGATCACTGTCGAAACTGCCTCTTGTTGTTTTTGCACTTGAGCCTTGTGTCTGCGATGCTGCAATGCTGGGAGAAGGATGCGCAGTGAGGTGGAGTTGTGGTCGTGCGACACTGATGATTGAGGAAATGCGCAGGCCGATGTATGTCACCTCTGGATGCGCCCTTTTACTACTTCTGCTGGGGTGCGTCCGAGTGCGGTAACTTCTGGACACTTCTTGAATGCGGTCCGGCACGATGAGAGGTCTGTTGGCTATCGATCGGTGATGGCCGTATTGCGTGGTCAGCAGGCAGAGTTGGATGTCGCCGCACGAAGTTCAACCCCTTCGATGCGGCTAAAGTCCGTGCTTGCCGATGTTCAACCGTCACTCTCTTTCACCTTGCCTCTCGACATCAAACGTTTCTCACTCCGAAGTGATACTGGATCTTGAGAATGATAAACGAGTGAAGATTGTGAATTGTGGAAGGTCGCCATTGTAGAATTTCGTGTGTAACTGATCAGGACATTTCCGTGCCACTGTTCTGAAAGTGACTGCAACTGATAGTCGCGACTTCCGCAATGGTTCTTGGTGAGAGCTTTTAGTGAAGCTAACACCTCCTTCATCGTTTGTCACACATCACCATCACCAAGTCCCTTTTGGTTCATCCTTTCTCTTGTTGTCCTTCCAGATTCTTTGCTACATTCTCCATAGCGGCCGCTTTATTCTTCGTGCTCTGCTGGCGACTCGTCTGCGGGTTGCCTCGAGAGCGCCTCACTGCCACTCGCTCTATCGCGTCTTTCCATTCATGCAAGCACGCAAATAATCAGCACGCTCCCATCGCCTTCGCTCAGCCACGATCGCATCCTTCCCTCCTACCAATCCAGAAACAGGAAACAACCAGCATGTCAGATGAGATGACTTTCGCCAACGTCCCAGCCCGTGAAGATTGTCCAAGCTGCCCAGAGACCGGAGAGCGCTGCGCTCTGCATCAGAACATGTATCTTCGTGCCTTGGAAAGACAGCTGGAACCAGATACCATGAACCAACCCCAACAAGCATACGCCCCTGAGCGTGGTGGACATGACGAGCAGCGGGTCGCGTCCAAGACTATGTCCAAAACTAAGTCCAAGACTCTGGCTAAGACTCTGGCTAAGGAGAAAAATCGGCTAAAGACCCAAGAAGGCCAGATGATCAGCGTAAGTTCTCACTCCTTCTCCTCTTGTATTCTCCACATCCACCACCTTCATGTTCAGAACATTCTGTTCAGTTGATACTTACTCTTCGNNCAGGCTCTGAGGAAGATGAACTTCGAGGAGAGTAGAGAGCGGATCAGGCGCGGCAAAAGACCTGGGAAGGCTGCTCTGCAAGTCCCTGACCCGATCAAGATTGCCGAAAAGAAAGAAAAGGCTGCCCGCCGTCTTGCCGATCCAGCAAGAATCGCCAAACTGGAAGCGTACCAACAGAAAGTAGCCGAGAGCAAGGCCCGGTCCCAAGCTAGACGTGTCCGCCACCTGGAACAGCAANAACAGCACAGCAAAAGCAGCACCGTCATGGACGACATTGCCGAGGCGACTGAGGCATTGGAGCATGCGCCCGCTCTACAGACCTATGCTACAGGAAACGACCACGTCTCGAGTGGCCCGACTATCAGAACTAGAGGTCAAACCGCGGCTCGCGATGTGCATGAGAAGATCCAAAGCCTCGTCGCTGTGCATAGCATGCCTGAGGAGACCGGCACGGATGCCTTCTTAGTCCGCGCAGACTCCTTGATTGACCAGACGCTTACATCGTCCAACTCCGCTCTGTCGATGACCGACCGAAAGAATCTTGAAGAAGCACTCAGTCTCGTCCGCACTGTACAACTGCTGTCATCTAAAGACTACCGTCCTCAGCGAACTGGTACCGGCGATAAATGGCTGGATCGTGTGATTCGTGGCCCTGACCCAGAGGAGCGATTTGTCTACAAGCGTGAACTCGCTATTGAGAATGTGCCCATCAAGCAGGAAGACGCATCTGAAAGCAGTCTCAACGCACAGGAGGATGGTCTAAGATTCGGTGGTCGTCTCAGAGGTGGAGCTAGCAATGGCCGAGATTCCTCACAGATTGCTGATACTGAGCGAGATACCATGATGGATTAGGGAATCTGTCGAGACCAACCGTGCAGAATATGCGCTGTGAGCATGATTTTACGTACGCTTGTGAACTCAGGCGTCTGGGATGCCACATTGCCATCGGTTATAAAATCACAGACTTGGAGACAGCGAGAACTGTACGATGAGCAATTTCCTCCCCCTTCCCACAAAGAAAGACTAAGGGACGGTTGTGGTGGAGGTCACGGATAAGCGAGCAAAATCACAAGTAGACAGTCTTTTCAACTCAGAGTTATCAGCTTTCGGTCTAGATGTGCAGTACTTCCGGGTAATAATGCAACTTTCATTTAGACATTGTTTACAATCTCTCAACGGACATGTCTGTGTTCAGATTTCGGGTTCAGAAAACAACGTTCTGTTAATTGCAGTCCCTATTAATGAGCTACGACCTTTGAGACGATCGAGACAGGTAATGATTATTAAGTATTAGTATTCTATTGTAATGCCGTAAACACCGGCTGCGGCTACAGCTTCTGCGTTCCCCTCCCCCCTTCCATTATTGTTTTCAATGCCAACCACTCTTCTCGCCTCTACCAGAGCTCAACAACGGATCCTCCGCCACGATAGGCGGCGCATATTCGGCCCTTTGGATGCCACTCACGGGTTGCACATCCATAGCAACCGCGTCTTCGTAGCTAGGTGGTGCGTCGCCGTAAGGTGGCTCTTCGCCCGAATGTTCCACATGTTGCACAACCTGGACTGGTGGCTGCGTTGTCTGTGCTGTTGCTGTGGAGGCAACTGGTTTACGGGCAGGAAGCGGCGGTGCCCCAGATGCAGTCTTGGTGTCTGCTGGGTAGTTGGGTCGAGGTGGCATTGGTGGCGCAGAAGGTTGATTACCACTTGTACCTTGAGCTTGAGCCCTTGCCATGGCTTCCAAGNNAAGCTCAGGTGGCGGTGTGATGCCCGAGAAAATCTGCACGGGCAAACGAAGGTCTATAGTGGTTGTTTGAGGCTTTGCGACANNGTCAGCTTTATACGCCCAGCATGCAGAGAGGCTCTATAGACTTACCATCGATGCAGTGCTATCATAGCGAATACCAACGCGTGCAAAAATCTCGTATGTGCGAGTGATATTGCAAGTCTCGAAACTGGGCGGGACGACATTCGGCAATGGTATATCGCTCCAGTATCGAGAGTCAATCTCAGCCTCTGTTTCGATCTCTCCACCATTGGGTGCGATTGCATCTCTGGCTGCGCCGTCACCGAACTGAAGTGGGATCGCCATACCACTGCGAGAGAACAATACGGTGCTGCTGCGCTCGACTCGGCCGACATCTTGCGCTCGAATCTTGGTGATGGCCACGACTTCGATTTGCAGGGATATTAGTGTCAAAGCAGTAGTTTTGCCGTTCAAGCTCGTGACTACGACACGCACAGGTACCGGTTTGGCACAGGTCAGGATTGCAGGCTCTGGTAGGCGTAGGTCGACGGCTATGAACGGAGCTGTTGGTGTCGTGCTTCCCGACGTAGAATCACTGGTCTTCTTCGAACCGCCGAAGAAGGAAGCCATCTTGGACTTGCTAGGAAGTGCTGTGGGTGAGGAAGGCATGTTCATGTTGAATTGATGCCGACGTCGTGCATAGCCCAACGCATCTGACGGTGCCGGACGTGGCGGCTCGATAGGACAGAAGTTGAATGGTACATATGCTCGGGCATTCTCCTTGAAAAGACTGGGCCGGTTCACAGTTGCCTTGACATAATAACGGATTTCAGCTTCTCCGGGAAACCCTACAAGTGTTGGTGGTAATGTCTTCTTCACATGGCTGTGGGGTGATTTGTACATCTCCACATTGAGTCCACCGAACAAGCTTATTGTCGGGTTAGAGTTAGATGATGGGTCGCATGCATTGTTGAAGGGGAACNNTGTTCAACGGTAAGTAGAGGAAACGTCAAAGTCGCGGAAGATTTGTACCTTGAATTGGAAAGGGTACTCATGCTGTCCTGCTGGCAGCGTATACGCTGTCTTNCCAGACAATGAGTTTGAGCCACCTTGCCCTGCAAGTTCAGGGGGAGGGAATACTGCTAAGGTCTTGTAGAGAATCTGATGGCTTGTCAGTATATAATTGCCGTGTCACTATTGAGGAGCGTATATAGTCATGCACGGTGACCAAATCGAGTAAACATCGACTATTTCAGGCTCGGATACGTGGCTGGGTCAGCAAAGAAAGGATCCACCAACCTTATGAAACTCCAGTTGAGGTTTTTGTCTGTCATTCGAAGGGTTGGGAGGGGGCTTTTGATATAGTTGTCAGTCAAATACATGTCGTGGTGGAGGAATACATGTGCTGTCATGTTGTTGTGTTGAGAGACGCACCAGCAGTCTTGTCCTCGATTCTCCCTCAAGCTTTACTACGATGCTAGAAACTGTCGTCGCAGTCTGTGTCCGTACATATACTTTTCCGGATATGTAGTCTAGATTCGTGTAATGCGGAAATGATTGATCCAGAATAATGCTAGCCAGCATGTTGGATTTCGGGACGCAGCGGCCTGCGATCGACTTTGCAGATGCTTCAGATTTCCTAACGATCCGAGTGCTGCACGTCGCACCAGATAGTGTGCAAGGAGATAGTCAACTGAATCAGAAAAGTTCCTCTTCCTGATAATTAAAGGATCGTTTGCTCGTCGTCACCCGACAAGATGGGGCCAAGACTTTGTTGCTCGTCGTTTCCATCGGCGTGCACGGATGTCCCGGCTCTCGCGTGCTGCGCATGTGGCTGGGTCAATCTTTCTTGGTCACCGGGATAACCCTGTTCGCTTTTATATCAAGTTTCCGAGAGCACCATCTCGATATTAGGTGCATAGACGTGTTGTTTACCTGTGACAGCAGCAATAGATCGTCTGAAATGTCCTAACCATGAAAGATGTGGTGCTTTGACTTGCTGTCATACCAACCACGAAAACATATTCCATGATGTGTTGAAAAACAAGAGGATATTGCAAACCAGATGAAGTTTTATTCCTGCGCGTCTTCAAGACGCCGTATGCTGTAGCAGTCGTGTGACCTAGATAACTAGAAACCCCCTTTTATTGAAAATCAAGTAAATGCTCCGCTTGCCCAGTCCAATAGTCATGATCCCCCAAACTCCAATTCCAGGATAAATGCAGATGCAAATGTAAGTGTAGTTTTGCTTCCTAATCTCCGCCATTGTCACCATTGCGACAAGCCATCTCGATACGATGCTTGATGGCCTCAAGACGGTTGTGCAACTGCCACAAGCGCACAGTGTCTTCCTTTGGGACCTTGTCACTGGGTGTCTGCTCAATGCGTCGGTACAGCTTGAGATACTCCGGGTATAGCTTGCTCCTGAACGTCTCGGCAGCAGCACGAGTCTGTTCCCACGTGAGCGAAGCACCTTCGTACTCGTCGTTCAGAATGCCAGCGAGATTGTCATCTGAGAAATCCGAGCCTGCGGGGGACGAGTGGGGTGAAACAGTCGGAGCAGTTGTGAGAGATGCTCCGGACGAACTTGTCGCTGTGTGCGAGTGCGTGCTTCCTGAGTCGGTTTTGCGATGCTTGGACGAGGGAGGAGCGGCATGATCGTGCAAGCCAGAAGAGAGATCGTTGGCCTTACGTTTCAGAGATTTGTCTGAGGCAGCGGAAGGTGCAGGTTGGGCTCTGGTCACTGCTTCTTTGCCGGTACCACTCACTGCAGAGGCCTTGGCTGGTATATTAGTAGGAGCCTTTGCCGGGGTGGAAGTGGTCGATTTGACCGCCTTTCTTGCCGGTTCAACGCTCTCAGTGTCAGACTCAAGAGGGCGTTTCTTGGTGACAATCTTTGACTGTGAACCAGTTTTGACACCGCCAAAGAAACTTAGAGGCTCAGAGACTTTAGATGTAGTTGCGGGCCTGACTGACTTGGCAGCGGTTACAGTTGCTGATGGTTTGGGCGGTTGTTTGATTGTCTTTTCAGCATGGTCAGATGCATTCCTCGGAGGACTTGTGCCCAGAGGTGAGGGAACTTTCGGTTTTGTGTCTGTCAGTCTTCGTGGGCTTATGTTGGGTCTTTGCGTCGTTGAGGTAGTCTTGATAGGTTTCTGTGCTGGGCTGTCCTTCGGTTTTGTGGCGGTGTTTGCTGCTGTTGATTTCTCAAGTTTCTTTGGAAGAGCAGCGGCTCTGGAGAGCGATGGAGCCTCTGCCTTGACCTTGGGGATGGCGCTGTCTTTTCTTGAGGCAGCGTTGGCGACAGACTTGTCAGAAGTCAAAGGCTTTGACTTTATCTTGCTGTCCTTGGATGTCCCGGGTGCTTCGCTGGCCGAGNNGGAATCGCGCCTCCCTGTTATCACAGGTCGTGCCTTGGGAGTCGGCTTGAGAGGCTCCTTTCTGGATGTGGTGCTTTTCTTCAGGGAAGTATTCTCTTTGACTTCACCTTCTTCCTCATCATCTGAGCTGTGAACAACCTCGTCAGATTTGACTCTAGAAGCGGCCTTCTTGGGAGGTATAGGTCTTTTGGCGGTAACATTTCTTGGTTTGCTCTCGCGATCACTCGCAGCAGCAGCGGCCTCCTTCGCCTCTTTCTCTTGCTTCTTCTTCTCCATGGCACCCTTCTTTTCNGCCTCCTTCAATCGCTTTTCGATGGAGATACCAGCAGCAGATCTTCCAGTCGCAATAGCACCGCTTCCGCTCCGAGGTGTGCCGGTACTTGCTAGCTTTGGAGTGGCAGCTGCGCTTGTGTGAACAGGAGTAGAAGCAAGACCAGGTGTTCCAGTTAGGTCTGACCTTTCTACAGTCAGATGAAGACGCGAGAGGATCTTGCCTTTGTTGCGTTCTTCCTTGGGCAACAGAATCTGCCAGGCCTTGTCGTCTTTTGGTATTCTAGCTCTGTCAAAAGCTCTGATTGCGTTGTCTATTGCCAATGTCCGTTGATCCGAAGCGTATTTGAAGGACCAGGGATCGAGCTCTCTGTACGGCTTGTTTGAAAGTTCCCAGGTGAGCCCTTGCTTGTCGGCAATCCTAGGAAGGAGTGATAATAGTTGAGCCTTAGGTATGTGAGTCTTTTGTTGAATGTCTTGTTCAGACAAGGGTCTGACGGCGAGCAAGTGAATAAGAGCAAATCGCATGCCCTTCTCTCTTGCTTGAGCCTGAGGATCTGAAGGAGCAGAGGTAGGTGCGGCGGGACGAGGAGTAGAGGACGAGGAAGCAGAGCGCTGAGCGAGGGAAGTTGGCCGAGAAGAGGGTTGAAGGTATCTGGAGTGTTTACCACCAGCCGTCACGGAGCTACTTATTGTCGTNCCCATTGTCACACGTCAACAATCGTTAGGAGGACGAGGTCTTGCTCACACTCACTTGCGTTCCTCTTTCTGCTTAGCCATGGACGCCAGCGACTGCTTCAACGCCTGGAGGGCGGCCTCGGCACCGGCACTGTCTTCTTGCGCCTTCTTCTCGACGGGCACTCTGGGCTCAGCATGATGCGACACAAAAGCGGCAAAATCAAGCTGGTTGCTTTTGTCGTCTGTCGAGTAGATTTCGTGACGAAATGTCTCAGGCCTCACATTCAACTCCAATAGCTTTGCACCGTATCGAATTTTNCTGCACTCGTCAGAAAGGGTTCCCGTCGAGGCTCTTGAACATATTCAAGGGCATACCGGTGTCTTTCCGCCCAGCAATTGCACTGCCTTGCCCCCATGGGCACATTGTTGCAAGTCACGTATGACCTGATCATTCAACCTAACCAGGATACCCGTCCTTGTTGAGTTGGAATTGTTACGTTCGTGGTCTGTTTTGTTCGGGGCTCCATGGAGCGACAGTGTCGATCCGGAGATCTGGGTCGAAGCCATGGTGGTGATCAACAGCAGCGAGGGGCTTTCGGAAAATATCCAGATCTTTATAACGATATCGAGGAACAAACAATGGTAAGAGGGGCTTGCTGCATCACATGTGCTACGAACACACAGCTCATCTGTGATATAGGCTCTTTGTCAGCGTATTGTTGGCAAATATCACCAGTCAGGCCTCCCCGGCGAGATGACGTCCGTGGACCAACAGCGAGCCAGCAACTTGTTGGACAATCGCTCGAGTGGAGGAAACTCACCTAGTGCCAGAACATGCCCTGCATCACGACTGATAATACAGGAAAGTATGTATCAGAAGTGTATCAGTCAAAGCAAGAACAAGATGTAGGAGACAGCGGAATGAAACGGCGAGACAAAGGATGGGGTGAGGCAGACTCGCGAAGGGCACAAAGCACAAGCCAGCCCAAGAGTGCAAGGCTAAAGTTGACCGGCCGGCCCGCAGATGCAGTTCGTCTCCATGTATACTTTGCACACCACGTTGACCGACACATATAGAAACCTTGCTGTTTTTGGGCAAAACCCGCCCGTGACTAAACTCACCTTTATCTCTGCTAGTTTTCTCAACTCATACCCGCAAGACTCGAAGAGACAGATTGTCCTGGATGTTTAGCAGGTAGCCGTCAAAGACGTTCCCAGACAAAGGGAGTGGTTCGGCTGGCTGCAGCTTGCGTCGTGCAAGACGAATGATGTGCGCATCCAAGTCTGTGGCTCATACACAACTTGGGGATTGGGCTAAGAAACGGTAGAGGTCTGTTACGCAACGCCGTGCATCACTAGCCTCGATCCAGAGGTACAAATAGCCTCAGGGCGGGGCCCTTGCGGCTGCACTGTATTAGGGGATTTATTGTGCATGGTATTTTGACCGACCTTGATGGCTTCCAGTGTCGAGAGATGTTTGTGTTGACGGTTTGCTTCTGAGAGCTGTTGTGCATCGAGTGATTGACATTCGAGTCAAGAGAACTGGACCTCTTCTGCAGTACTAATTCTCCGGCAGCCCCCTCGTGACGGTCAACGTCAAGACCCTAAAATGGAATACGGCTACGCTCCGGCACGCGTCGTAGGAGTGGCGTAGGTGACCGTTGCTGGACCTGAACTCCAACGTGTAGATAAAGTCTCAACGACAACCAGGAAACCGCTCGTAAAGATGGATGCTGACATTATCCAGACATGCTGCGATAAAGCACATGGCCCATGTCTGAGGCATGAAATGACCATCACCAGCCAGTTGGTTCTGGATTCTCTTTGTCAACAAGTCAGTCCAGCTGGACAGTGCCTCGAACCAAACGTCAGTGTCCGGACATTAATCGACGGCAGGGGCGCTGCTCGGGCGCACAAGCGCAGCTGAACAGAATCGCTTGCATATTATTGTCGCGGGTGCACCTGCTTTCCGCACCACATAGTCTGCGTGGCTTGACGGGGTACATCAACTCGACACGGAAATCGGGACAGATGCCCGTACAGTAAGCTGAGAGCCTGTCGCTGCCGGACTGGAGAGCCATGCATGTCTTGCCCAAACTTGTCCATCTCCACAGAGCAGTGGCGCGCTTCCTTGTGTCTTTTTGACATGCTAAACACCAGATCAACCCCTTCAATTCTAATGACGGGTGGACTGCTGAGCCTGCTGTTTCTCCATGGGCGCTTTTTGCCTTGTATCCTACGCGCACCTACGCACCATAAATCGCGTTGATTGGCTGACTGCGTCTCAGTATTTGGCAGCATTGGAGGGGAGAGGTGATCAAATGTATCCGTTGGGCATGAAAAGTAGGGCGTATGATGAGACCACATGATGCTACCCTACGCTCCAATCTGCGCTTAAGCGAAGACCGCTCTCACTCAGCTCATGTCAAGCTGCCATCTATCTGTCGGTGTATCTGTATACTCTCGCCTTGGAGCCGACTGGGGCTTTGGCGTGCTTCCAAAACATCGAGAGCAACTTTTCAACAATGCAGGAGTTCTCATGGACTACAGGCCGCCAAGGCTTTATATACGTGGGTACGGTTATTCGAATAGTTGAAAACGTTGATTGAGAAGAATAAAAAGATTGAAGTAAACACATGAAGATCCATGCCATGGTATAGTACAAAACTCCAAAATGCCTTCTGGTATCAAGTCAATAAATCTTTACACTGAAGAATAGTAAAGGTTGGTGAACCGTAAGCTCCGAGTATGCCTGTCAAACGCCATTGCCCACCTGTGAAGACCCAATGTCCAAGTGTCGCGTTCATTGTCATCAATTGCTTCCACTGCTGTCCTTTTGCAGTAGAGACGGTACACCACCAGGAGTCATACCAGCATTCGAATTCGTGCCACTGTCACCGACCGCCTTCTTCTTCTCCTTCTTGGCCCATCGTAAGCCGCACGCATTGCATAACGTTTTGGGTCCCTTGGGTCCTTTGCGCCATTCGGGACTGTCTAGAGTTCCGCAATCGGCACAGACATACTCTTCGGCGACTTTGAGTTTCTTTTTCTTCTCCTTGGTACCATCACGGTCCCTGTCAAGCAAAATCGCGATGCCGGCATCACCTCTAATAAGCGCAGGTGATGTGTCTCCTGTTGAAATGCCGTGACTTCGTTCGCCATCGCGGTAACGCAAACCAGTGAGCATTTCGATAGTCTCGAGATGATTCGAGCCTTCATACCGGGACATTTTGTCTGCTATACTGTCAGGCTGTTGGGCCGACAAAGCACTGTCGAGATTTTGGCGCGTAAGGGCAGTGTTTGATATCGGAGGCTTGGCTGGCGGCGGCATGCCTTGGTAATTTGGTGTTTTGCTATGCTCACTCGAGCCATCAACACGGCCAGTTTCAGACGGATCGCGTCTGGACTGTTCTTGCCATTGCCTTTCTTGGACCTGATTCTCCTCAACTTCCTCCCGCTTCAACTCTTCGATTCTTTTCTTTAGACGCTCGTTCTCAATCTTGTGCTCCAGGAATGAATCAAGCAATGCGGCGTTCTTGGTCGGATAAGGGCGAGCCATCATGAAGAAACCTCGGCANAGGCCCGACGCGCTCATAGCGCCTTGACCCGAGCCACTCATATGTCCGTATGCTCCTTGGTCGGACGAGATGTGTGGATGACCGTCGCATTCAAAGATGATGTATGTGCCATCCTCCCTCTTGAAGCGGTAAAAGAAGCGTAAGGGGTTGCCCGATGCTATGGACTCGTTGAACTCGCGCATGAAGATGCCGCTGTCCTCGGGGTGCACAAACTCGCCGATGAACTTGCCGACGAGGTATCGTGGTTCGTAGCCGGTGAGAGTTTTGGCGGAGGGCGAGACGTAGAGGATGCGACCATCGGGAGTAAGGATGTGTAGGAAATCTCTGAGCTCTTCGATGACACGCTGGGACCAGTTTCTGCGCTTGGTGAACTCGGTCAGAGTGTTGCCGCCATTCGAAGGAGGACCCATGCCGAAGCCAGTGGGCAGTGGACCAGCACCGATGCCCGACATGTTGGACTGGGACTGGCCGTCGTCATGGTGATGGTGGGATTGCGCGGCGAAGGACATGGAGTTGAGGTTGTTGCCAAAGGCGCCAGGGTCGGCAAAGGGTACGTTGCTCAGCGAGACATCGAGGTTAGGGTCGTTGAGATCGAGGTCCATGGGGAGCATATTGATCTGATCCTGCAAATCAGACATGAGGTTGGCGCTTGGGTCCAACAAGTGGTCGGATGCGGACACAGCCCCGGCCATCTAATGCACCAAACCAATGATCAGTGGGCGTTCGCAAGCATCGGACTCTGTTGCGCTGGGCACTTACGTTTTGGGCGAGCGAGCCATCGACCGACGACAGGTAGGACATCGGTATCCTGCCTTAGGCTTTATGCCCAGTCAACAAGTAACAGTACAGAGACGTGCCTGATCCCGAGGGTCCCACCAGATAATTTCACGATGCAGGAAGACTTGCTCGATCCGCAGTCGCTGCTTGCGACCGGAGTCTGACGTCTGCGCGCTTGCCCTGGCCAACGATTTGGTCCAGCGAAACGATCGTTGATCTCCAACTTCGATTGCACAAATGCTAGTTTTCAGACAAACCCAGTCGCGGATCCTTCAGCAAGATTCGGGAACTATCTAGAGATATAGACACTATCTAGTATAATTATTTGTCCATGGATATCCAAGTGTTGTGCTTTTAAAATCTGATGCGTAGTCCCGAATAGGCTGGGACATAAGTCTGGGCAGACCCTTCGGCTTCTACTTTGAGGGCGTGCCTTCCATCTCACACGCGTCTGCCTGCCGACACATAAAGAAAGTGTCAAAGGGCCAACTCTTGAGCGCGACACTTAGTTTGATACAACACCTCCAGCGCTCCATACTTAAACTCGTCTCCTGCTCACTCGTTGTTTTTCTTCGATAATTTTCTGGTCGCGCCTGGCATTGCATCCTCCCGTTTCTTCCCCGGAGTCAGCTCCGAACTTAATCCACCATGTATGTTCCTCAAAATCCGCAATGGTCAATACCCCCGAAGCTAATTCCTCCAACAGGTGTATGTCAATCGGCCTGTTTCTGAGAATCCAATTCACTCACTGACATTCCTCTAGCCAAGATTGACAAACTCTCCATCCTAGGGTATGCATAGATCGACATATCCTCGCGTTACAACTTTTACTAACACTCCGACCCAGAGNTTCGGTCCTTCGACAATGGACGCAGTGAGACTATCCAATTCTTCGCACCTCTGACCCTGATCGTGGGTCACAATGGCTCTGGAAAGACTGTAAGTCCTTGTACCTGAATCACAAACGGCAACCGCACTAACCACCATGCATTAGNNACCATCATCGAGTGTCTCAAGTATGCTACGACTGGTGACCAACCCCCAAACAGCAAGGGCGGTGCCTTCATCCACGATCCCAAGGTATGCCCTTCGAATAACATCATGCTACCTCGACTGACTAGTATAGNNCTATGTGGCGAGAAAGAGGTCCTCGCCCAGGTCAAGATGTCGTTCCTAGCCACTACAGGAGCGAAGATGGTGTCTACTCGCAGTCTGCAACTCACCGTCAAAAAGGCAACACGTTCGGTCAAATCTCTCGAAGGTCAGCTTCTCATGATCAAAGAGGGCGAGCGCACATCCATTTCCTCACGCGTTGCCGAACTTGATCAACTCATGCCTCAATATCTTGGTGTCAGCAAGGCTGTCCTGGACTCTGTCATCTTCTGTCATCAGGATGAGAGCTTGTGGCCGCTCAGTGAGCCGAGTAAGCTCAAAGACCGCTTCGACGCCATCTTCGAGGCCATGAAGTACACCAAGGCCATCGACAACATCAAGATCATGAAGAAGAAGCAGACGGAAGAGCTTGCAAAGTACAAGATTATTGAGCAACACGCCAAGGAAGACAAGGATAAGGGTGAGAAGGCCGAGAAACGATCCCACGAGCTCTACGAGGAGATCGAAACATTACGCCTTAAAGGTGAAGATATGGGTACCAAGATTGCCGAGGCCAAGCAAAACTACAATGCTGCCTGGGAGAAGATCAAGTTCCTTGGTGAAATCGTCGGCCAACTCTCCGGCAAGCGCATCGAGCAACGTGCTAAGCAAGAAAGTGTTCAAAAACTCAGACGCAATCTTCGCGAGATGACCGATTNNCGGACCAGGAACTCCAGGCTCTTCTACAGAAATACGAAGAGCGAGTTCAACAACTACACGACCAGGCCAACGAGGAGAAGCGCCGCTATCAACAACTTANGTCGAGAGTTGATCGGCAACCGCGAGAAGCTCAGCATGAAGGAGCGTCAGGTTGGCTCTTTGGAGTCTGACCAACAGAACTACGAGCGTCAACTTGAGAACAGAGCACAACTGGTCAAGCAAACTGCCCGCAGGCACAACCTTCGTGGTTACGATCTCGAAGTTGATGACGACAAGGCTCGAGAATTCGTTGATCGCATCAGTCGCATGGCAAAGGAGCAAAACGCCACATTCGAACGCGCCAGACGTGAGACACAGCAAGAGTTGCAACGCGCTCAGGATGTTCTCAACCGTATCAATGAGCAGAAATCCACACTAAGTCAAAAGAAAGAAAGCGCCAAGGCATCTCATGCCGCAAACCAGCGCCGCATTGGTGGATTCCAGACTGATCTGGACAAGATAGAGGTCGATGAGGGCTCCAAGACTATGCTCGAGTCCTCTGTTGAAGACACCGAAAGCAAACTGCAAGCGGCCAAGTCTGATTACGACAACAAGGACTGGGACAAGCAAGTCGAAGAGACTGATGCTGTTCTACGCCGTCTGGACGATCAAAAGGAGAGGCTGGATATGGAACTTGTCCAGGCTACCAAGCAAGCAGGAGATTCGGCACGTCTAGACTTTCTACGCAAGGAAGTCAAGGACCGTCAACGCAGTCTCGACACCATGACCAAAACCCATGGGTCCAAGATTGACAGTATCGTTGGTGGCGGTTGGCAGGCAACATCACTCGACAGCGATTTTCAAAGTGCTCTGAGCAGCAGCAACAAGTCTGTAGCAGAAGCTGAGCGTCAGCGAGACGGCCAAGCCCGTGAACTTGAGCAGCTGGAGTATCGTCTCAAGCAAACGAAGAACGATCTCATTGCACGAAGACGAGAACTGGACGCCAGCCACAAGTCTATTCAGAATGTCATCGAAACAGATCCGTCCGAATACCAAAGGATTCTCGAGGAGACCGAAGCCGAGCGTGATGACCGCAAGAGCTCAAGCGAGTATGCTGGCCACCTCAAANAGTACTACGAGAGCGCGGCAAGAGCTGCTCGCGAGAACAAATGTTGTCTCATGTGCCGCCGTGGCTATGAAAAGGATCGTCAAGGGCTTGAAAAGTTGATCAATCTCCTCGGGATGGAAATCAATAAAGCCGAGGCCGGCCGTGCGGTTGAAGAGCTTCGAGAAACTGAGAGTTATCTGCAAGAAGTCAGAGCAATCAGCTCGACTTACGACAACTGGGATCGTCTAAAGAGTAAGGATATTCCTAACCTCGAGCAAGAAGAGGAACGCCTGAAGGCTCGCGTGTCTTCCCTCACCACCGAAGTGGAGGAAGAAGACCGTGTTGTCAGCGAGCGCAGATCAGCCAAGCAGGAAGTCGAAAGCCTTTCCAAAACCGTCCAGAACATTGTCAAGTATGCCCAAGAAATCGTCAATTTCGAGACGCAGATCGAAGAGTTGGCTGCCAAACAAAAGAGCCAGGGACTTTCTCGTGGACTGGAGACGATCCAAGACGATCTCAAGACAATCAACGAACAGTCTCGCGGAACCAAGGTCTCATTGACCAAAATTATTGGTGAGCGCGACGGCGCTCGCGGCACCATAAACGCACTTGAGCTCGAGCTTCGTGATGTCAAGTCTAAACTCAGTACTGTCGTCCACCATCTCAAGGAGAAGTCATCCATCGAGAAACAAATCAGCGAGCTCAAGGCACAGAACAATGAGCTCATTGAGTCTCAGCGATCCTTTGAGCAGAAGCTTGCGGATCTGAATCCGGAGATGTCACAAGCTCAATCCAAGTACGATGACATTTCTCGTCGTGGAGCAGAGAAAGACAGACAGCTTCGCGAGGAGACAGCCGCCATAAACGACAGTGTAAACAAGCTGCAATTGGTCGAGCGTGAGATTAGTGGCTACATCCAAAGAGATGGCCCTGCTCAGCTGGCGCAGGCCAAGAGTGCTATCGAAGACATGAAACAAGAAATCGAACGTTTGGAGAAGGACATGCAAACCATCACCAAACAGGTCAAGGACGTCGAAAACAACCTCCAAAATGTCGAGGAAACGAAGCGTCAGATTGCAGACAACCAAGAGTACCGTCGTGATCGTGCTGCTGTAGACGCAATAGGTGCTGAGATAAGAGAGCTTGAGACACACAATGCCGAAGAAGAGAAGGCTGTTCATGAGCGTGAGGGCAACCGTTGGGAGATGACACGCAATAAGCTTACAGCCGAGCAAGCCTCGATCATGGGCCAGCTGAAGAGCAAAGACGACCAGCTTCAACAGCTTCTTCAAGACTGGGAGCAGGACTACAAGGATGCTGCATACAAATACAAGGAGGCCCACGTCAAGGTTGAGACGACCAAAGCCGCTGTCGAGGATCTCGGTCGCTATGGCGGTGCACTCGACAAGGCCATCATGAGATACCACGCCCTAAAGATGGAGGAGATCAACCGCATCATCGAGGAGCTCTGGAAGAAGACGTATCGTGGCACCGATGTCGACTCAATCCTAATTCGCTCAGACAATGACAATCAGAAGGGCAACAAGAGCTACAACTACCGCGTCGTCATGTGCAAGCAAGATGCTGAGATGGACATGCGTGGTCGCTGCTCTGCAGGTCAAAAGGTGCTTGCGTCCATCATCATCCGTCTGGCTCTGGCAGAGTGTTTTGGAGTAAACTGTGGTCTTATCGCGCTGGACGAACCTACAACCAACCTTGACCGCGACAACATCCGCTCGCTGGCAGAATCTCTATCCGAGATCATCCGCATCAGAAGACAACAGTCCAACTTCCAGCTGATTGTCATCACTCACGATGAGGAATTCCTGAGATACATGAACTGTGCCGACTACACGGACTACTACTACCGCGTCAGTCGCAACGACAGACAGAAGAGTATTATCGTCCGCCAGAATATCGCAGATGTAAGTGTCTGACACAGGAAATTCTAGAAGCTCTTCTAACCATCAAACAGGTTCTCTAAGCAGCAAGGATGTTTCAGTGAAAGAAGTTGTTTGCACCGGGAGACGGAGATGGCTGCAGTTGCTTCTACTGACAAACGTATGTATTTTATGAAGACCACGACCAAAGGATGGGTATCGGCGAAGACTATGGCTCGGCAGATTCTTGTTGCTGGCTAAGCATCATACGAATGAAAAACAACATATCATATTAAAACAATTGCTGTGACAAGGATAAAATGTGACGCGTGCAGGCGCGACACGAGGTGAACGCGAGTGTGGAGTGAGTTTGAGCAGAACCCCAGCAACGGCTTGTTTACATAGAATTCCTTTGTGCATTGTCGAATTAGTAGTTGACGTCGTCGATGACAACACTTCCATACAATCTGCTTGACTTTTCTTGACCCGTACCCAGATCTCATCTCGTCCTTCTCCATCTTAACCTCTCTTCTCGCATCTCTACTCTTGCGTCCCAGCCGCTCCCCTCGCGCCGCCCTACCTTTGCACCAGAGTCATCGAGTCGTCTCTCGCCAACACAGTCAACATGGCCGCCGTCGCTGCACCTTCAAACGCACCTGCCAGTCCCTCCAAGTCCAAGGACAATGGCAATGTCATCAAGCGGTCCGTCGCTCTCGCCGAGTCCTCCCAGCAAGACAGAGCATAGGTTGACTGACAAGACACGCNNAGATTGCAAGGCGAGCTCATGACATTGATGACATCGCCCACGCCTGGTGTCAGTGCCTTTCCGCATAACGGCGACCTCACTGTCTGGGACGGCACCATTGTCGGTCCCGCCGACACTCCTTACTCGGGTCTCACACTCAAGCTGCGCTTCAACTTCCCTGCACGCTACCCCTACGTGCCACCCGAGGTCCGCTTCACCACCCCCATCTACCACCCCAATGTCGACATGAAGGGCCGCATCTGTTTGGACATTCTCAAGGACAAGTGGAGTGCTGTCCTGAATGTCGGTTCTGTCCTCCTGTCTCTGCAGAGCTTGCTCGGAGAGCCCAACAAGTACGTTTACTCCAGACTCAAGATTCCGACAACCACTAACTCCTCTTACAGCGCCTCGCCTCTCAACGGTCAAGCTGCCGAACTCTGGGATACCAACATGGAAGAGTTCAAGCGCAACGTCCTTGCCCGCCACCAGGATCTTACCGATGAAGAGATGGAGTAACCCTGCCAACAACCTTTTCGTATTGTCGCTCTCGATTTCCTTTCAGCGAAGCATTCCTCTGGCGTTTCTACTTTTGGGTCTGCTTTCTACCCTCGGTCTTTCTTATTCCCTCAATCTCTACCTCATTCAGCTTTGGGTCTTCGTCAGGCATGCAATCTGCCACCCGCATGTCATCATACTCTTATTGGCATGGTTTCTTGGGACATTGTGGCGTGACAGGATATGAATGCACGAACATGGGCCAATATCGCCTCACTATCGCTTGAATAGTGGAAAACCAATGGCTCAATACTGCCGTTCCAGCTCTATCTCGATTTCTCCCCCTGGTGTCTTCATCCCCGATTTTCGTTCTTGTACCCTAAGCAAACGATCATTCATCATCCTGAGAATACACACATGTTTTCGTGGTCATGTGCCTGTTTCCTGTGATCATGCTAAGTCTCCACCGCTTCTACTTGTCTAAGTTTCTTGATTCATGTTGGTTTCAGATTAGCCTCTCGGGCTTGTTGCTCTTCTCCTTCTCGTCCCGTCCCCTTCCGCCAACCTTCTCACCTTCGCATCACTCGCTCCTCCGTTCAAGATAGTGTCTGTGTAGATAAACGGCTTATTTCCACCAGGATAAACACCTCTCCGCACCTTGTGCCTTCGCGAGAAGAACACACAGCTGATGTAGAAGCCATGGATGTGGGAAGGCAATACTCCGCAGACAAAGAGAATGCTGTTGACCAGGCAATCGGTGCTGAAATTGTCCAGAAGACCCACGGCAAGAGGAGGAAAGAAAATGTTGAGGAGGGTTATGCTGATGCGATAGCAGAGTGTGCGAAGCATTGTTGTCGCTCTTTAAGATTGATGGTGGTGTGCTGGGCTGTGTGGTCTCAGAACTGGACTGGGAGAACAGCACAACTGGATACAAGTAACGTACTCACCACTAACAGGCTCTCTTCAACTCAAGTCATGCAGAGTCTCGGAGGCAAGTATATCAGTTATGTTAGCATGAGACCGAGTCGCTAATCTCTGAGTGGCATTTTGGGAAAGAAGGAGTGAGATGACAGACCGATGCAGGATATATCGCAGCCACTGACAATACCTGCTTGCTGCAGGTTCTCATGTATCACATCTTTTAATTTATTCCGTCCATTGCAGAACCACGAATGGCCAGTTCGTGCATGAAACATGGAAATCGCAGGCTGATCGAATTCTGCAAGACGTCATCACGCAGCCACCGAGGTGTGTCAACAAACCACCGAATAAGGTGTTTTGATTATAGATCATCTTCGATCTGAGTAAAGATATTTGCATGTTCGATGACTAGGTATTTCAGGCTTGCAAGGAGAGCGGATAAGGTATCAGATTGGTCTACAGATAAGCTTAAGAAGAGGTCCCTCGGAAAAGGTGGATTTACATCATGATGATCACTGAAGAACAACTGCCGAGCGTGGTTTCGACACATAAAAGACCATTCAAGCACCCATTTCAAAAGCTGGTTCTCGGACACATACTATAAACCATATTCTGCATTCCATCATGCCTGAAGACAAGAGCAAGAACCCTAACGACCCGTACCACACAGAGCAACCTCCGCTCAGCACATATCCAAAGGATGCTATTCGTAACAACGCCAAAGGAAATGACCTGGACAAGGAAGTCATCGAGCGAATGAAGGTTCGCGAGATCTGTGAGGGCTGGGGAGTCTACAGAGATGCGGCAGAGTACGAGAACTCACTCCTCCTAGACATGACTGTGTTTGATGCTCATACAAAATCACAGANNTGGGAGAACTATCGTTCAATGTTTNTCGATGACGCCTACATTGCAACAAGTTGGAAGCAAGGCAACATCGACGAATTCATCGAAGCCTCCAAAGCTGGTTTCGAGAAGGGTTCCAAGTTCATGTACATCCTGCATCGCATCATCGGGTCCCAGGTCGACATGAACACCGACCTTACCAGAGCAGTATGCAAGATGAAGATCACAATAACCTGCCGCTTCACCTTCGACGACATTGAAATGGACAACGACGCCGACTGCCGATTCTTCTTCTTCCTCGAAAAGAGAGGAAACAGATGGGGTGTTGTGTTTTACACGCTGCTGTTCGACAAGGACAAGTTCGCACCAGTCAACCCTGAAAAGATCTACAGTATTCCTGAGGATGAGGTCAAGCAATATCCCAGCGGTTACAAGTACTTGGCTTGGGCGGAGAACAAGATCAGCCAGCCGCCAAAGATGAATCTCAATGCTCATGGGCCTGAGAAAGATATCTTGTATGGCAAGATAAAGAGCTGGTTGGAAGGTCAGCAAATTAGGCCTGATTTGACTGGAGAGGACGATCCCAACTGGAAGCCTTGATCAAGAACAGCTCAATCTTTGTCTTTAAGTAACTATGATGCAAAAGTTTAATGTCAGCGAAGACTCGTTAACTTGATGTAGGAGTGCAGGAGCTGCTATTCATTATTCATTTCTCAGTCATGCATCAATACTCAGACATCTGCTATACCATACAGTCCCAAGCCCTGACCACTGATAGCCATAAATGCCTGCGTGCTAAAATGTTCTAATCACTTTCAAAGCACACCGACGCTCGACGAGTCCATCGGGAACTTCTCCAGTCCTGAAGTCACAAGGGACTTTCAACATTTCGCCAATCGAATGAGACAAAGCAGCCAATCATCATACGAGATGCCTCCGAGTTCGCTTTACGATGAGTTGACTCGCAATGCCTAGCACGACGCAGCCGCCGCCCGCCTGCTTCCTAAAGCCACCAACTTCATCGACGCTGATCTGACATCACAGAGCCACTCCAATGTGTTACAGACCTGATCAAGTGGTTACACCCTAAAGCCAAACGCATCATCTTTAGTGAGAAGCCTATATTCAGGAGTAAGCACCACGTACTCGCAATCTACTTGGACGCTGGTATTATCGAAAGGGTCATCATCGTTTGCTATCATCCAGAAGCCATGTTACATCCGCAGGACCCTGTTATATTGGCTATGCTTGATCAGATGGTTAACATGGGCTGTGTTCTCGCTGGTTTGGTTGGATCTAATCCTACCTCATTTGTGGATACTGGACGCCTCACCAAACCAGCGTACGTCAAAGCTATGGTTTCTGCCTCTACGCGCTGGGACCAGCGAGTTCTCCAACAAGGCCGTCTTGTCACATTATCGAAGATGCGCCGTGAGGAAATCAAGTACAATGTCAAGATCGAGACTGAAGCAATTCCTGCTGCTCTACTCAGCGAGCTATATGCTCCAATTCCACCAAACATTCATGGATACACCTGGCTACCTTTCGATATCCTAGCAAAATCGGCTATCCACGAGATTATTATCAAGATCGTCTTTCGGCTACCACCAACTCATCGGGATGGCCCAATGATCGACGGTGACGATGCCCGAATGACATATCGTCAACATCAAGGCCTCATAGGTCTAGCTGGAACACCTCGTCTTAATGATCGCCAGATCAGATCCATGGCTCACGCAGCACTGAGTACGAAGGCTCAAATCAACGAGGCAAAGAAGTGGGTCGCTGTAGCCGCCAACAGTCAATCTCTCGCGAAGCTTGCGTTACAACACCAGACTTCCGACAACAATCGTCGTACTAAGCTTCTAAATAAAGCTTTGAGAGAAGAGGCCGATCGCCTCAATGTATCTATCAAGAAGCTCTTAACAGAAAACAGAGTTAAAATCCGACTTGACCATGGATTCGCGCCAACTAGAAAACTTGAGCAGAGGTGATCAAAGATCGTCTTAGATGAACTACCTCTACTGTTCTCTAGTCACGACATGGTGGCTGAGTATAACAGTCGTATGGTCTTAGCAACAAGACGCAACTAGAAGAAAAATCAATCACTCGTACTGGATTTGGAAGCAGCTCAGTCTACCGCTGCCGCTCCGGATGCCCTTCTGAACCGCCTCCTGTCTCAGGTAAGCCCAGTCGCAGCGGCTAACCTCCTCGATCCCGATCTCCAGGTCCGCTAGGAGCAACTTGAAGCCAGTTGGGACGTCGACAGTCAGGTCTCTAGAATCGCCAGTGACTTAGACGACGACGATGAGTGTGAAGATGAAGACTAGGTCGTTTAGCAAAACCTCCGGATCTTCGCACCTCCAGGTCCTCGAACGAGGCCTGGTCAAGAGTTCACAACCACCTACCATCATGAGAGAGACGGTTGTCGAAGTGACCAACAACATGTTTAGTGGTTATTGCTGCCGGTCTGATGAGGTCTGGTACCTCCAACAGAATGATTGTAAGGTTTGGTTGTTATAGATGAAGGAAGACATATGCATATGTAACGATAAGCTGAGAAGACAGTCTTCTTCAAGCCCCAGTTCGAAAACCAGAAACTCAATGAAAAACACAGGAAAAACAAAGGAAATAAAGCAACGCGAAATAACAGCACAAAACTAAAGCAGAACAAAAACAGAAGAAAAGACAACGCATAGTGGCCGACCAAAGTCTTAAACATACCACTCAAAAACAAGAAAGCAAAGCAAAAACCAAACCAAACAAAACAAAATCATAATAACAAATGGGCCTGAAACCCGAGACCTCCATTTTTTTGCCTTCGCAGTTAGCACCTTTTCAAGTTTTTTTGGTTGTGAAACAGTGTCACTGAGACCGCCCGCCAGCGATCTACTCCGACACCGCAACACTTTAATTTTTCTGTGGAAGGGAAGGGGAATGAAGATACGGGACAGAAGAGAGAGCTCAACTGTCTTCGAGGAAGGAAGGATGACGAGAAAGGAAGGATGAGTGAAGAGGAGAGAAAAGGAAATCAGAACCCTCACCGACAACTGGATCAACCAAGTTCATCTGCCCGAGAGCAGCGACGAGATCGTCCTCAATGTTAGTAGCCGCCAATGAATGTGAATGTGAAAATGAATGTGATTGTGTAATGACAGGAAGGTTAGTAGAAATGAAGGGACTAACCTCGACGAACGACAGCTCCTCGAGAGCAGCCGTCGAAACGTCTTCATCTTCTTGCAGGTGGGAATCGGCGAAGTGATCGTACGCGGAGGAAGCGATTTGGTGGTGGATGACGGTATCATCGTTGAAGAAGATACCGTCGTTGTCGTCGGTGACGTCGTTGTTGAAGACGTCGTCACTGATTTCGTCGAGGATACGGGCAAGTCCAGAGTCGCTCGGCGAGTAAAATGAAGGATCGAGAGAGTCGGAGTCGGGGTCGGAGTCGAAACTACGCACCACCATATTAGTTTTATCAAAGATTGTGAACTCACTCTCATCATCAGTCTGACACAGCAGATCCTCATCCCAGTCGGGCTCCTAGTCCTCAGGGGTCGGCTCTGCAACCTGCAACTCTGTTAGCATGCTTGTGTCAAAGGAGAACGAACCGAAAAGCACTTTGTGCTCGCAAGTACGACGGATTTCTCCGCAATACTCTTCGCAAACACGTGCAAACTCCTCTTCAATGGCCGGTATGAGCTTGTTTAAACGAATGCGGTCGGCAGGGGTGAGTGTGGAAACGACTGGACGGGGGGGAGCGGTAACGACAGGGCGGCGAGAGGGGATGGGACGGCGAGGGGAAGGAGCGACGGGAACGGCAGGACGACGAGTGGCGGCGACGGTGGGCTTGGGTGTGGCGGCAACCCTTTGGCGAGCGGCGAAGGTGGTTCTTGTGACGGCGGATGGCAAGACGGAAGGAGATGGGCGAGGAAGGGCTTTGGCAGGGCGAGAGACCTGCTTCTTAGTAGTAGAGGCGACGACAGCACGAATGGCGGCCCTTGCTGCAGTCTGTGATGAGATGGTGNNTGCATAGTGGGGGATGGAGTGGGAAGGCATGATGGGGATGATGATAATGTAAATGTGGATGTGATGGATGTGTGTAAATACCTGATTTGCTGAGCTAATCTGAAGTGAGATGAAGGAAGGAAAGTGGTCGAGGAAGAAAAGAAAACTATATAGCTGGGACCTTATGTCAGCAACGCGATGGTCCATGCGATAGGCAGCAACAGTCGCCGATGGGGGCGTGATTAAGAAGTGTGGTATAGAGGAGGGCGGCGGGACGGGGGTGAGACAAGACGGGAGGAGGGAGGGCGCGTCGGGGAGGGGGGTCGAAGAAGACAGCAGGGGGTGAGTTGGACATTGGGGCATATGGTAACAGGGAAGCAGTGGAGGTGATGTATAAGGAGTAGGAGTGGTGTATAAGGAGTAGGAGTGGTGTGTAAGAGATGACAATCAATATAGTCGGTAGTCGGGAGTTCTTTCCAGGGTGTGACAAAGGAGATACCGCTCTTGTATACCTTGCCCCCGTCTTTGAGAGTTCGGGCCCATGGAGGTGATTTGCACTCAGCGTTTCGATCCACGGAGGCTGCTAACTTGACGTATACCCTGACCGGCTGCTTCTTGATTCAGGTATGAGCATGAGTAGTCCAGTTTTCTCCGTCACGCATGCTTGCTTCTCAGGGGTCTATCGAAATGCACAATAGAAGTACGCATGAGTCTGCTGTCCATTGAGAGGCTACTCGGCAACGACTCTCTCTGGACACTCAACGAACCCAGAAAACATCCTGCATTTCTACAAGCTGTAACAGGAAATAAGCCGTCCACAGGGATATTACCTGGATATGCGTACCCCATCGAAGAGAAGACCATGACTCTGATATAGTTCCTCTTATCATAGGTGGGATCGTGCATATAAGTCAACTATCCCTTAGCTAACACGGATTTCTGTTGAAAGTGGTATAACTTCGACGACTGGGCAGCTTCAATTCTAGCGTCGCCATGTGTGTTGAGGTCGGAGGCAGGTGCAATTGCGTCTTAGGATGGTAATCCGATGGAAGTCATAGAGCTGTATCGAACCGAGCTGTACCCAACCATAGCCTTGGACTATTCCGGATTCGGCTGTACAAAAAATTGGATCGTTTCAGACTTTACAGAATGTGTTTGTATTCGCCAGATCCAATGCCTGATTCAAATGACATTCCCAGCCAGATCGCTACAGTGTTGCCAGGTATGGTATCCAGATTCTCTCCATGTGCTAAAGGCAGTCGCAATTTTGTAATCGATCCCCCTCTTCCGGTCCGGTATATAAGGGTTGTTATAAGCCATCGAAATGCACGGTTGCGATTCGAATAGTAGCCTGGCCAGCCTTCAACGAGTGTTTCTTTGTGGACACCATATTCTTTACGAAATTATTGTGTGGCCCTATAGCTACATTGTAGCTGTTTTGAGCACATGGTATCCAGATGTGTATTCCATAAGCATATTTAGTGCTTGACAGAAAATGAAAAGAGAGTCGGTCGCGTTGTGTTAAACAAGCAGAAGGCAGTGCGAGTGCTGCGAGAAGCTGACGAGAATTGTTGCGAGAAATTTAACTCAGATAGGTTAGTGGATTCGTCGTGGTGCGCAGCTAAAAAGTTGGAAGATATAGCGCGTTGGATAACCAGAATTCAGTGCACAAGGCGATGTTGGAGAGCTGTGCAGATCAGGGTTTAAGGTTTGCGAGAGCGGGTGTGGCGCTCGTGCATAACGGCGCGTGGGTGGCATGCGGGGGAAATTTTGCGACTGGGGCAAGAGAGAAGCAGGTACTCGTAGAATTGTCGGGTCGCTCATGTTCAAGACAGGACTGCTACGGCTAGCAGTACTGCGCAATTCACCCATATCTTCTGTATACACGACCAAGACACAGTTGTCGAAGATGAGCCAGTCGACCAAGGCACCAAAGCTGCATGGGCGGGCTTTCTACGAGAGCATCGGCTGCCCAAAGCTGATCCTGGCGCCCATGGTCGAGCAGAGCGAGTTTGTACGTCTGCCGTGTCTATAGCTGTGTACAGAGGACGATGCTGACGAAACAGATAGGNCATGGCGCCTGTTGACGCGCTCGTTCCTCCCAGCCGACCAGAACAAGCAACTGCTTGCCTACACGCCCATGTTCCACGCCCGCTTGTTCCATGAGAATGCAAAATATCGCGAGACACACTTCCAGCCACTAAAGGCCTCGATGCCCGAGTCGCCTGTTCCCTTCCATGAGACCCACTTCGATCAAAACGACCTTCATCTCGATGGCAACCACCAGACCGACCGTCCTCTGTTCGTTCAGTTTTGCGCAAACGACCCCGACGACCTGCTCGCTGCCGCTCGTCATGTCCAGCCCTTCTGCGATGCTGTCGACCTCAACCTCGGTTGTCCTCAGGGCATCGCTCGCAAGGGCCATTACGGTTCCTTCTTACAGGAAGACCCCGATTTGATCTACAGGCTGATTAACAACCTTCACCTCAATCTCGATATCCCCGTCACTGCAAAGATGCGCATCCTCGACACACTCGAAAAGACTCTAGAATATGCGAAAATGATCTTGTCTGCCGGTGCCAGCATTATCACCGTTCACGGCCGTCAACGCCATCAGAAAGGTCACAACACAGGCTTGGCCGACTGGTCTGTCATACGCTACCTCAGGGAAAACCTTCCTCCAGACACTGTCATCTTTGCCAACGGCAACATTCTGCGCAACGACGACATACCCGCATGTCTCGAGGCCACTGGTGCTGACGGTGTTATGAGTGCCGAGGGAAACCTCTACGATCCCGCTGTCTTTGCTCATCCTCCGCCCGTGGGTCAAGAAGGGAGAGAATACTGGAGAGGAAAAGATGGCAGAGGTGGCTATCGCATGGATGCGGTGCTCAGGCGCTACATGGACATTATTCACAGATATGTGCTCGGTCAGGAGCCACCAACGCGGAAACCTTTATTCATGCCTGGCCATGACGATGCGCCGACCGATGCAGCTGTCGCCAACTCGGTTACTGAGAGCCTTCCCAGTCAGAAGCGACCCGCTGAGGATGAGCTTGCAGGCGCCGAGGCAGCAGAAGAGTCAAATGGTCAACCTCCTTCCAAGAAGCAAAAACAGAACAAGGGCGAAAGTCGCAAGAAGAACGAGAAGTGTTCGAATCCTAACCTCACCCCAATGCAGGCTCATCTTTTCCACATGCTCCGGCCATTAGTCTCTAAGCACACCAATGTGCGAGATGCTCTTGCCCGCTGCCGTGCTGGCGACATTGCCGCATATGAAAATGTTCTTTCCATGGTCGAGGCTGCGGTCAAGGAAGGTCTGCTTGAGTACGAAAACTCCCCGCCAGAAGAAGCCTCAACCGACCCACAGACCAGACCTGAAGTGGACGCACAAAACGACGAGAGCTCGTTGGCGGCTGTTGCATGGTGTAAAAGGCCGTGGTTCATCTGCCAGCCATATGTACGACCACTGCCCAAGGAAGCCATCGAGAAGGGGTCGATGCAACTTACCAAGAAGGAAAAGGAAAGATTGGAGCGTGAANAAGAGGAGAATAAACAGGTTGGCTTGGTGCCAGAGGGCAGAGTTGAACAACAGGAGAGCAATGGCGAAAAGGTAGACGTGCCAAAAGAGGGCATGGTTTGCGGATAGTATTGCATAGATGAGCGTGTTGAGATACAAGCTAGACTGATATAATAGACAAATCTTCATATATGCTTCCTAGATTAGTTGTTATACTGTTAATGTTTTATCTTGGGAGTCAGTCTTGAGAAACAAATAGCACCCTACGCTTGGCAAGGCACGTCATGCCCCAGGCGCGCGCAGACAAATGTCGAGATAGATGACTGGCAAAAGCATCCTTCGTACGCCACCTTTGAAGCAATGTTCTGGCCTTACCCATAAAGACAGTGTCTCTGAACGGCTCCCAGCCATGTCAACTCCATCTAATAAAGCAAAAGCCGCCAAACGCGATCCACAAGAAAACAAGACTGCCGATACCTTGGACGAAACCCCATCCGGAATCACCGTCGTCTCATCAGCAGGAGACGTCGTACTGCTCGTCCAACGAGACACTCCCACACAAAAAACATGCAGATACCGTGTCGACTCGGCCAGGCTGAAAGAAGCCTCGACCTATTTCAGTCGACTCTTTTCAGGCGACTACAAGGAAGGCACTACCATCGCTCTTGCCCACGCACAACTCAGGACCAAATACACAACCTTAGACGCGACCGTACCTGCTGATGAGCTTCCCGAAGTCAAGATTGTGGATGTTGGTCGTATATCGCCTACCGTCAAGACTATCAAACCACTCATGGCCGACTTTCTGTGCGCCTTGCACGCTCGCGACATGACCACCCTCACCCCACCTCTGGCAAATGTCGCCAACCTCTGCATCGTAGCCGATCGCTTTGACTGTCTTGAGCCATGGCGTGCCTATTGCAAGAGTCACAAGATTATTGCCGCTCTGGACGGCAAATCCAACACCAAGGCTGCTACCACATGGACAGAAGAGCGCACGCGCCAACGTTTGCTTGTGGGTATCTTTTTGGACAATGCAAGCTGGGTATATCAAGCATCACTTCGTCTCATACACCGAGGCTGGGTTGGTCGTGAACCTGAGGAAGATGCTGCTCTGTGGTGGGATCTTCCCATGGGTATGGAGTACGAGTTGCTGTTCCGTCGGGACTGCATACTCCAAACCGTTCAGTCGATACAGACACATTTCCTCACTTTGTATACGTCTCGAGATCGTCAATGTAAGCTCGGCTACGACAGCAGTGCCGAATGCGACTTGTTCCAGCTGGGCCAGACGATCAAATTCTTCAAACGTATCAACACCCTCTCCTTGGAAGGCACCATCTTTGCAACCACAGAAGCTCCTGAACCCTATGAAGGCGACATCCTAGATCTCGTTGACAGCTTCAAACAAGCTCCCGAGTATCAGGTAGACAAGAACCATCACCATTGCGGCATCCGCACACGCATCATGCCTCTGCTAGATTTCTTGGTGCTTGCTCTGGGTGAAGTAGGGGTATGCTGGTGGTGTTGGCAGGATTGTAGGCATGACTACGCCTGGTCCAAAGTCAAGAGACCGCTCATATGGAAGAAAGACTCTGCTGGTGCGAGCATGCATCAGCACTACAAAAACCGGCAGGCTCAGAGCCATTTATTCAAGCATCTCGATACCAGAGATCTTTTCATGGCTAATGAGAGGCTCTGGACGTGATGATTATCCTCTGGTACATACATTTACATATATATCAGCACTATTCTGATCACTGCATATAGCACTCTTCATGTTTCAGCACTGCCTCTCTAATGTTGAGCTGACATTATCCGAAGACCCCTAATCTGAGATAGATGCGACTGAACGACCATTTGTCATAACCATCACCCGACAGATAAGAACCACTTAAAGCTACACATGAATGGCTGAATCTTGCTGCCGAAAGTTGAATGATGTTTTGCCGTTGATTGACAAACAGTGGAGCCTCTGTATACAGTTCAGCCAACATCCTAGGGCGTGCGTTGATCAATCAAATCCTGTGCCGTGCGAACCGAATCAGCACCAAAGGTGAAATTTTGGGATTGAAAGTGCCAGGATCGAACAGAAGGAAATATTGGACGGCTTCAGAGAGCCGCTCTACACTTTTGTATACCTGCATCGCAATATGTAGAAGTTCTCCAAACATGAGATCCGATCTGAAGTTTCCAGTCTGTCCTCCCAAGTCCCTGTACTTGCATAATTTCCTGTTGGTGCCCGACCAAAAGAATATGCTCTTTCCTTTCAGCAAAGAGCTGAGTGCCCTCGTCGTTGTATATGTTGATATATTATTCACCTAGTGGCTTTTGTTGCAGAGGCGATCCTCTCTTCGTATGCCTTCCATGCTCTGATTCTGTATTCCTCGGCCTTTGCCCTCTTGTCTTGTGCACCATAAACACCGCGACCAACGATGATAATGTCGGTACCAGCCTCGCCAATGACTTTCTCTGGGGTGTTGTATTGCTGGCCGAGACCGTCTCCAGTGGCTCCAATCTGCACGCCAGGGGTCATGGTAATAAAGTTGTCACCAGGCTTCTCGTTCAGCGAGCGTTGTGCGATGAAACCCATGACAAACTCTGGGTTTTTGCGTGCTTCAACTACACATTGTTCCGTGTATGCGCCAGTCATCAGGTTACCCGCGCTGCTCATCTCTGCAAGAATGAGCAAGCTTCGAAGGAGGGGGTTCGCCGAGGCGGGCCAAAGCAGAGGATTCTTCACTAGCCGAGCCTGCACTGATGGCCGAGATGGAGTCGGAAGGACCACCAAGGTGGTTTGGTGTGGGCTGGGGTGAAATGCTTTCTGTCTTTGTGCTGATGGTGGTAGAGACTGAAACGACACTGGGCTTGCGACCGGTAGGGTCGTTGTATGTAGACAGCTGGTTGGTGTCTTCATCGCTGGAAAGCCTGTCAAGGTCATCTGAATCTTCGTGGTGAGACAAGGCAGGAGAGTCAGCCTCATCACTGTCGTCCATGTACGAAGGAACGGGAGAAGCTGAGATGGAAGTGGTCACGGCGGTATTCAGCGAGGTAACGGCGTCGTGAGCAGCTTGCGAGAGAGCGGTGATGATGGCAGGGCCAGGAAAGATGTGAGCATTGATGATGTTGGCCCAGCGGACGATTTGCAAAGGGCCAGCGGTGAACTGCTTCTGCACCGTGCCTGCGGGTAGCTGTTAGTGGCTGATACAAGCAAGATGATGGCGGAGCATGAACATACTGCCAATGTCGCCAAACTTGCGGTCCTCAAAAACGAGGAAGTGTTTTTGGCGGCGATTTCTTTCAGGCCTTGGATGGTGCGAGGGCCAAAGTCATTGATAATGTCTGCGTGTGTCTTGAGCATGCATATTGAGTCGCCGACCTCTTCGGCGAGCTGCAAGAGCTCTCTTGTCGTGTTTACATCTGCCGACACACACAGGTTTGTCTGCTTTGCGGCGATCAATCGCAAGAGATAAGAGGCCACAGGTGATGTCTTGGGCAGCGAGGCGCGCTCTTGGTATGACTGGGTGATTGTTGCGTGACGAGCCATTCTGAGCGCTTAAGTTGGAAGAGAGGCTCGGTGGATGGGAGTGGAGCGAGGCAGGGCGGAGGATGTCCAAGATGGGGTGGTCAGGCAGCTGTCAAGTGCTATGGGGTAACAAAGGTGAAACGATGCGTGCACACAGGAGTACCAGAGTGGAAGTTGCAAGGTAGAGCAAAATGTTAAATGATGACCCAAGGGCAGCCCAGACCGCTGAGACCAGTCGAGATTTTGCGCCGAGCAAGTCAAAGCGAGAGCACACGGCCACCAGTGTAAAGTACACAAACACAACCTAGAAGTCAACAACAAAGGCACGACCCGGAGGGCAGATACGATGAGGAAATTTCTGATACTCAGGCAGAGGAAGGAGTGAGGGCTGCTCCCATACCGACACGTCTTTATGCTTCTTTTGACAAGCTGCGTGCGTGCAGCAGGAGCCAGATTCGCTATAATTCCGACTCCTCCTGCCACCTGCCACCAGCCCACCAGTTCCAGCTGGCAGCTCAAAAGCCTCCAAAAGTGGGGTGCAACCCGACGGTTCTCGGATGCTGTCTCGAAACCTGCCGCCGTCCACCAAAGCACAAGATTCTGCTTGACCACAGTCACACGCCAATGCAGGGACAAGGCTATTGACAGATAGATTCTGTCTACTCCTGCTGCGCCTGCACCCATTTGCACGCTTGTCACCGCCTCTTGGCCCGACTTTGCACTGCTTAACGCTTGTTCGAGTCTTGCAAGTTGCCGCCTACTCGTGCTCGCAGCTCAAACCAGAGTCGTGTACGGCCTTCCAGGCCCACAACTGTGGACCGTGAATGCCTCCGATCTGCAAGACGCGCATCAATTTGCTCGCCAATTCCTGCCAAACCCTGTTGTTAAACCTGTCCCTCTCTCCACAGCTCTCTATCTGCAGTCTTTCTGTATATTTCTGTTATTTCAACCGCCGACGTGTGAGCGTCCAACAACTGGTTTTACTTTAAATGTCGCACTGAGGTATCAGGATGGGTTTCTGGGACACAACATTAAACACATCCTTCCGCGGACCATTGTGCATGCGCTGCACCAACGCTTCGGGCTCACTATGTTCGAGGATTGGATAGCTGCAGATCTGCAGCAATAGTCGCGTTTGTCTGGTGCAGCTTGTCAACGGCCGTCCTTGTGATTGACCAGCACATACTGATAACACTCTACCCATGTCCCGAGTCTATGCTAGTGACTCTCAGGTTGCTAGAGACTACGGAAGAGTTCATTTTGCTCACTTTCCACTTTCCACTTCTTACCAAGATTGAAACCCTTTGGGAACGGCTCAAAAGTAACTTCTTCATGTGTCTATTCTGGAAGGAGCGCGCGATTACAAACACCACTAAACAGACAGCCCTTCGGCATGTTGACGGTTCTCAGTGATGACTCGTGGCAGGATTACTCTATTATGAGCAGCCTACTTTGTGTCTCGAAAAGCCTGCACGATAAGGGTGTTTTGGGAAGAAAATGAGATTCTCAGTATATGCGAGTTTTAGATCCATCACGGCATCAAGTAAACACTTTTTTAGATGAACAAATGTCATCGGGTTCTTGCAAGCATCCCTTGCATCTGTGCTATCACCTGCATATGAGAGCTTGAAAGATTCCATGATACATGAACGATTCATCCCTGAGTACATCTCAACAAGTGTGACGATGCATCTCTCCACATCCACTACTCGTCGGCTGTACGGATGGTTGACACTGCAACTCTTTCTTGCTCACTCGCACTCAGAGGTGCCATTCCGTANCCTGTATCATTCTTGCGTCAGCCACTGCTACACACATCGCGATCTTGTGAAACGTGATCTCTAGTGACTTACCAAGTGATTGCTGCCAGACCTACGAATGCTGCAATGCAACTGAAAACCAGAGCCACAATGCCCCTAGCCGTAAAGCCTGCAGGAACCGGACGGGCCGGTGTGTTCTGGCCGCTCAGGTCCAAGACATCTTTCGTGTTGGCGGCTGCATTTCCCGCAAAGGGCACGCCAGCGGCTTTACAGGCGGCAAAGTGGTCGTCTGGTACACTGAGCGTTTTCTGCATCTCGAGAGGTGCCTCGACGAAAGTAGCAGCCAAACCTTGCTGCATGTGCCAGTCGATGTGANNCCTGGTATGAGGGTTAGCATCGTTCTTTCAAAGCTTGTGTACCGCTTCAAAATACGCACAGTGGAAAGCCCACACTCCAGGATTGTTCGCAACAAAGCGAATGACAAGGTTTCCCATCGGCGGCAAAACTACAACATCTCGGCGCATGGGATACTCGGGGAACGCGGTGTGATTGTTGGGGTCGTAAGCTTGAGGGTTGACATTGTCCTTCAGCGAGTAGAAGTCCTCGCCATATGATGGAGAGCGGCTGACGAGTTGGAAGGTATGTCCATGGTAATGGAATGGATGGCCTGAAGAAACAATATAGTCAGCATAGTAGAGCACTAAAGAAGAAGAAAACATACTGCCTCCGTCGTTGTTGGTAAGCACCACTTCGACAACGTCAAGGTGATTAAGAACGAAAGTGTTAGTGTAGTCGCCATAAATAGCCTCGTTGACAGCTTGTTCACCAGCTGTGAGGGCAGTGTAAAGACTGGGAACCTTGGGACGGGTGTAGGTTTGGTCATTGAAGAAGGCGTATGGCTTGCCGTTGTCGAGAATGCCCATCGAGACTGTCAAATTGATAACCTTGCTAGGATTCTCGAATAGAGGCTCCTTGTCGTACGGCACAAGAGAGTAATCATCGAAAGCGGGGTTTTCATCCACGATGTTGAGGGTTACGTTTACTGGATCGAAGGCAGCTGATGGGTTGTACTCCAACCAATTAGTCTGGTTAAGGCGCAATGCATCCGGAATTGCATCCAGCAGAACCTGATCCGCGATGGTGACAAGGCCATAATTGCGAGCAGTAGAGGCTTTCGTGGTGAACAGAACAGAGTAGCGTTGAGCGACTGCAACGTATAATAATGAAGCCTCCTCAGGCTCAGTAAACACACCATCGACCTCAACAATAGTGAAGTTGTGATCCTCAATGTAGAAGTACTGAGCAACGAATGCACCGGTATTGACAATCCTCAACAAGTAGGTAGTGTTAGGCTCAACTGAGAGCCTCGTGTCCATAACGGAGTTGTTAAATAGGAAAGCATCGGGAATAGGCTCAGCGCCAGTTGGGCTGATGTCGATTAGTATGGTTTTCGAGGATATATGGTTTATACGCTACTGGGCGTATTTTACTTACTTGGAGAGATCGAGAAAAGTGATATCTTCAACCATGTTATGATACCAGTCGCTGACCGTGACTGCAAACTCTTCCTTGTACTGACCCGCAAACCAGGCATCATTGTCGTGCACAAGGAGCATCTGACGGTAGCCATCTGGATAGCAAAGGTCGGTATGACAATGATACCAGTAAGTACCGCTTTGGTCAACGGTGAAATCATACGTAAAAGACGCTCCCGGTACGATTGGGCATTGGGTGTACATGGATGGTCCATCCATTTCGTTCGTGGAGTTCTGGAATAAGCCGTGCCAGTGGATACTTGTTGATTTGTCTCCAAGACCGTTATAGACGTGGACGATGAGCCGATCGCCCTTGTTGACCTCCAGAACAGGTAGCGGCCATGTGTTGTTGACGCCAATCACTTTTCTTTCCTGCAGACCGTCGGGATTGGCCATCACCCATGTCATGTTGAAGTACTTCTCTATGACCGCAGCTCGACATGTTGTGAGCAGTAGCGTAAGGCCAAACAGGAGTTGAACAATGCGGCCTGCCATGATTCTGTGATGTGAACGCACCAGCGAATCGCCAGTAACGATCTGATAAGAATTGATCTAGTACGAGAAGCCAGATGGACGTGAAAGGAACAGAGAGCGGGCAGATGATATGATTGATAAGATGCTCGAGGTTACGTGGGAAGTTTTTACTCGAGTACGATCTGCGGCACCGGTGGACCAAGGGCTGGCTAGAGCGCCACAAGTCGCAACCGCTCAGGTCGCCAAAGTTACCTGAGGCATACTGCAGGGTACTTCCGTGATCCTCCGGCCTGCTCTGTCGAACAGTGCAAATTGTCGTACGATTGTCGTGATGCGAATGCTATACGCCTGGCTGGATCACACTGTAGGGCCGACGGGCATCGTGGCATCAGTCGGGGACGAGTCTGTCTCACGAGATGCGCGGAGGATGCTACTTGGCAGACCAACAATACGAGTACCGCCGTGTCAATCAATGGATACGATTGCGAAGGAGCTGCTGGATGGAAATCTGATGATCCAGACACGCCGCCCCACTCCACGCGCATCGCTTATCTGATCCGTATGTAGCGTCGGCTCAAGCCTTCTCAAGCTGTCGACCAAGGAGTCTTGGCTGCCGATCAGGTTGAAGTTCTATGGAGTCAATGGTCTAGAATTCCTGATGTCCTCTCTCGTCGTCTATGAGAGCAGCTTGCTGCGAAGGTGTTCCTTCGTGAGTTGAGGAAGACGGTGAGAACTTCTCGGGATACGAGTCATCGCTACGTCTCACCTTCTTCACTCCCGGCAGATTTTCGAACGATCCTGGGACGAAGGAGACCGGTAACGCCACAATAGGCTAGCTGAACCATAGGGCGCCAGTGGCACCACTCAACACGCACCCTAGGACACGGATGCTTTTTGAGGGAAAAAAGGAAAGCGTTGGTGGCCGAGGTCGCAAGTGTCACCGTTATCAGATCAGTGTTCCCATCTCCTCTGATTTTCGATCAAATCAATCTTGATCATATCTATCTGATTCTGGTTTTCTGCTCGATACCACCGCAACCATGGGTGTCAATGTGTTTGCTGTGCCTAGTACGTGAAGTGATGAACCGAACGTGCTGGAAAGCATACTGATCGTGGTATAGNTCTTCTTCATTTGCTTCAGAGAATGTCTTGAATGCAGCATCATCGTTTCAGTCTTGCTGTCTTTCCTCAAGCAAACTCTTGGTCCTGAACATGACCCAGTCGTCTACAAGAAGTTGAGAGCTCAAGTATGGTGGGGCATTGGACTGGGCCTCTTGGTCTGTCTGATCATTGGCGGTGCATTCATTGGTGCATTTTACGGACTTGGTGAGCTTTTACGCAGCACGAGTTTGCTTTCATCACTAACGTATTGTCAAGGCAAGGACCATTTCGCTTCAACTGAAGACATCTGGGAAGGTGTTTTTGGCTTGATCGCATCAATCATCATCTCGATCATGGGTGCCGCTCTCCTTCGAGTATCAAAACTGCAAACCAAATGGAGACTTAAGCTGGCCAAGGCTCTGGAAGAAAAGGACCAAAACAAAGGCAAGGCGAGTACTCGTTTCAAGCGATTTGCAGAGAAGTACGCCATGTTCATGCTTCCCTTCATCACTGTCATGAGAGAGGGCCTCGAAGCCGTCGTCTTTATTGGAGGTGTCTCTCTTGGACTTCCAGCTACGTCGTTCCCCCTCGCCGTCATTACTGGTCTTGCAGCTGGCTGTTTGATCGGATACCTTATTTACCGTGGCGGCAACATGGCATCTCTGCAGATCTTCCTCATTGTGTCGACCTGTGTCCTCTACCTCGTTGCTGCTGGTCTCTTCTCCAAGGCCATCTGGTTCTTCGAGAACAATACCTGGAGCAAGCTCATCGGTGGTGACGCTTCTGAGGTCGGAAGTGGCCCAGGTTCTTACGATATCACCAAGTCAGTTTGGCACGTCAACTGTTGCAACCCAGAGATTAACACTGGCGGCTACGGTATCTTTAATGCCATTCTCGGTTGGCAAAACTCTGCAACCTATGGTTCGGTACTTTCATACAACTTTTACTGGATTGCAGTGATTATCGCCTTTGTTTCGATGCGCTACAAGGAGCAACATGGTCACTGGCCCATGATGAAGGCCAGATCGAAGCAGGTAGACAGCGAGAGCTCCAGTCAAGTCGATGTGACAGAGACGGTGGAGAAGAAGGCATCGAATGAAGCTGCAACGGTGACAGCAATCAGAGAGATCGAGTGATGAGGAACTTACCTAATATTTACGAACATGAGAGCCTGAATAGGCTGAGAACAAAAGCACACCGTTGTTTAACATAAATCTCTCCTCCTCATGTGCTAAATACTGTGACAGTATAAGTGTGCTCCAAGGTGTTTTGCGTCAAAGGGAATTTGCGTCGCCTGTATACCAACAATTCGCAGGCGGCTCGAGGCTTGGCAGACTTGTCACCTCTTTGATTCAAAACGCCCTGGAGCACGTATAGAAATGCAGAAATGCCTTCACAAAAGATATAGTTTCCACAGAGAAGATCTCTCATAGGCTATCCCTCTGGCCAGGCTCATCTACAGAACTTGACTGTGCATCTCGATAGCTTGCAACACACGTATGCCTTGGGACGAGGAAGGAGGCAATCACAAGATTGTGACAGTCTTCAACACACAGATGATTACACAATTTACACTGGTTCACATTTGTGTCGGAGTCTTGTTGCACATTGAGTGTGAGTATATACAACTTTGTTTTGAACTCATGTCTAGCTTTCTCCTTCGCCTTCTTCCTCCTCCTCATCATCCTCTTCTATCAACTTTTCCACCATGAGATTGGCGCTTCTCCCAACGCGAGACTTCAGAGTACCGCCCTGTTCGAGACTGTACACTTCTCGGGGCATGGGCGATACTAGTTGAAAGTCGTACTCGTGGCTGTAGCCGCTTGGTTCGGAGACGTCCTTCTCTGACGCCGGTTCATCGCTCTGCATAATGTCATAGCATTCGACGAATGCATATAGCTCTTCGAGCTCAGCATCGGCACCGAATTTGCGTATTACCCTTTCGCCGGAGGGCATCCTGACACTGATACGCACTACATCGCTGACAGTGGGAGCAGGTTCTTGTGGCAACAATTGTGCACGCCATTTTCTCCACTGCAATATGTTTTGCGCCTTTCGTGCTTTTACCTCTGCTCGTTCTCTTTCTTCGGTCTCTGCTTTTGACGAGCAGCTTCCGCCTCTTTTCTTTGGCGAGCCCGCTCCCTGTCTTGAGCCAAAGATCGCNTCATATGCGCTGTTCTGCTCTTCTCTGAGAGATCTTGAAGCCTGTTGTTCAGAGCGCTGTCTCCTTGCGCCTTCCAGCTCCTGATCACGTTTTTGCATGGCATCTTGCATCTTGGCGAGAAATTCCGATGGGGGAACAGGACCAGCAACACGAGCGATGAGTGACATGGAGGTAGACGAGACAGAGGGGGTATGGACGATCAAGCCGGTAAAGGGAAATTTGGTGACGTTGAGGGCGTTGGCAACCTGGTATGCTTCTGAGTCTTGAACGCTTCCGGCCCAAACAATCATATCGGAGGCGTGGGATTGTATGAATTCCTTAAAGTGCGGCGAGAGTAATGTATCACGGACGAATGGGGCAGTATCGTCATGCTCGGGGGACAGCAGGATAACCAGTAGGTATTTGAGCTCCCGTTTGGCAAGGTCAAAAGCTTGGGCATAGCCGTTTTCAAAGAAGGGTATGGTATTTGGTTCGACGCTGTACTCTTCCTCGAAAACGCGGATGAAGCGTGAAGCTGTGTCGCGGGGGTTCAGTGGACGTCTATCGGAGTTGTTGGATCGGGCTGATTGCAGCGGCAGGAGACGGTGTAGAAGACGAGGTATGACGGGGAATAGATAACCTAGTGCGCCAAAGACACGACTGAAGATGGAGTAGGTAAGGTTGAAGGGCAGGAAGAGTAGCTGTAAGACAAAGGGTGCTGGCTGGGTCAGCTGGCTTTCTGGCGTGGGCACAACGCGCGGAGCTTGTTGCAAGCCATGCTGTGCAGGTCTCGTTCTGGCGAAAGCGGCGGCATCGAGGCTGGCGGCCAGGTTCTCGGATCGGCGTGAGTCTTGCGGCGGAGGCACGTCGACGTCGACAACGTCAGCGTCGCCATCGAAGAAGCGTGTAATGGCGATCTGNGAACAGGCGTCAGTCGTCGTCTTTCGTCCAAGAAGCAGGGCCGTGTGTACCTGAGCATTCCATTGACAGCGTTGTAGCAAGGCCAAAGCTGTGTCGAGATCTTGATCTGTTACAGACGTGACTTGTTGTAGTGCCAGTTGCTGCTCTTCCGAGAGCTGTGATATGTCTGTCGAAGGTGCCGACATATCGTCGTACCTATAGAATTGCTGGCTCTGCTTCTGCCACAGTGTCAATTGTGAACGGCTATCTGGACTCTGGAGAAAGAACACCAAGGTTGCCCATGTCATTCATTCTTGGCAACCCTGTCTCAGCCCTATCCATGACTCGTCATGGTCGCAGAGGAGGGCCGCATCTATCGCGTGGCCTCATCGTCCAATCAACTGGAAGTCTATATCTGTGCCACTCTGTCTTGACATTGGAACTTGCTCCAATCTCGACCTGTCTGCGCTTCATCAGACCAGATACTTTGTGTGGCCAAGAGTTGGTCCACTGCTCAGAGTAGCAACTTCGCACTTTCGGGTTATTGTTGAGGACAGCCCGGCAACTTCCCTGAACCAACGACTGGCTTCACTCTCACCGTCTGTTGCTCGTGCGTCCCCAGCCATATCGAACCGGGGTCCTGCTTGTGCTCTGTATCCAGCACATATAATCGTTGTTTTTCATAATGTTTTCCGTGGCTTCCTTCGATTAGGTATGTGCAATTCAAGCACCTAAGGCTGTGTCTTGTCCGCCCATCTTCCCAATCGGGTTCGTCATATCTGCTGGCCCCTGTCTCTCCCTTGGGCTCTCTTATCACATTACCATAATCAACAAACTCTTCTGACTCGCTTCGCCATCTAACTCTTGCTCGTGCAGACACTGCATCTTGGTCCCCGAACTCTTGTTAGCCAAGAGGTTACTGAATCGCTCACGCCAATTCTATTCTTCCAACATCAACAATCCCTTTTCGGCTGTACATTGCTTTGTTGCCTTATCGTCCATACCTGATATCAGACTGCTTTCCTGCGCTCAGCTTGTCGCCTCTCAAAGCATCTTCTTTTCGAGTTACACATTCCTTAAAGAACAAACGGAAACCAACGCGTCTGTGCTCATACTGGTTCCGTGAATGCTACCAGGATATTACCATTTACATTTGATTCACTGATACTTGCGAACTCTTCGTAAACAATATGGCAGCATCAGGAGCTAGTAGCCCGGGCGACATGCGCAGGAGGCATCAGTCTCCGAGACCCAAAGGCCGTGGTATGTCTTTGTTACCACTCTCAAAGGCCTTCGCTGATAGCCTGTATCTGACACGAGCACAGNAAAACACCAAAAACGTTCTTTGCAGAAACATCACCATCTATGGCAGTTGCAGGGCTCAAAATAACGGTTAGTCTTGCACGACGCTTCCCTGAAACAGTCTTCCTGATGCATCATAGNGTTGCCCTTACAACCATGAATTGCCTCCAAAACCTACTCAACAGACAGAAAGGTGTGTAAAGCATGAGTGGTCAGTTTTCACATATACTTACGGCTGTTTANGCGCCAAGCGCTTCCTGAACGTGGACTCTCCATCCTTCAAACCTCTATCCCCAGTCACAAACAGCGTGCAGCCTGTGAAGAATCTCGGCATCTCACCAAAAGCGGCTTCTGCAGCTGTGTTCACCCCAAAATCAACCGGTAAGGTCGATCAAGTTGTTAACCAAGGTTCGAATGACTGACGCAAATCAGCAGCAGTGCCTGTTGCAACAGCCAAGCAGCCATCAACAGAATGGTCTCAACGTGGTATACAAGAGTTTGTCCCTCAGAACTTTGTGCCTCAAGCAGTAAGTACTTATCTGTGACGCTTGGTCTCAAGCTCAACTTTAAGTGCCATGTGCTAACAGAGTTGTATAAAGGCCGAGAGTGGTTCCTCTGCCAACAATCTTTCCTCATTCGATCCGTTCACTATGCAAGGAAATCCTGGTCAGATGTCCGATGCTTCTCACACTCCGCAGATCAATCCATATGCTCAGGATGCTTCCACCCTGGCTGCGACTTCATTGTTTTCAGCTGCTGCGGCTTTTGCTCATCCAGTATGTCGATATCTCTTTTCTTGTAGGCATGTACTGACTATGTTCCAGCTGAGCTATCATCTATATGCACCCTTGGGCCCTCACCGAGAAAATCTCATGGCATACCAGCGAACAACCCATGACTTCTTTATACCTGATCACCTGCGCGAAGAGATGCAACGTAAATCCGAGGCATCTCTCCAGACCTTTTCAAGTAAGTTGTACGGCTCACACGAATCGATCCGATGAAATTGACGCATCACAGATACAGCACTGCCTCAACAAATAGAACACTTTCATTCTCTGGTGGCTCTCGATACAAATGCTCAAAAGTCCGCATCAGCGTACGGCTACCCAAGTTGGATATACAAGGCCACTTCGAGCAAAGACGGTTACAACTATGCTCTGAGACGTCTCGAAGGTAAGACCCGCACCCAACACCTGGAGGATTTTAAAACTCATCAAACTTGCANNGGCTTCCGACTGACCGACGAGAACGCGATCCGTGCCATACAAACATGGAAANGGATCAGCAACGGCAATGTTGTCACCGTCCATGACGCTTTTACGACCAGAGCGTTTGGGGATAGTTCTCTGATAGTCGTTACCGACTACCATCCTCTCTCGCAAACGCTAGCCGACAAGATATTTACTCCAAACACTAGAAACCCAGGAGGCACTCTTTCGCGATCTCCGGGAAGCTACGTGACTGATCATGAACTCTGGGGTTATATAGTACAGTTGGCATCTGCTCTCAAGGCTATTCACTCGATCGGCCTTGCTGCTCGCCTAATGACCCCTCAGAAGATTCTCATTACTTCCAAGAGCCGGCTTCGACTGAATTCTTGTGGCATCCTTGATATCACTCAGTACGAACAGGGGCGCAGCATTTCGGAGCTCCAACAGGACGACATATTGCAGATGGGTCGTTTGATACTCTGTATAGCTAACAAGAACCCCACGGCCCACCATAACACTCAAAAGTCTCTTGAGCACGTTGGTCGAGCATACAGCGAAAAGATGCGCGAGGTAGTCACTTGGCTACTCACCCCTGCTGCGCCAATGACACCGACTCAAGCACCAACAAGCTCACCCGCTCCTGCAGCAGCCACTACATCTTCAGATCATGACATTGAGAGCTTCCTTTCGCTGATCTCGTCGCAAATAACATTGACCTTTGACGCCAGCCTGCACGAGGCCGACTCGCTGACGAGCAACCTATCTCGCGAGCTCGAGAATGCACGCCTTGTACGCTTGCTCACCAAGCTCAACATGGTTCTCGAGCGCCCCGAAACGACTCTGGCATCTAATGCTGCGAATCCAAACCAGCCCGCTGCTCCACACTCTCTCAACCACACGTCATCTGCTTGGTCCGAGACTGGAGAACGTTACTATCTCAAACTGTTCCGTGACTATGTGTTCCATCAGGTCGACGCAGATGGCCGACCTGTCCTTGACCTTGGACACATTCTGACATGTTTGAACAAATTAGATGCTGGCATTGAGGAGAAGATCATGTTGGTCAGCAGAGACGAGCAGAACTGTTTCGTTGTCAGTTACAGAGAGGTGAAGAGAGGTTTTGAGAGCGCTTGGACAGAGTTGATGAAGGCCAGCCAAGGTGGAAGAAGATGAGATCATAATTGTATAGACCACAAAAAAAATGAGAAAAGGGTTTATTCACACGTTACTGCTCCAGCATACTCGAGTAGGAATGACATGGTTGGTTGTTGGGTCTACCACCCTGTCTCACTTTTCCATCACCAACTTGATGCCTGAACGAGCTCGATATCACGAATGAGATGTGTTTATATCTTGCACTGTATCATTTCATGCACCCACGTGCTTCCTACACGTCTTGAAGCCTCGCCTGGCTCTATCTGACCTCTTGACCATTCTTTGGACTTGATTCGTGTCCGCTGGGTTCTATCCTTGATAGCTTCGCTTCCGCCATGCGTAGAGTGCTACCAGATTGCGATTAACAATGTCATTCTGAATGCGCCTGTTGACTGATTCTACAACAGCGGAAATTTATCAACTAAAGATTTGCAGTGAAGATAAGATGTACATGATGTGCAATATGATCGACCCCTCAACCCCACTTCCCAAAGGAGTAAGGCTCACGACCAAGAAAAACAAGCATGTGATGTGTGTGACGCTCCAGACCCGACGAGCGAGCCAGCAGAGGAGAAGGACCCTTGGAAAGCACACGAAAAAGACCAACAAAGTCGAAACAGACTGGCTCTCCGCCCCTTCTTTGAAACAACAAGGCAGCCACAACAACCAACAGGCTTCTTTTTACCATCGTTTTCTCCTGCTCCTCTTGAGAGTCTCTTCTTTTCTTAGAAAACATCGATACAGAATCATATCGTAGACATGTCGGGACACCAGAGAAGGCCTAGCATGGTATGTCATAGGAGGGCGACCGCAGCCAGCTCGCAGCAGGCAGCAGTCCGTTCCGCGCGGCCATTCGAATCAGCAGAACCAGCTAACATTTAATCTCTTCACAGGCGGAGAACTTGACACCAGAGCAAATCAAGGAGCTCAAGGAAGTCTTCAATGTCTTCGTAAGTCTTTCAATGACGAAGCTGCCTAGATCAGAAACTGACGTCAAACCTTCTGAAAACACAGNNGACAAGGATGGAAACGGCAACATCACAGTCGACGAGCTGGGCGAAGTCATGCGCTCTCTCGGCCAGGAACCCTCTCAAACCGAACTCGAGGACATTCTCAACGAGATCGACAAGGACGGCTCTGGCTCAATCGAATTCGACGAGTTTCTCTCAATGATGGGTCGCAAGGTCCAGCAAGCAGACAGCGAGTCCGAGTTGAGAGCAGCTTTCGCAGTCTTTGACAGAGATGGCAGTGGTACCATTTCCGCCGAGGAATTGAGAAATGTCATGAAGAGCATTGGCGAGAACTTGTCTGACGCCGAGATTGATGAGATGATCAAGGAAGCGGATGCCAATGGTGATGGCAACATTGATTGTGAGTTGATTGATTTGACATTGAACAAGTCGAAGCTAACACGGTTTCCAGACGACGAGTTCGTAAAGATCATGAGTGCTTAAGAGGTCCGTGAAGGAAAATGCTTTACCCCTCTTCTCAGAGGCCAATTTGTGCAGGTTGCATCTTAGCCCAGGAGCTCAAGGATATAGGAAAATCACGGAAATCAGGCAGGGTGGGATTTAGGTTTTATGATCTACACGACAGAAAGCTCAGGTTATCACAGCCAAGGAGTGCAGAATCCTCACAGACAGTGCATCGAAATATCAAATGCAGGTGTCGTGTGACACGATCAAAGACACGAATTATACAAGAATTCGGGACGAAGATATAATACAGCAGATAATGATTCTGCATAGCTATCGTATACAACAGAGTTTCTTGGCCTGGTGCCTGTGATAATTTTTTGGCATGTGCTCCAGCTCCGAAGTGCTGAACTGGTCGAGCTAATGATGCTCTAACATGGTTGGGATTTGGGCGATGAATTTATCGGTCCTTCTTGGGNGTGCTGTCGGAGTTGCCAGAGACCTGGTCACCAAGACGGTTGTACTCGGTAGAGAGACCCTGAGCCTGCTTCTTGAGAGTCTCAATGTCACGGTCCTTGGCAGCAAGCTCCTTCTTCAGACGGCCGACCTCGCCAATGCTCTCGGCCTCGTTGAGCTTGGCGTCCTTGGGTCCGTCGGTGCCCTTCAACTGTCTGTTCTCGAGCTCGAGACGGAGGACGTCAAGGATCATACCGTAGGTGCGGTTGAGGATCAGAGAGAGGAAGAGGGTGAAGCCACAGAGGTACATGTTGCGTTGCGAGTAGAACTTGCGAGCCTGGATCTCCATGCGTTCGATACCACCGACGGCAGCAGCNTCTGTTTGCGTGGGTCAGTGACTTGTATTCAAGCTGAGAACAATGGGATGGAAAACTTACCCAGCGCCGTTGTTGGCCTTGTTGGCCTGAGCAAGCTCAAGCTGGACGCGGTAAACGCGGTTGACACTGTCAACGAACAGGATCAGGATGAACACAAAGGTGATCNNTGGGAACAAGGTCAGCACGGAAGCTGGAGATGAGACGAAGAAGCGGGGTTGTGATACCTTGATCCAATACTGCAGCTTCGCTATGACAGGACTCTCGGAGATGAAGGTCAGGAGCTTGCGCTTCCAGCTGAAGGGCATGGGGACGATGAGCGACATGAAGACGACCATCTCGAAGACGAGAAGGGCGAAGACAAGACTGTAGTAGAGCGTCATGATGGGCAGTTGGTCTTGTGTGGTTGTTGTGGGTGTGTAGGAAGAGAGGAAGGGGAATTGGAGATGGACGTCTCTCTTGTAATACGTCGTCCGCGCAAAACCGGCCGGGCCTTGCGAAGCCAAAGCCAACACGTACCAAACAAACCTGCTACGTCACCTTCCGTCACTCTTGGAGCTGAGGCCATCGCAACTTCCTCCTCTTGAGCCGAGAAGAGCCCGGCAATGGGGTTGAAGCACCGTGCACGATAAGAAGCTTATCGGCTTTTAGATGTCGAAAAGTGTCGCCGCTTTGTGAACAGAAAGAGAGAGTTGCAGCATTCCTTCCAGCAACCATGGCAGACCACACCGACAAGTCGCTCAATGGCGCAGGTACCACAGCTCCTGCCCAACCCACTACCAACCCGCTCAACCCCTCCGAGCCCTTGAAGCGCCCGGCCCCCGGCGAGTCGACCGAGCCTGCCAATCCGCAAAGTGAAATTCTTCCATTCGACTCGGCAACTACACGCGCCGAGAAGGTAGAGCGCCATGGCGACGAGCAACCCTCTAAGCGAGTCAAGCTGGAACAAGACCCTGTCTTGGGCGCCGTCGAGCCCAAGCCCAGAACCAAGGGCGTTGCTCCCATCAAGAAGGAATACCTGATCCACAACTCTGATTCCGCCGCACGACCCGACCAAGTCTCTGAAGAGAACCCTGACGATGTCGCCGAAGGAAGCAAGCACGAGTCGCAGCAACAGTCCAAGGACAAGAAGCAGAAAAATCGCGGCCAGAACAAGGCTAGAACTTTTGGTAGCTCGCGCGATGCCCTCCAATTGTGCAAGACTCGTGTTCACAACAACGAGTTCTCACCTGCAGAGTGCCCCTTCGGCGACAAGTGCAGAATGGAACACGACCTTCGCAAATACCTGGCCGAAGGTAAGCGCGAGGATTTGACTACCTTCAACGCAAAGTGCCCCATTTTCGAGGTCAAGGGTAAGTGCAATGCTGGCTGGAAATGCCGTTTCGCTGGCTCCCACTCTACTGAGAGAGACACTGCGGATGGTTGCAAGGAGCTCGTCCTCCTGGATAACGACAAGGCTACGGGCGATGGTGCTCAAGCAGAAGAAGAGGAGGGTGTAGGCGTGGTCAACGTTGTCTCAATGGGCGCCAAAATCGAACTCAGGAAGAAGAAGACGGGTATGCCCAAGTCTGAGGCCTACGTGGCCTGGCTAGACAAGCGCCAGACCGAGATGAACAAGTACTATGGAGTAAACAAACTGGAGGAAGGATCAACAGCAGAAGTTGAGAAGATGTCGCTGGAAGAACGTCGCGCCCAGTTCACAGAAGCCCCTGTTCGTGCTTCGGAAAAGCGCAGAATCTACTACGGTCCCGAGACTCCTGTTTTAGCTCCGTTGACCACACAAGGAAATCTTCCTTTCAGACGTTTGTGCGTTGGTCTCGGTGCTCAAGTTACGTGGTCCGAGATGGCTATGGGTCTACCCCTGATCCAAGGCGAGAAGGGCGAATGGGCTTTGGCCAAGGCCCACGAGTCCGAGATCACTCCTCCCAAGTACACTCCCAAGTCTGTCGTTGCTGGCTACGACAATTCCAAGGATCTCAAGTTCGGTGTTCAGATCGCAGGAAATAAGCCATGGAACGTTCTCAAGACGACCGAGATCCTCACAGCACTCTGCCCTAGTATTCGTGCAATTGACCTGAACTGCGGTTGCCCTATCGATCTTGTCTACCGTCAAGGCGCTGGTTCCGCCCTTATGGACTCACCCGGCAAGCTCGAAAAGATTCTGCGCGGTATGAATGCCGTCTCTGGAGAAGTCCCCATCACTGTCAAGATTCGCATGGGTACCAAGGACAACCACCCCACAGCCGATAGACTCGTCCAACGTCTTGTTCTTGGAGGCGAAGAAGCTGTCGCCACTGGTGACGGCCCATGTGGTGTTGCTGCCATTACTCTCCACGGTCGTAGTCGTCAACAAAGATACACTCGTCAAGCCAACTGGGAGTATATCGCTGAATGCTCGGCCTTGGTCAACAGACTCAAGCAAAAGCAAGCAGAGGTAACAGACACCATCCGTGAGACTGATGCGCGTGACATGACCGCCTCCAACAATGGCATGCCTTACTTCTGTGGAAACGGTGATGTTTACTCTCACGTCGACTACTTCGACGCCGTCAACAACGCCAATGTCGACTCGGCCATGATCGGCCGCGGTGCACTAATCAAGCCCTGGATCTTCGAAGAGATTCAGACTGGTCAATACCTCGACAAGAGTGCGTCGGAGAGACTGCAGTACATTGAGCAATTCACACGTTTCGGTCTGGAGAACTGGGGATCTGATGAGATTGGTGTTGGAGTCACGCGCCGTTTCCTGCTCGAGTGGTTGAGCTTCAGCTGCAGATACGTGCCCCTTGGCCTGCTCGAGCACTTGCCACCGCACATGAACGACAGACCTCCTGCCTTCCGCGGCAGAAATGAGCTCGAGACGCTGCTTAGCAGCCCTAACTACAAGGACTGGATCAAGATCAGGCAAGTACTCGACGCAATCCATTCGAAGACAATGTTATCTAACAAGACTATANGTGAAATGTTCCTGGGACCGGCACACAAAGACTTCCAATTCCAGCCCAAGCACAAGAGCAACAGTTACGAGATTGAGGCCGAGGGTTAGATGCAAACAAGGGAATCTTAGCTCTGAAATATATGCACCCATAGATGCACTTCGCTCTGACCACAGCCTGTGACACTTTTGATAGCTCTTGCTCATACCATGATCTTGAATTAATATCGAAATTGTACATGTCTATATACCATCTAACAACCGATAATAATAGTGTTACCCCGAGCACTCTTTTTAAAATCAGAACCTGGGTTTGCTCGAAAGTGGCACTGGCGGAGCATCAGCCTGCAGTTCTTTTTTTCTTTGGCGGCGGCGGTGGAGGCTTCTTCCCAGCAGCNNAGCATTTGGAGCGAAAGATGAAGCGGCTGAAGCAATAGTGCCAGCGTGCCGAGTGGCGAGATTCATAGCTGTAGGTGAAGCAGCAACGCGCGAGAAGCCTGATTGTAGAGCTTGCGCCTGCTGTGGAGAGGCACCAGAGGCAGAAGCGAAGGTGCCGGCGTGTTGAACCGCTTGTTTTTGGACCGCTGGAGAAGAGGCGATGTTGGCTGCATGGTTTCGAACAGTTGGTGAAGAAGCAAGCCCTGCGAGACGGGATTGGACCTGTGGGTTGCTTGCCTGCTGAGAAACCATGTTTCCAAAACGTGAAGATACGCCGTTCGATGATTGTGGTTGTTGCGTTTGTGAGGAGTCAGAGGATGACATTCTGGAGAAGCGCGATTGCAGCTCGTTCATTTGGGACGGTGGAGGTGGCCTGGGTGCGGGCGAGGCAGATTTGGCACCGATGTCGAAGCCAGGAACACTCACACCTGCCCGAGCGAGTCGATTCATTGCGCCTTGATCTGGGCCAGGTACGTGTTGTGGTGCTTGAACAGCTTCTTCATAGACAGGAGGAGGTGGAGGAGAGTTGAGATCAGGGTGAGAGTTCTGTCGCGGAGGTAATCGAGGTGGTAAAGCAGGCTGTTGTCTAGGTGGAGCAGAAGGAGGGGTAGGAGTGGAACGAGGAGGAGGGAGCAGCGCGCGAGCAGCAGGCGATGGGGCGATTTGGCGTGGAGGAGGTCTCGGCTGAGAAGAGATAGATGAAGGTGAGGCTGTGTCGACTCGTCGCACAGGAGGTTTCGGCAGATGGGCAGTGGATAGACCGGTTGTGTCTACTCGGTAAGGCCCAGGCGGTGGGCGAGAAGCCTCTTCTTCTTCTTCTTCTTGCTGGGCTTGGTGTTGTGCGTATTGCTGCTGCTGGATCATGTCGTTGGGCAACGGGGCACCTAGTCCACGTGTAGCAGCAGTGTTCGCGGGAGTGCTAGAGTAGCTGGATGTGGTGGTGAGAGCACCCGGAGAGCTGCTGCCTGCCGCCGCTGCTTGGCCATGGTAGTGGATGTGTTTCGGTGGTGGTGCGAAAGAGGCAGCTGCGTTGTGGCAGTGGTCAGCACAAAGATGGCAACGACTACTCTTGCCTGTTCACTCACGGTCTCTGAGCGAAGCCAGGGGCTGCGATACGTGGTTCTCCCGCGCCTCTATGCGCTCTCTTTCAGACTTGCTCGTGCTTCCGGGAATCCTGTCGTTGATGCGGCTTGGGATCTTGTCGTTGATCTTGGACCGCCAGCCACTTCCTCCACCACTACTGCTGCTGCTATTGTTGTCTTTGCCGCCGCCGGGATGCCATCCTCCTTTNGCTATGTTCCGCAGTCCAGACATGATGTGTTGTATCAATTGTCGCGAATCAAGTAGGATTCAAGTCTGATCAACTCCACCTTCTCACAATTGGCATGCCCCGCTTACGTCAGCTCTGAGGCTCTCTCATTACTTATCTGATAAGTTGTCTGCCAAACACCATATACCTCGAAAACAGCATTCCAATCAATCTTGTCATATGCAATTCGTCAATGGGGATATCTCTAATCGACAATGCCAACTCCAGGGCGCCACTCAGTCTTCCTGCTTTGCTCTCAAACCACCACGCTGCTCTTACTCATCGTCAATGGTTCTACAGCTCCACACGCTTCCACATGCCCACGTGCATGATATTCTCTTCCTCCCACGTGCCCATGCTCTCGTCTCTGACAAAGCCGAATAACGCCCAGTACTTTTCCAAATGTGCCTGTGCATGTACCAACACAAGACCTCTCCACACGTCTTCGACCTCAACTCCACCTCCAAGCTCGAGCTTGCGTTGCTCAGCCGCTGCAGGAGACATGGGCGGGAGAATCTTGTCCACGTTGTTGGATGCCCATGTAAGCGCGGCATCGATAAGGAGACGAGCGAGTCCGAGTCCTNNTGCAGCGGTAATGTCAGTGTGGCTAGATTTGACCAGTGAACCAATCACCATACCTCTAAAGGGTTGAAGAACAGACAAGCGACCGAGCTTGATGTATGCCTCCTTGCCATCATGCATCTCGGTCTTGCTCAGTCCACTTTGCATGTCCTGCGGCAAACCCTCGTGGTTGTCTATTTTATGGCTTGAGCCAGGCTGAGGATGAGGGGGATGGGGAGGTGGGACCAGTCTGATTGTTCCGACGGGCAGTCTCATGGCGGTACTGCCCCTGCGGCCAATGTTCTCGGCAGAGGTTGCAGAGTCCTTGGTTACGCCCTCCATTGCAGCGTTACCGTCGCTGCTGGATGTGCCGACCGAGGCGTAAGCAACCCAGTGGAAGCTACGAGCATCGTCGATATCGACCTCATTCTCCAGCGCAATGTTTTGCTCTTTGACAAAGACATCTTCACGCACACTCATGGCGTCACGGAAGATCTCTGGCACGTCTTGCGGCTGCGTCGTGTGCAGTGCGGCCGAATCATAGTTGGCTAGGGCGAGACCCGGAGGGGGTAGAAACGAGATGAATTCTGACATGGTCGATGTCGAACTCGGCGACCATTCAGAAGAGGAAAATGCTGTACTAGTTGTGTCAGGTGTGTCCAAGGATTGGGCGGCAGTACGCTTGGCTGGACGGGGTGGGGTATAGCTCTTTGTTGTGCTCGAAGAGTCTTGGTGGCAGTGGTGTATTGGGAGCGCTAAGATGCAGAAATCAAGTGGAACCAGCACCTCAAAAGACCGTCTTCTCATTATCACATTCATTTGCCAAGCTAACCATGTCAACATCAACCTTGTAACGATCAGAAAGCCACGCCGCCGCAACCAGACTGCTTTCTGCGCCGGCCTCTAACTCCTAGTTCGGGAATGACGCGTGCTTGCATGAAGGTCCGTGCAGAAGCTTCCGTCTCGAGGCTCAACCCCATTTCACCGTGTCAATTCCTGAAAGAGCTCAGCATGAACAAAGGGAAGCCATCACTCTCTGCTCGTTCTCATGTTACGAGTGATTCGGCAACTCCATCTTCCATCTGATACAAGCCAAAGTCTGGATACCTACGAGAACACACTCGTCAAAGGTCTCATGGACCATGATATGAGGCTGATCATTACTCTATTGATATGTCATGCTATCTAAAAAATGCTTGTCGTCAATCAAACATCATTCTAGTCCTCGCACTCCCACTCATCGCCATCGCCTTCGCCTGTCGTGCCGTTGTACATCGCAGCGAACCCAAGCGTGGCTTGGCCCCTAACCTCGGAGAAGACCATGAACTGTGATTTCAGGAAAATGTCTCCTAGGATGCTGAAGCTAAGTCCTGTGTTTTGCTGCATACCACCGAAGCAGGTCGTATACGAAATCTGAGCGTAGTTCATATAACTGCCGGGCTAATATCTTCGTTAGTCACCTTTCTAAGACTCTCATAAGGAGATACGTACCACAGTGAATTTGTTGCCTCCAACGACCAAGTTGAAGTCAGGTAGTGCAGAACTGCACGGGAATGTGTAGCCACCCTGGTTGCTATCATATCCAGCTCCTGTGACCTGACCCCAATATGCAGTAACAGTGCTTGAGGGCAGGTACATGAGCGAGGTACCGGTGTCGGCAATGGCAGTGAACGAAGAGCTGACTGTCGACGAGGAGCCAATTTGATATCCGTCAGCGGTGAACTGCCAGAACCCGCTGGCACTGTTCACGTTGACGTAGGTAATCTTGCCCGAGTACTTTGAAGAGTCAATGTACCCAAAATCGTAGGATCCAGGAGCTCCTTTCTTGAGGTTGGCAGTCCAAAGAGGCAACGCGAGCGAGCTCTTGACTGTGTCGAAGAAGGTTCTTTGCTGATTAGGTGAGACGGTGTTGATGTTGCTGAATGACAAACCAACGAGACCGTCGTTGTTGACATCAGCAAGGAACGAACTCGATACTGATGTGGCTGCTTCCACAGCTTGTGATGTCGCCGTCACACTTCCAACAACGACCTTGTCTGCATAGACTTTGCCACTCGCGGTTGAGCCGTCACCATACTTGATCGACCAGGTATTGCCGACGAGAAGCTGTGAATTCGGACTCTTGCTGGGATCATATACTGAGTGACCATTCTGCTGTGCACTGGGCTGTAATGTGGAATACACCCAAAGATCTGCGCTGCCGCTGTCGAAATTCAAGTTCATCATCTGGCCGCCAACAGATACCGGACACAGGTAGGACATGTCATACNNTGGATACCAGAATCAGCAAGTATACTGGAACAAGAACAAAATTCTACCTACATTCTCTGGGGTTGCTTGTACAGTTCCTGCTTGGATGGCTGCACCAGCAGCTTTGAGCTGAGTAGGAGGTGAGGCAGAAAATTTGGCATATGTCTTCAACATCGATAATGCAGGAGCTTGCATCTGTTGCTTCTTTGCCAGGACCTGCTGGATAGAAAAAGTCTTCTTGCCCTTGATGTCTGCAATTGACACAGCCTTCTTGCTGCTGACATCGACCGGCGATGCCAAAGCTGAGCTGATGAGGGATGCCGCCAGGGCAAAATGCGAATTGAAATGCATCTTGTGAGTATGGGTTCGACACGGGCGAGGAGAGGGCGCTCTTTGCTCGTAGACGAGAAGTTGCTTGCTTGCAAACGACCGAGCGCCAGGAGGGACATATGCTTTATACAACCATGAGGGCGATTCGGTTGTTGCATGGCTTGCGTTGCCAGTGCCTGGCTGGCCAACGGGCACAACCCAACCGCTGTTGCCAATCGATTCTGACTGACCGTTGTACTACTCATGGTGTATCAAATCACTCGGGAGGTGCCCTTCGGTACTTTACAGCCATATACCTAATCTGGACCGCCGGAAGTCTCTGATTTGATTCCAAGACGACCCAGTTGGACCAGAGTCGTTCAAAACAGGCACAAGTCTAGGCATTTGTTCATAATCCATGTGGTTGTCCCGAAGGTCATGTTCACGTTGAGCTATTGCCCATGCCGTTACAGTTGCCGACCGTTCAGAACGGTTGCCCCCCTCGAATCCGAAATTTCCTCCCTCTCTGGGGTTTTTGATGGTGAATATTGCGTAGCATAGTTTATTGGACTGCAAAGAGTTAGGAGTGACAGGTATTTCCCAAGCAACACTGATAGCTCGCACGAAGGGGATCGGGCGTTCGGCAGACTGACTTCTTCTTCTTCTTCTTCTTTGTGCACGCAGTTCTCGTAAGGGGTTGATCTAAGGACGTAAAATGGGCGAGAATTATTCTTACCAGCAAGACAACCATAAAATCAAGCGGCGTAAGGTCCTCCAAAGATACAAGTCTCTTGTATTTCTGATTGTGGCGATGATCTTTGTTGCCACAGACTCGCGACCTAGCATGTCATTCAATTCAGCATTCCAGAGAGCGCTGGAGTATTTGCAATCGCTCCGTACGCGACTGCGAGCCGGGTACAGTACAAAGGTCAACAGAAGTGCGACTTCCGATGTTGGCGAATGTCTTCCTTCTGTGAGACACCGAAAGCGTCCAGCCTTCGAAGGTGGCGCCGCGCAGAGCTGACAATCAGAAATGCCATCATCGCTATCCCTAGCCAATCGCTGCAGATATAGACCGAGGCAGATTTTTTGAAGGACATCTGATTCTCAGACGTGCTGAAAAGCACTATACCAACGCCAGACGTCCTCGTCCTTTAATCTCCCCCTACTAAGGAATACTTGGCGGTGGCTCATGCTCGAGTACGAGCTCCGCTACCTATTCCAGGCGCTCTAGAGTCTGACATATAATGTTCTATGTTTGGGATGCTCGCTTGAATGGAGAATTGGAAACAGCTTGTTGGAACTACTATGCGCTTGGATTGAATTCTCGCGAGCAGGACGCATTTGATTGTCTGCAATGTGGATGCGATCGACACGTGCAAATCGTGTGCAAATCGTTCGGCACGTGCGAGTACGACAGATGGGAAGAACGGTCACTAGAACATGGCGAGAAGACGCAAGGACATGTCGGTACTCTGTTAACTTGGAAAACTCTAACATAACTAGTGCTCATAATCATAAATTCATTGCTACGGGCGCAACTCAATCGTCAAATTCGTCAACACTTTAGTCAAGAAACACCATTAAGCGATCATAGGACAAGCTGCTGCTGGTGCTGAAAGTTGTCAAGACTAGAGTAGTCTGCAACAATCACAGTTCCTTCTTCAGGAAGTGCTCCGCTCTGTGCTCAGTCTCGTAGTCGCTGTGGACGTAGGCTCTTTCGACATCGGGAAGACCTTCGAGCTTATTCTGCAAGTCCTCTGCAATGTCGTGGGTTTCTTTGAGAGTCATGTCAGGATGAAGGACGATGTCCACTTCCACTGTAATGCGAGGGCCAGAATACCAGGCTCTGACTGTGTCCAGACTAACGATAGCTGGACTGTGAGTCATGGAGATGTATGTGATCCATTGCAGAATGTGAGTAGGTGCAGCGACGCCAATAAGAAGCTGGAACTCAGAGTAAGCGGTGCGAAGCCACAGGAAAGCGACAAGACACGATAGGGCAATTGCCCCTGCAGGGNNCTCGATTTGCCATGCAAGCTTGCTGCCCCCAACGGAAGTCAAAACACCGAATCCGTTGATGAACAAATCATTTCTGTGGTCTTCCCAAAGGATACGTATAGAGGAATACTTGTTCCTCAAAGACCAACAGTAAATGAACAGCACAAGCTTTGTAGCGAATGCAACACATACGGCAATTACGGAAGGCAGGTGGAAGGTCTTCGTCTCAGAATCAGATCCTCGAACAAGCTCCATGATCGAAAGCACTATCAGGATGAACGAGACACTGCACATCAAGAAGCAAAANCAGATGTTACCCGCAGTCTCGATACGGGCTTTTCCGGCAGGGTATTTGCGAGCATCGACACGGTTGACGGCCCGGTTGCAGAGGAGCAAGGTAGCATTGGCCAATGGGTCAAAGACGGCGTCGGCAGTGGTGGTGAAGAGAGACAAGGAGCCAGAAGAGACGGCGCCGTACATCTGAAGACCGGCGAGGATCACATTCGCAGCAAACGAACCGTAGACAGCAATCTTGTACTGTAGATTTTCGGCACCAGCTTCTTCCTTGGCTTCCCTTCTGTGGTCGTCGACTGGTTTCAGCATCCTTTCGATGGCCTCGTTCTGACCTTCGTAGAAGCCGCGGACTTTGCGCAGCTGGACGACATCTTTGGTATGAGTGATGGGCGCACAGAGGCGATCCTTAGCACCTTGACGTCTCCTAGACGTGTTGGCTTGCATGGCATCCAGCTGTGTTGTACTCTTGATGCGGCTCGACAGGTCCAAGGGGTCATTCTCCGAGGTATAGCTTGGGAGAGCCTGACCTTCTACATCTTCGGCCTCACTGGGGTTACGAGCATGGGCAGGGCGTGAGACAGGGTCATGAGACTCGTTGACCTCGTACGAGGTAGAAGCACCGCCTTTGTCCTGCGGCAAGGGAAGGACAGGAAGCACTCCTGCCGGAAGTTGATTTAGCCGAGTCGAGGGCTCAGGATGCGCATGGAATGGACTGGGCCGAAGAGAGATGGCTCGATGAAGGTCAGGATCTGAACCGTGATGTGACATGATCAATATAGCGCTTGCTCTATACACGAGAGATGTGGTATGCTTCTGAAACAGAAAGGTAGTTAAGCGAGGGGCAGTTGGCGGCGCCAGAAGCAAATCGAGGAAATGCCAGAAACAGATGGAGGATTAGACGGCGGTTTCGAAGACGATGGATAAGATACGGTTGCCCGTGAGGCAAAGAGTTGCAGTGGAAGCTACAAAACATCATCTATGTAGCGATGATGGCTATCAGCTCTATCAGCTCCTCGCGTTGCACTGCCACATACAAAGAAAGGCGCAGCACATCACAGCATCATATTGCCGAGCGCCAAGATCTTATCTCAACGTCAAAATTGCGAGTTGCACTTCTCTCCACTTGCACATCCTGCTCATATAGGAGAGCTTCTAGGTTTGTTGTTGCAGCATCAGTGCCTCGAGAATCGAGATGGAACACTTTTATTGCAAAGAGGCAGAGAACCGTGCAGAACCACGAGTGCCAATCTGTGTTTATCATCTCCTTTTCCAGGGTCCTGTATCCGTTGAAATAAACAGCAGCACAAAGCTAGCAACTGACATGGCGTGAGAGCGGTCAGCGCCTCCTGCTTCTTCTTGGCTCTAATTTGAGTGACGCACATGTTGGACGGAAAGGCAGCCGCGAGATCGATTTGTGCGACCGAGCGGCCAGCGGCCATGTCTCGTGTCGCGAGGGTCACGATATAACACGCTGCCCAGGAACTAGGTATACAATAGCAAGCTTTATTGGCGTAGCGCATCGGAAAATATAAGCGAGAGCAGATGGGATTTCTCGTCTGTATGTACGAGATATACTGCCGGCGAGCTCCAGAAGGCGCTTTTAAGGACAGATGAAACACGTCTGCAGGAACAGGCGGCTTGGTGCCAATCAGGCCCAATAACCGTTAGCCGCCTAGTGCCAAAACCGTCTCCATATGCGGAGCCATAGGGAGGCCAATCTGGATTTGGTGTTTATGTAGGCGCACCTCGATCATTTTCTTCCGCGACAACCACTGCTGTCTTTTATTGTTTCAATCGCCAGAATCCCGTTCGTTGTGGCTTCCTTCCATTCACTCGCTCACTCACTCACACTCTTTTCTTGCTCGGAACCCTCCAGCCAACGTGACGCTCGCTTTCTCAAAACACTCAAAAGCCTGCTGCATTCCAGAACCCCCTGTTATCCCCGTGAATATACAGCACGACCATCCGTCGGGAAAACATCAATTTCGCTCTGCCCACCTGGACTCCCGACAACAAGGCGACCACGTTCACTTTTCTGTCTCCTTTGTGTTTTCACAAAGGCATGTTACAATAGTCATTGTTGGCCCTATTGTTCGGCCTCGCATTATTCAAAGACGACCACCAATCTCCTTGACACCTGCGAGTGACTAATACCTACTTGGATCTCTCCTCTGGCTGCGCCATAAATCTCGTCAACTACTGCCACATTGATTCGGACATTTGAATTGCAAGAAAGCCACACGACGCCCATCTTGACACCACAAAGCCGGTTCTTTGTATTTACTCTCCGGATTTGATCGCAACGGCACCGTCAATTCTTTCTTTGTCTTTCGATACAGGCTTGTTCCTGCTCTGCGCCGGTCGCCATGCATTCTCATCACTCAAACTCACATCTACACTCTACCCTGGGTCGCGCCGCGGACATGATCGTCGCCCCAAGAGGGCTCACCAATGAGCTCAACGCACTCGCTAATGCTACCGTATCAGAACTCTCGCCGTACGCCCATGGACTGTCGGGCGTGGATCAGACTGCGAATTACCTTTTCGCTGCGGTTCTTTGCGTTTCTCTGGGTGGACTGTGCGTGTTGACATTGTTGTTCCGATGGGCCACCATGGGAAATGCACATATTCGGCATCTCCTCACCATGAGCAATCCGGATAGACAAGTTTACTGGGCTCAAAATCATACCTCACTCTGGCCAAAGATCAAGAAACACCTACTCTACGCTCCACTGGGTCGCAACCGTCACAACAAAGAGATTCAGCTTTCCTCGGCAATCAGCATTGGAACCCTTCCATCACGCTTCCACACCTTGCTGCTCACAGTCTATCTCTTCTCCAACATTGCCTACTGTCTGGTCCTGCATTGGGGCACCGAAAGTCGTGCTGCCGTTATCGCTGAACTTCGTGGTCGCAGCGGCGAACTCGCCGCTCTCAACATCATACCTACCATGATCTTCGCCATGCGCAACAACCCTCTAATTCCTCTGCTTCGAGTCTCCTACGATACATTCAATCTTCTTCATAGATGGTGTGCCAGAGTTTGCGCCATCGAGGCAATCGTCCACACCATCTGCTACCTGGTTAACGTAGTCGACTCTGTTGGTCTCGATGGACTCAGGGACAATCTGACCATCCCAAGCTATGCATGGGGCATGGTCGGTACTTGCGCCTTCACCATGATCATAATTCAAGCATTCTCACCTCTGCGTCATGCCTTCTACGAAACTTTCCTGAATCTTCACCGCTTCCTGGTCATGATTGGTCTAATTGGTGTCTATGTGCATCTTGACAAGCACAACCTTCCACAAACGCCTTACATCAAATTCGTCATCATCCTTTGGGGACTCGAATGGGTTTCGCGCTTTGTGCGTGTGGCTTATTTCAACTTTAGTCTCAAGTCTGGCATGTCAAGAGCACATATTGAAGCGCTCCCTGGCGAGGCTTGCCGTGTCACCTTTGAGCTTGCCAGATCGTGGAACTACATCCCTGGCTCGCATGTTCATGTCTACTTTCCTACCGTTGGTCTGTGGTCATCTCACCCCTTCTCTGTCGCTTGGGCAGAAACAAAACCTAGGAGTGCACCTCTCGAGATTGAGATGGAGAAGCTACCCTCCTGGAACATGCCCAAGCACCAATCCGTTGTTTCGCACTACAAGACGCAAATAGCAGACAGCGATGGTCCAGAAGTCACGCACGTGAGTCTCATCATCCGCGCCAGATCGGGAATGACACGCAAGCTGTACGAGAGGGCATGTGCGTCGTCTACTGGAATGATCACGTTACCTGGTGTCATGGAAGGTCCATATGGTGGCCACGAGAAGCTGGCATCTTATGGCACAGCAGTTTTGTTTGCTGGAGGCGTTGGCATAACACATTGTGTCGGTTACGTGCACCGTCTCCTGACACAGTATTCACAAGGGACGTGCTCGACACGTCGCATTCTCCTCGTTTGGTCGGTGCCCACTACCGAAGCGCTCGAATGGGCACGGCCATGGATGGATCAGATTCTCAAGATGGAGGGCCGTAAGGAGGTTCTTCGCGTGCAGCTCTTTGTCACCAAGCCTCGAAACCAGAATGAAGTCAACAGCCGAACAGGCACAGTGCAAATGTTCCCCGGACGCTGCAACCCATCGACGGTGCTGGAGAAGGAGGTTGCAGAACAGGTTGGAGCAATGGGAGTTGTGGTTTGCGGGCCTGGAGCATTCGCAGACAGCGTACGTGCAGCAGTGCGCAAGAAGGTCGACGTTGGCAATATCACGTTTCATGAGGAGGCTTTCACGTACTAAAGCGACGGATGCACAGATTTTTGATTTTCCTGTTCGATACCTTTATCTTCTTAGCGCGTTCATGATGAGCATTTGTGGAGTGCTTCTTATAGTGGTACATAGACGTGCAACGGAGCACAAATTTATAATTGGTAAACAAGTCCTCATTGACTGTCTTGGAAGATGCAATAGCAGGTGATGTGTGTGACAATGCAACGGCTTGGTGACTTGATGACAGGTACAGGAACGAATGGCTTAGCAGATGTTCGACCTCTCGAAACCTGTGCAGCAGGCATAAGAGGTACCTAAGCAGGCAGGTGCTCCTAGCGTCGGTAATTGGTTGATGAAGGAGTGAAACCGGGATGGAAGCATCATGGTTCCTGCCAAGCAAAAGGCGGCAGAGCACATGGCCATCACCCACATGTTTTATCATGTCCAAGGCCACATGGAAGACAGCATCGGCACATTCAACATCCTCAACAAGGAGCTGCTAGCCTTTTAAGTGCATTGCTATACCTCCCACATCATCCAGGATTCCGGGAATCTGCCACGCACGAGTAAACCAAGCCATCGACTCCACCCCATGCCGCCGCCATGGCCGAGGAAGAGCTGCAGGCCAAACTGCGCGAGCTGGACCACGAGCTAGAGGAAGGCGACATCACAAAGAAAGGGTGCGAACGCTGTCCGCGCCAGCTCAGTCGACCCTCGAGAGACTGACACGCGACAGATNACGAAAAGCGCCGGACGCTTCTGCTCTCGCAATTCTACGGCCCTGGCGAGTTGGACGCTCTCTCGTCGCCCGACCTCTCGCGTACTGCTTCGCTGGCAAACATCTCTGCCGGTCCCTATGCCGCTGACGACAGCTTCAGCAATGCCCCGACTGCAGTCGAACGCAATGCTTCGGCGGTTCAAGGCCACTCCACGCCTGCTAGCATGTATGGTTCCGACTATGCCTTCAACCCAGAGCTTCAGTACAATCACCTACTCGCTCGCCAATCCCACCAGCAACCATCACCTGATGTCCAGAGCCGCTTGAGCACCATGCTGGACTCGCAACAGGGCTTCTTTGACGACTTTGCTGGTCAGCAGATGCAGGACCAGTCCCGCGAAGAGAGCTATGGTGGTCCACAACGCTATTCCATGGGTGAAGCCTTTTCGCCCACGGCTAATATTCCTCCCCCCTTGATGTCTTCGAACGACATGGAATCAACCGCTCCCATACATCAGCTTCCTCTTGAACCAAGAGAGGTGCCCTTTGCCGTTTACGATCCCCACAACAAGTCAGTCCCCATGTCCAACTTTGACAACATTGGCGCTGTCCTGCGTCATCGTGCTAGATCCAATGGCCGCCAGCCCGCATATTGGGTTCTCGATTCCAAGGGTAAAGAGACTGCTTCTATTACTTGGGAAAAGCTAGCCAGCAGGGCCGAAAAGGTCGCTCAAGTCATTCGTGACAAGAGTAACTTATACCGTGGAGATCGTGTTGCTCTCGTCTATCGCGACACCGAGGTCATAGATTTCGCCGTCGCCCTCATGGGTTGTTTTATTGCTGGCGTTGTCGCTGTACCAATCAACAATGTCGATGACTACCAAAAGCTTGGCCTTCTTCTCACTACAACTCAGGCACATCTCGCTTTGACTACGGATAACAACCTCAAAGCTTTTCATCGCGACATTAGTCAACAGCGGTTGAAGTGGCCTTCGGGGGTCGAATGGTGGAAGACGAACGAATTCGGCAGCTACCACCCAAAGAAGAAGGACGATACACCACCCCTTCAGGTTCCGGATCTGGCCTACATAGAATTCTCTCGAGCCCCGACAGGTGACTTGCGTGGTGTTGTCCTGAGCCATCGCACGATTATGCACCAGATGGCTTGTGTCAGTGCCATTGTGTCTACCATTCCTACTAGTGACCCCGATTCTGGATTTAGAGCTCCTCCTGGACAAAAGGCAGAGACTATCTTGTCATATCTCGACCCCAGAGAAGGTGTCGGCTTGATCCTTGGTGTGCTTTTTGGTGTCTATGGTGGTCATACGACCGTTTGGCTCGAGGCCAAGACTGTTGATACCCCCGGAATGTATGCGCATTTGATCACCAAGTATAGGACTACTATCATGGTTGCCGACTATCCAGGCTTGAAACGGACTGCGTACAATTATCAACAGGACCCAATGGCTACGAGAAACTTCAAANAGAATGCCGAACCCAACTTCTCGACAGTCAAGATCTGTCTGATTGACACAATTACCGTGGACAGCGAGTTCCATGAAATCCTAGCAGATCGTTGGTTTAGACCCATGCGTAATCCTCGTGCTAGAGAATTGGTCGCTCCAATGCTTTGCTTGCCTGAACATGGAGGCATGATTGTATCAGTCAGAGATTGGCTCGGTGGTGAAGAAAGGATGGGATGTCCTTTGAGTATGGACGAATCCGAGCACGACATCAAGGATGACGGGTCCGCGAACCAAGGAAATTCGAATAACTATTCTAGCCTGCTAGGTAGTGTCGGAGGTACCACGGCAAAGAAGGGACAGAAAAACAGCCGTAATGAGTTGAGCGAGGTGTTGCTTGACAAGGAGGCACTCAAGACTAATGAAATTGTCGTCCTGGCCATGGGCGAAGATGCTAGGAAAAGGACTAATGAACCTGGAACCGTAAGAGCAGGTGCCTTTGGATACCCCATTCCGGATGCAACTCTTGCTCTAGTCGACCCCGAGACTGGGTTACTTTGTTCACCCTTCACGATTGGTGAAATCTGGGTCGACTCCCCATCCCTTTCTGGAGGTTTCTGGGCCCTTCCTAGACATACCGAGAGTATCTTCCACGCCAGGCCTTACCGCTTTGTCGAGGGAAGTCCCACACCAGTCCTGGTTGAACCCGAGTTTTTGCGTACCGGTCTCCTTGGATGTGTTATCGAGGGCAAGGTGTATGTGCTCGGCCTATACGAAGACCGCATTAGACAACGAGTGGAGTGGGTCGAAAATGGTGTTCAGGAGCACGAGCATCGATACTTCTTCGTCCAGCACCTGGTCACGAGCATCATGAAGACTGTGCCGAAAATCTTTGATTGTTCTGCATTCGATGCACATGTCAATGGTGAATACCTCCCATTTGTGCTTCTCGAGTCTCAAGCTGCCTCCACAGCTCCAACTACCGCGGGTGGACCACCAAGGCAACTAGACATACCTTTTCTGGACTCGCTTACTGAGCGCGTCATGGAAGTTCTTTACCAGGAGCACCATCTACGAGTCTACTGTGTCATGTTGACAGCCCCAAACACATTGCCACGTGTTGTCAAGAATGGTAGAAGAGACATCGGAAACATGTTATGCCGAAAGGACTTTGATAATGGAGCCCTGCAGTGTGTGTACGTCAAATTTGGTGTCGAGAGAGCTGTCCAAAACTTACCGTTGGGCGATGACCCTGCTGGTGGCATCTGGTCGCCTCTGGCCTCGCAAGCGAGACAAGACCTCTTGATGTTGCAAGACAAGCAATACTCTGGTGTTGATCACCGAGAGGTGGTCATTGACGACAGAACATCGACCCCTCTGAACCAATTTTCCAACATTCATGACTTGATGCAGTGGCGCGTTTCTCGACAGGCAGAAGAGTTGGCTTATTGCACCATCGACGGTCGTGGCCGCGAAGGAAAGGGTGTCAACTGGAAGAAGTTCGATTTCAAGGTTGCAGGTGTGGCCACCTACCTCAAAAACAAGGTCAAGGTTCAGCCTGGTGACCATTTACTACTCATGTATACTCACTCGGAGGATTTCGTCTATGCCGTACACGCTTGTTTCTGTCTGGGCGTTGTGGCTGTACCAATGGCCCCCATTGACTCTAACAGACTCCACGAGGATGCGCCAGCGTTACTCCACGTCATAGCCGATTTCCGCATCAAAGCTCTTATCGTTAATGCCGATGTTGACTCACTTTTGAGGCAAAAGGCTGTCTCGCAGCATCTAAAGCAGTCGGCGTTGATCCTCAAGGTTAATCTCCCCAACATTTACAACACCTCAAAGCCGCCCAAACAATCTCATGGCTGTCGCGATTTAGGATATACCATGCGACCAGCATGGGTAGCTCAAGGATTCCCTGCTCTCATTTGGACTTACTGGACGCCAGACCAGCGTAGAATTGCTGTTCAGCTTGGCCATGACACTATTATGGCATTATGCAAGGTGCAAAAGGAGACCTGTCAGATGACGTCCACTCGCCCGGTCTTGGGTTGTGTGAGATCTACCATGGGTATTGGCTTCTTGCACACATGCTTGATGGGCATCTTCTTGGCTGCTCCTACATACTTGGTTTCACCTGTCGACTTTGCTGCAAACCCAAGTATCCTGTTCCAGATACTGTCACGCTACAAGATCAAGGACACTTATGCAACGTCGCAAATGCTCGATCATGCCATGGCTCACAATGCAGGAAAATCGACCTCTCTCTTAGAGCTGAAGAACCTCATGATTGCTACGGACCAGAGACCACGTGCTGACGTTTACTCGAAAGTGCGTGTGGCATTTTCTCAGTCGGCACTCGATAGAACTGCTATCAACACCATATACAGCCATGTGCTGAATCCCATGGTCGCGAGCCGTAGCTACATGTGTATAGAACCCATTGAGCTCTATCTCGACACCAATGCACTTCGTCGAGGATTAGTGGTTCCTGTCGACCCAGATACAGAGCCATTCGCACTCTTGGTTCAGGATTCAGGCATGGTACCCGTCAGTACGCAAATCAGTATCGTCAACCCAGAGACGAACCGGCTATGTCTAGCAGGCGAATACGGCGAGATCTGGGTACAGAGCGAAGCCTCTGCATACTCTTTCTACGGCTCTAAAGATGCATTCGATGCCGAACGCTTCAATGGTCGAACCGTCGACGGCGATCCTGGTGTGAGATACATGCGAACTGGAGACCTTGGTTTCCTACATAGCGTCAGCAGGCCTATCGGACCTGGTGGCAATATGGTCGAAATGCAGGTTCTTTTCGTCCTTGGTGGGATCGGCGAGACTTTTGAAGTGAACGGTCTGCAACACTTCCCCATGGACGTTGAAGCCAGCGTAGAGAGGTGCCATCGCGCTCTAGTCCCCGGTGGATGGTAAGTGGTTTGGTTGTTTGTTACACAGAAAAGGTACTAACGCTCAACANGTGCGATTTTCCAAGCCGGTTCGCTTCTGGTCTTGATCGCCGAGTCTCGGACTCGTGCCTTCCTTGCGTCGATAGTACCGATGATAGTCAACACGGTGCTCAACGAACATCAGCTTGTCCTTGATATTGTTGCTTTTGTTCAAAAGGGCGATTTCCCACGATCACGACTTGGTGAGAAGCAGAGAGGCAAGATCTTGGCCAGTTGGGTGTCTCGCAAAATGCGTACAATAGCTCAATTCAGCATCCGCGACCCTGATGCGGAGGGAAGTGTAGGCACAGCGGTGCCAAACGAAGTTGCAGCTGGCAGGCGCAGCAGCGGACAGTCGGGTACTGCAGGCGCTGGCGCCTTTAGAGGAGGACCTGGCAGCATCAACCGCGCTCCTGGTACAGCAGGCAGCTCTTTGCGTCATGTGGAAAGTATCTCACAGTTGCCGCTGGCCGAAGAGCCACATGCGTACGACATGGCTTCCATGCCGCAGCCCCTCTACACGGATGAACTACCGCGACCATCGGCAGAATTCTTATACAACAATGATCACACGCCCACCAACGAGCGGCCACGCGACCTTACGTTGAACACAACACTCGACTACTCTCCCGTAGAAGGCAACATGATTTATGGCTTCTCAGACGAGCAGGACTTTGCAGGCGTGGCACCTGAGCAGCATCAACCACCACCTCGATCAGACTTTAGAGGAAGCTACGGTGGAGCACCTCATTCGCCCGAAGACATGCCGATGCAGCAGTCGGGCGGATTAAGAGTTGCGAACCGCACCAGTATTGACAGCGATGATGATTGGTCACAGGATGCATTGAGGCATTTGAATCTAAATGCGAGATAAAGGAACTGAGACAACTAGTATCTCCTTTTGTTTGTTTGTCCTGCGTGTCAACTCGAGGCTGTGGTTTGGATACACGAGGGATTATCAACTTTTGTGACGAAAATTATGTAGAGAAGTAGCATCGAGTCAGCATACATTCTTAAGCAGGAAAGAAGGGTTTGAATGGGATGCATGACGCAGAGTCAGTGTGCATAATATATAGACATTGCTCATATCACTTGCATTGTTATTGAGTCTTGAGTTTACCACTGTTTTCTTCTGGTTTTGATCACTGATCCTTCCGATGCGCATTTCTGGCTCCTTCTTGGACGTTGTATCTAAGTCACAAGGCGCAAGAAACCAAAAGCCGTCGGTTGAGAGGACAGGAAGTCAATTTTGTATTCAAAGGAGGAACGGAGCAATGCACGAAATGTGAGAGTGACGAACGCAGAATGGAAAGAGCAAGACGAGAAAGAAGTTGGAGAACACATTCTTATATGACTATAATTCGAATCCAAGTACCAATCGAAGGCAAGAACGATTGTAGAAAGATGGAGCTTTTGCTTTTGAATTTCGTTGACGACCAAATGAACAACCTGGGATATTTTGGGAGAACAAACAGAAAAAGATAGACAGGACATGACACGTATAAAAAGAATCCGGCGCTCAAGATTGATGATGCGTCTGATGCTTATTGGGCATTTCCATTCTCGGCCCTTGCTTCCAAGTTTGCAACGACGTGGCTCGTAGAGTCTGGACCACTGGAAGGCGCATCGTTCGGCTTCAACGAATCGAGCTTGGGTGCGCTAAAGGGAATTGGTGTGCCAGGTCTGCTTGACAAGAANCTGCAGAAGAAACGCATCAGACTCTAGGGTCAAGACAAGGTAAACTTCTATTGACTCACCGATGACGCGGCAGACAAGAGGGCAATGAGGGAAGCCTGAACGACATCCTGGTGGATACCGACACCCCAGACCTTATGCGAGCCAGTGGAACACTCAATATATGTGGCAGCCTTGACGTCGCTACCACGACCGATAGCGTGCTCCTTGTAGTCGTCTACATCGAGGTGAATGTTGAGGCTCTTGAGAGCATTGGCAAGAGATGAAAGGGCACCGTTTCCAACACCACTGATGCGGTGCTCCTTGCCGTCAACCTCGATGACACCGTCGAAACGACGCTTGAGGTTCTTGTTGGAGGCAGTCTTGCCATCGGTAGGGGGTGCGGGCGAGATGGAGCGGTCGGTGGTGATGTCGTAGTCGATGAGATGGAAACGCGGGTTCTTCTCGAGATGGTAAGCGTTGACGAAGAGGTTCTTGATCTCGGTGGGTTGCAACTCGCGACCCAGGGCATCCGTCTCCTTTTGTACGATCTTGCTGAAGGCGACTTGGAGGCCACGAGGCATGTCGAGTTCGAGAGTGCGTTGAATGATCCAGGCAACACCACCCTTGCCCGACTGGCTGTTGACACGAATGATGGCCTCGTATGTGCGGCCAATATCTTGAGGATCGAGAGGAAGGTAGGGGATTTGCCAGCGTTGGTCGTCGTTGTTGCCACTCTGCTTGCGCAAATGGAAGCCCTTCTTGATGGCATCTTGGTGACTTCCCGAAAAGGCGCAAACGACAAGCTGGCCGCCATAGGGGGCTCTGGGGTGGACGGGGATCTTGTTGCTCTTTTCGACAATATCGATGACCGAGTTGATATCGCTAAAGTCGATGTTTGGCGGTACGCCCTGTGTGTAGAGATTCAAGGCCAGAGTAACGAGGTCGACGTTTCCGGTTCTTTCACCATTGCCGAACAGAGTGCCCTCGACACGGTCGGCGCCTGCCATCTGAGCAAGCTCGGCAGCGGCGACGGCGCAGCCTCTGTCGTTGTGGGGGTGGAGAGAGACGCAAATCTTCTCGCGCTCTGAGATGTTGCGGCAGAAGTACTCAATCTGGTCGGCGTAGACGTTGGGAGTTGACATTTCGACAGTAGCGGGCAAGTTGAAGATGATGGGCTTTTCCTCGGTGGGCTCCCAAGCAGCCTTGACGGCCTCGCAGACCTCGAGAACAAAGTCGGGGTCCGAGTCTGAGAAGGTCTCGGGCGAGAATTCGTAAGACCAATCCGTATCCTTTTGTTCAGGGTCGTCCTTGGTGATGCTGCGGGCGTATTTTGTGCACTCTACGGCGAGAGCTTTGGACTGTTCGTTGTTCATGTTGAAGACGATTTGCTGGAAGCACGGGCTGGTGGCCAGGTACAAATGGAGAATGGCTTTTTTGGCGCCCTTGAGTGAGTCGACGGTACGGCGGATGAGCTCCTTGCGGCATGGTGAAAGGACCTGGAGGGCGACATCGTCGGGCACGACACCAGGAGTTGTGACGAGACGGCGTGTGAATTCGAAGTCGGTGTCCGAGGCCGAGGGGAACGAGACCTCAATCTCCTTGTAGCCCAGCTTGACGAGCATCTGGAAGTAGCGCCATTTCTGTTCACCGTCCATGGGGTCTACCAAGCTCTGGTTGCCGTCACGGAGATCGGTCGACAGCCATCGCGGAGCCTTGTCGATTGTCTTGGAGGGCCATTGGCGGTTGGGCAAGTCAAGAGGTTGGAACTTGGGGTACTTCTTCCATGGTTCTTTGAGCCTGTAAATATGGTCAGTTCAAAAGATGCCATGTGCAAATTGGAGCCAGCCTTGTCGTACATGGGCATGATGGGCGGTGTTTGGGCGTTGACGGTAGGAAAACAAGTCTATGACAGACTACGGAACGGCGTCGTATCGTGTGTGTATATATAAAGTGATTGATGCTGGAGCTACAGACCAAGCAGATGACGGCAATTGTGCTGTGACAGCATCGACGCCGACATCGTGACTCTTGATCAGTGAAAAATGGCCCTGCGGGGTGTGACGCCGCCGAAAACCGCTGCTTCCCCACCAAATCTACCAATACCACACGCCCTGCCATGATCTGCCTCGACCAACACCACGCCCTAGTCCCAAATCACCACCACGCCCTAACACGCCTTTGACTCATTACCTATCTCCCCTCACAGTTTGCTCGATCCCTCCTTGGCCCTGTTGTTGTCCTTCAGTCGAACCACGCCCTGCATGCACCTATTAGCTTCTCTCTAACGTTGTGTTTGTTGTTTGTCATGTACCTCTTGCACACACGTTGCAACCAGCTCGCCGTCTTTTGTGAACATCCTGNNTGCCTCGTTAGCTTTTGCTTGCTGCGTCTTCTCTCTTCATTCATTCTCTTACCTCTGCAGTACCAGCCCTCTGCCATCTCCTGCCCATGGACTCTCCATTTCCGTAAACATCCACTCATCTGCACGAAAGTTGCGCGGCGAGTGGAAGTAGATGGTATGATCCAGACTTACCATCATGCCCACTTCTGGTCGTCTCTGCTCTACGCTGTTGATGTCTTTCATGTTTCTCAATGCCAAAATGACATCTTCGTCCATTCCTTGCATTCTCCGCAGCGTATCATCATCCATATCACGAAGCTTCTCGAGCACAGAGTTGTCAATCGTCGACTTGCCGTCCTTGTCCGCTGTCGAGAATCTCCACAGCCGATGCACCCGTGACACTGTGCCTATGAAGTAGCTATCGCTCATGTATGCCAGAGCCGATAGATGTGCCTGGTGTCCTCCACTTGGACTGATCTTGCCCCTAGCTTTGATCCACTGTCTTGTCTTTTTATCTTGCGGTCGACCTGATTCGTGATTGAGAATATGTATGCGTTGGCTTTGAAAGGGGCTATTGTCCTGTTCTGGAATGTTCAAGTCCTCCGAAGGTCCAGGCACTGGCGGCATGTCGACTGCGTGTTCGACCCGCTCAGAACCTCCGCTGTTTTCTCGTACAAACGACATGGTTGTTGTAAANATGGGACGTCCGCGCTGTCGTGCTTGTACGGTGCGTGTAGCGAAGCTTCGACCATCTCGGACTTTTTCGACGTGATACATGATTGGGATTTCCGCATTGCCAGCTAGCACAAAGTAGCAGTGCATGCTGTGGACGGTGAAGTCATCACGGACTGTTCGTTGCGCTGCCGCAAGACACTGGGCGATCACGGCACCTNNGTGCTTTGTCAGAAGTTGTCGACTAGATTCGGCACATAGAGACAACATGCCTCCGTAGATACCACGAGCACCTGGAGGGTGCCATAGTGGTCGTGTATTGGTAAAGATACCAGGGTCAATGTCGGTTAATTGCTTGAGCTCAAGCACGCTCTCGATTGCAGACTTGCTGGGGTCAGCTGGTGGAGGTTTGATCAGTGTCGACATGGTTTTTGGTCAATTAGGGATGAATTGGTTGTTGTTGACGGATAGTAGTTCCCAATCTTCTTGAATGATTCAGGTTGCTATCTGATAATGCCTCGGCTGTTTTGAGGCCTCGGCCCCAGTCCGGTACCTATCACCTACCCTCTCCAACATCCATGTGAATTGCTCCGTCATCTGCTGCGTCTTTGTCTTCTCGAATTATTTCACATGTCCGAAGCCTCGGTGAAGCAAGTAGAGTACGGAGTAGAGACGAAGGAACTGGATGCATGTCTTGGAGCTTGGAAGATCGGCTTACCACCATCCCTTTTGGGCGAGCGCGTCACGTCGCAGTTGCTTTCTCTGAAAGCCGTGAACTCCACCTTCCTTCAACTTCGTCTGACTGCTTGCTTCTCAGCTTCGATTGGCCGTTCAGCATGTGTGATTTTAGCTGATTTCCTAGGCTCCAGTCATGCAGAACACACGCGTTATGCAGCTGAGCTACCTCATTGAAAAGGACTGAGACTGTAGCGAAGCTTCCGTTTGAGTACGGCGCATAGCCATGCTCTCAATGTTCTGCTGGTGTTAACTCTTTGTGAATACAGTACAGAGAAATCTACGGGTAGGTACAACCTCTAGTTCAAGCTTAGAGTTGGTACATGTTGCGATGGACGCGCTTTAGGCGCCATGCCATGAAGGAAGTGAAAGCAGTGGCAAGTCTTTGTGCATATTGTAGACTCATGCGCGTTTGGTGAGACAAACAAACAGCAAGTGACTGCTGCCTGACGATTCACTCGAGTGAGACGACTACAGCACCTTCACTTGAATTCCAACAAGGTTATTTAAGAGCTTCACCCTTCCTCTTTCCTCCTTCTCTGCCAAACCACAAACACTGCTTCCACTTCTCCCATAACCTTTCATACACATATCTCACAACTTCCAACCACTCAACCACTCAATCCAAGATGTCGGACATCGGTAACGTCATCCGCGGCCACAAGGCCAACCTCAGCAACCCCAACACCAGCGAGACATCCAAGCAGCACTCTCTTGAGGTCATCGAGAAGGAGCTCGGTACTGAGACCAACTCTGGTGGTGCTAGCGCTACTGCTCACAACGACGATGGCAAGGATCCCATGAGAGTGTACGCTTCCTGACCTAGATCGCCTTGCTTCTTGCTAATGTGCCCCAGCGCTGCCGGCCTCAAGGCTGCTCTCCACAACCCCAATGTCTCTGATGAGGCCAAGGAGAATGTCTCGCACCATCTTGCCGACATCAACTCCCCTTCTCACGCTCACGCCACTTCCACTTCTCACACTGACACCACTTCCACTTCTCACGCCGACGATGGCAAGGATCCTACCAGGGTGTAAGTTTTACAAGAGTTGATACATAATGCGCTCCGTACTAACAGCTTTCAGTGCTGCTGGTCTCAAGGCTGCTCTTCACAATCCCAACGTCTCTGACGACACCAAGGAGCACCTTCAGGAGCGTCTTGACGACATGAACTAGATGTCTCAAGCATCTGCGCACGATGTCAGTCATGGTCTGAAAGATCTGACAACAACCAAGATGTCGAGCTTTGAGTAACCTTAGCTAGCCTGGGTCACTTTGGCGGATCCGCCAACCATGCCATGCTGTATAATAGCTATCAAGCAGAAATCAAAGCACAATTTCAATCCGGAATTTGTTTGTTCGTGTGTCTTTGGTGTTCGTGATTTGTGATTTGTGATTTATGATTTATATCGGCCAGACTGGTAGCTTGTGCTCGTCTTCTGGTATTGTGTCAAGATGATCTTCCTTTTTTTTTTCTCATCAGATTGGGAAATAGACATAACCGAGATCATCTCGACATGTTGAAGGTTCTATTCAGTTGAAAAATATAGTCGACTGGGCCACCCTGTCAGATGACAGAGCTCGGCTGTCGGAGGGGCTCTGATTAGCTAGAAATCGAGTCGCTCGTAATAAAGGCGCCCGCTCGTCATGTCGCGCAATAGCTTCCATATCGCCGACCTGTTGTCACCTCATTGAGAAGCCAGTCGACCTCTGCTCTTCGAGTCAGAAGCAGTCTAAGATTTGGCAAGATGCTTCGCAATGGCATTATCCACATCGAGAGGACGCAGACACTAAACCGGGCGCTCACAAAAGCCCCGCGTGCTGTGAGACGTGTAGGACAACGAGGTTATGCCTCTGAAGACGAAGGCAAGTCCTTCAAGGGCCAATTGTATGACAGTACAGCCCAGAGATTACAAAGGGAGCGAGCAGATCAGCTTCGCTTTGCTGAGATCCGGGCTGCTCAGANNAAAAGCTCTGGAGGTTCGCCTGTATGGATGGTGCCGCTCGGTATTTTCTTCTTCTGTCGCTCTTAGCCCAGAACACACCAAGCTTATATTTCACAGNTATTGCTGACCGGTGCTCTCGGTGGCTATATCGCTGGTCAACAAGCTCCAGCCGACCCTGCCCCATCTTCGACGCTGCCACTTGCAGCCGCCCATCCTCCCAAACACAACATTGCTCCAACCAACCTCGAAGCAGCATGGACCGATTTCCGCGACATTGTTGGCCAGGACAACATCTCGACAGAGGCCTCAGAACTCAGCTCACATTCAGGCTCCGAGTGGAGTTCCTATCCCGCTCACCCTGGTGACCAGCCCTTCTGCATTATCCGACCTGCCTCGACCGAACAAGTCAGTGAGATCATGAAGATCTGCCACCGTCGCCGTATCCCAGTCACTCCCTACTCTGGCGGAACCAGTCTGGAAGGCCACTTTGCTTCTACAAGAGGTGGTGTATGTATCGACTTTAGTCGCATGGACAAGATTTTGAAGCTGAACAAGGATGATTTGGATATTGTCGTACAACCTGCTGTCGGTTGGGAGAGCCTTAACGAGGAACTGGCCGATCACAACCTCTTCTTCCCGCCGGATCCGGGTCCGGGAGCCATGATTGGTGGCATGGTGGGCACTGGTTGCAGTGGCACGAATGCTTATCGTTATGGTACCATGAAGGACTGGGTTCTGAGTCTTACCGTCGTCCTCGCAGATGGAACCATTGTCAAGACAAAGCAACGTCCTAGGAAATCTTCTGCTGGCTACGACCTCACTCGCATTTTCATTGGAAGCGAAGGCACCCTCGGGCTGGTCACCGAGGCGACATTGAAGGTCACTGTCAAGCCGCAAAACACTAGTGTTGCCGTTTGCTCATTTGCCTCGGTCAGGGAGGCAGCCAATGCTGTGTTCAAGGTCGTAGGCGAGGGTGTGCCAATTGCGGCAATTGAACTGCTGGATGACGTTCAAATGCGATGCATAAACGACGCTGGGCAAACCTCACGAACGTGGAAGGAAGCTCCTACTCTATTTTTCAAATTTAGTGGAACCGCCACCAGTGTCAAGGAGCACATTGCAATCGTTCAGAAGATTGCCAAGTCTTCAGGCAGCAAGACTTTTGAATTTGCAAAGAACCAGGACGAAGCACTCGAGCTGTGGAGTGCCAGAAAGGAAGCCCTCTGGAGCGTCATGGCCAAAAAGCAAAACGATGGTGACCATGTCTGGACTACAGACGTGGCAGTGCCCATCTCCCGCTTGCCTGATATTGTCGAAGAGACCAAGGACGCCATCTCCAAGAGCGGCCTGACAGGAGCCATCGTTGGTCACGTTGGTGACGGCAACTTTCATTGTAAGACGTCTTTTTGCGAACAAACAAAACCATTCGGCCCGTGACTGACTCGTATAGCCATAATTCTCTACAATGATAAGGAACATAGTCTTGCAGAGGACCTTGTCCATCGCATGGTCAAACGCGCCATCGAGATGGAGGGTACAGCCACCGGCGAGCACGGCGTTGGCATGGTCAAGCGCGATTATCTCGAGCATGAAGTTGGCCGCAGCACTGTCGATTTGATGAGANAAGGTAAGTCTTGAATATGCAATGGATGGCGCGTTCAGGCAGGCCACAACCCCAGGTCGCCGCTCCCCCATCTTGTTTCGACTTTTAGCTGACGTGCCCGACTACAGATGAAGCTTGCCCTTGACCCTCTGTGTCTACTCAACTGTGACAAGGTCGTTCGCGTACAGCAGCCCAAGCCTGGTGAGGTGCAAGAGTGGTAGAGCTGATACGAGATAATCACGGTGGATTGCTATCTAGTGCCTCAACAGCAAAAGCAAAGAAAGCGATGATTCCTGAACATGTCACTACATGTGGTCATATCCACGGTTGCACGACCACATTGGGACTCCAAAATTTGGAGGCTGTATGCATTGATTGTTTGGGATCGAGGACGGACCAACCTTCTTCTTTCCCCGTTGTAATCTGTAACAGTTCTTTGCGACTCAATTGCGAGCATTCTCCGTCCCGCGGAACGTGTCCGACTCTTGCATGATTGGGCGTGCATAAGACAGTTTTCAGTCAATGGGCTTGGCGAAGGACTCTTGGCTCTTGCTTGTATGCTTCTCGACTTTGGATGGCCATGGATGTCTACCTAGCCCGATACATAATCTAGCGTCCGCCAATGCCGATTTCGGCTTCTGCATGGACAGACAGCTGCTAAATAAGGAACCACTCTCATTGCGTGCTACAAGAATTAGGAATTCGTCTCGCCGAAGCAGAGTTTTGGTGGAGGTGGACATATGGTGTGTGTTGGGCATCACGATGACCTTGGCTCTTTGGAAAGTTCAGTAAAATCTGTCATGGTTTATGCTGCATGTAAAAGGATAGACGGAACTGCCTATTATTGCTTCTGCATTGTTTCCAGTACAAGCTTGAATGGACTTGGCAGCTAAGCAAACCTTGTCAAGTGCGTGAGCAGCCGCATCCTGCCGCCCATAGTATCTTTTTTTCTTCAGAGATAGGATGTCATGCTGCATGAAACTTCTCACATTCTAATTCGGACAATGGGCCGACGGAAGGTTTGAGTTGGTACAAAGCAGAAAACCTTCTTCCGAGTCATGCCGGCACGACTCATACAGAACTCTTCTCCATGTGCTCTATACTCTAGGTTCCGTAAAGCGTTGCTTTCGAATTCGATCAACTTGGCGGCATCCTCGAAACCGCCTATTTCCAGATGGCCGACAGGCTGCTTGGCTGAACATCGGTCGCGCATGCAAGGACCTCCAAAACTCAGAAAAGCCACTGGTACGCTCGATCAAGGAGTAGGTATCTAACTGCCAAGCCACATTTGACCAAAGAGCCCCGGTCGCGCCGGTGCCCAGACCTACGGCTTGTTGTGTGTGAGGACCACTGGGCAGCACTAAAGAAGTCCCGTTACGTGATGGTCTCATCAAACCCAACACATTGGGTAGACACGCACTTCTACTACTCGCGAGCCATTCAAGAACACCATCTTCTACATATGCGCTTTAGAGTAGTGATATTCAAAAGCAGACGCGCTAAGTTCCGACTCTTCTCGGGAGAGCGGTGGTATGCAGATCCTTCTTTTGTCGGAGCACCCGAGTGGGCGAGCTCATTTCTTTCGTCCACTCAAATTGAGCATCGTCATTGCTAGCTTGTTGCTAGCTATCTCGAGACATCCTGAATGGGGCAAAAAGTACAGAACAAAGTTCAGCAAACAAGCCATCAGTGCGTCAGATAATCCTTCATGTTCCAGCTCGACACCATTTCTGAGGCTACACTACGTAGAAGAACTTTATCACACAATCTCGGGATTAAAAGGTAGACGTTTTGCACCAAGATTTCAACAGCGTGGGCGGCGTCGGTGCCACGTTTCGAGGCTTCTAACCTAAATATTGTATCTTACCCTGAGTTCGCGAAGCAAGAAGTCAAAGAGGTTCGGAGGGAACAGCGAGAAGGAGCATGGAGAACTAGAGGGCTTCCCTTTTCCGGTTTTCATTTCGCGACGGCATGGCGTGAACGTACAAGCGGATGGGGGCAGTCGACGCAATCCAAGACTCTGAAACGACGCTGCAAACTCACTTTGTCCACCCTCTCTCAGCATGTCGAATCGCAGCTGAATTTGTACCATGGGAATTTGGACCAGAGCTCTTCTCAGGTACAAGGCAGCGAGGCAGTAAAGTTCCACACGTGGCAGCTACTTCGGACCAAGCCTAATTGAGAGCCGGGCCTGGAGGTGATAAACCGAAACATGCAACCGCGCCTGGCGCGGCGTCCATGCGGTGATCTGCCGCGGCGAATGTCCAGCGACCAAAGGCGCTCCTCAGTCTACCATTGGCGGGGGCAGTTCTCTGCCTAGTCTTGCACCAGTCTGTGCAGCAGACATCTCACGCGTGCGCGCGCCCACTTGTCCATTATTCCCGCCAGGTTCAACAGTCACCCAGAAAAAAACTCTTCCTGCCTTCCACGCAGGGTTCGGAAGCCGCTAACGAGCAGACTAAAAGTTCTTTCGTCATGTGCGGTGCGGCTGCGGTGTGTGCATCTCTGACCAGATCTCGAGCTATCCAGCCATGGTCCAGTGAGTCCGTGTCCAATGTTTCTAAAAGGCCCATCGTTCGCTGTCTGCAAAGATTCATGAATGCAACTTTGGGCTAGACTGTTCCTCATATCTGCTCTTCTGCCCCTCAACACCCTTTGTCTGTTATATTTGATCAAAACCGGCTTGCCCACCTGCTCAAGTCCAGCCTGTCCCCGATCTTTACTTTGTCGTGCATCATCACCTAACTCGACTCGAGTCGAGCGACGTCCCTGCTGCCCCTAGCCCTTCCCCATTGGCTCACTGACCACCGGGATTCTCCCCTTGGCGATCTTTCCTGGCCATTGTCAGGTGTTCGGCAGTTGATATATCTTATCCTCTCTTGACTCGCTTCGGCTTTTCTACAACATATCATACAGCTTAGGGCTGGTCTTGTTCGAAAGCCTTCAAAGTCTCTTCCAACATGAATCAGGATGCATCATCAGGATCCCGTCAAAGCCCAAGTGGTACTATGCACAGTTCAGACTCGGGTAGCCAATCCAAACCCCCATCGAAACGCGCTTCCAGAGCCGGGACGCGTAGTGTCTCTACCCTTTCGGCCGCACAGCTGGAGAGGAAACGTGCAAACGACAGGGAAGCACAGAGAGCCATCCGACAAAGAACAAAAGATCACATTGAGAATCTTGAACGACGAATCAGCGAACTGACTGGCACTCAAGAAGCCAGAGAAAAGCTGTACCTGGCTACACAACAACGTAACCGAGAACTCGAGGAAGAAAACGCCTATCTTCGAAACAGGCTCTCGGGCGAAACATTCACCATCAACGTCAGCGAGAATGACGGTAGGCGCGCTTGTCCATCACTCGAAGTGCTCTTCGCTAATACCAAAGCTATAGACAAAGCACCACCGCAATACAGTGTCTCTGCGCCCGAGTCTTCGCCTCAAACTCACCTAAGCGCTGCTGTGAATATTCCCAGACCCTCGTCTTCAGCTACGAGCAGGAGTGTTCCCCAGCCAGCGGAAGCCTGGAGGCAGCACAACCAGTACAGTCCTGGTAGCGCGCCAGCTTCAACACCCTTCATGCCTGAAGGGGCTCAGCACACTGCTGGTCAGAGCGCTGCGTCTTGGAGGGCCCAAGATGTCTCTTCGGCTCCTTCGTATGCCTATCAGGTTCGCCAAAGTGACCGACCAACCAACTACCCTTCGCCAGCACATCAAATGTCTTACCCAGGTCATTCGCAAGCGACGCAGTTTCAGCAAGCAATCCCTGCTCAGGCACCTGTGCAATCAGCCGTGACGCCTGCTTTCCACAGCAGTGGAATCGGCGCTCATCCTGACTTCCAAAACATGCCTCAATACGCCGCTTCCTCAACTCCTGCCTATCATGACCAACAAAGCCATGGTCCTTTTGTCCCCAGCGCACCGCCCGTGTCATCGACCACGACTGATTTCCATGGCGCACCTCGTAGCTTAGCCCCTCCTACTTACAATCCGAATGCTGGGTCGGCTCACTTTATGGCTGGGCAGCCTCCGAGCACACAGCCCATGGCATACCGTGAAGGCAACTCACAGCATGCGTACGGTTATGATGCTTGATGAATCATTCCCAACTTTTGTACACAACATGAGCACAAGCCTTTGAATCTGGCGTTGTTCGAAACCGCTACGCCAGACTTTTGCCCACCAACGGTTGGTAGTCTCGGAGGAGAGGTCCGGTCTCAAGAATCTTTTCAACGCAGTCACCTCGACTACCTAGTCTTTGACACCAAGGCCCAATAATCCGGGCGTTCGGATGTCATATTTCTTTCGAGACAGTGGGTATATGGTTTGATCAACAATACAACTAGGCAATGTGTCGCAAGACAAAATGTGGCTGGAATCGCGTGACGCGATCTGGTACGACAAACTCACGAAGAACGGAGCCAACGGGGTAATATTAGTTGCATGGAATAACTAGGTACTTGAAGGGAATGGATAATCTGGACGGAATTATGAATGTACACAAACCATTTTTCTCGGAACACGAGTTTCTGAACACAATCAAGAGTCGAATGAATTATGAATCAAGCACACGTTGACAATGTACCTTGGTCCATCCCTGATATGGTCGATGGTCCAAGTCTCTTGATCAGGCACCCAATTCGAGTAGATGCCCAAGGTCTCGAATAAATATCCGCAAAACGTTTCTATTCCGAGATGACAGAGGACTAAGCAAACGTGCAGGCCGACAGTGCCTGGTGCATTTCGACCCAGGAACCGGGGACTTCGTTGTGCCGAAAACCCATCTAGCTCATGCACCTGTGCGTGCGTGAGTTCCAGGCACGCTGGGCGCTGACTCAAGGCAAGCATCTTTTGCGACGCTGGTTGCGACACAGCAACAAGGGTGTGTCGGTGGCCAAAGAATGACTCGAAATGCGGACGAACTCCTGGGGGACGTGGTCTTGACACATATAGACCATTGCTTCAAGCTTTTGTGCTTTTGTGATTGCCCAAAAGTTTTCGTATCTGGACTCGGGTGGCATGAGATCTAACCATGTGGATATGAAAAAACAGCGAAGAGAGGCTTGGAGCAATATCAGCCATCGGTATAGATGGTGTAACAGCGAACATTGAACGATTTGATGATCATGGAATCACTATCCTGCAGCTAGCCCAATCAGAAGTTCTCTTCGCCCTCTTCAGAATGAATCTAGAATCAGTGCTACAATGACCATATATCACTAGCGGCCGTCCACTTCAAACAACTTGTATCCCGTGTCGATATGAAAGAGATGCTTTAATGAGAAGTTAACTACCAATGTCTCTTGTTGTGACTATTTCTGCTACTGCGAGAGTTTTAAAATGTATGTGACTGTCTTTGTCATGTCTTCTAGTCAATCGACTGCCATGAGCGACCACACTATATAGGATTGAAAGCGTTATTCGTCTAGCAGCTCGACAGACGGCAGACTCAAACCGCCGTACTGAACTGAAAGAATCCTAGTATTCAGATGGTTCAGGGGCATGTGGCTTGCAACGGAGAGTCTGGCCGAATATCAGACCACATGTTATACACGATGGATCAACATTAACGATGCTATTATACGTAGCCAAGATTGCTAGGTCAACCTCACTTTGCCTTGAATCGCCACCTTTGCTTCCTCGGAGGTTATCAGGCGAGAATACCTAGATTGTCGCTACAGACACCAGTCAATGCAGCTCAGAAGATCTGGAACCAGGTAAGAAATCGCATCGCTTAGGATTTCTCGAACCAGCATCTGACCTCCCCGTGTACAAGATAAATACTATTCCGCCGACCTTCGGTTGTACGCGGCATAAGGATATCTTGAAGCCATTGATGTACGATCCGTTGGTTGTTCCCAATGAACCTCTCTCGAGTGCGGCAACAAACATTGGTCCAACATAGGCATTGTTCCGGGCAAAGGGATGATCGGCAACGCGGCTCTTGGGAATCTCCGTAGCTCGTTCGTGCAGCATGCATATATGCATGCTGCACATAGGGGTGAAAAGATGCCGAAGAGACCGGGGATTCGGGGTCAAATACCGGGAATGGCATTTGTTGATAGGTAACACAGCTGCCGAGTTTGATGGATGTCGCACTGAATTGTAGAAAGAGGACCTTTGTCCAGAATGTCTTGGAGGTCATACGCGGACCGGGTGCATGTCGGACACAAGGCAGAGTTCTGTGACCATGTTTGGTCCTCGTGGACGGTGCTGACGGCGTGGTTCAGAATGGAGGTCATGCTATCGTTGTGAGGAGGGAGGCGACAAACAGCTCCTTAATCCATCGAAAACAGCACGAAGCCACAAAGAGCAGACAATTTGACAGCGCAGACCATGACCAAGATGGAGATGAGTAGCAGACTCATGGCGTATCTTGTCTGCGAGTTGTAGTTGAGAGCTATCGAATTGTGTTTGTGGTAATTGATGAATGGACGATGATGACAAGTGCGGGGAAGGAGTGGTGGTTGAAGAGCTGCCAGATTGAGCCGCTTCACGTGTTCTTGTGAAACTCATGCACTCTTGGAATGTTCAAAATGAATATTTGATACCATCGCTAGAAACCGTATCCTCAAATGTCGATTCGCTTTTGGACGACCGTCTTATCATCTTGATCATCCTATAGATGAAACTTCTGAGTCTGACAGTCAAGGGCACAGATGGCCCACGTCTTCTCAATGGTGCTCAGGCAAACTTGTCGTGCTTTCCCTTGACCTTGACATCAAGCAAAGCTTCGTGATATGTGCCATCCTTCCAGGCCTTCTTCAAAAGCTTGACCTCGGCATCGTCGAGTTTGCGGCCGACGGCTTGCTCGAGTTGAGCTCTGCTTATCTTCTCGTTTGCCTTTTCCTCCTTGGCAGCTTTGTGGACAGGCTTGAAGCGTGCTTGCATGCGCAGCCTGATGGCACAAGTCGGGCTAGTGTCGTCCTCGGCATCGGCTCTGATTTCGACGGTCTTGTCCTGGGTGGCAGAGAGTAGCTTGTCGCGTGTTGTGCGTATGTTGAANAGAAGAGAGTCAGAGGGCAGCAATGTGAATTGTTCTTCGGATGAAATGGCGTCGCGTGTGGCTGAGAGGATGCCAAACTTGTCGCTGTTAAGATANCCTGTAGTGAGGGTGTTAGTGACAAGACTTTTTCCGAGTAGGCTAGATAGGATCAGCTCAACTTACTTGCCATGATGTCCTTTGAAGCTAAAAGTGTCGGTGCCTGCGATACGGTTTGCTATAAAGACTTGCCTGACGTCGTGCGGCTCGGCCGTCGAGGGCAACTCGTCGACCATATTCTCGAGCGCACTGGCAAACACCTTGCCATTGGCATCACAGGCCAGACAAGTTGGAGGTTTGGTCGCCAACACAAATATGACGGGCCCGGCGACGTCGCTCACTGCATCTGCAGAGACCCACGACTCGTCGTCGTCGTCTTGGTGCTGCTCTGCGCCAGACTTCAAGTCCTTTGTCGCAGGGCCACGGCCGTCTGCACCTTCGTCTTGTGTGCGCTTGCGCTTCTTGACCTTCTTGTCGCCCTTGAAACTGAGTGGTTTGACCATGTTTAGATTGTCGCTCGGAGTTGAGCGATGGTTGCCAAAGCTCGGCTGATACTTGCGTCGCTCCCGGCCGAAAGAAAAATCACCCACCACCTTGATATAATCTCTTTATTACTGCTTTCTTGTTGTTCCTCCTCACAACCACTTTAGTCTGTCCCTTCAATCATCCCAACATGGCTGTCAACTTGAGCGAATCTGGGGTGCAGACCGCATCACCCGTGACCGTAAGCCTTCGCGATTTGCAGTCAGGTAAACAGTCAAAATGCTTTGTGTAAACACAACCATCTCATTCTCGCCATANNGGCTCCGTACCATTCGAGTCTCTTGAAGATGCTTTCGGTCCTGACTCTCTGGGCATCATTGTCGTTCGTGACCTGCCATCTGACTTTGTTACTATGAGAAAGGCCCTGCTGTCGTATTCCTCGTATCTGGCCAATCTGCCTCAGGCCGAGCTTGGTACGTTGCCATTATATCCTTTTCGAATCGTGTTCAAACACTCATTTCGCCAAGAAAAGCTCGAGGACCCTCAGAGTAGTTATCTAGTAGGCTGGAGTTGTGGTAAAGAAACTCTCAAGGACGGCAGATTCGACACACTCAAGGGTTCCTACTACGCCAACCCTGTCCAAAACTCTGAGCTACACCAAAAAGCTATCGACAAGTTTCCCAATCTTCCAGAATACACTGCAGCAAACATCTGGCCAAGCAATGATGTTCTCCCGGGCTTCGAGCAGGCATTCCAATCACTGTGCACCTTCATCGTCGACACTGCCGCACTCGTTGCCCAGGCCTGTGACCGCTATGCACTCAAGAATGTGCCCCAGTACCAGGAAGGATATCTTGAACATGTTGTCAAGACGAGTATCTCTACCAAGGCCCGCTTGCTCCACTACTATGCACCAACCATCAACCAAGGCGAAGGAGAGAGCTCACCTGACGATTGGTGTGCGACGCATCTGGACCACGGTTGTTTGACAGGCTTGACCTCGGCCATGTTCATTGATGAAGCAGCCAACCCTCCTCGTATTGATTCTGCACAAGTCTCGCCGTTGCCCGAACTGTCCTCACCTCCAGATCCGGCAGCTGGGCTATACATTCATTCCCGTTCTGGCAAGGTGACCAAGGTCAACATCCCAAAGGATTGTCTTGCTTTTCAGACCGGTGAAGCTCTCGAGGTCATTACCAAGGGCAAGTTCAGGGCAGTGCCCCACTTTGTCAAGGGCGCTGCACCTGGCAAAGGTGGTCAGGTTGCCAGAAACACACTGGCTGTTTTCACTCAGCCCAATCTTTGGGAAATGGTTGACGAGAAGCGTGATTTTGCTACATTTGCCAAGGAGATTGTTGAGCGTAATCACTAAAAGACAGCAACGCTCTGAAGACGATTGTTTGGTGGAATATGGCACCAGGTTTCTGCTGGATAAGACTTTAAGTTTTGGACATATAGGTCTCATCCTTAATGGGCACGTCAAATGGACTGTCTAAGACAAAATGCTGCAAGTCAACAGACCGGGAAAGGAACACGGTCGTGCGGAGGCGATAATGTGTATCCGCGTGACACGACCAAGTAGAACTATGGAACTTGCATTAACCAACCGTCTTGTTAAGACCCCACGCGGGACATGTATATGCATGTGCGGCTAGTGGACCAATTGTACTCAATATAACCCCTGACGCCGTCTTTTGCGTGCAGATGTGGATGTTCATGGCAACTTGTCAGATTCGCTGAACAAGTCAGGCCCTAATGCAAGATGGTGGACACGCGTAAGCTGGAACTTGCACATGGCGACTCAGTCTGACCCGCGGATCTCCTTGTCATGGCTGGCTCGAAGCGGTGATCAGGGTTCAACATGCTGATCAGGTACGTGTCAGGTGGTTATGCTTCGACTTGCCTCGAAGTTCTACCTGGGCTCTGGTATACGTGGTAGTTTTTAGCATCAAAACAGCTAGTGTCATTGATGAATGAAGCAGGTGGTCTAGGAACAATTCTTCCATGACACGGTGAGCGTGCAATAGATTAACGTAAAGCGGGTTCGTTTTGGGTACACCTAAACGATGCAGATCGTGGAGTACTCCACAGCAAAGCGGTGTGCATGCGACCACAGTTGACTTGACACAACGGTCTTTGGTCCCCCGGGGCATCAGTGCAGACTGAATGGTTTTGCACCAAGATGAGCCATCTGCAAGCCTCTCTGGATGGTACTGAAGCTCGAGTCGTCGTCACAGAACTTGCTTCGGACCGATACAAGTCACCAACAAGAGCTCCGTGCATTGTCAGGGTCCAGAACGTCAAACGGCATCTTTGAGCCTCTCTCCATACTCGTGGCACGACGTGCACGCCCCTCAACAAATGGTGACACGTCTGTGAGACAGGGTCTTGAAGCATCTCAATACTGACAACACCTTGAAAGACAGCTTGAGAGCACAATGAGCAAGCCGTGGGCAAATCTAGCTTGAGAAATGAAAGAATAATATGACTGATTGCTCCAACTTTTTGTTTTGAACCAGCTCCATGTCTATTGAATAAGCGAAAATCGACACGTTCGTTGCTTGTCATTCTCGTAACCTTGATAGCAACCTGCCGAGAGAGTAGAAACAACCCTCCTCCATGTATTTGGCACGTTCATAACGCCAGACCATTCATCCGAAAGCAAACGACGAAAAGTGACAGAAAACAAAACCCCTCGCGAGAAAAACACCAGCAAAACCGAGAAACAAAGAATGAGCAGGATGAGAGCCTCCCTAATAGAAGGATCAATTCGTGCAGGGTATCACAAAGTGAAGCGGATGTGTCATGAATCAGTAGATTCAAGCAAGACACTTGGAAGCGCCGCCAGAACGCCTTTGGAGAAACGCATATCGAACAAGGGGACTAGTAGCCCAGACCATCGTCCATACCCATGGACAAACCAGCTCCGGCGACGTTGACATTCATGGCTTGCATACCATTGGGCATTTGGGCAACCGCGACAGGGTTGAGTTTGAGATCGGGATTGCATGGCGGTGAGTGTTGACGGTGGTATTTGAGACCGTTCAAGTTCTTGTAGCGTTTGCCGCAAACCTCACAGCGGTAAGGCTTCTCCTTNTCCATACCGACGGTACCGGGATAGGGAATGGATGTGGCGGGGTCTACAATGGAGAATGTACCATCGGGGTTCTCCTTGAGCTGCTGATTTTGATGACCGTGCNNTAGAAGCGGATTAATGAGGAAACTTGCGCGGTGATGCTGACAATTACTTACTTGTTTGTGATATTTGAGACCATTCTGGTTCTTGTATGCCTTCTCGCAGCCAATGACGGGGCAACGGAAGGGCTTTGCTTCTTCACCAGGGAAACCGAAACCTTGAATGAGCTGTTGTTCGCGAAGACGTTTCGCCAGCTCGCTATTGTTGGCAAATTGACTTGGGTTTTTGAATCCGCCCATGCCACCTTGTTTGCTGAGTAGACGCTTGGCGGGGTCATCGATACAGCGTGACTCATCCTGTTGGCCATTCATGTCAGTGAAGCCAAAGCCAGACATGCTGGTATTGAAGTTGGAAGGGTCAATTTCGCCAGGCGTGTGCACAGTCGACTCGGACGGGCTAACAGTCTGCGACGTGTGTCCAAACGTGGGTGTATTTACAGATGACACGGTAGGATTGAAACCGCCGAGCTGCATGTTCTGGCCAGGTTGTGGGGTTGTGGGTGTCGACACATTGTTGACTTGTTGTGTATTTTGGAAAGCACTGGCCATGCCGATATTGAGTGATGGGGCTCTGGCCTGCTGTCTGCCGAATTGTGGTTGCGGTTGAAACTGGTGGCTCTGGTATGGGTCTTGCACAGCGGGTGCGGTGCTGGTGTCATCCATGTCCATATCCATATCATCCATGTCGTGATCCTGCAAAGGATCGCGGGCCAGACCTTGGGATAGACCCGAAGGATGATCAAATTGAGGAGCTTGTTGGTGATTGTGGGGCTGGCTCTGTTGCTGCTGCTGCAGCATTTGGGCGGCAGTACCAGCGTTTGCGTTGCGAGCGTTGGCAAGCAGATGTTCCTTGGGAGTACGGCCCATGGTCTGAGTGGGTACTTGAGCGTGGGCTTCTTCATAATGCTGTAGCAGCTCATGGAGCGAGTCGAGGGTAATTCCGCAGCAAATGTAGTCCTTCATGAAATTTGCCTCCATCTTAGGAAGGTACGAAGAAGAATGGAAAGACGGTGACTGGAAGTTGTAAGGCGATGTGCCGGCCATGATTAAACTATAGTCGAATGTCAGCGCGCGAGTCGTCGAGATTGCACACAAAACTTACTCGTCGCGGATGAAGCTGCCAACAGAGAGACCTCCCCAGCTCATGCCAGCCATGAGGCTGCCGGCATGGTTAGTGCTGTCGCGGCGGCCGCGGTCGCGCATGGATATGGGGCGTGAGTGAAATGAGTTGCCCATATTGATGGAGCCATGACGCAAGCTGTCGGGTCTGAACTCGCTGCCGCGACGCTCCATGTTGGCCATGAAGGTTGGCGGTTGGGTGTCGCCGCTACGTGCATTTGCAGCTTGCAGCTGGCTGGTCAAGTTGGAAGTCTGGTTGGGAGGCGACGCACGCGGCGTGGCGATATCTATGGGCGATGCCGACGAGGCCATAGCGTTTGTAGTGAGAAGAGAATGTTGATGTTATGAATTTCCAGAACTTGTCGGGAAGAGGTCCGCGTCGCACCAAGAATTAAATCGAGGATAATTTCAGGTACTCTTTAGAAGTCGAGTCCTATCGAGAAAGATAGTCGAGACGCTGTCGTTGAGGCGTACTCGTAGCCAGCAGGCAAGATGGGGAGTCGGAATTTGAGGGATCGCGCAACAACAGCAGGCAGTCCAAAAAGAGGCAGGGTGTAGGGTTCAATACTGGTAGGGACGACGAGGCGAGGATTATGTAACCTCGGCAAACTCTATCGCCGTGTCTCTCGGTTCTGATGTTCTTTTGGATGCTGGCCTGTTTGTAGCTCGAGAGTGCTCAAATAATGGCCTGGGCGGCGGCTCGCGGCACGACGAAACCAAAGGGGAACGGCTCGAACTGACAGAAGGACTAGTGGAACTGCCAACACTCTTTTTTTTGTTTGAGAATGCAAGCTTCCGATGTGTGCAGGTGGGAATTTTGACCAAAAACGAAGGGTCAGGGTGGAAAGCAATGCTTATGGTATATATATATCACAGTAGTAGCGAGTCTCGTCAGGCGGATCGACTCGAGATTACAGAGCAGCAAAACAAAAGCAGGGCGCTCGCTGGACGGTTATATCCACCGAGCAAGCATGCCTGCGAGAGCGTCACAGTGGCCAAGGCGCCTCGAGGAAAGGAAACTCGAGCGAGCTGCAGCAGTGGGAACTCAATCTTAGCGCCGTTGCGACAACTCTCAGAAACCCGTAAACCTTATATAACGCTGAGCTGAAAGACATGTGTGTGTGTGACGTCGAGTCAGTCTGCAGAGAGGGCCGTCCGATCTCTACCCACCCTGTCACTCTATCGGCCTTGATTACATCCCCATGGCTCGTCACAACCATGTTCTTTTGTCTCTACATTCGCTTCCATCTTGGCTTTCTTCTCCTCGCTTTCCTCCCGAAACCATGAAGCCCCTGCCCATTCCCTAGACAAACGCCTTCTTACGGCCGCACGGTTGCATTTACCTGTCACTTGTCTCGTACCACCGTCTATGTTCCTTTCCCCCGTCGTTTGCATCCACGGTACATTTCCATCCGAAGAGCGCCTTCCACAATATGCTTGCTAATTAGATCTTGTACGAACGGCTGCTACGCCTGATTTTGCAATTGCTGACCACTGCCCATGAATCATTCTTTACCAACCATAGATCAATTATTTTAGTGTCGCTCTTTGGACCGCCAACTTTCTGCCATGTGCCGTAGAAACGCCTGCCAATCGTATCCCGCCGGCCTTACCAAGCACTTGTCTATGCGCCTCTTCCGCAGTAACGTCCTTCTAGAAAAGAGGTGCGCCTTGCCTTGGCAATATGAGCCCAGCCACCTGATTGGTCTCAAAAGCGACCTCACCGATACTGTGGCACTCTCCACAACACGGTCTGTCTGCGAATCTCGGGTCGCCATGTGCTCGAGAAAGACCAGAGTGTCGGTAGAGACTTTTTTCAAACCACGTCGTTGACAATCGTGCAACCGCTTACTGCGATTTGCGCCTTACGATTTACTGATCAACAAGAGCGCAGACTCGGGGAGTGTCTGTTCCCCTTGTTTCCATTTGTCAAGCAGGAGTCGAAAGTCTGGATAAACAGGGCCGCCATTATGACCCTGAACCGTCTATGGGTCCTGGAAATTTGACTGCTGTCGATATGGACGTGCGCACCAGCCGAGTCCTCGTATGTTTATTGTGACTCGGGATGAGTCATTGAGACCTTTACATTCTACTATTTGACCCCAGGAGCTATTGGCTCCAGAATCTCCAGCGTGTGTGTGTGATTCGAACTGTCAGGGTCTATTCTGCAACGTGTATCTTCGCATCACCGCGTGCTTTTTGTCCACACACTCTTCGGACCCTGACAGCTAACGACAAAACTCAAATTGTTGAGCTCGACTGGCGATTACGAAAGGGAAGTTTTTGGATGAGTCTGGATATCTGTTTAGAGTATTGTAGGCCGACCTTATGCAGAGGTGATGTACGTGTCTGCAGCAGCTAAGTACAATACCTCTTCAGTGCATATCTCAAGTCTGTTCGACGATCTCGTAGTGAGCCATTAGGTAACTTGAAACCGCTTAGCCCGTGTCAAAGAGTGTAAGATCCTATCATATCCTTTGATGAAGCTGTGCCAAGTCTATCATGCTTTCCGTGACTTCCCAAACCAGTAGCATCATCGGTCTTTGTTCGGATTGTGCTTTGCTATGCCTTTTGGGCCAAATCCCCAATGCGTTGCCTGAATATAAGCGCAACACGATTCAGGATTGTTTCCGTCTGTGCATAGATGCGACCTTGCCAGAAGCGACAAATGTATCCTTTCCATTACACCCCTCATATGAATCGGACTGAGATTAGGCAGGGGAATCCGATTGATGAACAGCTCAAGTGCTCGGGTGTGGGCGTCCACGTGATCCGAACGGCATTGCGTATCTACGCGTGTACGGTGAATCATGATCTGCAGGACAGCTACAGCATGTGCGGTACCGCATACATACATGCGTTGCAATACACGTTTGTATCGTTGCATATGTACGCAGCTGGCCAGCCAGTCTGTGAGACAGCAGTTATTCCGAGATATTGCTGAGGACACAAGACATGATCATACGCCAACAGTACAAGCAACCACATTGCTAGATTGAGTAAGACCAAAACACAGCAAGTTCAATCATGCCTCGATGTATCGCAATTCCACATTGTACATGTTTCACGCTGCCCTTTGCATGTGTCTTGCAGATGGTGATTTTGCGCGGCTCGGGACGGTCTCCCTTTATGAAATCACCATGGTCTCACGTACAGTACTCGATTTCGGAAACTGTTCCGCCATACCGTGTCTTCGACTAAGGGACATGGAGGTGAGTGGGGTAATCAGGATGCCCTTGAGCCATGCTCCGTCTAAGCAAACATTGCCGTCTCACCTCCGGACTAAAGGGTTGAGAAAGAAGAAGAAGAATGCATTGCAGAATAGACACGGTCGATCACCTCGCTTATCGACGCTTCCAAAGTCGCAACTGTTTCGTGGCATGTTTGGCGACGAGGATGGACGTCTTTGACCTATCAAGGGGCAATCGCGGGGAGCTTGAAGGTTGGAGGCTTCTTGCGACATAGCAAGGTTTGACGAGTAACCCATCGCTGACTCGCTTCCCAAGAAGTGGTATCGGAAGCTTTGTGTGTGTGCCTGTCGAAGGATGAAGGATGAAGTTAAAGCATACAAAGGTGAAGCTAAGATGACTTTGTCCAAAGATTGCAACCAGGTCATTTAATTGCATGCCGGATATACGGAACACATCACAGATTCATAGAGCAGTTCGCATTTGGTTTACTGTTTGTGCCATTGGCAAAATACGACTGCTTTCTAATACTCCGTCTCTACGAGTCAATCGCTGCTTGATAAGCCTTTGTCCAGATTCACGAATACAAGTTCTCAAAAGGTGGGGGATGCTTATCTACACCGTACTGTATCAATTTTGAATAGACGTCACCCAACAACTTTAAATATTGGAATAGGCAAGTGGAAGCAGTGCTGTCTACTTGAAAGACGTTTGAAGGTCTGTAGACGATTGGTGTTTCTTTCTCCTCGTCATCTGCTGCGCTTCGTCTTTTTTGTTTTTCTTATCATCGTCAACATCTTGACTTTGCGATGGCATTCGCTGCCCAAAACGATGATATTCCCTTCGTTCAGAGCTTAGGTTTGATCAACCCTCCTTGGCACGCTCTCAATGACCCCAGTCCGAGTCATCGCCGCATGCTTTGGACGAGATGCCGACCAGCACATGTCTTGTGGTTGGTTGGCAGTATCCTAACGGAAAGCCGTCAGTAGCCGTGCCACACCTTCTCAGGCTCTTGTACTTCTTGGTTTCCTCGTACATCGTAGCGGTGTCCATGAGATTGCAGTGTGATTTCTTGGCCAGAACCTCGACGGCTTGCCCAAATTCCGCAGACCAGAAAATAGAACGTGGATGGGCCAAGGTATCCACTGCTCAGTAGAGAGCTAGTAATCAACGTCTTGCCAACAAACTAGCCAGTCATTTCCACATCGTCGTCCTTTCTGCCTTTTGCCTTTCTGGACTTGGTATTCTTGCTGGTCACGATTTCCTTCATGCCTTCAAGCGCATCAACATATCTGTTACGCATCTCTCCGCCTTCTTGCTGCTCCACGGCAAGCTTGAGATTTATTCTTTCGACCTTTGTGCTTCTGCCTATGCCCGTGGCTCTGGCAATCTCATTCCAGAACCAACGACCTTCATTCTCGGCAAACAATGTCCAAGCTTCACCACTTCGTCCTGCTCTCGCCGTACGGCCTACGCGGTGCACATAGGATGCCAGACTGCGCGGGATAGTGTAGTTTATGACGTGCGTAAGCGACGGCAAGTCTAGACCACGAGAGGCGCGATCAGTCGAGATTATGATACGAGGAGGAGATGAGGTGTTTAGGTTGAGGTTCGTGGATGATTTGGTGAGGAGTAATGTAGTGGCTTTATATGTTGGTTCAATGTGCGTGATAAGATGGTGCAGACGGGCTGCTGCCTCGGTGCTAGGTGTAAAGATTAGAACCATATTGCTTCCGGTTGTTTTTGAAACCAGCCCGGTTTTTTCTTTGGATGCGATTGAAGATGATGAGGCCTCGCTGTCGCTGTCCTCATCACTACTGCTGCTATCATCGGAGCTGTCGCTACTATCATCCTCGGAAGAATCACTGTCATCATCATCAGAAGACGACTCATCATCAGAAGAAGAATCAGTGTCTGATGAATCTGTCGACGAGCTGTCGTCTTTGATGTCCTTTGAGCCGGGTAACGAGCTTGAAAAAATCTTGGAACGAAGGAGTTCGAGTAGGAAGAGTGGCTTGTCAGAGCCATCGCCAACAGGAACCGCGAACTCTGAAAGGGTAGTAGGTAGTTCAAAGTTTTCTGCACCAACTGCTACGGTCGCCTCGTGATCAACCATAGTCTCGGCTTCTGTCTTGACTACAATCATGGTCGGTCGTCGTAGTTTGAGAGCACTCAACTTGGATATATCCCGGGTCATGGTGGCACTCAATATGACTTTTCTGACATATCTATCGCGACGTGGCATAAGATGGCGCAAAGCAGCAATCTCAGGAGTGGGTGCAGATGGGGGTTTTGANACATCCAAAGCGGCGGTAACCTTTGCTACCCACTCTTGAAAGCTTTGATCCAATAGACGATCGGCCTCGTCAACAACCAACCATTCGACATGATCTAAAGTGAAGCCAGCCGTGGCAGTCAAGTGCTCAACCAGGCGACCAGGAGTGCAAATGAGGAGATCAGCAGCTGAGTTGTAAGTCGGGACATAACCAGTGGGCAGACGGACGACATCGTCGAGCATGGTAGCCTCGATGTCAGTCAGATCCGAATCCAGCTCAAAACATTGGCGTTTTCTGGCCTTCTCCATGAGTGCACGATGGCGTTCGGGGTCGTATGATCGACCTTTNTTGACTAGCGAGTCTTGTTCGGCAGCGACGGATTGGTTACCAACGGCCAGAGCAATCTGTATGGTAGAACCTTGAGCGCAAGTAGACACTACGGCACATGCCTGGGCAACAAGCTCTCTGGTTGGTACCACAATCACGGCCCGCAGTTTCGTGTCGAGCCTTGTGCGCAAGTTTTCGACAATGGGAAGAACATATGCCAGAGTCTTGCCGCTACCAGTCGGGGCACTGACACAGATATCGTTTGGGGGAAGATGGGTAAGATAGGGATGCGGAAGGAGAAGAGGAAGCAGGGCAGCTTGAACGGCAAATGCAGTCGTGTAGCCTCTTTGTTTTAGGTGAGCCAGAGTCTTTTTNGACAAGGAAAGGTCACTGAAAGGACGTGTGGTTGACTGTGAGACGACGATGGGACGAGCGAGCCATTGTGGCAGCGAGGAAAAGGATGGCACAAAGTCGGGAGTCGGGGCACGCTCAGGTTGTGGCAGCGGGATTAAATCNTAGAAACGACGGTCAATCCTCGAGTCACAGCCAAGTGCATGAGATGAAGGGCGCATACCATGCAGCTCGGGCTGATCAGCCAAGTCGACATTGTCGTCGTCAGGCGCAGCGGCCCTAGCAGCCTCAGATCGTTGGGCAGCTTTTTGGAACTTCGAATAGACGGCGCTGTGTTTGCTAGGAATGGCCGGGGCATGGTCGCCATTGTCCGTGTCGGAGACGGTGGGTGGGTTGTCTATCTCTGCACGCTTTCTCTTTTTCTGCCATTGTCGTCGNGATCGTGATGGGCCCTTGGGCACCTTGACTTGTTTTGTTTGCAGAGGGACCGAGGCATGTGAGGCGTTTGTGGTATCGGCTGCGACCAGCGCAGTAGGCTTGGGTGGTACGTAGCGAGAGTATGGGGCCATGTGGATTGTTCTTGCGAGACTTTTGATACTCTACATGGACGACAAACTAGAACTAGAAGCCCTAGGGTCCATTCTCACCGCCCGGCTATCTTCGGCATGCCGATCCGAACGTCGGAACCGAAGCACGTTGCGGTTGCGCTTTCTCCACAATAGGTAGCTTCCTTGTTCAGGACTGCTAGTCGTCGCTGCCTCGACTGCGCATCAGATCTCCCTCCTTGATCGCTACTTGCTCAGTCGTGGCCACCGGAGCATCAAACGACAATGCGACCGCCATCATGCCTTACAACATCGCCATGGTCAGCGACTTCTTCTTCCCACAGCCTGGAGGAGTCGAGAGTCATATCTACCAGCTGTCGCAAAAGCTCATTGACCGCGGTCACAAGGTCATCATCATTACCCATCAGTACGAGGGTCGCACTGGAGTCCGCTATTTGACCAATGGCCTCAAGGTCTACCATGTGCCCTTCTTTGTCGTCTACCGCGAGACGACTTTCCCTACCGTCTTCTCCTTCTTTCCCATCTTCCGCAACATTGTCATCCGTGAGAGGATCCACATTGTTCATGGCCATGCCAGTCTGAGTAGCTTGTGCCATGAGGCCATCCTGCATGCCCGTACCATGGGTTTGCGCACCGTCTTTACTGACCACAGTCTGTTTGGCTTCGCCGATGCTGCCAGCATCCTGACCAACAAGCTACTCAAGTTTACCCTTAGTGATGTCGACCATGTCATTTGCGTCAGTCACACGTGCAAGGAAAACACCGTCCTCCGCGCCTCTCTTGATCCTCTCATGGTATCCGTCATTCCCAATGCCGTTGTCGCTTCCAACTTTCGTCCTCTGCATCCCCAAGATGCCACCCAACCTTCAATGCGCTCCGCTCTACCACCTCCACCTCCTCAATCCTCTCAACCGCTCGGTCCCAATGACACCATTACCATTGTCGTCATCTCGCGTCTCTTCTACAACAAAGGAACTGATCTCTTGATTGCTTCTATCCCTCGCATCCTCGCTTCTCATCCCAACGTACGTTTCATTATTGCCGGCTCTGGTCCAAAGGCAATCGATCTCGAGCAAATGCTCGACCGTCATATCCTTCACGATCGAGTAACCCTTCTGGGTCCTGTGCGTCACGAAGAAGTTCGCGATGTCATGGTTCGAGGTCACATATATTTGCATCCCAGCTTGACCGAGGCTTTTGGAACCGTCCTAGTAGAGGCTGCAAGCTGCAACCTACTCATCGTATGCACCAGAGTTGGTGGTATTCCTGAAGTCCTCCCTGGCCACATGACCGTATTTGCCAAACCCGAAGAAGACGACCTTGTCCGTGCAACCAGTGAAGCTGTCGGTCTATTAATGGGACAAGATCAAAAGCGTACCGTTGTTCGCAGGGACCGTTTTCATGAGCAGGTTCGCATGATGTACAGCTGGTCTGACATCGCACGTCGCACTGAGCGTGTCTACGACTTGATCACTGGAAATGAGGAGCAGTTTTCGAATGATTTCTACTCTGACCAACAAGATGCCAAATGGCGCAACTATGGAAAACACGTTTCTCCTTCTTCACAATCCTTTGCCTTGATTGATCGTCTCAAGAGATATTACGGTTGTGGTATATGGGCTGGCAAGCTGTTTGTGCTTTGCGTCGTCATTGACTACCTACTGTTTGTATTCTTGGAACTGTGCTTCCCTCGAAGCAACATCGACATCTGTCGAGATTGGCCCAAGAAGAAGGAGGCAATGGATGCTCCCAACGACGTCAATGCCGACAAAAACTTGACAAAGAGGACTCGGACTATACGAACTATCAGCCTGGAAGCTTCAAAACAGAATTCGACATGACATATGCACCGATTCATCTCTTTTCCTGAGCTCTGTCAGCCACATATACGCATACGCGCACCCGCAAACAGGCTTACATACTGAAGAACGCAAAATAAGTACCCCACCTCTACAAGTATACCTGGCCTGTTTTGATCGAAGACGTCTAGAGAAACAATGAATGGCTAATCGATTCGAGAGTCATTCATGCTTCAAGAGTTTTGTAGGCAAAAATCCTGCTTTGCTGCTGTAGCATATTTTGTCTTTTACAACCTCTCTGGGACACTTTTTTCGACATTGTCCATCTTGGAATGCAATGACGTGTCTGAAATCGCAGCACTTCGAAACGGAATCGACTTTAATGATGAACCAAATTGTCAATACACGGTATTGGGATACTCGCAGATATGGATTATTTCTTGCCCGTGGGCTTCGATATGGCTACGTGATGAAGGCCAATTATTGAGACAAGCAGGCGTCTTGTAAAAGTGTTTGCTCAGACCCGTAAGCCTTGTGCAGGACGGCAGCCTATTGAACCAAAAGTGTGGTACACGGGTAGTGAAGCAGAGCTGCACCCGTAACCAACGGCATCAAAATGTCGCTTCTTTTCTTCGCAAAATTGCTCTACCAAAGCGAGACGGTGGTATACAGGCATATCGTCCTTGTAAGGGTTTTCGTCTAGAAGGGGACCAGTCATCTTGAGAGCGAGGATTGGGCTGCATGTGGTGGATTAGACGGGCGCGCAAAGTACGTTCCAATAACCCACACGGAAACCGCCTACGTTCACTTTTTGTATAAGTTCCTGTTTAGCATCAGAGCGAGAGGCAGATACACTGCGGTTCGCTAATTGATACATGAATATGGTGGTAGAGGATTGCGTAACGTGACGGTCTCTAGCATACAAAGAGGCCAGAGTAAGACAGGTGGGGAGACGGCCAGCCGAGGATCGTCGATAGTACAGAATGGCGAGCTGCAATTAGCCCATCAGATGCAAGCATTCTCAAATGTCAATTCGCGAGCCTTGACACCGACGCCGCCCTCGACTCTTTTCTGCAGCGTGGCCACGAGTAGCACCAAGCCGTAGATGGACGAACTGCTGGCCTCTGATGACTTCTGATAGTCGCAAGCCCGGACGCCTTCCCGCGCAAACACGACGTCAAAGGATATCGCCATCCGCTGCCGCATCTACTACTCACATCATCGCTTCGCCCACGTCCGCACCCACGCACTCACCATTACAGTCGCCGTCGCCATCGCCGTCGTACTCTTCCACGTCCGCCCACCTGCCCGCCGCCGCCGCATCTACACAACCTTTCGCAGACCTGTCGCTCCCCAGATCAACGTCATCGCCATTCCAGGAGCCAAGATTGAATCCTCTCGAGCGCAATGAAGACGGCCATGCTCCATCTCTCATAACCACGACCCCAGAGGTATCGCGACGAATGCCAACCCCGCCAACCGCCACTCCGACTGCCTCTGACCTGGAAACACAGCACCACAAACCGACAGAGGACAAGAAGCGCTCTCACCCTGATCCACATCATTTCCGCCCTCCACCGCCTCCACTCTTTCCACCCACCTCGGCCCCCAACATCACCCCTTCGCCGACCGACAAGCAATCTTCTGTATCCTCGCAGCCTCCATCGCGTCCCTCCGTCTTCCAGTCCGTGTCCAGCAGCGCCATTGACGCGCCTCCACTAANNAAAAAGAAGCCGCGTCTTTTACCACGCCACGAGCGCTTGACCTTTACTGGTCCTTCTATAAATCGCCTACAACCTCCATCTCCCTTGTTCTTCTCAAACTCTCCGCGGCCGCGTCCGCACTTACCACCACGCTTCACCTCATTCGAGGCAGGAGCTACGATGCTGAGCAAGGCCAACAATGAGGAGAGCCATGTCAAGACCGTGACCCTGGCGCGTGGCACTATTCATAACTCGTTGCGTCGCTCCATCGACCGCTCGAGCACTGCCCGTAGTGCTTCACCTGATTTGCGTGGTGAATTGTCCCTCAACTCCATTGGCATACTCGAACTCCTCGACCATGACGACCGTCCTGCCATGATAATCGACTTGGCAGATGGCAACAACACTACAGAGCCGTCGCTAAGACCCGTTTTTATAAATAGGGCTTTGCGCTCATCTACTCATCTTCTCAACGCTCTGACGGGCATTAGTCGAGATGAAAAGGAAGCCACCTTTGAACAATTCAAGGCATGGGTACTCGGATCGCAAGCTAGTGGGGAGCCTCTCAGTGTACCTCTACCAACCCACATTTTTGCTGGCACCAGCTGGTCGTGTTCGACCCTGCGCAAGAGATTGCGTATCATCAGCGGTGCCTCGGCTGCCATGACTTCTAATGGTGCCCTGGCCACCTCTGCAAGCCGCCAATCATCCAATTCGACATCAACATCAGCCATGTCTATTTCCCAATCGTCTTCGTCTATACCCATCTCTAGTTCTGCCCTGCCTACAACTGTAGAAGAGCCAGATGACTATTTTGGTAGTGCAGCACCTGCTCCCACTTTAGCTCCTGCACAAGTTTCGCCATCCATTATACCTTCAACCGAAGCAGTCAATGACGACAAGTCTCAACCGACTTGGCCACGATCGCTTTCACTCGACTCTCGCAAAATCTCGCCGCTCAACGTCCGTGACACGACGCTACTTGATACTCATCCTTCTTTTATCAATGAGCAAGTACTTTGCGCACAAACTGCGGGCAATGTTGACTGGTTCGATAGTTCGTCGGCTGGCTCTTGCCAGGAAGGCCCTTCTTTCGACTGGACGCGCTTACCCATAAGCGATTCAATGCCTCCGCACATCAAGTTTGCACGGAGCATTGAATGGGAAAAGACTCCACTAGGCTCTATTGATAACTGGTCATCAGATTTGCGCCAAATGTGTAATCTCATCATGGCCAGCCCTCATCCGGCTGCCATGTATTGGGGCCAAGAATTGGTTGCTATTTACAATGAAGCCTATGTCATGTTGGCTGGACAAAAGCACCCGGCTCTAATGGGTCAACGTTATGCGGATGCGTGGTCCGAGATTTGGCCTGATGTCAAGGATGTGTTTGCCAATGCGCTCAATACTGGTGAAGCAACCATGAAAGACGACGATCGGCTATTCATCATGCGCAATGATTACCTTGAAGAAACTTACTTCTCTTGGTCCATAATTCCCATGGTCGGCGGTGACGGCAGCGTCATGGGTTTGTATAATCCTGCTTTCGAAAAGACGAGGCGAAAGCTTGCAGAGAGACGCATGATTACGCTCCGCGAAATTGGTGAACGCACTGCTCCAGCAAGAGATGTCAAGGGATTCTGGGGTCAAGTCCTTGCCGCTTTGGATTTGAATGAACACGACACGCCCTTTGTCATGCTGTACTCTGTTCAGGACGAAACTGATAGTGATGCTTCATCCATTCATTCTAGCAGCGCCATGACAAACAGGCAATGCGTTCTTGAAGGTACTCTGGGTGTGCCTGAAGATCATCCTGCAGCAGTCTCGTGCTTTGACCTAAAGAGTGGCATGGAAGGTCTTGGTCCAGTCTTTCGTGAAGTGATGAAGACTGACAAGCCTGTTCTTCTCGAGGTTGGTACAGACGATCTTCCTGCTAACCTCTTGGAAGGGCTCGGTGGGCGAGGGTTCAATGACTCTTGTCGCAATGTTGTGATTTGTCCCATACATCCAACCACTGGGGAAGCTGTGCTTGGTTTCCTTGTCCTGGGTGTCAATCCTCGAAGACCATATGATGAGGACTACAGTCTATTCATACAACTGCTCAACAGGCAGCTTGCAACTTCCTTGGCTTCTGTTGTTCTCTTTGAAGAGGAAATTCGTCGAGGCCAANAAGCGGCCAAGCTTGCCGCGATCGATAGAATGGAGCTTTCTGAACAGTTGGCGGCTCGCACCAAGGAGGCAATCGAGAGTGAGACAAAGTTTACAAGGATGGCAGAATTTGCACCTGTCGGCATGTTTATAGCCGACTCAAAAGGCACCATTACCTATTGCAACGATACGTGGTTCGAAATCTCTCGAGTTTCTAGAGATGAAAACACTCCGGACCATCACTGGATGGACGCTGTCAACGACGAGGACCGCCCACTCATCAACAAACTATGGCATGATCTCATCGTCGACAAGAAGCCACAAACTGGCACTTTCAGATTCAAGTCAAAATGGCATGGTTCTGAAGGACTAGAAGGCGATCGATGGGTGCTATTCTCAGCCTATCCAGAAAAATACGAGGATGGAAACCTAAAAAGTGTTTTTGGTAGTCTAACAGACATCAGCAAGCAAAAATGGGCCGAAGGGTTCCAGAAACGCAAAATGGAAGAGGCTGTAGAGCTCAAGAGACAACAAGAAAACTTCATCGATATAACTTCGCATGAGATGCGCAACCCGCTTTCGGCAATATTGCAGTGTGCCGACGAAATAACTACCACGATGAGTCGGCTCAGAGACGGCCTCGGCGGTCAACCTTTATTGGTCGCACCCATCGACAAGTTCCTCAAAAGGGTCAGAATGNCCGAGGAGACAGTCGACGGTATTCTTTCAAGCACAGTGGACTCGGCCCAGACCATTGCTCTTTGCGCACAAGTAAGTCTTGCCCTCTTGTCACATATTTGGACTCATGCTTACTTGATATTAGCATCAAAAACGAATGTAAGTTTTTCGAGGCTTGTTCTGTCGTTTAGGTATTCTATCCTTCAGCCGTACTTACTTGAAACCTACAGTGTCGATGATATCTTGACCTTGAGCAAGCTTGATTCGCAATTGCTGCTGGTCACTCCCGTAGACGCACAACCTCTTACAGTAGCGCAACGTGCATTGAAAATGCATGAAGGCGAGCTCCAAACTGCCGACATTCAACTAAAATTTGTTGTTGATGATTCATACAAGAAGCTCGGTATCGACTGGGTGAAATTTGATCCTTCCCGCGTTTTGCAAGTATTGGTAAGTACAGCGTCGGCATCGTGCTGGACTTGGGACTAAGAACTACCAGNNATCAATCTCACCACCAATGCAATCAAGTTTACGACGACCGAGAAGAAACGCACAATTACTGTCACTTTGGCAGCCGCGACGAAACGTTTCTCAGAACTAGAGAATCGTGTAGTCAATTATTTCCCCACGCGCAACAGGCACGCGGATCTAACCAAAGAGAAAGATTGGGGTGACGGCGAAGAAGTATACATTCACTTTGCCGTTCAGGACACAGGCCGCGGACTCAATGAGCAAGAAAAGAATGCTCTTCCGCCTTCTCCGAAGNCTCACGGGCTCGGGCTTTCCGTCTGGGCCTTTTTTCAGCAGATTAATTTTCTTAGCTTTCCTTTCTGGGTTTCTAACTTTCCCNCGAAGAAGCACTGGGGCCCAGCTTTGCTTTCGGGCGACGCGACTGGGAAGAAGGTGCCTACTGTTGTCAATGCAAAGGCCGAAAGTTCAGTGGCAAGACCAATCAAAGTTCTCGTAAGTCTGATAAACACACATCCCTGTTTTGGGATTTACATACCATGGGACACTTCAACTGACCAAACCCAGATTGTTGAAGACAACATTGTAAACGCAAGAGTTCTTTCTAAACAGCTAAAAAACCTTGGTTGTGTCGTGCATGTTGCAAACCATGGTGGAGAAGCTCTAGACATTCTTCGCAAATCAACCCACTGGAATCACCAGGCAGACACCGAAAACGCTACTCCCGAGTCAGAACGAATCGGATTGAGCGTCGTCCTCATGGATCAGGAGATGCCCATCATGGACGGGCTGACTTGTACTAGGAAGATTCGAGAATTCGAAAGAGAAGGAAAATTTGTCCGTCACGTACCAGTCATCGCAGTAACAGCCAATGCTCGGAATGAACAGATTGAAACGGCAATGAGTGCTGGCATGGTAAGACCGAAATGCAATCACTTTAATGGTTGCTTTGCTAATCATCATTCTAGGNACGACGTCATGCCAAAACCATTCCGCATACCAGAGCTGATTCCCAAAATCGAAGAGCTCATGTCTAGGTATCCGGAAGACTGAATACAAAAATGAAGCGCGATTTATGAGCATGATCCTGCACCAGACAGGATTGCATTTTCTTGAGATACCCGGTTCTTTGGTTTTCAAGCATGATCATTTGGATAGTTGAGAGAGAGAAATTCAATACTGCATTCGATGAGAGTTCTGGGACAAGCGTTTGAGAGCATTGATGAAGATGCTATAGCTAAAGAGACACTTGTTAAAGCAGCCATCTTGCCAGAATTTGCTGGCAGTTTCTTATACTACTTCTCGTGCGCTGCATGCTGTACTCGAATAGTCTCTTCATTTGTCATGATGACTTGGTCACGCATGAAGCATGATGTCTGGGTTGACCACCACAGTACATTCGGCCACCAACGCCATGATAGTGGTGTTGCTTCCTCGATGCTGCATATCTTATCGCTGAGGTATCATGCACGGTCGTTATGCATGCAGACAGGTCGATCGACAACCAACGCTCGCTCCCTTCAATTATCATGCCTCGCTGGCATTTATCTATGTGTGCAATGTTGTCAATCACGATGTCAAAATAATCGATCCAATATTGTCTCTATGCAGTCGCTCCAAAGCTCGAGCTGAAGATGGCGATCCTTGCTCGTCGGGCAAAGCCTGGCGCTTATGTGAAGCACCTCAGTGGTTGTAATATCGGCATGCCGCCAAACGCATATGGCCTACATATTAGCCGCGCAACTTGGACTTCTTCGCCGCAAGTCTGTGCTGAACTTGGTTCTTGTAAGCTGACCTTCTCACAGTGCATCTAAGAGCTGGTGAACTCCTTCATCTTTACATCTACTTGATCCATCTTCTACATGTGCATACGTTTGCAATGTCTCACTGTGTTGCCTAGTCACTGCATGTGTGAAGCTCTGCTTCCTCTTCTTGTCGTAAAGAGTTTGCTGACAGATGTGACCTGTCCAAGTTCTCCTCGTTGCTGAACAAAATTCCAACTTGGTCGTGCCACCAAAAGTCAAGACAACCAACATCGATGGCTGTTGCACCGCCAAACATGTCGTCCAGCTCTGTATTGAGCCCATTTTTCGACTCTCCAAGCTCGCCGCTTCCATATAAAGCTGGCATTTCCACCTCCAACAGGTCCACCCAATGCCATCCATGTAGAGAGTTGAGCTAACCATTGTGACCAGATCATCCACGACGTCGGACAGTTTGGCCCCTCCTGCATCTCCATATCCACAAGTCGATCCTTCGCCTACCGACTCTAACGGCACAGAGAGTACTGATATCGAAGAGGATGTTCAAGACCAAGTTGATGATAATCTTTTCGATGCTGTGATTCAGTCCAACCGACCTGAGAGTCGAGGAAGCGTAAGCATTGTCGATATAACTTGATCGGGTCCACAATAACTTATCAAGTCAAGGTAGCTCATCAAGCTAGACACTACGGTCGCTATTCGATCACGATCAGATTCAGATAAGGCACCTCTGTCCGTCATACATGTGTCTCCAGAGTTCAAAGAGGAAGACAGCACATACACGTCCAACCACGATTTCAGACACGATAGCACTTCTCCAAGCACACCCAATGCAGCTTTGGGTCCAGAGGATAAGTGCCTATCGTCCGTCACTTCGCCTTTGAACACAAATGTCCCACCTGAGGAAGGTGTTGATAGGCCTACACCACGAGCTCAAACACGGCAAGAAGTGGAAGAAGAATGGAAAACACGGTCCAGACGCACATCTAGTCTTGAGGGTTAGTCAACTTCTCGTTTTCTTTGCTCACGGCTGGTGCTGACAAGAGAAANNGACATCCCGGAAATGAATACTGGTATTGGTAGAGGCAAGGATGACTCTCAGTCGCGATCGAATCCAGCCGATGATATTTTTGAGCTACGATCTGCACTGAACGAATGTTGGACGCTTTGTAATACCCTTTCCAATCTAAGTTCTAACCATCGTCAGCGAAACCGTGCGGGATCGCAATCAGCCACTCCCCATGAGCAAGCATGGCGAACCTGCTGGCACCTTTGCAAGCAGCTCTACGAATCATACTACAGCCGAGAACATACACTACAAATCCTCGAAACATGTCGAGAGTTTTGTCAAGCTCTATTTGACGTTCGCCTCCGTGGCGACAAATCTGTAGACTCCATCTTGAGGGTCAGTTTCGAAATGAACAATCATCTCTACAATACATATGATCGCCACCTTCCCGAGGCGTTCAAAGAGAGGACCCTGGATTTTTATGTAACTCTATGCCATCGGATGATGAAACAGTCGACCTCACTAACTCAGGAGACTGATGCACTCTTGAGAGCCTGTTGGTCTCTAGCCGAGGCCCTCTTCAATCTGAGGCATGTTGATCGAAATGCGAAAACACTCGATGAATTGCTGGCGTTGGCTATTCAAGCTTGTTGGGATCTGTCAGATATCTTCAGAGAGAGCTGGAGTCATCTACGTCCTGACAGAAGCACACCACGACCTGGTCAACTCGAATTTTCATCATCAGTGTCACAAAATTCAACCGGACCATCTGAGCGAGCTCCTTCTAGTTTGAGTAGCGAGTATCATGATGCACTATTACCGCCAGAAACTCCAATCACAATCTTCGACGATGCTACCACGGTATCGTCTCCGGAATCAGTCAACGTGCCCAATATTCTGGTACTGGGGCCTGCTGCTTCTGCAAATTCTAGTGGCTCAACGCGTGGGGCCAAACATCATGACCGCTGGTCTAGTAATGCATCAACATTGAGCGACTACTCCGAGTCTGTAGACTCACAACGAACTTCGTCCACCGCACGTGCGAATTCGGATGGCAAACATCTCCTCCGTCTACGTTGTCTTATTCTCAAGGCTGCCTTCAATGTCGGATTCTCTCGAACCTCGAGTCAGTCCCTTGCTTCGTTTGCCAAAATGCTTCCGGCACAAAGCTTCGGCAACCAGTCGTGGCAAGTTCGGTTACTCGAACATTACAAGCGACTGGTCACTGTTGATCAAAGCCTCCGGTCTTTGGCATCTTTATCTGGTCGAAGTCTAACTGCTGTTGAGATTGCCAAAGCGGTCATGTGGCTGAGTAGAAATGAGGAGTGGACGTGGTTGCAAGATCTTTACTTGGTCGTCTTCAGCTTTGGTGTTGAAGAAGCGGAGGTCAGGGGTGGGTTTTTTCAAATTTAAGGCGTGAGATGGTTCTTATGGTTGACGACAGGGCAACCCTGACACCTTTATGATAACCCGCAAACATGTGCATATCTGGCATGATATGGGAAACAGCAGTTTCCAAGGACACATGACACTCTATCTAAGACCAACCCATCTGTTGAAGGTTGTGAATTTATCTTGCTCCAACAGTAGTAGTCAGAAAGGATATACTATAAGAAGACATGGTTATGTTTAAAAGTAGAGGCATAACCAGGGAGAGCAGATAAGATCGCTTCTCAGTGGACACTACCCTATTTCCCGAACGTGGTGTGCAATTCCACGGGTTACATATGCCAGCATACGGAGAGAACCTTTGTCGTCGGCCTCGACAGAGCTCTGACTATCCATTTCCCCACCTTATTATATGAAAATGGATACCAAGGAGCAAAAGACCATCAAACGCCGCCGCAACGCCAAGCCCTCAACGCCCAGCCGGAGTTCTGAAGCCTGCAAAAAACAAAATTTTGCCCATCAACCACAATTCAACGATTCTTGATACCGGAAAAATGATGCCAGCGAGCAAAAGAAGATAATGGTCAGTACGGGGTCGAACCCGCGACCTTGGCGTACCATATCATAGGCGGATATACCACCGAATATTAGCACCACGCTCTAACCAACTGAGCTAACCGACCTGTTGATGTTGACTGAGTTTGACAATGCCGTACTGGACGTTTTGCCAACGTTCATCGAAGGCCAAAAATGAGGGAGAGCTGTCAAACCACGTGTAAGGGGTGCAATCATACGAACAGGAGGATGTGATAAGAAAACAGTGTGCACAATCTCTTGATATGTGATATGGCAAGATGTGTTTTGCATCGTTCGGCAATAAGTGAAGATTAATCTCCTGGTGCTTGCTATGTTTTGCTGCTGAAAGTGCTATTGGAGTTGTGCTATGTGGGGCAAGCATTTGACGAGTGAAGCCTGGACCAACCAAATATATATATTTCGCTTTGTGTCATCGAGTCTGGAATGGCAAGTCTTGAAGCGAGGACTGACAAGACGTTACACATAGTCAGTTCAAGCAAAACGCTCGCCCTTATCCTTGACGCATGGCAATCCAAGTCTGTCTTGTTGGATGTGGTTGATAGAAGAACAAATATATGGTTGCTATGGTCAGCTAGCAAAAGAATGAGTAGAATGTGAAGAGTCAAGTTCTATTCAGTCAGTGTAACCTGATATATAAAACATCTGACACTGATGTCAAAAGGCCGACACCAAGCCATTTCGTTGTTTCTCACGAGGGTACTAACCTCAGCAGGATGCAAGCAAAAGCCAAAGCTGAATACCGAAGCAGAAGATACATGAAGAATACGAGAAAAAAGATACAAAGAAAGAGTGCAAAAGGGCAGAAGGATCAGACAAGGTTCGTTGATAGCCAAATTAGATACAGGGAAGGGGGTATACAAAGATGCACCATAACATTCATAAAATCAATCAGACAATCATAAATTCGGAAACACTTTCCTCAAAAGTTTGCGTGCCTTTGAAGTTCTCGGTTCTGACTCGCTCTCATTTGAAGAAGATCGATGAAGTCCTGACATGGCCAACGCACGTCTTCGCGCCCACTCTCTTCTCCCCNNTTGAGGGGTGACTGAGCCGTTCTGAGTAGCATGCGCACCGTCGTGATCCGGTATGGATGTCATTTCTATCGGAGGGGCGTGTGCAGACAATGATCCGTCAGCATTAGTGCCAGCCCGAGCCTGTGGACCGATTGCATTAGGTGTTTGACTTCCAGCAGCATCGTGACGGGCCCGCCGAGCCGCGTTCCGTCTGAGGTATCTCTCTCTTCTGACGTGAGCATTTGTAATCTTGCCGGGTATGTAGCCTTTTGGCAGAACAGACCGCTTGCACAGAGGACACACGGATGATGTGTCTAGCAAGAAAAGATCAATGCAGTTGACATGAAAGACATGCCTACATGGCAGCTCGCGAACTTGACATTGCGATTCGGTAAATTCATCCAAGCAGATAGCACAGGTAGACTGCTCAAGAGGAGGCGAAGCTTGTGCTGAACCTTTTCGNGGCACGACAGTATTGGTAGAAGGTGTGTAGGTGTACATTTGATCTATGATGTCCTGAGGAACTGTGAGCTTTCCGAGTCCCAAAGCTTCAATGTCGACTTCGCCTCGGGCTATCCGGGCACGCAAANNGTCGTTGCGTCTCTTCCTCTGCAGGATGTGCATAGTCAGAGATAGTGCGCCAATGAGGGCAATCAGGATCGCGAGTATAATCAGCAAGAAGATCCAGATGCTCGGAAGATTGGATCCGCCACTAGTGGTGGTAGTGATGTCGATCAAGAGACGGAGATGCGTGGCTGGATCGATTCCATGGTCGGCAAGGTCTTGAGCGCTGAGTACACTAGAAGCATTACCAGAATAGAGAGCCAACTCTTGGATGGTCATCTGGCCGAGTGCCGAATCAATAGCAAAGACTGGGTAGCCAACAACAGAGCGCCAGTGGCCGCCATCACCAAGGTCCCAGGTAGGAGAGTTTGCTGGTGCCAGCGGAGGATTGGTCTGGTCAGGTACGTAGAAGACAAAGGCAGCAGCCATGTCATTGGAGGCGGCTTGGAGGTAAGTAAGAGTACAAGAAGGAGATAGCCATGGAGCCATGGCAACAATGTGGTTGGTTGAGGGTAAGTCTTGATACCTGGTGACATTCTGAGGTAGAGACTGAGCGCATACACCGGCGACACCAGGGACATAGAGGAAGCCTGAGCTCTGTGGAGACTGAGAGCCAGAAGCCAGAGTAAGAATGTTGCTGTCTTGGACGTCGAAGGCTACACCCTGTGGCAAGGGATTGAGCGAAGACGCATCACGCGTATCAATATGCAGACTCGTCATAGTTTATGAATGATCAAGAAGGCGAGTGCAGCAGAGCAGAAGCACAGGAGCCGAGGATAAGATTATATCAAGACAGGATGGTGAGCTGAGACATGGCGAATCAAGATGGGTACAAGGATAGAAACATGGGTGATGAAGGCGAAGACAGAGATAGTCGTGGCTGCAAGGCGGGCGACGCGGCCGGGAAGGCGGATCGTCGAGGGGAAGTCAGAAAGCTTGAATCGTGCACGGTCCCCGATAGAGATGCGGCTCATGTGGAGGTGGTCAAGCAGGTCGTCAGCCGTCCTCGACGAACCGTCACCCGGACCCTAGTGCTCACAACGACAACAACATCCATGTCTTGTTACAGCCATCATGGCCCCTTCATCCAAGAACACGCCGTCTTCAGCCCGCGNNCGCGAGCCATCTGCCACCGCCATGGCCTCGGCGACGTCCAATGTCACCACCGGTGCTGCTGCTAATGCTGCGCCCACGACGACCCCGTATCTCCATACTTCGCTGCTGGTCCTGTCGCCCAATTTGTCCATCGACGCCTTGATGGAAAAGCACGCCACCAACTCGACCAGTCCTCCCTCCGCTTCGAGCCTGCACGCTTTGCACGACAGCATCCACTCAAACGTCCTGCCCAACGTTCGCTCCCTCAGCGATGCCTGCGACCGCAGCATGCGCGAACTCTCGAGGAAGAGAAAATTCCGCGCCGACCAAGAGCTTGACCGAGAGCGCCGCGAAGATGAGGCCGAACAGCGCAAGAAAGCCCGCATCGCAAAGAAGAACGACTCCCACCGTCNNCCCCCTGCCGTTGGTGCTCACGGCCTCGCGCGCCAGGACGGCCAACCTTCTCCTCCACCCGACTCCCNNCCCTCTGCTACCAAACCTGCTGTCGACAACGACGACTCATCACCCGCTCCCTCCGATGCCGAACACCAACCTCCTCCCGCTCCCGCCATCGCCCACTACGAAACTTTCGGCAACGATCCTACTCAATTCGACGACCCTACCATTTACCACATTCGCGACTGGACCCCCGACATGACTGACGAAGAGAAAAAGGCAATCTTCTGCGTTGCTCGTTTCCCTCACGATGATTTGCACGACCTGACACCTGGAACACCACCAGACATGGACTTTAGTAGCGCCAAACCCGCCAGTCAGATCAACTTTTCCACCTTTCAAGCATACGTCGAGCCATATATTCGTCCGCTGACCGAGGAAGATGTCGCCTTCTTGAAAGAACGTGGCGATCGCGTCACACCATACCTTATACCACCACGGGGACCCATGCCATACACTGAAGTTTGGGCCAAAGAAGATGGTGTTAGTCATCACGACTTTAATCTCCGCTTGCCTCCGAATGAACCTAGAGGGAACATCGAAGACATGAATGATGATGTAGCTGAAACAGCTCAAATCTCGGCCGGACCGTTAATATCACGTCTCATGAGCGGCTTCCGTCATGATCATAATCTGCACAAAGACGATCAAACCAATGGCAATGCTGATATTTCAATGACCAATGGAGAAAGCACTGCTGGCGGTCAAGAAAACGAGCAAGCTATAAACACCGAGGACTTACCAGACACAGTGGCCTCATTCAAGCCTGCCACACATTTCCCAGATCACCACAAGATTCCACCCAACGCAGGTCGTGACTTTGCGCCTCTAGAACAGCGAACACTACAAGAGCTGCGTTATTGTGGCTTTGTGACGCCAGAAGCAACTCCAGATTATGACTCGCAGTATGATGACGAAGTCGCTGCCCGTTTGCGCTATCTGCAATCGGAGCTCCAGAGTATATCACGAGAGAATGCTGCTCGAAAGGCACGTGTGCTGGAGTTGACAGAGGAGCGTATGGCCATGCAAGAATACTCTACGATCGCTGATGATCTAGACTCTCAAATCAACACAGCTTACTTGAAGCGAAATCGCACAATGAGTAAGCCCAAGAAAGGTGCAGGCAAGGGAAGGCCAGGTGGTACTGGTGGTGTGGCCATCAGCCGAAACTTGGTTAGTGAAGGCGTCAAGATGCTGATGGATAGAAGAAAGGAGTGGAGGGAGCTCATTGGTCCGGTTGTCGATTTTGGGCAACAACGGATACCAAAAGAGACTGTCTTTGACAAGGAAAACATGGAAAGACTTGAAAAGGTCGAGGCTGATGCCGGCGAGGAGGATATAGAATAGGGTACAAGTACCTCACTAATCATTGCTAGTGAGCTTGATGCCTAGCTGAACGACTTGACGTCTTGACTTTTTCTGTCTCATCGATTGCATGGCTTACATCTGGACTGCTCACATGTCGTCCAAGAGTCTACAGACAGAGGAGAGGCCTTGTTGGAAGGATATAGATCCATAATGTGGGGTAATCTTTGGTCATCGGCCGGGGCCGATCCATCTCTTGGAGGGCGGAGAAAATAACCAATTACTCATGCTTTCCCGAAGGTCAATCCCTGTTCCGCCTCTTTTTTTGATTCATCTTCGACATCAATTTGCACTATCATCTAGATTGGATAGTCGCAGAGTATTGGAGGGTCCACCGCCTACGAACATATGACAGCCTCGTCGCTTCACGGCACAACGCCCGAACGTACTATTTCCAATGGCATATCTGACACGGACCCACCCATTATGCCATTGAACTACCATGGGTCCATAGACAACGAGAAACCACACTCTGTGTATCGAGACATAGAGTCGAGGAGTCTACCAGACCAGGATGTCTCGTACCCAGAAGGTGGCAAGGGCTGGTTGGTCGTGTTTGGGTCTNTTTGCGGCATGCTTGCAGCTCTCGGACTCATGAACTCGATAGGTTAGTTGTGTTACTTCCACTCTTGTAATTGAGTCTCATGACTGATCATCCCGAAAGGAATTTATCAAGCCTACCTGGCAACTCATCAACTGAGCGAGTATTCGGAGAGTCAGATATCTTGGATTTTCAGTGTATATTCCTTTCTTTCATTCTTTTGTGGTGTGCAAATTGGCCCATACTTTGACGCCAGAGGCCCTCGTCTACTCGTGGCATGTGGCAGTGTCTCGCTCATCGTATGCACTCAGCTGTTGGGAATCTGTACCAGTAAGTCTTGAGAATCGCAACGAGGGATCATATCTGACAAAAGGCACTCAGAGTACTGGCACTTCATGCTTTGCTTCGGAGTCCTAGGAGGCATTGGGACGAGTTTGATATTCACCCCTGCCGTCTCTAGTATTTCCCATTGGTTCCTAGTAAGACGCGGCAATGCTACTGGTGTTGCAGCCACGGGTGGCGCTGTGGGAGGGGTCATCTTTCCGCTAATGTTACAGAATCTTTTCCCCAAGGTCGGATGGGAGTGGGCTACACGCATCCAGGGCTTTATCTATATCGGCCTTCTTCTCATGGCCAATTTCTTTATACGCTCACGGCTTCCACCCAAGCCTGGCGGCAGCGTCTTGCCAGATTTTCGAATCTTTAGAGACATCCCGTTCGCCCTGACCACGGTTGGAGTCTTCTTCGCCGAGTGGGGACTGTTCATTCCAATCTCGTACCTGACGTCCTACGCTCTAGGATCCGGTGCTTTTAGCACAACCTTTGCATATCAACTCATTGCAATCTTCAATGCTGGAAGCGTGGTTGGACGGTGGGCGCCTGGATATCTCGCCGACAAGGCTGGAAGAGTAAACCTTATGATCGTTTGCCTGCTGCTGTGCGCTCTATCGTCGATGGGTCTCTGGCTCCCAGCTACAGTCCTGTCTGCCTCTGGTAGTAACGATTCGACGATCCTTGGACTGACGATAACCTTCGCAATTCTCTTCGGCTTTGGCTCTGGGTCCAACATTAGCTTAACGCCTGTCTGTGTCGGGCAGCTCTGCGAAACCGAGTCCTATGGTCGCTACTATGTATGGATTATCAAACTCATCAAATCCAGAGCTCTAGCTAACCCTCAGCAGTCCACCTGTTACACTATCGTTTCTCTGGGCACACTGACGGGCCTGCCAATCGCAGGAGCGCTCCTCGAAGCATGCAATGGTGAATATTGGGGCCTTGTATTGTTTACAGGCATGTGCTACATCATCAGCTATGTTGCATTCTCTTGGGTCAGAGTGATGAAGCAAGGATGGGGCATAAAAAGATCTACTGAAGTGTATATACAAGATCAATCAAGACACAGCACATATATGTCTAGTATTAGGAACCATCTCGTCGTCAAATCCAAAAGTGAACCATTCTCAGCTGCATCACGGCAAGAACAAGACCACCATGTAGAACGCCTTAGTAGAACACGAAACAGCAACACAAGTGTTGCAAATACGCTCAGAAGACTTCTAAACATCAATCGTATCGCATCTTCTCTCAATCGTTGTCGGCATCTGCAGAGTTCTCGCCGCAAACAGCTATTTCTCGTTCCTCTCTCGGATCTAGCTGATTGCGGCTAGCGCTGGGATTAGCAGCAGGAGGCACCTGACTATGCTCTGCCCAAAGAAGGTTCCCAAGATTTTGCCAAAGTATTCCTCAAGGAAGGCAAACCGAACCTCGCTCTTGCAAGGAGATGCTGTCGCTTTAGATGAATGAGCCAATTGTAGCCCGAAGGGTTAGATAAGATAAAGATGCAAGCTAGAGCTTACGCGAAAGACTATGCAAGCTTTCCTAGTTGACTTCGAACAACTCGCTAGACGTAGCAGGCTTCCATCATGGCGTTCATCCTGTATGGGCTGAATACACTATAATCGACTGCCAATGTGGCCTAGGTAAACGACTCGAATTGATTTGTCTGTGAAATTGTTTTCCATTCTATTCGCTAACGGTTTGGCCCCGGATCTTCAGGGCAGAAAGCAAAAAAGGAAAAAAAAAGGATAAAAAAAGCGGCTGTAAAACGCATGGCCGACACGTGGAGAATATAGAGTTGGGACAACGACTGTTCGTGCCAAGCAGATGTCAAGAGAATGCTACGAGTGCTGTGGAAAGATTGCAGCCCATCGCACTCTCACCAAGAGATAGCTTGGTCCAGTATGTTGCACACTCCGACGATGTATGCAAAGCTGGTCTTTGCGATTGCATCTCTTACGATTCCCGGCTTTAGCTTGTAGTTAAGCCGTCCAAGCATTTCTCAAAATGACCCGACCACCACGATCGAGTATGCAGTTGTCATTCGCGAGGCATAGCCGAAAGAACACAGACTGTAAGACTTGTATTGTTCTCGACAAAAGGGCATACGGAATCAAGTCCTCGGGCTTATTGAATTACGTCTCGTGTCGTTTGGTATGCCCCACCGCTGATCTCATGCCCGTGTGCCATGACAGCTTTCGGCTGTACCTTATTTGCGGAGATAGTTATTCAGTCAATGCGCACCATGATTTCCTGTCGTTGAGTTCGGCAGTTCACTGCTCGCAATCGGAGCCGGTCACCGTTGGTGTGTAGGCCTGCTTGCGGTTGGTTGACGGCGTGATTTGAAGAGATGTTTCATTCGTACATGGATGATGCTTGCCTGAGTATACGGAATTCACCGCAATAATACCAACCGCTCAAGAATTGATGGCGGCTGATTAGGCAGGCTCTCTCCACATCTTGATTGTCAGCAAGAGATCGCCGATGTTTCCTACTCTGACGTAGGTCTAACAACGCGAGGCATGAAGAATGCTTGTTCAAGATCGATTGGAGGCTCGCGTGTAGGTAGATTTTGAGCAATGCAACTGGTTGCGGGCACGCGCGGCTCTGCCCTTGTAAGGTTCCTAGACCCAAGTGGGATGTGAGCTTCAAAGCTCATCTATGTTTCTCCAATCACAACAAGGCGGAAGCACATGTTATCCTACATACGTCACTTTTTGGTAAGCTGTTTCCATTGTCCGAGCTCCGGCCATCAACAGTGAGTTTATATCAGGCGAGTCACCCACCGTGCAAAGCCTAGGATTGACCAAGTACTTTCTCTCCTTCACATCAATCACAATGGCACCAGGAATTGCAGACACTGTCAAGGAGGCCATTACCGGCTCACCTGTCGAAAACGCCAAAGCCGCAGCCATGAGTGACAATATGAAGAACTACATGGACTCGAACAACAGAATCACAACGGATTATGGCGTCAAGCAGACCAACACCGACGATTGGCTTAGAGTTGCATCCGCCGACAAGACTGGCCCTGCACTGCTTGAAGATCACGCTGGCCGTGAGAAGATTCACCGTTTTGACCACGAGCGTGTGCGTCCTTTCATCACCAAAGCTAAGAACTGAGCCATGGCTGATTATCTTCCCAGANTTCCTGAGCGTGTTGTTCACGCCAGAGGCGCTGGCGCCTTTGGTACCTTTAGGCTGTTTGAAAGTGCCTCGGACGTCACTTCTGCTGGTGTTCTGACCGACACCTCGCGTACAACTCCTGTATTCCTCCGCTTTTCTACCGTCCTGGGAAGCAGAGGCAGTGCGGATACCGTCAGAGATGTTCGTGGCTTCGCCGTGAAGTTCTATACCGAGGAGGGTAACTGGGATATTGTCGGCAACGACATTCCAGTCTTCTTCATTCAGGATGCTCTCAAGTTCCCCGATGTAATCCACTCTGGCAAGCCCGAGCCTCACAACGAAATCCCTCAAGCACAAACCGCTCACAACAACTTCTGGGATTTCCAATACCTTCATTCTGAGGCAACCCACATGTTCATGTGGGCCATGTCTGATAGAGGCATTCCTCGTTCATACCGAATGATGCAAGGTTTCGGTGTAAACACCTACAAGTTGCTCAACTCCAAGGGAGAGTCTCACCTTGTCAAATTCCATTTCACACCTCATCTTGGTGTGCACAGTTTCGTTTGGGACGAGGCCTTGAAACTGGCTGGTCAAGATCCCGATTTCCACCGCAAGGATCTTTGGACCGCAATCGAGGGTGGCCAGTACCCCAAGTGGGACTTTGGTATTCAAACCATTCCTGAAAGCCAGGCGGACGATTTCGATTTCGACCCTCTGGATGCTACCAAGATTTGGCCCGAAGAAGATTTCCCTGTCAGATACATTGGAGAACTCGAACTCAATCGCAACGTACGTATATTCTATCGCAGCACGCGATTGAAAAGCGTTGTTCTTTATAGAAACATGCTGACCTTGCTTCCCAGCNCCGATGAGTACTTCCCTCAGACTGAGCAAGGTAAGTTTCGTGCCTGCATGTTTTCAACACCTATTTTGAGCTAACATGATTGTCCTCAGNTTGCCTTCTGTACCGGCCACGTCGTACCTGGAATTGGCTTCTCAGATGATCCTTTGTTGCAAGGCCGCAACTTCTCCTACTCGGATACCCAACTCACCCGTCTTGGTGTCAACTGGCAGGAGCTGCCCATCAACAAGCCCATGTGCCCTGTCATGAACCAAAACCGAGATGGAGCTATGCGCCACAGCATCACCAAGGGAACCGTAAACTACTGGCCAAACCGCTTCGAAGCTACCAAGCCTGCCACTGCCGAGGAAGGTGGTTACGTGGACTTCCCACAAAAGGTTGCCGGCATGAAGACTCGTCTGCGCAGCAAGAAGTTCTCCGAACACTACAACCAAGCCCAACTCTTCTACAACTCCATGTCTGAACACGAGAAGATGCACATCATGAATGCACTTTCTTTCGAGCTCGATCACTGTGATGATCCAGTCGTGTACAAGCGCATGGTCGAAAGACTGTGCGAGATTGACCTCGACCTCGCTCGTGGCGTTGCAGAGCAGGTTGGTGCTGACATCCCCGAGGAGGCTCGTCGTGTCAACACTGGAAAGCGCTCCAAGAACCTTTCTCAAGAGGACTTCCCTCCCAAGAACTTGACCATTGCAACGAGAATGGTGGCCATTCTGATTGCGGATGGCTATGATGCCGTTGCTTACAATGCCGTCAAGGCTGCCCTGGCTGCTCAGGGCGCTCTTCCATTCACCATTGCTCCTCGTCGTACACCCATCTACGCTGCTGGCGAGAGCAAGGAGTCAGGAAAGGGACTCGTTCCTGACCACAACTTGGAAGGTCAACGCAGTACCATGTATGATGCCATCTTCGTCCCTGGTGGAGCCGACAGCATCGCCACCCTCCGCAAGAATGGCCGTGCTCTGCACTACGTGAGAGAAGCCTTTGGTCATTTGAAGAGCATCGGTGCCACTGGTGAAGCTGTTGCATTCGTCAAGGATGCTTGCCAGCTCCCCGGCGTCACTTTCTCCGAGGGCAATGATGTTGTCGACTCTTATGGTGTCGTTACCGCCGCCCAGACTGAGGTCAATGGCTTCAAGGAAGCCGTAACCCTTGTCAAGGGCGCAAAAGACTTCACAACTGCCTTCTCGTACGCTATCTCTCAGCACAAGAACTATCAGCGTGAGCTTGATGGTCTGGCAAACATGGTCGCTTACTAGACGGAGAATTATGCACTTGATTTTTAAATACTCAGCACAGATACCACTTTTGTAATACAAGAAACTCATTAACACTTTAACATACATGGATCAGTGTCCTGTGATTGCATTGGTGTCATTTCGTTAATGTATTGACAATCATCTTGAAGCCCAACGATGGAACACAAGCATGCGCTCTGAAGTTTGACGACAACAACGATAACATTATTCGACCCGCCTCAATTACTCATCTTGTACACGCTTTCATTGATCAAAAGCAGTCCTATCAAAATCAAGCAGATATCTTGAGAGCCATCACAGTTCACGGTTACTACGAAGTATCATCAAGATATCATCCAGTGATCAGAAGCTTGGCAGACCATAAGGACGACAGACACATTCTGATGTGTCCACAATGTTGCTTTCAGAACAATGGGTAAAACTTTTGCTGTTCAACGAACAACGCAGCGTGCGATTATGCGTGTTGTGCGAGTCGAATTTGTTGGCCCTGAACGGGTGAGCGTGCCGTGATATGCAGTGCGACAAAGGAATTGTTTCCAAATCGACCGATGCGCTCTTGGTGGGACAGGAAGGCTTGCATTTGACAGCTGTAGGGAGCCTTTGTCGGGTTCTGCAGACTGCACCTTGTTACATACAACAAGCGGTGTCAGGAACCAATGAGACTGGGGGTTTGATGATCGCTTGCATGGGAAACAAATAAGAAGAGCCCGACAGCATTCCAGTTGCGAAGATCAGGAGATATGGAAAACGCATCAAACCCCTGGTACTGAGGCAAGCCAGGACATTTCTCATACCAAGAATGTCCAAAAGCTGGGATACACAAACTCGTCATCAAAGATGCGACGCACCTGTTCGAGGACGAATTTCTCCACCTTCCCCACATTCTTGAGAACTTGCTTTCCTCCCTCACGTTGACCAATCTCACTTTCGACCTTGATCTCTTCCAAGAGAGCTCCCAATTTCCGTGAGACCTGTGGTGAATCGACGCTGTGCTCCTCATGCTCTCCTGTCAATGACGCACCGATCAAGGATTCGGCATCTTCTTGACAAAGGAAACAAAAGTGGGCCTTTTTCTTGATATAAGCCAAGATCCCGACACCATCAAACGTGAGACCGGTAATGTTGAGCTGCAATGGAATGCCTACAAAACTTGGCATTGGATAGTCCAGTGATATCTCGGCAGTCAATCTCAGCTTGACGTCGCCACAGTAGGCTACGTGAAACACCATTTGAACATCTTCTGGGCTGCGTTCTTGCTCCTCACCAGCTCCATGGTGGGATGCGTTCGAGTCATGCTCAACGTGATGCAAAGAATCCTCGGGCCAGTCTAAATGTCCTGAGGTTGGACGTGAGGATGACTTTGAGGATGATGGGGTCAGAGAACCGAACGAGGTTGAGCGGTGCCGCGTCTCGGTGTCAGAGTAGTTACTCTCTGGTGACTGAGCCAATTGCGAAGGACCATGTCGCGCATTGTGAAATTGTGCGCCGGCCACAGCGGCCAGTGGGGTCGTGGTACCTGAGAGGCCTGCTGATAGTGGCAAGTGAAAATAGCCCAAGTTCGAGGTGCCTCCCAGAATGCCCGGCGTGGCTGTCCTTGATAGAATTGGGTTTCCTACGTGTTCTCGAGAATTTGTCAAGCGAGGATTGTGAAATTCATCGCGGCTCAAGGATGGGTTGTGCTGATAGTGAGGGCGCGTTTCGTCGACCCTGGGAGTAGCAACATTATGCTGGTTATCATCGGCTTGACCAGGAGTCTCGTCGTCCTCTTGGCTATCGTCGGCGTCGTTCTCGTAAAAGTCGGGTAACGGATCACAGACGTCTTTGAGCTCAATGGTTGGAGCAACGCTGCCAAACTCGAAGGCGTGACATTTGACAGAGCGTATCATACGCGGAAGGGCAATCTTCTGGAAGCGATCATGAATGAAGGCCCTAATACTCTCTGCCAGCGCTTCGCCATCAGAGCCCGTGGTGAGAGTATCCCAATTGATTTCTATCGACATGTTTGCCGTCAGAAAAGTGACCAGACGTCGGGCCTCTAAGCGCTGCGATAGAACGGCAAGTCGAGGCGGATTCTCGGCTGCGAGCTCCTTCTCCACTTTCCAGCCAGCTACAACTATGAACTTCCCGAACGTTCAAATATCTCACCGACACTTTTACCATCTATCTCTCCTACTCAGCGCAACTCGGCTCGTTGCAATCACTCACAGCCCGTGTCCTCGTTTGGAGTAATTTATCAAGCTCTGGGCCAAAAGGATAGATGCTTCTGTGTCCCTGCAGACACGTTTCACGTATCCTAAGGCTCTGGCATGACAGTGGAAAGCTGCCCAAGCGCCTGCAGCCATTTGCTGTATCCTGCAATGCTCACTCGGCCCGTACCGGCTCTCGACAGCCAGTCGCTGTTTTGTTTGTGACAACTCAAGAATCATGACATGGGCGAAGAGGTACGTATCAGATGCAGCTCACTTTTGATCATGCTGTAGCAATTCAACAACGGCACGATCAATCATTTCATTCGCACTCCATCAATGTCCACGCATGCTGAGATGCATGTTCAAAGTTTGCCGCAAACAGCTCTCCTTGTCTTCTTCCCGCAACAACGCATTGTACTGTATGTGTGACTTTATAACAATATTCAATATTCTCTAGTACAAACTGCTCGCTGAAAAGCTTCGACCGCACCAAGTAAACCATACGCCACGCTAAACCTGCCCTTTTTGACTTGCCGAACGCCGAGAGATGATATCTTCATCATAAGACTTCGAATGAAGCAGGGGAAGAAAAGGACCAAAAACAAGTCAATATGCCGCCTGAGGCCTTGTCACCAACCGATTCGTAGACCATTAAACATTGCCTTTGAGTGGACCGTCTGCCTTCCCATCGTCCCGTACTGTGCAACTGAGACTGAGTTCTGTCAATGATGATTGGACCTAGCTCAATTAGAAGGACCTCCCTCACCTTGTCATCTTTGGCAGTTTGAGCAGCGTTGATCGTGATTGATCTTCTTGTCTTGTGAATTGGGGCACTTTGCGACTCTTGACGCAGCGCAGGGAGCCAGGTCGACTTGCTGATGACCGCATTTGAAGACGTGAACGATTTTCGTACACATGTTTGTGTTGTCGAATGGCTGGTAAGGGATTGTCCCGCGGAAAAACGAGGGTAGTGCGGGCAAGGATGTTGTTGCAGTCTGCGACAATGGCGGCGGCGGCGTGGAAGGCTGGCCAAGCTTTGAAGAGGACTATAACTCTACGAGCGAATTGTTAGCCTTGTCAAGTGTCTTTTTGTTGGCACCTATGCACTCACCGACCTGGCTAAAATACCACAATCTGCCGCAGTAGACACAAGTCAGAAGACGACTGAGAGAGTGTACACACGATGGATGAACATCTTTTGACTGGCGATGGCTCGCGCTGGGTCTTATAAAGGGCAAAGCAACCAGCCCGCCGGATAGTCTCACGAAGTGCTAGCACTGTTTGCACCAGCTTTGCAACACATGGATAGCCGTTAGAAGACCCGCAGGCATGCGCTCCCTCCCGATGGCGATCAAAAGGCAAGGGTCCTCCCAGACTACGAGCGGGTACCCGCGAGCCGAAGGTCTTGACAGCCGACTACTGCACACAAGCGCGCCAACAAATTCATGTCCTGAGAGTTGACAGATGGTGCAACGAGCTCTGTTTTCCCTGCCACTCCTTTTTCTGTGCTCTCGTTGTCTTCTGCTTGCCCTGCTGCCGTCGGAACCTTGTCCCGTGTGCTGTACGACGGACTCATTTACCATCACGACTGGGCAGCATACCTGGCCGCCTATCCTTGCGCTTACGCATGCCGTGTCCGTCATCAAAGAGCGCGCCCCTCACTTTTCGCTTGAAACAATCGAGCTCCTAGCGGCTCGAGAACTGTGGCTTCGGTCCCAGCTCTGATGAAGCTGCTGTCGTCTTTTGACCCGTCATGCGACATTCTGTAATTTGTCCGGCGTGCGAACGGCCCGCTGGGAGATTGTCTGCGAGGTTTGTTTTCCCCAAGGCAATACCCTTGAGAGCAGCATTTTGCCCGACAGGATTTTTGTCTTGACCATTTGCTCCACCACGAAAGGCTGCCCCGCTTCCCTTGCTTGGCTCTTGTAGCGAGCAATTAAAATCAAATTGGTGGGCTTCGTTTCACAGGCTCACAGCTCACATTCTTTCGTTTCCTCAAACGGAGATGTCACGTTTGACTTTTTGCGCAATACGACAGCATATACATCATTTTAGATATGGAACGTGCATTGGGCAATCGCGAACATGGTTGTCATGTTATATTATCTTAGCGAAACCTATCCATATGTCAATCAAGAATACACACAATCAGACGGACTCTCGTCCGTGTGTAACCCTCGACTTGTGGTCTGTTAGAAAGGTGTTCCCTTTGAACAAAATCCAGCCTTGTCCTCAAAGTGGCACCTTGATAAGGACTCTGTGCTTCAGAACTTTGGCCCCATCTACGCAACGACGCATCGCTGATTCGTTTGCTCACAGTACTTTTCTGAAGACAATGCTTGACTGAATCGCGGCCCAAGCATCTTGAGCGTCGAAGGCCGCCTACCACAGCTCTGAAAATAAGACATGCCATTTCATGAGCTCATGAACCCATCAACTTCTTAATACATTCTACCTAGAACATCCAAGTATCGACTCTTACTTGAGAGGATAGAGCGCCAATGTTGTATACCATGTGTCTTTTGTGTTGTTAATCCACAATCTACACTTTCTGCACCCATATCCTCATCCACTCGTTTGAAAAGGAGGTAAGTAAGTCTGCGGTCTAGATACGCCGACCGCCGTTATTGTCAAAGAACGTGAGGGAGCTCACGTAGTATATGAGGCGACCTGAGATTCAGCATCCGTTCATTCCAAACATCTTCTAACCCCAATTCACGTACCTTGGTTGCCAAGGCAAACAGTCTGAGCATACCTGCGCTTCATCAGCATTTCTCAAGCTATCTTTAGATGCCACGACCATTAATCCTGCGGCCAGGGTTATTGCATCATGAAGGATGTGGTCGTCACACATTCTTTGTCTCCCAAACCCTGTAACAATCACTCAGGATATTTCTGATACTAGTATTTCTGGCAGAATTGTGAATGACGCATCTGTCAATTACAGCTTTCTGAAACTCGATCAGCACAGCTAAGAGATGATGCAACATATCAAAAGCATCGAGCAGATGTCGACCACGAATCAACTGCAATGATAGTAAGCCTAATACTTAGTGTTCAGGGACTGTGTAGTTTTAGCTTCGATTTGATGTTATACATTGGAGTATCCTCGTATATGTTTGGTAAAATGACCACGATACTTGCACCCATTCCTTGTTCGATTACATTCCGACCAATGGAATGCAATCAAGGGCAGCAATCATAACACAACTCTTTCAGCCGGCCGATGGCAAAGCTCAACATAGCAGCTGTAATTCTCATGAAAAACAACTGCACCACCTTTGTCGTTGAACTGCACTGATTCTACGCACATCACAATCATGTCACGCGCATTACTTGATCTTTCCAACTACCTAGAAGATGAAGAGGAAGAAGAAGAGGAGGAGGAGGAGGAGGAGGAGGAAGAGGAAAAGGGTGAGGATCTCAACTACAACTACAACATACCTTCGTCACAAAGTCGTATTCAGATCAGCCCAAGAAAGAAGGTGGTTGCCTTTGACCCACAAGCCACCCAATGGGGAATCGACGGCAACCGCGAAGAGCAAATGGATGTCGATGCCGCCAATCAATTGCAAACAGAAGACCGTCAGGCACGAAGTTCAACTGTCCGATCAGCGCGGTCGAGGAGTGCAAACAAGCGCAGTGTATCCAGGGTTGATTCGCACAGAGATCCTGGAGAAATTACCAACCAGGCTCGGAGAAGTACCTCTAGAGGCCCTGCACCAGCATCTTCCAATTCGGAAGAGATTTCAGGAGGGCAAATGAGAGCGCCACCCAGATATCCCGGAGCCGCAGACCCAGTCCCTCCAGAATATCTCACACCACAAGAGAGAAAAGACAATGAGCTAGACGCAAAAGTCATGGATACATTGCAANAGATCCGCGACAACATTCACGAGCTTTGCACCAAGTTCTTCTATCGAGACGTCCAAAAGCCTGACCTCGTGAAGATGGTTGGTGATGACAACAACTTGGAGTTCATCAACTTTTGCAGGGCCATTGCCGAAGGCGGTGGCGACGCGGGAACATGGCAACAGGTTGTCACAGAACGAAACTGTCGTCTTGGTCTCAGCTACGGCATCATCCACAGGGCTCTGGTACGACATGTCTTTGGTAGTCTCCTCTTTGGTGGACCTCCTGACTTGATGGAAAGGCTGGAGCAGATGGAAAAGGCCCAAGAAAACGAGGATGGTGTGTCTCTTTTGGCAGAAAACACATGTCTGCGAACAAACAACTAATTGCGTGGTANNGGATTCTATAGAGAGGACCAACGTGCTCAGTACATCAATAATTATGAACTCCATCACAGAGTCGACATCAACCAATGCAAAGCGCGACAAATCGCCAACCTCAAACTGGCCCTGCAGATCGCAGAGATACTTAATCCACTCTACCACCTCGATAGTCAGAATGCGAAAAAGGACTTCAACGTGTTGCAGCACCAATTGATATCAATTGTGACAGCGGCTACGACACTTGCAACTCTGATGAAAAGGGACGGCCATACAGTCCTATATCAGTTTGGCCACGTCTTCAAGGACCAGATTGCCGATCGTAAGACGATGCAAGTGCTGAACATAGCACAGCTGCAAGAAGAACACCAAAAGAGAGATGGTGCCGATCACATCTTGATCAGGATGGTATGTGGTGATTCATTGTATGCGTTTCGAAAGGGTGGCGGTGTCATGGCCGAGAGAATGTTGGAGAAGGAAGAGCAAGAGCAAGACACGAGTGTTGCTCCAGAGCTTCGACACCTGCCTCGGAACCACTACCGTGGACGTCTCATTACAGCACGGGACGGTTACAGATCCAAATTCTTGGCCAAGGCGCAGGTGTTTGGTCGATTGGAGCAGCTGGGCAGCGAGGACAAGGCAACGGATCTAAAGGAGGCAATCCAGCTTTTGCGAGACGAGGGCTGTACACCGCAGTGAGAGAAGGGGGCGAGCGTGGCATCTGTGTTTTTATTTCTGGCAGTCGTAATGGTAGTCTCAGTCAATTGACTTTTTGTTGCGCTTCAGTCGTTGTGGTGGACTTGTTGTTGGAAGCAGGCCCTTCCTCGAGGAGCTGCCTCAAGGTCTTTGTATTGTCTTCTCTTTGTTTTTCCCAGCGCAACACTCTCCATGGCTTTTCCTCCTTTTGCAGGGTAAACTCGCTCAAGCCTAGCATGGGGACATTTTTGACCAAATCTTCTTGGACGAGGCATCTAGTCNNGACTTTGTAGGAGCCATTGTAGACGGTCTGATCAATTTGATCGCGGTGGTGAAAGGTCGAGGTGTTTGCCTGGAGCTGGTAGTGCCTCTGTCGCCCGTCTCCCGAGCCTTCGCGNACAAAGCGCAATGGTGATTCCTCGAGGAGTTTTTGCGCCGCCTCGTCCGTTTCAAAGATGGCAATCATGGTATTGGCCACGGGAAGGGCGTCGTACTTGAAGTTGCGAAACATTTCGACTCGTCCATATCGTTGCATCAGCTTGAGGATTTCACGACTCTCAGCCAGTGTCTCTACACGCGGATGCAGACGCAAGTGCACCGCGCGACTCTTGATTGGTCTGATGAGACCTGAGAGTGCCATCTTCGGCCACGGGACTTTGGGTGCTTGCGACGAGCCTAGTACTCGAGTAGTTCAAGAGACCAGATGCCAAACAAACGACTTTGAGATCTTGGCAAAACGCCCGAGGCCAAAGTCTGAACTTTGAAGACTCGACCGTCACTCACTCTACTTTGACGCTGCTTAGCTGGGTACTTGCGACTTGTTCCGCTTGCATTTCGTGTTTTTGTTATTGTCCGAGAAATTTGTCTTGACACCATATGGATTTGCAGTTCTCAGCTGCTCTGAGTGACCCGTATCATTCTCAGCTATTAAAATCATCTAAGTGGGTATCTCTGACAGTTTGCGATTAACGCCTGCAAAAAGGCAACTGCCCGATGCCTGTTGTATCCTCCTGGTCCAGTTCAATCCAATGTCCAGTCATAATTCGTCACCACGCCTTTGGCCAATATCCCAAGGGCCAGAAACTACCCAAACTCCAGCCTAGTAACCAACAACTTCATCCTCCGCTACCCATTCATGTCTACTTGGGAAGACTCCGCGCATTGCGAGCCTTCTTGACGCGAACGTTTTTCGAGACACAGGCACCAGTGATGGAATCCACGGAACGTCTGAACGACAATGAAGACGCGCCAGATTCAGCAGACGAGACTGAAGATATCGAGCCGTTGCGTCGGTTCTCGTCGAGACTGCTGTAACCTTCATCCTCCGTAGATGATGGGGTTGAAGCCCGAGGTGATGATATGGCGCATTGATCTCCAGTTTGGACCATCTTGTCCACCATGTCTTGAATGCTGCGAAGGTGGAACGGATCGCAGAGCATTCGTACACCATGCTGCCTGTGAGATCGCCTCCTAGAAGGAGATAGCGAACCCACATAATCAGCAGAGCTTAATGTCGAGTCCAGCTCGCACTCGGCATTTGATGGCTTGTGTTGGGGATAAAAGAAGGGTTGCGATGTGTAGCGCATTTCGCTGAATTGTTGCGAGAGTTGTGTGATGGAAATTTGAGAATCGCGTGGTGATGAAGTACGAGGTAGAGTCCAGTCAGGTCCAAACAAGCCATCACAACTGAGTGGTAGCGATGACGGATGACGCGATGCGGTCACTGTGTAGTTTTCGAACATGGTGAAAGAGCTTGATCCAGGAGTGTAAAAAGTTTCGTATGCGAGAAGCGTTTGTCGAATCACTTGCTGGTCTCGAAATGATGGCAATAACTGCAAGAGAGGCTTGACACTTTTGAAAAGAGGTGACGGGCATGGGTTTATGTCGTAGGCTCAGCACGACGAGGCTTTAACGCCCCAAGGCCGAGATCATGAGTCGCCCGCGTCGTCCGTGGCATGCACTAGAATTCCGGGAGACGTCCGTCTAACGGCTATTGTGGCTTGTGCTGGCACCACCGAACCACCTTTTATTTGCCCCGAGTGCAACTGTGCAGCGGCCAGGCCATGGCGCCAATCAAAGCACCTCGCAAGGGGCCATTTGTATCATTGTTTGACGATTTGCACCTGTGTCAGAGCCATCTCCTGCTGCAGGTTTAATGATTCTGCATGACACCGGCTGCTGGCCCTGCTGCCCCTAGATTGTGATTTGCTGAGGAGGATTCTAAAGAGTTCCACTCTCGGCGATGAGTGTGGCTTCTAGAAAACTGTAACCAAACGATCGACCATGCAAGACATCGGTTTGACTCGATGATTTACGTCCGTAACATGTGCGACTCAGCGCGACAAACGTTTGGACCGTAGATTAACTTACACAGGACTTGCTGGACTAAAAGGGCAGCCGGTAAGTATCGAACTAATAGTCACTCCTCCTACCAGATTTCTTCCGCGCCTCTGCTCTGTCGACCAGCAGACCGTTTCGATCGAGAGACCTCCGCGCAAGAATCGAGTGATGCATGGCTGTTAAATCGAGCAACGGGATTGGCTGCCGTATGCACAAGTTACATGCGATACACGTGTCCGACTACACCCGTCTCTGCTGATCAAGCGTGAACCTGGTTCTCTTGCAAGTGCCCCAACGGTCGAAACTCTACTGCCACCCTGCCTTGGATGGCGTATTGGAATCTAGATCCTCAAGGCTCTGCACACGAACCATTTAGGCAGTGAAGGTTCTGCTTTCCAGTATTGTGGTTCAGAATTCATTCAAGGTTTGCCTTGCAAGGTGCAAAGTTCACCCAAAAGATCCAATCATCCGCCTCACCGGTGACATTGTGTGGGTAGATGGGGATATGGGCACCGACAAACACGCGTCTTAATGTTTTGCGGATAGAGTCGACCACGAAGCGGCAAGCTACTACGTGGACTGATAGAAGTTGGATTCATTGTTGAAGCTAGGCTATTGGTGATGGTAGTAGTAGTGTCTATCTTCCAATTGCAAAAAGTGAAGGCAAAGAATGAGATCCACCAGGCCCGATAATGCTGCAAGAGATAATCTAGATCAATGCGATGAATGGCAAATGCTATAGGTTGGACCAAGCATGTATTGTGAGCATGTTTCTCGATGTCGACGATGGACATGGTAAGCAGGTGCGATGAGAAGCGGCCAAAGATGTGTGATGTTTGGCTGTAGAAGCAACAGCCCTCAAGACTGGCAAAAGTGAATCAAGGCCCAAGAGCGAGAAAAAGATGCGTCGCATATCTACTCCGTCGTTGTCAGTCGACAGGCGCCAGTGAAAGTGATGAGATGAAACACACCAACAAGTTGAAGCAGAGGCATGTGACACGGCACAAGCATAAGGAAGCAATGTTTGGCAATGATCATGAGCGATCATAGGTTTGATTGATCCTGGCACGCTCTTCACGATACATTTGCTCGAAATCGCCGTCACTGACGTTCAGTTTTGCAGCCATTTCCCTGAGGGCATCCTTCTTGGCGAGCTGAGATCTCATGTACGTGACGGTGGCTGATAGCATGACGGCCTCGCTGCGACCCTGACCTGACATGCCGGGCACAATCTCGGCAAGGCGGTCGAAGCCTTCGCGAATTGCTTGACGGCGTTTTTGTTCTGATGCAATGTGGTTGTTCTTCTTTTCCTGTTCTGTCAAACGAGGCTTGTCGGCAAAGTTGGCGCCAGCATTGTTATTGGCCATGGCTTGCAGACGAAGGATGAGATCGTGGGTTGAGTTGCAAAGAGAGAGAGTAAAGGCAACAGGGTGAATGGGATGGTGCGAGGTTGTAAGTGGTGGTCAAGATGGAAGCGGGCAAGAGGTGATATAGAGGACGACAGAAAAACACAGCAGCACGGAGATTAGAGGCAAGTGACGGTTGCTTGTCGGAACGCAGTCTTCATTCAGTGGTTCATGGGCAGGCGCGTGATGACAAGTGAGTGTGAGAATCAAAAGGACTGATATGTGGCAGGCGACAGATGGAGAAGGAGCTTTCGAAGTGGAGAGCAGCGTGGTGTCAGCAGGAAGGCGTGGCGCCAGTGTTGACTTTACGAAGCCATTGACTGCTCTGTCGTGACGGAAGGGTTTGATGGCCAAACACACAACACGTCTACAGGACACATGTCAAAGCATCAACTCTTTTTGAGAAAAGCATAAGGCGTCCCATAAGACGTGATTGTTCGATGGTCCAAAGTTAGCCACCTGGACTGTAACAAGGTGGGAGCCAAGAAAAAAGCTGAAACGCGGCGAGTGCTGCAACGGGTGATCACCTAGCGGGAGAGCGAATGGCCAATTAAGTATGACGCGTGAGACGCTGTGGATACCCAAGCTGTGGTCAGAAAGGGTCTGGTAAAGGGGAGAAAGAGTAAGAAAACACGCATCCGCCAAAACCTCATCACTTAGTCTCTCAGCTGCGAAGCGTCGTCCTGGTGACTTTTCCTGTGGGTGGTGCTCGTAGACAAGCAGAAGCAGCTGAAACACCGATTCGAACCGCTTCAAGATTACTACCACCACTACCAAGATTGCCAGCACCAGGGTCAAGACCGACTGGCAGGTCCCTCATAGCCAACAAATGTTCGCCTAGACAAGTCGCTTCCTTCGTCCCACCCTCGTTGAACAGCTGCTGGACGTCTGAATACAACAAAGACCATGTCGCCAGCGTCGGCTCGCTCATCTGTCACAGGCCGCCGCGTGCAAAGCTTACAACCTGCGCGTAGGCTGGTCGATGAGCACGATGCCTACTCTNTTGCCCTACGGACCGCCTACCTCTCCCATCTCCTACAGCCCAAGGCTCGTCGCATCCAACACGTCGCTCAGCCCGTCAAGCCCGTCTCGCGCTCGTCCACCTCCATCACAGACTTGGTCAAAGACTTCTCCTCGATCCGCGATTCCAAGAGCACCCGTCTTCCACATGGCTTTACTGGTGAGCTGGACAAGCGCATCACAGGAGTCCTTGTCGGCAAAGAGCGCATGCCCGAATTCAATGACCCTCTGGTCAAACGCACCNTTGCCACTTTTCTGAACGAATTCAAGAATCCCACGTTTCGCAAGTCCATGGAANAAGACCGTCGTGTCGAAGATCTCCTCTTGATCTTCTTCTCCAAAGCCACTTCGGAGCTGCAANAGGGAAAGGGTTCAGAAGACGACTCATGGAAGCTCATGGTCGATCGTCATGTTGCTCTCTTCGTGCGCCTCATCAGTTCCACGCTAAAGAAGGACGACTGGGCGCGCGATCGTCCTGAGCTCACCTCTCGCTTGCAGACACTAGAGAGCAAGTTGCTGGTACACGCTCAGGACCTGACCAGCTCTTCTCAGCCTTCTGGCAGCACCACCATTGAAGTTGAGATTCCTCGCAGTTCAGAAGTCAAAGATATGCCTCTTGTCCTCCGTGTTGCAAACATATTTGGCATCTCGTACGATCAGATTCAGGCTGATATTGATTTACACAAGACTGTATGGACTGAGCAGGCTGCCATACAAGACTTGAAGCTGTACCAAATGCATCTCAGTCTAAATTCTAGTAGGACACTCAGCAGCCAGGACTTTCAACTCGAAGATGCCTACGAGACTTGGAAGAAGGCCGAAATTCAAGACCTCTCACAGCTCATGCTGGCCATCATCCAGTCCAACCCCGAGCTTGCAAAGAGCACGACTGGATCAGCTGCCATAAAACCTTTACCCCTGGCTTCGAATGATGATGTCGACACGTCTGTCTCGGTAGACCAGTCTTTTGATCTAGGTGCACTAAATCTAAACAATTCGCCACGAGAGTCGGTCAGTGATGACACAGCCTTCACATATATTCCACCCGAGCCAAGGGCATATTATCGTGCTGTCCTCAGAAAGGCCTTGGACAATGATCTTTTCCAAGACGACGAAGCTGAAGGCGTAGATGGGCCAGAGATACAATTACTTTCCAAGCAGTCCATCGATTTCCTCAACGAGCTAGCGTTGCGTTGGCGCATCCCTCAACCATCCAGAATGACACTATTCTTGGACATTGTCAGGGAAAAGTTTGACCGTCAAGAGATCACTTTGGACACACTCGATGCCGCGTTCATGTATGTCAAGACGCCCACAACCGAAGTCAAGAAAGCAAATCGTATGAGTCAAATGACTCCCTCGTTCATGTTCGATGCATCGAAGTGGACAATTTCCGACTACTCACTACAGCAACAATCCCTTTCTTCAATTCATGATGCGCTTCTTAGAGAACTTTTCGAGCTTCTGCAACATTGCTACGAGCCCAAGCCTCCATCTGTTGGGTCTGTGATGTACATCCTCGAGACTCATGTTTACGACGATCCTCTCTTTGCAAAGACTCCTGAAGATTTGGACGAATTTACAGTAGCTTTGCACGACGCGCTGAGACAAACAGCGAGAGAGGCCTACAACGGTATGCTGTCAAAGCACGTACCCGAAGACGCAGAATCTTGGGAGTTTTATCATGTCATACAACTCGGCAAAGCTGTAGTCACGCTCGCCGACAAGATCCAAAAACGCTATCGCAAGAATCCTGAAATCATGGGTGTCAACCCATTGACGGCCCTCGTCCAGGAGATTTTGCCGTCTTTCGCCGCAGATGCTCGCGACCTCGTATCACGCATAATCGAGGTCGTTCGTGGCCGTGGTGAAGACGTTCCGGTCCAAGATGGCTTCGACCTATACAAAGAACTGGTCAGCATCCGCAAAGTCCACTCACAAGCGCTTCCCAATGTTCCATTTGCTTTCCACATTGAAGGCTTGTTGGCAGACTTTGTATGGCGGTGGATCGCCATGACCGATGCAAACATGCTAGGATGGGTTGAAGGAGCTGTCAACCAAGATGACTTTAGGGTCCGCACTTCACATCCAGACAATGTTCCTACAGATGAAGAGCGCCATAGTGTGTCTGCAGTCGACATGTTTCGTTCGTTCAGCCAAACCATTGATCAAATCATCAAACTCGAATGGGACGATGATTTGCAATATGCCAAGTTCATGACAGCCATCTCCAAATCCATCGGTCTCGGTATCGCCAGGTACTGCGAGCTTGTGGAACAAAAGTTTGTCAAGGAGATGGACCGCATGACTCCCGAACAGGAAGCTGCATCTCGTCAGACACGACAGGAGAAGTGGGTTCAGATGGCCAAAGACACATGGGCCAACAAGGAAAAGGTTGAACCCTTTCAATTCTTACCCGAGTCGCTTGTCAAGCTGAACAACATCGAGTATACAACACTCCAATTGGACAAAATGGAAAAGGAGATCAATGTAGACGCTTGTGCAGACGTCATTCAAAAACACGCACCTCCGATTAATCCAGTCAAGCTTCGCCAGGCCAACAAGTTTGTATTCACCATCAAGATCATCGAGGCTGAAGATCTCAAGGCTTGTGACATGAACGGATTGAGTGATCCGTATGTTGTGCTTGGGGACGAATATCAGAAACGCCTGGCCAAGACTCGTATTGTCTACGGTAGCCTAAACCCACGCTGGGATGAGACAGTTGATATCAGTACACAGGGTCCCCTCAACATCATTGCCACAATTTGGGATTGGGATGCTTTGGGTGATCATGACTGCGTAGGCCGAACGTCCTTGAAGCTGGATCCATCACACTTTAGTGATTACATGCCACGAGAGTTTTGGCTTGATCTTGATACACAGGGTAGATTGCTATTACGCGTAAGCATGGAAGGCGAAAGGGATGATATCCAGTTTTATTTTGGCAAGGCATTCCGCACGCTCAAGCGGAGCGAACGCGACATGACACGAAAGATTACAGACAAGGTATGTGGATGCTCAATACTGTGTTTTGTGCTACTAAACTGATTGATTTCANAGCTCTCCTCATATATCCAACAGGTCTTGTCACGCAGAGCTCTACGTGGTCTTCTTAATCAGGGGATATCCATCAACACGGTCCGTGGGTATTTCCAGAAAGCCAGACCACAATCCGTCGTCCAAGGACCTACTCCGATTGATATTTCGAATGCGCTAAAGCCTCTTTTCACTTATTTCGATGATAACTTTGCGATCATGAAACAGACGCTAACGGATTCGGCAATGGTGATGGTCATGACACGACTCTGGAAAGAAGTCCTTGTTACAATCGAGTCGTTGCTTGTGCCTCCGCTTTCTGACAAGCCTTCTCAACAGCGACCACTGACACAGCAGGAGCTGGACATTGTCTTTAAATGGTTACAAATGCTGTTTGACTTTNTCCACGCTGTTGATGAAGAGGNNGATGGCACGGCACACGGAGTGCCACTGGACATTCTCAAGTCGTCAAAATATCACGACCTGCAGAATCTGAATTTCTTCTATTTTGAATCTACCGAGAATCTGATCCGGACGTCAGAGTCGATGGCCAAAGCAACGGTAGCAAGGCAGCAGGCAAGACAGACACGAGAGCTCAATCGAATGTCGGCACCAGCAACACTTGCTCAACACTCATTCAGTGGAGCGGCGAGCTTAGTGGGAGTGCCCAGTACACGACGAAGCAAGAGTATTATGCTTAGCCGCAACCTTGGCACAATGAAGAAGGCAAAGGAGGAAAAGCGCAAAGAGGCACAGGCGGAACCGAGCGACGATATAATCTTGAGAATTCTACGCATGCGGCCCGAGGCAGAAAGATATTTGAAAGATCGCAGTAGGCAANAGGAGAGATTGGCAGCGCATGCGGCAGCAGAGCTGATCGTGCGGCAAAGCCTCATGGCACAGAGAAGCATGGCACGTGGACGATGAACGAGTTGCTGGACAACGGATATGGCGTCAGAAGGAGAGAAGAGAACATGAATATCAAGCATTTTCGATATCCCGGATGAATGAATTAGCAGGGCGTTTCAAGGGTCGGATTATTACGGCTTCGACAGGGCTGACAGGTAGATGTATCTAGTATTATTGTTATTGTTTGTATGCACAGAACAGATATCTAGATGATAGTCTGTGAGATTTGGTCGATGCGAATGGGATTAGGCAGAGTGGCAAATGTGTAAAAGTGCAAAGACTGCACCAGGCAGAAAGTGGGTGACACGAAACAAAAGTACAACGTGAATACATGAGGTCGGAGCAGGGCAAGATACACGTTCTCGAATAGACAAATGACGGCAAATTAAGCTCGCGGCAACCCGCGATTATCAACGCCCGCATTTGGGCCAGACGTGGAAGGAGGTTCGCCCATCTCCGGGGAGTTAGTTGGTGTAGAATTTTCTTGTTGTACAACCGGAGCGCTCCATCTTGCGACCTTCGGACGTCGGTACTTTTGCAGCCAAATAGGTCTCCTTCTTTTCCTTGTGACCATACGACTACCGAGTCTCTGGACTGAGCGTTACACCACCGACCGCCCCTGCCCACTGACCGTGTTTTCCTTCTCCACCAAACGAAACTTTTGTTTCCCCACGCTCAGCGATCCGCTTCGTGCCCCCTCGTGGCTTCAAAACATTGTGAAAAGATTCATCATCCCAACCCTCGTCCTGACTCCGAGTCTACTCATATCGTGTCCGTGATCTGGTTTGCCTGGGCGTGTCTTTCCCATTTCAGACCGCTTCGCTCGACTCCATCGCATCACAACCATCATGCGTAGGCAAACATCTGTGGCCTCACTCCTGTACGCTCACCTCTTTCCTCATCCTGGCCCCTCGGACCCGCCCAACTTTCAGACCCATCTTGCGCGCGATCTGATTCCAGAAATTCGCATCGAAACCGCCACTTTCTATGGCAGTCTGGACAGCATCGAGGCTCGCTACCCTGGCTTAAACTACTGTCATGGTCCTCACCGCATGCGCCTCGGTCGATTCCCCCATCATGCACGTCTGTTTAGCGCCATCGACTATCTGGCAATTACAGACCAAGAAGTCATGGACTTGGTGCGCTGGGAGGGCACCTTGTGGGCAAGACAGAGATTTGAAAGAGACGAGAACATCAAGGTCAGAGACACGACGGGCGACGGCATCTCCGAGTGGATCGACCCACGCATCCAACCAAAACAAAAGACCTTGATTCGCGTCCACACCAAGGTCGACGTGACCGAGGGCAGGCACCCTGTCGACATGCTCCTGGACGACCATGGCCATCTAGATGGCATCGATCGAGAATTAGAACAAGAAAACGACGATGCCGAAGAGGATCATGACGAAGATGACAACGACGACGAAGACGTGGGCGATAGTATACAAAGTATTGGTCACGACTTGAATCGCCGCCTTTTGGCAGCCATTGCTGCGCGACAGCAAGGCCTCAACGTCGAGATGGATCCAGAATTTGAAGCCTATCTCAAAGAACTGGTTGAAAGTGGCCATCTCTTAGCCACATCACGTCCTGTCGACGGTCCCATGAGTCACTCCGATACTTCGTCACCAATTTCTCGTCTTACAGCAGCACCCATTACTGTCCCCGGTGTTGCCGCTTCTACCACCGCTGCAGCCGCCGCTCTTTGGCAGCCAACGGCGTGATGACTATCTTCCAGCCTTTTCTTTTCCTCATTCTTCATGCAGCGTCTTTCAGCTTCTGCGCTCTGTCAAGTTTCAGCCTGGCGTTGGGAGATATCAAAGGAGCATGATGTTTAATATATATATCCAAAACTGTTTAGCATGGAGTATGGGTTTCTTCTTTCTCATCTTTCTCAAGGTGGTTGGAGTGTTTGGGACAACAGGACGTTCAACAAGCACCGGAATGCATTCTTGATTTGACTCCTATTTGCTTAGATCTTGTTGTTTCAGCGTGAACAGCACGAGTGGCTTGCACCAATTTAGTCACCTTTGCACCTTCTACGAGTAACGCAGCTAGCCATGTGTCTCTCCGCTATGACTCGACCATGAGCGAATCGAACAGCCCCTTCATGGCTTTTGCGCTCTTCTTTGGGAACCGCTGCTGCCCATTCTTGTAATCGACAAACGTGACTCCAAAGCGAGTCTCGAATCCCTCGGCCCACTCGAAATTGTCCATCAAACTCCAAGCCATGTATCCTCTGACATCCACGTTGTCATGGGTGTATGCGTCTGCCATGGCAGTGACGTATTCTTTGAAATACCATACACGGAAATCATCTTCGAGGATCTCCTCTTTGGAGAGATCATTCTCGCCCTTGAGACTGGTGCCGTTTTCAGTAACGTAGATGGTGGGGCGTCCATAGCGATCGGAGATCCACTTGAGTAGTCTTCTAAAGCCGATAGCATAGGGCCTCAACCACGGGCTTTGTGTCACTGGACCAATGTCTTGACCTTCCTTGTTGGAGAGTAGAGATTCCAGATTTCCAAGGTAGTCCTGTGCTTCTGGCTCGCCGGACCTGTGCTTGATATAATTCGCACAGTAGTGGTTCATGCCGTAGAAGTCATTGCTGCCCTGAACCAGTGCTCGCTGTTCCGGCGTAAACTTTGGTAGGCGATCACCAAGCTGTTTACGCATACTCTCGGGGTAGTCGCCGTGGTAAACAGGATCGGCAAACCAAGCGATGGAGAACTCGAGCTTTCTCTGACAGGCTTCAATGTCCTTTGGGTCTTTAGGATCCCAAGGCTCAACCCAGTCACCTNNAAACAAGTCAGCTTGAGGTATAGCGTTTTCAATATCCAACTACCCACCGTTCAAAGTAATTCCAATCTGGCCTTTCTGGCTCGGCTTGAACTCTTCCCGGTAAATCTTGACGGCTGCACCATGGGCGATGAGCAGATTGTGGCCTACCAGCCAAGGTTCGGTGCTGCTGTCTCCGACTGATGATTTTGAGCGATCGCTGGTTCTACCTGGTGCAAAGGCACCTACGTTGTAACCAAGAATCGAGCTGCACCAGGGTTCATTGAATGTCACCCAATACTTGACCTTGTCTCCCAGTGCCTTGAAGATGGTTCGAGAGTATTGCTCAAAGTCAGCAACAAACTCTTCTGTGTTGAGAAGTCCGCCGTATCTCTGGTCAAGCGCTTCAGGGAGGTCCCAGTGGAACAATGTGACCATGGGTTCAATACCATTTGCAAGCAACTCGTTCACAAGATCGATATAGTACTGTAGACCTGTTTGGTTGACTGCATCTTTGCGACCTCCTAGCGGGATTACGCGAGACCATGAAATGCTAAATCGATATGCTCGAGCACCCATATCCTTTAGCAGCTTAACATCTTGCTTGTATCGATGGTAAGAATCACAGGCCACGTCTCCATTTTCGTTACCGGCAATCTTGCCTGGAATGCGGCAGAAGGTGTCCCAGATACTGTCTGCTCTGCCGTCTTCATGAGGAGCCCCTTCGATCTGGTAACTACAAGTGCTTTCTCAATGGTCTGGTTACACATGTTTCAATTGTCCGGCCACTAACCTTGCTGTAGCAAAGCCCCACAGAAAATCCTCAGGAAGAGTTGGTCCAGACATGGTATTTTTGGTTGATCAGTGAACCTCTTGGATCGAATCTGAACAGAGGAGAGCAGTTTATATAATGATACAAGAGAGGGGACACTTTAGTAGAAGACGCAGCCAAGATATTGACTCGGTTGGAAACACGAAGCCAGATCTCAGATGGAGCCAACAAATGTGAGCCTTGACTGACCTCCTTTTGGCAAACATAGTACGGCGGAACACTTGTGAAGCATCTTATTTAGCCGCGTTCGACAAGGAAGTGGGGTTGCGGGCCGCAATTCCTTGTGACAAACGTCTACAATTGTCTGTGCTGCTGCCGGCTGACATCCACATTTTCGAGCCTGTCGCTTGCGTACGAGCAGTCATACGACCGTACGGAACCTAAGCTGTAGAGTTCTGGTCTTCAGATTCAAGGCGTGCTTTCGACCTTTATCATTCAAATTTCTGACGCAGATTCCTTAAGCATGTTCCGGGGCCGATACAGGGCGGTGCTGCAGTCAAATGCATTGAGACTGCGCAAATGTCGGCATGAGACCATGGCAACACATGCACAGAAGAGAGAGGGTAACATAAGCGATGCTTTCTCTTCTCTCTCAGGTTTCGCCCCTGCACCGCTGGAACCACGCTTTGCAACTCTCAAGAGTGAAAAGATCGCGGGCAAGGAAGACGTCATACAAGAATCATTCCATCGACTGCTCGATGCTTTGAAAGAAGAGATAGCAGTCTTCAAAGCACTCAAGAGTAAGGTTATCCCTGAAATTGACTTTAGAGACATCAAGGATGCAAGCACCAAATTCAGCGCCGAGTACAAGTCTCGAGGGGCGGCAATCATAAGAAACGTGATTCCTCCAGTCGAGGCAATGGAAATGAAAGAAGAGCTCCAGAAGTATATCGCTGCAAACCCGCAAACCAAGGCTTTTCCAAGCGACAATCCTCAGGTATATGAACTATACTGGTCACCAGCTCAGATCCAAGCGCGATCACATCCATATCTCTTGGCCGCTCAAAGGTTCCTTCTTTCTCACTGGCACTCGAAGACCGCCGGTTCATTGGTTTCTACATCTAACCCGACGGTCTATGCGGACCGACTGCGTATGCGAACACCAGGAGATAATACCTTCGCTCTTGGTCCCCATGTCGATGGAGGCGGTCCAGAAAGATGGGAGCCCAACGGATATGGACATGTCTACGAGTCGGTCTGGCAGGGACGATGGGAAGAGTATGATCCTTGGGAAATCAGTTCTCGTTTGTCCGTGAATTCGGATCTATACCAGGGCGTCGGAGCCTGCAGCATGTTTCGTGCCGCACAAGGTTGGTTGTCACTAAGCACTGCAAAGGCACATGAAGGGACTTTGCTGGTGAACCCGATGCTGAAGCATGCGACGGCCTACTACCTTCTACGACCCTTCTTCTCTGCCAAANAGGGTCCAATGCATCCAGAAACTGGAGTTTTCGATGAATCTTTCCTTGCGCCGAACAACTGGGTTCTGGACTCGCCCCAAACATCTTGGCTCCAAGGTGCATCGCCGGGCAAGGGGCAGGAGCTGAGTAATTTGTTGCATCCTCATCTTGAGCTTGATAGCACTATGGTCCATATCCCCGAGGTTAGACCTGGTGACTACGTAGCCTGGCATTGCGACCAGATACATGCAGTCGACAAGAAGCACGAGGGTACTGCTGACAATTCCGTATTGTATATTCCTGCGTGCCCCCTCACCATTCGGAATGCAGAGTTCCTTGCCCGCCAACGACAAGCGTTTCTTGAAGGATTTCCCTGTCCCGGTTTTGGCGGTGGGATTGGGGAGGCAGATCACGTCGGTCGACCAGGCGTAGAGGACGTCGAAGCAGCAAGTCAAGGTAAAGATGCAGGCATGGTTGCATTTGGCCTTCAGGAGTGGGATAGTTCGGCGGCGGGCTTGAGTGAGACTCAGAGGGAGCTTTTTGACAGAGCGAACAAAGTCCTAGGCTTCTATGATTAGAGGAACCCGCACAATTCTGATAAGACATTGTGCTTGGAGAGACAAGGTGTCAATGGGCCACCGGAATCTGTAAGTACAGATTGTGCAAGAACCCAAGTCTAACTGCGCATCCGCCATGATTCGAAGCAAAAGACAGGATTTGGTTTTCGAGTACTTCTACGCCGAGGTGAAACCCAGAGACATGGAATCCTCGGGTACTTGATTTTGCTTTCTCTAACTTATCACCTTTTTCTCCTGAAGTTGCCTATTCGGTTCGCACCATAGACAAGATATCAACGAATTTCTGGATAATCGAGTTGCACCTCCAGAAATCGTAATAAGATGGCATAAAACTTGGCTATCGGCATCTAGGGCAAACACGGCAGCTGTTTCTCCCCGCACCCCAAAAGGTCATCAATCCCAAAGAGGCAGCGGCAAGAGATGGACGGTGCACAGTCCCTTATCCTCCCCATATCTCCGCTTATCAGTCAGAGACGGGATGTACACACCAGGTTCTTAGTTATGCTTTTTGGTACAGTATGAAAGACCATTGCTTGTCTAGATCGCCACCGAACGGCCAGTTGAATACACCTTCTCGTCCAGCCCAACAGCCTGCCTCTTCTGTCCTGTCCAACAAACTTGCCATCAGCTTCGAAAGACACCTCTATTGTCCGTGTTGCTTTCTCCAACATACATCCTTGAGGCGTGCCAGCTCGTTCCTCTTAACATACTCTGAGCACTTTCTCTCGTTCTTAGAACTAGTCCAGAGACCATTCTCATACCAAAATGGACTCCAAGCATCCAGCAGATAAATTGACGCCATGTCGATCTGACCAACCCGAGGTCGAAGAAGGCACGATCACCGTCAACACGTCCGGCCACACACAAGAACTCGAACGCAACTTCAACATAATCAGCTGTTGTGCTGTAGGAATCGTGACCGGCAACACATGGTAATGTCGAATCTGGTCGTTCAGTGCTGAAACACTTCGATCCTCCTCTCTTGAGCAGAAAAGCTGACTGTGTCCTTCATTTAGGTGCGCTCTCGGCGGTTCCATTGTAGTAGCACTGTACAATGGAGGACCTACTGGCGTGCTTTTCGAATTCCTTGTGGTTAGCGTATTCTACTGGATGGTGGCATGTTGCATTGCAGAGCTAGCATCCAGCATGCCGTCCTCAGCTGGTGTCTACCATTGGGCCACTGCCACCTCAGGACCCAAATACTCGAAGTTCCTTGGCTTCCTAGCAGGCTGGTGGAATGTCCTGGCCTGGATCTTTGGATCCGCGTCGATGTCGTCGATATTGGCAAACGAGGTCCTAGCCATGTGGGGGTTATTCCATCCTGAATATGTCGCTGAACGCTGGCATGTCTTCATCTGCTACATCATCATCTCGTGGTCATGCTGCGGTGTCGTCCTGTTCGCCAACAGAGCTTTGCCCATGATCAACAATATTGGCTTGTTCCTCTGCCTCGGTGGCTGCTTTCTCACAATCCTGGTCTGTGCCATAATGCCTACCACGACTGGCGCAGGCCATGCCACCACGGCGGCTGTCTGGTCAACCTGGTCGAACAATACTGGCTACAAATCCAATGGTCTTGTCTTCATCACAGGAATGCTCAATGGAGCTTTCTCCGTGGGTACCCCAGACTGCGTGTCACATCTTGCAGAAGAGATTCCACGCGCCTCTCGCAATGTGCCTAAGGCCATCGCTGCACAGATGGGAGTCGGCTTCATCACCGGATTTGCATACCTCATAGCCATTTTCTACAGCATCAACGACATTGATGCCTTGATGAATAACCCTTACACCAATCCCTTGGCCGAGCTTTATAGACAAGCCACTGGGTCGAAGGCCGGATCATGCGGTTTACTGATCGTGGTGTTTTTGGTAAGTCGATTGAGCACTTCTGTGCCGTCAGTATCTTCCGGCTCATGCTGACTATACTCCCAAATCTAGCCTACAGTGGCGAATGCGATCGGGACGTATATAACAAGTGGACGCATGCTCTGGACTCTCTCTCGTGGTTAGTAACTCGAAATATATCAAATGGGGTGTACTTTGACTTACGCTCTGCAGACCGTGCCACTCCCTTCTCGGATACACTTGGAAAAATCTCTCCCCGCTGGGAGAATCCTTTGCAGCGACTGTTGCCTGTCTCATCATCACTACTGTACTTGGTTTCATCTATCTCGGCAGCGCGGTGGTAAGTATAGCCATGACTCCCCTTCCTGTGTGCTATAATCAGTCGCATATGTACAGCTATAAGGATGCACGACGAGACGATGCCTGATAATTGGTACTCCTCAAAAGCATCGTGCGTCCTTATAGCTACACATATGCGGGTGACCAATCTCAGCATCTAGGGAAGCACTGTGTTTCAGAGTGACACGAGAACTGACTTCTCCAGGCTTTTAATGCCTTCGTAGGATCATTCATTATTCTCTCGTCAGCTTCTTACCTGGCCGCCATTCTCCCTCATCTGCTAAGCAGACGCAAGAATATCGAATTCGGACCATTCAGGATGCCGGATAAGGTTGCTGCGATTCTCATGCCAATCGCATGTGCCTATATCGCATGTTTCATTGTCATCTTCTGCTTCCCTTACTCGTAAGCGATGCTCTCTGCATGGTTATTGCATAGACTGACCATTTTCTAGAATGCCTGTATCCGCCGAAACGATGAATTACTCGTCTGCTATCACTGGTGGGCTTACATTGATCATCACTCTGTTCTACCCATGGCAATGCAGAAATGGCTTCCGGAGCCCTGTCGAGGTTGTGAGAAGCAATTCTATGGCCAATGTCGTTAAGGATGATCAAGAGTGATCCCAGAATTTGATGTCGTAGTTCTGCTGCATCTTTCTGATATTCGTGAGGATTATGCATCTCTGCATGTCGCATAATATTATGTCACTGGGAGTGTAGGTCCAACCTCCCCGTGTGCTAAAGACAGTCACAGCTTTGCAACCGACCCTTTCTCCATCCTGAGGTACAAGGGTTATTGTAAGCTGTCGAAATGCACAGTTTTAATTCGAATCCAAGTCTAGCCATTGAGATAGCCTTCATCACGATTTTCTCTGGAGACCATGTTCTTCGCGAAAACATTGTGCATTTCTACAGCTACACTGTGACTTGTCTTTAGCACATGGGAAGGTTGGACCTACGCTCGCACATAATCTCCAGAGGGCTTTCGTGTGCATCTGAATTCGTTTAGGCAGATCCGCAAGTACGGCCACCAGCCCGGAAGCAGCGCTCAGGGGCATGCTCGAAGGTCGGGGATCAGGCTGTTTGTTTCGCGCACAGCAGGTCACGGCTTACGGTCCAGGCGGCACGGCGTGCTCGGTGATTATGAGTTCGGAAGACAAGACAAGAGGCGGGCCAGGCGGCGGTTCCGACGGGAGCTGATCGATTTGGCGGGGCAATTTATCCGACGGCTATAATGACATGTATTGTGGGGCTCAGTCTGGTGCAACTTTGACGGCACTCACAGGATGGATGGCTTCTGGTTTCTGCCATTTGCAGGCTACGGTACCACTGTCCTGGTAAAAATCAATCGCTATCACCCTCTTGGAACTCTGCATACTCTGACCCGATCCTTCGGCAAGCCCTCTGTATCATCCGTAGCTGCTTGATATCATCCTCGAATTGAGCCTGCATACATTCCTCTTGTACGTCCTCGCTCTTGCCCATTCTGATTTTTTTCTCCTCTCCTCCTGTTCTGCGCCTTTCTCTCTGACATTTTTCTGTCATCGGAGTCACTCGTCTGGTTATCTTGTCAACAATTCAACTACCATTCACATCACAACTGCTTACATCATGTCTCAAGTCTTCAAGTCAGGTCTACAGAGAAGCCTTAGAGCTTCATCCATTCGCGCCCCTTCTTCAACCACATACAAGCTTCAATCTACAAGAAGCTGTGGTAGCTGCGCCGCCGCTGCATACCACCTCAACTCCAAGAAGGTCACAAGAAGCTTCTCCGCCACAGCAACACCAAAGATGGCCTCCGTGCAAGAAGTGAACCCCGCAGATGCGAAGGTAAGTTCTCGCTTTCCAATCATGCATACCAGTCTATGGCAAAGTGGAAGCTGACGGTGTGTGATGTATAGANACTTGTCATTTGTTCTTCAGAAGCCCTACGACGTCAAGTTCGAGGACCGTCCTATTCCTCAACTCAGAGATCCTTACGACGTTATCGTCAACGTCAAGTACACTGGTATCTGCGGATCCGATGTGCACTACTGGACAGACGGTGCTATTGGAGACTTCGTTGTCAAGGCCCCCATGGTACTTGGCCACGAGTCAGCCGGCATTGTCGAGGAAGTAGGAGACAAGGTGACAACACTCAAGAAGGGCGACCGTGTCACCATGGAGCCCGGTGTCCCTTGTCGCAGATGCCCACGCTGCAGAGAGGGCAAGTACAACCTCTGCGTTGACATGGCCTTTGCAGCTACCCCTCCTTATGACGGAACTCTTGCCAAGTACTACCGCCTTCCCGAAGACTTCTGTTACAAAGTCGCAGACCACGTTCCTCTCGAGGAAGCCGCATTGGTCGAGCCATTGAGTGTCGGTGTCCACATCACCAAGCAGGCCGACATCAAGCCTGGCCAGAGCGTTGTTGTCTTCGGTGCAGGCCCTGTTGGTCTGCTCTGCATGGCTGTCGCAAAGTCCTTCGGTGCCACCAAGATTGTTGCTGTAGATATCAACGAGGAGCGTCTTGCATTCGCCCAGAAGTACGCAGCCACACACGTTTTCCGCTCGCAGAGAGTCGGCGCTCAGGAGAATGCCAAGCTCCTCACAGACGAGTGCGACCTTGGACTGGGTGCCGATGCCATCATTGATGCCACTGGAGCCGAGCCTTGCATTCAGACAGCCATCCACGCACTGAGAACCGGTGGAACCTACGTCCAGGGTGGCATGGGCAAGCCAGACATCAACTGGCCCATTATGGCAATGTGCGCGAAGGAACTTAACGTGCGCGGGTCCTTCAGATACGGACCCGGCGACTACCAGTTGGCCGTTGATCTCATCACTTCTGGCAGTCTCAGCGTCAAGGAGCTCATTACAGGTCGTGTCAAGTTCGAGGATGCCGAGCAGGCCTTCAAGGACGTTCACGCCGCCAAGGGTATCAAGATGATCATCGAGGGCCCTCAGTAGGTGCATATTGTTTGAGGATAAAATATTAGCATTTTAATCTGGGTCATGTACTTTTGGTAGCGTTTTGGCAGAGTATTGTCTGGAAGTGTACACAATTGAATCCTTTTGAACCAGATCATGGTCAATCCACCTATAGGACATGTCCTTGGCCTTTCCTCGATTCCATCAAGCTGGAACGTGAGTAAGGCTGGTATGCTGCAAGCGTTGACGTCCTTCCTCCTCGTGGCCTCAACGAGGTCCTGGCAGCATCGGTATGTGGCCTAACTGGCTGCGATGTGTAATCGCGGAGGATACATGTGTTGCGTCGTCGCATCATATAGGCAATGGAATGGTATGCGTAAGCATGTCGTGAGTCTATGGCGTTCTATCGTTGGTAACTGCGAGGAGTGCTCATGTCGAGAGACTTCCTAGGATCAGGTTGCGATCGGTAGAGGCAGAAAGCACTGCGGTCAAATTAGCACGAGTCAGAGGCAACATGTTCGGGATAATCTTACTCAATGGCTCGTCGTTGGGCGCGAAACGGACATCATTGACAGAACCCTTGTGACCGGGCAGCTTCTGCAGCAACTTGGCGGTGCTGGCTTCCCAAATGACGACTGAGCGATCACCACTGCCAGCAGCGATGCGCTTTCCTTTTGTATCCCAGGTAGCTTTGGTCAGGTACTTGTCCATTCCTGCAGTAGCACCATCGAAGGTTCTGATATGACGTTCGGTAGGAGCGAAAGGACGAATGTCCCAGGTGCGGACGGTGCTGTCGTGCGAATTTGAGAGGAGTGTCTGAGAGTCAGGCGAAACGGCCAGGGAGGTAATGGTGTCGGTATGGCCAACCAGAGAATATGAGACCTGCTTCTTCCTCAAATCCCAGACCTTGATGTCGTTGTCGATGCTGCCCGAGTACAATTCGTTGCCAGCCTCGGCCAGCGCGATGGCAGTGACAGGGAAGCGAGTCTCGATGAAGTCGACAGCAGCTTTNTGGCGAGGGTCCCAGATGCCTATATAGCCGTCGTCGGAAGCGCTGAAAAGTATGTCCTCGCCGCGACGGCTGATGTCGAGTGCGTTGATAACCTCGTCGTGACCTTGGTGTCTTNNCAGAATGCGCTGAGCGGTCTCGAGGTCCCAGCTGGCGATGTGCATGTCTGCTGAGGCAGAGAACAGATTGCGCGAGTCGCGCGACCATTGCAAGTCGAGGATTGCGCCTTTGTGACCAGACAGAATACCGTAGTTTTCGCAGTCTCCGGAAGTGCGCCAGAGGAGAATGTTGCGGTCCATGCCTGCCGAGGCGATATAGTTTCCTTCTGGGTTGAAGCGCGCAGCAAGTACCTCTCCTGTGTGACCAGACAGCTCCATGACAGGAGCGGACAAGGCTGGGCCACGGTGGGTGCTCTGAATGAGGGCGCCATTCTGCGAGGCCGAAGTCAGAGCCATAGAGTTGTCCGACCTTTGACGCTTGACCAATTGGCCTGAAGCCATGGAGCTGGACGCCGGTCGCTTCTCTGACATGATGTGCGATGGAGTGGGCAGGCGAGACGAGTGGCTTGAGAGTCGAAGCAGTCCAGAAAGTTACGACTACAAGAATAAGGTCCACCAGAGAGTTGGTCGACCAAGCTTGGACCCCACACGACACCCTTCGACCTAGCCTGACCTAGGGCCTCTCGGCCGCATCGACCCCGTCTCATTCGCGCATTTGCTCATTCTTGTCTGTCGTTAACCACAGACATGGCTACCAAAGCTGCCCGTCTCGGCGAAGAGTGAGTGCTCGTCGACCTGTCTTAGACAATTCAGGCTTGCTGACATGCGACAGGGTGTGGAAGTAAGTTGGCTGCCTCCCTACTACGCCCCGTCTAGCAACCCTCTCTGACACTGTCGACAAGGACCCGCGTTGACAAGGTCAATGCCGAACTCGTCACCCTCACCTATGGCACCATCGTCGCTCAGCTGTGCAAAGACTACAACGCCGACTATGCCCAGGTCAACAAGCAACTCGACAAGATGGGATACAACATGGGCATGCGCCTGATTGAGGACTTCCTGGCAAAGTCAAACTCAGGTTCCTGCTCCAACCTGCGTGAGACGGCCGAGGTCATCTCAAAGGTTGGCTTCAAAATGTTCCTCAACATTACTCCTGTTGTCACAAACTGGTCATCCGACAACAAGTCCTTTACTCTCCTCTTTGACGAGAACCCCTTGGCCGACTTTGTCGAGTTGCCCGATGACGGAAAGGCCCAGGACGAACTGTGGTATTCCAACATCTTCTGTGGTGTTCTGAGGGGTGCTCTGGAAATGGTCAGTACGAGCCATCTGTGTCGTCTGCTGTCGACTAATCACCTCAGGNTTCAAATGCAAGTCGAGACTCAATTCATGAGCGACGTTCTTCGTGGCAACGACACGACAGAAATCCGCGTCACCTTGATCCGATACATTGAGGACGAGATGCCACCAGACGATGAGTGAGGCGAACCCTCTCTCCTACTGGGCACTCTGAACTGTCCTCTACTTTTACGTATCACGACGTCACGAACAATGTCTACTTTGAAGCTGTCAACTCTCAGAGTCACTCAATTCGAGGCCGAGCGTCCCCACCCGGGCCCTAATCAAGGGTATAGCAAAGCTGTCACATGCAAGCGCGAGATCTCACATGTCGGAAAAGACATACCGGCATGGGTTCATAGCAGTGATCCAGAACAGGGTCTATATAGATAGACATGGCGACACCCTGAAGGTTGACAGGCGGATAATAAGGAGGTGCACCATAAGCACGATAAATGCCAGACGCACGTGATTTATGACTCGGTGGAACTGGTGGGCGCCAGATGGGCGTTGACAAGGGTGTTGGTGCGTGTCTATGGCAAAGAAAGAACAATCGGACGGCGAGCATAGTCAGGAGGCATTGTTTCTGGCGGGCAACAGCATTGTCCTTGCAATTAAATGGTTCCTGTTGAAGCAGTTGTGCGTTTCTATAGGTCTTGGCACGTTCGCTGGCTGTCAACCGATGCCCTCCTCCCTGTCCGTTCTGCCCCAGTCTAACCTCATCACCTCACCCACATTCTTCCTTTGTTGATCCACTTCGCCCCGTCCGCCGTGCCGCTAGGCTATTGCGACTCCCCTTGCGCCTTGATTGTGTTGCGCATCTTCAGCGACGACGACAGCTGCTCTTCGCGCGCCTCAACCCGTGCCCCGTGTTGCGATCGGCGACACTCACGCCTCGGCTTGCTGCTTGCTGCTTGCTGCCCACTGACCGCGACCTCACCACCACCACTACCACACCACTCCGTAGCGGCCACCGCGTCCGCCTTTGTCGCCAATCCGTAGCGTCGACACCTCTGTCCTGCTCTGCTCTCTGTCAATTTCGATTGCTTCCTCGTCTGGCTGTCGCACCCACCTCTTCGCCTTCGTCGTCCGTGAGCGCGTTCCGAGTCCGAGACATTCCCATCGACAACCATCTCCCTACGACTTTCGCACAACTGGCTGAACCAACCTTGCACTCTTTGGCATGAGCCAACCAATGAACATCATGGGCGGGCCTACTCCCAACTCCGGTACGCCAAACAACGCGTCCAGTGGAGACATATCCCGCCAGAAGCTCAACACATATATCTACGACTATTTTCTCAAGCACGGCAACCACGAAGTCGCCCGTAGCATCCTCAAGACTGTCGATCTCGACCTAGATCCGCATCAGAGCCCGGATCGCAAAGACATCAATGGCGTGAGCGACTCGATGGACACCGACTCCAAAGACAACAACAAGAAACCCGACGACCTGCCTTCACCCAACGTGCCAGCCGCTTCAGACGGCAGCTTCCTGTACGACTGGTGGCACCAGTTCTGGGAGTGTTTTAATGCACAACACGGTCGAGGCAATAACACGCAGACTGCAAAGTATCTGACCAACGTCCAGGTATGTCGCTGCTTTTCTTTTGCTTCACCCATGTCTTTGCCCAGCACCGATCCCACTAACCAGCAGCCTTAGGCCCGAATGGCCAGCGAGCGACAGAGGCTGATGCGCGTCGATCCCCAGATGCAAGCCAATATGGCCATGCGCCCCGGCATGGTTGGCCCTGGTATGCCAGTACCTCCCGAGATGGCCAAGAAGTTCGGCCTCCAACCTGGCCGTCAACCGTAAGTATAACTCCTACGCAAATGGTACGCGACTGAAGTGCTGACATGACAATACAGCACGCAGCAGCAAGTGGTACAGATGCAGCAGCAAATGCGCATGCAACAGATGGCTCAACTGCAGCAAACCGCCATGCAGAGAGAGGGCTCGACTATGGAGCAAAGACCCGCTTCTCCTGGTGGCGGCGGCGGCGACGCCGCTCCATCGCCCAAACGTCAGCGACTGGAGGGCAACTTCAACGGCGCCATGGGCCCTATGGGACGCGGCCAGCCTCCGGGCATGCCCGGACAACAGGTCAGTGTCTTCTATGCGTCCACACGCGACCCTGTATGCTGACAAGACGNNCAGATGGCCAACCCTCAGGCAAAAGCCATGCAACAGGTATATGCCAACTCCATGCGCCAGCATATGCAATCCGCCATGGATTCTAACGTGGACAAGGGGTTGATGCCTAACGGAGCACCTCAGATGCCGCAGGATCCCAATTCGGCCGAATTCTTCAACACGCAGATGCGTCCCATGCCTGGCCAGCAGCCGCCACCCAATGCGAACAGCAACCACGCCCTCCAGGACTACCAGATGCAGTTGATGCTGCTAGAACAGCAGAACAAGAAGCGCCTGTTGATGGCTCGCCAAGAACAAGACAACATGACCAATGGACCCAACGGCCCCGTACCTGCTTCTGGTCAGCCTCAAAACTTCGCGCCAGCCATGTCGCCCTCCAACAGCAGGGCTGGTCCCTCTCCAGGCCCCAACGAGCAGATGCGACGCGGCACTCCCAAGATGGCCCCCGGTGTCGTCCCCTCTCCCACGGCCGACGGTGGCATGCCCGGTCGCGCATCTCCTGCTCCCGGCCAGTTCGACCCAAACAATCCTATGAACCCAGCCATGTTCCCAATGGCCATGATGAAAGGTCCCAACGGCCAGATGATGCAGCCTCCCAGCTCGCATCCTGCCTTTGCTCAGATGAATCAGCAACAACAGATGGACATGTTCCGCCAGGCTCAAGCACGCAATGGCCAGGCGCAGATGGCCAATGGCTTTATGCCCCAACCGGGTCCCATGNATGGGAGGCCAGCCCCACCACAACCACCCAACATGACGCCTCAGCAGCGCAATGCGGCTATGCCTCCTCCGCCTGCTCCTGGTAACGATGGTGCCAGAGCTGGTANNCCGGCCCTCATCTCCCTCGCAAAATCAAGCCCCACCCACGCCTTCGCAAGCAAACAAGCCCAACACCAAGTCCAAAAAAGATAATTCTAAGGCAGCAAATAAGGTAATGAATTTCAAGCATTCTTGGTGTTTTCTTATGCTAATTCTTCTCTCCAGGGTGGTAAGAAGGGAACAACCGGCGCAACTCCTCAAGAGTCGACTGAACAGCCCCCAACTCCGACTCCAGCACCACCAATCACACCCCAGCCAAGTTCAGCTTTCCCTCCGAAACCAGGCCAGCCTCAGAATCAACAACCGTCCAACTCGCAACCCGGTATGCCTGGACAGCAAAATCCAGGCGGCGACATGTCCAATATCGGAGCTCCTTTCGGCAACATGGACGACAACGTAAGTCATGTAATTTGTGCTTCCCTAGCAAACTCAAACTGACACATGGACAGTNTTGGCAGCATTGGCGGTCTCGATTTCGAAATGGGCGGCCCAGATGTGCTTGATAATTTCGATTTCGATTCCTTCCTCACGACTGACGGCGGCGCCGACGGCTTCGGTTTTGACCCTAGCGGCATGAACTTCGGCACTGATGGCGGACTCGAAGCAGGCGGTGATCTCTGAGCACTGCTCACTTCACGCCTAAGCCTTCGCCATATGTGTTTGCTGCTCCGAACACTCGATGTGTCATGGACATACGACGCCGATTATATTCTCGTCACTTTGGTCACTCTTGACCACTTTGAAAAATTCACGCAGTCGCGAACATTTCCCCTTATTCTTACCTCTTTACGACGAACGGTTGAATTTCTCCTTCTATTGCTACTGCATAGGAACTCTCTTACTTCAACAAATTTATCTCCGAGATCAAACGACTCTCATTCTCATATCTGTCTTCTGTCTATTTGGAGGAGGTCGAAACGTACGAAAGAAGAACTCGACATACACACACGCAAACAAGCACATTTCTTACATCTCTCACAAAAACAAATTTCCTATTTCCTCATACAAGAGCTCAACGACGGAACCGGCGTCTGGTGTGCAAGAGGGAGCAAGGGTCTTCGTCGATGCCTCGGCCAGACGAGGCTGGGACGGAAAAGGGAACGGGGACGTCGAGCGGTTGTTGTCAATCATCATCATCAAGATCTATACCCCAGTCTGCACTACTTATGTTTCTCCTTGATATGTTCCTTCTTGATGACTGCTTGTCCTTGTGACCCCGTTTCTGCTTGCTTGCTAGAGCAACGTCCCTCTAGAGGAGTCGATGCCGGTTTGGAGGCTATGCTGGGTAAGACGTGTGCACCAGCTCGACTGAAGTTCTGAGTGTCTGTGCAATTTTACGTGAGCCGACAATGCGCATCGCAATCGCCAAATACGATCTAAATCTCTATCAACTTTGGGCTGATGTTGCCGAGGCGACCCTGGTCTTCATTTTTCTTCTGTCAAGTATCATTCTCATTATTGGTGTTTTGCTTTTAAGACCAAGGCTGGTGGCATTCGAGTCAAACAGAACAGCAGACACGTCATATCCATTTCTAGCCAAACCGAGTCTTGAGAACATGATGAGACACTTTGTGACATCTGCTTAAGCCAACCCTGCTGTAGGTATTTGGGAGCACAGACTCATCTAACTGAACAGAAGAGAAAACGAGCCGCTTTTGCAAATAGTGTAGCATAAGGCTCTGCTTCTGCGGTGAGACGTGAGATGACAATCGAGTCATGTTGAGTGACAGTCTAGAATCCTCGTGGCTGGCGAATATAGCAGAAGTCACATTGCTGTCCGAGATGGGATACCTGAATTCTGTAACGGTACTGTGGTGGAAGAGCCGGAGAGCTGGTGCTCCACTGCTCCAACGGTTACTGCAAAATACACGAATCAAGGCGAGCAAAAGTCCCTTTTGGTTCATGCCCAAAGAGGTAGTAGACCTAGACTAGGCATCAGGAGTTCAAGCAGAAACGGTTGTGAGCCCTGCATGATGTCTCAAACCAACAAGCGAGCGAAAGAACTGTATATCTACAACCTGTACAGAGTCTGGGCCCGAGAATTTGGTGGATCGTTTTCAGACATGTCTCTCCAGTTTATGATCGAGTTCTTGAATCGCTGCTCAAGGTAATGGATGCGTGTTACAGGAACCAGCCCGGTAGTGCCACAAAAGAAACCCACCGCTTTGATGAATTCTCTGCTTCAAAACCAATCTGTGGGATGAAGAAATCTTGACTGTCGTTTGGATGGTGGATAGGCACAATTCATCAAAGACTGATATCATTTCATCGCCATGGTCGCAAGTGAGGTCAGAGCGACATGACAAAAACCATGTGGGGAACGTCGATGTGTGTCGATCGGGCGTCGCAGAAGAGATCGAGACTTGCGGGCCGAGCGGCTCACGGACAGCAGAAGCAGACCAAAGAAGTCGTGGCAGACTGGCAGTTGTATTGACAGTGGACATGCAAATGACATTAGCAAGGGCCCAGATGTGGGAGGGAGCACTGTGAAGCGGTAAGGCTGGAGATGAGAGTAGAGAAACAGGGCTTGATCAATGGCAGTTGAACAACAATCGATAAAAACTATTGACAACACGGACGGCGGTTGCGACGGTAAACGGGCTTTGCATGGCTGGCATGAAGATTCGAGCGGGGCGACGGATACAATGGCATGCTGGACCTGGACTTGTCGCCGGAGCAGCAATGTATATGATATATGTAACACGGCGGGCACTCGCAAGCAGAAGAGATGGTTGCTATGAAGTTTGGCTGGATCCACCTTCTCGTACCTAGCATCGCATTGTTTTTGATTGTTTGACCCGGCTTGCCGAGAGCGGTCAGCAGCAGACAGCCAATCCGTCTTGGCCCTAAGAAGACACAAGCCGCTCCTTTCTCTCACCTCTTTCACTCTCGTTGGCTGCTCGCGAGTAGGAAGCTGTTGGTGGAGCATCTGCTGCAAAGAGAAGAAAAGAAAAGACGAAAAAGGAAAGAAAGGCATGAGCGGCTGAGAGGGAGCGGGTATTCTTGTTCAACAGATTGGAATTGAGTTCACGTTACAATGGTTCTCGATGGACGGCAGAGAAGGCCGAGTCACTTGGCTGGCATTGCCATTCAACCCGTCACCGTCAGCACCCAAGCCACGACAACGACTAAGCCTACACCTGCGCCTACGACCACCACTCCTCCCTGGACCGCTGTATCTCACTCGCTCAATCCCTTTGGCGACTCCAATGGCCGTCGCGACAGCTTCACTACCCCATACCCATACCGACGCACCTCGACCTCGACATCCTTCTCGCTGCACCTCGCTCCTGCCCGCCCGGCCCTGGCCCGCAGCATGACTTCGGCCTCGCACCTGCCCCGTCATGCCAAACTGCACAAGAGGTCCGGCTCGACCTCGTCTGCCGCTCCTCAAGTCTTCACCATGCCATCGCCCATCCAGCACGAGTTTACCCAACCCAACTCGTCTCTCAACACCCAGCATGCCCGCCACTCTTCTGCCAACAAGATCAAACCTTACCTGCGCAAGATGTCACTGCGGGACGACGACCTGGACCAAGGCCGCCTCGACCTGTCGCGTCCCTCTGCCGAAAACGAGTCCTTGACCGGTCTCGGTATCTGTGATGACGCCCCATCCTTCTCGAGATCCGCCTCGGATGTTTCTTTCATCCCCTCTACTCGCCGCAAAGCCTCTCACTCCCGTGCCACCAGTGGTCCTGCCTCTTTGACTGCTGCTGCTTCGGGTCCGTTGCGTCCAACCCAGCCCTTCGCTCCGCTACGTGAGGCCCCACGTTCATTCACCCCACCTGCGACCGTTTCGCAGGTTGACACGTCCGATGACGAGGCAGAAGAGAGCGTTGGCGTGCTCACCAACGACATCCGTCAGCCAGACTATGAACCTTGGAAGCCTCGCAGATCCATCTCCATATCCTCCAACCCCGCCATAANNTCCCCCCTCTCACAAACATATACCGCTGGTTCTCTTACCAAGCTGACCAGTGCATCTCAATCCAATCTTTCTATCCGCTCACAACCCTCGTACGACCAGCTCAAGTCTGGTCGTTCTCTTCGAAACACTGGTAGATCCAGTGATTATCCAGCTACCCCTTCTGCTCGTACTTCGATCGACAAGGCTTTCAGCTTTATCACACGCACTTCTGAACCAGAAGACGCTGCCTCGCGAGCTGCCGCCATCCGTGCTGCCCGTAAGGCGTTTGAAGAAAAGGAGGCGGCAAAAGACCGCAAGTATGAGAAAGAAGAAGTCAAGCGCAGAGCCTCAGTCATCAAAAAGGAAGAACGTAAGTGGCGGAAGGCGGACCCACGTGCGAGCATGACTAGCAACGGCAGCAACAGTATTGTTGTTGACGAGGAGAAGGCTGTCGCTGGTGCTGATTATGCCACGCAAACACCTGCCCATGATCTCAGTCTCCCCATCCAAGGAGACCACAGTGGCGCTGCCCCAACGGTGCCGCTCTCACCACCATCGCCGAGCAAGACCAAGCAGGCAAAAGGCGGTTGGAATCGATTCCTTGCCTGGACTCGGACCAGACTCCTCAATTGCGGTGGGAATGCTTGATGCCGCCCCCAGCCGGCAGATGAAGGAGTGCATGACGGACAGCATTTTCGAGTTATCAAAGCATTTGTGAATATTTTGGATGATTTCAGCGCGGGAGGGAAAGTCCCTTTGGATGTGTTTATGAGCGTGGAGTTTATGGTTATACCCTCGTTGGACGATTTAGCAGAGACGGACTGAATGATTTAGCGCACATATTGGATTTTTAGCATAGCAAGTACATCAGCAATCAATGTAGGCCTAGATGGCATTCACAATACTCAAGAATATTCAACTTGGCTACGTGCGACTGAGGTGAGAGAGATGGATATTGCCAAGAGAGTCTTTCTCATTGCGGAGCGGATTCGGGAGTGGAACGACTGACGGGCTCATGGAAAATCAATCCGACAAGCACATTACCTCTGGTTAACAACATCAACATACCACATTGCAATTGCCATTGCCGTCCGCATCCGGTTCCTTGTAGTCTCCTCTGGCATTGCGCAACAATCAATACACCGTAGCTTCGACATCGTCTTCTTTCACAATGGCGACGGTCTCGCAACCGCCGCAAACACCACCGGCGCAACCGCCTCCACCGCCTGGAACCACTGTACCTCAGACTAGTCCTCAGCTTGTACCATCTCGTCAGCCACTGCCTCTGTCTGCTTCACAAGAAGGCCAAGTGCGAGAGATCTACCATAAACGAGTGCGGAACAAGTGCGCCGAAGAAGTACGACGTATGTCATCTCTTGCTCTGAAACGAAACTTGATCTAGAGCTAATAATCCTGCCTTGTAGTATTTGCAGCATGCGCTACCAATCGTACATTCACTGCGCCTTTCTATTGCCGACCCGAACGCCGCCAGATGAACGCCTGCATGCTTCAGTACGCCAATCAAGCCGAACAGGACGCCGCCAGAGAGGAGTGGTTTGCTACTCGTGATTTGCGCCGCAAGGAGCGAGAGGCCAAGGAAGAGAAGAGGAAAGAGCAGGAGAAATTCCACCGTGAGTGGTGGGGTCTGGACGAAAACGGAAATCGTATCGAGAAGAAAGACTCCAAGTAGTGAACCGTGGACAATACGGGTGCTCGATCCGTGAGTTGAGGATATATTTGCATCAAGAAGGGCATAGGAAGGCGTTCAAACGGTGTTCAGCGAACCATCTTGTACAGAAAATCATGGTTTCTTGGTCGGTATGTATCTTCAATCCTACTCTTTCAATGCCTCACACGTCTAGCGGTATATCCCTCAAGTTGACAAACCCTTGTCAAATCTCGCTGAAGGACTTTCTGCAACGACCTCTGTTTACCGATCTCAGGAGTTGAGTAGGTCGAGCTTTAGTGGTGCAACAAAAGTCCGGCATCAAACTTTGACCAAGACATGTTTGTGCATGACCGAGTCCCAGCAGCGTATCAGAGTCAAAGTCATTGCGAGAACAGAGCTCCTCTGTGCCTAAGACATTGGTATGTACTTAATAGCTGTCAGAGGATAAGATGATGTGCACATCTACGACTTCGTAATCCTGAATGCATCTGATTTAGGACGTTTTGTCAAAGCCACCTTGGATTGAATGGCGTCCTGCATATCTGATGGTTCGGACTGCTCTTGACGAGCCTCTGAGCTTCTCAATTTTTACCGAAAGTCCAAATGTCGTATTACATTGTCGCAACCCGCCAAGATCTGGGGATCTGAAGATGCCGAGGCATGTGATACCGAGGGATATCATGTTAAAGCTCATCCTCGAAACACAAACAGATTCCCTTCTCTTGCCATAATTGACAGGTGCAGACTACTAAACCATGCACATCAAAGACAGGCTTTTCGTCATCTCCGGCGGTTCATCTGGTCTGGGTCTTGCCACAGCCCGCAATCTCCATGAGAAAGGAGGTTATATTGTCATTCTTGATCTCAATGTCGATTCTGGAGCCGAAGCAGTCAAGGAGCTTGGCTCTGAGAGATCTCGTTTCTTCGAAGCTGATGTCAGCGACACCGAGAGTATTGCAAAAGCTGTGGAAGGAGTGTCAAAATGGATTCAAGAGACGGGAAAGCCTATTGGTGGTATCATCAGCGCAGCTGGTGTAGGTAACCCCGGAAAGGTATGTTTGCCGATAGCCGCTTCCAATGGTGGTATGCTAAGTACAGGCAGATGANTTGATCGTAACAACGAGCCGCTCTCCTTGTCATCCATTGACTTTGTTTTGAACATCAACCTTCGAGGCACTCTAGATTTCGTCCGCCAACTACTCCCACTCATGACCAAGAACAAGCCGACAGAGCCGGATAATGAGCGAGGATGTGTCATCTTGGTCAGTTCATCAGCTGCCTACGATGGACAGCCTGGACAGGTGAGCTTCACATCCAGTCGACTTGTATGACCATACTGACACGGACAAGNNGTCTCTTACGCTGCTAGTAAGGGTGCAGTAAGGTCGATGACACTGCCTATGGCCCGTGATCTTGCACCATTCGGTATTCGTGTTGTAACGATCGCGCCTTCATTGTTTGAGTCCAACATGACGGCCATGATGAGCGACAAGGTTAGGAAATCGCTTGAACGTGTCATGGAATTCCCCAAAAGGGCGGGCAAAGGCGAAGAGTTTGCTGAGTTGACGAGGCATGCGATCGAGAATGTCATGCTGAATGGCGCTACGTTACGCCTAGATGGTGCAATGCGAATGGCGAGACTGTAGCAAATCTGCCTGCAGTCTTCGCCTGATAGACAGGTAGACAAACTTGGTTGCTTTAGAAACTCATACACTCACTTGTTCTGGCACTGTAAGAGTCTTTCAAGTCTTGCTATCATTATTCGTTTGATCAAATTGTGGATAGATATTGTTCGACGGTTTCCTAGTTTCCAAAGGCAACCCTGTCTTCATTATTCTTACTATGGTTATTTGTTTATCTTTTCTTAATATTATTGATGCTAAAGTATTATTATTATAAAGTCATTAATTTTAATAGTCTTACTCTAGCAATCATAAGTAGTAAGTAGCTTACTAGTATTGAATTAAAAATAATATTAAAAAGGGTAAGAGCTAGTTTAATAGCTTACTAAGGCTAGGAAGCCTAATTGAGTAGTTGGTCTAAGCTACCTTTAACCTACCTTTCTAATCACTTTGCTACCTATATACTCCTCCTAACTAGCGCCTACCTTTCTACCCTTGTCCATAGCTAAAAGGTATTAAGAAGTAAGCGTCGACCAGATCCTTATCAAATTCACAATTGCGCGAGTTTAAAAACGACTTGCGCTGCAACTCTTAATGCAATAACTAATAATAGTTCTTACTAGCAATGACGACAAACTCACTAGATCCCATAGCGCAAGCGAATCACTTCCGCACAAGGCTTGACTCTACAGCTCCTATTAACGGAGAAACGAAGATTATCTCGCGGTCTTCACCTTCTAATGGAGTTGTAACATATACACTCCAGATTGGATCTGTGTCTGTCCCAAATGTCTCGCTCACTGAGGTCACGGAGTATATTTCAGCACATGATCTAGAAGTCTTCGAAAACCAAACCTTTGCAAACGATATCAAAGAAGAAGAGACCAGACAGAAGGAGCGACTAGCTGCAAAAGCACAAACCCGCAGGAACAGAATCACAGACTCCGATTCGGCTTCTGAATCTTCATCTACGCGTGCTAGATCCGTGTCCGGTGCACCGCTGTCTGGAAATGAGAACTCCGGAGCGGCAGCTGGCGGCAGACAGCGACCGTCCTACACCCATTTCTATCCCAAGCAACGGGCACCACGAGGATCTTTGAAGCCCGTATCGACACACGGACTGGCCGAACCACCAGTCAAGAACAGTCAGTTGGACGTCACGCAAACCCTAGACTTACTTAGTCAGCTAACACGATGAAACTAGNATCACAGAGATAACAAGAGACGTCGACTAGGAGAAGATCAGGACGGCAATATGTCTTCAACGCAAGACACAGAGGGTGTCTATAGCGTAGCCTCTCCCAAGCTAGCGACCCAACCACCTTCTGCTATGGAGCAGGCAGCCGGCATGGTTTCAGACGCACAAGAAGAGTCTGACCCAATGGAACTGGACGACGACGACGATGATGAGTCCGACAATGACATTGACATCCCGATCCGACAACCAGTAGGCGCTTCGAACACAGATGTGCACGCAGACAAGGGCAAGGGCGCGGCAAGCGCCTTCTTCACATTCAGAGATCATGCCGTTCGTCCAATTTCAAGCACTGCTGCGCGCAACCAACCCCCATCTGCCAAAGCAAAACTTGTGGCCTCGTTGACCGAAAGACAAGCACCTGCAGTCTCGATGAAAGAAACACCAACGACAAACACACTACTAGCATCAGCCTCAAACTTAGCCTCTCTCCGCACGACCGACCCAAGCGCCAAAACTTCAGCTTCTCAAGCAGTCGCTACTGTCAACGGCCCCGATGCTGACTCAGGCTCCGATTCTGAAGAATCTCAAGTCTACGCGGTCGAAAAGATCCTGGCCCATGGCCTCTCGGATCCGAGGTCTCACGACAAGTCCGTTCACGGAAACAAGCCAGTCATGTTGTATCACGTCAAATGGGAAGGCTACGATGCCACGACTTGGGAGCCGGCAACAAGTTTCGAGGACACGGACGTGCTCCAGGAGTACTGGATCCAGCAAGCGCAGAAACAGAAACAGAAGCTGAAGCTGCAGGCTTGAAGACACTGTGATATCCAAACCCTCGAGGAAGCCTTCAGCGAGCTGTGGATTGGTGTACAAGGAGAGATTGAGAAGACTGGAGTTTTTTTGTTTACTCTTAATGCGCGTACGTCGGCGAGCAGAGGACTGACAAGCATGTGATACCAGCATGTCAGCGAGACTGGGAGGGCACAACAGAAATTACATAGCACGAGAGCCTAGAAAGTACTCACGATATTCAATAAGCAGAACAGCTCAAAGCGGCATACAGTTTGCATTATTTGTATCATTGATCTATTTGGGAAAAGTACCGAGAGGAGAATGCCCGAGTCACAGGATCATGAAAGCTGCATACCTGAGCTCCATCCATGTCTGCCTAGATGCCTCTAGTGCATGCATGATGTGAAGGAAAATGAATTGGCTATCATGGCTCGTGAGAGAAGAAAGCAACGCTAATGAAGTGCAAGCAAACAGCTAGAACGTTGTTGGGTATCGTGTGACATGAAAAGCAGAAACGAAAAGAAAGGAACGTCAGTTTTGAGCCGACAAATGAGACCCAAGACGACCTCGATAACTAATCATCAATAAGAATGACTTCGATGGGCTTCTTAGGCGCTGGAGCTGCCTCGTCGTCGGTTTCTTCGTCGTCGTGAGCTTCTTGCACAGCTGTCCAAGAGCCATCACTCTCGACATCAATGGCGCGTGTCTCAAGCATATTTCTGGCTGCGAGTGTCTCACGGACAGCCATTAGGAATCCATCGACTATCAAACTCTGCGGCCTAGAGTCGGCCTTACAGATGGGACACTTCCATGCGTCGACCTTACTGATACGGACCTTGTGCGGCTGGGACTGTTGCTCAAGCCGAGTTTCCAAGAAGACGTCGAGATCGAAAGCTTGCTTGTGTAGGCAATCAGAACCGCGAACTGGAATCTTGAAGATCCTGGAGTTAGAGAAGGGCTCGTAAAGATGCAAGTTGAAGTTTGACTGGACGATAAGGTCGTCGTCGTGGCTGGTCAAGGACTTTTTAATCGAGTCCAGAATTTGTTCAGCAGGAATCAGACGCTTCATGCAGGCCTCTTTGATACCTTTACGGGTAGCAAAGCCAACAACTTCGACAGCGATTGCGTAGTTAAAGGGCGATTTGTCATTCTTGGAACGGTTGATTCTTACAACCAGTTTGTTGGCTTCCGAACTGATGCAATGCGTAATGTCGATGGGTAGGTGTTTGCCGTGATGCAACTTGCGTCTTGGTTCGAGCGCAATTTCGTTAATCGCGAAGTAAGCTGGGACTGGCCAGGTACCGTCGAGAAGAATCCATTTGTTCTCAGTGGGAAGGGGCCCAGATGGCGCGACCTCGCAGCATCTTAATCTCAACATCAACGAGTTGGTGTCGATTTCTCCAATTGGAGGATCGCCGTCATTGCTCAATCTCACTTTCAGGAGTCTTGCGATAGCCTGTGGTGGCAGCTGAAAGTGAATTTCTTGAACCGGCTGATTTGCCAGCCTGTGGGGCGGAAGAGCAAAGCCCAAAACGCTGCGGTAGTAGTCATTGGATGCGGCCGAGGTCAAGGTATCGAGCGTCTTTGGAATAAGAACGGGACTACGCAAGTGGGCTTGATGCAGCGCCGACCGGCGGTAGTCTGGTTGAGCCGGCTGAGGCACAGCAGGATTGGCTCCAGGAAAGAATAGGCGAGGAGGTGGATTTGATCTTGCTCCCCGTGGACGTGGAGGAGCTCGTAGGGAGTTGGAAGGCAGCACGGGCGGTTGCGGGAGCATCTCTTGTTGGTACATCATCAATGCTTGTATCTGAGCAGCATCATGAATTGCAGTGTTGTTTTGACGCATGGACTGATGAGGTTGAACATTTGCACCCTGTTGGAAGAAGGTGTTTTGGAAGAAGGCCGGAGCTGGCAATGAAGCGCCTTGCGGGTGATTTTGGAAATGGGCAGGAAATGGCGGCTGGACTGCCTGTGCCTGTGCCTGTGCCTGTGCTTGAGCTCGAGCACGCATTTGCTGCAGCTGCATGTGCCTCTGCGCCTCCATCTGAGCGGCTTGCAATTGTGCACCGGTTGGTGTTGTCGCCTGAGCTTGTTGCGATGGTTGGATGTGGTTCTGACCCGGATGGGGCAATTGTGACCGTGTCATTCCTGGATTAAGCATGGCAGTGCCAATGGGAGCAAGGGTGGGCTGATGGGCGGTTGTAGTGGTGTTTGGGATAATGTTTGCCGGATTTGTAGTTGGACTCGAGTGAGCGTGCGGAAAGTGAGTAGAACGTACGTGCTGGTGAAAGATGGTGCGGTAAACATTCTGCTGATGACCACGCACTTCTGGTGATTGAGCACCTTCCATCCCGAATCTTTGTTGCTCAATCATAAATTCTCGCATAGCAAGTTCAGCCATTGGGCCACTGTCCGACCGCCAGGTATTACGCAGAAGGAAACGGAAAGTTGCCCGTTGGAGTAATAGTGAGCGGATACCCAGAGAAACAATTAAATCATGGACCGTCGGAAGTGTTTCTGCCTGGCGGCACTGTGAGAGCACACAATCTAGATTTAATGTTATCTGATAGAGACAACCAGCAATATGACGAATAGCCAGCATGAAAGAAGAATCAGTCAAACAAACTCTCAGCTCGTTTAGAGGCTTAGGAAAGGTGCTTATAAAAACCTGGACTTCGTTGCTCAAAGAAGTTGCACCTTCCGATTGTTCTCCCAAAATTCTTGCAAACATAGGGAGGCTGTCTTTTGGCAAATGATCCTGAACAGATTGGAGAGATGGCAAATTCAACGAGTAGCAAGCTAGGAGCATGAGCAGTATGATGAAGTACCAGTCGTTACTTTGCGTAGCGTCATAAAGAATGCCCAATCTCTCGAGATCAGCGTCAGTCAAGCTTCCGTGAGCGGCAGCGAAGTCAGATAGGCGCTTAGTACACTCGCCGCTTGGGAATACAGTAGACCATTGAGGACCAAAGGGCGGAGCATTGTTGGAACTAATGGGATGAGACGGGACATTGGTGCTGCGTGTATTTGATGCCGAGGGAGGTGGCAGACTAGGGACGGGCTCAGTTGGCTGTCGCGAAGAAGAGGTAGCAGAGGTGACAGAGACATGTCTGTTGGTGGTCACACGAGCAGAAGGCTGAGCCGAATCACGATGGAGAGCAGTTTGGTGTGGAGACTGGCGAGCAGCAGGCTCTCTAGAAAGTTGATGAGCAGTGGCCAGGCTCGGAGACTTGTGATGGTGATCGCTGGGAGTGGGCGAGGGAAGAAAGTTTCTCGCTATGGATGTATCGGGCACAGCAGTTTCGTGGACGTCCTGAACGGGGGGAGATTGTACCTGTGCGGTCGTGGGAGATGCACATTGAGGCGTGGCCGAGTCGGTGGCAGTTAAGCGGTGTTTGGCAGAAGCACGAAGAGGCGGCTGTGAGAGAATTGAGGATTGTTGCATCCAGGAATACTGGCGCTGGGCAGGACGACCCAGGATGTTTCGTGCATTGGCACTGGATTCAGAGGGCGACAAGGCCATGTTCTGGGGCATGTCGCGGGCGCGTGCGAAAGAATCCCATTTGCGCGTGGTCGTGGTCGACAGGCGCAAGTGGACGGCGACGAGGTATTAAGTAATGTGCCGGAAGAGGAAAGAAAACTCCGCAAAGCAACGCGAGCGTTTGCGTAGGGGCACCAAGGCAGGCAGCTGCCTACTCGAGTGGCTCGTATGACCTTTGAGGTCGAGCAATGGCAAGTCAGCTCGCTCTTACCTCCAGCTCTTCTTGTTGCTCTGCCTCTGCCTCGGCCGGCTCTGCTGCCTCTTGCCCTTGTCTAGCGGCGCGTCGCGCCAAACCTTCTGCTGCTGCTTGTCACTGACTTCCACACGGCAATCGCCGCCCGCCCTCCGTCCCCAAGTACCTTAGCACTCGTACTGTCCCTGCCAGAGTCCGACTGCAATACACTATTCTTGTCCTCGGCCAGACTGCTGTTTGTTTCAGCTCGACCCTCGCTCAGCCTCCTCACGCGCCATATCCCGGCACCACGTCCGACAACCGCCTCGTCCTTTTGTGACAAGGCGACAAGGGACGCCTCGGACCTCCGCCTCCATCGCATACCATCCTGAGACTTCGATGCTCCTGTCCCAGTCATAGCGTGCCTACCCCCTTGACAGCACGCCTCAATGGCCTCTCGTCAGCCCTCGGATCCCCGAGAGGTTCCCCCAGGCTCTATCCTGCTCGTCGTCCATGACTTTCTTGCCCGCAGCCCCGACGAGCTGAGCCTGGCCAAGGGCGACCGCATCGAACTCATCGAGCGGGACGACGATTTCGGTGATGGCTGGTTTCTTGGTCGCCACATGACCACAAGTGCTACCGGCCTGTTTCCTGAAGGTGAGCAGACACGCCAACAAATCACCTCTCAAACCTTGTGAAACACTTCCGCTCACGCCAACTCGCTCGCCGCAGTCTACACCACTCCGGCCCCGAGAGGCACTCTTCTATCTACTCAGCAACCCCCAACTCGTCGCAACGATGTACCCCAACCAAATAGGCCGCAGACTGCTACTTCCACCACCTCTTCGCAATCCTCCAATTCCAATCCTGCCCAACGCGCATCGCAACACAACTCGGTCATGCATGAAACTCTGAGCGTCATCGACGAACATATCACCGACTTGCGCACCCCACGCGAGATACCTCTTACCAACATACACAGCCACGACACCGAGAGCGTCTACAGCTCACATGCCCCCAATCGCCTATCCTACATCAACGGCCGTGAAACCGACGACGAGGAGAATCAGCTACACACCGAGGCCGAAGTCATGTTGTGGTCACCTGTGCGAGTTGCTGAATATCTCGAAGACCACGGCGTTGAGAAATCGCATTGTGACACTTTCCGCGAGCAAGAGATCTCTGGAGAAGTGCTTTTAACCATGGAGCAGTCGGCCATCTTTATCAAAGAGTTCGAACTTGGTTCTGTGGGAAGACGATTGAAAACATGGCAGAAGGTAAAGGCTCTCCAGGATGAAATACGCCAAAGCTCAACCAACGTCCCTAGAAGCGTGTCTGAATACTCAGCTGCTGCCGATGATTTGCAAAATGAAGCTGGAAGAAGACGAAGCCAGAGCGTGACAGCCTCGCCGTACAGACCCGTCAGCAGCATGGCGACTCCGTCCATGACCTTTACTCGGCCAGACAACACTCAACGTCCGTCGGCCGCTTCCATTCGCAATCTCAACCATTCTCGCAGACACTCGTCCATGGGATCGATAGATAGCATGAATCGCTATTCACATCATAGACAGTCTTCGGTCGGTACAAATTCTGGAGCGCCTACCACTGCCCGGCGCCTCTCCGTTGCACACGAACCAGCAGCCGACCTCGGTGCCGCCATCTCACAGACCGACGGAGGTGTTGGCGACTACGGCTTTGGATCACTCTCCTCGCCTGTTGACCTGGATCGCGGTTACTTCTCTGGGAACGAAGTTGACGCTCGTAACAAGCGTAATGTCTTGCAGAAGAAGTCAACATCGGCTCACACTAGGAACATAAGTGCTGCTACCGATTCTGCTCGGCATAGCGCTTCATACAGGAACTTTCCTAGGATGTCCAGTGTCGAGTCGATGCACGAACCTGCTTCGCCCATCATGTCTCCTGCGTCTAGCCAATTTTCCTTTAACAAGCCGGCTAGCAACCGTGCTGTCAGCAGTCCACACGCTGCAGTAAAACCTTTGGCATCTATCCAACAACCCGTCTCACCCATCGTTACTCGACTAGATCAAACTTTGGCTGACAGCGACAACTCATCATTGAATCCCTCGCCGTCACCTGCATCGAACACTAGATCGTTCTTCTCCAAGCCTCGCATTGGCGGCGGCCTTCGGATAGCTTCTGATGCCGTGACCCAAAGTGAGAAGAAGCAGAGTGCTTTGAAGCACGAGCCTCTCGCTTCTCCTGCTCGCACTGGCTCTACCACTCCGTCCACCGAGAATCGTTCCTTCGACTTGCAGAAATCAGACAACCAATCTCGAGTATCAACGGGCTCTTCGGGCGCTCTTGCTCCACCAGCAGCCTCTACCCGTCCCAGGCCAAAAGCCAAGAGTAAGAAGACAACCTCAGCATACACTCGTGGCCTCGAGAAGAAGTCCCCCGCTGAGCAAATCGCCGATTGTGATTACAGTGGATGGATGAAGAAGAAGTCTTCCAGCTTGGTAGGCTCGTGGAAGCCTCGTCTTTTTGTGCTTCGTGGTCGGAGATTGTCCTACTACTACTCTGAGAATGACACCGAAGAGAAGGGGCTAATCGATATTTCGTCTCACCGCGTCCTGCCGGCTGAAAACGAGAAAATGACAGGGCTCCACGCTGCACTCACAGGCGCCGGGTCGTCCCCAATGGTGCCACAAGGGACCGTAGCGCCATCTGCAGATGGACAGGGCCTCTTTATATTCAAATTGGTCCCACCACGCCAAGGCCTCAGTAAAGCCGTCAACTTTACGAAACCGACCGTACATTACTTTGCCGTGAACAGTAGGCAAGAAGGTCGATTGTGGATGGCTGCACTTATGAAAGCCACGATTGATTACGACGCTTCGAGTGGTAAAGTCACGACAAGCTATAGTCAGAACACAATATCCCTGTCAAAAGCACGCGCACGCAATGAGCGCCCGCCTGCTCTTCAAGATACAATTGCCACACCCAAAGTCGTACACGAATTGGAAGATTCCTCTAGGCCCAAATCTAGCGGCTTAGGCATCGGCGGCATTGATGAAGCCCAACCAGGAGCTGAACAGAATGGCAGCTTGAACGAGTCAACGACATGAACCTGATTCACATCTAACGTCCTCTCAACAATACTCTAGAGAAAGTTTGATTGACTATGACACGACTTATGAAAGGTGAAATGGGTAGCTACAGGTACAAATCTGTGGTGTTTCTGTATCTTTTGTAATTATAATTGCGCCGCCTTGTTCTCTTCATCTCAATTTTCTCTCTTTCACATTCCGCGTCCAGTATTCGAGCGAGGTGTCAGTAACAAAAGCACGCTACTTCTTCGACTTATTCTTCTTCCGTATACCAAGTGCTGGCGGCTCATATTACTCCGAGTTCTGCTATGGCAAGTACACTTGAATCAAAATGTTTGTGTTCCCCATTGAGCAATTAATACACTTCAGTATAGGCAGTTTCCAAGTCTTATCCGTCAAGAAAATTCATACAACCAGATGAAGAAGACTATAGTCTTCAAGATACCTCTGTACGGCTTGCCTAAATATCATCGACCTTGTGGCAAATTCTGGACTCATCGATGCGGAAACGTTCGATCGTGACCTTCCTTGCATTCTCCACATCATGCGTGTCAATCTTCTTCTGGATCACTTCTCGTCCTTTGACCAACGCTTTTGCGACCTCTTTCCATTCCAGCGTTTCTTTGTCAACGACAGATCGACCGACATCGTCCAAGTGCACAGGCAACAAACGTCCATTACGCTTTCTGGCATATCCGTCAATGATTACTGTGTCCACATCTGCGGGTGAACTGTGCAACACGATGGCTGCTACGGGATCATGCTGAGCAGCGCAGACCATAGCTACACTTGTCGCGTCAAGNATGACAATGTCGGCAGCTTTGCCGACGGCTATGCTTCCGATACGGTCTTGCATGTGCACTGCACGAGCGCCTTGAATGGTGCCCAGGTTGAAGGCTTCCTCGACTGTCTTGTATACTGACCTGGGATCTTTGCCCTTTGTGTTGAATTTCTGACACAGTGTTAGCCAAAAGTATAGGTTCGATTGGAAATGATGAGACGGGCTCTGACATACTTCATTAGATCTGCCGCGTGCCGACTGCAATGCCAGTCGCATTTGTGTCAGGAGGTCTCCTGAATTGTTCGAGTGGCAGTCCACACCCAGACTGCATCTGCTCTGTACGCCGATCTTGTCGTCGAAACAAACTGGTGAGCCATGAGCCATTTGTAGTTCTGTATCAGGGGTACTACTGATCCAGAATTCCTTGCAGTGACAAAGTTCTACTTCCTCGGGTGTCATATTGTTTGCGTGCGAGAACAAAAACCTGTCGTCCAATAGACCGTAGCTATCGATCAACTTGGGGAGCGAACCGGAGGCACCAAATGAGGGCGTGCGGACGTTGTGACATGTAATTGTTCGAATCCCGAGTTTGGCGACTTTGTCAAACAGTGAAATGACTGATTGTTTGGGGAGAAACCAACCATCGAAAGCGAAGCCTAAAGTGACTCTGCCGTTGCCAAAAGGGGCAGCCGAAGCAAGCTCTTCCAAGTTGTTAATAACTTCGTCGGCGAGTATGTTGTTGTCTATCACGAGAGGATTCCAGGATGTAACACGTGCCGTTGGGGTGTAGCCATAGATTGAACGGATCCCGGAAGCCACTGTAGCTGAGATTGCACTGGTATTGTACTCGTGTCCATAGTTGAGGTGGGCATGGTCGACCACACATGTTGTACCTCCATTGATCATCTCCATCGTCCCACCGAGCTGACCCCAGAATATGTCTCCGGCCGAGAAGACGCTGGAATTGAAGTTTCCCGAGTAGAAGTACTCAAGCAGGAGTTCGTTTGCATGTCGGCCCTTGAGTTGAGTCNNTGCCAGACATGATGATCTGCCCTTTGTCAATTTGACGGACGTACTTGGAGATGATCTAGGGAAGGGAAACCTACGAGTATCGACGAATCCCGGACTAATCAGCTTGTCCACACAATCAATAACTTCTGTATCCACTGGTGCTTGTATGCCCTGGGATATCTCGACAATTTTATTGCCTTGAATGAGTACGTCGGTGTTCTGCAGCACATTGACACGGTCATGCTCATCATGGACAAGCACTGTACCGCCACGAAGCAATTTGAATGACATTGTGCTATGACTATCGATGGATAGTGAGTATCAAGAAAATTCGAAGGGTTGTAATGCAACTCAGACCAGGGAAGAGGCAATATAAATCCACGTGCATAGCTCGGTCAATTCGGAACAGCGAATGTGTCAGCAGTCGTTGCCTTGGGGATCGAACACCGAGATCCAGTATTACTGTACTACTCTAGTCTTTCTGATCGCCTGGGCATAACATCAAATTACGTATAGGTTGGTCGGCCAGCTCATTGTGATGGATTGAGTAATCGCATTAGAAGGTCACGAACATTTCATAAGTATGCAACATTGTGCAAGAGCCCCGCGCTCGGGCTTCTCGGTACAATGATACCCCGTCACCCTCACGACATCTCCACAATTGGATCGAGAGTGATGCGCCAGAACCAGGACAAGAAATGTTTATTAGCCAAAGGTCCCTTTCTTCGCTCGCGCAACTTTTCCGTCGCAAAAGTCTGGCCTTGACATAACACATTCCCTAGCTACTAATAGAAAAACTGTCCACGATGACAACACTACTCGCAGGAAAGGTCGCTGCTATTACGGGTGCAGTGACGGGCATTGGACGAGCCATCGCCCTCGAATATTTGCGCCAGGGAGCTGCCGTCGCTGTGAATCACTACCCAGACTCAAAATCAGACGATCAATTCAAGAGGTTGAGGGAAGAGGCTGGTGCTGGTGCAAAGCTCATTGCCGTACCTGGTGACATTGCAAAGCCCGAAACAGGATCCGATTTTGTTTCCAAGACAGTATCAGAGTTTGGCAGACTAGACATTTTCGTGAGCAATGCTGGTGTCTGCCAATTTGCCGAGTTTCTAAGGTGAGTTGATTGCTTGGATTTGGATTGATCGTATTGTCTGACTTACCGAACACTGGTANGTCTGAGCCCTGAGCTTCTCAAATCGACCGTGTCCATCAACCTCGAAGGTGCTTTCTTTGCCGTTCAAGCAGCCGCTCGGCAGATGAAGAAGCAATCGCCCCAAGGCGGCAGCATCATTGGTGTCTCGTCAATTAGCGCTCTCGTTGGTGGTGCTGGTCAAACACACTACACACCTACCAAGGCAGGCATTTTATCACTTATGCAGAGCTGTGCCTGCGCTCTGGGTCCGTACAACATTCGGTGCAACGCTTTGCTACCAGGTACGATCCGTACTCAACTCAATGACGAGGACCTGGCAGACCCGAAGAAGAAGGAGTATATGGAGGGTCGCATCCCGCTTCGTAGACTGGGCCAACCTCATGTATGTACCTTGGACCAGACCAGAAGTAGTTTACTAACCCCTTCTTAGGATCTTGCTGGACCCGCAGTGTTTCTCGCTTCAAACCTCTCATCATATGTTGTAAGTTTCACTAATTAGGGAGGGTGTCAATGTGTAAGAGCTGACTATCATATCCAGTCCGGCGCACAACTATTAGTAGATGGCGGTGCTTTTGTCAACTTCCAATAAATCTTTGTCCAATACTTCGTACTGATAGTCAGCATACCTTTGCAAGAAGGTTTTCGCGATATGAATGAAGAAGATTAGAAACATTTGGCATGAACAAAAACTACCGCGCTGAACATATGCAAAGGGTATCTAGATGAATGCACTTATTCTTCAAATCCGCCAAAGCTCTCAGCCGAATCTGAAGCGTTCCCCGATTCTTGTGGATTCCTACTCGCTGCGACTGCACCCTTTCTGTTGTTCTCGAGCTTTCTGATGTAACCACTCTTTGTGCTGATACGCGCCTTTGGCTTGCCGGTCTTGGAATCCTTGCCAGAAGCAGATCTTCTGGTTTCGATACCACGTTTCTTGAGCTGCTGCTTGTCGCGTTTGCTGGGTGTGGGTAAAGCGTCCAGCAACCATTGTTGAATATTTGTTGTGCCACCTGCTGCCCCCTTCTGCTTTTGACTCGCAACGATGATGTTGGCAACTGTCTTGATGGACGCGACGTCATCATCTGTGTAGTAAGTCAGGGCTACACCACCTTCTCTACCAGCACGGCCTGTACGTCCAACACGATGCACATAAGCAGCGGCAGAGGTCGGCGCGTCGTAGTTGATCACAGCGTTGATGCCACGGAAGTCGACACCTCGTGACAGGAGATCGGTGGTGATCAAGATCCAGACCTCGCCCTTGCGGAAGCGGGTCATTACATGATCACGCGCGGTATCAGAGAGGTCTGAATGCAAAACCGAGATACGAGAAATACCACCTGCTTCGGCGGGAATGTCGTAGAGAAGTTCGGAGTGCAAGGCGACTGCGCGCTCTATCGTTTGAGTAAAGATGAGGAAGGGGGCGCGGACAATAGGCTGCTTGTCGACTCCGGTTGAAGTAGGATGTAATAGCTGGCGGAGAGCCATGAGCTTACCTTGCTCTGTGGCAGCGTAAATCAGGCGGTGGTCAATGTTGGGTACAGCCGAGTCTTTAAGGCCAACGACAAGGCGCACAAAGGGTGCGATCTGAACTGGAGTGGAAGTCGTCTCAGAGAGCCTCTCAGCACGGTCCTTGATGGTGGCTTTGACAAGCTCCTCAATGTTGGAACCCATGGTAGCAGACCAGAAACCAAGACGCAGAGAGGGGCTGGACAAGGCATTCCATACAGCCAGAGTTTGGTCGCGGAACAAGGGATCCAANAGAACATCGGCCTCGTCGAGGACCAGAAAGCGGATTTGAGACAGGGCGTGGGAAGTGGTATTGGTGTCACCCATGGCATTTTTCAAAGCAGCCGGAGTTGAGACGAGGATGTCGGCCTTGACGGGAGGCACGTCCTTTTCAGGAGCGTCTGCATCGGGCGAGGAGTCTGAGCCGAGGTGCATGCCCTTACGCACATTTGTGATGCGTATAGCAGTGTTGAGGGCCAACTTTCTGCCTTCATTGGCGATCTGACTGGCAAGTTCCTTTGTAGGGGCGAGGATTATGGCTTGAGGACCGGAGTGTGTTTGGGAGCGACGTGCGAGAACCAGAGCATGGATGAGAGGAATCATAAAGGCCAGGGTCTTGCCGCTGCCTGTCGGTGCAATGCTCAAAAGATCGACATCCAGAACGGGCTCTTGTTGTTGTTGTTTTTGGTCTTGAGATTGTTCCTGTGCAAGCAGATGTGCGCGTGTATCGAGCAAAAGCGACAATGCGGCAAGTTGGACTTCGGTGGTAGTGCTGTAGCCATTGTCCTTGATGTTCCGGAGAAGAGCCTTTGAGAGACGGTATCTGGGCGCTAGACTATTGAAGTCACTGACAGGAGCAGGATAGAGTGGTGTCGCTTGGGCGCTCCCGCTCTGAGAAGACTTCTTATCCTTGACAGCCTTTTCCTTCTTTTTCTTCTTGGTGGGGGCCTCGTCTTGATTGCGGAATAGAGTAATCTTGATCTTGTGACGTCCGAGCAGTTGTTTGGACTCTTCGGTGCTCATTGCCACAGGCGCTGCGGCTTGTTCTTGGTGCAGGTTTGATTGCTCCTCCAAGGCGTCCTGCTCTTTCTGTTGGCCATCTTTCTCTTTGGCTGATGCGCCGCCACCGAAGAAGTCCAGACTAGGTGCCACCGTCTCGCTCCCTCGCTTGCGTTTGCGGTTCAGTATTGAAGATTCGTTGCCATGATCGAAGAGTTGCGGATTCGAAGCAGGTCCCGAGGATGGTGTGTGTATCTGCGTGCCAGTCGAAGTGCTCTTCTTTGCGAACTTGGTCGATCTTGTTAATAGTCGTAAGGGGTCCATTATGATTGTTGGGCGAGTGTGTCTTTGGCCAAATACGTGACAAGGTAAAGAAATGGAAAATATTCAAGTTTGGAAATTTTGGCCATGGCGGCAGCCAAGCTTCGTCATTCTTGATGGTCGTATCACCCTGTCCACACCAGAACATCGGACCATCCGTCGCATGTCCTGCTCTTGTGGGTTGAGGTCTCGATTTCTGACATTGCATGCACTCTATGACTTTACTGACCGTCATCTAGCATATCTAAGAACCAGAAGTGAGTATTGATTGGACGTTACGTGGAAGCTTCAACACGAACACAGTTCACCTGTCTCGTGTCAGCAGTCAAACCATGAAACATGAAACAATGCTCCGTCATGTCTAGTCCGTCACGAAGCTCAAGTGTACAAGTTGTAGAAGAACAAAAGAGCATTGTTAAGCAGACTTTTCAACAGTCCAAGTAAGAAAGAAAAAATGGCGATCTAGGCTGTTGTACACGGCGAAGAGACAGGCTCGCGTGTCGCTCCCATCCATATATGTGCATTGCTATGCTCTTGCAGCGTCCGCCCCTCGGCGTCTCGGCATAGGCGACTCTTTCCATCCATGCTTCTCCTTCCAGCTTCCTTCACGTCGGTATCGTATAGCGCTCCTTGCTTCCACCGTTTAGTGGTGCTCGTCGTGAGAGCTTGATCGGTAGCCAATGAGCTTCATACGACCAATCATCTCGCCAACGGTGAAGAATCCGAGAATCTCAGCCGTCACAACTCCAGCAGTGATGAGCTGAGCGCTGCCAATGTTGCGCATGGCCTGGAAGGGGTTTGATGGAGTGTTGGCGCTGGGGTTTCTGGCGGCGTTCATCAAGTTCTGACCGTAGGTCTGGAAGGTCTGGACGTTNACTGTAGTAATTGTGTAAGTCGAGGCGCACAAGAAGGACAAGATAGCTATGACATACGGAGGGCTCATCTTCTGACCACGGGCAACAAGCTTGGCGAGCTCAAGGCCGACCTTGCCGTAGTAGACGGTGGGAGGGATCATGGCTGCAAAAGAAGATCAAAGTCAGCATGATTGCCATGGACCAAGTCGGCAGGCAGGCTATCACATACACTGAACAAAGCTAATGACCTGACCAGTGCGACCGCCAACGCTGTTCATAGCGTTGGTGGCAGCTCCGGCAGCCTTTGAGATGCCAGACTCGGCCGACGACGAGGCTTTTGAGAGACTCCTGCGAGGCAGAAGATGTGGCCTTGGAGGCAGCGTTGGAGGCAGCATTGGCTGCTTCNNGGATGTGGTCGAGGCATGGCGCACGGCGATGCGGCCAATCTGAGGGGTGCGCAGAAGCATACGGGACGCCGAGAAAGACATGATGAAGACGGGGCGCAACGACAAAGGGGCGACAAGTGGGAAAGAGGCGTGAAGGTGCGTGATGTGCTCGCTCGACTGCTCAACACGCGCTTGCCAGAGGTTGCAAATCTACAGTATCCGTGTCTTGGCATCTGCCCGTCCCTCTCCGCGCTCCAGCCGACACTTGAACTTTGTCTTCTCTTCACATCCTTCCTCCTTGTTCGCGCTGCAGAATATATGAATGCTGCTCGTCCTCAGCTGCTGTGTTACTCGACTACGTCCAGTCTGAATTCCGTTGTCTCTGCCTTTCTCGATTGAACACTTATGCTTGTTCGAGCCTGCTTCTCCGAGGTCGGGCTCCAAAAGAAGCCGAATCAGATAATGTCTTTACCTGCATTTGGATTCTCGATGAACCTTTGAGTGGACGACAGGTTTAGTTGCTCACCTACTAGACCTGGATGATCCTCCTCTTCAATTTCCCTCCTTTCTGATTGATGCTTTGAACAGCCTCTGTCAATTCGAGTTTGCGTAATCCGATTCTGTCGGTATCTCTGATCATCAAGAAGAGAAAAAAAAATGATCAGTCAGTTTACTGTTGATTGGAGGCGCAACTTCACTCATCCGTCTGACTCCTGGAACTCAACATTTTCAATCCCGGCTGCGAGGATCAAGACGGCAAAAATAAGAAATCCAATATTCAGCCGCCAATTACTTCTGCAAGTATTTTGTATAGCATCTACCGATTTCGTCATCTGTATTTACAGAGGGGGGCCGGAGTGTCTCGACACCCTCCCAGCACGAGGCTCGCATGTATGTACATCTTCCCCTTCATCAATACGAAACATAAATCTCTATCAAGCACGCCGATCTGAGATTGTGAGGAGCTGAGTGTGCTGCCATCGCGTTCGGTCGTGAGAAAACGGCTCGGGAATCGATGCTAGACGTCGCATGTGATTCGTCTTGAGCATGCAGGTGTCGCAGCCGACGAATCCTTGGCTTCACGTGTAGCAATATGTATTTCTAGGAGTAAGCGAGTCGTTCATATAGACCGACTGGTGGAAGATGGCGATCATCCATGTCGTCAACCATTCGCTCCCGTAGACAACCTTTCATACATGAGTGCTTTCACCGAATACGGATTCAAATCGTTTCGGGGAACGGATAACATGCATCCCCCCAGCGATCATCCTCAATTCCTTGAAAAGCCACGATCCAACCCCAGATATCGGTATACAGGCTCACATGTCTGGGTTTGAAACGGTCTGAAAATCAGCTGTGCTGCCCACGAGAACAAACGACGGTAGTGTTAGGTAGTCTCGTGATAAGTCTAGCTTTGAGTCCGCTCGAGCGGCCGGCCGACCACCTGCCCCACCGACACAAGGTAATCCAGCTCTATTGGGACCTCAACAAAGACGACAAGAGGTTCGAGTTCGAACCGAGGGTGAGAGAATTTGAGTGCCACTTCGAAGAGTGATTACGAAGGTCTCGAGAATCGCGATCAGCTTATGCCTCTGGTAGGTAAGCATGCTGCGGTTTTGTCAACAAGTTGTATTCCACAGGAGCTCGAGCACTCTTGCAGATGAAAATACTCATGTATGATCCTTTGCGCTGGATAGGAACCCTCGTACGCTTTGGCATCAGTTTCCGCATGTCGGCATGCAGTCTCGTTTGACGCCTGAACCTGCATACACACTGCACATGCATGTATTCTTGGTCTGAGCGCCCGAATGATTGCCTATCGGTCCACATCCAAGACGTACTCCACGGTCGAGAGCTTGCAGCACCAATAGCTACTTTTGACGGAACAGCCTGCTATTATGACAAGATGAGCGGGAGCTGATTAGTTGATCAGTCTGCCTGAGCTGTTGGTCCCTATCGGTGTTCGAGTCCTTCATCCTACGATCTTAGCAGCGCGCAAGGTCACGTCGTCACTACAAAGATGTCTTGTGGTTTGCTAACGATGCTTGGACCATGTACACTAAAAGTGGCTGGCGTTATTAGGGCGATTCGTAAGAACAGCGATTGCCGTGACCTTCGAGTGGACAGTTATCGCCGATGATATGCTCGTGCTGAAGGAGCTGCTCCTTGACCGATTCTTCTTTCCACTGCCGACCCAAGCAAGAGAAGGCAATAATGCGAGCTGCAAGTCATTGCAGGAGGTCCTGTCAAGTACTCCGTACCTTGGCTTGCAGTGTTGCTCGTTCGCTCGCCTGCGGATACCAATGCATTCCTGCGGAGGTGGACCAGAGGATTATGGGTGGCTCGCTCGGTCGTCTGCCCTGTGCCAAACAAGTGCTCTAGCTACCCTACTATTTAATCAAGCGCCGATCAGGCCCTTGCGGCGTGCGGCTTGCGGTAGACGGAGGACCCCTCATTCGCCATTTCGCGAACTAAGTTAGCCTATTGTGGGCACGCTCGTGCCCATGTCCACTGTCAAGTCAATGCTCCCCCACCTTCAAAGCGGGCTGGCCGGTTGCTGGTCTGAAGAAATCAAGGTCGACAGCACCAATGAATGCGTGGTATCGGCGGGTGATAGCTCAATGCGGGCGCCTCAGCGAGACGACCGGCGACCCTCCGACGCCTCTCATTACCTTCTGATCTCATCATGCCATGCCACTATTACCCACTATCCGAACTCTTGCTAGACCAAAATTTCTCAAGTCCACCAAGACTGCACCGCAACGCAGCCGAGCCCATCATGTTCATATACCTCGCTCCCCCGGCGGCCCTGCAAGCCTTCTTTTCCTATCCTTGGTCGGACACAGGTGTTGCATTCACTCTCGTTTTTCGTCATGCTGTTGTCGTGCTGGGCATGGTCTGCAGTTCTGCTTTTGTAAGTATTTCAGTTCACCAGACCAATTCAATTGTCATGTGCTTACCACTGGCTGCAGCNNATCTTCCGTTATCTGCGACTTGTAGTTAATTTGATCTCCAATTGGACATACAAACCGATTCCCATACCCGAAAAGCCCTTCTACACCAACAAAGATGTCACTGTCATCATTCCGACCATTGAAGGGGAAGGGGAAACCCTCTGTCGCACTATCAAAACGTGTTTGGCAACACAGCCATTCGAGATCATCATCGTCACTATCGATGCCAGCATAAAGAGGGCCGAAAGAACTGTTGCTACTTTCAACAGCAGCAAAATCCGCATACTGAGCGTTGCANAGGCCAACAAGCGCAGCCAGATGTGCGCTGCTATTCCTGAAGTTATGACCAACATCACCATCTTTGCCGACGATGATGTGATCTGGCCCCAAACTATACTTCCGTGGATACTAGCTCCGTTTGAGAACGACCTGATGGGCGGCGTTGGAACATCCCAGCGTTTGATGCGCCCCAGAAAAACGACCATTTGGAGCTTCCTCGGCTCCCTCTACCTCGAACGACGCAATTTCGATTGCTCTGCATGTCTCAACATTGACGGTGGGTTGCCTTGCCTCTCAGGTAGAACAGTCGCATACCGTACCTGTATCCTGCAAGACGAAGCCTTCACCTATGGCTTTACCAACGAGACGTGGAGAAACTTCCAACTGAACGCCGACGATGATAACTTCATCACTCGTTGGATGTATTCACATGGCTGGAAGATCGCCATGCAATATCACAAGGCTTGTGAGGTACAAACCACCCTAGAAGACAGCCCAAAGTATCTGGNNAAACAATGTCTTCGCTGGGTTCGAAGTAATTGGAGGAGCAATCTGACGAGTATGTTCGTTGAACGACATTATTGGAGGTGTGTAACCAGAGTCAACCGTCGTACAAACCTTGAATATGAGCTCACTATTCCCAGGTCAACGCCCTGGACAACTTATGCAGTGTTCCAAACCACTCTGACCGCTTGGGCTTTCACGGATTTCTTGATATTCTTCCTCTTTNACAAAGCCACCGAGGACTTGCCCGCAGGCACTCGGCAGAAAATTCTGAGTGCAATTGGCATCTGGATCTTTGTCTTTGCCAAGTCAATCAAGCTCTATGGTCACTGGATTCGCTATCCCGCTGATTTGTTGATGTTGCCTTGCTCAATCCTGTTTGGTCATGTGCATGGGTTTATCAAGCTTGCAGGACTGTTGACGCTCTCCGCGGTACGTTACTCCGTGCTTCCGTTCAGCGCTCGATTTCACTGACTATCATATAGANCCTCATGGGGAAGTCGCGACGGCGCAGACGAGGACAACCAATACAGAATGATCAAGCTCCCACCGTACGACACTGATGACCTTGAAGCATCTCTCCCCTTGGCTCCAAATTCTGCCACTTCGGCAACAATAACACAACACCCCCCTCCCTACAAGAAACACGAGCCCGATGAGACTTGCCCATTGCAGGGCCACTATAGCCACGACTAATGATGATCCGATACCCAAAATTAATACTAGACGAAAAAGGAGGGAACGCAACGTTTTCAGGGAAAAGAGGCTCGTTTCTGGGCGACAAAAGTCGGGGTCTCGAAAAGAGAAAATGGACTCTGCGAAGGGATCTTTGGTATAAGTGGATGATTTGAGAAGAGAAAGAAGCCTTTTCGGCAACTTTGCTGCGATTGTGTTAATGAATTAGATGCTTTTTACCCTTGCATATTTCTCCTCTGTTCATGTCTCTAAAGCAGCATCAGGACCTGTACAGACACTGTGAAATTTGTTGTCGACGGGAGGATTTACGGACAAGCCGACACTTGACAGTTGCATGTTGACTTCGCAATTGCTGTTCCTGCATCAATTCGCACAACCGACTCGTACCGACAAGGAAGTTATGTGCTCAACATGCTTGTGACGATCACTTCGCGACATCCGTGGCCAGGCGGTTAGTTTCCGTCATCCGAGCGAGCTCGCTTCGTCTTTGCTGGATGGTGGGCCTTTCTAGCGGCTTGTTGATGAATTCGTGCCTGAATGCTTTCGCTTTGGCCAGGTCAGGAACAACACCATGACAACCGTGAGCTGAAATTGCATATCGGCATCTGTATGGTTTTTGTTAGGTCAGGTCGCAATCGCCGTGACTCTCAATGTAGGAGCTTGCGCAAGGCGCAGCTCTCCGGCGTTTATATGCATGTACATTGCGCAAGCGCCATTCAAGCCTTGTGCTTGTACAGGTAAGAGCAAAGGAGAGGGCCGCCTGGTAGCATCTCAACCAATCCTGCTCTAGATTGCGCACCTTACTCCTTGACTCGAGAGACGATGATCCTTGATTTGGTTGAGGCGGACAAGCACATGTTTTGGCCGACTTAGCGACCTACAATTTTTTTGATGTTCGTTCTTTCTTGCGCCCTGCAAAGACACCAAGTCCGAGCGCAATGCGCGGTAAACCCTGACATGCGGATGCGTGCGCAGAGAGGCATGTGCACAATGCGGCAGCGAGCACGCGCCATGCCGAACCTCCAGACTTGTCCGTGTTATCTCCATTCAGACATCAATGGTTGTCTCAAAGTGTTGGAAAATGTGCTGACTTAATTGGTGTGTGTCTGCGGCACTACTCACCGGTAACCGTGAGAGTCGATGTGATCCTATCGAGGCAGTATCTGACGTCTTGCTGGATTTAGTTTCGTCTTGTTTATTCAATCACGGCAAAGTTCGGGTTGGGAGCACTTTAGTTGCGCAACCAAAGCTCACATCATACACGTGCTTGGCCGAAGACATTTTCTGACTTTTTCGGCGGGTCTTCAGAGAGACCAACTCGAGGACAGTACTCCACAATTGAGTAGGGTATGACATGGACCGTTGATTGACATAGTTACGCGTTCTGCTGCCAGTTCAATGCGCGCGTGAACTTCGATATATTAGCACCTATAGGCTATGGGGCAGAGGCTTGAGCTAAGTGTCAGACTGAACCTTAATTTACTAGTGTAACTTGGATGCACTACAGTTGTCGTTCAGAGGCCAATGTCATCGGTTCAAGTCCTCATGGAAAGCAAGCAACGGAGAAAGCCATATGAGAGGAAATGGCAACTTTCACCTCGACACGCATGCTTTCTTTCGATGATTGCATTGCCTTTCCTTGACAATCTTTGCTTGGTAGTGCGTTGGTCACACGGTAGAACCAGACGAAGCTTGGACACAGGTGGTCGAGAAGCATTTTGATTTGGTGCCATATACTGGCCTTTTAAATACTCGGACTCACTTTTTCTTCTTGCCCATACCAGATGCAGGTAAGAAGGAGTCGAATGTCAAGTTAGGGTCATACACGCTAACCGGTCTTGCTGATCGAGTCCTGTTACCTNNGGAAGAAGCTGAAGGCAAATCCAGACCAAGACCTACTATTCGTCGACTCTCAACCTCAGGGGCAGGACTGCCATTCCTGCTCTCCGGTGCCTGTGCCCCAACGACAGCGGGAGGGTGGAATTCTTGTATGTCGAGGTGGTGTTGCAAAGGAAGTTCTGAAGCTAGTACTGCGTTTGCAGCACTCCATCTCTCAGCTGCCTGCCAGCAGTGGCTTCGGAAGTATATGCCGTCCGCGCCATGATGGAAGACATCAGCAGGCAGGCGAGCGATGCCCCCTGCTCTGGCTATTCCGGTACGACTAACGTCACGAAGCGCTTCTTCCCTCGCCCAAGGCACACCAAACCTGGGAGATTCGCAAAGGAAATACTCCACACCCTGAGTATGCTGGAGTTGAGGTCCATCAACCGTGACCAATGGCAAAGCTTGCAGCACGGCATAGACGAAGAGCCATTGGCCCATACGAATCTCTGCCAGTTCTTTGATAGTGCGATGCTTGGCTGACTTTCTTTCGACCTCTCTGAAACAGTTTAAGAATGGCGAGGGTGGGACATCGATATTGTGTGAAGCTGTCATGATCTCCGCAATGTCGTCCTCTTTCAACTTCTTCGACATGGCCTTCGCTTCTTTCTTCGCATCACCCCACCCATTGCAACGGGTCTGTCTCAACGATGGGATCATGGGCAGGTCGTATGGAATTGGTGGTTTGACGGGCGGCAAAGATCGGTCGTACTCACTAAGCACAGCACGAAGTGCTCGTACCCGTGGTGCATCAGCATCTCTATCGTCGATCAAGACACCATCTGCGGTACGATTTGTCAGACTCGTGCGGTCCACCAAGAAGTCGTACACAGCGCAGAAGTCATGGTATAAATCNTTGACAAACTATCCGATTGAGACCGCTTGTTTCCAATTCGTTCTTTTCGAGGCTTTTGGCGGCCACGAACCAAATCGACTTTTGTAATATGACATGACAAACTTCCGAGTCCCGAGGAACGAGTCTCGCAGAAGGTCAAAGTCAACATCCTTGCGCTCATCGGCTGTCTTGCTGTTCAGGAAGCCGGAGAAGAGTTGCGGAAAGTCAAAGTCTTCCAAGGTTTGTCGAACGCTTGCCGTACGCTTCTCCAGATCCATCGCTGCACGTCCCAGTCTGTTCGCAGTTATGGGACTGATCATTCTGAATTTGGGACTTCCTGATTTCAGAAGCTCGTCGTATTTCCCGCTGGCATGCGTGAAGGCCTCGTTATACAACTTGATGCTCTTCATGCGCTCTCCCAGGATTATACCTTCAATAGTCTTCTCACGGCTCGACCTCACGTCGGCCAAACCGAGCTCATCCACATATCTGTCGAAGCTGGAAGTTGCAATTTCGCCAAATGTTGATCCATCGAGGTTCGAGAAGCCAAACTGTTTCAGAGTATCAGATACCCTGATCAAGACAGAAAANATAGTAGGGTTCTCCTGTGTGGCAACCAAGGATTCTCCAGCAAGGAAAGCAAAGAGATTGCGTGTTGTAACAAGAATCTCCTCATCATCTGATAATCCTTGAAAACCAGTCGGCACCGACAGGGCCACATCGGACTTCAATGCGATTGGTAGAAAGAGCTGGCATTTCGATCCACTTTTAGGAGTCATAGGAGGCGTATGAGGCCCCTCAGTGTTCGTATTGACATCTAACGGCGAAAAGGAGTCAGCGGTGGACTACAACCTCTAGCAGTTCTTCATGTTTGTCGATCACTGCGGTGCAAACAACTTACCCGATTGGAAAGGTATGACTAACTCGGACAAAAGCTTCGATGAAGCCAACAACGCCGAATCAATCTTGAACGAAGGACCCTTGCCAGAAGTCCTAGGAAACAAGTGTACCTCGCAGTCTGCGGTTTCGTCCCACAACTCCAGCAAATGTTCTCCACCAGCCAGACGACCGAGATCGTATGTTGGACGTTCGGGATGGCCAACGACCCATGCCTTGGGTCCTCTTTCTATGCTCTCGGTGCTCTTACTTCGCCCGAACCATGATCTCCGGCGGTTNCTTTTATCGTCCCTCACAGCGAGCACTGGATCTAGCGTATCGGCAGTCGGCCTATTAAATAACTCGTCCGCGGGTGGCGAGGGAGGACTTCTATTGCGAAGACGAGATGAGGGTCTTGATCGAGAATTGGGCGATAGAGGACGCTGAGGTTCCAGAGATCCAGCCTTCTCAACAGTAGGAGATGCCAGTGGTGAGTGCGCACTTCGGGAAGATTGTCCGGAAACGCTTCGAGACTGGAAGAAAGACGATGCTGTCTTCTGTAGTCGCATGCCCATGGTGATTGCCAAGAACTCTGGGGTTGTATGGTATATATACTTCGATGGTGAGACACTTTCACAAGCTTGAATGAATGTAGCGCGGAGAACAACAAGCCTTTAGAAGATTCCGAGAGAGAACGAGAAAAGAGAATACCGCATGACTATCCGAGTGCTGGATCCCTCGTTGCTTTGTATGTAGAAGGTCGTGCATGCAATGACGCAACCCCGTGGACAATTTCTGCCGAGAGAGAGGCGAAGTCTGCATAACGACCAACGAGCACAGAGGAGGCTATGTCCCTGAAACAATCCGTGACACCATTCAGCATCAGAAATAGCAAGGTTCCGGGCGTCAAGACTGACACGTCCTCATCTCGCAGACCAATAGATTCGTCGTCCTGGGCGCCCTGTTGTTCATGCGCTCGAAGAAAAAAGCCGTCAGGCGTCTATTTTGTTGTGCATGTTCCTGAGACCGGATCGTTTGTGGCACCTGCCCTACTGATCACACGCCTGAAATCTCTGTGCTTATTGATGCTTTTGATGTTGAGTATTTCACTCTTGGAGAGGAAGTTCGGCACATCAGCCGAGATCGATTTTCTGACTTTCGAACAACTGCATGTCTTTCCGCGCCAAGGCTGTCGGAGTGCTGGTGGCCGCGTGTATACAAATGCAATGATTTCCCTCTTCTTACCTGATATCTTGATTGATGAAAATGCAGCGCTTCACGCAGTCTTCAACTAATCACGATTGAGGTTCCTGTACATGTATCTGCGTTGCGTGGCAACTTCTCGGACGGCCATTGAAGCGTTTTGGAGGCCTGCATACATTCACGACAACATTCCTCGGAACACACTTTTAGCATCACACGTACTCGGAAGTCGGCTAGCAATATACTGCCCACGTCTATGCACGTCCCGTCACTGCTAGGGAATATGCTAGTTTCGAACAATGTTGATATGTTCACTCGAGGAGTATTGACTGTACGAGCTGACTGCAATGCCCTCTTACAATACGCAGAGGAGATATGTTCAGTGCCATGTATTGGATGCGGTAGAAAGTGGGAATGAGCAGGTGGGCAATACTTGATAATCTAGCGATCATCTGTTTTGACGCCCAGATAATGTTCGATGTCGTCCACTCTTATACGAAGCTCTCTCTCGATGAGCACATTGCACAAGTTCTTCAATTCCGGGGTACTCCAACCCCTCCCGTCGTCTCTATCAAACGTCTCCAGACCCAGCAAGATCCAGTCTTTTGACCAGGGAAGATGATGCAAACCAGAGAGAAAGACTTCCTTCAACTTCTCGTAGGTATTTTGTTCGATGAGACTTCTTTTGCCTGTCACAGACTTCTCTGCTGTTTCTTCCGTGGCTATGTGCTTCTCGAAGTGGAACCACATTGCCCAGAGCATTTGTGAATACCTGACCGGGCTCGCGGCTGTCAACAATGCTCGTTTGAATGTGGACCTTACTGATTCCGCTGTCGAGCCAGAGGACTGACTCTTGTACCGAAGTGTTTCTTGGTTAATTGCGAATGTCCACGTCACAAGGGGTGATTGACCGCGAGTGAGCACTTGAGTTTTGAGTATTGATCTTACCCGATCATCAAGCCGGAAACGCGCTTCATTATCCCGATACATCTCGAGGAATATGGTGTTGTCTGGAAAGTTTACAATACTTGCCTCGAGCTCGAAGCGTACAAACGCAGGTCTGTAAGGTCGTTTTTGACGAACATGATAAGCGATGATGCCAGCCTTGACTTGGTGCAACATCTCAACGAGCACATTCTGATTTGTGAATTTCTGTTTCGCTGCATTGCATTGCTCATTCACTGCACGAACAGATGCCTGCAGTGCATCTGGCTCGGTCAAATATGCAACAAGCGCCAGCATTTCGACGTTTAATGCAGCGAGGCGTGGATGGGCTTGGCCGAGTGAATGTTCAAATCCATCTTTGAAGGCATTGCGTAGCCTCAACAAAGTCGCAGTCGTCATCGGAACCAATTTGCTTATATCCAGATCCACGCCGCTCCCGAAAGACGCAAGACGTGACAGTGCTGTTTGTGCTTGGTCGGCTTCTAGATCACACCATATCCATCCGCGCCAGAGCAGAACAAGCTCTTCTTGTGCTACTTGTGAGAAACTGTCCTTCATCTTGACCGCGCCAGACCAGATTCGGGCAGCTTTCTCGAACCTTGCCAGCTTCGCTTCGATTGTGGCACATGCGTTGTAGAGTCGGAGACTCGACGGTCGTTGCCTCAAGAGTTGCTTGGCAGTTTTNGAAGCCTCCTTAGGAAAACACGAAAGCTCGAAACCTAGATAGTACTCTGCCAGATCGTCGTCGTTGGGAAAGTAATTCACCATGCTTGATAGTATCCTTCGAGCAAAATCCGTAGCAGCCTGCGTCGATCTTCCGTTGTGAACATTATCTCCAGACGCTGGTACCGAAAACTCTTTGAACATGTGGGAAAATAACAGTTCTGTTGAGACTTGATAACATGAGATGTGCTGTCGTATCAATCCGCTGTCACCATCGATGATGAAACCGGATTGCAGCAGCCCATGCCGGAGAAAGACGTCTGATCGCCACTCAGGTTGTGGTCGAGCGTCTCGAGCGTCGTTCCCAGTAGTTCTTCTCAAGCCCACACTAGGGAGACCTAGGTAACATAGTATAGCATCGAGCAGGTCGTAGTGGTCAAGGCCAGCCGCCGTGGCCTCGAGGACATCACGAATGTCGGAAAACAACACGACATGGAAGGGATCATCAGCACCGACATCGTCCATAGTTCTCCCAGGAAATCGGAAAAGCTTGCTCATAGTTGTTTCTACGGCAGAGAAGGACTTGAAAGGTAGTTTCGAACTCATTTGATTCCTGGGAGGTGGTTCATGAGGATTTGACGTGATATCGTCATTCTGAAAATGGGCTCGCCATCCTCGTGCTCCAATTTCACCAAACCTCGGACTTTCGTTTTCCCAAAATTGTTCAAAAGCGGCAAGCACATGACTGCTTTCCCGAGAGGCAAGGTGCTCTGGTTTGAATAAGTGGTATTCGGAGAGAGCTTGCCAGATGGCTATAGACAGCTCATCATAACCGGTATCTAGCAAGAAGACAGTGTAGCGCAAGATCAAGTAGAGAAGCATCCTTCGTGAACCAGGCTCATGGTCTGGGTTAGCAGTCAAACCAAGCGTGCGAATGCTACGCATGAAGAAGGTCTTGACATCTTCGAAACGGAAGTCGATGGGATTAGTCTGGCAAGCATCTAAGTACAGAGACCAGATAGGAAAGCTTTCGGAATGTTGTTGGAGAATGCCCTGGAGCTTGTGTATGTACTTCTGCGCGTCCCAGGCAACAGATGCCTCGTGTAACAGTTCCAATATCAAACGCTCACGTTTTGCTGCTTCGCTGATAGGAACGTGTTTGAGAGCCTTCTCGTAAACAGCTATGCGCATGTCTGCCAGAGTCTGCCTTTCAACGTTGCTCAGGGATTGAGCATCGGCACCAGGGCTGACAAGGTGTTCCTGGTGATTAGCTAGATCAAGCCAGGCTTGAAGGTTAGAAGGATTCGATTTGGTGGCTCGCACGAATTGAACGTTCTGTTGGCGGACCTGCAGGTCAGCAGTTGATGCCGCGTCCAGGATTCCCTGCTCTCGAGAGTGGTGCGAATTTGCATCTACTGGTTGGGCGAGATGCCTGAATGAGTCGAAGCTGTCGTCAACGGATTCGATATCATGGTCACCAGCAGAAGGTGACAAACCCACGAAATCCTGAGCCAGATCTAGCTCATGTTCATTACGCACAGGCAAAGCAGGAAATTCTTGATTCCTCTGACGCTTTAGAAGCAACCTCTGAGGATTCTGCTTGGAAATCGCAGACTTGTCAGTAATCAGGATTTTATCAAGAGTGCTTTCTGCGCGATCTATCTTCAATCTGGAATGCAGACCCAGAATACTTCCGTGACCGACTCGATGATATGTCGGGATGCTGTATTTGTGCAGTCTGTCATAGGTAACGTTTTGTTGGTCGCCCTTGCGGTCAACGACGAAGAGATCAGGATTCCCATCGTGATGAATTTGTGACGGGTTGTTGATGATGGATCTATGGTGTTCGTAACGCTCACGTGAGTTTCGGTCACGGTGAGGAGTGTCAGATGTTTTCACTCGATGCTCGTCTGAAATGTGGTGCCGACGAGAAGAAGTCTCTTGGCCCTCAGTACTCCTGTGAGATTTTACAGGGCCATGGTCATGTTCAAATCTCAGTCGGCGCTTGAGAGTTGTGGGATGTGATGACGGCTGTTCCTGTGGGGTGGGTTTCTTTGCACGGAAGCTCGAGAACTTGGGCACTTCTCGGGAGGGCGCCGACATGTAGGATCGATGTGTCAAGTGGTTGTTGGTGATTGTCTGGATCAGAAGCACCAATGATGATCGAAGGTGTGAGCAGCGAGATGGAGAGACCGTGCACTCTTCACCGCCCTCGGCTTCTCGTGTGCCAAGAACAGCGAGTTTTTGGCAGAAAGTGGAACTTTTGGCAGAAGTGCTGAAGGGAAGGTACGAGCAGATAGATACCCAAGACAGTGTTCCTGTCGCCGCTTCAATCCACCACTTTCCAGGTCGTCAACCACTGTGCGAGAGGAGCTCAATTTGAGACAGTTGGGTTTCCACAGGCGACACCCATCGGCACCATGGCCACAGCTTTGCAACAGCAGTTGGCGCAAATCGCCAAAAAGTCGACCGACCAACTCGATCTCAAAGCCCAGCGCGCACAGCACAGCAAATCGTTGCTCTTCGATCCGCGCGTCGCCGCCAACCAGACTTTCGAGACCATCTACCAAATATGTGCCGAGGCCTTCCAGGAACTGTGCTTGCTCGATGCCCGCTTTGCGCCCTTTGCCGCCAACCTGTTCAGCGAACAGTCAAAGTCGGAAGAGCGCATCAACCTGACAAAGAAGGAGAATGAGGACCTGGACCAGATCATCGACAGTTTCCTGGGCCTGGTCAGCTCCAGGCTGCTGCTACGGCCAGGTCTCAAAGCCGTCGAGTGGCTTGTTCGTCGTTTCCGGTATGTGTCTAGCATGGCCCCAACACCGAGTAGCACAGTGCTAATCTGCCTACAGTNNGTGCACGAATACAACACTGAATCCCTCGTCCTCACCTTCCTCCCATACCACGCGAACCCCGTCTTCCCCACCATGCTATCCATTCTTCCCAAGACGCTTCCACTGACCTTGAAGTTCCTGCAACCGTACATTTCCAGCTTGTCGTGTCCTCCTAGTCAAGCACTGATATACGCCGCCGTGAATAACGCCTCGTTTTTCACTGCCTTCAACACCTATATTATCCGCACCTCCAACTTGGGCCACCACTCTGTCATGTTGCTACAATTCTGGGCCGGTGTCATGACCCCGACCATCAATGGTATGCTCGACGCTGCCATGTCGGGTCGCGCTGATGTCCGCAGTCAGCGTCAGGAGGACCTGTTGCTTCGTATTGTTCCCGTACTTCAGCAGACACTACGCATCAAGAACGTTCCTGAGCTTTTCCTGGGATCGTGCATGATCATCTGCGTTCTCGCTTCCAAGACACAACTCGATGATAAAGTCCTGGATAGTCTCATGGACGCGGTATCTCGAGGCTGGACTCCGCAGACCATCGAACAAGGATTGTCTACTGTTGCCATCATCGCTGAAGAGCGCCAATCATTGAAACTCACGCGTCCGGTTACAAAAGCTCTGATGAAAGTCCCTGCTCTAGAAGCTCGTATAATTGATCTGCAGACAAAACAACACACTGGAAGACTTCTTACCGGTCTTGCCATGACTTCGCTCGACGAGACTTCGAGCGCCGAGGCGTTTGATCTAATCGAGAATGCTGTCACTTCGCACATTCCTACTCTACCTCAAAAAACTGCCATTATTCAGCTCTTGCTTTCTGCTGTTTCAGACCTCCAGGCATCATCAGAAGCTGCTGCTTCTCAGGAGCGACTTGCCCGCATCTTCTCTACTCTCTGTCAGTCCTCTTCCACACTGCCGCTAGTGCAAGCTGAGGCTGCTCGGCTTAACCTAAGTCTTGAGTCTCTTGAGGTTCAGCTACAGATCTCACTAGCTCCGGCTGAGATGTTGGCATTACCACCAGTCGATGCTGATATCGAGATGATCGATGGACCCGCCATTGCTCAGGCCGACCAATTAGACGAAGCATTTTCTTCGCTGCCCCAGAATCTGTCAAAGGACTACTCCTTCGTTGCAGACGCCGACGTTTCTCCTTTCGATGCTTTTGCTCGTGCTTTCCTGATTCTGCTCCAGCGGAACAAAAATCTGGACCAACTCCTCGGCAAGCCAGTACTTCGTAGTGCAGACGCTCTATCTTCTCCAACATACTTGACTTTCTTGGCGAGACTCTGGACAAGCGGTTATCCTATTGTTGCTCGTGTCTCTGCCCTTCGTTCGGCCACTACACTTCTCCAAGCACATTCTACCGCAGCCATCGATATGCAGGCGTTAACGCCATTCGTACTTGTAGCTCTGGCTGATGCTTCGGAAGCTGTGCGCAAGGCAGCTGCTGGTTTGCTGATTGCCATCACGGCTCTCTATCATCCCGACGCAGCGAAGGGCAAGGTGAATGAATCCATAAAGTCATGGGCAGCTCAAAGCATATATGCAGCCGCTTCTCAAAAGTCATCTCTGACTGGTCCCAATGCTTACAAGGTTCTGGCCGATGCACTTGTACCTAGTCTTGAAGAGTGTGTTCTCGACCCTAGCCAGGTTGCACGTGTGCTTGCTAGCGCTCTCAATGGTCCGACTCAAACACAGCCTGGTCATCCATCTGCTTCTTCAGGAGAGTTGAAGTCTTCCTTGAGGACATCATTTGCATCATGGCTTTGTGAGCACGCCGCTGCAGTGTCCTTGGCTTCCGTCAAACTTCGACTTCTTTCTTTCCTCAGTCTTGTTGGTAAGGCTGCTTCTACAGGCCGCGTGCAAACCCTTGTCCCATCACTTCAAAGCTGGATCCAAACCGACTTGCAAACACGATCTGCTTCATGCGCTTCTGCCCACTTTGACGTAGCAAGTGTGGATAAGGCTTATGTTGATTGTCTAACGAGTCGAACTTCAGAAGAGTTGACTTGCCTAAGGACACTTGCAAATGGAGAATTGGGACAAAGCGCATCCTTGTCCACACTAGCGATCCAGAGATTCAGAGCTTTGTGGCCTAGCATGAAGCCAATTGCACAGACGTCCGTTGCTGGATTCCTTCTCGACCTCGCTTTGGACGACCAATCAGACGAAATCTCTGAAGCTAGACAATCTGAAGCCACCGATCTTCTTCGCCAAGTTACAATGCCTACAGAAGTTCTCTTGTCCTTCTTGGAGTCAGTGCCTAGCATTGCACAGATGGAAGAAAAGCCTCCCGCTTCCAAGCGCAGAAGAACGAGCAGATCTGAGTTGGCGAAGTCACAAAGCATAAACGTTACAGATCTACACAATGTCATTCGTAGACTGACTCTTGTGCTGGAATTGATCGAGGGTTCTCGTCCTGAAAGACATCCTGAGTTGCTTAAGAGCCTCTTCCACGTCCTGAGCGAGCTCCAGCACTACAGGACGCAACTTGGCTCAAACCTAGTCTATCTGCAGCAACTGGTCATTGGCTGTCTCTTCTCAATTGTCGACTCGCTCAAACAAAACCCTGCCGTCAAGGTTGACCGCTCCGTATTGAGAGCAGACCTTATTGTCGAGTGCGTTCGCACTAGTACCAATGCTCAGATTCACAACGCTGCTCTGTTGCTCATTTCAAGTCTGGCAAGCTGGGCTCCTGACTTGGTGTTGCACAGTGTGATGCCGATCTTTACATTCATGAGCAACACATTGTTGCGTCAAAGTGACGACTACTCAGCTCATGTCATCGATCAGACTGTGTCTCGAGTTGTTCNNCCCCCTCTTGTTGCTTCACTGCGCAAGAAGAATCAAGACCTTGTTACAGGAGCCGCTGAACTATTACTCAGCTTTACCGCTGCTTTCGAGCACATCCCCCTCCATCGTCGCTTACGTCTGTTCAGTCATCTTGTCAATGCTCTGGGTCCTCAAGACTTCCTACCTGCTATCACTGCCATGCTCTTCGACAAGTATCCGACAGACAAGCGGGTACCAACTTTCTCTGCCGAGCTCATGGGATCATTCTCTCCCGAGGTTCAGCTTGTCGCAGCATCTCAATACATTGATCTGGTCACCAATGCTCTGCAGCCCAAATCAGTCGTGTCTGAAGCAATTTTCGGATTCAATGACAAGACGCCAGAGCAGATTGAGCAATCAGTCGCGCATCTTCTGCGTTCGTTGGGACTCCTTTTACAACAACGCTCGCTCCATGTACAAATTCTCAAGGCTCCTGATAAGGACGAGCGTGCACATGGTGGACTTCAGTCTGCTGCCGCCGACATATTGCAGAAGATCATGCAATTCTCTTCTTCAAAATCCATTCAAGACAAGCCTGACTTGCAGTCTGCTTCGAACGATGTACTGACAGCAGCCTTGAGCCTTCTGCCAACACCTTATTTCGTTCGTACCGCTGAGGAACTTCTGCAAAGACCTGAACAAGACCTTCGACTCATGGTCCTGCGTTCGCTCGAGCAGCGCGGTCGTGAGGCCAAACTCGCCGACACCACAGCTGCAAGTGCCATGCTTTCTGTGCTGCCAAGTGTGACTGGTGTCATTGGTCAGGAAGGCTCTGTTGAATTGGTGCACAGTGCTGTCACATGCATTGATGTCATCTCAGAGAAGTTTGGCAAGAAGGACACCGACAAGGTCATGTCGGCTGCTCGTGTGGTGGCCTCCAAACACGCCTTTGGCAGTCAGAATGACGAAATTCGCATTATTTCTTTGCTCTGTCTTGCCACCATGGTTGAGGTTTTGAAGGATGACCTGGTCGACATTCTGCCTCAGATTCTCACCACTTCGTATGCCTACTTTGACCATGCCACCAAGACAGAGTCCGGCAATGCTCGCCTGCACAACGCTGTCTACTCTTTCTTGACAAATGTCATCGAGTACATCTCCTGGATGTTCTCTGCTGATATTCTTGATAAAGCTTTGTTGCTCACACAACAATCGGCTTGTAGCGGAGCCACAGACATCCGAACCTCGAGCAGTCGTCCACAGTTCACTACCCTGCTCTCCCAAAAGCTCGACGCCAGAACTATATTGGCGGCCCTGGAGCGCACGTTTGACAATGCTGTCACTCTTGGCTACCCAGCTTGCCAGGAGGTTCTTACAACTCTTCACATAGTGATCAAAACGCACCCCAAATCGGCTCTGATCAAGAATTCTCCAATCTTGTTCTCTGTCCTCAACAAATCTTTCGATCTTCGTCGTTTGCTTTCTCAACAACTGACATCACCTGACAGTCAACAGCTTGCTGCCATGGAAGCACAGAGGGATAGCCTGTCCTTGGATGCTATTATGAGGCTCAACGACACGACATTCAGGCCGTTCTTCACTCGTCTTGTGTCTTGGGCAGGCGAGGGTCTACCGAAGAAGGAACTGGCCGGTCGCACACTTCGTCTGATCAGTGTTTACGGATTCCTAGCTAGATTCTTCGAGACATTGAAGGTATGTTTTCGACACATTTTTTGTTTATTGGGACTATCTAGATACTGACATACTATTAGTNCTATTGTAACTGGTTACTCTGGATACATCCTGGAGCAGGCCGCGTCTATCCTTCAAAGCGTCAAACCGGAGGGAGAGTCCGAACAGCTCCTCTTGAAGGCTCTACTTCAGACACTGATTGCCAGCTTCAACAACGATCAAGACGATTTCTGGCAAAACCCGTCGCACTTTGGCGCGATTATGCAGCCTTTGTTAGATCAAGTGACTGTTGCCAACGAGCCAGAGATCAGAGACTCGCTTGACATTGTCTCTGCCGTCACTGGGCTGGCTGGGGCAGCAGCGTCGCCTGAACATCACAAGACTCTCAACTCAGCCATTCTTAAACTCATGAGACACGACAACGAACTGACAAGATTGTCAGCCGTCAAGTGCGAGCAGTCTTTGACCGAGAAGCTTGGAGAAGACTGGCTTGCTCTCCTTCCTGAAATGCTACCATTCATCAGCGAACTGCAGGAAGACGATGACGAAGACGTTGAAAGGGAGACGACAGCCTGGATCCGACAAATGGAAGGCACTCTCGGTGAGAGTCTTGAGGGTATGTTGCAATAAGGGACGAACAAAAGTGTTAGAAGGCATGGCGACGGTGTTATGTGCGTTTTGTTGTGACTGGTTTTACATGTGTTTTTGTACATATTGAACTCCCATTCCAGAGTTTTATTCTCAAATCCGATACTGTGCCACTTGAAAGATGAAGATTGTTGGTTTAGTTGGCCGAGTCTGTGATGTTGCTCCTCTTTACCCGAGCGTGTATCCTGTTTTGGTATGGTCATTAACACATCTGCCACTCCTCTATCGAAGTTGTAGACACTGATTTGGGGATCTTACACCTCCTAGTCACCGATTGCCTTCTTGATGTCGCCTGTGATTCGATAGGATTAGCGCAGTAAAAGGCGTTGAGAAGTTTCCTAAAACGTACCGTAGATGGCGAACTGTCCAGAAGCAGCCGAGAAAAGACGTAAGTGATTCCTCAGACTTCTGGTAATACTGACACCAATATCTGGTCTATCTAATATGGGTTCTCGTTGATTTCATTCTGCTTGGGAGCCTCTGTAGGACCTTCGCCCTTCAAACATCTCTCAAGAACCGTACTGATTCTCTTCACGGCTTCAACCATCAGATGTTCATCAATCCAACTGAAGGTCAGTCTTATGGAATGCTCGAACTTGACACTGTCATCTCCGGGAACCTCGAAGATACTACCCGGTGCGACGATGACTTGGGCCTCATCTTGACATCTCTTGGCAAAGTCAACAGCCTTGACCGTGTCAGGCAGTGTCAGCCACAAGAAGTAACCTCCTACTACACGCTGATTCGGTTGCGGCAGGCTGGCTCCAAGAGGATAAAGATAGTCCTTGATTGCCGATGCCAAAGTCTTGTATCGTGCAGCATACGCAGGTTGTAGTACTTTGAAAATGTGATCAGACATGGTCCCATCTTTGACCAATATGTTCATGTAAGTAGACGTGAGTTGAGAAGGGGCCCCGCCACTGCAAGAGGAGCCAGTTTGGGAGACACCGTACGCGAATTTTGGCGACCCCTCTGACCAGCCCACTCGCAAACCAGGTCCTGCAATCTTGGAGAAGCTTCCGCTACTGGTCGTATTGCCAAAGCCATCGGCTCCAGGGCGTTCTGCTCCACCGTCGAGGAAGCGGTCAATATCGACTAGACGAGGCAATAGAGCTTTGGTAATGCTAGTCGAGGTGTTGGAATCCGCAGACCATTGTAAGAAGTCGTAGACATCGTCCGTGATTACCAAAGCATCGAATTCTCGAGCCAACTTTACGAGCTCAATCCTGCGGTCCAGAGGCAAAGTCCTTGATGAAGGGTTTGAGAAAGTGGGCACGCAGTAGATGACATGACGATAATACTTTGCATAGGGTCTTGGAGGTTTGAACATCTGNCAATGTCAGTGGAGAAGATAGTAAAATTGATACAAGCAACCTACAGGAGTCTTGTTTTCGGGCGAATGCTTCTCACTTTCCTCGAGTGCTCTTCTCAGAGCGTGCATATCCATGCCATCATCGTCCTCAGGTACTGCTTTCATTTTGCCTGAGAAACCATTGTCCTCAAAGACTCGGAAGGCCAGCATATAAGCAGGAGCAGCAAAGAGTATATCTCTAGTGTATGCAGGATCGGTAAAGACCTGGAGAAGACAAGCTAGGTTCTGGGAAGCACCACCTGTGATTGTAATTCGTTCTTTGCCAATGGATTGTTCGGGCTCGTACCACGAGGTTAACCAATTGCCAAGGGTCTCCCTCAATGGAGCATAGCCCTCATCAGGACCATAGAGCAGACCGGGAAAGGCGACGGAGGTATCGGCCAATGCTGTTTGGGCTGCTCTGCTCAAATGGTGGGTAGGGAGCAGCGATGTACTCGGCCAGCCTTTGATCAAGTTGATCGAGTCCAGTGAAGCCATGGCAGCAGTGGATGTATTTGGTTGGATAGGTGCACGAAGATGTCGTGAGGATGTTTGGACACGATGTGGCTCAAGTATATTATGATGCGTATATGCCTGTCAATGACTAGATGACGTTGGCAACGACTGTCAAGATTAGGGCGTCGTCAAATCACGACAAGACGTGGTGGCTGAATTGAGAGTAATTTGTTTTGCAGATGTCTCGAGATGTTCACTGGTGCAGCAATAAAGGATGCAAGGTTCACAGTCGCTTGTAGTTCATGTAGAAAGGGTATGATGGGTTGGATGTGTGTAGGTGGGGTTTGTATACCGTACCCCACATGTCGGCAGGCTCGGCTGGGTATGACATTGATGGACGTGAGGATGGTTTGCGCTCTGACTTGTAGACACGACATGGCAGTGCAGGGCAGGTCGAAGAGCGCAGAGGTGGCATTGCCGCCGATAGCTGCGCTGTTCGTCGTTGTCTTTGACCGCAAGGTAGGGTGCGTCATGCCATCCACTCTCGACAAGCGACAGGCCATCCGCTGACCACTGTCGTCTAGCTACACGATAGCATGGCAACGTGCCATTCCTGACCGTGTGTCCCCTGGTCTCATCGCATCCCGTCCGTATACTGACAAGTGCANNGTCAAGCTGGATGGTGTCGTTGAATACAAGTCGCTGCCGTCGGGCCTCCACAATTGCCATTCGGATCTCGTCTATTTCGTTCACGATCAACACGCCGGAATCAGCGCCTTCGCAAATCGCCCTGCTCACGAGTCTGAGAGGAACGCCCACTTTGCTGCTGTTGGTCTTCTCGTCCCCTTGACATATGGTCGTCTGGGTCGCAGCTGGCTGCACGCGAACCACCTTCGCCGTTTGGTCGCCAACATAGTCGACGATGCTGACAACACGAATGCGCTTGAAGAATACTGGGAACACAACCGCATGACCGACTCCGACGAACCACGCCCTGACCATGACGAACACTCCACCCGACGGAAGCCTCGTGCACTGTCTGATGCTGCAGGCCTGCACCCTACCAATCCTACTTTGTCTCAGGACCATCCTGCCATGTCCTTGGCCCATGATTTCGATATCTTCGGCCCACTCATCTTCCCGCTCCAGAGAGCCGCACTTCTCAAGAAAAGCATATTGATCATGTCGTCCGCACCCGTCCAACCCGCCTGTAATCTTGTCTACAATCTATCCGTCCTGTCAAATATCCCCTCTTCGGCAGCCGAACTGGCCCAAAAGAAGGACCCCTTGTACCCACTCAGACCTTTGTTTAATGTCGGCATCCATGACATCGACAATCTTTCTCGATTGGCCAGCAAAACCAAGCCACAGAATTCCTGGATCGCATGCACCACCGATGATATACTGGCGACCAAATCTAAGCTTTACGACGTACTGGTTGAATTACCGCCACCCACATCCGATGCTTCTGCCGCCAGACGTTGGCCTCGAATTCGTACTTCCTCTGGTGAAGACATCAAGGCTACTCAACGCGATTTGAGACGCTACTACACCCTCAAACGGGAACTGACTAGTATTCAACATCAAAGCCGAACATACACTGATAGAGAAGCCGAGGACTCGGTCGACGAAGATTCGAGCGAAAGTGTACCTTTAGTACCATCGAGCCAAGACAAAAATATCGATTCTGATCAATACATCCAGCTTGAAGGAGAATCAAAACTGGTCGAGCCTTCTTCATGGGCCTCCATCGCCTACACTAGTTTCCTATGGTGGGCTTCGGCTGGGGAAAAAGATGCTTTGTTGAATGATGAGGCATGTCAAGATGCAAGGTTGATAGATGATTTGCCTTTGCCAGCTCCGAGCAAGCAGAGTCCGGGCAGCGGCAAGAGGCGTTCTTCGGACCACAATGAATTAGAAGGGATCAACGTGAAGTCTCAAGCGGTGGCGGTGATCTTGATAGCCTATGCACACCGCCTGACTGCGCTGGTTATGGAGACATTGGCCGAAACTGTTGAAGCTGCCGACGCTGAGGCGGAACATGGAAACGAGAGTACCATAACCATTCACAGCGAAGACCTTAGAAGGATGGGGTTGGACGAATGGAGCAAGAGTGATGGGGAGTTTGTCAAAGAGATGGCCGCACTGTACTTTGGACGGGAGCACGTCCAAACGGTCGGGCGGACGGTTGATCTCTGTGGCATTAATGTGTGTTGAACAGAAGCTGGCTGGCACTCGGCAATATCGAAATCCGTTTGATGGCTGGGATTCCAGGGCTCAACTCTGGGAGTGACAACCAAGTGTAGGACTACTGCATTGAAAAACTTACAAAGATAGTCACAACATTGTGATAGTCATGATTTACTAGTCCAGTAAAAGAGAGCGACACTTGTGAAGATTGTCACGGTGAAGTGAATTGTTTGGTATGGAGAGGCAGCGTCATAGGCCCGAGTTGTTCCGAAGTACCGAAGTGATGGGCCTGTGCGCGTGTTGGTTGAGAAGGCTTTCCCAGGCTTTGGTTCTAAAAATCGGCCGCCGCAATAATCTTCTTGTTCCTCCTCCACTCCAGTCCATACCATCTCCACTCCCCTCACTCCTGGTCCAATGTCTGCTACCGGAACTGCCCCTCCCACCTCTACCGGCTCCGTCAAGGTGGACGCCATCAAGGAGAACGTCAAGGCTGCTGTCAAGCAGCCCAGCGGTCTTGACCTCTACTCGAGATTCGCCTTTGCCGGTGCTGTCTGCTGTTCCGTCACCCACGGTGGTCTTACCCCCGTCGATGTGTAAGAATCCATTCGTTCTGCGCGCCAGCAGACCAATTGACGAGACCAATGGCTGACTCGACCCCCTATACAGCNNGTCAAGACCAGAATCCAGCTTGACCCCGTCACCTACAACCGCGGTCTCATTGGTGGTTTCCGCCAGGTCATCCAGAATGAGGGTGCTGGCGCTCTCCTGACCGGTGTTGGCCCCACCTTCGCTGGTTACTTCCTCCAGGGTGCTTTCAAGTTCGGTGGTTACGAGTTCTTCAAGCAGCAGGCCATCTCCATGGTCGGCTACGAGAACGCTGTCCAGAACCGCACCGCTGTCTACCTCGTCTCTTCCGCCTTCGCTGAGTTCTTCGCCGACATTGCCCTCTGCCCTCTCGAGGCCACCCGTATCCGTCTCGTTTCTGAGCCCACCTTCGCTTCCGGTCTCGTTTCTGGTTTCTCCAAGATTGCAAAGACTGAGGGTCTCGGCGGTTTCTACTCTGGTTTCGGTCCCATGCTCTTCAAGCAGTAAGTTCTTGTATATTATATTGCTCGGTTGGTGCATGCTGACCATCGGCTCAGGGTTCCCTACACCATGTCCAAGTTCGTCGTTTACGAGAAGGTCGCCGAGGCCATCTACAAGCGCGTCGACAAGAACACTGCCTCTTCCGGTATGCAGACCGGCATCAACCTTGGTTCCGGTCTCATCGCCGGTTTCGCCGCCGCCATCGTTTCTCAGCCCGCCGACACCATGCTCTCCAAGATCAACAAGACCAAGGGTATGCCCGGTGAGAGCACCACTTCCCGTTTGATCAAGATCGCCAAGGAGCTTGGTTTCCGCGTAAGTATTCTACGGTGTTTCGTTTCCGTAGAACTCGATACTGATCTATNNTTGCAGGGTTCGTACTCTGGTATCGGTGCCCGTCTCTTCATGGTCGGTACCATCACTGCTGGACAGTTCGCCATCTACGGTAAGTTCAGGAAACTTCTCAACGTCTTTTACTGCGCTAATCCCATCGAATCACAGNGCGACATCAAGAAGGCAATCGGCGCCACCGGAGGTGTGGAAATCGCCAAATAAGCGTCTATACCTTCGATAGAGGAGTAGCAGATGTGATAATGACCATACCAAAACAGGATACACGCTCGGGTAAAGAGGAGGGACATGATGTGGAGGCTTACATTCACTTATTGACCTTCGAGTCCTACATAATCCTTGACTCGGTCTGTACTTTTAGGAGTCTTTCAGGGAATGTATTAGATCTTTTTTTCTTGTTCAATACTTGCGTGCATACTTGATAAGGAGCGTAAAGGAGCAAATGGTAGGTTCATGTCGGCCGAGTTGCAGGCTTCAATCCCATATGCTCAACATCATCACAATATAGCTATAAAAATGCACAATAGCTTTCGTACTAGAGGTGTGGCCAGTGAAACGGCCTGCTGTGACGTTCTCTCTGTGGTAATCGTCCTTCCATATAAAGTACTATGCATTTCTACAATTGGAATCTAGTACATGTCACTGTGAGAGAGAGAGACAGAGAGAGAGCTCCCGGGTGTGTTCAACAACATCAAATTATAGCTATCAGAATGCACAGTAGTTTTCGTACTGAGGGCTTGGCCACTGAAACACCCTATCGGGATGTTCTCTCTATGGTAGTCATCCTTCTGTATTAAACATTGTGCATTTTTATAGTTAGAATTGACCACATGTTGCTATTGGAGAGCATGTTCTCATGTGCTCAGCACCATCACAGTATGACTATCAAAATGCACAGTAATTTTTGTACTAGAGGTGTAGCCAGTGAAACGGCCTGTTATGACGATCTCTCTGTGGACATGGTAACTCTATACAAAACATTGTGCATTTTTATAAGTCGGAAATGAATGATTGTCGTCATTGGAGAGAAGGCGTTATTGGCACTCGAGGTAGGTGTACTGGCAGCACCAGGGCTCTGGCGGCAATGTCAGGAGGGCGAGCTGCAGGTTGGAAGTTGACAATCTGCAGGGCCAGCGGGTGGAAATTTGGGTGGTACAAAAATGCGTCATTGGCGGGCGGTCATGGTCTCGGTAGGTGAACGTTAAGAGTACGTGGGCGCTGTGGCCGGGTCTAAGACGAACCGTGTTTTGACCCTTGATGATCCGGGTTTAGCAGTAACTTATTTCTGCGCGGCCATTGTGCTCCGCGGTACAGCTAATACCTGGTCAACCCCAGCAACCTCTTTCCTTGCAACATGCAAACATGAGCGGCGACAAGGCAGACAACTCTGGCCTCGGCCGGGACGCGCTCGCGCTGCAGCCGATGGCCAGCGCCCCGACCCATGCCAACAACAACAACAATAGACGGCTATCGTCGCCATCTCCTCCCCCTCCGCAGCAACAAGCACACCAGCCATCCACTCCACGCAATGACAGACGAAGGCCTACCCTGGAAGACCGACGGCAGCCCAGCATCCGATTACGCCGCCTCGGATCCGCCAGCACCCTAGGCTCTCAACACACGACGGCCACGACCGACTTTGCTCAGAAGCCTCCGGCCGACACATCGGGCAGGCGCCGCTCTTCGTCCGAGCCCCAGCGCCCACTATGGGCCACCTCTAGCAGTCCCAATCCCAACAGCCTGAGTGTTCCGAGAGGTGCAGCACGACCTACAAATATCCACATGCCCCGCCTGGACGAGGAGACTGGACGCCCATCTACCACTCTGCCGCCTGATGTCGACATTGAGCAACTGGCTGCTGCTGGAGATCCGTCGCTACTTCAAGAGCCCGCTCGTCCAGGTCTGTGGAAAAGAGCGAGTGTTGCCGCCCTCCAACCTTTTAGACGTCAGCCGCAGCATGAANGACGGTGCCCTGGAAGCCACCCTCGAAGGAGGCCTCGTCGAGGAACTTGGGCGAACGAGTACGACTCTGATCTGGTCGACATTCTTGATGTCGTGGGTTCGTTCCTCTCTATCCCTCGTTAATCACACGTCCAAGACTNNCACCGTTCCGCAGATCCCGAGGTTGCTACCCTCGCGACCCTTACTAATGTTCAAAACTCTCTGTTCATTCCAGACTTGGGCTCATTGTTGAACCGTCGTCCAACTTATAATTTGACTCGTGAACCAAGCTTCTTCCGCGACCACCCTCCAACCAAACCTCCTTCCATCAAGCCTTCTTCCATCATGGCCCAGGATCGAATCGAAACCGAGGCCGAAGATGTCGAAATGCGTCCGGGTATCGACCGCACTTTTACCATTGCCTCGCATATGAGTGAGACCGAAGACCACTACGCCGTTCTTCCTCATGGTATCAGTCTGGAAGGTTGGAGTCTGGCTGAAAAGCAGGAACTCAACGACCATGTTAGACACATGTTGCACTCGCGCCGTGCTGCTTTCAAACGAGGAATGAAGGGCTTTGGTCAATACGTTCGCCGCNCGTGAGTCCCACTCTTGCTTTATCAGCCCCTCTTGGCTTTTGCTGATCCACCTCTCATAGCCCTTGGTCTGTTCGTTACTGTATATGCCACCCTGGTGACCTTGTTCGGTCTTGCCTGGGTTCTCTTCCTCATCGGATGGATTAACGTTGGGGGTCGACAGTCATACATTATCAATATCATCGACAACGTCCTGGTCGCCCTCTTCGCCATCATCGGTGACGGTCTAGCCCCATTCCGAGCAGTCGACACGTACCACATGATCTACATCGCTCATTACCATCATTTGACATGGAGTCTCCGCAAANAACGCAACCTTCCAAAGCTCAAGAACGAAAACGACCTTCCTGTCCAACCCGGTATCGATGCAGATATCGAGACCGGCTCAACCGCAGAAGCTGCTTCCATTCATGAAACCGCTTCCGCTCTCAACGCTGATGTCAAGTCTAACAGATCCATGAGCAAGGATGACTCGGAGGAGAGCGTCCTCACAGAAGAACAGCAGAGGAAGCTCAAGCATCACGAGGACAAATTCTCAAAGTCGCACACTTTCTACAAGCCCCACGAAACCGAAACTCACCATGCCTTTCCCCTGCGACTTCTCGTTGCTGTCGTCGTCCTGCTCGATTGTCACTCCCTCCTCCAGATCGCTCTGGGCACTTGTACATGGTCCATCTCTTACCACGTACGGCCATTCGCTCTCACGACTGTCATTCTTTGCTGCTCGCTTACATGTAATATTACTGGTGGTATTCTCATCAGCGTTGGCGATCGCATAACCCGCAAGAAAGACGTGGTGGAGCGCATGTTCAGACAGCAGCTCACAGAGCAGGCTATCCACAAGATGGAGAAGCGGCGCCAGAAAGAAAACGAACGCAACGAAGAATTAGACGTGGTTGTATCAAATTCAACTTCGAATAGTGCTGAAGAGTCAGCCCTGAATGGCACTGGATTGGAACCAGGAAGCCACTCGCTACAACCCAAAGTACTCGGCGCTGGAGTGGATGCGGCACAACTGTCTCACAAGCTATGATTCTAGTACTTGCAGGGATGAAGCAGACCCTGAGTACATACGACATACATTCTGGTTGTACATGATTTTAATGTTCTTATATTCTTGTTAGGTATAATGTTTCAGGCTGTTGGTTTTATGAGGCAAGGTGGGATTTATATCGTTATTATGATCGAAGCAGCCCTTTTACTGTGCTTCACTATCCGTTCACATCTTTTTGTATCTCTCTCAATCGTGTTTGTCTATTGAAAACCACCTTCCGAGTTTTTCGATTCTCGAAATAGCGTGAGTACTGCACGACAGGGTCGCCCTGACAACTGCATTTCTATGACAGTGAGTCGCTATACCATCTAGTAATGTCCTTCAAACGTATCAATCATTTGGCTGCCGACTTCGTCTATAGCCTGGGAAATCGGAGTCTCGCCACCCACAACATCAAAAGCAAGGCCGATGGTAGACGGGCTCTTGATACACTGCACGATCACTTCGGCAATGTCCTCGCGTGAGACACTCTTGCCCAGGTGTACCTTGCCAGCCGCGACCTTACCAGACCCCTTGTCTGTGTTGAGAGATCCTGGTCGAACGATGGTGTAATCTAGCTTGCGGCGACCGTTCTGAGAGACCAGGTCACGATCGGCAGCCAGTTTGGCCTCACAGTAGACACCAATCGCACCCCACATCCGCTTGCTAACAGCATTGTCGTCGTCGTTGTACCTGTTTGGTCGTTGGTATATGATTATCGTTGATCTTTTCAAGAGACCTTACCACTCTGGTGTTGGCTTGTTCTGTCGGTCGCGAATGTCTACTGCACTGACAATGATGAATCGCTTGACACCTGCAGCAGCGGTGGCATCAAAGACCTTGATGGCGCCTGTCCTTGCGTTAGCCATGTACCGAACTTGACAGATGTCTACCGAGATTGACATGCCTTCATGGTCTACAGCCTTTGTGCGTTCAGGACTGCCACCTCCAGCTCCTGCACTCCAGATCACCACATTAGGACTGTGCTTCTTGATGGTTGCCGCAAGATCGTTGACACTAGAATCCTCGATGCTCTGCACAATAGGCTTTGATTCGAGTGCCTCGAGTTCAGGGATCTGCGACTCCTTGCGAATGACTGAGTGGACGGTATAGGATGATGCCACTAGCTTGGTTGTGAGGTGTCGTGCGACCTTTATGCTGTTAGTTTTCACATAATGGCATCGACAATGTTGATCTATCTATACCTTTCCAGAGCCTCCGAAGATGAGCGCGCTAGACATGATTGATGGATGGTGGCCTGAGATTGGGTATGGTACAGAGGAGTTTGATCCAATACAGGAATTCGTAACGTTCTTGTGAGATGCTGCTGCACATGCCATCAAATGGTGTGCTCGGCGTATGCTCACAAACGTCAACTGCCATGACGTAGGTAACTTTCAAGAACGCAACAATTTGATCAACATTGAATTGCAAAACACGCGATCGTGAAGTTTTGACTAGTAATGTGTGCTATGATCTCTTCATATCTCATCGAGTAAGAAAAAGGCTATGTATGCCTACAATCAGGTACTAGGAACGTGCCGACCTTGTCGTAGCACTTTATACCTTGATGGCGAACTGCTTCATGTGCTCGTAGTCCTTGACGTTGTCTGCAACAGTCTGTTGGATGATTTTGGCAGCCTCCTCGCCGTACTTCTCAGTCCACTCAGCGAAAAGCTGTTCGTCGCTCTTCTCGGCCTTCTTCTGTGTCGGTTGTCAGCATTTATGCACCATATTCTAGTAGTACGGAAAACATACGTGAGTTCTGGGCTTGAGCTCAGTCGAGTTGATGGCGTCCTCGTGGAAGCCCTTCCACTTCTCGAATGCTTCCTTGGCCTGAACGTGGTCCTCTTCGTTGTCCCAGTTCAGCATGCTGGGAGAGTACTCAATGCCAACGCTCTTGCAGAACTGCTCAAGGATGGCCGATGGGTTGTCCAGAAGGTCATCAGCGTCAATGACACAGATGTCTACATTTCCACTCTTTTGCTCGCCGTCCTGGCCTGCAAGCTTGGGCCCAATCTGGCCACAAGAACGGAGGTAGTCGAACAGGCGACGCTGCTCGTCGTATCCAGCCTCGGAAGGCATGAAGTTGTAAAAGCCAGTGATGGCGTCGAGCGGGGGGATAGTGCATCTCCAGTAGCTGGGAATGCTGTGCTTGGGATGGCGGATAAGGAAGGCGAAATGGAACTTGTTCAAGATGTCGGTCGGCACAACGGTGGGGTTTCCAGGTTCGGCTTCTGTGGCATATGGATAGGGAGGAGAGTTTTCGGCCACACCGTTGGTGCTTGAACCATTGGTGCCATTGGTGCCATTGGTACCATTGGCAATGTCTGTCAAGGGGTTGCTACCATTGGTGCCGACGCCACGCTTGACTTGCATCAATGAGGGAGCAATGGATGCCGGCTTGCCATCAGGGGGGGGACAGGTAGTGGGTGATGTCCTTGATGAAGATGCGTTTACCCTGATAATGGTGAGTACAGGAACAAAGTCATAGAGAAGAATGCAGCAATGCAGCGTGCACGTGTCTCTGGTGCAATATGGAGAAGTGATTGGCGGTCCACGAGCTGATCCAGTCTGATGATTGGGGCTTTTGGGGGCAGCAGAAGCCAGAGGTGAATGGAAGAAAATGATGGGAAGGAGAGGGATCAGCGGGACACGCAGCAGGACTGCCTCCCAGCGCTGTAAGGGATGCACACCTCTTCGTTCTCCTTCATGATGTTGTCGAAGATGGTCTTGTATGTCGAGTTCTCAAAGCCGCTTTCAGCGCGGGCCTTGTGGTCTTCCTCGTATCTGTCGCTCAGTCTCTCGGGACCGAAGTAAAAGGCATCGCCAAAAGGCTCATGGACGCATTGCAGGGTGTCCCGCTGAGTCATGAAGACCTGGTGGTGAGGGTCAGTTGTCGAGGTCGCGGACGGTGGTTCATCAAGGGGAAAAACACACTCGCTCGAATGCCGTCGAGCATGCTCTAGGGTGGGTGGCCACGAAGATGGGCTTGTTGGACATGGTTGCGGCGTGGGAGAGGGCAAATTTCTGAGCTCGTCTCGTGCACAACAATGAGTTGAAATGGAAAATCTACAAATGTATGCAGAATAGAACAGGCAAAAGGAAGAGCGATTGAGGGATCAAAAGACAGTCGCGGGTTTGGGACAGAGATTTATCAAAGATTATTAAACGGTAGCCCAATGGAGCGTAGATTCAAAGTGGTGACAAAAGTGGGTGGTCTTGATGACGTGCAAGCAATCCATGGCCGGGTGGAGTGGTCAGTGGTGGGTGTTCGTGTGGGCCCGAGGCGTTCTGCGCGCAGTGCCAGTTGCTGCCCTGGCATGGTGAGCCGTTTTAGTGGCCGAAATAGCGCAAGTCGGATCGCGAGTCCTGTTTGCAAAGAACACGATACGATGCATCTTGTTGACAAGGTTTGCGCATTTGGTTGGAAGAGCAGCGGGGTGGAGAAACACCCCGCTTCGACGACTTTTGGCTCAACCATAATCTGAGCCGCAGCTCCTAATGCCTCAACCGAATGCTTTCGCGCAATGTCGGCCCATTGTCTGCGACACCAACAGCCATGCCACCGCGAAGCCGAGGTTTGTGTATCCTCATATAGATTGTGCTTTTTATTTCTCGTTTAATACTGGGATTCTACAAGAGCGCCTTGTTCTTAGAGTGTGCCTCACGGTCCAAGGACACTGGGACATGAGCTGAACACTTGAGTCTATATTGCCCTTAGGGCCTAGGCTCGATACTTGCGTGGTCAAGTTACAACAAGGTGTGGCAAGACTGCATGGTAGCACTGTGCCGACGTACTGTACAGTACCCTGAGAAGTACATCTAGACAAGCAACGCTGGCAGATATGGCCGCCCGTCTAGCGTGATGCAGTTACATGGATTGGCCAGCTCAAGGCCCCGAGAGCAAAAGCATGGCCCATGCTAAAGGAGAGCCCGGCTGCTGCTATCGTGTTTACTTTGTTATGACGATAGTCTCGTAACAGTGCGGCAGACACATGCAGCGGGCTGACCAGTCGGAGGCAGGTTAGATGATGGAATTGGCGACAAATAGGAGAGAAGGAGCAGATGAATCAATCGGCACCTGCGCTGAACTCGGCTTGATAGAANCTTCAAGGTGGTCAGCATCAGCTTTTGCACAGATTCAGCATTGGACAGCGGGCTCGGAATGTAGTAAATACCTCTTGAACTTGGCCAGCAAGCCTTTTGTCACGCAAGGATGACTTTTTCTGAGTTGGAATTTGCCAGTTGTTGGTCTGCCACCACCACCTTCTCAGACGAGCACCAATGCTGGAGCCAGAGAATTTGGACGAAGTGTTGTGCACTGTGTTCCAGTTCCTCCAGCCAGCGACGACCAAGGTCCAGAGCAGACCCTGGGTCAAAGGCATGAAGAGTTGGTCTCTGAAGGTGATCCAGGCAACCTTCTGCCAAGAGGTAGCGTCCTGGATGCTGGCGAGATAGCTCTGTTCGAAGCGCAGGTCGGGGAGNGGAGGAAACTGCTTGCTGCGCGGCGTGGGTCTCAGGACCGAGACAGGGATCTCGTCGTCGTCGATGTTGTCGGGCAGGTGGTCAAGGTCGGGCTCGTCGTCGAGGCGCACGGGCTGCTTGTTCGAGGCGGCAGTGGATGGATTGGCATCGTGGGCGGGCGAGGGGTGCCTGTTGATAGAGGCTGTCTGGATTGTCTCTGCGAGCTGGAGAATGGGACTGTCGGTCATTGTCGTGCTTGTTGTGTCGATGATGTCGTCTATGTGGAAGGAGTCAGTGCAAGCCAGGCCGAGAGACGTCAAGGTCCCCTCGGTCGTCTCGCCGAGCGTCAAGCAACCACGACAACCATCTTTCTCGACTGCTCTGTAGCCTGCCCACCCAACCCACACAACGCAATCATGGGTAACGCAAACTCCCAAATGCTCGAGAACCTGGTTCAGGGCAGTAACTGTACGTCTTGCACGACAACACTCGCCCTCCCTGCCGTGTGCTGACCGCCCTCATTGAACANNGTTGACCGCGATGAGGTCGACCGCCTGCGCAAGCGCTTCATGAAGCTCGACAAGGACAACTCTGGCACCATTGAACGCGACGAGTTCCTTTCCCTTCCTCAGGTCTCTTCCAACCCTCTCGCCACACGCATGATTGCCATTTTCGACGAGGATGGCGGCGGTGATGTCGACTTCCAGGAGTTTGTCTCGGGCCTCAGCGCCTTCAGCTCAAAAGGAAACAAGGAGGAAAAGCTACGTTTCGCCTTCAAGGTCTACGACATTGACCGTGACGGCTACATCAGCAATGGCGAGCTCTTCATCGTTCTCAAGATGATGGTCGGAAGCAATCTCAAGGACCAACAGTTGCAGCAGATTGTCGACAAGACCATCATGGAAGCCGACCTCGACCGCGACGGCAAGATCAGCTTTGAAGAGTTTACAAAGATGGTCGAGAACACCGACGTGAGCAACAGCATGACCCTGGATGCCTTCTGAGCAACTCCCCCCTTCTCTGCATATCCCTTTTCTCCATTCAGACATGAGATACCACGGCGTTACGGAGTTACCAACCATAGTCCTGTCTTGCCCACTGAGCGGCCTGTCCTCATGAATAAACTTCTTTCTACTTCGCCCATCCTCGCCTTGAACTGTCCTCTTCTGTCCCTGTATCCTTCCTGCGTGCAAAACTATCTCTAGGCTTCGCCGCGAATGATCCTGAGCGCCGCCTCTCCTTTCGCCGCTGTCGTCAGGTTCTCCCATCCATCCTCAGTAATCAAAAGGTCATCCTCAATTCGAACTCCGCCGACTGCCATGAAGCGCTCGAGTACCGATTTGTTGATATATTTCGAATGTACGGGCGAGGGAAGGAAGACTGTCTCGAGCGCTTCGCGGTTGAAGTAACTATGGCTTAGTCAGCTGCTGCTATTCTTTGCAAATATGCACACAAGCGAACATACATTCCAGGCTCACAGGTGATCACCATGCCGGGCCGCAAACTAGGTGTGCTCGTTTCGCTGAGAGCACTGCTCCAAACCGCAGGAATAATGTTGGTCGATAGCGACCTAAGCTCTGTGTTGTTTTCTACATCCGGCAGATGTTGATTGATCTGTTTACACCTCAGCACTTGTTAACAAGACTTGTGTCGATGACAATAAATTACCTCAGAAATCACTTGGTCATCGGCCTCGGTCGCAGTGCTCTTTGTAAGCACTGTCGAAACATCATGCACTTCCAAGCCCATATGATGACCTAGACCATGTGGGAAGAAGGCAACAGACGTGCCTGCCTCATAAATATCTCTCTTGGAGCCATTATGGAGAATGCCCAGCTCGAGCAACCCTTCAATAGCCACAAGATGCGCGAGATATTGGGCATCCACAAATCGCTTACCTGGACCAAGCATATCCATACACTTCGTCTGCATACGCTGCACCAAGTCGTATATCTGTTTTGCCTCTTGGGAAGGCCAGTTGCCAGACAGGGGAAACGTTCGGGTAACATCTGCTGCATACCCTTGCCATTCTGCTCCAGCATCCAAACACATCAACTGTCGATCCCCAAAGTCCTCATCATTCTTAATGTAGTGCAGGATTGCAGCGTTTGGTCCAGACCTGAACGCGGGTTAGTAAAGCCCCCTCATTTACAAGCCATCCCCGTGTGCCAAAGTCTGTTACGCGAGTAGCTGCAGAGCTGCGCAGTCGTATCAGGCAAAGAGCATCATCCATCGAGAGACCGTATTTCATCGGCTCTCCTTGGACATGTCTAACCATCGAAAACACTCATGCATTTATACAGCTACACGTGTAGCAAGCTTCGGCACTTGGAGGAATTGTTACAGTTGCTCACCCAGCGATGATCTCGTAAGCCTGGTGCTTTGCGCCATGGGCGATACAAACGTCCAGAATTTCGGCTTCGACCTGTGCTTCGTTCTTGAAGGACCGCAGCTTTCGCAAAACCTGCTCGTGAGCCAATGTACTGATATGATTAGCCTTCCTCACTAGAGAGATCTCGTGTGAGTCTTTGACCACCCGACATTCATCTATTGCAGGTCGAAGGTGCTCTGAGTCGGTTCTACCCGGATAGCCTTTGGCAAGAGCAGTATCAGGGTGCAGAAGATAGATGTAGCCTGCATTGTTGGAAGCCCATTTCTTGACAAAGTGTTCAAGCGATGGTGCAAAGCGGGCTTCGTCGATATCGTACTTCTCAAGCGCTTCTTGAATAGTAGATCCTCTGCCAGTCCAGACAACCTTTCGTGGATCAATTGGTGCCAACCATAGGATCAGTTTGTCTGAGGCGATGTCGTATGTTACGAAACAATCTGGTTCTTGGCATCCACTCAGGTACAGAAAGTAGCGAAGCTGTCTGAAAGTGCGAGGTTGGTCACTGTCGGGCCAGTTGACAGTCTGTTCACCAGGCAGATATATGAGACCTTGGTCGACATCGAGAGCACGAGCCACTCTTTGAGCATGCTGCCTTGCTTTGTATCGTCAACAAAAGCTGGAAATATGGCAATTCGGAGCAGAGATACTGACCGGGATACCTATCTAGATTCGATGTAGTCTTGATCGCAATGCTAAGACCACTAAGGGCAGATACACTAGGACCGTGGCGGCTTCCAATCAAATCCGTCGTAGGACTTGCGAGGTCTCGATTCTCACGCATGTTTTTGGTGCTCTAGAAGTTGGGATATTGAAGACACAGTTGAAGTTGAGTTGTTATCTCTCGACTTGACTGGTGGTTGATCATCACAACCAGTGCACAGACCTTGAACCTGGGGTCGCTTGCTCGTTTGCATCAAGCCCCATTTCCCTTTGCCGGCTGGCACACTTCAGATCAGAATAGGCAAGGGTCTTCATGCGACAATATTCCAAGATCATATATTCAGACCGGCCCCCGTGTCTTGGTCGATGCAGCTTTGGTGTGTGACAATTGCAGAAATCCAAGATTGAAGCCTCAACGTCATGAAGCGCCGACATAGAGAAGTCGCGCCCTCCAATCGCATTCCTCCATCAACGAGCTTGTTCGCGCCTTCCTGCGTGTTTCTTGTTTCCATGCTTGCAACAAGTAGGTCTTCGTCTACCGACGCCATGTCGTCTCTGCTGCTCTCATCAATCCCTTCCCTCTACTCGGTACCCTCATTCGCCAGCTTCTCTACCTTGCACGACCTTACATAACAGCATTTTCGCACCATTTATTTCCTATCCTTCCTCACTCCTTCAGAGCTTCCATTGATCGCATCAGCCTGTATGAGCCAGTAGGCAACTTGTCTCCCGACATACTGACCTGATCGGTGCTGCTTGCCTCATCATTATTACCTGGTTTTTTTCCGCATCTTGTCATCATGAAACACCAATTGACGGCATCCATTCTGACTCTGGTGCTGCGTACCAATGGCTTGTATACACACCATATGGACCGGAAACTTGTTGTTCGTCAAAACAACGCTGCAAACACCCCTCTTGTTGTGACAAACAATTGCCCCGATACCATCTATCCTGGCATCGCCACACAGCACGGCACCGCACCCGGACAGACTGGGTTCGAGCTCACTTCCGGAGCAACTGTGTCACAAACTGTCTCGGAAGATTGGCAAGGGCGTATCTGGGGCAGAACGAACTGCAGCTTCAATGCTCAAGGGAGATCGAATGGCGGTGGTCCAGCCTGCACTACAGGTGATTGCAACGGTGTGATACCTTGTCAGGCAGCAGTAAGCTTCCCCGCTGAAACATACTGCTGAACGAGTACTGATCGCTACCAGGGTGCCATACCGGTGACGCTTGCCGAGTTCACCCTTGATGCTGGTGATGGTCAAAGTTACTACGACATCTCTCTTGTCGATGGGTACAACCTTCCGCTAGCCATCGTCCTTGTTCCGCACGGCAATTCTTCATTGGATGATATCCCTCCAAATCTCACCAACCCATCCTGCGAAGGCACAGGCTCTATGCTTGCTTCGTCCAACTTCAACCCATACAACAGTGGGACGTTCCTCGGCACGAATGCTTCGTATCCTCTACCGTTCGAGACAAAGGTCACCACAAGTAATGCTAATCAGTGGTGTCCTTGGGATCTTCAAGTCAATGCCCCATCCGCTCCTGGAGGCAATGTGTATCCTTACCCTGACGGCAACATCCAAAGGCCTGCGTTTGACCCTTGCTTCTCAGCCTGCGCAAAATACAACTCTGACCAGTATTGCTGCCTGGGCAAATACAATTCACCAAATGCATGCAGCCCAAACTACTACGCCAAAGCAGCCAAGACCATATGCCCAGATGCCTACAGCTATGCTTACGACGACCAGTCGTCTACCTTCATCATCCCTTCTGGAGCTGGCGTCGAAGTCGTGTTTTGTCCAGGCGGCAGAAGTACAGTGATCCTCTCCACAAAAGCAGCACAACTCCGCGAGCTTGCCAACACAGGTTCCGTATCAAGCTCAAGCGGCTCAAATTCCACAGCTTCTAGCTTTGCGATCCCGAATCTTGATGCTCGAAAACGTTACACGTGGTTGGCTCTTGCAACGGGGTTTCTTTTCAGCTACTGGTGATGCACACTGTCTGTTTCAACGAGCTTTCTTGAGAAGGTCGAGTCGTATACAGCCTTTGGTTTGTAGTTTCGATGTGACAATCATTACATTCCATTCTATGCACATTCTCACATTCGCCTGTTTCACGAGAATAGTTGTTCAATGGGCTTGTTTCATCCTTACCCTGCCGTGAAGCCCAACAGATGTGTTTTTAACCTCGCTGAATAATGCTGCTCTCATATCGCAACAGCAAAATTGCCTCCCATACCATCTGCCCGAAGTCTGCAACTCCCATCGTACTCAGGCTGCTGTTGGTTCATGGTACAAGCCCTTGAAACAGTGTCAGATCTGCATACTGGTATGGACTTGAACATCTTTGGCCCAGGAATTCGATGATTATAGCTCAGCCAGGGTTGCTTGCACAGCGCGTTTCGAAGCTAGCCTCATTGAGTTACAGCGCCACCGAGGTGCGAGAACCTCTCGTTGTTGCAGTCTACGTGATTACAAGAAGATATCAAACAGGCATCGATTCTTAGGCCAAAAGCTGCCGTTTCTATCTGTTATGGATGCAGTAATTCTATATAGGGCCGTCTAGATATATACAGTAGTTGTACAGATGTATAGAAGAATCATTCAGATGATCAGTTGTTACGCTGTGCCTTGCCACCTTTNGCCTTCTTCTTAGGCGCTTCAGGTTTGGTTTCCTCTGCAGACTCTTCTTCAGCGAACAAAGCTACGAGAGCGTCTGTGTATTTCTCCATCTGAGCAATCTCGCCGACCTTGATCTTCATGTAGTCGAAAGCAACGCAGACTTTCATCTCACTTCCCGCCTTGATCTTGATGTGCTTTGCTGCTTTGTTTGCGTTCGCGGGATCAGCAGGAGCTTTGTCTGCAGATGTGGGAGCAGCTGTGTCTACCACAGGTGCATCGGCTTCGTCGTCGGTGTTGGTGGAGGTGTCCATCTCATCTCCGCTCGCTGCGAGCGAGTTGACAGTGCCGTCCTCTTCGTCTGTGTATTCTAATACAGGTACCTTCTGGTATCGCTGGCTGAAGTGAGTCAAGATGCAGGCTTTCGCTTCCATGCCCAGAGCCACGCTTAGAGCCTCGCTAGTTGTGGTGTGATTCTTTGCTTCGGCATCGCCTTGCAACTCGTCGTCGAAGGTTGCCTCGTGGATGCAGACCGTGCTGCCCTTGCCGATATGCGTGAACGGTTTGGATGGCCGGCAGTCACCAGAATATGAAGCCTTGAAGCCCGAAGGGAATGTCACAGACACAGCACGAGCTCCGTGACAGTGCTGAACCTGCACACATTGGATATCCTGGAGATTCAGTGCCTGTGGCAAGACTTGGGCGCGGGCGACTTTCTCTGCCCACGGTTCGCCTGTAACAGAAGCACCGCCACTGAGCACCTGCGACGAAGCAGGTGGGATGAACCATTGCAGAGTGGATCGGAGGCCTCTCTGATAAAAGTTGGGAGTGATACACAATGGCGCCAATCGTGAGAAGCCGTAGTCGTCGACATGGCTGTATTCCTCAAGCCAGTGCAACATTGCTACCTCCGAGATTACAGACAGACGATCTTGTTTGCTGAATATAGAAGCGGCATCGAAGTCAACATCGCTCCCCGGGTTGAGTGTTGGCCCTGGTTGTGACCCATGCTTTACCTTGTACCATTCGCGGATGACCGATACAGTACCAAGGTGATGGTCGGCGTGCATATGACTGATCCAGATCACCCGCAACTCTCTCATGATCTCGTCGAGAACCTTGGGTGCATACACACGCCTCAGCTGGCCCAAAGTATTTTCGCCAGCATCGAGAAGCATCGAACCCCACCCAGGCACGCGCACAAGTGTTGCCGAGACATTACGATATTTAGATGGCAAGGCTGAACCAGTTCCCAAGGTAGTGATTTCGACGTCCTTCTGGGGTAGACTGTCTGCCCAGGCTTCGAGACTTTGCTTGCTAGCTTTGACATCTTCATGAGCTTTTTGTGCGAGGTCAAGGACGTTTTTCGACATCTCTGTCTTGACTTTNTCGATATCCAGTAGAGTATTGATTTCATCGTCTTGAATTTCCAGGGATGGCTCAAGCTGCACCTTTTGTCCGCGGTCGGCAATCGTGACCAACCCTTCCAAACCATTGGTAGACTCGTGTGAAGCAGTCGTATTATTGTGCACTGGAACGTCGAAGCGTCTAGGATCAATTTGACCTAGACGTACCGTAGCACCTGCGGCCGAGTCAAGAGCCAATCTGTTGGAGCAGAGTTCCGGAGAAGACACGATATGCTTCATATGCTTCATATCCTCCATGAACTGCTTGAGCATGGGGTGTGATGCAACGTCCGGGCCAAGCATCCAAATGAAAGAACCAACACCTGCCATGATTTCCTCCGATTTCCATTCGGGTCGCGAGACGAGGGCTTCAACATATTCGCAGGAAGGCAGATCTATTACAGCCGCGCCTCCACCTTGTTTGCTCGGTTCCATAACCATATCTGGGGTCACAATTTCGCCTTTGTCGTTCTCGACGTTTTGACCCTTGCCTAGAGCTCCGAACTTGGGGCCTTTCTCAACGCCCAGTGCTATAGCTTTTTGGGGCTGAAATCTGCCTCTCACTATGTGATTGCGGAAGATGTACGACATGGCTACCTTGGCGGGCTCTGAGGGAGGAAGAGATTCGATCAGAGCACCAGGCCAAGGGCGGCGGACCAGGACCTTGATATCTGGGACTGGTTCTTTACCTCCTGGCATGGGGCCAATGTACTTTGTCATCTTGTGAGTCTCGGGATCACGAACGAATAGCGTAGCAGGCAGCTGTACTTCGTTGATGGGTGTCTCGACAAGTGCGTCCATCCGCCATGAGGAGTCAAACATCTCTGCAACTACAGCCTTTGACATCATAAGGGCTTTCTCCTTGTCTACAGGGTGCAGGGGCGAACGAGTATTCGGAACCTCACGTCCATTGAGCTCATCGTAGCTGCGTTTACGAGGGCTACTCGAGCCGCTCAGCACTTTCGAGGCCGGAGAAATGGGCAACGCCCATACTTGAATATTGTCATCTGACCATGTAGGCTCGACTGAAGGGCTGGGGTCTTGAGCAAGGTCGTGGCCGAACTCGTGCACATCAACGGGCATTCCCTTGCGAAAGACAAAGCGGCGAGCAGTCGCCAAGGTGTAGTTGAGATTAGGCCCTCCAAAGATTTGAAGTCGCGCTCTATCCTTGACTTCACGAGCGGCCTGCTCATCAATGTCTTCATCGTTTATTGCGGTACCCTCACGCTCTAGTTTGTTCAAAATCTTTCTCTTGGTTTCCAACAAGCTGGCATGGGCACTGGACGAGGCAGCGTCGGCCAGTGTCAGGATCATGCCGATCAATCCACCAGTCCTTTCCCAGGTTGTGTTTCCGGTCAAGAAGAGCTCCGACACCTTCAAGAGGCGAACTTTCTGTTCGACTGAAGCCCTCTGCGTACCCTCGGCAATGTTTCCAATCAGATAACGTTTGTTGTCGAAGTGCAGGATTAGTGTGGTGCCGGGTGTGTCTGCCGTCGGCGTAGTGACGAACTGGAAGAAGGAGCGCATCCTGCGGAGTTTATTTCTAGGGTCCGGACCGGGTCCTTTGGGTATCTCAAGAGAGGTGGAGGGCGGGAAAACGAGGTGGTGTGCCCGTCGCTCGCCTCGAAGCTTAGGTCGACGGCTCAGACGTGAGCGGGCTGATGTCTGGAGAAGGTCTCGCAGTACTCGTAGTTGCTGGGACTTGGGTTGGCGTCCTGCGAGATCTGGTGAAGACTTGTGGTTGTTGAACAGGTCTTGTACCAGATGCGAAGCACTGTCCGTGAGGGAGTCTGTCGAGTCCGGACGCGATTTTCGCAATGGTTTGCCCGTTGCCAGTGACCTTCGCTGCAACCGCGTCACTGAGATCAGACTCGACAATGGGTTCCGTGAAAATGCCAGATTGGTAGCCGCTGTTGTGCCGCCGGAAAAGGATCTTTGAATTATTCTGCTTGTCTATGCGTCTTGTACCCGTATGACGAGTGCCCAAATTTCTTGTCGATTGCAAGCAAGCACGGTCCGCCACTCCGCTGCACCTCCATGAGCTAAATAAAGTCTGTAACTTCCATCGTACTCCGACCATAGCAAGGAGCAATGTATATACTGCAGAAAGACACGGTTGCTTTTGGGACAAAAGCCATGTTCACAGAGTGTCAATTCTCAGCGGGCACTGTCCTGTTCCCAGTAGCATTGTGCATTCGTATAGCTATACGCATTGTATATTTTGGCACATGGGAGGCAGCTTGGGCATCGACGCAACTTGATCACAGTCTTCGTCTTATTGTACTTGACTGTTGGAGACACATCTGACTTAGCACTAGGCACCAACATGACCTTCAACTCCGGTTTCCAAGTCTATAGAGGATTGCAATATCTACATTGTGAAGGGGAATCAAACCGACAGCCAAACGCCAGCATTGCCCGAGAACGCTTCCACAAGGCGGGGGAATAGAGTGAATCATGGATGACTAAGGAGAGAATGACTTGACAAAGGAAATGGAATGCCACCGCGCATCACAAATGAATGTGGACTTTCTTGACCAACCGCCGCTAACACATGAGAGCACTCCTTACTGGAAGTTGCTGGGGACCTGAAGGCCATTGTTCAAGTTCAGCAGAGACATATCAAGAGGAGCTTCACGCTGGGAAGGTACCGAGCCAGCAGCACCCTGTTGAGCTTGACCTACAGGACCAGCGATGCTGGGATCCTTGCTAATGTCCTCAATGAAAGGAGCATACGAGGGATGACGCAGCAGAACCTCGATAAGGCGGCGACAGCGGCCATTCTCCTCTTGGAGACTGCGGTTCTCCACTCTCAGATCGTTGGCCTCCTGTGCCTTCATGGCCACTTCGCCTTCGAGCTGTGAGATGTACTCTGCAACTTAATTAGCGTACATCTTGATTATTGGTGTTACAAAGGTGACTTACCCTTTNCTGCGAGAGCGGAAGGCACGAGCAGAGACCTTGTTCCGAAGCTGACGTCTCTCTTTGCTACTGAGCTTCTTGCCCTCTTCGCTGTTGAGCAGACGTTCATCTTCATCCATGTCTTCCTCTTCCTTGCGCATGCGAGCAACATGAGGAAGCATGCCATTGGCAGAGTCCTCCTTGCCAGAAGGTACAGCACTACCTTGACGCATTTGATTGAGCAGACGAGAGATGCTTTCCTCGGTGTGGGGGTCAGACTGGTACGAAGAAGCACGGCTTCTGTTGGGTTTGACCTCGAGTTGTTGTTGCTGTTGCTGTTGTTGCTGTGCTTGCTGCTGCTGTTGTGCCAGGCGTCTGTGTTGCTGCTGCTGAGCTTCGAACTGCATTCTTTGCTGCTGAGCATGAGCCTGGACCTGAGCCTTGGCCATAGCGGCCTGCTGTGCCTGTTGCTGGTGCATGCCGGGCCAGACTCTGCCTGCGTTGCTGGGAGAAGTATCGTTGGATCCGATAGAGGCCGGATCGACAAAGTCGGCGGTGCGCGGTTGAGAGGGACCGGGCTGGGGGTAGTAGATAGCAGGAATGGCCTGCGTGGCGTTGAAGTCCATGTTCATGTCGGCATCGACATCAATGCCAGAGGACCACGAACCACCAAAGCCGGGGTCAAAGGACATGTCGTCAATGCCCGAGTTGAAGCCGCCAAAGGCATGGCTGGGGGTGAAAGTGTCAGAGACGGGCTGGTTCATTGCAGAGAAACTGGCGACAGAACCAACCGGCAGGCCGGTCTGCTGCTTGAAACGATCGTATTCATGGCTTGGGCCGGCAAACATGTGGGCGTCGTCTGCCTCGAAAGGCGAGGGAGCGTTGTAGTAGGCTGAGGCATCAATCGAAGGGCGGGGNGTAGGACCCGAGAGTTGAGGAGAGTTGAGAGAAGTGCCCTGGTTGAAGTCGAAGAACGACTCCATATCAAGATCCGGCTTGAGGGCATGCGGGAGGCTGCCCATCTGGGCAAATTGAGCAGTGGCCATGATACTGGTGACTGGCGAGGGGGCAGAAGAGCGATGCGTGTGAAGTTATGGGTAATGCGGATGCGCACGTTGTGGATTACGCGGCCTTAGTGCCAAGCCTAAGAAGCGCCTGTCGGATATAAGGTGAGCGAGTGACTGCGGATTGGGGCGTTGGCGTCTTTGCGACGATGTCTGGCGTTTGAAAGTGTATCAGGCGCGATGGCAATGTCGGGGGTATTGCTGGTGGAAAGAGACGGGAGTGCAGAGATTGAGGAGAGAAAGAAGGAGACGAAGGCAGCAATGCGACCGGGCAAATCAACCAGGGAAGGGGAGGAACGATGACGGGTCCGTTCCCGAAACAAACGCACAGCCACACAGACCACTTTGCTCTGACAGCGAACCCAACGGAGCCATGGCATGGATCAGCCCTAGGCCCCTCCTAGCAAGCCTCCCGTCTCATCGGCCTCGATCAGCCCTGTGAGAACATGCTTAACCCATCTCTCCACGCTTTGCCAAGTTGCCAGACGCCTTTTTTTCTTTTCGCGCTCACTGCCCTCGAACATTTTCATGTCTTGAATCGATTCCTTGCTCAACTGATTGCTTTGCGCTGAAATTGGACAACCCGGTGACGCCCGACCGCCCGTCGCAGCTTCATGGGCCTGGATATTCGGCTTGGTCGGAAACTCTCAATTTGCTTTCCTTTAAGCTCGCACGCATCCTATCTGGACCGACACCGGCTATGTACTCCGTCAGTGCCCGTCGGTTTGTCATTTCGTGCCACCGGTAGACGTTTTGTTCTTGACGATTTGGAGTCACCTTCTCTCGATTTGATAGGCCATCTGTGTGACCTCCATGTCTTACTTTCGGAAGGGGCTGTTCGTCAATAACAAACTCAGTGACACCCCGGGAATAACCCATAATCATTCAAAGACGAGCATTGGCAAAGCACATGATTTCGCTGAACTTATCTGTCGAATATGCTTGGTTGTCGAGTCCAACGCCGCATGGTCAATCCTCAATCACTGATGCTAAAAATATGACTTGTTTGTCGCTATTGTGAGAAGCAGCCATAGTAAGCCTACTCGCTGAGAGCTATCGTATCAGCATCAGCAAAGGCGGATCCTTCTCACAAACAGATAATCCAGTGGTTTAAGCCCATCAAGAATGGGAACCTCGTGTCTTTCGTTAGCATGGCATCGATCGACACGAATTCATCATTATGATAGGCAACCTTGAAGCCCTGGATTCCCCTGGCCAACTTGTCATATCTTACCACTCCCCGTGTGCTAAAGACTGTCACGACTTTGCGATTGGCCCCTTCCCATCACGAGAGAAGGTCATTACATACTATCAAAGTGCACAGTTGCAATTTAGCTATGCCTCTGGCCATTGAGATAGCCTTCGATGAGGGTCTTTCTATGGGAACTGCATCATTTGCGAAAGCACTGCGCATTTTTATAGCTACATTGTGACAGTCTTCGGCACACGGGGAGGACTGAAAAGTTGCGTTCGACACAGCCTGGAAGTGGCGCCAACCCCATCGTGCGTGTGTCCTCTGCGCCACATCATTTCTCTTGAACAGCGCATCAACATGAAGCTACGTCGTACACGATGTTTGAGTTTCAAAGATCGATTTACAAGCTCGTGTATAGACAGCAACATCCGTTAGCCTATCGCCCTTCGATTCCTCTTTGGACGAAATGTTGCCTAAATTTGAGTAGCCGTGGGCTCTCAAACGCACTGCACTTCAACACCTGATAATAGAAAGCGGACGAGCATCCACTTTTCATTGATGTCTTGCATTGCATCGACCTGACTTCAAAGTGTGTGCAAATGAGCTTTTGAGTTGTTATTTATTAACTCCGTTCGGGAGCTAGAGTAGAAAGGCTAAGGTTCTGTAAAAAGCTGCATTATTGGCTGCGTGTACTTTTGTGGCGTGTAATCTATACTATATCGCCGAAGAAGAAGATTCTATTTTTCGAGCGTCAGCAGCTGCGCCTTCACCTAACTATTTTAAGGGGCTTGGGCAGATTATGCCATTTCCGGTAATCTGCATGTGTAGCATGCTGGCTAGCAGTGTCGTAATCTCATGCACCACTGTAAGACCTCATAGCCTTCACCCCTGAATCGTCTTACTCAAGTCGCTGCGATTCATCCCGCCCTGCCAACGTCGCGAGTACAGGTGTTTGTTGGTATTTCGATGTGATCTCTTTGCTTGGATCAAGCAACACGACTTTCTTCTATGCCTCGAGATTGATGCTGCGGCCGAAACGTCCGTAAAGTGCCGTCTTCAACTGCTGCATCTCATCTCTGAGCTCGCTTAACTTCTCTTCGACGGTGGTCACGTCTTCATCGATCTTTTCGATTGATGCCGCCAGCAATTCCTGAACCTCTGGCAAAGGTAGCAGAAAGAATGAGTCTCCAATCTTGTATCTAGCAGACACATGAGTAACTTTCATGTGATCGGCTTTTGTCATTACTTACGAGACCTTCTCGTCTTCGTCAGCAAGCTCGAGTTCTGATGAGACTTCTTCTAAATCCTCCTTCTCCTTCTGTNNGAACATCCTGTCAGCAAATCTGTTGCACTCTCTTGCGTAACGAAGATTTAGAGGGACCTCTTTGGTTTTGAGCTCCGCTTGCAAAAGTTTTTCTTTCTGGTGTAGTGTGCTGAAGCGATTGATTTTGTCCTGGTCTTCACGGCGGACCTCAGTCTCCTCGCCTTCTTCGTCCTTTGACAACTGTGGAGTCATGAGCTTGCGGTCTCATGATGAATGTGAAAATATCGTTTACCATTCTTCTTGACATCATGGCTGCCATTTTTGTGTTTATAGTGTCAACTCGGGCTGTATGCTCGAGGTGTCGCCAGATCATGCTCGCTGCGGATGCAAACACGATCAAACTGCTTGGCAAGGACCCGCAGCCGCACCTTTGTCTCTTTTCGGACTTCACCAACATGCTGTTACCACCAGTACAAGAGACGTTTTCGTCTTACACAAATTCCACTTATGCCTTGTTCTCCAGACACACCTCCAACATTTGCTAGATCTCCTCATGTACGTGTTGCAAGCCTCAGCTTGTGGTAGATTCAACCACATTTGGCTTTACTGTCTCCAGGTTGCGCAATATGTATTTGCCAGATTCTGGCAAGACAAGTAAGCATCTCTGCCTCCTCTCGACATAGATTCTCGTCTTGAAGTGATGCAGGGCGATGATTACGCCACAATAACCCGTACACAGGTCGCGACCCATCAAAGACATGTCCATGAGAGCTGATGCGACAACCACCCTCAGTGACGTGCTCTGTCTTCTAAGAGCACTGTGCAAGAACCATGATCCCATATATCACAAACTTCAGCTCACAGGTAGATTGCTAAGTTCTTTCGCTGAAGTCGGCCTCGCAACAGTCTCACTCGGCAAAATATTCAGGTTAGTACCTGGGCGCAGCCTCGCAGGATCACAAATGTAGAGCCTTGCTACCAACACAATGAGAATGTCTCCACTTCTTTCGCGTTAGTAGACTACGATCATGCAAAACAAAAGGCGGCTATATGCCATCTAATATACGCCTTAGTCAGTGAGCTCCTCGTTTGCTTGGCATGCATGAATTCATATATTCCGACCTGGATAGCCTGTTACCGGACCTCTATATGTTCGAAAACAGTGTGTGGTAGAGAACGCTGTTTATTCGAGACAGCAGCCTCGATCTATAAGTGTACAATGTTGAAGGTGGGGTGGTGGAGGCGGCGATTCAGCGCATCCACCTCAAGGACAGTATGCGCCAACTCTTCAGCCGCGAATCAGCCCCACGCCTGACCACCGCCGCCTGTAGAACTAACACGTTCCCTGCAAGGCTATGGATGCCTGATTTTCCGCCTGAAGAGGGCTTTGCCAACACAATTCATGATATAAACTACTCCAATATCTTTCCTCCCCTTTTCATTGTTTCACAGCATTCTGTGCTACTGATACCCTCCCGATTACTATTGTGATACGCATACGCCCAACACACACAAGAAATATCGCCATGGTAGTATCTCCTACAGCTGGTCGAGCTATCCTCCGCAAGCCAAAGAAGATCATCTGTGCTCTTGATGGTAAGAGAAAGAATTGATCAATCGTCAATACCCACTAACATAGTACAGGCACCTGGCAGGTAAGTCTCTTTTCGGTTTATATTGAGCTCATCAAAGTTCTAACTGTCCTTGGAGGACNNAGTGACTCTGGTTGGGTCAATGGAACTTTAAAAACGCCATCCAATGTCACCAGAATTTCGAGAGCGATCAAGCCCGAGGACAGCGAGCACCACGCTCAAATTGTCTACTATCAGGCAGGGATCGGCACAGGACTCGGACTCCGTGACCGATTACTTGGAGGTGGAACCGGGTTGGGGCTGTCCGAGCACATTCGAGAGGCTTACTATTTCCTTGCGAACAACTACTCGCCTGGTGATTCGATATTCCTGATTGGATTCTCCCGTGGCAGCTTCACGGCAAGAAGTCTAGGCGGACTGATCGGAAACCTTGGTTTACTGAACAAGGAAGGTCTGCCCTTCTTTTACGAAATCTTTCTCGATTGGGAGAACGCAGGCAATCCGGACTCAAAAGGATCTTCATTCTGGGAACACTACCGGGACCCCTTCAATCCAGCCAGAAAGAGCATGCCTCAAACTCCGTCTAATGACCCAGCAAGGGTTTACGACTACCTGAACGAGTATCGTGCCAGTATGGCGAAAAGTCTCCATGTTGTCGTTACTAATGCTGACTTATTTGAAGTGCTTCGAAGTTTTGGACTAACACATGTCGTTCCAATTCGGGAGAACGAGCAACGCGACGTGCCAATCAGAGCCATTGGTGTTTGGGACACAGTTGGTAAGACGCCCTTTTATATGCTGCGACTGGAGGTTCTGACCCTAGTAGGTGCCCTCGGTATACCGATTAATCCTTGGTTCCAAAAACATTTGGGGCTACCTGGGTTCTTGCACGAATACAAATGGCTTGATACAAGGCTCTCCGACAATGTGGAAAATGCGTTTCAGGCTTTGGCATTAGACGAGCATCGAGCGCCTTTTTCACCCGCCGTTTGGGAGAAGCCTGAGGGTAGTCATACAGTCAGTCAAAATTGGCATTATACTACATGAACCTTACTGACTTGCAGCAAAGNNTACTTAAAACAAACCTGGTTCCCGGGAGCACACTCGAACGTTGGTGGTTCGTACGATGACACAGCTACAGCAGATATATCGCTAGCATGGATGATGGATCAGCTTTCTGGAGAAACACAGGGTTCTACCGATACGCCGCTGGACAAGAAAGATTGGATCGAATTTTACGACGACTACCTGGACACGCAACAAGCGCTGAACAAGGTCTGGTATGAGAACAACCCTCCTGTACGAGGCTGGTCCTTGGGCACGATTTACAACTCCTTCACCTTCCCACAGAGCCTAGCAGGGCGACTGGTCCGGACACCTGGTCGGTACAGAGTCAAGAATCCTTTGACGGGCATGCGAAAGCATGGTGGGGTGCTTATGAGGGACACGCACGAATTTATCCATGCTTCGGTCAGAGCGCGCATGGATCTTGGAGGGTCCGCTTCAGAACCAAAGCCTAGCAGGTGGTNNACGTAAATCGAAGGTACGAACACCATGACTAGTGCTAGCGTTTGTCTCAGCTTGCACGAGCAGTCTCTGTAATGTGTGTTTCAACGAAACGCCGTCCTGGACGGCATCTCGTAGAGCTGAGTGCATTCGTTCAGCCAAGTCGTGGTGTTCCCACAACCAGATATCTTGCTAATTGTACCTTCGCCTTACAGGTCAAATCTTATGCGATGGCTACGATCACTGCTCGGCCGAGATGGTAAAGTCTTGTACAAACCCGAAGCGCTACGTTGGTGGAAGCTTCATGACGGGCACAAGCATCATAACGAGTTCTCGATCAATTCTAAGCTTACAACAGGAGAGGTGGGAAAATCGATACGAGCTCCATGGTGGGAGTGGACAGGCAAGGATAAACTCGTGCCACGAGGGCGGGTGTTGAACGAAGATATACTGGGAAGGTTCGAACTACAACTGCTTGGACACTACGAAGAGGTGGCAGATGAGATCGAGGCCAGTAACAAAGGATTGGCAAGTGTTGAAGAACTGAAGAGAGTAAGAGAGCGGGTGACTCGCAGATCGGTGACGGTGTAGAGGTCTGTAGCATTGGATAGTAGGGACATGGGACGAATTCTTTGCAAGTCGATTCATGGTGCACATGCTCACACTCAAGTGGAGGCAGGTAGGCAGGAGACGCCAAGTCTGGCGAGATGGGACTGAAGCCAATATTAAAGTTTGAGAGTTTGTGGGGTTGACCTGATTTTATACTCACCGCCCGGCAATCAGAAAATGTTCGGGAATGTGCAGACACAGACACAGACACACCATTCGGGACGTCGACATAATTGAGTCTCGCACAAAATGGTCAAGCGCAAGGTTGGAGCGCTCGAAAAGGTCGACGCAGACCTGCCCAATCTGCAGTACAAGGTCCGACGAGACCCGGCGTAGGTTGCCAGACGATCCAAGACATCGCCGTCCAGTCTAACTCTGCGCCAGANNTCATACAAGGATGACTTCAACAACCAGTACAGCCAATACCAGGCCTTTCTGCAACTCTTCATGCAGGCTCCGAGCTCGACCGATTCTCAGGGTCTGGTCAGTCTCCGAGAGCTAATCGACTTCGTCGCCCACTGCGCCGACTGCTATCCCAAACTCACCGCCGACTTCCCTACCGATCTCATGGCCCTGCTTCGCCTGCACCATGCCGAGTTGGAACCTGAACTGCGTGATAAGGTCGTTGGCAGTCTGGTCTTGTTGCGCAAGAAGGAAATCATTGACTCTGCAGTGTAAGATGCCCAACCACGTGCCCACGTCTTCTGCCAAAACTCACGCCTCGGCAGTCTGCTCAACGCTCTCTTCCCTCTACTGGTCGATACCCCTAGCAAAGCTCTCCGTACCCTCTTGTTCACCAAAATCATCTCCGACCTCCGCACTTCGAACTCAAAGGCTACCAACCACAAGCTCAACCGTACCATTCAGACTGTTCTCTACAACTTGCTCACTTCCGATCCCACTTCGCCCAAGGGTGTCTGGGCTGTGCGCATCACTCGTGAGATGTGGGCTAGGCAAATCTGGACAGACGCGAAGGCTGTAGAGATCATGAAAGAGGCTGCTTTGTCGCAACACGAAAAGGTCGTTACTGGAGGTGTACACTTCTTCCTAGGTGGAGACAAGGAGCGTGAGGAGAAGGCAGAGGAGGACAGCGACGATGACGACAATATCGACATGGGCAAGTTGCGCCACCAGGCCGGTATCAACAAGAAGACAAAGAAGAAGGCCAACGAACTGAAGAGAGCGGCCGCCACCGTCAAGCGCAAGGAGAAGAAGAAGAAAGCTCCACACCCTCTCAACTTCTCTGCCCTGCACCTCCTGCACGATCCTCAGGGCTTTGCTGAGAAGTTGTTCCACCAACACCTTAACACCCAGACACCCAAGGCCAAACTCAAGCTCGACCAGAAGCTGGTTGTTTTGCAGCTCGTTTCTCGTCTTGTCGGTCTGCACACGCTAACCCTGATTCCCCTCTACTCCTACTTCATCAAGTATCTCACCCCCAAGCAGCCCCAGGTCACTTCCTTCCTTGCATCGCTTGCTCAGTCAACGCACAACCTTGTTCCTCCGGATGCTCTTGAGCCTCTTGTTCAGAAGATCGCCAACGAGTTTGTTTCCGAAGCTGCTGCTTCTGAAGTCGCGTCAGCTGGTCTGAATGCGATTAGAGAAATTTGTGTCAGACAGCCTCTTGCCATGAATGAGACTCTCCTCCAGGATCTTGTCGAGTACAGAAAGAGCAAGGACAAGGGTGTCATGATGGCCGCAAAGGGTCTACTGAGTTTGTACCGTGAAGTCGGTCCAGAGATGTTGCGTAGAAGAGACAGAGGCAAGGATGCTTCAATAGGCATACAAAAGGGTACCCTCAAGGACAGGAAGTTCGGACAAGTCGAGGTTGGTGGTATCGAGGGCCTGGAGCTGCTTGAGGAATGGAAGGCGGAGGAAAGAAGGAAACGACGCATTGAGAAGGGTCTTGATCCTGATGCTTCCGATGTAGATGAAGATGACGAGGAAGAAGATGAAGAAGCAGGTTGGAGCAAGTGGGATCTTGAAGAAGATGACGATTCAGATGAAGAAGGCTGGATCAACGTCGAAAGCGATGGTGAAGACATCAACATCAGCGACAGCGAAGACGAAGATAAGAAGCCAAAGGCAAAGAAGCAGAAGACGGACGCCGACGCACCCAAGGACACTGAAGACACACCCAAAGACCCCGTTGCCGAGTTCTCCAAACTGGCCACGACCCGCATCCTTACACCTGCAGATCTTGCCAAGTTACAGGAGCTACGAACGAGTGCAGCCGTGGCCAAACATATGCCTTCACAAAGACGCCAACAGCAGACAGGTTCGGGACGTCACGCTGACGACCCTCTTACAGCTGCTGAGATTGAGGGACTTGCGGCACTGTCTTCGCGCGCGACCAAGGAGGAGAAGATCGCGATGGCGAAGGGAGACCGCGATGAGAAGCACATGTCGACCACGGCCAAGCGCAAGGAGAAGAAGGAGGCTGAGNGGCAAGAGTACAACCAACAAAGAGAAGGCTCGCAGAAGAACTTCCTCATGACTCTAGGAAAGGCAAAGAGGAAGGGTAAGAGAAGTTTGGTTGAACATAGAAAGATCTTGAGAGGTCACATCGATCGGCAAAAGCGTGGTGGCAAGCGTGGAAATGTTGGATAGACAGGAGATTACTTTGTTCATGAAGCGTATCTTAATTGAAGGCATTGCAAGTTCAACTGAATGAGAGATCAAACCACAAAGGTCAAAGGTGAAGAGAGAGATCATTTGCATCTGGAACGAAGAAAGGGAAGTCATCACAATTTCGGGTAGGCTACAAGATAGTCGACTGTTCCGGAGTCGACTGACGTCTTGTTGAGAACGCCTTGGCACACGTCGCCTACAAAAGTGGTCGCTCTATCCAATGCGGAGCCAACGACCACTTTCAAACTTGTCGCGAAAAGCAGCACCAGTCAATTCCGCCACAATGGCGAAACGCCCGAGGAGCCCTTCTCCTAGCAAGGATGCTTCGGGAAACTCAGAGCATGACTTCTGGATCTCCGAGGTAATCGACGATCGCGCATCTCAATTCCAGGCCTTCTTCTCTCCAACCATGCCAGCAAAGGAGCTTCAGAATCTGGATCGAATAAAAGATGCCTCTCACCGCATTTTAGCATGGCGAAGTCCTTCATCGCAAAGAACTTTGGTGGGTAACAAGCATATTCTCGAGACCGGCACAGACGACGATGGAGAGCGATATGGAGGCCGTCACGTACTCAAGGTCATTGAGGAAATGCGTGTTGAAGGCGCTCTTGTTGTTGCGCGATACTATGGAGGAGTTATGTTGGGACCCGCTCGGTTTGCCCATATTGAGAACTCTGCCAGGGATGCAATTCGGGCTTGGCGGCAGAATGAAGACAGCGAAGGTCAGAAGCGTAGGCGAATCGAAGACGAAGACATGGAGAAAGCGAGTTTGATCGTCGAACTGGCGGATCGGGATCAGAATATCCTGGTGTTGAGACGACTCCTAGAGGAGAAGACAAAACAAACTCAGCCGCAAGCAGAACAGAAAGGCCCCTCACGGCNNCCCCCTATACCAGCACCTGATTACAGTAGCATGCCTCTTGAGCGCCTACGGCAGTTTGACAAAGCACGAGACAGTACTGTCGCGTTTCTTCTGAAGAAGATTGACGAAGCAGAGAAGCAGAATAGCCTGTTAATCGCAAGCCCTGGTCCCGAGTCTCCCCCGCCTACACAAGCTGAGAATACAAGAAAGAATCTCAATACCACTGCCACAGGAAGCAACGCTTCGAAGCAGGAGCCAGTCCCTGCTGAAGAAGAAATGCGCAAAACTCCTCACGGCGTCGAAAACAATTCAACTACGGAACCGAAGCATATTAAACATGCACCTCTCATGCCCTTTGAAGAAGAATCAAGCGACGATGACGTTGACAGCTAAAGTACTCTTGTCTATGCAAATGGAGTACCTCCTTCACCGAAGTCAACACTCAAGCCATTCTTGCCCATAGAGCCTCCACCCTCAATAGCTTCATGCGCCTTCCTCAGCCCCTCCAGATCCAGTCTGAAGCTCTGCTGTAGATGAGTCTTGACCTTTCCGTCTTCGACCAATTGTCTAAGCTCTTCCAGTATCTTGCCGTGGGAATCCATATCCACTCCGTACCAGGGTTTTGTACCTAGCAGCTCCCAAACGAAACTTAGGGACTTGGCCATAAACTCCGTGCCGTACATCTGGATATCCTTGGCTTGAACAATCGAGCAGACTTTGCCAAATGGAGCACAGATCTTGGCCGCCGGCTCGATGTAAGGAGTTGTCGAGTGGGTGATGAAGATGTACTTGATTGGTACTTCCAATCCCAGTTTCTCAATCTGTGGTGGCAGATCTTCACGGTGATTCACCGTATGCGTAGCTCCCATAGATTTTGAGAACTCGGTGGTTTCGGGTCGCGATGTCGTGGTAACGACCACAGGCAAATCAAGGACCATTCTAGCGATCTGGCTTGCGACTGACCCAACGCCTCCAGAACCATTGATAATCAAGAGACCAGCTTTTTCACCTTTNTTGATCTCCATTCGTTCGACCAGAGCCTCATACGCGGTGATCCAAGTTAGGGGCAATGCCGCAGACTCGATGAAGTTAAGGTTCTTGGGTTTCATGGCAACGGATCGAGAGTCGACCAGCTGGAACTCTGCATTTGAGCCTTGTCGTATGGGCGAGCCCGAATAGTAAATCGCGTCACCGGCAGAAAAGTTCTTGACTTTTGGGCCGACTTGTTCAATCACACCAGCTCCATCAAATCCGATGATTTGGTAGCCGCCTTCGCCTGGTTTTGGCTTTGGTACATGATCGTAGTAGTCTNNGTGTTAACAATGTTAGATTCTTGGTCTTTCTTGGTAGCGTTAGATCTTCCAATGCTCACCGGCATAGTCATCATAGACACCCGCTCTTACTTTCATATCAATCGGGTTGACACTGGCAGCTTTCACTCTGNNTACAAGTCAGCTCCAATGTTGCTCTCATAGTAGACACGATGATCATGATACTCACCGCACAAGTACATCATAATCATTCAACTCCGTGGGTTTGGGCACTCGCTTGTGCACAAGATTCTCGATTCCTCCGTACTTCTCCACGACAATGGCATTCATATCAGGCATGATGTAGAAATCGATATCGTTGGTGGTTTGTGGTCAGAGTAATTCTAAATGATCGACTCAAGTTGAAGGTAGGAAATGTAGCTGGGTCGCACTTTCTGCGCGTAACAAGGGTGATATATGCTTCGGATCATCGTGATGTCAGTCGGGCTTCGATGTCGCTGGGATCCCATAAATGATCAACGACTGGATGGACAATGTCTGCTGCTCCGCTTCTGACATATGACTACATGTATTTTGAAGCTACCTTCATCGTGTTTGGCGCACTCAATTGTGTTTACAGGGGTTGTGAGTCGAGAAGCTGATGTTGCAAACAGCAGGACAGGGTCATACTGCATGCAACATTTCATTGTCCTGTAATTGCCAAAGGAAATGACTCTTCCTAGGATACTGCCCCACGACACGATTATATCATATAACATTGGCTTTAATAACGCAATAACAATTCATCCAAGTAGTAACTAGGGTACATGTCACACATATCGTTCGCCGCTGGTGTGGATAAGAACCATAAATCTCGGTCCCAAATCCCGATTGGCCACTCAGTAGTAGTAGACTGATTATCAACATTGATGTGCGACAACTCTGACTTCAGTAACATCGCTCATCTATTGGAAGTATCGTGTGTTTCTATAGCCAGCATGCGGCGATACCGCATGGGGTTTCCTCAGTTTCTCACAGTTACTGTGCATTTTCATAACGATACGCATCGCGGTCTAGCCTTCGGAGAGGCTACACAGTCACAGTATTCCATTTCCTTATCTCACAGAAACGAATCACAGTATTGTGAACTATAGAAATGTACAATCGTTTCGGAACTCTAGCTAAGTCCAGGGAGATTTGCTAGATCATCGGCTCTCAGTGGATGCGCTTTGGGTCCAATAAAGTACTGTGCATTTTGATAGATGCATCAACTTAGCACATGGGAAGAGGAGTATCGATGTTCAGCATGTCTAGCTAGCGTGCGGAAATACCACACGGGCTGATCATCAGTAAGGAACATTGTCCCGGCAGCTAACAAGCAAGNNAGGATGTCTGCCGAATTGACTCCTCTCACCGAGCTCGACGCCATGCCTCTGGGTTTCTGCAGCATACCTCAGAACCCTATCACTGTACTGATCTCTATTGATCTTGCCTTCGAGCCACTCCCCCAGGGTCGATGCGTCAAAAGCAGCCTGGCTAGTCGATGCAGCCGTGTGAGGACGAAATCCAGCCAAACCATCTCCAACCAATAGTAGCTTTCCACCAAAGAACGAATTTTTCGGTGAAATGTTGTCGGTAATAGCTTGAACAAATGGATGTTCAGTTTTGTTGACTAGCTCAGCGAACTGAGGTGGCAGAATGTCCTTAGCAGCTTGCTTCTGATTTGCCCAGACCTCGACCTTCATCTGATCAGGAGGCAGGGTGATGTGATGACGTGAGCGGTCTTTTCCTGTCATCAGGTCTACCAACTCATCACTGCCTTCCTTGTAATTCCTGTACCAGACCCAGTTCATCAGCCTTTTGCCAGGCTCCAGTGTGCCGTTCTCTCCTGGGATCACATAGGCCAGAATTTGGGTGCCATCAGCGTGATAAAATGCGAATTTCTCGACAAAAGCTCTCGCAGCAGATTCTGAGATATCGCCTTCAGGGACCGTGCCTCGAAGGGCGACATAACCAGCATATGTTCGTTCGACGGATGGGAGTAATGTTTTGCGTACTGATGAGCTCGCTCCATCGGCGGCTATCACCAGATCTGCAGTCATCTCTTCCTCTTTCTCAGACTTGTTCAACCAACGTACGCGTACACCCTCTGAGGATCCTAGGTCTTCCACAGATTTAACGTTACAGCCGTACTGATAATCTGCTCTTCCATGACCGACGCCAGAGAGCCTGGCTTCCAGTTTTTTGAGGTCCGAGTTCGAGATATAGTCCTTGATATCCATATCGTCTACCCTCCATCTAAGGAAACGGTAGAGGGTGTCCCAGCTTGTCATTCTTTGCTCTCGTTTCTCAGTGCTTCCTTGAATAACCTCGCCCTTGCGATCAAGGTATTGTCTCTGCTTGCTCAAGACGGCAAAGTCCTGCCCAGGACATACGTAGCGGGAGAAGAAAGATTGTGTGTCAGAGCCTGCGACTACACCGGCGCCTTGGTTGTGTAGAAGAGCGGTTGGCGATCTTTCCAAGATGGTGACCTTGGCTGAAGGACAGTGGACGATAACAGCCAAGGCATGCATCAGTCCAGCCAGCGAACCGCCGACGACAACAACATTTTGTAACTTGGGAAGATGAGACATGATTGTGGCACAATTCTACAGTGGTCACAGAAAGAAAGAACGAGAGAACACGATTGAACTGCCTGGGAAAGATTGTTAATTAATTACGCGGGCGGTTGCTGGCACACCTCACGTCATTGACATGCCCACAATTTCTCGATCGTCACATACCCTGCACGTGTGCTAGAGACTGTCATCGTGTAGCTATTGGAAATGCAAAGATCGTGCAAATCAGATTCGAAGCCATGGAGATACCCTGGGATGGCATTCTCTCTGTGCAACTAGTCATGTTTGGTAGCTCGAGGTGCACTGAATTGAACGGGATCTTACGACTGCGGGAGTAAGTTGTCTCCAAGACGAAGCACATAAAAGGTAAAGTTATTCGTGTTGAATTACAATGCTATTGGTTGTACATAGGAAATGTGAGCCTGCGATAGTAGGCAGGCGGTATGATACATACACCTCTTAATAAGAACAGTGATGGCAATATCGAAAGGTAACAAGCCAATCAAATACTTAAGCAAGCCACTCTCCAGCGACCCAGCGGTTGACCATCTCGAGGGAAGCAACAGGCTGGTCGTAAGGAACCATGTGGCCACCACCATCGATTCTCATGAAAGTGAAGTTGCCACTGCTCTTGACGGCTCCAGCGGTGGTGCCGTCAGAGAGAACGTAGTCCTCAAGAGGGGTCTTCTTGAAGTCCTTGTGGCCGGGCCACTCAAGGGCCTCGGTCCAGGCTTGGTTACCGAGCCAGTTNGCCTGTGAAAATGTTAGCTATTTAATACGTCAAAGCGAAGGGAAAGTGGAGGACGAACAGATGTAGTCGAGAGAACCAGCGTAGATCAGGACAGGAATCTCCTTGAGGATACCAGGGACGAGACGGTGGAAGGGCTGCATCCAATCACCAGCGAAGAGGAAGTTTCTGTTGATGTCAAAGTTGCAAGAGTCGTACTTGCTGACCTCGGCGCCGAGAGCCTTCATGACCTCGGGTCTGTTGAGGTACTCGCTGATCCAGTCAAGCTCATCGTAGCAAAGACTGTTGCTACCGCACTTCTTGGTGATGTCGTAGGGGTTGCGGCCCGTCTTCTGGTAAGGACCAATCATGGCGTTGTTGCAGTAAATGGAGGCAGGAACACAAGACCAGACACTCTCGCTGTCGTAACAGCTCTGAATCAAGCTCAAGCAACGGGGCAGGGCATTGTCCATGGCCTGGCACTGTTGAGGATCAAGAACAGCAGGAGAACCACCCTCGCCGCAAGCCATGGGACGGTACTCAGGGTATTAGGTCAAACCATCGGTAAGACCGTTACCGATGAGGACAGATTGGAGGTTGATGTTGCGCTTCTTGTGAGAAAGAATCTCAGAAGCAAAGACGGGGATGTAGTGGCCAGCGTAAGACTCGCCAGAGATGTGGAAAGGCTGGGTAGCGTACTCGGGGAACTGCTTGAAGAAGAGAGTCAGGAGAGCGTAGACGTCCTTGCCGGCAGCAACAGTGTTGGTGACGGAGCTGCCACTGTACGAGTAGCCGACATTGACGGGCTGGTCGAGGAAGATGACCGAGGCGTTGGCGTTCCAAGACGAAGGGTTGTACTTGAGGCTGCCATCCTTGTTGATAGACGAGGGGCCAAGCTCCATGAACAGACCAGTCAAGGAAGAGCAGCCAGGGCCACCGTTGAGCCAAAGAATGACGGGGTCGTTCTTGGGGTCGTTGCGGGACTCGAAGAANCCCTGTGAATGCATTAGTGGATGCTAGTGAGAGCACGAGGGAGACGGCCACTTACAGTAGAACAAGTGCTTGTCGTCCTCGTCATCATCGAGATAACCACTGTACTGCTTGACCTTGTCGACACCGAGATGGCTGGGGTCAACCTTCTTGGTTCTCAGGCTGTAGTTCTCGAGCTTGCCTTCGATCTCTCTTTCCTTCTGGCCCTGGGCATTCTCAACCCAGACGCTCTGGATGTCGGCACCCTTCATGATGTGGTCCCACTCGTTGTCATGCTTGCGCGAGTGAGGCTTGGGCAGAGAGAAGAAGCTGGTCTGGTCCATTGCCTCGGGGAACATGAGAGCGACCTCATCCCAGATCTGGCGGGCCTCGCCGGTCAAGGACTTGAGAGACTCTTGCAGGTTGTGCAGAGGCTTGGACCATGCCTCTGAAGCCTGCTTAGGAGCTTTGAGGATAGACTGGCCGGGGGCGACGGCAGCCGTGGCGGCTCCGATCAGAGAGGCGTATGCGGCAACCTTCATGGCGGCGCAAACAGACTCGTGTAGCTTATTGTAATATATGGTATTGCCAATGCAGCACAAGATGAAGCAATTGATAAAGAACAAGGATGAATGGCAAGCAGCGGACCTCGAGGTTATCAAGGTGGAGTGGATGAGGGAAGAAGAGGAAAGGGAAAGAGGCAGCGTAACCATGTGTGGGGAGCATCAAGGTCATGCGAAGCATGCACGGTTCCTGATACGCCCGCCTGCCGAATTGGGCAATGATGTGACGGATGTGCTACCGATCGCCTGTCCTGCTCTTAACCAGCGTACTGAGTGCTACTAATACCAGACCACGACACGAGCATTAATTTATGGCCGCTAGAAAGAGTCGATAGCTGAGTGCAAGCATTCGGACAGAGAAGATGTTCAACCAGGTTTGCAATTATGTGCAGTAATTATCCTGGCAACATAGATGCAGAGCAGAATGAGCGCTGGCTATCAAAGTGGCACGCGGCCGGTAGCATGTCCCTCGCGAGTCGTGTGAGCTTATCTGCTTCCCCGGCGCTGCCATGACGACGTTTTGCCAGGCGCGAACGGCTTTAGCAGCTTTTGCATGCCGAACTTGGTCTGCATGAATTGTCAACCCCAGCCTCTTTCAATATTGCATCGTATATCGTCACACACTAAGCTATCAGAATGCCTTCGGCTCAGATTAACCAGGTATCTCCGCTATCTTTATCCTGTACTCGGAAATCTCTAGTATGCTGACAGTCATGCGAAGCCGTCGAACCAGATCAGACTCACAAATGTCTCTCTTGTCCGTATGAAGAAGGGTATGTTGCATTCTCCCTTGCGCACAGTGTCCCTGCTCCGCGCACGGTTTCGGTGACCCTGCGATGAACATCCAACTCATTTTCCTCAGNGCAAGAAGCGTTTCGAAGTCGCATGCTACAAGAACAAAGTCCTTGAATGGCGTTCTGGTGTCGAAACCGATCTTGACAATGTCCTCCAAATTCCAAACGTCTTTCTTAACGTCTCCAAAGGTCAGGCTGCTCCCTCAGCAGACTTGCAANAAGCCTTTGGCAAGGTGCCCTTGAACGACATCATCCTGGAGATTCTGAACAAGGGCGAACTGCAAGTCGGCGAGAAGGAGCGACACGCCCAGCTGGAGAGAGTCCATGCCGAGGTCATCGACATTGTTGCGGGCAAGCTGGTCGACCCCAAGAGCAAGCGTGTCTACACTACTGGCATGATTGAGAAAGCACTCGACCAACTCAGCAGTCAAAGCGGAAAAGACACAACCACACCCAACGCAAGCGGCACCGCAACTCCTGTAGAAGGCGAAAGTCACACCGAACACAAGTCCAAACCCATGTGGACCGGTGTCGTGACTACTCGCGATGCCAAATCTCAAGCACTGAACGCGATGAAGGCTTTGATTGCGCATCAACCCATTCCAGTTGCCCGCGCAAGAATGAGACTGAGAATCACTTGCCCTACTTCGGTGCTCAAACAGGCAGTCAAGAGCGCACCTAAACCTGGCGATGAGGCTGAAGGTGAGGCACAGGCAAAGGGTACTGTCAAAGACAGGATACTGGGCTACATCGAGCAAGTCGAAAGTCAGGACATGATGGGTGAAGAATGGGAAGTCGTTGGTTTCGTGGAGCCAGGCAGCTTCAAGCCTTTGAGCGAGTTTGTCAGCGGACAGACCAAAGGCAGAGCCAGAGCAGAGGTTCTGGACATGGCTGTCATGAACGAAGGCGACTAGTTTATCGGTGGACAGGTCTGGTCTTTCTTTTATTGCTTTTTACAGCGAACATACCCCAGGAGTTTTGTATCATCAAAAGTGCTTCATCTTTGCCTTGTACATGTATTTTCTCTACCATTGACGTTGCGATCACCATGTATTTGTGTTGTTGCAGGGGTCTGTGAAATGTGTTTTGAAACCGTCTCATATCGTCATTCACTTTACAAGGGTTCTCATTCCGCAACATGATATCGGGGCGGCAAGGAGCATTGTGTTTGTCAACGAGAAAGAAAAGGTTTTTATTTTCTTCAACAGCACAATGTCATTGAGAGCGGACCACAACAACAACCATAGTCTTGCGCCATATCCATGAAGAAAGCCGAGAGCAGACTGCTTTGGTATTTTTGATTCGGCTGTAAAACGCTGCACCACCACACGCCCCAATATCGTTCCGGGAAAATGTTGTAGAAAGCGAGTCGTTTACTTCTTCTTGCTGACACCGACGGTGCGACCACGGCGGCCAGTGGTCTTGGAGTGCTGACCACGGACGCGGAGGCCCCAGTAGTGGCGGAGACCTCTGTGGGCACGGATCTTCTTCAGTCTCTCGAGGTCCTCACGGAGCTTGGAGTCGACACCGTTGGCGAGGACCTGGAAGTCCTTGCCGTCGACAATGTCGCGCTGTCTGTTGAGGAACCACGAGGGGATCTTGTACTGGGTAGGGTTCTGGATGATGGTGACGATACGCTCGAGCTCTTCCGAGGTGAGTTCACCAGCGNNCTGTTTTGTTCGTATTAGATCCAAGTATTCTCTGCTGTGTGTCCAAAAGCCAAATGCGTACCGCTTGCTGAGGTCAACATCGGCCTTCTTGCAGACCAAGTTGGAGTAGCGGCGACCGACACCCTTGATCTTGGTCAAGGCGTACATGACCTTCTGCTTGCCATCAACCNNTGTAAAGTGACATGTCAACACTGGTCTTCTTGTCTCGTCTGGCGATGCGTGCGTCTGTGGCTTTGCGTGTCTGGGTATGGAAGGAGGCAATTTTGCGGATTGAAGGGTGCGCAATGGCGGGCGGATCGTGGGAATGCGTACGTTGGTGTTGAGCAGACGCAGAATGAACTGGAAGTTCGACTTTTCTCCGGAGACGAGCGACATCGTGGCGGTTGATGAGCGATGTTACTGTTGGCGGCGCGAATACAACCAGATCAAATTGTGCTGAGAGGATTTTGGCAAGCGACGGCTGTGTGGGTGCGCAATTAGCTCGGGCTTGGCGAAAACCGCGAATACTGCGAAGCTGTCTTGGCGTGCCCCATCTTCACTCGACTCACGCTCACTCCGGACTCCATCATTTGAATGACCGCTCAGTGAACATACCTAAATGGTTGTATATCTTCACAAAGTGTGTATACTCTGGGTCACCATGCAACATGCCTGTGTCCTTCCATCTCCCGTAGAGAGCAGAGCCAATTATGAGCTATAAAAAGGCATAAATGCTTTCAGATTAGGGAGGTGACCAGAGAGAGCCTGCGAGAACTTACATCTCAGTGGATACTACTCTGTTTTCGAAGATGATTGTGCATTTTCATACGCACATAAGTTACATGTCTTAGCACATGGAGAGAATTTACTTCGGATTGATAAGAAATCATTGTAAATGGTTCATTCGTCGTAATCTAGTATACAAATTCTGCTCAATTTCCTTCCCAATCCTCAATTCTCAGATAGCCCGCAGGCAGTGAGTGCATCATTGCATGGTAAACTTCTCCGGATGGCAAGCTCCGAACTCTGCTCTGCCAGGTGCGTCCTTGCGCACATAAACACTAACGCTCTTCTCGGTGCATCTAAAGACGCCGTAGCCTCTGTCATCGATGGTGACCGTGTGGTCAGAATTTCCCAGGACGTCGCTCCAGACCTGACCAGATTTAGTTGGGCCAACGAACATGCTGTTCTTAGCAGCACCTCCGATGCTCATGATGACGACGCAGCCATCAGCTCTGTCCCAGGTACCGTGGCGGACCCATCCAATCGAAGTTCTACTTTCGAAGTAGTCGGTCTGCTCGCCGTAGGCAAAGAGTTTGCGACTGAGGACGAGAGTAGGCAGCTTGCCTTCGCAGGCAGCTGGCGAGGCGTGAGGGCCCTCAATTCCGTAGACGTCGCCCCAGAAAACACAAGGTAGACCCTCACGACGAAGGAGCATGAGTGCATAAGCCAGAGGCTTGAAGTAAGGTGCAACAGGAGTTTCCACAGTTTGACCAGGCTGAGTATCGTGGCTGGTTACGAGAGTCNNTGTGTATGCTTGTTAGCGGTTGCGCAGTGCCATAAATGTAGAATCACTTACCACTGCATTGCCGGGTCGGTGTTGGATCAAGGTGTTCTTAAAGACCTTTCTCAAATCGACGTCGAGCTTGCTCTTGGCCATGGAGATTTTGGCGAAGTTGCTCAGCAGTGGAATGTCGTAAGCGTACACTCCCTTGCTCATCCTATCCATCCACTGCAGAATCTTGGCGACTTTGCCATTGTAGAACTCGCCCATGACGAAGAGCTCACGGTTCTGGCGCTTGGCCGCTTCCTTTGCGATGCGGATCCATTCTCGAGTGAACATCCAGCTGATATGAGGTACGGCATCCAATCTGAAGCCATCCACACCAACTTCATTGACCATCCATTCTCCCCATTTCTGCACATCCTCTCTGACGTCGGCATTAGAGTAATCGATGTTGGAGAACATGAGATAATCGCCATTGCCTTTGAAGTCGTCGACATCGGTGGCCCAGTCCTTCTTGCGCCAAGCTGGATCCACAGCTGCTCCAGGACGGGGAAGCGTCTCTGGAGGATCCACGACCTTGTAGACCCCATTCTTCTGAGCACGCTGATCCCAGTCTGTGCCGCTGAAGTGTTGCCAGTGCCATTTTAGACTGCTATAGTGGTCTCCGCGACCAGGGAAGTAGAAGTGGATCCAGGGCTCGATCTTCTTTGGTGCAGTCTTCTCAATTCTGCGGTCNTGATTGGACTTCAGTCAGTCTAAGGTCTCAACAAAAGGGATATGGACATGCTTGCCTTCTCCGTCGACCTCGACAGCCCAACACTCCTCTGTAGCGTCTCCAGCTGTTTTGTGGTTCAGGACAGCGTCCCAGATAATCAGGATCCCCTGGCTCTTGGCCTTCGCGATCAATTCGTTCAACTCTTCTCTAGATCCCCATTTGGTTGCGCGTGTCCACTTCTGGTCAAACTCGCCCAAGTCCCAGATGTCGTAGCAATCATAGCCGTTGCCGTGAGGGTTGTTGGCTTTGCAGCCTGGTGGAAGCCAGAGTGAAGTGATTCCGATGTCAGATAAGCCCGGCAGGGTATTTGCAAGGCGATTCCAGTGTCCGCCGGGAGTGTGCCATTCGAATGCTTGCAGGAGTGTTTGGTTCTGGGGTGTGGGTATTCCTGTTTCGCTCACTGCTTTGACAGCTGGTGATGCTGTTCCGTTGTCCGGCNNGCTACGTCATGTCAACACTTCGACTCAGAAAAAAAATCGCTTCGAGAGATCGTGGGACCTACACTTTGTGCGAGCGTCGAGGAAGCCCTCAAACCTTTGGGCCTTACTGCGCAGCCACGAAGCCATGATTGGTTGTGTGTTATCGAGATAGGTCGAAGATACAGATCTAAAAGATCAGGTTGCTGTCTCGGAGTGTGTACGGACCAGGACCACTTATTTATGTTTGCTGAGCTCGAGTCATTGGTAATGCCTTGTTTTCACTTGTAGCACTTCACAACGATGGTTTAGTGATACACCAAGTGAGTTTACTTTCAACAAGCAATGTGTGAAAATACTTTGAGAAGCGCCAGGTGAGACTGAATAATCGAGCAAGTAAGTTTGGTCAAGCTGAACAACAACCAGCACGATGACAAGGCTTGCGTAATCATCGGTCTATCAACGAAAAGGAACAAGGATTAAAACAACTACAACGCTCGTGGGATATCAAGTTTTGAAACAGAAGAACCACAATAAATCAAATGCCAGAGAAACCATAGCAACACATCTCGAGTGTTTGTCACTACCCGTAATTGTGAATCTCATAGCAGGAGCAAGAAATTGCAGGAGAAAATTGAAGGTGCGAACAAGACTGAGGCCGCTGCTCAATATCTTAGTTTACCAACAAGGCCAAAAGTGTATGCACATTCGCGTTCNCTGGTCATGGTCAGTATTTGGATCTTCGAACCATAAACAAACAAAGCATAACTCACAGTTTTGTGCTGAATCATATAAGTACTTGCTTTCGAAGCAAGAACGCCGCCTGAGGTGACCGGACCGGTTCTATCTTCCCAGACACTGACTGCGATGCCTGTCCTGGCGACTCTCTCGAAGCAACTCTCGCCTAGTGTAACGTCCAACAGTGTTTCGCCTCTAGTTTTACCACTGACTAGGATACGTTTCTCCAGACCAATCGACCGAGGGCTTGGTGGAACTCCGGAAGATGGCCGTGGAGGAAGCAGTATTGACAGCCGCGCCGACCCCATGTCTCTCCACTTGTTCTGTGACTCACGTATGTATAACCGGATTTTGGCATTTGTGATACCAAGCGGCGTTCCTTGCGACGGGTCATAGGTAATCGGCGTTGACGCTCCAGAGGAAAGTGACTCGCTTGTGCCAGTCCGACTTCCTTGACGAGATGTGATAGTGCTCTTAGCAATGTTGAAGAGTCGGCTGTTGCCATTGAATCGGCGGAGAGCAGAGAAGGCTGTGTTCATTGTACCGACAGAAGAATCAGTCACCTCGGAGGGTGCTCGGGAGGTCTTTGATCGATACGTATTGCTCCTGCGGAGTGGGTTGTGGAACCACGAACCGTTCGAAGTCCTTTGGTTATTGTCTCGATTCATGGCCCACGCACTCTCGTTGACTGGACCTCTGGCATTTTGGAGCGCAATGTATGTAGGGTTGTTGATTCGAGCAGTGTTGATAAATGAATATAGCATGTCGCACTCTTCAGCGCTACGAGAGCGGAACATGACGTTGTTACTGGCACGAATCAAGGAACTGGCCGTGGGNGGTGATCTTATGGAGATATCAAGCGCTGTGCCCCGTCGCAAAGGAACCAGGGGAGTGACTTCGAACGCTATCAGAGGCTGTACGCCTCTAGCAGAAGGACTTGTCACATCACTGCCATCCGGAATGGCTTCATCCAGATCGAAAGCTTCAATCAGGCCAGGTGTGACAACAACAATACATTCGCTTGGGTGTAGGAGCTCCCATGCGCCTCGATCAGACCATGAATAGATCGAGGCGACGATCTTCGAAGCGTTTGTCGCTTGATGAGGAACTGCCCGATATGGAGCTTGAGAGGCCGAGTTTGATGGGCCTAGTGTGGCAGTAGGCAGGGAAGCAAGCGAAGCTGGGGGAGTGACTTTTGCATGTCCATCAACCAGAGGCGAATCGAGCGGCACAGCGCTTTTNGCTCCCTCTACAGCTTCTTCAGACGAGTCGGACGTAATCGATTCATCGTCGCCCTCAGAATAGGACAGATCACTCTCTGTTGAAGATTCACTTATGATCGACGGTTCGTATTCGTGTTTAAGAGGTGATGATGACCTACGATGCCTCTTCAANAAGTTCGGGGTGAAGGACGGGATGCTGAATCGTTTTGGCTTTGCAGGGGGCAAGTCCTTGTCTTTGCTAGAAGCGTCCCCGAGTATGTCATCAAAGCTGACACCCTTCACACTAGGCCGACGTTTCTGTAGCTTGACAGGTGCTGATGATGGTTCTACTACTTCCTCATGTCGAGTGCGGTCCGGGTGGTCGAAAATCTCCACGGGCTGAATGGGTGAATTTGGCTCGCTTCTTTGTCGCAGCTTGGAGGCACGAGGGGGCTCGACCACCGGTACTGATGATGTTCTACGGTGGAGTTGTGAGCGAGCTGCAGTTGTCGATTCTCTGTAGCTATCTTCTTCCTTCTCTTCCTCAGATTCATCGGATGGAATCGTAGACGATGGCATCCAAACACTATACTCTTTCCTTGACTGGGACAGAGTGGACTGACTTGAGTAAGAACTCAAAGTGGTTCCGGTCTCCGACCTTGACATGTGGTGTGTAGGACGTTCTGGATATGCTCTCGGTTCCTTGTTTTGAGGGAACTGTAACGAGGAACGAGATGAGCTAGGCGACATAGGTGGCGATGATTTATGACGCGTTGCCCTTGCTCGTCGTAGACCTGGTGAATCCCCCNNTGTAGGCATTTCCGTCTGCGACATCTTGTCGAGAGAAGACACGAACTGTCGTGATGGTGGATCATGTAGAGCGAAGCCATCCTGGGTCTCTCTTGTTCTTGAAGGAATAGGTATCCGCTCTAAGTTGTTAGTCGGTATGGAATGGCTGGACAGTCTGGCACTCTCAGGAGTGGCTACGAGTTTTTCTTGCCCACTGTGGTCCGAAATCCAGCTCCTGGACGAGCCAGGTCTTTCTCCAATCGGAATCTGTATCTCTTTTGTCCATTCACCTCGGGATGTAGGACTAACAGTAGGTGATGTGAGTCCTTGCGACCGACGGCGGGACGGAGTTTGAGATTTGGTGAGAAAGCTGGATTGCCTTGCCAAAGATGGAGGAACAGGACTGAGTCCAAGCATCTCTACCCATTCAGGCCCAGTGGGTTCGTCACTGGCACGTAATGACAAAAGCTCATGCCACTCTTTTTTATCGGCGTATAGGCCCCGTATCATCATGACTACGTCTCCTGGCCCGCTGCCAGCTCTTGCAGAAACAGAGTCCCTGCTGAGAGGTGGAAACAGTAACCAGCGACCTGTATCAGATACTTCGCAGACGAGAACATCGCCACCGTTTCCTCGACCAGGACAGTCGTCACGAATGATGAGCTCGATCCTGCAATCCAACTGTTGGCCGCTTGAGTGAATAATATTCATGTCGAAGTAATCTCTGGCATGAACACATCGCGTCGTGTCAATGCTGACTCCCTTAAGCAGGGCGAGGCTTTGAGGATCTCTCGCACGGGTTGGGTCGATAGCTGCAGCCGCCTCGTCCTCCAACCGAACTCGCTCTTCGTTGGATCTTCTGCGGGCTTCGGTGACCAACTCTTGATACTTCTCGGCTAGAGAACTCGCTAAGGCTGTTGGTGCTAGAATGTTGATACCCNNTGATTTGTCAGCGCCACAATCCTGAGTAATCGAAAGATTTGAAATGGTGCCTATACATACCTTGAAAGTTTTGGCAAGATATTTCAAGCGGACCAGAGGTCTCTTTAGCAAGAAAGCAACATCAACTCTTTCGCCGTCACCATTGATCAGATCACCATCCTCATTCCTCAGCAACCCATCATCCCATCTGGTGCTGGTATTGGCATCTGCAGGTGCAAGATTTACTACGACATCTTGGAATCCCATCCTCCACGCCTTCAGGTAATCATGGTAGATTCGGGTCGCTCCTTGTGCCCAGGATAGCAGTGCGTTGTTGTCGCTATTGGGAACTCGACGATGGTGTGCTTTCAGGCGCTCTAACGCAACGCCCATATCGACGATAGGCTTGGTTGTAACCACATCATCCGCAGCAGAATGTCCAAATAGACCGACAGCGATTGCTGAGTCTGACTTGGAAAGTACACATGACAGGAGCACCGGGATTACTCCATCCACCAATGTGCGAAGCTCTCGCTGATATTTTGCTTCGTCAGCCGTGAACTCGTTCCAGAGATCTTGAAGGGTGGCTTTCTCGAGCCTCGTTCGATTGGTCCGTATGCTACGTGCTGAAACAATGCTCTTAGCATCAGCTATAGGTAGCGACAACACAGACATTAGGTCCTCGTGACGAGTTAATCTCCGCTTGAGTCCGTTCGCGCTACTCAAAGATCCTGTACGCTCGGGCACGATAGTATCTTGCTCAGAAATTTCAGATGGGGCTGCAGACTCTTGCAGTGTCTCTGCCGAAGCGATGGTTGACAGTCTCTTTCCTGTGGTAGGAAATCGCCTTCGAAGGTTCGCTCCAGGCATGTGTTTGCTGGTTTGGACATCGGGAAGTTGGACATCAGACGGTACGGACGATGTAGCATAAGAAGAATTTCCGTCCCCAAAACTTGATGATCTAGACTCAGCGATGGTCTCCAAAGTTTCTCTCGACTTCGAACTTGGTTCGCCAGGAGAAGACCTCGATGAGCCAGTGGACCTTTCGTCGTCCACGACAGAGATGTCTCGTTTGCCTATTCCATCCGTATTTGATCGTCGCTTGGATTGGACTTGAGATTCTGCAGCTTCTTTGTGCCCGTCTTCCTGTTGCTGAGCTTCGTCGGCGATAAAGGGATCAGGAGTTCCTCCAAGCCATGCCTCGATGCGATTTCCGTACGTTGGGGTTGTTGTAGTATTCGAATTTGGTGTGGACGTCTTGTCAGTGCCAAGTGCTTTAGAACGACCAGCAGGTATGTCTTTTCTAGTTTCGTGTACAGTTGATGACACTCCCCGTGGTTTCCGAGAGTGAGCATTTCGAGCACTGATACTGTCGTCCGGATCCAGAGTCTGTGCGATTGACCTATCCTCTGTCTCTGCTTCGGAAGCTGCTGGCGAAGCATGGCGGCGACGTAACCTCCGTCTACGATCCGAGTTGTCGCGACTTACTTCGCGAGCGCTCCTTCTGTCCTTCTTCTCCCTTGCGGGTACCTCTGCGCTTCTTGAGTCGAGACGATGTTCTGGAGTACGCTGACCTGTTGTTCCTGAGCTGCCTGGCCGATCACCATCACTCTTGTTCTTACGCGGTTTAGGCTGCGCGGGAGGAGAGTCATCTATCGGTATAATTCGAATCCCGTCGTCCTCTGGCATGGGCCTGACTCTGATGCCATCGTCATCCTTCTTTGGCTTTGGAGAGTCATCACTCTTGTATATCGTAGTTCTTTTGATTGTGTACGGTCTTGGCTCTGACTTGGGTGCATTTTCAGGCGTCTTTGTAGGCGAACGGTCCTTGCGCCAGTGAGCATCACTGACTACGCGCTTCAAGGGTGCACCAGCATGTTTGACATCGGTATCCAAGTCATTCCGTTGAGCGCTCTTCTTACGGATCCATGCTTGTCGATCCGGATCCAATTCTCGAGGAGCCCTTGGCGATTTGGTTGGAGATGCTTGCCTGCTTCTTTTGTCTGTCTCGGTTCTATGCTTGTCCGGCGAGCTCTTGGTTGGTCTTTTGGCTCGTTTCTTCTCGTCTGCATCATCATCATATTCAACCGTTATTAAGTTTTGTTCATCTTTCGCAACTGCGGCTCCAGCACTGTCGGCCTGCCATCTCTGCACTCTTTGACGAATCTTATCGGTATCGTAAAGGCCGGGTTGCTTGCCGGTGTCACGGTCGTCTTTCCTCATGTGTGATTGTTTGTGCCGAAAAGCTGTTGTTGTGTTCGAATTGCTTCTGAGCATGCGCTAGATATGTTGCGATCGGAGAGCGAATTCCAGAAATAAGGTACATGGAGGGTGTTGTCCCGTTGCAGGATGGAGAATCGGTTTGCAAAAACGAGAATCGAGCATCGAAGGTCGGAGCCGTGGAAGACAGGGTGCGCGACTTTGCTAGGCACAAGGTGTGCGCGTAAGCAAGCAATATACAGCTATCCATGTCAGTATCGGTCGCATAGCCGTTATTGTAGTGAGTATTATGCCTTACGGTTGAAACGGCGAACGTGGAGAGAACTGGACCCTGATGGCATGTGTCAACAGTGGAGACCAGTCTTTTACAGCTCAGAATTGTCCGAACAAACGATGGTCGAGCTCATTGCTGAAGCAAAAGTCAAACAGGCGCATGGTTGAGGGACAGAAACCAGGCTTGTGTTTACAGTCGGACGGTGCAACCAGCCATCCCGTGCATCATGATCCGCTCCATCCCCAGCCCGTCGCAAACAACGCCCCTAATTCACGCCCGATCAATCTATCCTTATCTCAAGTGGCCATCTATTATCCCCAAAACCGGTCTTGCAGCCTGCTCATGATCGCATCTCCTGGTCCGGCCTCCGGTCGATCAACCTTCCCATGTGCTAAATACTATCGTAGTGTAGCTGTCGAAATGCATAATAGTTTTCGACTTAGAAGTAAGGCCACAGAGACACATTGAGAGGTCGGTCTCTCTGTGGACAGTAACCACTCTTAAGAAGAACTGTGCATTTTTATAGCTTGAAATACCATTATGCGCCGGGATGGGAAGGGAGTCCGAAACAGAAGTAACAGCCTTCCATTCGCACATGGGGAGGAAGGCTATCAAAAAATCAGGAATGGCCCTCTCTCCCAGTCACGAGTAGTGAAATACGCGCTATAACAATGCACAACTGCTTTGATGACCAGGAGTTTGGCCAACGAGACACCTTAGAATAACGTATTCCTATGGGCGATACTCCATTTTTGGATTCCATGGTGCACTTTAATAGCTATGATATGGTATCTTTGTGGATCTGTGTATTACTAAATTATGGCTACTCTATACATTAGCATTTTGTCTATGATATACAATTTAAAATCCGCTTTCTTTAAACCCATCTATTTGGTCTTCTTCGAGCCCTTAAGTTCCTGAACCTGTCTAATCGCATCAGCGCTAGTCTTAACGCTGTTATATAACAACACTACGCAAGATCAGCAACTTTCCAATGCTTTCTTCTCCGGCGCAACTCACCTGCTNGGAATCACGATCCAAAACAAATTGGCTCCAAAGTAATATCCCCAGAAATAGTAGGCCTCCGGTCTTGAGTATTCAATGCCCAGGTAGAAATGGTCGGCCATGCTGGTGGCGTAATAGAGGAGATCGCCATAGCATTGCCCAAGACTCACTGCAGCTTGCATCGGGTGCCTTAGCGGATGCTCGGTCGCAATCAATACCGCAACCAGGAAACTCAGCGGCCCCCAAAGCACCTAACATGATTCATCAGTGAACTTTCGAGAGAAAACGGGGATAGTAAAAAATCTTACAGCAGTCATGGCCTCGACACAGAAGACGAATATATTTTGTGTCAAATAACGGGAATCTGACAGAGCATATTCTTTCCAAAGCTGACCAAAGAACGTCTGCAACCCACCCATATTGGCATGGTTATACGCAAAATACCCTGTCGAGAAGAATTCAGTCTGGTTTCCCAACCTCTTCAGCGCCGGCCTACTGACCCTCGAAAAGAAGTGTATACATCCACACAGAACAAACCACATCACGGTCATCAGTTCGGTGGTAGGCAACCTTGGGTTGACCCTCTTGACGGCCAGGTAGGTCAACCCAAAGATCGCAGCACAGCCAGCAACAAAGGAGCCCAGAAGCGACAGAACAGTAGATTCGTTAGCCACATAACCGGCAATGTTGGCATCCAATGGGTAGTAAGGATGCTTGACGGAATCGTAGCCCGTCGTATTCATCAAAGATTGGAGTGGTGAAGCCATTTTAGAATCTGCAGAAACAGCCATTGCGTCCACGCAATTTTGTACAAACAAACAAGCAATCAGGACAAAAACCAAAGACAGAGAAGCTCGGGAAGGAAATCAAGGACATATATAAGAAGGAGAACCCTAGACAACCCAGAACATAGTCAGTCGGTCAACGCGCAACGGGCGTGTGCGAAACACGATTCAATAATTATTTCGAGCATGATGACGATACCATAACTCGACCAGGGCGCGCGCCATGATTCAAAGTTGACCAATCGGAGGGCAGGAAGATCGATCGGCCCGTGAATGTGCCTGAGAGATCGATCATCAGCCTCGGCTGGGTTTGGTACGCTAAGGTCATGGGAATCGTTGGAAAGCCATTGCTCATGTCATAAGGATTATTGCTGCTCGTGAAGGGAACATGGGGGACGAGTTCTGGATAGGTGATGTTTCTTGTGTCTCGGCATTGTATGCTGGTCATGCTGTCAACCCCAATTTGGAGTGGGCCGACAGTTTGGTAGGTACCGGCTGACACGAAGATCTGGGCTTCACCTGCATCCTCACGGAGTGGAATCCCGCCTGATAGATGTGTAGCAGTGATTGGTCGAGCTGGAGATATGTTGGAAGCAATTGCAATAATGTCGCCGTTCGCATAGAAATGGGAACACAAAGACACCTACTCGGTTCATTCTGCATGCCTATAGATGTGCACGATTCTAAGCAAGCATTCGACTCGGTAAAGCATGGTTTCGTCTTAGAGAAGAAAAGGAATGTACAAAGAATGTGCAGAGAAAGGGAAGTTTCCATCGCTCAAACCGCACTGTATCCGCCACGGCTGCTGCGTCCTTGAATCATACCAACGATGGAGCGTCCCCAATCCTTGACGGTGTAAGGCAAATCGCGCCAGAAATCCGCATGTGGTACCGAGTCGAAGCCTTGCGCACCGTACTTGCTGCTGTTAAGCCAAGTTCCGAAGATGAGATATGCTGCTGCTCCCAAAAAGGCNACTGTATACCATGTTAGTAAAAATACGAAGTTGGGCACGGGGGGGGGGGGGGGGGGTCATTACATGATGAGGAACCAGGTGAAAAAGCCCCAGTGTTTGCTGGAGTTGTTGCCAGAGGTGGGCTTGTGTTCGGTCATGCCCTCGCATGCGTACTTTGTCTTCCATTGCAGACGCAAGACATCAAATTCGGAATCGCCCTCTCCCTCTGACCTGTAGCTGACAAGCTTCAGACTGGGATCCTCAGCAGGTTCTTCCTTGTCGTCCTTCTTGTCATCCTTCTTGTCGTCAGGCTCGGCACGAATTGCTAGGCGTACAGCCTCTTGGTCCTCATCGAGCTTGTCGCGCGAATCGTGCTCAGAGCCCTCCAGACCGGTCCTGTTGCGATCGCACTGAAACTCGATAATGGCCTTTTGCTGGCGACCGTCGGACTTTTCGAAGGGGTACCTTCCTCCATGTAGCTCAACCCTCAGACCTTCCTTGTTGGCGTCATCGTGTGAAGGGGAATTCCTTAGGCGGGTCCATTCTGGGTCCAAGAATCTACTGTGAGACGCGGCATACTGGCCAGCAATGGGCATGACTCGTCTAATGGTGCTGGAGTTATCGGCGAGGTTATAATCGTATTCAATACCACAAACNTGCAAGTTGTAAGTAGGCGAATGACAGAGGCGCAAGAAGCAGTAGGTACCGTATGTGCCAGTTGGGCATTCATTCTCCTTGGGGACGTTTTTGGTTCTCTTCAGTGGATTGCAGATGTCGATAGTAAAGGTGGTGTTGGAAAGACTCGGAGGGGTATCTTCGATCAGGTGGACAGCACGCGGGCCAGCCAGCTCGGAGAGATCGAAATGCTGTCCTTTCACAACGACGTTCTTGCAATCAAGAGAAACGGCCGTGGCTGTCGTCGCAGAGAGTAGGAGTAGAGCGGGCAATAACCCGAGCATGCCTTGTGCCCACATGGCTCTAGGAAGCTGCCGGATGAATCGCCGGCGTGGATGTGTAGAAAAATGACGAGATGGCTCAGTTGCAGCAAGAGCGACGGAGCAGGAGGACAAAAAAGGACGAAGCCGTACAAGAAACAATAAGGTAGTGCAAGGAGGAAATTATTGAGAAGGCGCTATCAGGCAGGCAATCTAAAGCATACCTAGTGCCAAGCAATGCCCGCACTCTGCTTGTACCTCTATACCTCTTTGCTGCTCAGACCTGCCACGACACAATCACGACCACTGTCCACTGCCTACCGTCATGTCTCGTCATGCTCGAATTGAAGAAGTGTCCGACAGCGACTCGGACCCGTCCGAGATGGATCCCTCCGAGTTTGATCCTGGCCTCATGAATTCCATCATCCAACCCGCCAACATTCCCTCCACCACCACCGTGCCGCAACACTCGCAACAGCAGCAGCCTGTCCTTCAGCCCCATTTTCCTGGCCGCCCACCGCCAGACCAGAATGCTGAACGCGAGCGCACCAAGCATTACCAATGTCTATACCCCATCTACTTCGACTCATCTCGCTCCCGCGCCGAAGGGAGACGAGTAGGAAAGGACGAGGCTGTCGCAAACCCGCTAGCCCAAGACATCGCCAACGCCTGCTCGCAGCTGCCTGTTGCCGGCCAGGTTGTGTTTGAACCTGCAAAGACACACCCCAAGGATTGGGCCAACCCCGGTCGCGTGCGTGTCTTGATCAAGGAGGACGGAAAGCCTGCAGGAAGAGGCTCTATCAAGAACAGTAAGCCAACTGTTATACTTCGTTGGGCTTCTCATGTCTAACTCTACGCAGAGCACCAGCTGTACAAATTGGTTGCCGAATACTTACGAGCACACCCCACCACTGAGGAGTCGCCTATGCGCATGCGCATTGCTGGTCTGCCACCTCCGACCAAGCCCATCCCACCGCCAGCTGCACCTAAAGGTTGGAAGATGGGTACGATATTACCATTACACTCTCCCGCTCTGAGCGGTGGAGGCGTCAACGAGAACTACTTTAAGGATATGATGCAGGAAATGCAGGGCATGCAGGGTCAGCCTGGTATGCCCACTCTGCCTGCGGGTATGGAAAGTATGTTTGGCGGCGGTCCCTCTGCGCCTGAGCCACCCGCTCCCAAGAAAAAGGATAAGAAGAAATCCAAAGCCTAAACGCCTGTCCGATTCCTGGAACGCCCATCGCCTCCTATCTGTCTAATGTACAAAACGCCTGACACGAATGCTTGACATGATCATTTACGACGTCTTGATGACCTTGGGTGGGGTCATGGGCAGCTCAGTCTTGAACACCCAGTCCCAGAAACGGCTGGTGACACCAAAGCCGTTCTCGTAATCGGCAAAGTGGTGCGCTAAGTGGTACTTCTTGAGCTCGCGCCAATAAGCAGGGAGGCTAAAAGATGTCAGTCAAAGATCCTCGCTTTGGGCGGGCGGAGCAACTTACGTCTTGTGGTGCAAGAAATAATGAGTCAGATCGTAGCAAATGTATCCAAAGATACCACCACAAAAGACTGCAGTGGCAGCGTTCCAGTCATAGAAGAAGACGGCGTGAGCGAGATACCAGAAGGGCGTGGCAAGAACCAGGAACAAGGTTGGGGGCATGACCAGACGCAGTCTGTCCATAGGCAAGTAGTGGTGAATGCCATGGAGCAAGAAATGCAGGGTGAGACCAACACGGTTGTCAGGTAGATACTGGTCGAGATGGAATAGGAAGCGATGCAAGACGTATTCAACCAGCGTCCAGATACAGAGGCCGGTAATCCAGTAAGAAGTGAGGCCAACAGTGGAAAGCCCTTGACTTGACAAGTAGGTGCCGTAGGCGACCGGTGGAACCCAAACGGTAGGTACAACCCACCAAGGGGTCTTGCTCAGAGGCTCAAGGAAATTGCCAAACAAAGGCGCGCTTTCTCCACCCTTGTAATGGCGAGGACGGTGCACTTGCTCGAGGTAGAAGTCCTTGGTGAAGCCGCCCCTCCATACCTGCATCAACAGAGGCTTGTTGAGGTCGAGGAACTTGTGGGTGCGGTAATCTGAGCTGGCGTCCGTCTCTTTCGACAAGTCTTCCTCGCAGGACATGCCGGTGGTTTCGTAGAGTGGCTGATTGACGCCGTCGTTGCGTAGCTGCTCGGCACCGCTTTCTGAGGGCGGCAGAGGTACGATGTCGGCTGGGTGGGTGCTGTTGGTGACCGACTTCATGACAGACTCGGTAGCGACAAAGCCGATGAGATAATCGTCAAGGATCTCCCAAGCAGATTCCGAATGGAAGTGGGAGGCTGTGTCGTCCATAATGTCCTTGACATCTTTACCGCCGTATTCGACTATCAGGTCACCACCACCAGGGTGATCCTTGAGGAACGGAGTAATGTCGTAGACTTTGGTACCAACGGTGACATAGCAAGACTTGGCTGTGTTGTGCGAGGCGACGTCGGCCTGAGGAATAGTGGGCAATGTTCTTCCAGGCATGTTGGCGCAAGTAGGCCGAAGAGCGGCGGATTGGTCGGATGTAAATAGAAGCAAGAGGTCAGATGCTATGCCGAAATATCAATTGGCGACTGGAGGTTGAAACCAAAAGGAGGGCGGGAACAGGCAAATATAACAATCTCCTGAGAACGCAAACGTAGGTAACGAGGTTTGGAAAACTAAGTGCTAGTGAGGTGATGGGTGGCGTGCCTCTCAAGCAACCCTTTCAGGGATTGAAATTTGGACGGGGCGCAAACACCGAACCGCAACATGCCGGAGAGTCTCGCCGCGCCGAAGGGTCCGCCAGCATGTCCACTTTTTCTACTCATCTCATCCTTGCCTCGAGCTTGAAGATGGGATTCGTTACTCGATAGTCCCGTCAAGGGTTGTCACTTAACAAACTTCTTCAATCTCGTAGTGAAATATCACCAGGCGCTCACGTTGTTGCCAAAACAGACGCTGCCTCGTCTGGCTAGCGCTTTTGTGAAATCGGAGGCAGGCAAAGCGAATCGAACGACACCGCCAAGCACGTCCCGCGACTTCCCTTGTATCCGTACAGTAGAGATCGAATTTGCTCTCTTCCTTCGCAACCACCACGTATATTATCGCTTCCAAACTTGACACTGTGTATCGAAATACTATCACACCTCTCATCGACCAGCCTCTGTCTCACTCCAGCATCAGCGTGCCAATTGCTCACGCTCACCCACGCCGCAAGTCAGCGCAAGCCTCCGCTTTGCTTAGTTTTCTCACCAACCAGTCATCATGGGTGCCTTAGACATCTCGGTCGAAGAACTTCTCGAATCCGCACAGAGAGACGCCTCCGCTCAAGAGGCACAAACTACCGCCACCAACAAGGACGATGATGGCGCCCGCTCTCGCCGCGGCACTACAGCCGATGTTGACATGAAAGACTCAGACAACGTCTCTGCTAACGGAAGCACTCGTAGTAGGCGTAGGGATCGCAGCGGTGATCGCTCATCACGCCGCCCTGATTCGCGTGATCGTCGCGAGCGCTACCGTTCCAGTGGTGGTGACTTTTACCGCGGAAATGGCCGTAACAGAACTAGATCCCCTTCAGACGACGACAGATACTACCGCCCCTCAGACCGTTCGCGCAGAGATGACGATCGTCCTCGTCGCCGCGACAGAGAACGTGGTGACCGTCGTTCTCCTCGTCGTGACCGCGGCGACTCATACCGTAGCGGACGTGCAGCTCGTGATAGATCCCCTCCTCGCCAGAGAACCCCTGAACCCACCGACGACGAGCGCGATCGCCGCACAGTCTTCGTCCAACAACTTGCCGCCCGGCTGCGCACCAAGGAACTCGAAGCCTTCTTCGCCCAGATCGGCCCTGTCAAGGAAGCTCAAATTGTCAAGGACCGCGTCAGTGGCCGCAGCAAGGGTGTTGGCTACGTCGAGTTCAAGGAAGAAGAATCGGTCCAGAAGGCACTTGGCTTGACTGGTCAGAAGCTTCTCGGTATTCCCGTCATTGTACAACTCACAGAAGCTGAGAAGAACCGCCAGGCTCGTGTAGCAACCGGACAGCCTACTCAATCTAACGGCATACCATTTCACAGGCTCTATGTCGGCAACATACACTTCTCTGTCACCGAGGAAGATCTGCGCGACGTCTTTTCGCCATTTGGTGAGCTCGAGTTTGTCCAATTGCAAAAGGNNGAGGAAAATGGTCGTAGCAAGGGTTACGGTTTTGTGCAGTGAGTGACTACAACCGTTCAGCATCTCCTTCCTCTGGTACTGACCGTTCTTGTAGATNATGTTGATCCTGCTCACGCAAAGGCAGCACTCGCCGATATGAACGGCTTCGAAATCGCTGGTCGTCCCATCCGCGTTGGTCTTGGTAGCGACAAGTTCACCCCCGAATCGACCGCCAGTTTGTTGCAACGCTTTGGTAGCCAGAATCAGGCTGCCCAATTCCAAGGCTCGTCCTTTTCGGGCGCCGGAGGTCGTGGTGCCCATGCTGGTGGTAACAACAACTTTGATCGCGCTGGCGCCCGCGAAGAGAAGGGCACTGGAGGTGCCAGTGCTCTTGATGATGCCGATGTTGGAGGCGTGAACTTTAACAACTTCAGCAGAGACTCCCTCATGCGCAAGTTGGCTCGTACTGAAGACCCTGCTCCACAGACTCAGACCACTTCTTCTCGCCCCCGTGCGGATGCCAAANAGACTGTCATGCACACTCCTGCCCCCAGCCGTTGTATCGTAGTCAAGAATGCTTACGACGAAGCTACGTGAGTCTTCTTCCTGCGTGTTGTATGTAGACATTCGCTAACATATGAATCAGCCNAAACCGATCCTCACTGGGCCAAAGACCTCGAAGAGGACTTCAAGGAAGAGTGCAGCTCTAAATACGGCAAAGTCGTCCACATCGGTGTTTTCCGCGATAGTTCTGACGGCGAAATCTATGTCAAGTTTGCCGATATTGCCGGAGGCGACAGCGCCCTCAAGGGCCTCAACGGCAGGTACTTCGATGGCCGCACGCTGACGGCCACGCCAGTTGTTGATGCCGTTTACAACATGAACTTCCCCAAGGCCGCCAGTCTCTAAGGAAAGCCGGCTCGAGCACCACCAAACACGCCAAATTCAGATGAGTGCTGACAATGCAGATTGCATGTTTCCGCATGATCAATGACCTCTGGCGTACTTTGAATTCAACCCGCAGAAAAAAAAAAGGTATAGCGACACCACAGATGCTTTTGTCTCATATTTAGCAAGCATGCGTTCCTAGACTGACTGCATTGCGACATACTCGACGGCAGTGCTTTGGCCTTCATGCAAGCGTCTGACGACCTACGATGTTCTTTGTCAGTCAGTACCAGAGATTGAGAGGTGCGAACCGGTCGATACACGAATCGAGTCAAGATTTGACGCAGCAAACGAGATTGGTGCTATCACAACTGACAATGTACTTTGATTAAGTAGAAATACAACCCGTTCTCTTCGTACTGTCTTACCCAATTCTCCTTTACCTAGGTGCTACACCATTGTCTCTGTCCCGCAATGACAAAGAGCAGTTCGCAAGTATATCAAAATAAGATGAACTGTAGTCAATTTCAGCCCAGAGACAAGTTCCAGTGCAGCGGACAGTGCACGTTCTCGTAGAACGTCAATTGATCTACAGCTCCAAGCCTGCCGTGCTTTCGGGAGGTGGTGGATTTTTCTTAATCCACTTTCCGTCGCCCTCGCGACCTGTAATTACTGGATGCTATCCCCTATTGTGTTCGCGCTCGACATCTTCTGGACCACGGTGAACGAATCTTCCTCTCCTGCTTTAGGGAACATTGTTGGAGCTCAATCGGGACGCTGATTCTCTTTCTCTCGCCCTAACAGGTCATCCCGGCAAAACTTTTGCAGACATCGTGCTCTACCTGATCACATCTTGATTGACCTTTGGTTTTCTTGCCCTCCTCTTCCAGAGAGCACCAATAGACGAATGACTTTTGTCAAGTCTCGCCAGAATGGGTACGGGGATGAGGTTATCCTTGAATTGGTCCGCCGTGGACTGCTTAACTAGAGGAGTCTGTTTGGGCCATTGCACGGCATTCTTGGGTGGACTGGGTGTTCCGTCATTGTCACGTACGCAACGTCGTTCGAAGAGACGAAATGGCAGGTCGGGAGGCATGGATCTGTCTTCAAGGGGTGAAGCAGGGGAGTTGCCATCCAGAAAAGGATTGCTGGTGAACTCGGAGTAAAGAGATGTTGGTGAGTTCATCAGGTTTTTGTTGGTCATTTTCGACGGAGACGTGTTCATCGGGTTTGTTTCAGCAGTACTGTTGACTACTGAAGCTGTGACTTTCGACTGACTTGCCTGGCTGTTGGAACTCGGATCAAGAAGTATGTTTCTGTCTTTCCAGCTTGCTTGAGAGGTTGCTCCCTGGAGTCGTTCCTGCAGTGGCATGCCGGGCTCAGAGGGATAGTCTCGAGCTACAGTGCGTCCAGGATCAAAACGCTGAGGCTCGGCAGAGTTGCGAGTTGGGTAGTGTTGTTCCGATTGGTATAGGTTGGGAGGAGGTTGGTGATATGGGGTGGGACCATCTTGTTGCCATTCAACATCCGGATTTGATCCGGGAGAGACTGGCTGTCCAGTAGTAACTGATCTGTGGAGGCTAGGTAAGCCTGTTTGCACTTGTGACATAGCGCCCAATTCGAGCTTCTCTATCTGATGCTCGATTGTGGCTTTCGTTCGCCGACGTGCCCACTTCCTCGCCTTTCTAAACTTCGTACCCATCGTCTCCATGTCGGCGAGAGCAGTGTCCACACAATCAATGTCGCCATCGACAGTGTATCGAACCCACTCGCGACAAAAGCAGACACGGGTACTCAGCATATCCGATCGACGCATTGAGCCTAACAATAAGGCACCTAGAGCCATGGCAGTGTCAAAGTTGCCTCCCATTCTTGCCAGGATACAAGCAACGCATCCATCAGTTTGATATGCGAACCTCTGGGCAGGCAAGCGGTTGAACTTCTCCATGAATCTAGATGGTGGAAGCCATAGTGACTGCAGCTCATCCATCAACGCTAGCTGTTCGGTTTGTGAGGCCGACAGGGCACCGGCCAAGGCCACATGCTGCCAGACCTCCTGTGTTCTGACCTCGGCCTCATATCGTAGAGCCGCAAAAATATCTTCCAGAGGTTTGGTGTTAAGACGACGATGTAGGCAGCATGTGCCGTGATTGGCGGACCAAGGCAGGAAGCTTGGAAGTGAAGTGGATGCTCTGAGTTTGGGGCCGAGCAGAGCCGTGCGCTGGTTAGTGTGAGCCACATACGCCGTCCACACTGCTCCATCTCTGGGCGTATTGACAGGTGGTGCGTGGCAAAGGACTGACGCTAGCTGGCTGACTTCAAAGGGNAACAGGTCATCGTAGCCTCTGGCACGACGATGTGTAGGTAACGCTGGAGGAGGCGCGTGGCGGCGGCGAGGTCTCCACTCTCCGTTGTCTCTGGGCGAGCGCGCCTGGGTGATAGAGAGGTAGGACAGCGACGAGCACGTTGATGCCGCTGAGGTGGCGCTTTGCTGATCAACGACCTGATGTGCCATGTTTGTGACGACCGTACGGTTTTTTGGAGAGGACTTGTTGATGAGATGTGGGATTTAGTTTTCGAAGGAAATTCAAGGCGCTGTCATCGACGGGACGTAAGGTTGTGTGCAGAATGTAGTGCTGTCATGAGATCAGCGCGACAACAAAAGCTTTCAGATCGTTGGTCGTCACACACAGACGGTAATATGAGACAGTGAATTGATTCGAGCTCAATTCGAAAAGGGTGCTGCAGATGGCTTATATATCAGTAACACCATACCGATGTACCTGAGCATGAAGAAACAGTTATCCCATGCGAAAGGTATCTTTCGAGACCCGAGTAGAACCTTCTGACTCGTCAGTATCTGCCTGGCATGTTCCTTGCGAGACAGTTGTCTTTCACAACCCCGCCATGTGTTTCATGCATGTCTTTGGCAGTTGTGCGAGGAACAACCTATAGGCCTTAGCTTCGAGGAGGGAAGGTTTGAGTCGATGTTAGACACCAGTAATGATGACTTAGCATGTTGCATATAGGGGTTGTGTCAATGATAATTAGGATGAGGCGTAGCACGAATGAGGAAGACGATGTGGTTCAAGTCCATAGGACGTAAACATTGAAAGACCTATCTTGATACCACTACTCATATAGTGATGTTGTGCTCCATTTGACCTTATAATTTACACAGATGTTCCCCCCTGGTTCCTTGATAAAAGAAGAGCGCCAATGCCGCGTGATGCAGGAAAACGAAATGAAACATGATGTTGGACAGAAACTCGCCAGGAACTCCCTTGAACGTTAGCAAAGACAAAAATGCAGTCAAGATAAATCTAAACTTTTCCGCTAGAAGGATGGTGCTCAGACAGTGCTTTCAGCAGCGCTGCAGTATGCAAGAATTTTCCGGAGACATTGCTATGTCAAACTCGAGGGTTACCCCAATGGTTTGGCAGAGTGTGGTGTTTTGTGGGAAGACAGGACAAGAGAGTTCCATGTCAGGTATTTCTACCTAAGTTCTCTTGTCTCGCGATGAGTATCGTTTCGGTCGTTGAATGCAAAAGGCTTGGTAGAAAATTTTAGGCTTGTGGCGCCACGTGTCTCAAAGACCAGGAACAGTCCAAGCATTGAAGTTTTGCATTGAACTTGATCGTGCCGGATGCCCGTAGATGGGTTGGACGTTGACGCAGAAAGAGCAAACATATGCATGTTGGGAGGGATCAAGACCAACACAACCAGCGTGGGAATACATAGCACAAAGGTTGCACTGGACCATCCTTCCATCGTAGAATGGAATTTGGCAGATGCATCGTGTCATGGAGCTCATGTCGTTCGTGAATGATTGCTGAGGAGCTGCCGAAGTGAAAGTTACGGGCGGGTAACCCATTGTGAAAGAGCCGCGAGGATCGAAGACTGGTGCTGTTGATGTAGCTGTCGGATAACTGACGCTATGCGATTTTGAATGAGTGTGAGTATAGACTTGGTTGCTGAGAGGCAGCTGCTGTATCTGTTGAACTTGCTGCATGTGTTGCGGTCTTTGTGGCTGGGGTTGCTGTATCTGCTGGGGCGCCTGCGGTTGAATTTGTTGCATTTGATGTGGCTGTTGTACTTGCTGCAGTTGGCGAGGTTGCTGAGGCTGTGATAACTGCCGAGGTCGTGAAGTGCTCGAGGGTGCCGTGTCCGAGCGAACAGGGCGGACGAGTTGGTCTATGATGTGGTTAGTCTCGTTTGCGATTGGATAAGAGACGAATCTGCTTACTGGTNNTGGAGAAAGGCGTTGGGCAGCAGCCTGGCGAAGTGCAGAACCAGCATCTGTCTTGAGGTGCATCTCATCTTTGTTCAGGTCCATGGTAGCCAGATTCTCAAAAGAGTTGTTCAAGCTGTTCAGAGAAGACAGCGTGTTGCGTCGACTTTGCACGCTTGACGGTCGTTGTTGCTTCTTAGCACTGCCCTGTCGTCTAAGTTGCATGGCGGCTGCATAAGCAGCTTTGCATGGAGTCTTCAATGACGCCGTCGAATTGGAACGTGGCAGCCGTGCCATCTCGAGATTCTCCGACGACGTGTCAAGCCTGGCCATTTTAGCCGATCGCTCCTGACCAGCGTTGGCGTGGGCAAGAGAGTCATGACGGCTCGGCCACTTGTTACCACACGTCGAGTCCGAATCGCTGTCTGAGTCGTCCCAAAGATTAGGATATTTGTCCTTGATTGTTTGCGACTCGATTTTCGATTGAGAAGGGTTCTCTTCGATCACTCTAGTTTCCGTCCTTGCAGTCCCATTGGCGTCAATTGTAAGAACAACAGATGTGCGGACCTGTGGTCGTGAAGTCTCAGCAATTGAGGATAAGGAGCCACGTGCTATCCGCTTCAGCGGGGAGGATCGACGTGGAAGGTTGCAGATAGAATTGCTTCGACTAAGTGAAGATGCAGCTCCCGAGGCTTGCGACACAATCTCCGGGCTGGGTTTCAGCAAGTTTCCGACCGTGTTGCTACGATGCAGACCAGCGCCCTTTACTGGCGAGCCCTGGCCCGAGGTTGAGGGGGAAAGCAGGGGCCAGGCATGGCTTCCCCGGTGACACAGGGCGAGCTTGAGGAATGCTGGGGAATTTGGTTTGCACGGGCGACGATCGGGGTTGCATCGGATCCACGGTGAAGGGCACNNAGAAGGCTTCTTGGCAGCGGTAGGAGTAGTATACGGGACATTGTTGGAACTGGTTGAGCGAGTGATGGTAGGACGCGAGGGAGCCGAGGGCTGAGGAGAAGCTTGCGAGCGGAACGACTGAGAAGCGTGGGTAGGGTGAGAAGATTGAGAGGATTGCGTAGACCAGTGCGAGAAAGGGTCGTCTTGGTTGGCAGTCCAGGCAGGAGCTGACAGCGGAGCAGACGAGGGTCCAGAGAGCTGGGTCCACGAGTCCATTGATTGCTGAGAGGCAGTGAAGCTGAAGGTAGCATTGTCAAAGTTGGGCTGGCGGAGAGCAGTCGATGTTAGAGGAGTGGCACCGTCTAGTCGCTGCGGCCTCCGCTTGGTAGACGAGCCTCGGGTGGGAGGGGGTGTTTGCATCTGGAAGACCTGAGACTGTGTTTGGGGCTGGCTGTGGCTCTGGCTCTGGCAAAGGGCCTGGCTTTGACCTTGGACAAAGAGCGGACTGGCGGCATAGTCGTAAGTGTGGTAAGGTGGTTGTTGGTGCTGCTGCTGCTGCAGCTGCGGATAGGCTACATAGTGTGGATTGCTGTCTATCGAGGCAGCAGTGGCAGTCGAGGCTACCGAGTCTCGCTTGTGGTGGGCATAATCGTAAGTGGGAAAGGCTTCGTGAAAGTGAGACTGAGTCGGCGTGGCGGCATTGCTGTTGTTGAGGTTGATGTCAAAGACGGTCGTGGTCGGGGTGGATGACGGCGTGAATTGTTGCCAGTCCCTGTGACAAGCAAGAAGCGTCACGTCAGCCCTGGGCAGCAGCCATTTNGCGTACGGCTTGCGGTCCGCTTGCATGTACGAGTACACTTACCAATTCATGTTTGCACCTGCTGCCTCGAACTGGCTCATCTTTGACACCACAACAACAAGAGAGCGGTTTTCTATGGCAAACCAAACGGTAGGCAGACCCAAAGAGTGTACGGGTAGGGTCTATGTACGAAAGTCGAAACCCTACCTTCTCTCTCACCAACACGGTCCAGTCCGCCTCAGAAACGTCCCTTGCAGTCCACAGACACATGCCACACGCCGTAGCTCACCAACAACCATTCGCCGTCGCCCATAGCTCTGTGCAGATGCCGAGACTGTCAGAGCCGTTTGCACCTCATGATTAGACTTCCGCCAAACGAGTCTGCTTCCGCCGCTCCGCGATGCCCACCGCCCGCTGTTTCCTGGGTGCACGCCGTTGTCTGCTAAATCCAGTCTGCTCCAGGGTCCGTCCTGCGCACCTGGCACCTGCCTCGCTCGTGGGCCATTATTGCGTCAGCCCATCTGCTATCGCCTTATCGCTCTTGCTCCCTTAACCTCTTCTAATCTGCCCTGCGAGTGCGAGGTACACCACATGCCCATAGCAGACCTGCCCAGGTGAGCAACGTACGATAGTCTGTCCACAAGACTGCATTACCCTCGTCTGCCCAATCTCTCCTCTCCTGATCGTTACGTTGCGACCACCCGCTCGCTACTCGTTCTCTGACCCCTTTTTCCTCCAAGACCGTGGCTACTCCGCTTGACCTCAAACTACTGTTGGTGAGAAGCTTCTAGTAAAACGTAAAAGACCTAAAATCCAAAAGCTTCCAAATTTCCCTGTGCAGTGTGCACAACAGGCAGTTGCTAGCCAGGCACAAGGCTGGGCTTTGCTCTTTTGAGCACGGTCGTCGTACCCACTGCTCTGTTGCTGATTCGCAGTATCCTCTCTCAACACTCTCAAGCCTGTAAGCCACCTCTGTCTTCTGTATCTCGCTTTCTTATATGATCGCACGTGGCTGTGGCAGGGATCCTTGCCCTGAGCCCAATTCTGTCCTGATATGGGTTCAAACGCCTCGGTTGGCTGCCTCTTTGCTCTTAAACTCCACCTTGACTTCCAACCTTGTCCGTTTTCTGCGCATGCACTTCAATCTTCAAACCATTGACGAAAATGACCTTTTTCGGCCTTCGCCTTGCTGGCTTTGCATGTCTGACTCGGCTGAAAAGCTGTTCGATTACTGAGCTGGCAAACGGTTCCCGTATCCAGATCGCTCGATCATCGATCATCCAACCAAGCTATCAACAAAAGCGCCGGGCAATTGACTTCATCTGCCCGGACGGGATTATGCAGGCACGTTTTGCCGAAGTTCAAGATCCCACACTATTCCCAAGGCGAACTTCTCGCTCGCTCGTACTCAAAGCACGGTTTTTGTAAGCCCTATTTTGTTTCAAGAGACAAATTGCGATGTCATTGTCTGCGAGGGCAGATAGTGTCACCGCACGAGCAGTAGTCGTTCGTCAAACTCTCAAACACGTGAAAAATTGGACGTTTTACCCCTCATTCAACACCCTTTCTCCAGAGTTCAGCTCGGTGGCTCCCTCGGGTGACGACGATCTGCCGTCCCCCAGATCGACACTTTTCTTGCCTCTGTCGTCGAGACTGCTTGGCTAGTCAGTCTTATGCCGTACTATCCGTCTTCAGATGCTGTCGAGACTCGACATGCAGATATTCGGTCGAGTAGTATGTGAGAATGAGTTTGCTGGTGGCCTCCATCCTTCTTTTATCCACTTCTCTTGTTCTGACATTCAGTCACGCCTCTTGTGTGTCCTCTGGTCGATCATCTCCCACTCTTCTGATAAGCGAGGGTGCGCTCGGAAGCGCATGATAACGGTTGCGGTCCCAGCAGAAACCAGCGCAGCCACGGGACAAACAATCGGGGCCTTGAAGCAGAATGACATTCCGGTTCGAGTTAGAGGACGAGGATTCAACTCGTCCACACTCCACCCTCGCATTCGAGTTCACAGAGCCTCAAAGAAGTCATTGCGCTCGCTCCCAATGATAGAGACAATCCCCACAACTGGTCAAATAGGAAGAAATCCTTTGTTGTCTTCAATGGAGTGGCTCTGGTCTGTCTTCATACTGAGTGTTGATCGCTTTCCTAACGAGAAGCTTAGGTCATGTCTTCAACTATAGGGTCTTCTATAGCAACAGGAGCATCGCATCAATTTGCTGCTTATTTTGATGTCACGAACCAGGTGCAGCTGGCCTTACCAACGTCCTCCTACTTGAGCGAATACGTCCTAGGAAGGGCCCGCTACTTTTTTGGGCCACTAAGTGAGAGCTACGGCCGAAGATGGGTCATGATGGCAACTTTGGTAAGGATTCGTGCTTGATGATTGTTTAACTGCACTGATAATGCTTCTCGTCCAAGCACTGTTAACTACTTTTACAACACGCTGTGCTCTGGCAAATGACTTTGCAACTCTGTGTGCAATGAGATTGTTCGTGGGTGTTGGCGCTTCGGGTCCCATTCCCGTGGTTGGTCTCGAGTATGCAGGCCCACAAACGTGGTTCCATTGCCCCAACTGAACGTCTTGCCAGCATCTATGCCGACGTATACCCCGATTCTGTGAGTAGAGATTGAGCTCTGACTATATTTATGACTGTAAGTGAAACGCATGGCATACCGCCCTACAAAATGGAGCAGGACGCTGTCAAGCCCACAATATCCCCGAGCCTAGTTACAGCAACAGCTGCTGTCTCTGAGCATGTTCACAGATATGGGTATATCCGCGGTCGTTTGCGTTCACGTGGGGGCTTATACCTCGTGATGTGCATGATTGGTCTCTCCGCCTGCTGGCGATTTTGGCATTGTTCAATGCTAGCCTCCAAGCAGAAAGAGGTCGAGCATTGAGGAACTAATGACGGGAGCAGGCAACGACGTTTAGTCCACAATCCTTGGGCCTATCATGTCGGGATTCATCGCAGTCGTGTCATGGCGCTGGATTCTCTGGCTGTCGTTGATTATAGGTGGAGTTACCTGGCCCATCCTGCTGTTCAGCCCAGAAACTTATGCACCCATAATCCTTGCTATGCGCGCACGGCGTCTTCACAAGGAAAACGGCAACCCCAACATCTTTTGCGCCGCTCGAGCTCGAGCATCGTGACCTGGAGCAGATGATCACTGTCGTTCTCACCAGACCGGTGAGAATGTTTTCGCCGAGGCAATCGTGCAATACAGTAGTTGCCTGTATCTGTCCTTCGTGTATGCAATCTTCTACATGAACTTCCAAGCTTACCCAACTATTTTCAGTGGGATCTGCCATTTCAATTCTGGTGAAGTCGGCTTAACATTCCTACCAATCGGATTCGGAGCCCTTCTGCATGCGGCCTATATCTCTATTGGGATCGTGTTCTGAACAAGGCAAAGGCACGCGATCCACTTGCTGCATAGTTGCAGAGTGAGGAACATCGACGTTTGCCTTTAGCGTGCTTTTGGGGGACTGTTGTTGATGCTCAGTTGTTTCTAGCTTGAATGGATGTATGTTTGACGAAGACAGACATACTGTACCACGAGGCTACAGCTTGATCTGTCGATACCTTTGATTGGGACATATGTCGCAGCACTCGCCACGATGCTGAAGCCATAAACTATCTGAACGTCCGAGCTGTTTTGGTGGCTGTGGCTTGACTGGCTCTGTAATGATTTTGTGGTATTATATCGTGATTCATATCGAATTTTATGCTGACCGTGCTTTTACAGGGACAGCTCGAGGGGACATCCATTGGGTGGTGCCCATTTTGTCGGCTTTGCCTTTTGGCATGAGATTCCTGCTAATGTTCATGTCGTTGATCAAGTATTTTGCTTTTTCATCCCAATATCTCAATCTATTGTTGGCTGACGTGGCTATAGCTACCTGGTTGATGCGTACGAAGTGTTCGCAGCAAGCGCCATGGCAGCATCGGCTTGCTCAAGGAGCTTGTTCGTGCGGTTCTGCCGTTCGTGGCCAGACCAATGTAAGTAGTAGTGGGCATGTGCCCAAAAACAATCGAGGGCCTCTGAAGCTCGTAGCGGAGTGTTGACCCGGGTCCGCACAGCCTCGCTGGCGCCACAACGTAGCATTTATCGCAACGCGGGAATAGGTTGACAACTTACCAAGAACCTGCTTACTTCCAAAAGGTATCAGCGCTTGGGTGTCACACGGGCCTGTTCATTGCTAGGCTTCCTAAGTTTGGCAATGTGCATTATTCCCTTCGCCTTCGTCCGCTTTGGGACAGTATTCGGGAGAGGAGCAGCTTTTGCCAATCCTTGGAAGCAAATCAAGCAAGAGAACGAAGAGCGGGAAGTGCAGGAGCGAAGGATGCAGGAAAGTGGGGTCGACAAGGCCACAACTGTGGAGAAGCTGGTTTGTAAGTAAACGGACACGCAGTAGAAAGTCTTGGTTGATTTGGATAGGTAACAATATTTGACGGGATATGTGGGATTTCGGTTGAACGGTTTGACTCGAAGGTGCATTTTTCGCTGGGAGGAACAAAGCCAACTTTGGTCCAATCACTCGGTGGGGACAAGGCAATCGATTCTCTTCATGCAGGTGCGAACTTACTTCTGTATGTAGAACAGATGTTCTGTGCATGAACGCAGGGATAAGATTTGCATGATTAGTGGTTTGCAAGATAGCGTTCACTGCTCGTCTCGCTTTGCCTATTCTTACACACTACAATGCGCCTATTTTTCCTAGTGTCACTGTTGGAAGATCGTAACTATTAGCGGTATCCATTTTTCTCTCATGTCGACCGAGCGATCCCACGAGTATACTTTTCCCATCCTCCCTTCCCTTACACATGGGTTGTAGTTGATCAGCAGCTAGGGATCAGGCTCCGAAGCATTCGTATTAGCAAGGATCCATGGTGATCGGCCTTGCAGCAGGCTTCGAGCAGAATGGTGCTAATGCCATGAGGTGAGACGCTATGTTTCCAGCAGTGTGGACTTCCTCGGCCACTTGACACAACCTTTCCATGGCGATAATTACTCCGCTCGGAAGCGTCTGGGCGTAGTAGAGCATCAAGAAAAGCTTCTGCAATATACATAGTTCTCAGCATAAACTGCGACTACCTTAAAACGCCTGGATCTTATTCATGATTCATCTCAGTGAAATACCGGCCGAGAGTGTATGCTTTTCCTGCCCGAATGCTCCCAAAAGTCTCATATGTGTCCACTATCCTTTCCTAGCATGGGCTGCTCTCGCTGCCCTCGGGCTCTCTGTTCGGTTCCCTCCACTTTCACTCCCATAGTGGAGCAACAACCTCAACAGCCCGTTCGACCACGGCGCGGATCCTGTCGGCCATGCTTCGCATGCCGCACTCTACNTCGAGCGTCTCGAGCCAAACTTTGGCTACAATCTTGTCCACCTTGACCTCCAGGCCTGGCACAGGTATGCCTGCTCTATGGAGACGTTCTAACTCTACCATTTCCAGCTGAGCTCTGGCTTTCTCTGCTGCTACAGGATCGTCGGAGCTAATAGTGTCGTCGGTGATGTTGAGTTTCGGTCTCGAGATCGGAGTGATGGCGTCCTCACCAAATTGTGCTTCGAGGAACATGCATAGACGTGAGAGCCTTTCCGACGGGCTGATATGTGCGTGGAGATTACGCTTGTGTTCGTGGTGATTGTGTGAATGGGGATTCGAGGATTCTGCAAATCTGTTAGAACTCCAGCCCGATGATTCTGCTTGAATTTGAGACTCACGTTTTACAGCCGCAGGACTGCTCTCGACAGTGAACAGAACGGCAAGAACGGCGTCAGCAATTCCGTCGTTAGCAACATTGCCTTCCCACTCAACCTCAACCTCTCCACGATCAGCCACCCTGACCCTGACCGAGCCCATAACTTCAAAGACGGTCTCCTGTTGTCTTTCGAGCTCCTCGTCAGCCTCTTTAACCTTTGCACCGTTTCCATTGGCCTCTGCCTTTGCTCCTTCGCGAGGTGATGAAACTATCTTGATGGCTCCGAACGTGCCTTCCAAAGCCCATTTAATTAGGTCGAGGCCCGCAGCTGCAAGTGTCAATCTTTGGCGGCAAAGAATCGTTGTGGTTGTTAGTCCAGCATATTCCTTCAGGTCCTCTGGCGCCATCAAACTAAGTTTGAAATCGTTTTGCACCAATACACCAGAGACTACCTGGTCCCCATTCGTCGTCTTGAACTTCTTCTCATCTCTTATACTGTCCTCATCAGAAGTGGGAGGTGAAGGTGGAGCTGCTGAGATCTGGATTTGGTTTGCGAGTCGACCAACCACTTTGGCGATCTTATCCTGTCTGAAGGGAATTCGAAGTTCTTCGCAATTTGCTGGTGAGAAGACCTTGACTGGTGTTGCCTTGTTTGCATTTAGAGACAACAACTTAGATTTGAGTCTCATCATGTTTGTCTTCTCGCCGTGTACCAAAATCNNTGTGATACCTGGATTAGCACATCTTGCAATGCAGAACTTTACGATACTACTCACCACAACAGGAGCTGCAACTTCTTCTATGAACTCGCGATTTTCGGTTCCGTCTACGTGTGCAGCAAAGGAATATTCTTGCACAGTACACCTTCGAGGTATCATGACTTTTTCTCCCTCGGCACCTGGCTTTCCTCGACTGCCTACACCTTGCACTCTACCACCCACTCTGCCAGTCATGACGGCTTGGATGCTTTCAGGCTCAGTGAGAATCATCTTCGCCATGGTGCCCTCGACGCTGTAGCCAGTGACAATGACACCATTCTTCGGATCAGGAGCCCAGCGCTCGAGAAGAGCACGAGACACGCCGTTCTGGAGCATACCAGGAGATGCAAGCATGACGCATCCGCCAACATCATCGAACCTGTCAAGTGATTTTAGATTTCGAATCCAGCGGAAGTCCCAGGGACCTCCAGCGCCAGCGTCGCCGCTGCTGCCGTCAGCAGTTTGAGCAAGCCTGTTTTGGAACATGGACTTGATGTTGTCGTTCATGGCATCAATGTAGGTTTGGTAGACAAGCATGCACTTCTTTGCTAGGTTACTGGCATAGTAAATGGGGTACTTTCTGTACTCGGGGTGTCGGTTCCAGTAGTCTTCGAGAATTAGAAGAAGCTCTTGTGCACGGCCGATAGCGAAGACAGGCATAAGAACACGTCCTCCACGGTTGAGGACACCAGTCAAGCTCTTCATCAAAGCAGTCTCTCGCTCCAGTCGCGGGATATGGGAGGCAACGCCAAAGGTGGACTCTGTAATCAGAACATCCACCTTGACACCCTTTGGAGCCGAGGCGGGAATCAGATGGCGATCATGCTCTCTTGAGTAGTCTCCAGTGAACAAGATGTTAAGCCCAGCGATCTCGATCACGTACATGGCTGCACCGAGAACGTGGCCAGCTGGATAAGGGGTTATTCGGATACCTGCATGAGTGTGTGTGGTGTGGAAGGCGATGGTCTGGATCATGGGAAGAGTCGAAAGAACATCAGCTTCCGTGTAGAGTTGTGTAGGCTGCTCTGCAGTTGCATGCGTATTCNNCTGGCCAACCATTAGCCCAACACTAGGACGTTTGAGAAAAGAACAGACATACTGTACGCGAACGGAATCCTGCATCAGCCACTTGTAGATGGCTTTGGTTGGGTGCGTCATGAAGACGCGGCCTTTGAAATTTGTCTTTGCCATAACATAAGGTAGTGAGGCGGCATGGTCTAGATGGAAGCTGTACAGTGTGTTAGCTATCAGAGATGCGTATCATGTAGACGCGAATCATGGATTTGGGCATGCAAAAGGCGAAGATTGGACTTGGCTCACGGTCACCGGCACACAGGAGAAGTGGTGGAAACAAAATTTCGATTTGGTTTATATACAACTGCGGAGGAAGCTGCCTGGGGGTACAGGTTATAGCATGCAGATGCAAGACATCCAAGGGGGAGCAGTGCAGAAAGGAGAAAGAAACGTGTGCCGATGCAGTGACCGTGAGCGTGGTTGTGGTGAGCAGACCATGAGGACTTACTGGGTAATGAGAAGAATATCGACGGTGCTCAAATCGAACTCGTCGTAGAAAGGTAGAGAGGCCAGGCCGTCATATGCAGGATGGGCACCAGCATCGAGCATGACAGTTTTGCCCTTGTATTGTATGATATGGCAGGATCGGCCGACTTCGTTTCCACCACCCAAACACAGAAACATCAGCTCATCAGAGGGGTCCACGGGCTCTTCGGGCTCCGGTGTGGCCGTGTCAAGCTTTCGTTTCGTGGCCATGGTGGGCGAAGTCGCTGCTGTGGTATCGGCGACGAGTCGTATGAAGTGTGTAGTAAAGCTTTCCCTGATGTGCGCAAGGAGTGTCGGGTGATGAGTCGCGAATCTGTTGTTGCTGAGTGATGGTTAGAAGAGGGAGAGTGAAATGCACAGGCGCCGAGCTACAAGAGAGAGGGAAGTGACAGGCGCCGACGCGCATCACGGCATCCGCCGCGTCTGGCCGCCAGCGCAAAGCATCATCAACTTGCTACAGCCCTCTACCATTTAGGACCCATTCACTTCGTCGCTAACACCTTCCACCATTACCGACAACCGTATATCTGTCGCCTTGGCCACACTCGTCTGCTCCGTCGCCGTCACTGCCGCTGCATTCTCTCCACATAGCCGCCTTGCACTTCTCGGCATGCCCTATTGATACTTTCGACAACTGCTATACCTTTAGCTGCGCAGCGGCCACGGCCGCAACACACATCCTTCTACCTACATCCCCGTAGTCGCCGCCATGTCACACAACATGCCTGCCCCTCAGCAGACTCCACCGCAGCTGCCTCAGCAACCCCCACGACCAATTCCTCATCCTCCACAGCAGTCGCAACACCCACACCAGCCCATGCAGCCTATCTCGCGCCCTTACTCGCCTTACCAGAACAATGCTTCGCCAACCGGCATCGCTCTGCCTCCTGCTAAAAGGCCACGCCTGTCGCCTAACCCCAATCACCTCACTCCGCTCAGAGTCCATATCCTCCGCCTCCTGCTCTTCCCGAAAGTCCATATGCCACCTACTCACCTATGACTGCTGGTAGCCCTCCCGCTTTTAATGCGCCTCAGCCCTACGCCCCCCTCACCCATGCCTGGCGCCATGGGCCCTNNCCTCCACGACCCACCCAGGAAAAGGCTGAGAAAGAGGACAAGGAAAAGATCACCGACATCAGCGACGTCACTGATGTCTTCCACGGTTCGGGTATTGACTTAAGGGAAGAAGAAAACTACATGACTAGTACCTACAGAAACGTGCATAAAAACCCGTCCTTTAACACCTCCTTTAGCTCAAACACAACTGTCGCTTCACCAAACAATAGCTTTGGTCTGGTCTCGCAGGGCAGTTTCGGAAGCCAGCCTGCTTTTGCGGGGAGCGGTCCTATCTCACAACCACCAGTATCGCAAGAATCTGTCAAGGATGAGCTCGACCAAAAACACCGCGCCGCTGCGCTTGCGCTCAATGAGAAGCGTCAGCAACACCTGAATGACCCATTCTTGCAAGCTAACAACATTCGTCATCGTATGCACCGCATTGCTTATGACCAAGGCGTTGCCCTTAATGTGGATGGACTGTATGACAAATTGCCGGAACGGCCACAGGGAATTCAGGGTGTCTCAGCGACAGGCCCCAACGGTACTGCTGCAGCTGTCAAAGGACATGGCTTGCTTCAAGAGACGGCACCTCTGGCTGAAATTCTCACCCTCATATCGCTTGCCGCAAACGAGAGAGTCCGTTCCTTGGTTGACGAATCATATGCCATTGCTCGTGGCAGACGCTATGGTAGTCATGGAGTGGTTCCTCCGAATCTGTCAGATCTTGCGATTGGTGAAAACGAAACAGCTGCCGTGGCTGAGATACCGCGCATCACGAACACAGCTTGGGAGAAGGTGCCCGAAGACAACCTCAGTGGTATCGAGGGTGGTGTGGTAAAATCCGAAACACNNCCGGTAAGTATTCTTGCATCGTGGTATAGAATATGTTGCTGAAGTGCATGCTCAGAAAACAAACCGCTACCAACGAAGTCATTTTCTTCAGCTATCTCTACACATCTACTGGAGCTGGCCAAACAAGATCGTGATGCCGAGCGCGAACGCGTTCGTAAGCGCCAGGAACGTGCAAAGCGCGCCAACTCAGCCTCAAATGTGGACGGTATTAATGGCACCGACGCAACATCTGGACCTGCAACACCCTCTGCAGCTGCCGCTCCATCATCCACAGACGCTTCCGGTGCAGCCCCAGAAAAGCCAATGACCAAGAAGGAGCGTGAGCGACAGGCCAAGATGGGCCAGACTGAAGAAGTTTTGCACAAAAACTCTAACACGACCGCTGCCTTGCAACTGGGTATGGGCAAGAAANAGAAGTACAGTTGGTTGACTGGTGGTGCACCAGCGGCGCCTGTGAATCCTTACAAGCAGACCCCCAAGTCCACTTCAGCCATTGCGGCAACAGGTGGCACTGGTAGTGGAAAGAATGCTTCAAGTGGCAGCAATGGCATGGACAAGGCGCTACAAGTACGTGAAAGGAAGTGGGGTAGTTGGAGAGAAGACGGCGTAGAAGGCAGAGGCATCCAGGTCAGAGACTGGGTTGTTGTGCTCGAGAGAGATGGTAAAGAGAAGAAGGCACTACAAAAGAGCTTGCTGAAGCTCGAGTGTGCGGCAGAGTAAGCGAACATGCTGCTTGCGCGAATCCTCTTTACACAAAATATGGCGACTGAATAAGGACACGAAGTGCAGCGTCCATCAGTGTTGTTCATAACGAAATGATACCAATCCCTTCTTGATGGTTTTCATGTGATAATACCTTCATCTACCTCGTTTAGACATTGCTAGCAACTTGTCAAGATTTCGAGAACCCTCCCCGTTGCCGGCCTCTTCCAAAAGCGATGGATTTGGGCACGAATTTGAGTGCAGCCATTGCATTAGCGATGTCGTTCATGGATTCATCCTTTGTCGATTCATCGAGATTGTTGACTGCATTTACCTCAGTCTCCATAGCGTCGGACGCATCGAGGCCTTGAGTGTTATCCTCTTCGACCAGCTTGCTCTGAGCCTTGCCTTGCTTTCGGTGACTATTTCCTTCTGGTCTCAGCAACGAAGTGCGGTTATCGGAGCCATGATTCACGATATGAAAATCGTAGTTACGCGGAAACATATGCTTGTCGATCAAATGCATACGGCGTTTCTGAGGCGTGCTGCAAACCTTTTCGCAGTCCTCGACGAAGCAATGATATGTTTTTTCGCCTCTGTCTTTCTTGACACGATTGAGAGGGTCGTGGCTCTCGGCAATATGCAGAGAAAGAAAATGCTCGGTTGGAAAGTTCTTGCCGCATTCTAAACACCTGAACGAATGTGCTTTGTGATAGTGTATCTCGTAATCATTGTATGTGGTGAATTTGATTGGATGGTGCGGAGGCAGAGCACATGTTATGGTCGTGTTTGCGGTGTCTGGAGTTGAAGAATCCAGATGTGTATACTTGCCGGGCGGTTGTATGTTTTGAGCCAGCAAATCGTCAGTTGCAGAGATATGGTGCACATCAGATTCGGAGTCTCGTCTAGCGCGTTTTGACATGGCGAAGAGATGTGGTGGGGAGGAAGATTGGAGTGAGATTGTGCTAGGCAGTACAGATTGCAATGTGGCGGCAGGGTGATACTGACAGCAAGCACAGACGCAGCGGAAAAGACGGGCGCGAAGACGGAGCGATTCACCCGGCGCCCGAGACTTGGTGGATGCTGCCTCAGAGCCTCGACACTTGTCGCTGCCAAATCTCGACCATCGTCCCCACGTCGCGCTCGTTTCGGATCCTCACACCAGCAACGGGACTGTCCTTGCTGTACGCTCCAATCCATCGAGTTCGCCATCGCTATGGATCGCACCGGCCCGTCCGCACTCCCCGGATATCAGCACGTTTACATCTGACCTCTCGCACTGCGCGGTCACCAACGACCCATCCTAGGCGCTCTATGTTGAGCGCCATTCTCTAACATGGAATCCACTGGCGACCAGCCTCTTGCGTATGCACCCGCCTCCGTGACTCCTGCCAATCTGCCACTTACACTCTTCGCAGCAAGGCACTCGCCCTCGACCAAGAATTTGCACAAACGCTACAGCTCGCCGACTCCTCTCTGGATCCTATCTTTCTAGTCTTGCAGCAGTGAGTCAGACATGGTCTGCACATTTTTGTCGCCATCTTCTTATACCAAGTCGACACAGATNACCGCACTGCCGCCGCACATGCTCTTGCCAGTGACTTTTTGTCCGCACGCGCCGCCGACGTCGAGACACGCCTTTGGAATGCCCACAATCGTCTGAATGCACGTTTGCGCAAACAACTAAGCAAGGTCAGTCTCGGCTAGCCAATGACAAGTCTACCTCTTGCTCACCTTCTGCACCAGTTGCGCAAGGAACGCCCTAGCAAGCCAGTTGAAACTCGCAAATTCACCAAGCTGTATCTTGAATTTCTAAAGGACAGCCAGCGCTATTATCGAGACTATATCCAGAAGCTGAATGTCAGGTTCGGCGGCATCAAGGACCTGGAGCGCATCGCCCGCCAGGTTCGATCAGACTGTACATCTTACCTATTTTCACATGTTGGTTACACAAAGACTGATTTTTATANNGCTGTCCCAAAGCTTTCCAGAAAGCCTGTGTCCCCTGAAGTCCAAGCCGCCGTCACTCTATCCTGCCACCAAACTTTGATTTATCTTGGCGATTTGTTCCGCTACCGTGCCGCTGAGAGACTCGACAAGGAGCCTGACTGGGGACCGGCTATTGGTTACTATGCCCTTGCTGCCTCATTGCGACCCGAATCTGGACTCGCTTTCCACCAACAATCCGTCGTTGCCTTTGAACAGAACGACTTTCTCCGCTCGACATACTATCTCTACCGCTCTATCAACGTCGACGAACCTCACCCCAACGCCATTCCTAACTTGGAACTGCAATTCAAGAAGATTACCACTGGATGGCAGAAAGGCGATCTGGTGCCCAAGAACTCCCNNCCTCAGGACCCGGTTGCTTCGCGCAATGCTCTCACCTCCTGGTTCATTCGCTTCCACAGCCTCAGTTACAACGGCGAGCAATTTGCTGGGTACGATGAGCTCGAGCGTGAAGTTTTGAGCCGCACTATCACTGAGATGAAAGCGCGTACGTTAGATGGCATCCTATCTAAGATGACCTTGATCAATTTTTGCGCCCAAGCTACTGCTGGCAATCAGTTCGAGAGCAAGCCTGATCAACACAAATTCATGCACTCCTACTTCTTTNTTCTGCGTTTGAATGTGAAGTTCTTCACAACAATCTTGGAGGTTTACTACGCCGACCTCGAAAAGCACCTTCAGGAGCACACCAAAATTTCAAATCTTGTTGAAAAGCTTACAGACGTGGCACGTCATGTCTTGCCTGCTTTGCGTCTCTACAGCACTTGGTTGTTGAGTAATGCTCATATTGTTGCGGCACGTGTTGGCGACGAGTCATTTCAAACAGCCATGGATCACTTTTGGCACATTTACGCTAAAACACTATCTGTCATGGCATTTAGTTTCTCGTTCCGCGAGCTTGATGAGGTACCGTACCAGCTTGAGGAGGATGTTGATGCCTTTGGTCTCAGGCCCTTGAACTCGGATCGGTCGCGCAAAGTCTGGTTGGACGATGCAACTGGACAAACCAAGGCCAAATACAACGATGAAAGCATCAAACGTCTCGACGCTAACCACGAGATGCTCGGAAGAGTTCGCGAACTTCTTNTCGACGCTTTACTACTCGCTGTGGACAAAGTTTGTAACCACGTTTGTGATATCTGATTCGTCTAAGACTAACCACTTACACAGGATGTACCTATTACCTTTGACGGGTCGCACTTCATCCACCAGGATCCCAGTATGACAGACGGCAAATCAGTCAACCTAATTCCAGAGGTTGCTCCATCTCGTCGAACGACACGAACTAGTCCGGCAGTTGCGGTTCCGCAAGAACCTGCTGCGCAAAGAAACCCATCCCCAGCCCTTGAATCCACTGTGCCTGTAGCTACTACCACAAAGCCGCTAAATCGAGAGGCTCAACTCAGCCAAATGGTTGACGACCTTGTTGGACCCGACGAAGACGATGTTGTTCCTACAGGCTTGCCTGGAAAATCCTTCGTGCCGGCGAACGACTCTTTCAATGTCCCCAGCTACAGGAGCAACGCTCCCCTGAGGGGAGTTTCGCCGCGTGGTTACCAGGCTGTACGAACGCCCGAACTGCGAACAGAAGCATGGCAGCTACCTCTGAGTCCAACTGGCGTTCCTTCACAGCGCTTGCATTCAGTCTCTAACATCTGGAATGGTGCACCCATACGAGAGACAAGTCCGGTCACCCCATTCGGAAGTGCACCTCCGGGGTTACCAACCTCAACCAGCGCCAGACGTTCAAACGCCCATTCCCGCGTAAACTCGACCAACTCTATTCGAAGTCCCCTTCCACAACCAGACGGACCGTCTTCATTCGAGCCGACACCAAATCCATACAACAGCATAGGTGCCCGCGGAGATCGTTACCAAAGCTTTTCCGGACACTACACAGGCATGCAAAGCCCTCTTCTTNTTGGAGCAGGTGTATCGCCCTGGAGTACCGGACCTAGGAAGTCGGTCCCTAATATCACACCACCCAATGGCCAAGGTGGCTGAAAGCCTAAGAAATTTGTATCAACACGGCATGCAAGCAAATATTCAAGCAACTCCAAGTACCAGAGCCATCAAGCAAACTCCGACAAACTCAAAACATGTCAGCGAAAGCATAAACCGATCGTGAGTGCTGCGAAGATGAGTGTAGCTTCTGCGCATTCGCGAAACGCCCAAGGACACTTCACTAGAGATCGGTCCACTCTTGGGTACACCACACAACAATGGGATGAACCAGATTCGGAAGTTGATGGCTACCCGGGGAAGTCAGGCAATCGGTGAGAAGAGGGCGTGGCGTTTCATGTATCGTTGGCATTATCTTAGATTACTCGCTATGCGGCTTGCTGCTACAGTGGCTAAGCCGTAGAGATGGCAAGAAACTACAGTTATCGTGAAATCCGAATTCATTGTTTCCTAGCCATCCAAAAGCTGGGCTTGTACATGTTTTGCAACATGCTGCGTGGGTCTTGAATGTACCCAGCCTCTCCAACAACCGACTCGTGTTCGACAATCTGGAAACCAAAATGCTCGACCAGCTTCACGACCTCTTCATCCGCAAGCTCGAAGGATCCTGATTCACCAATGCCACGATTCCTGGTTTGATTTTCCCTGCCTGTTTCTGAAGGAGAAGAGGACGTCGACGAGTTCTTCTTCTCTGGCGAGCCACCTTCAAAATGCCAGAGTAGAGGTCCGAGATTGATCCAGACGCCTCCGGGCTTGAGGCAGTGTTTGACGGTCTCGATGTAGGCAATCAAATTAGGTGCCGTGTCGATGAAAAAGCATGTAGTTACTGCGTCAAAGGCAGCTTCGTATCGCGGTTCTTTGTACAAGACGCAAAAATCGCCCGAAGACATTGACATTCGTTGGTAAGCGTGTAGTTCTGCTTCCAGATCCTTGCAGCTCCTGTCCAGCTCTTCGGACGGCCATACATCAGGAACTTGTACCTTTTGGAGTTGGTGGGAGCGGCGTGTATGGTTTGAGAAACCTAGGGCCCAAGGGTATACGGATTGTGACCTCGGACCTGAGGTATAATTGAGTATCCAATTGCTGACAAGAAGCTGATGGTACGAGATTTCGTTTCCTTCCATGGCATAGCCTGCATTGCATATTTCGAAAGCCAAACGTCCTAGTCCAGCGCCTGGAACCAGTACGCTCATATGAGAGCGCTTGGCCGGACTGATGTCTTCAAAAGCCCTGTTGAGGCTAGCCAAGATGGGCCCGCAGCATGCTTCTCGTTCGGAAGCACCTTCGGCGGCCCAATCGCGGTAGAGTTGGCGAATAGTTGAGCGTACTTTGTCCATGTCTTGTGAGGTGGCTGCTCCGTGCCAATCGGTTGATTCAGGGTCTATACCGTACATATCGAGACCCAAGGCCAGGACGGTTTCGGCTATATCGGCATTCGCATCGATTGCTGCATCCACGGCGTCCAAAGTCTTGGGCAGACTGAATGGCTCAGAAGCCAATATCTCCATATGAGTTGAAGGAAGCGAGTAGAAAGATTGGCGTCGTAGATGGGTAATGTTATAGTGGGCAGCCTGACGATATTGTCTAGGAATTCAATTCAGAATACATTATCCCTCCGAACCTTGATATTGTTTTAAGATCCTCATGATTTCAATCCTTTGAGGCCATACTGGATAATGGAAGAACGAGGCATGAATTGCTTACCGAAAAGAATCGAGGGCAGCAAATAGAACCCTTCTTTCTTCAGGATCAGAGAGCGGATCAATCTCCGAGCCCTCTTCATCTGCCACTTCCTCGCGAGGTGTTGACATTTGTTCATCCATATCGTCCATGCTACTGCTTAACGTGCGAATCCAAGACCGTAGGCGAGGAGTATAATATGTACGGATATAGCAATTATATAGCCGTTATCAAAAAGTAGAGGAACGAGCAGCAAACAAAGCAAACATGACCATCATAACCATGAACCATAGATGCGGTCTTACAACTGTTACACCTCAAACATACTTATGACAAACATGGCCACCGAAGCAAGCAGACCACTTACCAATGGCACTGGTCCAGGATCTAAAATGACGGAACCAATTCAATTCTCCATGCCCTTACCGAACGCACCTGGAAGCCGCATCCACACGCACCTGACCATCCTCGCAACTTCCATTCTTCTCTTCTGCACCAGCACCACGGCCGAGTTTTCTTCCTCTGTCGTACCTTCGCTCGGTAGTTTCGTATATGCTATGCCTGACGTTCGTATTTCCCAAACACCTTGTCCAGTCCCCACATACTGACGCCAAAGCACAGNNCGCTACAACCCTTCAGCACCACTCAGCACACCTCTATACACACTCCCATCAAGTCTAGACTTTGCCGATCGACTGGCCAAAACGCTGGCGAGAAGGACGAACCTGCCGGTACAGGTTGGCAGCTCGGTCAATTTCTCGTCGGCTGGAAACGGTGGCAGTGTCGAAGAGGAGATGGAAGCCTTCAGACAGCTGGTCACTGTTGTACTGAGAGAGGTGGAAAAGGCAAGAGCTGGATGAACAATCGAATCACGAGGACACCACTGCAGAAAGATAGGCCAGCATGATCATCAAGCCGGACAACGTCACTGAGCACGAGTGATAGGGTGTAACACAGGGACACCGAGGATGTGACACGACTCGATTGCTCAGAAATCAAGGTTACGCCTTCGTATGTTGACCCCAAACCGCTGTGCCATCAGGCTATGCAACCAGAAGCAGAAGAAAACCAGCACAGCTACAAACACATGATGCTTCGTTCATTTTCTGAACGTGGATTTCATGTAGGAAGCAGAGCAAGTCGTTGGGGATGGGACAATTTCTTGCAAGGCTGCGATGAACAGAACTCTATGATTAACTACAGGCATGAATTCGTATCACAGTGTTTGTGTTGAGACGGAGAGCAGAAAACATGGCCAACAAATCTCAATCGCAATGGCCTTCGAGACGAACGGTTTCTTCAAGTTGTACTAGCTGTTGTTCGACCATCCTCTTCGAGTCTGAAAGTTGCGAATAGAGGAACATGATCGCTGGGCCCCCTTTCCTTCTCCGTAGCGCAGACACCTGCATCGATAATTTTCTTNTCCAAAGATCTGGAACAGATAATCAGATCAACCCTGTCACAACTGCTTCCAAACNNTTCCCTTCCGCGAGGATAATATGTGTATCCCTTTTCATCTCCATGAATGTGTCTGTATGTATCGATGGCCTTAAGCCCTTCGTTTGCATCAAANAACTTCTTGTTGAAGTCTGCACGATTGATAGAATGTTGTTGAGGGGATGTACGTAGATTTGGATGACCGTCCAAATGGGAACGAGCGATGTTCAAATCGCCTGCAAGTATCACGCTGAAGCCTCGCGTTTCGAGCAGTTTGGCCTCATCGAGCATATGCTTGTGTACGGCTAGCTTCCTGTCATGCCTAGTGCCTATTACTGTTCCTGTTTTGCTGTCCTTGTATGGATTGTCGGTACCATTGACAGCATAGATGTTCCAGATACTCATTTTAGGTTCTTCAATCTCAACAATCTGAATACGGCCTTCGAGATCCCAGTCCACAGTCCGAACAATTGGCTGATACTTGGCGACGAAACTTTTGCGAATGATGGTGCATACACCATATACTTTCCTACCGAAACCACGAGCATTGTGAGGATCGGTGGGCAGACAGAAGTGAGCTTCATAGTCGGGCTCGCCTTCTTTGGTACTTCTGACAGCTTGTCGGACTGCCGATTTAGTCGCCTCGTCACTTGGGTTGATCTTTACTTCTTGGAGACAGAGTATGGTAGGCCAGGAATGTCGCCGTAGGAAATCTCGAAGGGATGCTGTGGTCGTAGCTTCTGGGCCTGGTTGTTTGGATGACGGCTTNTTGGCTTGGAAGAACGAGGTTATTGACTTTTGCACGAAGGGCTGAATTCCATTGATGTTCCAGGAGTACACGCAGAAGCGCTCCTTGTTTGAAGTATCCATGGGTGAAGTGGCGGGCTCAGTTTCCTTGTCGCCCAGACACCTTCTCTTGAGAGGCGGCGGGCTGACACTCATGTTGCAGAGCCGTGTCCTGAAAATTGCAGTGCTGATGTTCGAGCCTATGCGTCGGTGTGTGTTAGGCGAGCAAGTAATGGAATGCATTTGGGAGGGGCGTTCATTGATGCTGGAGGGCAACTGGCGAGGCCGTTCTTTCACACCTCTTTGTATATTACGTAGCCCACCAGCTACACCAATCGCTTCTTCAATGCAGCAGTAAATTGACACCTTCGCACAAACTTTTCACCTACGAGTACCACGAATGGTTTCTACGAGAGATATTACATACTATGACTTGACGCTCATAAAGAAGTTAGCTCTTGTGGGTTGCCCACAGAAATGCGAGCACTTGTCCGCCCCATGTTTTCAGTTTCCCGTCCATACTAAAGTTTGCCGACAGATAGATAAACAGACCATTCACGCCGCACCTTCATGTCACAAGCCAACTTGTACATTTTATCATCTCAGACATGACTTCAGTTGAATCAAAGAGCGCCGTGTTCCATCGAAGTCTTCATACAGACCCTATTCCAGTAGTGGGGGCTAGTGGAAACTATCTGCATCTGGCTGATGGCGGAAAACTGCTTGATGCCACAGGAGGTGCAGCTGTATCGTGTCTGGGCCACGGACACCAGCGTGTAAAAGAAGCCATCATCAGTCAATTGGACGTGGTCTCGTACGTACATTCGGCAACCTTTGCTACAGAAGCCGCAGAGATGCTTGCAAAAGAACTCGTCGAATCAACAGGCGGAGAAATGTCGAAGGCGTATATCGTCAGCTCTGGTAAGGCATAGTATCCAGACTTAGACCATCATGATAGCCAACAATGCGCAGGTTCCGAAGCAATGGAGGCAGCTCTGAAACTTGCGAGACAACATTATCTCGAATCTAAACCTCCACAGCCACAGAGAACCAAGTTCATCGCCAGGCACGAGTCTTATCATGGAACAACCTTGGGATCGCTGTCGATCAGCGGCCACAGGGCACGCCGTGCACCTTATGAACCTATGCTACTTGCTAACATGAGCAGAGTCTCTGCCTGCAATGCGTATCGTGGCGTGGGAGAGAGCGAGACAGAGGCAGAATATGTGAATAGGCTGGCGAAGGAACTGGATGACGAGTTCCAACGTCTTGGCCCGGACACCGTATGTGCCTTTGTGGCCGAGCCTGTAGTCGGTGCTGTAAGTATGTCATCCAAGATTTTCCATACATGCTGACCGAACAAAGNNGCTTTGGGTTGTGTTCCTGCGGTCAAGGGATATTTCCAGGCAGTACGCGCTATTTGTGACAAGTACGGAGCGCTCTTGATTCTCGACGAAGTGATGTGTGGCATGGGTCGTACAGGCACAATGCACGCTTGGCAATCGCCCTTGATTGGCGTCACTCCAGATATACAAACCATTGGGAAAGGGCTAGGTGGCGGGTATGCACCCATAGCAGGTGTGCTGATCAGCCGCAAGGTCACCGACACGCTATTCCAAGGCACTGGTGCGTTTACCCATGGACAGACGTATCAAGGTCACCCCGTCAGTTGTAGAGCAGCGCTAGAAGTACTCAGAACTCTCCATGACGAAAAGCTGGTACAGAATGCGGCTGCTATGGGGGCGAAACTAGAGGAGCTGCTGAAGCGCTTTGTCCTACCCCTACCTCATGTTGGTGATGTGCGAGGAAAAGGGCTCTTTTGGNGGAGTAAGTGTCGACTTTGAGACAAACGTCGAACCCAATACTGACGAGGGGAACAGATCGAGTTTGTCAAAGACAAGACAACGAAAGAGCCGTTCGATCCGAAAGAGAATGTTGCAATGAGCATACACGAGAAAGGTGAGTCGCTGGGACTGGTCACTTTAATCTGGAAAGATGCTGACTGGACGTAGNGGTTGAGTGATCCACACAACATCACGCTCTATCCTGGAACTGGCACGGCTGATGGAAGGATTGGAGACCATATTCTCCTTGCTCCTGCGTACAATGTGACAGCGGAAGTGATAGAACTGATTGTGCGAAAGACGGCAAGAGTTATCGAGGAGTATTTTCAAGCAGCGTGAAGATTCGATACCTTATCGCTCCAATCTGCATGAGAATCCCTTTTGTGGATACTGTAAAACAGTAAATTGGCTTCCTCGACCACATAGACCTACCAACTAGAACGACATAGCCATTGAAAGACCCTTTCTCATGATTTTCAATCGACGCATGTCTAGAAGTCAAACGCAGTCATGGATTCTCGTGGCTCACAACCTTGCTCACATATGTGTAAAAATGCAACGATTGTGGACACGCAGCTGAGCAGAGAGAGTTTGACAAGGTGAAGCGAAGCACTAGATCAACGTGGAAGAGTCCAGACTTCAGCTTAGTGGGCGCTGTGCAGCTCTCAGCTCGTACAAAACCCGCTCGACACTTGTTCGGGTGTCGATGTAGTCGGTGAATAGCATAGAAGAATCACAGACGTTTCTTCCTGGGTGGCTTGTGGAGGGACGAGTCAAAATGGACAAAAGGTGACGAAGGTTGACTGTACAGCGCCACTACGGCAGGAAAAGCCAATTGGGTGAGACAATCAACAAATGGGGTCAAAGAGACGGAATGGTCTCGGAAGAGGCATCGGAATTGGAAGAGATGTTGTACGAGAGAGCATGCAGTAGGAGCAGAAGACTGTCAAAGAATATAGAATGAATAGATGTCGAGGTAGAGACATGTAGTGTTGGGTAGAAACAAGTCGAGTGTCTTGATCAGACGAAGATGCGGAGAGTGCCAGAATGACGAAGCACCGAGTGAAGGAGCAGCTCGTCGTCCATGGGCCGCAGTGTCTCGCACGCTTTCTCGTCCAGCCCTCTGGCACACATTTGCAGCTTCTGCCTTTTCACGTCCCTCGACCAGCACGACCAGGACGACTCTGCCACGGTCGCAGGCCCGTCGCTCCATCACGCCGCCTTCTTCACCCACAGCCGCAGTTAAGCCGTTTGTTCTGTGCGAGTGAGGTCTCTACACTCCATTGCACAGGCTGTCCAAAGACGCTCGTTTGTCGAATGAGCCGCTCAACTTGTCCGAACCGAGAACGCTGCCCCAGAATCGCCAGTGTCGAGTGGGCCGAGTCTCTGTGATATCTGCCTCGCTCGCTGCACCTGCACCTGCACCTGCACCGTGCCGACGACGACACCCATCACCACTAGCAGAGTCCGTGATAACATGTCGACTCCTCAAACCGCTACCGCTACCCTTGCCTCGAACCACTACCAATCCCATCAGTATCTTCCAGCCATGACCGACTACTCGTATCCCCCACAACCATATGCCAACGGCTATCCTCCACCATCACGGCCTGTCAATACCAACACTACAACTGCCGCTCCTGCGCCTTATCCCGCTCCACCCTCGACTGCCGCCTCTTCAAACGGCACTGCAGCCAAGAGATCGAGAAATCAACCCGTTGACTGGAATGAATTCTTTGGCGGCAAGCCTCCCAAAGAAATCATAGTCATTGACGATGATGATGACGAAGAAGCGCCCGCTGCCAACCACGCATATCAAAACCCCGCCGCTCCCGCCAGCACAACCCAGCAACACACGGACAAGCGCAGAAAGACAACAAACTACGACCCCGTCTACCACCATGCCGAGTACTCCAACACTCACACACCTTACTATGACGCCGCCTCAACCGACCAGAATTCTACATCATACAAAACGTCGGCTGCCACATCCCTAGCCTCGCAACCAAGTGCGAGCGCCTACACCGAAGATGCTGCCACCGGCCAGAAACGCAAGAGGACCACCCGTCAGGCTGCTGCCGACCAAAAGAAGCGCGAAGTCATCACTCGTCCCGATCCCTTCGCCGAGTATGTTCCTCCACCCAAGCCACCGCTCAAGGCCAAGGATGTCTTTGTGCCCTTGGTGCCAGATGTATGTTTAGCCAATGCCTGTTCAAGTGCTTCATTTGCTGACACAGGTACAGNNAGAACGGCCAAGCGTGATCAGAAGGTAGACGATGACGATGGTCATTACATCGTTCATGACCATGCTGATCTCACCGAGCGATNNGTAAGTAGACGTTGTCCAACAAGCCTGAGCGGCACTAACTCTTTCTCGACAGACTCGATCGTGAAACTCCTCGGTCAAGGCACGTTCGGCAAGGTTGTGCAAGCCTTCGACCGCAGGAGAAATGCCGATGTGGCCATCAAGATCATTCGTTCTGTGCAGAAATACCGCGATGCTAGTCGCATCGAGTTGAGGGTCTTGTCGACTCTGGCCTGCAACGACAAGCACAACCGCAACAAGTGTATCCACCTGCGAGACACGTTTGACTTCCGCAACCACATCTGCATTGTCACCGACCTCTTGGGCCAGAGCGTCTTTGACTTCCTCAAGAGCAACACCTTTGTACCATTTCCCAGCACTCACATTCAGCAATTTGCTCGCCAGCTCTTTACGAGCGTCGCCNTGTAAGCTTGTCCCCATCCCCACCCAGCTTCGTCCTCCAGTCTCTAACTCCTGTGTCCAGTCCTGCATGATCTAAATTTGATCCATACCGATCTCAAGCCCGAGAACATTCTCCTTGTACAGAACCACTACCAAACCTTCACATATAACCGCAACATCCCCTCGTCGTCAAACACAAATCCTCGCTCGGCAAAGTTCCGCAGGGTCTTGCTGGATCCCGAAATTAGACTCATCGACTTTGGTTCAGCCACCTTCGACGACGAGTACCACTCGTCTGTTGTCTCGACCCGACACTACCGTGCCCCCGAGATTATACTCAACCTTGGATGGAGCTTCCCTTGCGATATCTGGAGCATAGGTTGTATTCTTGTTGAGTTCTTCACCGGCGACGCCTTATTCCAGACGCACGATAACTTGGAGCATCTGGCAATGATGGAGGCCGTGTGCAATACCCCTATCGACAAAGCCCTTGTCCGTCAAGTCACCTCTGGCCGTGGCAGCAACAAAAACTCTGCTGCAGCGTAAGGCTCTCGCTACCTCTTTCCCCTGCGTACCATTTACTGACCATTTTCAAGTTACTTCAGACGTCAACAACTCGATTACCCTCAGAGCGACACTCCCCGCTCGTCTCGCAAGTTTGTCAAGGCGATGAAACCTCTTCATGTAAGCCCTCCCGTCCTTTCCAGGCTTGAAAACTTCNCCTGCCCCCCTGTCCTTTCACCCACTCCAGCTCCTCCCCGAGTAGCTCGTCCAGCCAGTCTCAGCCAAAACCAATATGCACCATACTTATACACTCTCCAGGAGATTATACCAGCCCACAACGAGTTCAACCGCAAGTTCCTTGACCTGCTCAAGAAGATCTTTGTCTATGACCCAAAGAAGCGTATCACAGCACACCAAGCTCTGCAGCATGATTGGTTCAAAGAACACTACGAAGACGACGGCACCGAAGCCGAAAAGATCAAGATTGAGAGACAACGTGCCGCTCGTGTCGAATCTCAGCGAAGTCAACAGCACGATTCACAGGTCGGCCAGCTCAATCGGTGATACTGTACAGACATGACGCAAATCTTTGGATCAAAAACATTTCGAGCACATGCATCGTGGAAGGAAGGCGTTTTCTGGAAAGCTGGAGTGACGACTGAGCTCGTCGCATCAGTGGTTCAAGGGAGGTGAATGGAGTTTTTCTTTGACAAACCATCGAGTTATTACAGTTCTTCTCACCAAAGGTCACGATAACACACGAAAGGGGGAGGTTGCATCCATTGGGCAAGGCCAGGAGGTTTCTATTTGTTATTTTCCTTTTCCTCTGTCTTTACCAACCAGCGGCTGCTCGCCTGCTGTAGGCCCTTATGGGCTTGTCTTTTTTCCTTTTCTCCTTTTTGGGACAAGGGGGAGATCTTTTCATAAAATCCGGCGAGCCAAATCGGTTCAGCCTTTTTCGCCCTGGAGCGAAATAATGTCCTCTTTCTTCTTCCTTTCTTCTTATCATACCCTTTTCGCCTCACTCTGCTCTTATGTTGATTACCTTGACGAACTACGAAACCAGATTTCTTTATTTTTGACCGTTTCCCAACAAGATATCTTCACCACACGAGAGAATCTGGTTTGGTTGGTGATTTGCTTTGAGAAACCTTGTTTCGAAGATCAAAAGCGAGCTGCTTCTTCGTCTTTAATCCGAATCTGAAGAAGGATCAAACTTCCACCCTGTCATCCTGCATTGCACAGCACAGATGACAAATGCATCGAAAAGCTGCGAGATCACACCAGAAACTATTGAAGCACACAAGGTAAATACTTGGACTGAAGGTCACTGATGTTGATTTACTCGAGCCAACGAGAGTTTATTTCATTTCGTACGCTTGAACATGATAATCCCCGATCCAGTCTGAACGCCATGATATCCAATATGAGGATATGAAGATAGACCCTAAGCTTGTTCTACACGAAAGTCTTGAAAGTTATGAAAGAAGAGAAAAAAAAGAACAGTCAAGAGCAGATGCCAATGAGACGCATCAAGGAGAAGAGAAAGGGGCAGAAAAGATGGCTCCCTCGTGAACGATAGAATGATAGCGGAAGAAGGGTATAATAAACATTATGAAGAATGTGAAAATGGCGCTGAACAACACGAAAGACAAATCATTGTTCATCTGCTGCTCTCAACGAGCACGCCACTCGCCTTCCCGTGCAGGCTAGTGTTGACTCTATCCCGCAGACCCTTGAGTGGTGCTGATGATGCTTGTGACACAGTCTTCTTCCTAGGACTGCGACGCAGAACACGCTGTGCCTCTCGCTCTTCAGCCGCTTCCTCGAGAAGAACCTGAACACCACCACCAGCCTGATCATCCAGAATCTGTTGTCTGGATCCAAGAGCTTGTAGTGCTGCTTTGCCCTCTGGAATGCTAGGATCGAGCTGTGCTTGTGATTGTTTTGCTAGTGTGCTGACATTTTTCTCTTCAGACTCGTAGGGCGAGGGCTCGGCCGCAATGCTCTGAGACGGGCTGGAATGCGAGATGTTATCTTGGTCGAGCTTCTTCTGAGCAGCGATTCTCGATCTTTCGTAGCGAGCAGATACGTCACCGCCAACCCATTTTGTGCCGAGAAGACCGTCCCAGAAAGTGAAGAACGGCTGGCTGAAGTTGGTTTTGATACCCCAGCTCTGGTGGTGGATGTCGTGGTAACCGGCATTGTTGCTGGTGATGTGTTGTAGCGGGTCCCAAGGAAGTGCGTAACCACAGTGATCATCAACGGTCTTGATGGTGCTGCAGGTAAAGAACCACATAGATTGTCTGCAAGTCATACCAGCAAGCATGTAGGCAATACCGGTACCCAAGGTATCAAGAAGGAAGCCCTCAAAGGGGTGGTTGTAGAGAGCACCATAAGCGTAAGGGACGTAAAGACGGTGGTGACGAGAGTGGAAGGTTGTGTAGAGCCACTTGTTCATGTGCATGGCTCTGTGCCAGAAGTACTGCCATGTGTCGACGACAAGGACGGCGAAGGTGAATTGCAAGGCAGGAATACCGATCCAGTAGATGGTCTTTGCGAGTGTAAGCTCCCACGAAGCAAATGCCGGGACAAGGTCGCCAGAAGCAGCCTGCTGATAGAGGTTGTAGATGCCACCCTTCAAGACAGCAGAGAGGACTGGGTGTGCAGCGGCCTGGTTGGATGCAATGGTGTTGGCGTCAAGGCCGGTAAAGGCGAAGATGGTGGGAATTGCGCGCTGAGCGACACGAATCCTTTGAGCCCAAACGGCAACGTTGTAGTCATCCTGGCCGACGGTAGCCTCAGGCTCAATGATGGTTATGGCGAGACCGACGGCCGTCTGGATGACCTGTTGGATAATAACGTCGCGGAAGACGTCCCATCGTGAGACGTGGTTGCGCTTGAGAACCTCGGCAGGGGTGTGTAGGCGGTATTGAGGAAACAAGTCGTACTCGTCGATAAAGTGGAAGATGAAGGAAACGATCCAGTAGGCGGCTACAGGAAGGATCAGGGCCAGATAGAGGTCGGGAAGCCAAGAAATCAGAGGTTGTAGAGGGGTCAAGGTGTATGTGGGAAGAGGAGGCAGAGGCAGCGTGGTCGCATTGGACATGGCGGACTGCATTGTGATGGTGCTTGTTGTGGCTTCGAAGCCGGCACGCGAGTAGAAGAAGTTGCGATCCGCGAAGCTCCGTTTGTTGTGCTTTTCGAGAAGACGGGGACAGCCAAAACAGAGGCGATTGAAGCTGAAGGGGTGGTCGAATTGAGGTATATTTCAGTCAGGTTGATAGGGACAGGTTGTGGTCGGAAGGAAAAGAGTGAACAGAGGTGGATAAGGCAGCGGCAGGAAATGAGGCAGGCGGTAGGTATTTGTGATCGTCATTCGATTTCTCCTGTTGCTTCGGACTGATCTGTGCCCGTCACCCGATGCCAATTCAAAGAATTCCTCGCCACCCCGCGAGCCGCCCGAAAGCCTTCCCGTCACCTCCCGTCATCCAACACGCCCACCCCAGACTTGTCTTCTAGAATTCTACCTAATAAGGTATTTGTGGCTGCTGATCCCTCGCCATGATAACACTATTATTTGCCTGCCATCATGTCGTTGCTGGCCGAGTTGTTGTCCCTGTGAAAGTCGATATCCTCCGTGTGCCTGTTCGACCACCGCCATACCCCTACGAGCATCCTCGTTCTTGATCATGTCCTCTACTTCGGCGTGTTGTATCTGTTCCTCGGTGCTCGACACGATAGACTCCAAAACCGAGAAGCCCACCATCGCTGCCCGCCACCTTAGCTGTTGCTCGCGACCCGTTTGCCAACAATGCATTGCAAAGAATCCTCGCTACAACTCGTATTGTCCATATTGCCAGATCTCCACAGATCCACAGTCGACGCTGCCACAGGGCCTACGCGACCCTCCGCCATACAACGATACACAAGACTCCACTTTACAACTATCTGAGAAAGACCACGATGCACCGCCGGCTTACTCCTCACACGAACCTTTGCAACCTCCATCAGAAAAGACGCTGGAGAGTGCCCCTGACGTGCTACATTTCTTGACACCCGACGATACGGCTTTATCGTTATCTCTTGCCTATGGCGTACCCCTTCATGCCTTGAGAAAGGCCAACAACGTCTTTGCAGATCATCTTATACAAGGACGTAGGACTGTTGTTATCCCTGGACAGTATTATAAGGGACCAAGCCTGAGTCCCAGACCTGTTGAGGGCGAAGAAGAAGAATTGCGAAAATCCAAGCTCCGCCGCTTTATGGTCACATGTAAAGTCTCCGAGTAAGTACTTGTTGTGCCATAATCGGTACTCGATTCTGATCATTTATCTAGGTACGATGTCGCACAGCTTTACCTTGAGCAGCATGACTATGATCTGAACTCCGCAGTTGAAGCTTACCAAGATGATGAGAAATGGGAAAGAGACCATCCTCTACAGGACAATGGCAAAGGCAAAATGAGTGCACGTAATGTTGGAAAGAGAAGATATGTTGGATCTGCATAACTGCAGCAGCACTACGCTTGTACAAAACCACTATGACGAATAACGATACCTGCGTATGCTTCTTTGTTCGTACTGTTACTCTGTGAGCTTTCATTCGAAGTGGATGAGCCAGCCATCCGCTTCCTTCTCGCCTCTTGCATTGTCTCCCGCCCATATGACTACACTTTTNCCATCGCTCGTGACATCTGCTCCGAAGAACGCTCGAGGTCCAGGGTGCACTTTGCCCTCGTGGCCGCTCTGCTCTGTAGCTTGCACTTCAATTTCAGCCCACTCGTAACCACCACTCTTGTAGCCCAACTTGTCCCGAATTATATCTTTGATGGCAGCCGGTTTAAAGTCTGTCCACGTTGTAGGTTTGGTCGACTTGGATGGCAGCTGATAGGTCCATAGATCGGACTCAATAGGTCTAGTTGTGTCGCGTGACTCGATTGATTTTTCGAGTTCTTCAGGGTCCGCATGGTTTTCCTTACTACCGAAGAAGTAGACAAGATACAGACGGCCATACCCAGTGGTTATGGGCACTAGCGCGCCACCGATTCGAGCCCCTGGGCCAGGCGATGGAACTTCTGAGGGATTGGTGATTCTCTGCCATTCTAGTCCGTGTGGCGATCCTGGAGCGGGAACGCTGTCACCAATCTCAAGTCTGTATACATGAGTGATGCCCTCAGCTGGCGAATTGGTGACTAGGTAGAGTGTGCCGTCAGCAAAGGCTACACTTTCAGACTGCTCTGGAGCATCAGGCAGCTGAGTCCAAGCGTGCGAGATCATATCGAAGAACCAAGTGTCGTTGAGCTGAGTTACAGGAGACGATCGTCCGCCATGAAGCAAGAGATGTCCGCCGTAATGAAACAGCTTGTGATCGAATCTAGGCGAGGGCTTCGGGCTTTGGGTACGATGATCAGTATCAATAAATGACGTTGGTGGGAACAATGCATACCTATCTGTCACAATCTGATGCCATTTTGTTGACTCGATGTTCCATATCCACAAGGAAGAGTCTGGGTCTACAAGTGAGTGTTGCTCGTCACAACCGCCGAATACAGCGAGCTCATGACCTTGAACACAAGCAGCATGTCTTGTGCGTGCTTTTGGCACAGCAGCTCCTTCATCGCGAGGAACAGCTGGGTAGCAGGCGTAAGCAATGTCTGTTGGACTGGTTTGCTTCAGAGGAAGAGTCACGGTGTGGATGTCGTTAGATGCCAGCTTCCCGCCAGTCGATTGACCCCCAAAGATGCATGCCTTGTCATTGGCAATGCTGACGGTATGATGTGAGCGTGCAAGAGCCAANGCTAGACATATATCAGCTTCCATATTTTTTGGAAGGCCAGGAGAGGGTGGATACGTAGTATCGTCCTTGTCTGCAGTAGCGATTTGCGAAAAGGTAGCTTTCAGAGGTACTGTAGGTTTGGCAACAGCGTATCCAGCGACGGCACTGGCTTCGACAGTGGTAGACACAGCCTGTTCGGCGACAAGGGCTCCAGCTGCTATTTCTGCCATGTCTGATGAGTCAACGATACGGAAGAAGGTGTAATTGTACAACAGCTCATGGTCCCTGTCGACATTCAGTGATTGTATTGTCATGTGAAAGTGACGTCGCGACGCCCAAACAGGAAAAGGAGGACTTGGCACCTCCGGGTCATTCAACATCTCCCCAGACGGAGGCCGATCACGTCGCACGAGCACAAGCAGCAGCTTGACCGAGCACCGAGGGCTTTGTGTGCGCCCACTTGTTCTTCGAGCAGAGCGGCAGAGCGTAGTGTCAGCACTCGCCATGGCGACGGCGACGACAGCAAAGGCCGGACATGCGATGCGCCGGCCGCGACCCAGCATGGGCGCCCGTTTGGGCACACGCGCCAACACCCTCACCACAGGCAGCGATACGCCCGTCAAGAAGATGTCCGAACCACACGTCAGATCCTCCGAGTACATCCTGCGCAAGTTTCGTGGCAGCCCTCCCTCGCTCACCATCCATCTGCATGCCACCTTCTTCCGCTTCGATCAGCAAGATGGCAGCTTCCCCTACGATTCTCCCATGAAGTTCATCCTACAACACTTGCGCAAACAGACCGTTCCCCATGAGATGGTCCAGGACCTGCTGGAGAATGGCGTCGTCTTCTATGATGGTTGCCTTATCGTCAACATTGTCAACCACAAATCCTCTGTCGCAAAGACAACAACTCCTGGCAACCTGTCCGTGACGTCGGCCGACCACAACATTCCCTTTNCCATGCACAATTATCACGACCATATTACTCCTTCTCCATTCGGCCCTTATCCCAAGAAGGCGCAGGACCGTTCATCTTTATCCAACAAGTCGAGGTCCGAGTCTATTAAGCAACAGGATGGCTCCAAGGAACAGACCCACACTGGTCCGAGAACCTCTATCGTTGTTCTACATCCTACAGACCTCTCGCGCCATCACGAGTTGATGCACCTCGCCAACCAACCAAACAAGACTGCTCTGGCCATCGATGAAAAGGATTACTACCAATTCGAGGCTAGCATGCTCGTTTCTAGCGAACCTCCGCTGCTGTTAGATCCTGCAAAGTCTCCCGAGGAGGCCGAAATGGCTCTACGAATGCTTCAACATCCCCTACATTCCGAGCCTCCGCCATCACCAAGATCTCGCAAGCGAACACATGCCGAAATGGCTCTCGACGATGCACAAGCTTTCGAAGAAGAGAGGCGCATGCTTATCATGGACGAACGCACAAAACCTTCTTTGCGTGGTGGAAACGGTACCTCTACTTCCGAAGGTCAGACTGCCTCGGTGGCACTTGGGTTCTCCAGGTTCAAGACGCTCGAAACTATCAAGAAGAATCATGAGGAGAACGACCGCAAGAAGAAGGAAGAAGAGGCGCAGAAGGCCATCGAAAAGCGTCAACACGATGCTGCCCTAGCCCAAAAGAGAAAGCTCATGGAGGACAGGACCAGACAAGAGCAGGCCGCTACGCAACAGAAGCAGAAGATGATGATGCAGCAGCAGCAGTTGATGCAGCAGCAACAAGCCCAGCAACAGGCCCAACAGCAGGCTCTCCAGCAACAACAGCAACAGGCTGCTCAGCTTCAGCAGCAGCAACAGATGCAACAGCAGCATGCACACAACTTGGCTCAGAGTCAAACGCCCATGGCCGCGAATCCACAGCAACAGCATCTTCAGCAACAAGCTGCCATGGCTGCTCAGCATTCGTCTCCTATCATCCACAACCCAACCCCTATCATGGCTTCGTCACCTCTCATGCCAAATGCTGCCAACATGAACATGGGAGGCTTTTCGATGCAACCCTCGATGTCAAATCAAGGCGCTGGGAGTCCGGCCCGTCCTCCTTCGGCTGCCATGCAACACGCCAACATCGCCATGGCTAGGCAGCTCAGCCAGCAGGCTAGCCAGAGCCGTCATGCTACTCCTCAAATGGCACACGGAACTCCTCAAATGGCATCTGCTATACCCATCGACAACAACCGCCAGATGAGTGGTACGCCCAACATGCAACATCGTAGCCCAATCCCTCCCCATATGCAGAATACACCCAGCCAAGCGGGCCTTATGGCTGCAACGCAGATGAACCAGCTCACCCCTGGTCAGCAGATGGCACTTATGCAACAGCAGCGCGCTCGTAATCTACAGCAGACTATGCAGGCTTCACCGAACCAGACTTATACGCCTGAGCAGCTTGCTATGATGAGGAACCAGCAAAACATGGCACTGCAGCAGCAGATGAACCCTCAAATGTATGCTCAAATGCAACAGCGCATGCAGATGCAGAATATGCAAGGTGGAACACCTATGATGCAGACGCCTTCTCAGCAGCAGCAACAACAACAGCAAATGAGCCAAGCAATGAGTCAACAGATGGGACAGCAGGCGATGCCCAATGTTCAGGCTCAAAGGTTCCAGCAAGCTCGTGCTGCGTTGATGCGCACGAAGCAGTTGATTGTACATATGCAACAGCAACAGCAACAAATACCGCCAGAGTTGCAACACAAATATCAGCAGCAAACACAAATGGTTCAGAATGCTCAGGCGCAAATGGCAGTGGCTACAGCGCGGACGCAGCAACAGACTCTTGGCGACACGAGCAATACCGAGCAATACATGCAAAACCTCCGCAATCAGCAAGCACTGATTGCGAGGATGCAGCGAAACCCACAGATGGCACAGCAACAAGGCATGATGAATGGTGGAGGGCAGCAGCAACAAAACATGAACATGTTGCAAGCTCAACAAGCACAAATGCAGCAACAGATGCAATTCGCTCGACAGAATGCGATGAATCAACAACGACCCGGGTCGGGAATGGGTCAGTAGGTCCGAGTCATGATACCCCTCCGCAGGATTTTTTTTTATGAAAAGGCGTTCTTTGATGGTTATTTGGACATGGTGGACTAGATGCTTGTATGTGTGAAATGAATCGAGCTTATGTGCTCTTTTTCTGGCGTCAACAGCCGAGCTGGTTGCTTTTGGACAACATCGAGGGGGCCTGTAAAATAAGTTTACCAACCCCAGCAGTCAAAATTGCTATATTCTTGCTTGACATTTGTTCTCATGCCGCGTGTCGTAGTAGCTGTCCATTGTGCTTTGTTGTACACCAATCGCTCCGTGATACTACAGATTGGATAGCCCTTGCTCTTTAGGCAAAATACACCGTTTCATGATATTAAATCGTCCAGCATACAAGGAATATCGGATCTGTGAGAATACACCACAAGCGTACGATGTGAAGCGACTGTGTAGCACCTAGCCCTCAGCTCGTTCGTTCAATGGAGACTCTATACTGCGCAACGCTTTTGATACCATACTTTTGCTGCATGATTTGAACATTTGCGCTCAAGCGACTTTGGTGAGTGCTCTGATCCCATTGAGCTAGTATTATATACCAAAGATTGTCGCCGCTTGCCAGTCAATAGCTACAGAAAGCTCAGCTTTCACATCTTCCGTGGCGCAATTGGCTAGCGCGTTCGACTGTTAGATTTGCTTCGGCAGATCAGCTATCGAGAGGTTGACAGTTCAAGCCTGTCCGGGAGAGTTACATCTTTGTTTTTGTCACGTTGTGTACTGTCTCCGTGAGGAGTGTGGCTCCGTACTTTTGTTGTGATGTTTTGCCGATATAGACATCTGACAGTCGAACGCACTAGCCAATTGCGCCACGGAAGATGTGAAAGCTGGGCTTTCTGTGGTGAAGAATTTCAGGGCCTACGTGAATACCCTTGGAGACACTGGACATCGACAAGATGAAGCTCTGCGTGATGAAGTATATTAAATGCCGCAGAAGCAAACTGTGTCTATTTTTCATAGTTTGTTGCTGTAGTTTATGAGGTGAAATCATATCTCGAAAGACTTCTCTTCATTACACGTTTCGATTGCAACAGCCTGACTGTTAGAGGGATGACCCTGCTCAATATTTCTGCACCTCAGTATTTCTAACGGCAGCACAAAGTAGAGCCTGATCACTCACATGGGTTGGTGCAAAAACTCTCGATCCAATTGTGGTGATCTTGGGTACTTTTCGTGGTTGCCGTCGCCAGGGCCGTGTGGTTTACAGAACCAGTACTTGTTTTCGTCTACACCAGCGAAAGCCATAGCTCCATACTCATTTTTCTTTCTGTCTAGTACGTACAGTGTTTGTATTTGGGTTGATATATCATTACTGAGTAGGACTATCCTGCAAAATGTATTCTGTCACTGGTCAAGGTAATATGTCTCGTCGAATGGCTTTTCACAAAAGGATATACCGGTGATACAGCAAAACAAAATGGTCACACTGGGGATCGAACCCAGGATCTTCTCTGTGCAGCAATGTGAGAGAGATGTCATACCACTAGACCATACGACCGGAGTTAAGTTGAAAATCCGTTTATGATAAATAGATAGTTACCGCAACTTGATACGGTTCGATCGAGCATCGTCTATGCCATCCTTCGTTGAAGCCCACCGTCAAGACGGCTCCATCTATCGTTAGTGAACGTGCCAGACAGCAGTGGGTCTATTCGCACCTACGCACTGTAGATGCACTGGTATTGATTTAGAATTGTGTGTTGCCATTGTTTCTGACATGACCAAGACATCAAGAACCAAAGGGCGACAGGTTCGCAGTCCATCAAGTCCATTATCCCAAGTAACAATTGCTAACGATATCAAGATGCGCACGCGTGTCGCGTACATTCCGAAATAGCATCGTGCATCACCCGAAGAGCCTCACAGCTACCGTGGGGTATACAGGATGACTTATGAGATACCTACCAATCGTACGATTTTAGACCCAATCATGCTAAGCATTACAGGATGTATCAACGGACTAGCAGACTGGGAAAGGAAAGAGGTCGGATTGACAACTATTGTCAAGCAGTGGTACGAGGTAGCAGAGCTTGTTAAGTATGTCAGGCAGAGAACAGATCCGATGCAACCGGGTCCGAAATTCGGTAGGCGACTTAAACAGGGACTCGACGGTTGTCGTAGCAAAACGGTATTTGCTGTTTCTCTACAAATAGCTTGCAGGTGGGCCTGACAAGAAATTGAACAAACGTTGAGGAGAACATGAAAAATGGCAGAGGTCATGGATAGATCATCGACAAGTTGAACCAGAAAGCCGATGATGTGGAAGCGGACCTCCGATGATACAGCAGAATGAAGGACACGCACACAACGGCCTCAAAACCAGGAATGCCGGATAACTTTGGAAGTGAGAGGTACATTGCATGTGTACCGATGCATCAGCTAGCCTCATCCTGTTTCTCAGAGTAATGGATACCTTGCTGCTTGCGTGGCCACCCGAGTCGTCTCGATAGCTGAGATCAGGGTTCTTGATGGAAGTCTCTCTGCTCACCTAATTTTTCGATAGTTAGCTGGTTTGGGCAGAGCTTGGCGTAGGTCCGCTCCGCTAAGGTTGATCAGGCTCTGCGGGCCATGCAGCCACTTTGCTCTTCTTCGGGGCCTTATAATTGCACAGACCATGTAGATGATGCATGTGAAAGGAAAAGCTTGAGATCTGGACAAGAAACACCTGCAGGAACAGAGACGATTGTGATATCGGCAAGCAACCACAGAGGACAGACCAAGGAAAAGGGCGAGCGGATGTCGATGATCGGACGACGATAACACATGTCTAGCGGACCGCGGCGGTTAGAGTAGATAGCTGTTGTAGACTCATCGTCGGTGCACATGCCGGAAGCACCGGACAGCACGGTCGTCGATGCTGTATGACTATGCGGTCATTCGATCGCATTTCTAATCCCTAGATCTCTGTTCTTCCTTTTTTACACTTGCCATTCCCTTCGGACCTTCGTTCACTTCGCGTCAAATACTCGCCTCATCCACTCACGCGCGCCTGGAGTCGCTGCTTCTGTGCTGTGGGCAATCGGACTGATCTTTTCGAGCTGGTCTCTTACATCACCTGCAAATCCCGTCTCAACTACTCTTTGCTCAGCAAACATCAAACATCTTCCCCCCAAACATATCACCACAAATACTATCACAATGGGCGCAACACGCGATACTGCAAGGTGGGAAAGCCGTGTTTGTCCCGCTTGTCGGAGTTGGTATTGACAATATTCGCTAGGACGCTCAGCATAGTCGTATCCTCTCTCATCCTGATGTATCATGCCACAACAGCATATCTATGCACCTTTCTCACCAACGACCCACTGTATGTGTCTTTCAGCGTGACCGCATATGCCTGGTATGGTTGCGTCTTGGCCATGCTAGGAATCTACGGATCGTTCAAGGTATCTATAAAAAAGTAGTGCGACTCTAACCTTTTCACATCTGACTCGGCGCAGAAATCACCCACGCACCTGACAATCTTCTCCAACCACTTGCTCATAGATACTGTCCTCTCTCTCGTTCCAAAAATCGGCCTTGTCTATCTTTTCTACGACGTTACTGCCGACCTCTGCTTCACCAGTAAACTCAACACCTCATTCTGGTTTCCTTCCACTACCGCAGACCTGCACGGCCCAGGGCGTGTAATCCAGACTGCATCTACCGAACAAACTCTTGGTGCGAGTATCAAGGCTCGCCGCCACTGCGAGACGGACGTCCTCCTAGCCCAACTTGCCTTTGGCGCTGTCCTCGTCTTTTGGACAATCGCTCAATGGGGTATGGGATTGAGCGTACGCCGATATGCTCTCAAGCTAGAATTGAACAACTACCACACGGTCCAATGTGTGGACGAAGAGAAGGCTTTTTACAAGGAGGAAAGTCTTGCCGATGAATATCAGGATGCTGTAACCAGCGTCCAGCAATCGTCACGGGGAGAGAAAGACGGCGTCGCTTTCATCGAGGTTGCTGAAAGGCCCTCTTGATTTTGACCTTCGTCTCTCCACCTTCAGAATTCCTGCTCAATATTTTCCTTGGACACGATAGAAGCATAACGGTTTCCTTTCATCTTTACGCGTAACGTCAGCGATATACACCTATTATTTAACCTCTCATGAAGTCTTTTTATCACAACTGAAACCAATTGGCTGCGAGCGTATCGACTAATCTCATCACAGAAGTGAGGGTCGTGTAAGATCCATTTCTTAAGTGTCAGATTTGGCAGTACTTGCGTCTACGATGCGTGTATGACACCACACGTCCCTCTTCCAACAAGTCTGGCAAGAAGTCTCACAATCACATCTGCCCCAAGCTAGAACGCCGCCGCAATGCATACATGCTTCCTCCATTGTCCAACCTTGCTCAGCTTCTTGATCCTGTCCAGAGACTGGCCTTGACACAGTACGTTCGAATCTTCCACGATGCCATCTGCACACTCGGTTCTCCATCACGTCACCTCCAACCTGAGCATCACTACCTGATGCAGTTCGTTGGTCCGGTACCCATGTAAACAGAGCAACAGGATACCAGCTCCGGCATATCACACAACACCTTCGTGTCTCTGTCCTCTCTTCCACAGCAGTGAGAATGGCTTGTCTTTCGCAACTTGTTATTTCGCCGCCTTCTCTCTTCTTGGGAGATGGGATAGCCGTGAACAAATCCCGACTACTGAGACGAAGGGAGATGAGTGAGTCGTATGGAAGGTGGGCGGGTAAATGCAAAGCCAATATATCGAGGGGTAGCTGCAATAGTGGAAAGGCGGCATGCTGTGTTGATTTCTTGCCATGTCCTGGTCGAGCTTTTGACTGGATCGTGATATCATGCTTCTCTTGATGGTCGGCTCGTGCGGCGCTGGTCTTTGGAGAAAGAGATGTTGTATCAATAATGGAGTGGCAGATCGTGAGCAGGTCCGAGGGTAACCACATGGTTGCCGTTTCTGGCTTTGTACCAGAGCTTTCTCTTGTTGCAATGTCCTTCTGTCTTCTTTGTCTGCACTACTTGATTGTCCTCTCGCGATTCTCGGACAAGACTTTACGTCTGTAGTATCTTCGGCTGGGCAATTCGTCTGAGTTGCTGTCGTCACAAATCCACACACTCGCTGCAGCCAAAGCAGTTGCTATAGCCAATACAGAGACCAGAGTGAACATTTTGTTCCAAGGCAAGGGCACTTTTATATAGCTTGGAAACCGTTATGGAGGTGGCTTTGCCTATGACGGATATTTGGTGATTTATGCTGAAACAGGGTCGAGCTTGTCTTGGTGAAACTTGATCGTCCGCAGAGACGGTCAATTTTTTGGCGACTGTACTCGCAGTTGCTTTGCTCAAGATGTTGGGTCGAGTACAAGGATACACAGGTGTCTTGTGGGGTTGCTGTAGCGAATCGAACGTGTCGAATAAACAAGCAAAGCGCTTCGAATGTCGGATAGGCACGAATCGCGATGCTTTGTTCTTTCCGGAGTCGTTCAAAGCATTGACTCTTATATTGCTTGATTTTATTGTCTTCATGACCGCGCTGTTCAGCTGCTTCCTCCACCTGTCGACCACAGCCACGCAACCTCCGGCGCGTGACCAAACCAACGCTATAATTCTACCAATTTCATTCGATTTTAGTAACATTCTCAGCCCAAGTCGTTTTCGAAGTAAGATGACTGAGGTCATTACCCATATTGACTGTCTGCATGGAGCGTTGCATTAATTTTAAGTCCCTTGTTGTACGGCCGCACCACCCCATGTTTTGCATCCATGCAGGGGGAAGGTTGCGTCCTTCTGAAACGTGACACTCGTTTTTCCTGGATAGCTATCATCAAACATTCGCGCCGTACTCGAGAGTTTATGCCAACCATATCTACTGTACACGTCGCACCTGAGCTGTTCACGTTCCACCTACACACAGAATGGCTGACGTGAAATCAGGCCAGACCTGCTCCCAGGCTTGCACGCGTCTAAGTAATACGAAGCGCGTGACTATAGCTTGCTCTTCTAGCTCTGATCTTGTGTGTGGCATCAAATGGATGCATATCACAGTCTTGCAGTGTGCATGTCACGATGAACTTCGACCATCTGTAATGTGATCTTAGGCTTGTCTTGGAATGTTCTGGGCCATGTGAGATCGATGCTTGGAGTAGACACCAAATAGAGTGGAGTTCGTCTCTTGTCTTTCCATGTTGCAAAATATGGAGTCACTTTGACACGTTGGTGTCTCGTGCGGCGTTGATGTTCTGTATTCTCTTTTCAACTCTGTCAAGACCAGCGGAACGAGAATGTGTCGCGGAATTGATTAGCTAAAGACATGTCAGTACTCAGAGGTTGCCAACACTGCCATGTTCACTTACCGTAGTCAGACACCTGACCGCAACCGCTTTGCTCTCTTTTCAATTCGGCATCACCCAACCACGATTGTATCTTCTCCATTCGGTTGTGGCTCGAAGGATGAGTGGAAATGAATTCTGGTGGAGCGTCGTGCTCCTCTGCGTGCATACGGGACCACAGGCCGACAGCAGCTGATGGATCATAGCAAGCTTGTGCCATCATCATTAATCCGATATAATCAGCCTCGGACNNTACAGTTCTGAGTCAGCCTCAGAAGCTCTGATAAAAATTGGACAGACCACCACTTACCTCTTGTTTCCTGCTACCGGGCCTCAGGAAAGCCAAATCCACAACCATTCTCAGAAAAACATTACCAATATCTCCCATGCCCAGCAGCACTGAAGCAACAAGTGCGACTGGTAGGAACACGGCATAAGAGCTCAACCTCTCCGCAGAGTGATGAGCTACATTGTGCGCGATCTCATGGCCTAAAACAGCCGCTAAGCCTGCCTCACCCTGACAAACGTCCAAGATACCCGAGAAAACGAAGACCTTGCCACCTGGAATCACAAACGCATTCTTTTGCTCATCCCTGATGACATGCACTTCCCAGTTGTTGGTCTCTGCAGGCAGTCCAGAGTGAGGGATGAGACGGTTCAAGACGCGTTGGACGAGTTTGTGTTGAGGGTGTGAGGGAGGCAGAATATCATGCTGGTATTGTTGGATGACTTGCTGGTACAGTTCGTCTCCAGACTGCTGCTCCATGCTCGCAGAGACGATATTGAATCGCCTACGACCAGAAACCNNTGTGCAGTAGCTTAATATCTTACTTGGTATCCTTTGCATCTCATAATCCGAACTTACAGGTACGACCTCCAAATTGTACACGTAGAAGCCACCACACACACCAGCCAAGCCGCCAGCTTCGTAGTAGAATGTTGGCCTCGCTGCCCATCGTCTCATGAGGCCTCCTGCTTGCTGAAATCTCGAGTACTGATAGCCACCTCCTCGACCAAATCCATTGGCATATGTTCTCAAATGCTGTTTCTGCCAAATATTGCCACCCTTGTTTCGGAGTTGATGGAACACTGTTTGTCGAGGCGTAGCACGAAGAGCAGCATTTGCACTGAAAAAGGTCCGTATTGACGCCATGATTGTGTTGCATTAAGCGACGCTGCTCGTAGTGACCTGCTGAGAGATACGAGGAAATAAAGTGCTTGGAAGCGCAATGTTAATATGGAGCGAGTTGCTGTAATGCGTTTCTCATGTGATGTTTGCTTGACGTGGTATGCGATGACGACGTACGCTAGTCACGTTTTCTGGCGGTTGCTTAAACGAGCCCGCGATTCCAACCTAAAAACTCTATACAAACATCCAATGCAAACTCTAGCATCTTTTATGAGTGGTTTCAGTGATAGGTTGCTTAACATAATATCGCTCATGCGCTTGCTCATGCTGGCATATGACCATGGAAAATTACACAATTCTAGCGTTTTTTTTTTGGACTGAGCAAATCAGATCAGTTTGTACTGTAGACTTTCACGTCTATCTTTCAAGAGTCGGAATCTCCACCACTTCCTTGAACCATTCTCTGATTGCATTGCCTTCACCAAGCACAAGAAGTTGTTTGATCTCACAGAATCCACCTGGAAGTGCAACTCTTGTGACATTCCGAAACCCGCCAGACTCCCAAACCATATCTGCATACTGTTCTCCGACCTCTTGCATTCTTCTAGGGGTTTCGGCTGGCAGACCGAGACTCATGCTTAGTAACTTTTGGAGTGGAGCAAACAAATGTTCGAACCGACGGCCAATGTGGAGGAGTGAAAACGTTTTGCTGCTATATGCGACTCTGATGTAAGGATTCAGATAGATGCCAGCTGATGACGAGCCAGAGCGCTGGACTGCCGCTTCAAGATCAGCGTGAATCAGACAGCATTCGGATGCGTCCCAGTAGTCAGCCGAGGCTCTGAAACGAATCGGTTCTGTTGTATTGTGAGGAGAATCCCTCAACAAGGATGTTATCGGTGTGTGGTTTTTGATGTCCTCAGAAGTTTGGAGGGAGAGTATGCCATTTGTCTGAAACCATCTCGCGCTGTTGAAGACAGTCATGCCGCCCCAGCAGCTTCGGACTCTCACAGCATCTTTCTGATCAAGTGCATCCCTCCGACTGCTTGAGTTGTCTGCACCGCTGAACCACGGAAAGATGGGTACGCCAATACGATTTCCTTGATCGTCTCTCGTTGCAAACGTATCGTAGTATTTGAAAGGGTTGATAAAGTCGGCAGCGCAGGCAGCATGATAGTTAGCCTTGCCGGTTTCGTCGACGTTAGTAGAGAAAATGAGGTTTGCAGCATCGATGGGATCGAAGATAATATCGTTTAAGTAAAGTAGCTTGTCGAAGTGTACTGAAAATGCGGGTGATTTCGGGTCTTCCAAAGGTGCTAATGCTCGGTTGCGTACGTAAGCTAGGAACTCTATACGTTTGAGTCTCTGTTCGCCGGTCGGAAGCTTTATGTGTGGCAAGGCCGCGCGATCAATATGCCCTGCAACTATCGAAGAGTTGNNCCTGTGAACCAATAAGCTGTTGTCTGTACATACATCTCATGCTAACCCACATTTGACTTGCTTTGAGAAGTGCTCTAGGGAAACTCTTGCCAAGTTGTCTGGGTCGTCTTCGAAGATACTGAGAAACACGTTCCCGGGTCCCAAAAGTTCTACAAGGTCGAGTAGATTCTTTGCCCATGGTCCAGACGCAAGTTCGCCTTGCTTGTCATAGATACTGCTTGCGATGAATATTTTCTCTCTGTGAGGATTGTCACGTCCGGGGTCTGTTGATTTTAAGGCCTTTGAGCGCAGAACATTGTAATGATGCGGCGGATGCGAGTAGGACGGATAGAAAGCAGCAACAAGTATTATGAAAGCAACAACCAGAGAAGGCATAGCGACAAAATTAATCCATATTAAGTGTCGAAGTCGTAGACGGCCGAGAAAGTGGGATGCTGTGTGAACCACAAGGCGGCCGTGATTATTTCTGTCATCGATGTTGCTTAAGAGATTGTACCGAGCGGGGCTGGCAGCTCGCCAGGATGCGATAGCTGATTGAACAACCGCTGAGACGCGCCTGTACCATGGCTGAGCAACAAGAGAGGATCGACCATGTGCAATTTCTCGTGGTGAGCGCGATGGCAGAGAGGTTAGTTCATACCCACCAGACATGCTGACTGGCGTTGTCGTCCGTCAATACTGCAACTCATCTGCGCATCTGTTGTGAAATAAGGCAGCTCATGTCGCAATGCGCGGCTGGTGTACCACGCTACTGCGTGTACGCATGCGTTGTGCAGAATGTTACGTGTTTGGCCTGCGACGCACGCGGACAATTTGTACCCCAGATAATAGATCTTCAGGGTCCCGATGCTGAACATGGTCAGTGCGTCAGGGTTCAAGAAAGTATCCCAATCATTGATCTTCTGACCGAATAGTGTCACTCGATAACCCTGACTGCTCATCACGATACCACCGTGAGCAACACTGCCAAGAATAAGTCTAGCATCTCTATGGCACACGTATCCGCCACAGAGCGGGTGTAAAGGAAGAACAAGAGGCTAGATACATACAGAAGCACAAGTCTTAGTGCTCTAATGCGGCTTGACAACCAGTGTTGCAAGTGGTGGCTCCATAGTTTTTTGTTGGATTCGTACTAACATCTTGTCAAGCATTTGAAGTTGCGCACATTGAAGAAGACTAACCTTGAACCAGCAACCCTGAGTGACGGCGAGGAAGACGTTGGTTGCACATCAAGCGACTCTAGCCAATCTCTAAACCCCCTAGACCTCGATAACAAGTGAGACCGGAGATCTCGAAAGATCCAGCAACGTCAAACTTGCACCGGCATACAGACCTAGATTCCTGCCAACTCCAGTCTGTCAAATGGCGAGATGACTTTGGAGCTCTTGCCGCTCACGGCGTTCGGTTATCTACCAAACATTGCCAGCTTGCAGACCAGGTTCATCATTCTGCTTCGAGTGCGGTGGATGCCGAGATTGAAGTCAACAACAGACAAAGCCTTGCAGGTCTAGATAGACAGCACCTAGCTGTAAGTGGGCCTAACGCCCAGTAGAGCTGTGACTAGCAAAAGGCAGCTACAATTGGCGTTGTGAATGACCAGGCAATACTCTTGGTCAAGAACAGGACGAGGATCACATGCCACCTTGTATAGCGAAGGACGACAAAATCAGGACTAGGGAATTGATGGCGCCCCACGAGAAAGGAATCCAGGTTGACATGCGAAAGTAGCCAGCAGAATAGACACCACTCAACAGACCACCAACTACGTTGCCAGCAATCAGGGCTTCGACGGCGCCAATGAAGCCGAAGATGAATGGAACAATCCAGATAAGCTTCCAATTACGCCATTGGATGGCCATGGCAAAAGCGGCGGCAATCAGATGGATGCCGACGACATCAATGATGGTCCAGAGGAGGGTGAAGCGCCATATATCGTGCGAGTGATAGAGGTACAGGGTTTGGGTTCCGCCGACGGGAAAGGGCCAGTACAAGGAGGGAAAGGGTGGAGTCGAGTATGAGAGAGGAGGCGTGTCGACGACAGTTCGGAGGAAAGAGTCCCTGTAGACGAGAGTCAGAGAGGCGACAAGAGTTGGGCGGTTAATGACAAGGGAGCGTTTACCGGATGCTACGACAAGTTAGAGAGGTCGACTAAGGCTGCATTGCAGCAGGAGAAGACGGCACTGACCCCATGGCTATGATGGATAAACGTCGCCGTGTTGTACTCTGCCAGGTTCGGACGTCTGCCGCGAAGCCTTTCGGTATGCAGAGAATCGAGGTTTCGAGGGAAGTGTAGGTAGGTAGATACAGCAATTAATCGCGACTGCCCAGTGCATCGGCCAGCCAAGTCTCGCGTCCGACGAGTTCCGACTTTGGCGGACCTCGGCTTGTCGCTTGGCTGTTGTGCCCTAGGTACCTTCAGTACCTACCTTCCATCAGACAAATCGTCAATAACCTCTCAAGCGATCAATAGTATAGCATACAGATATTCGGCATCTGGTCGACCTTAGAACGAACCATGTCGACCGACAGATTGCTAGCCACTCTGCTCAGATATCTACAATCAGCCCCACATCAACAGGACACCCACCGGTACTGTATCATCCCATCTGCACACGCTCACTACTGCCACTTTCCAACTAACTATGCTCAANGATTACTTGGGACAGCAGCATCGCTGTTAACATCGCTGAACAACCTCCTAAATATCACTTTACTTACCAGTCAACTGCTGTCTGCACCAGCCTTATGGCCACTCCCAGATGCTTTGACATCTTCCTTGACCTTCATGAGTCTGTTCCACTCGGCTGCTATCAAATGCCAGGAGCGTGAGACCGCATATCTCGAAACCCAACAAATCCACTCGTCCATACGTCCGCATCTCGAGTCTCACCTTCCGTTACATGAGTGGATTGAAGCCGTGTTGAAAGGTGCCGATCAACACTCTCCTCCCGACCACCACCTGCTTGCTATTGCTGGTTTGATTGTTGGTCTAGCCACTCGCGACCATGACTTCATGTCCACCAACATTGCCTACACTTTACGCTCTGCTTTTGTCAAGGCTGTGAACCTCGCTCTATCGGAAAGTCCTGCTGCTGACGACTTCGCCCACGGGAATATCTCTTTGGCTCTAAACCATGCTTTCACTCATCTGTCTGACGTAGATCGTTCTGCCCTCGACTACGACCGTCTCTTGCCAGTGCTCATGACCTCTGCCTTCCACTCGTCATACGGCCTGCGCTCGGGTTATTTCCTAGGCGCGGCAGACGCCGACCTTCACCAAGTCTCGAGCCAGCAGTTCAACTGGGCTTCTGAATCACCATCATATATGCAAATCGAGTCTATTCTTGCGAGTCCACTGATTTCGTCTCTTGGTCCCTTATCAAGGCTGATAGCTCATACCATCGATCATGTACAGGATGCCTGGCTCGTGCAGTCTGCTGTTGAGGACTTGTCAGACTTCTCTAAGCGATTGGGTACACAATGGAGGCAGAACAAGCTGTCAGAAATCGATGCTTCAGAAGAGACCATCTTTCTCCATGAAGAAGCCCGGAAAAGCACAGTTCCGACCTTATGGAAGCTCCTCCGCTCGGCTTTGTTCGCCATTGTCATCATCCTTCGCAGCGCTACCGGTCGCGTGGTAGGAAATGCCGCTTTGGCGGCCCACAACAGTAAGTCATACGCATCAAGATGTCCTTTACCGAGACTGATTTGTTAGNATGCATCTCATATGGCACAAGCTGTCCTCCACGCCCTCCGTAGTCTATCGTTTGTCTTCAGCCGTATGGGCAATATTTCGTTTTCACAGTATACGTTCACCTACCTCACCTCCATCGACGTCCTCGCCAATTACCCAACTCACTCGGCTACTTTCCTCGATTCTATAGCTCCCTCTGAACTCGGACATATTCCTTCTCACCCATTCGAACGTAATCTGGACCTGTTCTTCCTCAACACGGCCGAACACTTTGCTCTTGTCCTATCTTCAAACCAGAACGAGGACCTTCTCCTCGCTGCCGCATCACCTTACCTCATTTCAGCCGGGAACTCTAATCTCCTTCCGATCTTTGAGGCCGCTCACAGTGTCACCTTGTCAGTCTTCTCTGCGCCGCAAAATGTCGATCTTGCCGCAAAACACCTTCCATTCTACGTTGACGCCTTGTTCCGAGTGTTTCCTCATAATCTTTCCGCACGCCAGTTCAGATTGGCATTCAAGAACCTCATCAAGGTTGTTTCTCCGCCTAGTCGCATTGCTGTCACTCAGCCCATGCTTGCTGCCACACTTCTTGATCTTGTACATGAACGTGCGATACACGCTCCTAGCGCTCCTCCTCCGCCGAGTCATATTCCCTTGTCAACAAACCCTCCAGAACTCGAGAGCCCTCCTTCATCTGCCATACCTGATTTGTCCGAACAGGCAGTCCTAACACTCACGCTCATGGATGCATTCCCATGCCTCTCCCTGGCTCTCTTGGAAGAGTGGTTGCCACTGACAGCGACAGCCACGCGGAGGATCACTGACCCAGCCATGCGTGATTATTGCAAGAAGCATTTCTGGGAAGTTCTGGTTGGTGGCGAGATGGATCCGGAGCGTAGCCAAATATGTGTGCGTTGGTGGACTTCGAGAGGAGGACGAGAGTTGCTGCTTGATATCGATGGTGTGCCTGATGATGGTTATCTTATGAGTGGAGGATTAGGGGAGCAAGATAAGGTTATGGCTAAATTATGATAGCTGTGAGAATGATGCTGATGAAATTATGATACGCTGCGAGCAATATGCTTACTTTACCACGATTTACCAGCTCTTCTTCCCGACATCCACCATACTGCGATATTTCGCCTTCTCTTCCGCTCATCTCCTAGCTTTCATCTTCCTCCTCTTCAATTCAAGGCATTTCTGCTCTTGGCACTCAAATATCCGCCCCCTTGCAAGTATCGTGGGCAGATCAAACCACGTCACCGTTTGTAGTGTGTCTGCTGACTGCCCTCTCCATTCTGATAGCTGCATCTTCCTCTTCGGCGAAATCTTGTCTCTCGTCTGGCAGGAGAACTGCACGATCAATAGCAATGGGCAGACCCCTGTGCCTTCCCNNTCTCAGCATAACAGCACAAAGAATCAGTTTACTCAACTTGTGCCATGAGCCCGAGAACGAGTATGCATTGTCGGGTACACCGACGCTTATGCCCACTGTNTTCATACTGATTAGCAAAGTTCACCAGAAAGAGAACGAAAATGATCACAAACCTGTACCATAGCCAGAGACGACTTCAAAGATGACATTGAAGACGGAAAATGTCGTTGGGTCGCGTTCGAATTGCCCACCTTCGATGATCATGATGAGGAAAACAGCGAACACGATCCACCAAGCATCGTGAGCGAGCTGCGCTCTTAATTGCTGCTGTATGAAGTAGCTCTTGCCCTCGCTCAACCCACCAAAGCCAGTCGCAAATTGTTTCTTGATTCCCCGGAACTTGCTGTAGATGCTGTTGGGATCTTTGGAGGCCTCAGACATGTTGTCCGGATCATTCTCGTCGTATACACCCAGACTTCGCTCTTCATAGACGTTGCTATTACGCATCGTGATGACAACAGGATAGACAGAGATATACATCATGATGACATAAAGAACCTGGAGCGAGATGCGGATCGTAGGAATAGAGACCACATAGAAGCCTCCGGAGCGCACGGCAAAAGCCTGGAAGAGACCATCAACTACACGAATATGGATGGGAATGGTCGCATTAAGCACGCGATTGCCAATGTTCAGGATCTCGAAGGCAGCCCAATCAACACCATTGAGGACAAAGACCGCGAAGGCTAGCCACCAGGTATGCTCAGATGGGAAGAGATTAGTGTAGCAGCGGCGTGGATGGTCGAGTAGGAAACGCAAGGTGTTTCGATGATCATCAAATCTGGCTCTCTTCGGCAATAGTTTGTAAATTGTCCAGACAATCAACCGGAGAAAGATTGGGTAGCACGTATTTCCAGCGAGGATCAGCAAGCCCATGGTCAGTAGAAGATAGTAGGATGTCTGGAAGGCTACCATGTTGGCATCTAACAAGCTCATACCAGAATTGTTGAAAGCTGATACGGCGTTGAAAGCCCCTACCCACCATGGGTTGAGACCGTTAGCTCGAGCTGTCCCCGGACGGTTGTATGCAACCCAAGCCGCACAGCCTAAGGCTCCAAGCAGTTGCCAGAGGACGAGATACAAAGGAACGATCCAGGAAAGCCACAACAATGCTTTGTATTCCACACCACCAAGCTGTTGTCTCTCGGCCTCAGTCAGATTGTGAAATGTTGAATTGCGAGAGATGTATCCAGCAGATGGAAAATAGTCAGCGGTAGACTGATTGCCCGCAGGCGCTTCCTCAGCGACAGATGTGCGCGACACGGATGTGACACGGTGAAGACTCGCTTCAGATCGAGCCCCAACACCAGAAACTGAGAACATGCGTTGTCTTGTTTTTGTAGGTGATGCCTGGTCTTCTTGGTGCTTCTGGGATCGGAACACAGTCTCCGGACTGAAGGTAATGCGGTCTGGCGAAGTGGCGTTATTCAGTCCATCTTCAGCAACATGTGGATCATCGCTAGTGCCATCGGTACCCTTGCTTGTGCTCAGGCGAAGAGAGGACTTGTTGAATGAAGTACGACCTCTTCTAACAGGAGTTTGGGCCTCATTCACATCACTCACGTCTGCTGAGCAAGGCCGTTTGTCCACACCTAGGTTTTGATTTTGATTCTCCCGAGATCTGCTTATCGAGAGCCTGGACATTGAGAAAGTAGAAGGTCTCAAAGAAGAACGACGCTGTTTTCGGGCTCTGCTTTCGATAACACTGATGAACTTTCGTTCAAATGCTCTTCTTCTGACCTGGAGGACGAAATTGGATACAAATATGGCAGACCCAATGAAGATGAGAACGAAGAGCATGAACTGTTGCCATGTGTTAAGCTCACTAAGGTTGACAGTGTTCAGACCNGCTGTAGCAAAATTTAGCTAAAAGCACTGCAAGAGGACGAAGTATCGGACGAAAGGATGATGTCGACTTACGCTTCGAGTCATGGCACTGACGCAAAGGAATAAGGCGTCAGTGAAATCGACATGAGTAGTGGTAGAGGAACCCCAGAAAATGATAGCAGACAGCAGACCGGTGAATATAAAGTATGCATAATGTAAGGTAATGAAATTGACTGGAGGCAGAGCGCGACGGACAGCTCTCAGAGGCCGAGCAAAGCGCAACTTGAGACGTCGACCCAGCATTTCGATGCAAAGAATTATTGAAAATTTGGACAAGTAAAGAGTCTTGAGTATCTACTTTTCTGGACGATGCCTTAGTAGCTTTGTGGAGGATCTGGATCTGTGTCGTAAGCCATCGAGCTGCTCCCTATTCATGCAAGAGCGGTGACAGGGGTGTGCAAACGGATGCACGGTGGACGGAAGGCGAGGGTGCTCGAGAACGGGTTTCGTGTAGCAAACGTGTAGTGCGAAGAATTGGAGTGTGGACGATCAAGGTGAAGGAACAAGCATGAATGATGGAGGAAAGAAAGACATTCTTCAGGCGGCGACAGAGGCTTTGGATTTCAGCCACAGTTAGAGTTTAATTGTATACATCGAGACTCTTCTCAGTTCGCGACAGAAAGCTGACTTATCATAATCGCGAAAACTTTAAAGCGCAACAAGTCGCCATAGGACATGGCTGTCGGTCCAGGCACTACTGGACAGGTCTCAAGCTGGGAAGTATTGTGTGTTCTTGGTGACAAGCTTTCGTATGTTTTCACAGCCACAGTGTGGCGCGAGCAGCATAGCCCCCATCAGCGATGACATATGCGAAGCGACCTGCAGGCCATGAACAACAGGGAAACGACCATGTTTAAATCAACTTGCCCCGCCATATCTGGCCTCCGATCCTCTCTGGACCACTCAGTTCGACAATCCAGCAATCAACAACAATACAGGCAAAGATGGCAGGACACCACGACCCCAAGCTGCTATACACGATCGCCAATGTCAAGGCATACCACATCCAGGGTGGAGAAGAGCAGGACTTGACCCCGTCTGGCCCTCAAACGCTGTCTCTGTTGATGGTGCCCACCTCGTCGCCCTTCTCAGACCTGTCGTCGACCATCCCGCAGAATGAAATGCCCGAGAACGACTTCTACCTACACCTCAACCTGCCCCCAGAGCTAGACTTGCCCATGCCAGCCACCACTCAAGTCTACCATCAGCCTCCACATTCATACCTGATCCCTCGCTGGGATCTAGGCGCTGACAGCGGCATCTTCACTCGCATCACCTTTGACAAGAACATCTCACCCGAGGACCACGATACATTCGAGACCATTCTGGCACAATGCACTGCTTTCCTTGAGCGTGCTGCTCCACCCAAGCCCTCCCGTCCTCTGGAACAATATGACCCAAGAGATTATGCTCCTGGCGGCAGATACCACGACGCCAAGGGCACTGGACACGGTCAAGTCGTCCTTGTCGACGAAGATAATGGCAGCATCATTGGCGAATTGGCTGGTGATGCACACATCGTCGAAGACTCGACCCTCAACCAAGGAACCAAGAGTAGGTGCCTCTACCCACAGCTCTGCAAGCCTTCACTGACCTCCCGTTAGNATCCAGTCGAGATCGAAATCTCTGCTGATGGAAAACGTATCAGCGTCATGCCAATCAGCGAAGAGTACCTACAGATGGCCCGTCATCCTGCTTACAAAGATAGCGGCATGGTCCAGCATGCTGCAACCGCCTCTCGCTTCATCGTCACCTCTAGCAGCCGTCTTGGTAACATCTTGACTGCCGGTGCCGAGAACTTCACCCAGAAGACCAAGCCTACCGCTAAGCCCATGGAATTCAGCCCTGCTGCTCACGAACGTGTCCGCAAGATCAACGCTTTTACCAATAGTGCCGCTGGCTTGTCTGCAAAGACCGTTGGTCAGGCGAGCAAGTACGCTCAGAACCTAGGTGCCAGATTCGGCGGCAAGAATGAAGACCGCTACAAGAAGGGCTTCGACGCCAATGGCAAGCCTCTCTCTCAGGACCAGTACAAGCCAGGTCTTCTCAACAGAAGCATGATCGCCTTCTCCACTATCGCTGATGGTTTAGCCACCAGTGGTAAACACCTACTTGAACAAAGTGGCTCTGCTGCAACAACCGTTGTTGGTCACCGCTACGGCGCAGAAGCCGGATCTATTACTTCCAGTCTCGCCGGTGGTGTCAAGAACGTCGGTCTTGTCTACATTGACGTAACGGGTGTCTCTCGTCGTGCAGTCCTCAAGTCAGTCGCCAAGGGAATGGTCGTGGGCAAAGTGCGCAACGGCGGACAAGTCATTGTTGGAGGTGGAGACGGCGGTGTTGTCGAAGATGAAGACATGAGAAAGGCTGGTCTCAAGAGTGATGGACAGCCTGCTCAAGGCCCTGGCTATGGCAACATCGGCAGCGTCGAAGGTTACGGCATGCAGAGCGGCCCACCTGCATATGAAAGTGGTGTTGGCGAGTCTCTTGCCGGCCAACCCGCACCGCAACGCGACGTCAAGGGTAAATACGCATGAAGTCATGATTAATGTGTCTCTTTGTCTCGGAACAACATAATTATATAGCGTTCGGTTATCGCTGCAATCGGAATACAGAGTCTTTCTCCAGAGCAAATACACGTCTTCTTAGACAACCAACACTTCCATTCGTTTCTTCTCTGCTTGATAAGACATTCAGTGCCCCGTCTTGCTCCACGTCTCGTAGCCTAAGATGATTTTAAGATCCACCACACACACCTGGTCATCTCACCTCAGTATCTCAGAAGCATGATTAAAACATCTATTCAAGCAACAATCAAAGAGCATATAAATTGCAAACATCGATAAGCCTTTGGCAACCTCCTCCCCCTCCTGAACCTGAACCAAGTCGTTGCTCCACACGATGGCATTCGCGTTCCAAACATAAAGCGCACATTCTTAACAACTTGGATTCAACATTCTCAACGCCGATACTTGTTTCCGGTCTCACATGACCTAACCTAGCCAAATCGAGCTAGATATGAGAGATAGCTCTCGCAAGCCTCTCGTCAAGTCAAGAGTATCAACGAGGAGTTTTGTGAATCAACCAGAAGATATTGAGTACCGTGAGATTGGTATTAATGTTGGTTAGTCGTATTGCGATAAGGCGTATGTAGAGCTCTTCATGGTGACCGTGGAAACATGCGTAAGATCACTGACTGGCGGATATGACTCTATTTAATTCAAACTTTTGTTATATACATTTCGGTATTTGAGGAAGGCGACAGCAAAGGGCTTTCTACTGTTCATCTTGGGGTTCCTTCGATAAGATGTCTTGATCCATGTTGATGAATCTGTCGCCGATGGATTGCTTCTCAAGGCCTTTATACACATAGGTGCCGGAGCGACCACCTTCCTTGTACAAGATACGGGCACCAGAGATGACCATATCCTTGTCCACAGCCTTGCACATGTCGTAGATGGTCAGACAAGCGCCTGACACGGCCGTGAGAGCTTCCATCTCGACGCCCGTCTGACCACGAGTGTGCACTCGAGCTTCCACTGCGGCCACACCATGTCTAATAACGAGATTGCCTCCCATGAACGGCGCCCTCATAGGCCTGGCGGTCTGTGGCGAGAGCGTTCCAACGTTCAATGTGATTTTTGTGATGGGGATGGGATGGCAGAGGGGAATGATATCCGAGCATCTTTTGGCTGCCATGATGCCTGCGATGCGTGCAACACCGAGGACGTCACCCTTCTTGTTGAGGTTCTGAGTGATGAGTCTGTATGGTTCGCTGTTGCTGAAGTGCACAAAACCTACAGCTACTGCAACTCGCTCGGTGAAGTCCTTGCCACCGACATCAACCATGTGCGCTTCGCCACTCGAGGTGAGGTGTGTCAGTGTGGTGGCCGTTGCGGTGTTAGGCGTATCTGCTTTCTTCAAGCTTGACGAGGGTGTCGTCGGCGTGCTCACTACAGAGTCGAGAAAATCTGTCTCGGAGGCGGAATGCTGTGCTAGAGAAGGTTCGTTCTGCTCGGCATCTATGCTAGTCACTGGTGTTGAGGACAGAGCACTAGGCTGTACTGANTTCGAGTGGCTTACTCGAAGCAGATGCAGTCGATGTTTTGGTTCTGCGCTTATCTGATACCGTCGAGGTCTTGGTGTTNNGCGCTGATTCGACTGTGATGGCAGCTGAGTATCTTCTGAGATGACTTTCCACGCCGGCAGAGGCTTCGGCTTCGGCTTCGGCTGGTGGGGACTCTTTGCCGCCTCTATATCTCTAGCGATAGCCCGGGAAGCTTTGGGATCCTTAGAAGCCTTCTTGAATCGGATAACCTGGAGGGGTTGTTCAGATGAGTCAGACCCGTCTCGAGCAGTGTGTTCTCGCAGTGAACGAGGCGACGANCCTTTCGACACGACCTTTGCATCGTTTGTATCCACGAGTTGCTCTGCTGATGAAGGATCAGGTTGTTGTTGTGCCTTGATGGTGGGGATCGAGGACAACATTTCGTGTGCTTTCTCATCTTCTTCTTCTTCTGCGCTTGAAAAGAACAGATCACCATCGAAAGGGCTGTCGGAAGAGTTGGTCTCCTGAATCGATCTGTCAGGCTGCGTGTCGACAATTGCATCTGTTTCATGAGTCTCAAGTGGAGGTGGAGACCAGGATCTTCTGGGGCTGCCAAANAGACCTCTCAAACTCGCAAAGCCGGACTCGGGGCCGTCATTTGGTGTGGGTGCCGATAAGAGCGACGGGGTGACATCGTTTTGGAGATCATCGGCGGTCTGTTTTTCCGGAGATGGAGGAAGAGATGAGGAAGTGGACGAAGAGTATAAGCGAGCTCCGTGGTAACTAGGTGTACTCGAGTGTAAGAGGTGTAAGGGAACAGCTTGTCCCAGGCGGCTAGAGCCCATAGGTCGGTGTTTGGAGTTATGAATACCTCCTCTCAGGCCACTACCCTCAGCTACCACCAAATCAGTACTGGTTCCGGTATCGAATGGGTCCATTTGACAGTTCGGGAAGGCGATCGTGCAAACGACGGCGCTACGAAGGTCGACAATATCAAAGGGTTTGCGGAACCTACCCNNACCAATAAGTATCATGGGCCGGTTTTCCATGTTTTGTAATTCCTCCATGCCAGCATGTTTCTCCTTCTTGCGCTTGACTGCCTCTCCTATAAGATTCAGCAATGCAGTCTCTCGCTCGATCCAACTCGGTCTTGTGTCCGTTACAGAGAGTCCTTGACGTCTGTTCATCTCTATCTCTCTGATAGCCTCAAACGCTTGCTCATCCATTGGATTGCTGTCATTGTCCTTGCGCAGAAGATCTCTTAGCGAGACTTCAGTGTTACCGTGAAGACAGACTTTGAGGCTGCCATCGCTCGTGATGCGTAAGCGGTTACAGGTACCGCAGAAGTTGTGCGTCATGCTAGTGATGAAGCCGATCTTTCCTACGAAGCCCGGAATCTCGTACGTCTTACTCGTATCGTTGAGATGGCCCTTGACACTACGAAGCGCGGGATACTTCTCACGGATTGTGTCCAGCATCTCCTGGTAGGTCAACATCTTCCGCTCGCTCCACTTGTTCCCACCAAAAGGCATGTACTCAATGAAGCGTACTTCAATGTCCTTTTCCCGGCCCATCTCCACAAANGGAACAATTTCGCCTTCGTTAATGCCACGCATAACGACGCAGTTGACCTTCAGCTTGACTCCGGCGCCTAACTTGTTCATTTCTAGGACACGATCGATGCTCTTCATGACGGCGTCGTATCCTTTGCGACGAGTCAAGATCTGGAACTGGAAAGGATCGAGAGTGTCAAGGCTGATGTTGACACCAGTCAAACCAGCTTCGACCATTTTGTCCAGTTTTCGATGCAGCGAAATGGCATTTGTGGTCAGGGCGAGCTCACGTAGACCTTTTGACTTGAGACTTCCAATCTGCTGCATCAAGGGCAGAATGTCGGGACGCACAGTGGGTTCGCCTCCAGTGAGTCGGATTTTGGTAACGCCTTGGGAAACGAAGAGCTCGGAGAGGTAGACAATCTCGGGCGTGGTTAGGAGGTGGCTCGATGGCGAGAGCGGCACGCCCTCTNNAGACGAATGAAGTCAGTGGTGTGGACTCGACAAGTGTGCATCAGAAGTCATGGTACCTTCGGGCATGCAGTACAGGCAGCGCAAGTTGCATCGCTCAGTGACACTGATGCGCAGATAGTCATGTTGGCGGTTGTATTTGTCCGTCAGGAAGTCGGAGAAGGGTTTTGCTTGCTTGATGGCCTGCCGCCTGTTGGTCACGTCGATCTGGTGCGGTAGCGAGAGCGCCGGACCATCGTGGTCGAGGGCGGCGGGCGCTGATGGCGATGCTGTAGCCGTCGCAATACAGCGCCTTTCTGGTCGCAGACGGCGGACCAAAGGCCCAAGACTGCGACTCGAGCGGAGGGCAGCTAAAGCCATGGTGAGAAAAAGGCCGTCATGTGCAACGGCGCATCTTCTTATATATTGATTGCCCGTCCTTGTCTCGGTTGCTTGCAAACGTAAGTGACGGAGTTACAGAAAACTTCCCCGTCCCGCGTCGGGCGTGCGCTCCGCCCGCCCAACATGTCCTCCACCACCTCTTATCTTTGGCTGTCCTGCTTGCTCTTACGTTAAAGTGACATATTCTGACTCAGCTGTTGGCTTCATATACAGTCTATCTATATTAGATTGTATTGTCACTGGTGGCGTCACATTCCAAGAGCCGCTCTCTGCGCTTCGACAATCGCAAAGACATCCCTGCCATGCTCGCTACCATAAAGCTCGTTGTCCGCCAATCTTCCCACGTACTCCCAGAAGTCTTTCTGTCCCTTCTTACCTCGCAGACCCACGCTAAGGAGTCCCTCTTGCTTGTGACAGTCCATGACTATCTGTGCGACTCTGTCCCATTCATGGCTGCGCGCAAGACACTGTACTACAGCAATCATGGCTAGCCAACCAGGCCGCTTGCCCTCCTTGCTCATGCGATTTAAGAAGGCCATCGTCCTGCCGACATCGCCATGTCTTGCAAATCCTTCTACCATTCTGTCGTAGAAGATGACGTCCATTGTTACTTCCTGTCTCGAACTCTGTATGTCGTTCCAAAGTGCGTCCGCAGCAAGAAGCTCGGGCGGATTGGCGTCAAAGTAATGCGTCATGAGAATTGTGTATATGTGAGGTGTACATGCTACCTTGCGAGCAGTCATGTGCGCCAGTACACTTCTAGCCGCCTTCAGGTTGTTATGGTCCTTGAGCATACGATCGATGATCAGAGCATATCCCTGAACATCGACCTTCATGCCACACCCTTCGAACGAAGAAATGAGGTCTATAATTTTGTCCTTCTGCTCGTCTTGCGTCATGTCATCGAGCGTTGTCGACAGCATTGAGTCAACCAGGATAGTAAAGGTCGCGGAATTAGGTTGGATGTCAGACGCTGCCATACGCTGTAGTATGTTTGCCGCATCTGTTGCCTGTCCTCCACCAAGCGAGATGGCAAGCAACGCATTGTAAGTGGCTACGTCTGGCTCAATATTGAAGCGCCGGCTCCATGCTAGAACGCTAGGAATATGACCCGCCTTNTTGCCACGAAGTGCTGAAATGGCCGAGTTCAATATAACAGTGTCAGGTTTGGGAACCTCTGAGGTGTCCTCAAGGCTGGCAGATTTTGACCGTCGTCTGTTTTGGGCGTTGATCCAGTCCCTTCCCATTTCTTCCAGCGCAGACATGCCATCACGAGGTTCGCCGATCCGGAAATGGCCATATATTCTGGTGCTCCATGAAACCACGTCAGGTTGGATACCAGAATTTCTCATGGATTGCCACATGGATTCCATGATATTAATGTCTCGGGAAATGTGGCAATTCTTCATCATAATGTTCCAAGTACGAATAGTCGGTTCGAAACCTGACTGGAGCATGCTGTTCCAGACCTGCAGCCCAGACTGAGGTCTTCGCAGCTGGAAGAAAGCAACCAANAACCCTTCATACAGCCGGAGCGTCGAAGACGCACGTTCCGGCGTTCGTGACGATTCGTCTGTGAATATCTCTTGTGCCTGATCCCAAAGTCGTTCCAGACTGTCGAGATTCTGCCTGCTGGCAGCGGCACTGACGCTGGAGGTGAATAATTTGGCTTTTTGCTCGAAAGACTCGGGGGCTGCTGTTGCGTTCTCGATGGACGTAGAGTCTGTGTGCGAGGGAGTTTCGAGTACAGAGGCCGTGTGAAGTCTACAAAGTCTTTGGCTAAGTTCGGCTGATGCTAAAGCATCATCACGAGTTTGGTTTTTGAGCTTCATCTCGATATGACGTACAGCGGCTTGGTTCAACTGTGCCTTTGAACACGCGCCGCCGAGTGCCTGAAGCAGTGATCGATATTCCTCGAGGTCTTCTGGAAAAGACGTAACTCGGCACATAATATCTTGTGTGAGCAAGAGTGATAGACTGATGTCTGCCGGTTTATCAGTTGGGGCTCTGAGCAAAGACAGAAAGCGATGATAGTTTGTTGCATGGCGCTTGTTCGGGTAGATACACAACGGCCAGGTCTTAAACAACTGAGTAAGGACAATCTTTGTTGTAGGATGATCCAAGACATCCAAACCCTTCGAAGCAGCCAACTGGAGGTGAATTGCTAAGGACAAGGCTAGAGAGGAAGCAATAGGTGGTGTAGATATGCCGAGGTCATCAAATTTCTTGAGAACAGCATATGGCACTGGGGAGGTGATGTTCTCAGCAGATTGATGCAAGTTGAGTTGTGTAAGCCAGTAGCGAGTCATCAGAGATAGAAGGTGGGTATAGACAAAACCTCTCCTGTGCTTCNNCGAAACGTCGAGAAAGGGAAGGGAGGCGGGGTCCAAGGCTGGGCAATTGGGATCGGTGTAGTGGGCGGAAAAGTAAGACCAGGCAGCATTGGCATCGTTGTTTGCGACCAGATCTTCCAAGTTGGACGTGTACGGGATGAGGGAGGCATCTCGAGAGTCTCTCGAACGAGGTGGTACTCGACTAGGAAAGTCAGGATTCCGAGGCTGTGAGGCAGCACGGGGCTGAGTCGATGTGCTTGTCGGAAAGCGAGTGGGCTGCTGAGGAGTGGATTTTGCAGCTACATAATCGTACAGGCTTCCAGATTGGCCAGGAGCAGACGTGGCAGACTTCCGTCGAGGCTGTGAATAGCGAGTGCTGCGCGGCAATTCTGACACGAGATCATCAAGGTGGTAGGATGGGGACGAGGACGAGGCGTATCGCAGCTGGTGCTGTGAACAGGAATGCTGGCGATCGAGCTTCACTGCTCGCCGCACCGTAGAGCGACAACATTGTATGCAAACGCGAGCGCCGGACATGAGCCTGGCTGGTTGCTGTCGACGTCGAAGCAAGAACAACAAAATAATTATTCGTTGCGTCGGAACTTGTCTTTCACATGTTCCGCGCTTCCACTGTCCTGCCAAGCTTTGGTGCCCATCGGTGCTCATCAATCGCTGCGGCTCCACACGTGCTTGATCCGTCAGCCAACCACCTACACCTCACTTCATCATTCGTCCGTTCTTTGTCCTATCAACCCCTTTCTGAATCCCTTCCCTGTAGTTCTTCTTTCTCACCCTTGATTCGTCTCTCTGTCTCTTCTCTTACCGACAGCACGCCATGACTACCCTCGTACCTCGAGAGAAATACACTGCTGACGAGCTTGAAACACTCTACCCTAAGGAGCTGGCACTGCAGCAGGTCCAAGTTGTAAGTTTTCGATACAGCTGACTATTCGACCCCCATACTCACTATATCTACAGCTCCTCAGACATGGTGTGACTGTATCCTATATTCGTTCGATTTCTTGTTCTGACTATGCAAAGGCGAAAGATCCCCAGTTTCTGCCAGATTCAAGAATGTATGTTTTGACCACTACGTCTGTCATTGATACTTTAGTACTAACAGTGTGCTTATCAGGCCGGTCTTTCGGCGAGTATGTCTTGTCTCTACTTCTCGGCCAACCATCTGCTGACCCTAACCTAGATTGGCCGTATTGTAATGCCGCACAGCATCTCCGCAGTGTGATCATGTCAGCGAACGACTCATGGGACGAGCTGGCTTATAGACGAAGACTCGAAACTTTCGACGAGAAGGATGATTCACCTGTTCTGTCTCATGGCCCTGGACGTGAAACTGATGGAATTTGGTACATTTGACTCAATCGAGCAGCTGAGGCCTTGCTAATGCATTCTTCCTAGTCTTCCTGGTGAATTGACTGATCAAGGCCGCGCCTCCACTTTAGCTTTGGGCGAACGCCTGCGTGGTTTGTACGTGGACCAGCTTGGTTTCATGCCTGCCGTTCTACAGGACGCAAATCATATGTACCTGCGAGCCACCCCTATCCCCAGAGCTCTTGAGTCTGTTCAGCAGACTTTCTATGGATTGTATCCTCCTTCGTCAAGAGCAGCTGGCTTCGTTCCCCCAACCATCATTCAGCGTCAGCCTAGTCATGAGACGCTCTTCCCTAATGAGGGAGCTTGTCGGCGTTTTGCTCAGCTTAGTCAGGCTTTTGCTCAAAGAACTTCGGATCGCTGGAACGACTCACCAGACATGGCATATCTCAACAAGATGTTCGGAAAATGGATGCCTGAAGATTCGCCTACAGTCAAGGTTGATGGTCATCCAAGATTGAGGTTTGTCGACATTCTTGCACGTATATATGTCACAGCTCTCTGACTGATTACAGTGGTATCATGGACACTGTCAATTCGACTCTTGCTCACCCCCAAGAGACCCGCTTACCGAAGGAGTTTTATGACCCGAAGGGCAGGGCAATCATTGACAAGATCGGCGTCGAGGAATGGTTTTCGGGCTACATGGAATCCAGAGAGTAAGTTAAACCGAAGGTACGAACACCACGACTAGTGCCGGCGTTCTGCCTCAGTCTGCACGTGAAGTCTCTGGAATGTGTTTCGATGAAACACCATCCAGGACGGCGTCTCGCAGAGTTGCGCGTATTCGTCTAGCCAAGCCGTGGTGTTCCCCGTCTAACCTTTTGACATCTTGCTAATCGTACCTTCGCTTTAGGTATCGTCAACTTGGTAAGATTACACCGCAGAAACTTCTGGTGGGTGTTGCTGACGTATCAAAGGTATCGGTGGACTCATGGGCGACATCGTAAGTCGTATGGTCGAGAAAACTAGAGCGCCGAGCAGCAGCAACAGCGACATACACATGGCTCTGTCTGGTTGCCACGACACGACTCTAGCTGCTGTGCTAAGCAGTATGGGGGCCTTCCACGGCGAACCGTGGCCTCCATACACTAGTCACATCGCCATCGAGTTGTTCAAGGATCGCACAAGTCCTACGGCTGCGCAGCCCGCAATTACCACTGGTAGTTGGTGGAGCTCGCTGTTCCCAGCCAAGAGCATGTTGACTCCAGACGCCTCTCCTCGCACTCCCTTGACGAATCTTTCCGAGTCCGACAAGCAAAAGTTGAATGGCTACTACGTGCGCCTTCGCTACAACGACCGGCCCATGAAGGTTCCTGGGTGTAGACCAGTTGGAAAGCATTATGGTGATGACGAGAGCTTGTGTACCCTCGAGGCCTTCAAAGACATTGTGGACAAGTTTACTCCCAAACACTGGAAACAAGCTTGCGGGGCTCGTTTGGGAGAAAACGCATTCCCTGAGACCGTGGAGCCTGCAGGTGTATAAGGCTTGCAGACAGACGAAAACTACTTGATAGAGATGCAGCAATTCTGAAAACTAAGAGTAGTCATAGACAAGATAAGTTAGATTAGAGTCGAGTGCTGAAGACCAAATCTCTGATATACATATGGCTAGAGCAGACATGAAATTGGTCGTTCAAGGTTGCGACAGGGACAATTGACGGTCATGTTTCGACAAGCGCCACACGTGAATGAGCGCTTGATGTTGGACGTATGAGCACAACAGCGATCAAGATGAGAGCGCCGACTTCGTAAGAGGCGGGTTCAGATCACATGAGTACTGGCGCTCAATATAGATGGCCAGAATCAAGTCTTGGTTGCGCAGTTCCAGTTTGATGCTGATCGACCAGCCGTGGAAATAAAGCCGTGCACATACCGTCCACGTAGGCCAAGAAAGGGGTCGGCATCAAGGTGATTGGTGGAGAGCGAATCTAGGCATGGGCAGGCGCGAGTCTAAACCTTGATCTCGGTTCGACAGCAAGTTTGTGTTGGCGCGGGCACGAATACGGCACCATGTCCGTATGGCTTGCGGGCAACGAGCTGCGAGACAAGTAACTAACTGACTGTCCGCACCCAGTCCTTCATCGTCCTTCTCCTCAGACCTGCATCTCTTTGCTCCCGACATTCCTGGCAGGGATCCCACCCCTCATACTCTCGGCGGTCGCTAGACAAAGACCCTTGCAAACCCCACTGCAAGTGCTATGGGACATTTGCCTTCAGTCACGACCATCTTCGTCTAAGGAGTCCCCTTGTGTGTCGCAGTCTGTCGCAGTTTTATGTCATGTCAACTACAACCACTGCAGCGTCAGCCTCGGCCAGCTGCGGCAAGGGGCTCTTCAACGCTGGCTGTGGTGCTGCATTGAACACTGTCGGTCAAGACTGGGGTACGCTCCTTTCTTCGATTGTCGTTGCTCTTGCGTCTTTAGGAGGCCAGCTGCTTGCTTTTGTCCTCTTGCGTTTCCGCCTCAGCAGAATCTAGTAGGATACTTGTTCTCCGCCTGCCACGTCCTGTCTCTGGCTGACCATCTTTCTACAGTNNCGTCCCAAATCCTATCTAGTTGCCGAACGTGAACGAGTGCCAGCGCCTCCGCAAGGCTTGTGGCAATGGACTGTACCCCTCTTCCGTACACCTAATCAGACTTTCATTGAGAAATGTGGTCTTGATGCTTATTTCTTCCTGCGCTTCTTGCGCATGCTGCTAAAGATATTCATCCCCCTCTCGGTCGTCATTCTTCCTATACTCTTGCCCATCAACAAACTCAGTTGCTCGGATTGTACAGTAGGCCCTGACCAACTGGGTTGGAGAAATATTCCCGCTGCCCACTCTCAACGCACATGGGCTCATCTTGTCCTGGCTGTTCTCACCATCTGCTGGGTTTTATATGTCATCGTCACCGAACTCCGTGGCTACATCCGCATTCGACAGGCCTACCTCGCTTCTCCACAACACCGCATTCGCGCTTCGGCTACCACTGTGCTTGTCAGCGGCATTCCTAGAAAGTGGCTGACTGTCGATGCACTGAATGGCTTGTACGATGTCTTCCCTGGAGGTATTCGCAACATCTGGATCAACAGAAACTTCGACGATCTTGCCGACAAGGTTTCGGATCGCGACAAGATCGCCCGGAACCTCGAAGAAGCAGAGACCAATCTGATCCAAAAATGCGTCAAGAAGCACAAGAAAATGGAGGCCAAGAAAGCTAAAGAGCAAGGAAAAACAAAAACTAAGGAAGAAAAGGAACAAGATAGGGCTAGAGCTGATGAACAAGCCGAGCGTATCGCCCAAGGCAATGGTGTCAGTTCTGGAGACCCTCATCAGGTGCCGCACAATCTGCAGGAGGTTCTTGAAGAGATCGAGGAAGACGAGCACAGACATGACAAACACAGAAGCTCGTCTCCTGAACGCTTGCGAGACAGGCTTGGTCAGGGATTCGGTGCTGTTGGTCATGGATTTGGTGCAATCGGTAACTTCGGTCGCAAGGTGGTCGGCGAAGTTGCTGACGATGTCAACCGTGTCATTCGCAACGTTAATGATTCGGTAGATCAGGCCAACAACATGACAGGCTTCTACGCAGACATTGATGATATTAACAAGCCTGCCCCTGCCGAAAGACTTGCATTTGATGCATCGGTACCGGCACCTGGGCCCGCACCTGCTCCAGCGCCCATGTCTGCTCCCATACCTTCTGCTGCTCGAGTATCTCTTGATCCTCCGGAAGTCGAAAGAGAGAGTCACCGATCCGAAAGCAACAAGTTCGAGCCTGCAGTCCCAACCGGGCTCAGAAGACCCGAGGACGTTGCAGTCCTAGATCGTGTCGAACCTCCAGAAACCAGTCGTTCCGATCAGAGCGAGCCTTCCTCAACAAATACTCAGACTAAGAGCCAGGAGACATGGACAGTCAGTCCAAAGTCTGGCATCAGAGGATCAACCACGTCTGACGAGGACAAAGCCACTAAGCCCAGAGGTGCGCCTAGAAGAGCGTGGGATGCCTTGATAAAACAGGTGCAGGCAACTCCCTTGCCTATTCCAAGCCCTCAACCTCACGCCGTGGAAGAAGACGAATATCCTCTGCATACTATCGGACAGCCTCAGAACCCCGACCTCAACAAGAACGCCGCCCAAGGAGTTTCAAAGAGCAAATGGGCTAACAAATTCGGTTGGATTATGTTCTGGAAGAAAAATGATAATGAAGAGAAGCCTGTCTATCCAGAAGCTTTCAACCAGGAGCTTGCCGACGCTGAGGAAACTGAGGCCCTGTGGACGCTCTATATCGATCCCAAGGATCGTGATACTCTTCGTGAACCGATATTCAACCTGTCGTGGTGGCCTCGCTTACCTCTGATGGGTAAAAAGATTGACAAGATCTATTATCTTCGCAAAGAGCTTGCCCGGCTGAATGTCGAAATCGAAGAGGATCAGCAAGATGTGGAACGATTCCCCTTCATGAACTCAGCTTTCATTCAGTTCAACCACCAAGTTGCCGCTCATATGGCTTGTCAGTCCGTCAGTCACCACATGCCGCAACACATGACACCTCGCCTGGTAGAAATCTCGCCTACTGATGTCTTGTGGGACAACATGTCTATGAAATGGTGGGAGCGCTATCTGCGGAGCGGCATCATCTTCGCTGCTGTAGTTGGTATGCTGTTCCTCTGGGCGCCTGTGGTTGTTGTATCTGGGTTCCTGTCAACCCTCAACACCCTGGAGACTATCTCGTGGTTGTCATGGATTCGCAAGCTACCACCCAAAGCTGTAGACTTGGTCCAGGGTGTTCTGCCTCCAATCTTCCTGAGTATTGTACTTGCGTTGGTTCCTATCATACTTCGACTTTTGGTCAAGCAGTCAGGAGTTGCTACAGGTAATGGCAGAGAAATGGGTGTTCAGATCTACTATTTCGCATTTCTGTTCATCCAGGTCTTCCTCATTGTGACCTTGTCATCTGGATTACCCGCGTTCTTCAAGGAGGTTGCGACTGAGACTTCGAAGATTCCACAGACTCTCGCGTCAAACTTGCCAAGAGCCTCAAACTACTTCTTCTCTTATCTGACTGTCCAGGCCCTCAACAACAGCGCAGGTGCACTGCTACAGGTTGCTGGTTTGTTGCAGTGGTTTCTGTGGGCTCCCATCGTAGACACTACAGCCCGCCAGAAGTGGAAGAGGCAGACCAGTCTGAACATAGTGAAGTGGGGATCGTTCTTTCCCCCATTCACAAATTTCGCAGTCATTGGCATCATCTTTTCGATCATCGCACCTCTGATCATGGTGTTCAATCTCGTTGTATTCTGCGTTTATTGGATCACACAGCGATACAATACGCTCTACGTCTACCAATACCGTCATGACACAGGAGGTCTACTGTTTCCCAGAGCCATCAACCAATTGTTTGTTGGGCTTTATGTCATGGAGATCGCTATGATTGGTCTATTCTTTGCTTTCCCGGGAAAAGACAAGTGTACAGCCCAGGCCATAATCATGATTGTCATGCTTGTGGGCACCGCCATCTTCCAATGGGTTCTGAATGATGCATTTGCACCATTGTTCCGATACTTGCCAATCACACTGGAAGACGATGCTGTCATTCGCGACGAAGAGTTCGCTCGTGCTCAACGTCTCAAATGGGAGAGTTTGGCTGACCAAGAAGGAGAGCACGAGCGACTACAGAACGATCTCGAAACCACAATGGAAGAACGCGAGAGAAAAGAAGCCGAAGAAGAGGAGAGGGCACTTGCCGAGGAGCGTAGAATGATTCATGAGCACAGACGTACCAGCACTCGCATGTCAAGCTATGGTTCTGGTGTTCACTCTGAGCGTCCTACACCCGCTATTATGGACACTAAGCCTGCGAATAATAACAGCGGTGACCGCTGGAGAAAAGTCAAGCAGGTCAGTGAACCTGTTCGCCACTTGCGCAGGATTGCACGACCACACGCGCATGGTTTCGACGGCATTAGACCCACTGCCACAGACGTGGACCCTCAGACCGCCAAGGTAGACATGGAGGCCCAGAGGCAGGTTGGTGATGTGCTCTTTGGTGGTTTCAGCGACGAACTGGAAGACTTGACGCCTGAAGAGCGCGACACACTTATCCGCTATTCATTCCAACACTCTGCGCTCCGCGCCCGTAGGCCAGTCGTTTGGATTCCGCGTGACAATCTTGGAATATCGGACGACGAGATCGAGAGAACCAAGCGCATGAGCACTGTCGATGATATACACCCAGAGACTGAGAAGAGGACTCCGAAGGCCAATATCTGGATCAGCAATGAAGGAACTGCGCTGAACGCAAAAGGCAAGGTTGTATTTAGGAAAAGCCCGCCTGATTTTGCTAATGTAGATCTTATTGCTCTCTAGTGGGCAAGCTCAAGGAGTTTATGGTTTTGCTTTTTTTCTTGCTTTCTCTTGCATAGCGCTGGGCATGGGAATGGATATCACGGACAAGCATGTCACAGTCATTGCATTTTCAACTTCAAGCACATCAAATATTCATATGAGCTCAATTCCCTAAGACATGCCTTTGACTTTTTCTTCTGTCTTCCTCAGACAACCTGGAAGTATCACTCGATCACCTTAAATCTGTCCTTGATTTTACTGGTTCTTCGAATCGAACCATGTCACATCTTTGCCCCGAACGAACACCCCTATACAACTTCCTTGTCTATAGACGACTGCATTCGATCTGCATTTATATTGCTCTTTTCGAGATTCTCAAGACAATGATGACAGTCGAGGTGATGTGGTGGGTGTATGACCCTGTCCAAGACGTAACACATTGATCTTGTCTTCACTGTCCTGTTCTACCATGGCTAATGGATTGTTGGCCTTCATACACTTGTTGTTTACGCAATACATGGGGTATGGTGTTGAGTCAGTAGCGTATACGAAGACTGACAGAAAGATTATAGTTTCTGTATCAAATTCAGAAAGTGGAGGATAGTCTCAGCCTAGGTCGTCCGCTCATTCTTCAGCAGGGACAGTAACAGTAAGCGTTCCAGGATCAGGAACTGTACATTTGTGACGGTAAATTCTTGTGTTTTTGTCATTTCGAAGATGCTCATCGAGAGCAGGTGTATATGCATTGTTCCTTCCCTCCTCTTGACCCTCAAAATCTCTTGCGTGACAAGAAAACCATTTTGCACCCAAAACCATGACGCTGCCGCAAAAGGAAGGGACATCTACATCCATACCTTACCCATCTCGATCGCCACTTGGCATCTCAAGACTCTCATGACGTCCTCGGGTTTGACGCTCTTGCCCTTCATGTACACAGCTCCAACTCTCCAGTCCCAAGCCCTCTTCACCTGTATACCTCCCATCACGCCAGCACTGGAATCGACACCATTGCCATTCTGTTCGGAAGCAATGCTGCCGCTGCTGTTGACCATATTCCAGCTCACACTCTGCTTCAAGCCTGCGATTGACTTGCTAAGATCGGGCGTTGAGGATGGTGGTGTAGCAGTACTAGGCGTGTTAGAGTTTGAAAGATATGTGTTGATTGCAGCGTTGAAGACAGCCGAGTTCTGAGCGTAAATTCCAGGGGTGATCGTTTCGAGGTCTTCGACTGCGCGAATCAAAGTAAGGAGGTGTGGTGTCTTCAAGATTTGCTTTGTTTCTGTTCTTCAGGTCAGTGACTTTTCCTCTTTTAGACATGCCAAAGGTTGATAGAGGGGACTTNNACGATTCATAAGAGGCAATGCTTCACACAACAAAGTCATCAAAGCATCTACCTGCACTACAGACTGGGCCTCAGGGTCGTATAAACCACCACGGATGGAGTCTGCGGCAGATTCGATGACAGCCATCAAGGCTCTGGCTGCTTCACGTTTCCGGGCCAAAGGTCTCAACATACCAGGCTTGCGGCTCGCTGCTTCCTCGTCATCTTCAACATCGGCTTCTGCTGCGTCTTTGGCAGCATCTGCATCGCGCAAGTCATAGAAGCGGCGCAGCGTTGCGTAACCACTAAGCTGGGATGCAAGTAGTTGAGCAGCTGCAACGTCCTGGCGTGCGACCTGATGTAGAGTGGCATGCTGATCGTTGAGCAGAGCATCTAATTGCGGATCGATAATTGCCTGTGGAGGGAAGGCAGCACTCTGCACCAGACACAATGAGATCAGCAGATCAATGGTACTGCGAAGCTTTTGCGAGGCGTGAGCACGTGCGTAGTAAACCAAAGCGCTGCCATAGTCTTGACTGGAAGCTGCCAGATCATCGGCATAGCGCTCGGCGATCTCGCGGACCTGATCAGGCAAACCAATCTCGTTGAGAACAGCGAGGACCTTATCCACTCGCGTCGTCGAGTCAAGGGTGATCTGATTCAGCACATCCGAGATCTTTGATTCGGCTGTCTCGAAGCTATCAAGACGACCAAGTACACGACAAGCGAGATCCCAGCCTTCTTGCACAGGTTTACCAGTCGCACTCTTGAATGAATCCTTCTTGGCCAATACTGAGGCATATTGTATCAAAACATCATCACGCTTGATCAAGTCGGGCTGCGCTGGCTGGGCGTGATTCAAAACCATCAAGTCGTCTTGGTCAAACGCGTCTAGGATGTTGCTTGCCGAAGTGGGCATCCAACCTGCAACAGTAGCTAGTTCAACAAGAGCAGAAGCGACAGGCAGAGACCACGACTTCAAGATGCCGATAAGGCCCTGGATGTCATCTTCACAGATGCAGGCAAGACCGACATGGACGGGGTTGACTGTATTGAGGTAAAACTCTTCTTCATCAGGTTTGTCGGTGGTAGCGGCGAAAGCTAAAAGCAGTTGTTTCTTGTAGGCAAATACAGGCGAGATGTCGACTTGACGCATCGACTGTGACTGGCGCATGGAACGTCTGCTAGCAGCAAAATCATCCGAGATGACGTCGTCGTCCTCACCGTCCCACCAGGCAGTGAGAAAGATGACGGCCTCCAACCAATCCTGAGTAGCAACCATGATCTCGTCCCTCTTGCCCAGCAGTTGACCATACAAGGTCTTCAGACTCTCGTATATGAGCCAAGGCACCTTGCTCTCGGCTCGGCGGCTGGCGGTGCTGAAACTCATGCTCACTCTGCCAAAGGGTGCCGCTGGAAACTGGTCCTTGTCACGACTGTCTGCTTCTGCAAAGTCCTGCAGATCTTGGAGTTCGCGACGAACACGGTGGCGGAAGATGGTCCAGTCAGAGCCCTTGACATCCCAATCGTTCTCGGTGACAGCAGGACAGGTGCTAAGGAGGTCCACGCAGCGGCTGACAACTTCACGAATAGCGTGAAGGTGGCTTCCCGAGTATCCAGGTTCATCGTAACCATCTTCAATTGCAGATTCAGCTTGTGACCAATCGGCAGTTTCTAATAAGTTGATAGCGTTAAGTACATCACCGCGCAACGTGCAGGCATATACCATGTCCCAGAATCGATCATGGGCAACGGGCGTAGGACGGTGGCGTATGACGTCTGTGAGATCATCAGGGAAGGGGTTGTGGTAGGTGTTCAGCCAATTGAGCAGGGCAGACGGGATCGAGGTAGGGTGGTCTGAGGACATGACAAGGTTGGAGTAGGCGTTGGAAGGTTGATATCTGGAAGGAGCATTGGTGGATGTGGAGAAGGGATGATGCAGACGGAGGGCGAGTTGTGCCAGATAGTTTGCTTTGTCGAGACCAGAGTTTGATTTGGGACCAATGGAGCCCGATTGAGACTTGACCTGGGCATGTTTTTGCCAGAGCTGACCCAGTTGTTGTGCTGTACGGTTGGGAACGACAGGTGTATTTGCGAGTTTGGTGTCAGCGTCCAATTGGGCCATGAGGGAATCGGTGCGCAAGACGAATTCGTCGCTCTCGTTCAGTTGTGGGGCGGGTTTGGCAGCCATCTTCTTTGCAATGCCGGGAATGGCAGTCTGTCTGTCCTTGTCGATGCGCAGGCCGGTAGACTGACGCAAGGAATCGCCCATGACATTGCCATAACGTGAACGCTTCAGACCACGGGGTGATGAGAGCATAGCTGTGGGTTGTGTCGGCTTGTTGACTGAGCGGAAGGCAGATGGAAAAGCAGAATTGAAGGCGGGTAATTGATTGTTGGGGTAGTCGTCTAGTATGCTCTCGCCATCGGCATCCATGTCGTCGTCGAAGTCTTGGTGATGGTTGCGCGGTGGACTGCTAGGCACGGCGAAGGCAGGCTTCTGGGCTTTGGAGTGGGTGTGGAAAGTGTTGCGAGACTCGTCAAAGAGCGAGCTGCCGTAGACGCTGGGAGGTGGAGGGCCGGCTGGAGTGAAGGAGGCATTCGTGTATCCGGTCGGTGGAGGGTGTGCGGGTGTTGTCGACGGATGGTCATTGTCGCGGCGCGAATTGGGCGTCGACGGCGGGTCTGAGTCGGGCACCTTGAACATGGTCGTCTATCTCGCAGGCATGTGATGTGTATGGGGGGCTCCTGTATGCGCTCGTGTCCAGATAATGTTGAATATGTGAATAAGATCAATGCAAACAATAAATGCTTGAGTGTTTCGCGTCTTGGTTTGATCGCGAATCTTTGGAGCTCGGCGCTTGGACCATCCTCCTCTCTCTGTCTCCGCCTTCCTGACCTGATCAGCCTCTCTTTCCCTCTTGCCTGTCTCTTGCTTTTGCTCGGGGTTGTTATTAGTCGGCGCCCACCTCTTTCACCTGGAAACAACTCTTCCAAGGTAAGCGAGCTGTCTCTCACTCCCATGTACATCCTGATGAAAGACGCTGGGGCCATATGATCCGCTTGTTTCGAACAGCCTCACTTTGATGTCGCGCGTTGGACGTTTGCTTGATTTCAAAACCAGTATCCAATATCTTCTCACTTTCTGATACAACCGCCCAAAAACTCAGCATCGCATTCTTCACATCCATCCATCTCCCATGCTAACTCTTATGGCACAGAAGTTTTACTAGATTATTTCATTTCATAGCCTGATCATCAAAGTCATCTAACCACTCTTCTCGAGCTCTTGCTCCAACTGCTTCAGTCCCTCATACACGCCGCTCCAGTTGCTCCACTCTTGTTCACCACCCTGGAAGCCACCTTGTAGCGGTAGTCTGGCCCCCTCCTTGTCACCGAAGCCCCAACATCTTGCAATCGCCTCCTTGATGCCAACAGTACCCCATCTACCGATTAATCTCTCACCTTCACAGATCTTGAACTGCAATTCACGCAACTTNTTGTTGTCTGCACCTTCCTGGAACATGTTGAACAGCTTGACTACGACGCGGGGNAAGATGCCTGCAAGCCCATCGATGGCTCCTTGGCCGCCAACAGTAAGCACAGGCAGGAGGTTTTGACCCAGTCCCGAGAAGACCTTGAAGTGCGAGGAATCAATCTTTGGTGATGAAGCAATCAAAGTGTGGTCAGGAATGTCGCCGTGAGATAGCTTGCAGCCAACAATGTTGGGATGTTGTGCGAGCCGCTCAAAGGTCGAAGGAGCCACAACGATGTTGTTGGTCACGCCAGGGTAATGGTAGCTGTATCAGGCGTCAGTGCTGGCAGGAAACGTGTGAGGCTGCAACCATACGTACATCATGATGGGAATGGGACTCTTGTCAGCTACTGCCTCGAACCACTTGGCAATACCCTGCTGGCTGGCGGCCGAAGCGAAGTAACCAGGTGTGAGTACCATGCCGTACTCAGCACCAGCCTTNTTGGCATCCTCGAGCTGTATTAGAGTCTCCTCGACATTTTGTGTGGCAGTCCCGGCAATGATAGGTCTGTCCTTGTAACCGGCATTGTCAAGCTCCTTGCGCTGGCTGGTGATGAGCTCGTTACGTTCCTTGTTGGTGAGGTGAATGGCTTCTCCAGTAGAACCGAGAATGACAAGACCACGGACTCCACCCTTGACGAGGAAAAGGGAGTGTTTGGTTTGAGTCTCGAGATCTAGAGGGTTGTTGACAGGGTCATAGTTGGATGCTGACTGAGAAGCGAANAAGGTGGGCACCTGCAAGCTTGTCAATGTCACGAAGCGTCGTTTGGCGGGGCTGAAGATGAACGTACGGGGNACGTAGATGCCCGAGGGAGGAGGAGAGAAAACCATTTTGAATCTAGAGGAACCGGTATATCAAAGTGGGCAGAGAGATCAAAGCAGCGAGGCCTTTTGTTGAACTACAGCAAGAGGGGCAAGGCGGAGTTCTTATTACGGAGGTGCACGACTGCCGCAACATTGGCCGCGAAGAAGACCGAGGGGTCGGGCCATGATGGAGCCCCACGTTCCCCAGAAGTTGCTCGCTGCTCGGTACAGATCTGCCCCGAGAAAGAGCGCCCACAACAAGAGTGTCGATAAAGACACACCGAGTCGGCGAGGACTGAGCCCAACTGTCGGCTGTTGAGTCCATGGCTTTGTTTCATCCTCTGCCGACACCGCTTCTACGCTCCATCTTCTCACCGACCGCGACAATATACTCTCTTACCACGAGAAGGGACAAACCACCAATCATGGCACCCCAACACCCAATCCTTGACAGCCACATTCACCTCTGGCCTGCATCTGCTGCAGATGCAAAAGGCCACGCATGGATGAATGACCCTGATTTTATTCTCTCAAAGCAGCATATCCTTTCCGACTACACAACCACATCGTCTCCTTGTCCACCCACTGGCGTGGTCTACGTAGAGACGGACCGCCGACTACAAGAACCTTCTTCATCACCTCTAGAGACTTGGGCTGCAGAACCCATCAAGGAACTGCAATTTCTACGCAGCATCGTCGAGGGTGAATATGGCGCTGAAGCCTCGAATCTGCTCCAAGGCATTGTGACATGGGCACCTGTGAATCAAGGACCGGCTGTGTTTTCTCAATGGCTAGACGTAGCTGAAAAGACTACTGGACCAGAAACCTGGAAGCGCGTCAAAGGCTTTCGATTCTTGCTGCAAGCCATCACCAATAAATCTGAATTTGAGAACCTGGTTTTGAGTGATGACTTTATCTCCATCTTGAAGTCATTCTCTCGACGAGACAAANAGTTTACCTTCGATGTGGGAATCGACCAACGCAGTGGTGGCACCTGGCAATTGGAGACCTTCGCCAAAGTCTTGAAGAAACTGTACGACAACGTCCCGGAAGACGAGAGAACAGTGATAGTCATGAGTAAGAAGACACTCTCTGTACGGGCCTTTTTGCTTTTATGGGTTGGCTAACATTGCAACANNGACCACATGTGCAAACCAGAGTATACGTCTAAGTCCTCTGACTCCTTTTCACGATGGAAACACTGCATTCAAACCTTCGCTTCCTACCCTCACGTCTACATGAAACTTTCTGGCGCCTTTTCGGAACTCAGCAACAATGCCTCTCCGGTTGACACAGCAGATCCCAAGGAAATAGCAACCAGGATCCAACCATGGACAAACGTTGTCTTTGATGCATTCGGTCCGCAAAGAGTCATGTTCGGAAGTGACTGGCCAGTGTGTAACGTGAAAGGGCCGAAGGGGGAGGGAAGCTGGCCTGTCTGGACAAGTGTAGTAGAAGAAGTGCTGAGCCGAAGAGATTGTACAGAACAAGAAAAGGAACGAGTATGGAGTGGAACCGCCAGCGAGGCATATGCACTGTGAGAAGAAACGATGCGGACATACAACCAACAGATTAGAGCTACTCAATCCACAGTTGTGGGCATATAGACATGATAATGTGAAAAAGTCTGAAGTTCAGGAGGATATGTGAAATATGTGAGATATGAAAACGTCCACCCATATGGTTTGCAACCAGGAATCCTGGTTCTGAACTGCTTGCCACCCCTGCGCCGAGTCATGCAAGATACGTCTGCAAAAAAATAACGAAAAGAATCCGCTGTCGTAACATCATTGAACAAAAGGGAAAGAGAATTAAGTAATCCAATGCAATATCTGCACAAAGATGAGTCGCTTGAAGTTCCGGACCGACGTTGAGATATTTCACCGATGCCAAAGATGGAAGGCAGTATATCTGAGACGACCTCTACTCAGAGCATTTCTTCTGTCTAGAATGCATGAGCGCCTTCTCTCGTCTCATCCGGTGTTGCAGGCAAAGAGTGGAACGTTCCAGGCATGTCGAGAGAGTCTTTACTCTCATTTCTTCTGTGCTGTTCCAAGATCTGGCCCCAGGGGTTTCGTTCCTCGCCAGGACTAGGAGTGGGGTCTGCAAATCCAGGGCTGTCGGCGTCTAGCTTGTTGGGACTCGCCGGCGCGCTCCAGTCAGGCTTGTTGGTTTTGAGAGGTGACTCTTCAGGGCTTGATAGCTCTGTGGAAGAAGGACGCTGGGCTCCAGATTCAGCGTTGATAACAACTGGACCCTTACCGCGGTTGGGGTTGCGAGGAGGAAGTTTTGGTGTGATACGCTTCGGGACCTCGACAAGACGAGCACGAGAGATGAACTGAGGAGCCGTAGCCTTTTGGACCGAGTGCACGACAGGCTCTTCGATAATGGCTTCGTCAGCAGTGTCCTCACCGTCGCCATCAACCTCATCGAAGCTTTCTTCTGCAATGTCCTTGTGTTCAGGTTTCGCAGGAGTTGCTTGTTGTGGTGGAGAGTCTGAGCGGGAGTCGCTGCCACTGTCAGTGCGGCGATGCGACGAACGGAACGAGGAACGTCTCGGGCTTGAACGACTTGAATGCGAGCTCGGATTGCGAGCAACTTTGGGGCGCTGCTCAGAAACAACAGTGTTGTCTTCGGCGATTTCGTGGAGGCTGCTTTGACGACTGCGGAAGCTGCCCACGCGTGGGCTGATGGGCTCGGGGAAGTCTGTTTGTGTGCACATGTCTGACATGGAACGTGTGACACTGACGCGCTTAGGCTGCTCGACTGCTGTGCTAGCAGTCGAAATGGCAGTTTGCGAGAGGTTAGACGTCTTCCAGGTAGAATTGCTACTGCTGCGGTTGCGGTTGCCATTCTTGTCCAAGCTTTGGCGACTAAAGGTGTTGAATATAGGGCTAGTAGGAGCAGGCTGGAAATTAAACTGTTCCCAGCTGGCTCGTTTTTGTGTTCCTGCTTCGCGAATGCTCATTCCTTCTTTTTCGAGAGCCAGGACACCGTACGGGTCGGGGTCCTCTTTGTCAGGAATGCCGAAAAAATGGTCGGGATTGTCAATATCTAAGTCACTAGGCGGTGGGGCGGATGGAAGAATAGATTGGTCGACGTTGCTGTCGCCTTGAGCGGCTCTGATAGTCTCAAGGAGAGGGCGGCATTCGAGAGGCGGATGGCGTATTCTGCCAGCTAGGATGTCACCAACAGAGATCTTTTCGTTGTAGAAGCGCTCATTCTCGTCGGTTCTTTCGATGACAACGGTACCGTCGATCTGAACACCAGCGTAGAAGCCGCGCGATTTCAGATAGGTGAATATGGGAGCTTGTCTTTTATGGATTTCGGTTTCGAGCATGCCGCCGGCTCCTACAGGACCAGCGACAGCACTGACTTCTCCGCCGAGAGTGCACCTGATCTTGGAGAAGGCGTCAAGGGCCTTTTGAGAGTTGATGACGACTACACAGTCGTAAATGTCGACTCCGACCAAGAAACCGAGGCCGGCAGTGTGAAGCATGATGCCGGAAGGAGGCGACCAGCTGCCGTCTGGAGTTCTAGCGACCAAGACACCGGAACCACCGGCACCCGAGACCCAGAGACCGGTGCGCATTGTCGTGAAGATGGCGAGACCTTTTGCATTCTTGATGACCTATGCGGTGTTAGGAGGAGGGGAGTTCAGACTGGATTGGAGAGAATTGAATGGACGCACTTCTGGTGGAATGTGTTTAAGGACCTTTTGCTTCGCTTTGGGGCCGTCGGTAGTCGCAGTTGTCGTTTCTTCTTGGTAGAAGCCATCNCTCTGAACGGGGTGGTTAGTGGGAAGCACAGTACAGGCTTGGAATGGATTGGACGCACTGCAGAAACTGCGCAGAATGCGCGCGGCCTTGTCGCTCTCCTTGTCGAGGGTGGTGGGCCAGAAGGCTTCGGAGCCCAGCTTGTTGCTCAGTTTGTTTACAGGAGCACCGAGTTTGTCGACGAGGTTCCAGGCCTTGTCGAAGCCGACCTTGCCTGTGCCGCTTACTCGGGACCACCAGCTGCTTTGTTGGCTCGTCATGTCGAGGTCGTAGGACGCATCAATCTCCGATATGCGTGGTGTGCCGTGGGCGTGCGTACATGGCCAGCGCCAGTGTGAGAGGCGAGAAATCAGAGAAGACAGAAAGAGAGCGGATGGAGGCCCAAGTTAGTCTGGCAGGCGTAGGAAAACGGTGCACCACTTCACTCTTTAGACTAAGTTGTTCGTGCTTGTTCATCACCGTTGACGTATGAGCATGCACAGACCCGAAGTCCTCTTCCGCTGCTTCCCACGGCCACGGCAAGCACGGCCATGAGTGTCTACTCCGCCGCTCCGCTACTCTTACGAGTCTACCATCTCGACACTCAGGCGAGCAATTGAGAGCCCTTTCTCAAGACCGTCCCTCTAGCCGCAACTTTCTTCTCCAGGTGCTTCTGCTGCCTGACTGCGACTAAACTCTGTCTTGTGTTGACAATTTGTCCGTCCGCACGCCTAATCTGCACCCGCAACGGCCTGCTGGCGTCGCTGTTTATGCTTGGTATTCCATGTTATGGCTGAGACATTCAGTCCACTCCGATCCTACCCAGCGCCCGCTCGTATCATCTGCCTGACTCCTCTATAAAGCCCTGCCCTATGCCAATAGTCTTGTTCGTCTAAATCCTTTGTGCTTACCATGCTTCGGCCCCTCTTCTCAGCTCCGCTCCAGCCCTCCATGATTGTGAATTCAGTCGCCCTGCATCTCATTTCGCAAAGCTTCAACGCTTACCCCCGGTCCGAGCCTTGCCTTTGACAGTCACGGCCCTCTTCCAAGGTTCGCCTAAGCACGATTTTCATCTCGTCTACTCGTCCGATCGTCATGCTTTGTTATTCATCTTTAACGCGTGCATTATTGGCATCGTGATAGCCATGTCTCAGTTCAACACTGGAAGCGGCTCTTCCCCATGTCTTGATGCTAACGGTCGCATCGCATCTTTGATCACGGTTTATCTACGCCGAGCCGTTCGTTGAGATGATCTTGACTAGTTGACCGTTGACTATCATATACAACAGCCATGCATGCGCATCCATGTTGCAGTGACCTCGAATCTGCTAAAACCATTGAGCAAATGGCACTCTGTGGGATATCGCCTGAATGTCCAAACTTGCTAAACCCAAATGCACCACCTCGAGCATTACGACTGCTGGAGGTCACAAGGCGAAAGAGCATATTGAACATCAACAACAAGGCTGACCGTTCATGCAGTCTTTCGCTCTGTGCTGGTATCCGAAGTCTGTAGTCATTACATTGGCACGTGATTGAACTGCATCTTCTCCCATCCAAAGAGGAACTAGAGACCATGACCTCTCACAGGCTGCTGTGGTATTTTTGCCATGATATGGCCTTGAAAGCATTTTTTCGAACTCGGTCTATTCTCCTGTGCTCAAGCGTCTTGAACAAGCCTTGATTGCATGCAGACGAAGCGCTTAGAAAACGGCAGCCATTGGCCTCTCATCAGCCCTGAAACGTGGCGAAGAGATCTACACCTCAGGCGGCTAACGCAGACCAGGATAAAAGAACCAACCAAGCCTTCGAACACGTCTTCGCGACCGCGAGAGATTCGTGTCTTGGGTGAAATTCCAAGAGTATCAGAGCCCAAGATCATGCAAGTGCTTTGCCAGGGTGTAACTCTGAAGGTGTAAGAAGATGAGGGGTTATCACCTTGCCAGCAGAGGTAGGTTTGAGGTATTATTGTATGCTTAATGGTGTCTTTCCCTGTTCATCTCTTACATTTTCTCACTATATTGATCAACCCCACCATTCGAGAAACATTACAAGCTGTTTTGATCTTCGCATAAAATGAAGTCTGAAAGGAAGAGCCTTTCTGGAATAACATTGACCAGCAAACCTTCCACCGCCTTCTCAACCTCATCGTCGAATATTTCAGGTTCAAGGCTGCTGTTTGGCGAATTGGATGTCTCCTGCAGCCAATGTAAGAGACAGACGCATACTCTACAGCAATCATAGTTCTGACGTAGGGTTTGCACAGCTTTCGCGAGTGCACGATCAACATGCGGGCTTATACTCTGCTCCAATCCAGCATTGCTCGAATTTTGGAACGTAGAGAGATGTCGGGACACGCTGCTTCNNCCTCTTCTTGCACGCTCAGATCTTTCTGCACTGCGCCTTGTGTGCCATGGTATCAGTGAACGCGTCACAAGCCAGTCCTTTACTGCCATCAACGTCACCTTTCGGGCTCGATCGTTCAGTAAACCGGCCAGACTTGCTTCTCTGCAGAGGATAGGCCATCATATCAAGGAGGTCACTTTTCGTCTATCTCGAAATATGGATACGACGTTACCACCTCTCATAGATCCTTGGACTGGAGAACAAAAGCCATTTGTGTGGAAGCCTTCAATCGCTCAAGACCGCAATGCTGAGAATTCGGTCAAACAACCAAGATATGGTGACGTGCAGACAACACAGTTGCTGATCCGGCAGTACCCACCACTCTTTCACGCCGCTACAAACGCACGATCTTTTGTTACCGCAATGTCTTGTCTGACGAATTTGCAAAACCTGAGAATCTCTTGCACTGCAGCTGGTGAAACAATATCGTCCAATGCACAAGGCACAGACATAGTGGAAGTCGCACTCGCATCTCTTCGTTGCGCTATTGAGGAAGCCAGGCTCAAGCATCTAGACACACTCACTCTCTCCAATATTCGCTCAGCAGACATCATGGCTCTGTCACCTCCAGCAATAAGTGCGCATCCGGCTTCTGCAAAATGTTGGTCCAAGGTTCGTGTTCTGGATATCACCATGTACTCTGGATCCGACTCGACAGCGGAGTCCGACCAACTAAAACTGTTGCGCAAATATGTTCGTAGCTACAAGGAACTGCGTCGATTCTCCTTCCGATGGATTGGCGCAAGAGGGCTATCACCGCTGCCCGAGTTGGCGCTGGAGCAGAGTAGTAGGACTCATCCTGCATTAAGGCATGCATCACCTTCAACACCTGCGCCACTGTTCTCACATCTTGAGTACCTGGCGCTGGATAACGTGGTAATCTCGGCGACCCAGGTGCAGCGCTTGATGCAGACGCACAAGAGCACATTAATAGAGATCGACCTTGAGAACGTTGTTCTGAAGGATGGAAGTTGGCATGATGCTCTAGCCACTACGGGTGGCGGGGACGTCAAGACCAAGCCAACCTCTATCACAGAAGAAGGAGATGTACCAATTATGCTTGCACCGAACATTTCTCTACCACAATCTCAACGACAGATACCAAAGAAAGAGTACAGCGACCGGACTGATCAAGCCACCAAGCGAGCAAGAAGAATATTGCTCGCCGACGAAATCAGACAGGGCGCCTCATCGAGCCTTCAGTCTAAAAGAGTCGACAACAAAGAACGAAGAAAAAAGAGGGTTGAAGGCATGACGCTGTCACCATATCAGCAACTGAAGAGGAAATGTGGTGACTTGTTGGGATGGAGAATGAGAAATGGGCCAACGCTGGTCGTTGGCTGAATGTTTATAATTCTATATAGTGTGAATCATCTCTGATTCATTGCTTACCGTGTCTATTCGTGAGACTACCTTGGAGACTTCTGTAAGCAAGATCTCTGTATTGTGACAAATTCTCAGACAGTCCATCATTCCTACAAGAGAGACACAGGTCTAGTTTTGGTTCTGTCGACACAATCCACGTGTAAACACGAAGATTGCAGAATTGTCACAGTCTTATGGAATGGAGTGCGGAGAAAAATAGACAAAAAGTATATACAATGTATTAAACCCTCTACCATCAACGCCTTCGCTCAATCGATTTGGTTGTTTTCTCAGTCAGCCTTGATAGCACCATAAATCCTACGCACAAAAGCATAGGCAGTCAAGAACCCAATGGTTCCAGTTAATAGGGCGTAGACGGCGCATGCAAGGCCCGAGTACGCGAAGAAAAGCAACGATGACACGAAGCCATGGATGTGCAGATGGTTGAAGTAGTAATAAATGCAATAAGCGAAGATCCAGAAGCTGCTCGAGGCACCGACCATGAAGCTGTGCCACCACCAGTGATAGTTNCTGCGATTGTGATTAGTACTTGAGCTAACGTGATGATAAGCGGAGTGATCATTTACCTCAGAGCATAGCTGAATGTAAACAGCTATGACCGTAACCTCCATCACTACTGCAACGAGCATGACTGCTACAACAGCGAGGNNGAAGCCAAAAACGTAGTAGTAGCCACTCTTGTCTTGCCAGATGCTCTTGAAGACGAACATGAGCTCGATTGCAACAACAAAGAAAGCTGGCAAACCTGCAAGAAGGACACTTTGCCAGCTGCGGATGTGCCAGCTCTGCTGAGGGATTTGACGAGGAATGGTGCTTGCTCTGATTGGGTGAGACCAAGCCCCAACGCGCACATATCCATACCAAGAGCCGATGTAGACGAGAGGAAGCTGAATAAGAAGCCAAAGTGCGATAAGGCCGACAAGCGTTCCGAAGGGCAGAGCGGTGCTCGAAGCCTGTGCCCAGACAAANAGATTGAGAATGAAGACGATTGTGAAAACAAGACCAGGGAACAGAGTCGCAGTGACGAAACAGTTTTTCTGCCAGTATTGACCAGAAAAGGTCTTGTACACACGAGCGCTGAAGTATCCGGAGATGAGGCCAGCAAGGACGAAGAGAGCGACGGCGACACTGATAAAGCCGCCTCTGAAAGAAGGATTGAGGATGCCGAAGCAAGACAGGATGATCAGACCAGCGACCACGAAGACCAGCTGAGTTCCGGAGCCGACAAGAGCAGCCAGAACACCACCATTCGCAGGGGTACGGAAGACGTCTGCGTGAACCAATTCNCAGCCAGTGAGGTCTTCCACAGCCTCATCATCCGATGAAATATCGTTGTCAGCATCGCCTTGGTCAAGTAGTCCCCCGATTTTCTCGTCGGTTTTACGAGGTGAGCGAGTGCCAGTCCTGCCACGCTTCACCTTGAGCTTACCATCTTCGACGTTGACAGCCTTGAGGTCACCACGGATGGTGCGAGCGAAGATGACTGCGACAACAGCCGTGAGCAGTCCAGAGATGATGATCGAGTTGACGATGGCGAACCAGTGGGTACCAGTGGTGTCGTCCTGGTCAGCGAAGAACAGACTCAANCGGTTCTGCCACTCGACGTGTGGCTCTTCGCGGAAGTAGACCGAGTATGTATAGGGAATGGTGAGGGTGGCATCCTCGTCGACATCGTCGATAGTAGCCGGGTGGTAGGTCGAGTCCGAGGAGTAATAAGCAGCAGCGGCCGTGCCGTTCTTACGCATGTTCAGCTCCATGCCATTACTGACGTCGGCGATGGAAGCGGGTATGCCCTGAGCGTCTCTGTTGCCAGATTCGATGCTCTTTGCGTAAACCTCAAACCCGACTATGACCTTNTTGCCTTGTTGACCATCTCTTCCCGGAGCCATGTGGTAGCGAATGACGAGTGTGACGTGGTTGTTGATGAAGTAACGTGGGCGACCGGTGGTGGGATCCTCATCTTGGAAGCCCATCTTGAAGCCTGAGGCATAGTATTTGCGAGTCTTGTCGGCCGATACGAAGTTGGTTGCACCGGGCAAGTTGTCGACGACCCATTCGGCCACGTAGTTGTCCTTGACGATTTCTTGGGCTTTCTGTAGACCTGCTCTGTCGACCTTGTGACTACAGAGGTAGTGGACCTCGTCATCTTTTCCCATTTCCAACTCGTAGTCGCTGACAACGATGCGATCACCTCGGAGAACCTCGCCCAGGTTCAATGCGATACTCGAACCAGAGATGAGACCACCGACCCGTCGGCGGCCACTGGGTGGGCATACGAAAGGAAGCTCAGAATAGGCATATTGGATTTGGGTTTTGTCTGAGTAGACCTTGTTGACGAGCAGCGGTATCACATCGCCGTCGCTGTAGCTCTTTATTGACCAACCTGTGTCATGTCAGCGCGTGATGATTGTCCATGACGAGCAACAATGGCATACCGGGNNAATGTAGAAGGCGTGTGTGAAAGAAATCAGNAGGAAGAACGCAGCCCAGAGGTTGCTGCTCGATGGTGGTAGAGTGGCCATGTGTGTGTGTATGTGTAGAGTATTGAGGTGGGTGGATTAAACTATTCTTGACAGCCGACGTTTCGCAACGTGAAAGCAGACATGGGCTGAAGCTTTTTCTCGCCTCGGCTGACAGAAGGTTGAGCAGTTGGATGTTGAATGCTGTTCCTGGCCGAAAACGAGGGTAGTTGACACTAGTCTTACAATACGCGTGTCAGGTTTGGAGGGAGTCCAAGGGATCAGCGAAGGCTGTCCTGTTCGCAGAAGAAAGTCAAAACAGAGCGGGTGAAAATGAAAACAAAGTTGGGAGGCAGAACAAGAGAATGGAAGGGAAGAGGAAGGCGCGATGCGGCAACCGCGATCACTGGGTGCATGCAGAGCAGGGGTCGCAACAGGTGCTTTCTAAAAATGCTGCGCAAGATAGGGACCGATTCGACGTCGACCCCGGCTTTTCAGCCCTCAACTGACTCGTCCACACTCCCCATCAATCTAAACCCAATCACCTGAAACGTCTTTTGATCCGTTGATTGCGCAAGTCATGTCCTGTGCTGCGCCTGTCTGACTCTTGTCCTTCTCTGAGCCTCCTTTCCTCGTCAACCACACAAGTCAGGCTTCCATCGACGTGCTTGTAGTCTCAACCGGTATGCCGTTCGCATTACTGTCCCGAGGGCTGGAGACCTCCACAGAAAAGTCACAGCCTCGCCGAATCAGGCCATGATCGCATTGCATTATCGATCGACAGAGAAGCGTTCCAATCCACGCCGTTTAACTATGCGTTTGCTTCCCTCAATAATCCACTGTCAGCCATTGTCAAAACTGCAAGCCAGTGTGTCACATGCTGAGTCGGTACATCGAGAACACCTTTCAAAAATAGGTGTTCATCTCACTCGATATCTCATAAGCCGGCCACTACTGCTCTTCTTTGCTTACAACCAACATGGCTTATAACTTACAGTTCTCAGCCGTGATCATGCTGTTGAGCTGCTTGATGCACCATGGAAGCAAGTGGCTGACAACAAGAGCTGAGCCTGCATGTCAAGCTCTTCTATTTGCTCGGCTTGCATTGGCTCCAGCTCGATCTTGCGATTCGCTAGTGCAATCAGATTTGATCCCGCAACGGACATCTTCACATCTGAGGTGTTTCTTACTCGTAAAAGAACAAAGATGCAGGTCTGCGCGAGCTTCTGATGCCATAGTCCTTGACGTGTTATTGTCATAAGCACCCTTAACTAGCAGCGATGCCTTTTCCCAGAATGCGCTCTAATCGCTCGCCAAGCTTCGTATATGCCACTGCACCATCTTCGCCTGCATCTGCAACGGCCTCGCTGTACAGAGTCTCCATGTCTTCTCTCTCGACCCTGACCACCCATCCGCTTGCCGTGATCATTGTGTGATATTGTCCTTGACTCTCGAGAAGCAGCCCTGAGGCTCTGACTAATCCCTCGACCCATTCGCGGCCAACATTACCACCAGCTTGGCCGGCAACGTCTTCCAGATCAACGACTCGTCTGGAATCAAGTCCTTCCCTCACGAGGCGCACAGCCCTCTCTCGTCTTTGACTTTCCTCTTCTCTCGCCTTCTCTTCCTTCAGCCTCTTTTCCTCTCTTTCCTTCGCTCGCTTAGCCTCAACCTCTGCTTCCTTTGCTGCACGTCTAGCCCTCTCAGCCGCGAGCTGTGCTTCACGTTCTTCTGCGCCCTCGGCGTCTCTCGCACGTTGAGCTTCTCCCTGGGAGCGCATGAATTCGTGGTAGGCTCGGCGTTGATCACGACGTTGCAGGGACTTGGCCTTCTTAGCACCAACTGTGCGATTGTTGTTACTTCCTGGAGGTNNGCTTGAGGACGTGGGTTTACCGGGCCCGGCTCTCCATCGTCATTGTCTTGTTGCGGGCCTGCAGGTCCGGCAAAATCATTAAAAGGGGCGTCAGGTTGTTCTAGCTCGTCTTCTTCTTCTNTCATCCTCAATGAAAGGCCGTGGTGGGGGTGCTGCTTGTTGCTGTCTCGGCTCCGAAGCTTCAGGCTCAATATCGTGAATATTTTGATCAGCTTGACTCTCTGCTTGATTATGCGTTTGTGACTGTCGTCGTTCCTGGATGTAGGCCTGGATCTGAGGTGCATAATACAGCGCTGTACATAAGGCAGCGAGGTGCAGTAAATCCTGGTACAAGGGTGTGCCGGGAGTCGCAAATGGTAGTAGAATATTCAAGCCGCGCTGAATAAAAGAGAAGGGGTTGACCATGGTATCATTTCTTTAGCTGAGCCGTAGACCAATTCAAGCCGGATCTCAGATTCTCTTGATTCCTTGAGAGTGAGCGTTCTGATAGAAAGAGCCTTGGGAGTTGTTGCAAATACTTTGGGTTACTTGTTTCGATCGGCTCTGCGATTGGAGCAGACTTTGTGGCAAACTCAGTCTCAATGTACTTCAGAAAAATGATTAGAAGTAGATCCAGTGGAATTGTGCTCTTGTTTTGTGTCTTTGGTTTTTGTGCAATATTGGGAGATGGTCAAATTGTCAAATGTTCATTCGAAGACGATTTATTGCTTGGCGATCAAACGTCATGAAACGCACGGACACACCTGAAGCTACACCACTGACCCTGCCTGTCCAAACCTGCGATCTCATCATCCTGATCATACCTATATTTTATGCTCTTTGTGTAGATTCAAGTGTGCGATGCTTTTTTGTCACAAGAACGTCTTTACCAAGCTAGTTTGATAGAATGTAGTCAGGAATTTGTTGCGGCGAAAACCAAAGGTATATTGAACGTAAATCGCTACATGCAGGTCAAAGAGACTGCTCGCATTACGATCTTGAGGAAACGACTCCCTTCTCGAGTGCGACAATGCTCTCTCGGACTTGAGGACAGAAATGCATCCTTAACAATTCACCTTCCCAGATCGTCGTTGCGAAAGGATTGCTTCCTTCTACCTCTTCTCTCAGAGGATTGAAAACACCATCTCCCTTTCTCTCTTCTGTGTACCATAATGCTGCGATCTTNTTGCCCTGCACCTTAGCTACTTGCTGTAATAAACCCATCATGGCTAGGCATGACTTTTCAGGTAGCTGTAAGNNGGAGATTGTAAGAAGTTGTTTGGCAAAAGCAGCGAGACGGAGCGGAGGAACGGAGCGCAAATTCTGTGGTGGTAGCAGGACTGATGATAACGAACGAAGGAGCAACACGGTTGTCGTTTGAACGTTGATCTTGTGCTTGGCCTGCTGAGGTAGGAGAGCTTCATCGTCATTACCGTCTGGATCCCTCAAGCGCAGAGATTTGGCACTCAGCTCCAGATCGGGGTTCATTGATGATGGCAAGAGCGTCTTGTAGAGGTGGGTGATAAAGAATTCAAGATCCAGATGCAAAGAGCCGACACTCTTGACAACATCTTGACCCTGAAGAAGGGCGAATGCTGTGATAATGCAAAGCAGGGATTCACGGTTGATGTTTCTTGGTGCAGTAGAGGCGTCTTCGTCTTCTTCAGCAAGCGCTTGCTCGGCAGCTTCGGTAGAGATGACAAGCTCGCGGAGAGCTTCGAGAATATCGCCGAAGAAGTCCTGGTTGATAAGGTGGGCATAGCGAGCAAGACCTTCCAGTACAGCACCCATCAGTTGAGGAACTCGTTGCTTAAGAATGCGGAAGTAAGCAACGAAAACCAACTTCAGCATTTCTGACTGGTTCTTGTCACGCTCTTCATGCGAAACTGTAGCATCGGCTTCTCTGAGCTCCTTTTCAACACCCTTGACTTCACGTAGACGTTTCCTCTCTTTTTCGTTNCTGAACTCTCGTTTCTGCTTTTGTTTCACGGCCGGCTGATCCTCGTCCTTGTCAGTGCGTGTGCTACTGCTTCTGTGAGCAAACTCGGAAAGAAGTCGCAAATGCAAGAAGGTGTTCAGCACGGATTCGTGGATATTGTAGTTTCGCGATTTCATCATCTTGCAAAGCAAGTCGACAGCCNNCTCGCGTGAGGCGTTTCCATCCTCATCGTCACGGAATAATGTCTCCAAGCATTCGACGCATTTGTGAAAGTCCGGGTTGACCTGCCTGACGCTGAGTCTACCGACCAAGATGTTGATGAGGTCGCCACGGAAGTTGAAGTGGGGAACAGTGTTGAGGAGAGTGCAAGCGCAAGAGATGGCGACGGCAGCTACAGAAGCAGCCTCCTTGTCCTTGTCACCACTCTTTTTGGCAGCTCTTGTCAAAGACTTGACATACTCGTGGTAGCCGCCAACAAGCATTTGTTCGAAGTTGCGCAGTTTGCGGACGTCCTTTGATAGCTTCTGCTTCAACTCTTCCTTGGACACGGGACGAATACGGTAGCCGGGGATAATATCGCGGTAGATGGCGAGTTGTGTGGCCATGCAAAGCTTGACGACGGTTCGGTTCTGGGATATCGCATGGACTTGCAGCTTCTTGAGTTGGCCAATATGTTCTTCCGGGTCCTCTGAAATCAAGCTGGCAACACGAGCGAGCTCCTCCTTGGCTTGAAGAATCTGTTCGCGCGGCGAGATCTGTGGCACTTCTGGCTCCTCCTGTTCCTCGTCCTCTTGATCGTCATCGTCTACAGCCTCGTCCTCATCACCACTTCCCAAGAAACTGTCGGCATCCTCTTCTTTCTCTTCGACGGCAGCAGGAGTCTGTTCAACCCAACCTTCCGAAGTCTTGATTGGCAGTCTTGTCTCTTCCTTCTTTTTCTTCAGGTTACGCGGTCGGTTTTCGTAGTCCTGTTCTAGATCCCATCCAGCAGCGTTACGGTAAAAATCCTCGATTTTCTCCTCGGAAGAAATGCCATTTTTCGTGGTTTGNGGAGGTGACTCGACCTCTGGGCTGATGCGACGCCTCTTTGCGATTGGAGCCATTTCAAACGTGATTCGGTTGGGTGATATGTTGTCTGGCGAGGTAGACCAGCAAGGGAAGAAAAAAGATACAGGGCACTTCTGCAGGGCACTTCTGCCAAGCCAGCCAGCGCAGTTGCGGCGAAAACGAGAGACCCCCGAATCTGGGGAATCTTTTTTCTGCCTTGCTGCATATCCATCCGAACATTATCATTTCGTCGACCAGCTTTGCGCCTGCCTCAACCCACACTGACCCCTTCGCACTTTCCTGTCGCACATTCAGCTCGCCTGCGCCTACCACACAAGTCACCTTCGCAAACACCACAAACATGCGTCCTCTTACCGAAGGAGAATCCAAGACGGTCTTCGAGAAGCTCGCCAACTACACTGGAAAATCCCTCACGAATTTGTTGACCGACACGGCGCCCGGCAAGGATGGAAAGGCTTCGAGATTTGTTTTCCGTGTTCAAGAATCAAGAGTCTACTACGTGCGCGAGGACATGGCAAACCTGGCCACCTCGGTAGCCAGAGACAACCTGCTGTGCCTTGGAAACTGCATCGGCAAGTTGACCAAGACTGGCAAATTCCGCCTTCACATCACCGCTCTGGACATTATCGCTCCCCATGCTCGCGCAAAGATCTGGGTCAAGCCTAACGGAGAGATGCCCTTCCTCTACGGTGGTCACATTGTCAAGGCTCACGTTGGACGTTGGAGCGAGGACTGCCCTGAGCACCAGGGCATTATCGTTTACTCGATGAACGAGTATGTTATGCGCCTCTGCGCCATCTTGACCCTTACACATGCTAACCCGTTCCAGTNNACTCCCCTCGGTTTTGGTGTCACCGCCCGCTCCTCCGCCGAAGCAAAACGTCTGGACCCTACTGGCATTGTTGTCTTCAGACAAGCCGATTGCGGCGAGTACCTCAGAGAGGAAGACACTCTTTTCCAGTCTTGAACGTCGTAATGTCTTCTTGCGCGTCACCATCAAATATCTTACCACGAACCGCCACCTACCCGCGCCCGAAGGAGCTGCCACAAAAGTTGCATTGGAGATACCCGTTGATGATTCCGGGACAGCAGGAGTTATGGGAGTTTAACATGGGCCCACTCGAGGGAAAAGGGCGATGGAATTAAGGTTTGTGCTATCAACAAGAGCTAGCACGGAAGCTTGCGTACAACAAGCCAGCATATTCATTGATCAACTTACTTGCCTTTGCATCTACACATTCTGTATGAAGGTGAGAGCACATCGTTTCAAAACAAAGTAAAAACAATCACTAGGCAAACACCATTTCGAGATTCACAGCACATAAATGTTTGGAGAGATTTGATACGATGTCACTTCCAGGTCAAACATCGTATTGCCATTTCAGGTCGCAACAGCTTATATCCGCGGTTTCTTCCTCGTCTGTGTCATTGTGATGGCCTCATCTGATCTGGGCCGCTTGTTGTTGCGATTCTCTGGAGTGTCTGGGTTCTCAGCCAGTTCTGATTCTTCAGCCCCGAATATCTGGCCTATTCTGTCTCTGAACCTCTGAGGCATCCATATGAGCTCGCAATCTGAAGGGATATCCAAGTCCAGTTCTCGGTAAAGTGTAGCCAGATTCCGATCTTCAAAATCGTGAAGAAACCATAGTTTACCAGCGTCTGCACGCTTCTTGATATTCGCTCTCATTGCCCTCTTGTGGTCCTCGGTCAAGGTGCCCATGTCTTCGTATTGCTCCGAAATCCATTCCTCAGTACCCCATATGTCCATCCGATGCACGTGGAGGGGAGAAATGGATTTAATCATATCCAGTAGGTCAGCGGGTGTGGGCCTAGATTCGGGATCAAATTTTTGGCAACGCCATACTATGTCGATAAGATCCTCGCTGTAGAGAAAATCAGGCTCGGCTTCATGGTGTGGAGGGTCGACCTTAATTCGTGACTCTCTGTCTTCTGGATCTTTCCAATTGCGGTCTTCGGGATGAGTCTCTATTCGCATCATAGACTCGATAGTCTTGCCGAGTTGCCAAACGTTGGTCCAGGAGTACAAGACCGGCTTTGTAGCTTTTGCGTGGTCCTTGTCTATATCGCTCATCTCTTCATCTTCAGTATATCTCAAGTCGTCCATCTCGTCATGAGCGATGTCCCCATCCCAGCCACTGTCGTCCATCTTCTTATCGTTGGATGTGTCCGGTGCAAAAAGCTCCGGAGCTAAGAATCCTCGCGACCAGATTATACTCAGACCGTTCGATACATTCGTTGGGTCGTCTTTGTAGGTAAGATGAGCTGATCCAAAATCACCTATAACAGGCTTGGCGTACACCACGAACTCATCTTCTGCTGGAGCGTCGAGAAATATGTTAGATGGCTTCATGTCTACTAACACAACGGTTTCGTCCTTCTCTTTACGTGCGTTTGATCGTGCTCGTGAGAGGTCTTCCATCTGTACAAGAGCAGAGGCGAGGCATTTCATGACCCACCAGATGAAAGGCTCTGGAATAGGTTTTTCTTTGTTGGTATAGTATCTGATGAGATCATACAAGTCACCAGGGTACATGTGATCCATGTAGATACGCCAATGAGTTGACTGTATTGCTGTTTGATAGGGATCCTTGACGTCTCCTCTCCTGAAACCACGTAGACGTACGGTATTGGATTTTGTTGCACGAAACTCCGGGGTGAGTAGTCCTTGGATGTAGGCCTCTTTGTAAAATGGAAGCTTTACCGAGCTTCCTTGGAGTGCATCACTAAGGCTCATGCCTTTGCGTACCAGCTCGTCGTATATGCCCTTGTAGATGTTGGGCTCCCACGTAGATTCTGTGCTCCAGGAGTCTTTGATGGCCACACGATCGATAATCCTTTGGTTCGAGTCGACTTTGACCCAGTAATGAACTGCTCCTTGACCCCCCTTTCCTAGGAAATGGTTCCCTTGCCAATCACCGTCTGGCAATCCACTCCTATCGTTGTCGCCTGGTGGCGGTTCGCTTTTACGGCTATCCTCTCGACTCATGATTGCTTCAAACACGTACACGAGAGAGTATCAACTCTGGAGGAGAGTTATCGACTCTGTTGAATGGAATACGGTATACCCCAATATTCTCTTTGTTCGAACTCCGAAGCCACCGGATGCGGACAATGGCCACAAGCACGAATGGAACAGCAGAACAATCTTGAAAGCCAATCCTTTGTCTACAACCGGAATCAACAGTCGACCACGTCAACTCTATGCAATACGTCGAGTTTCAGTTCTTTAGAACTGCAAAGGTGGGATAGAAGCATAACAGCAACAGTATTCAGGTTACGAAACAAAAAGCAAAGGGGTATCATTTAGCTCACTGGCTGAAAAGCAATTTCCACTAACAACTCCATCCATCTCCTGTTCTTGCAAATCTTCACAGTTACCTTCAACTGCTACTCCTGACCTCTAAGACCCCACAACTAGTTTGTCTTCTTTGAACCCTTGACCCTGGACTTCTTGCGTCCCTGCTGTCCGTCGTCAGAGTTGCTGCGCTTCAAGGCTGAACGAGAAGGCAGCGAGCTCTTTCCGGCAGGCCCAGCGATGGTGGGAGTAGGGGGAAGAGATGGACCCATGCGGGCGGTCAAGGTGCCGAGGAGGGGGCCGGGAAGGGAAGTTAGGGGGAGGCAACTTGACCGGTCCCTCACGAGTGGTGGTGTAGGTGACTGAGCCAGCCCTGTGCTCCAATCTCTAGGGCGGCGTTGAGTCTTTGTCGCGATTCCTAAAGGTATAGCTTGATCGCCGGCCTGTAAGGAGAGGTTAGCATGAGTATCGTTGGGGTACACCACAGCACGTCAGGAGGATCCATCAATCTCTTCTGCTCCCAATACTGCTAAAGTTTGTGTAAAACAACTATAGAAATGCACAATGTATATGGGAAACAGAGCATTGTCCATTGAGAGCTGCTGTATCAGGGGCTCTCAGTGGATAGTGCTTTCTTTCTCAATTACTTTGTGCATTTCTATAGGTTACGTAACTGCTGCAATGAGAGAAGAGACAATCGAACTTACATGAATCAAAAGACCACTTGATTGGAACAAGCCTTGATGTTTTCGTACTCTGCTTCACTCAAATCTGTCCAATGCTCATGATTAAGGCCGCCTAGGTTTGACGCAACCTGATATTTCCAAGGGCCAGTCGTGGGGCCTTTGGTTGAGTAGCCGAGGCGCGCTGCTTGTTCACACCTGGAGAAACTGAGGAAGTCGGGGAGAAGGTCGAGGAAATGCTGGTAAGGCGTGTGTTGTGGCTTTTTTAAAGGTTTGTAGTGGGATGGAGTGCCGCCAATCAGGTGCAAGTGTGTGACGACGAGAACTCGGAACTCGTAGCGGTGGCAGGGAACGAGAATTTCGTTGGCTTGGTAGTACTTATCAGATTTGATAGCGTACCAGACACTGCACATGTCATCTTCTTTGTTCTCGTTGTAAACCTTCGCAACCTGTGCGCCGGTGTCGCGGATGAGTTGTTTCAACTTGCGTGTGGCATCCTTGCACACTTTGGAATACGAAGCTCTTAGTGCGCGACCGACCTTGATCACTTGTTGAGCAGGGCCATCTGCTTCAGTGATTGTAGCATTGTCCGCATCAATTTCCAAGGCTTGCATGGCCAGCATGAGCTCGGGGAACTCTGTCTCACATTCCTTCGCTTCACGAACAACGGTAAACTTAGCCAAGGTGAGCTTGATGTATCTTGCAACGAGCTTGGTACGAAAGTTCTTGGCGAGGACGTGATCGTCGAGCTCGCGGAACATCATCATGAGGACGGGGTCCCTGTACACGGCGGCGATCGACTCAACGTCCAGTTTTTGTACAGAGTCGTCGAACTTGTCAGGGGCGTCGAGTGCGCTGCTGTTGTTGGTGTCGGGAACATCACATGGTGAGAAGGATTCTTCAGAATGAGTCTCGGCATCTGTGAACTTGAGCGTGCCAGATTGGTTAACTGGACAGTCGCACTCGTTGCCCAATGGTTTGTTGTTGATATCATGGTTATCACCAGAGCCAGCAAGTTGATAGGAGATGACTTGATCCTGGCTAGTGTCATACATGGGCTCATTTGCTGCGCCAGCATTGATGTGCATCGTGTCGTGTTTGGTGCCGTCGGCAGCGATGTGAGCCGGCATCGTAGCGAGGCGTTCGAGTTCTTCCATAGCACTATTGGAGGTGACACAGTTAGAGCATGGACTTGCAGTGTTCATGGTGACCGACAGTATCCGGAAATTCTGAATGTTGAGCCCTAATTTTTTGGAGTCGTGTGTGAGATCAGATGTGCGATGGAAAGACAAGAATGATAGACTGCAACCAGCTTGTTTTGTTGGTTGCGGACGCTGCGAGCGCGCCGAGCAAAATTTCGGTGATGAAACAGGTGAAGATGTGATGCGCAAGTGATAGAGAAGTGAAAGAAAGCGAAGCGAAGCACAAGTGAAGCGCCAGTTAAAGCACAAATCATCTGATTCGATCAACCTCAGGCAATGCTCACGTGAATTTCGCGACCTTCCCCCCTGACTCTGCAGTGCAGAAAAATGTGTTCTGGAGTGAATCGATGCTACTTGAAAGTCGCATGCTCGCAGCAACAGACATAGGCAGCAGAGGCGCAGGGTTACGTCCATTATATAGCAATGTACATTGACCTAGATCCTGTCGCTGGAGTATCATAGCCTACAGCTCATACCTCTGGTGAGAAGCCCCTGACCTATAAGAAGATTCGTGCAAAAGGGAAGGAGGAAGCAAAAAAAAAAAGAAGTGATCAGCGTTGGAATCGAACCAATGACCTGACGGCATAGTTGGTAACAGTAACCGATCCGAGGGACACTGAAACGATTACCAACTGCGCCATCTTACCGCTGGACGGAAGAGAGGCCATGTGGCACAAATAAATACCTTCATGTGGGATAGGGTCGGCATAACACATCACCACTGATTCTACACAGCAATACCACCAACGGCCGTGTCACGGACACCTTGCCTTGCTAAGAGGCACAGATCAGCTTGGTTTTCGCGCTCCCTGACCACACGCAATCGGTCACATGAGGGTTCCATGAAGAGGCTGAGATTAGTAGCAGGTTGCTGCGTCTCGCGATGGCTAAAAAGGCCTTTCTCTTTGTTTCCCCTCCGATTGTTAGGGAAGGACTGTTAAGAAACGTCTTTGGCTCAATCAAAGAACGTAGACAGGAAAACATAATGTGTGGATAACCCTTTGTTCTTTCTGTTCGACGAAAAGAAAACAACTTACCATTGAGAACTTACCAAGGACTTTATGACTTTGTGTTGTGCTACTGAACAGGGCTACCATGCGGTCGAGGGAATTGCATAGCATTGGCTGCTGTCATGTCAGAGGTAGTTTGTTAAATCTAACAAAAAGGGTCGTACCTCGTTCTTTACAACTAATGCAATTGTAAAATAGGAACGAATCTACGATGTATGTGTCAAACACAGCTCCGCTATTCCCCTTGTTCTCTCTGATTTTGTACGTAGCATGAGTACCTGGACTCACCTGCTGTACTCATCGCACAAAGAAATTTCAACCTTTGAGCAAGGCCGTATCCGGAAAGAATCAGCCTAAGTTATTCTCATATGTAGCCCAGCACCTGTACACCATTCTTACATGGTAGATATAGTGTCAATCATACTGTATACTTGTAGACAAGAATGAAAAGCAGGAGGTGATGTTGGAAACAGCTACCCCATATCCCTTCCTATACTTGCCCGAAGTTTCTCCGTCACAACTTCATCTCTTACATTCGATACGACGACACATCATAACCAAGCATACAAGAGGATGCTGAAAACAGAACAACTCCAGCAGGAGTATTCATCCGGCCAGTATGCGTCTCTGATCTAAGGACAACCGGAAATTCTTTGCAGCTACACACAGGAAGATTCTATCATATCGACACCGAAGAAAACATCAATCAAGACCAGACGTTCAAGTCTACATCATCCCATAAGTCAACTAAAAACGTCGGAAATGTCCTGGCCTTTCCTTCAGGAGATATCGGATCCAAGTGCAAGAGGAGGGTAGCCCTGATCCCAGCCATTCACGGCATGATCATCGTGGGACCTTACCAATGGATATGTATCAAGCCTGTAATGTACGTCTACTCGACGCAACAAACAGACTCGAGCAGCGATGAGATCAGGCAACATACAAGACGACGCAGGTTGCGCTTTGCCCAAACCGCAGTTGAGACCTGCCTTTCGACAGCACAAGAAGCGACATTATGTGGAATACTCTCATCAGTCGCCAGAAACTCCTACATGTCAGTCTGGGTCAAGCACTGGGTGACCGATACATTGTGCGGATGAGGTGGTCGAGAAACCCAATGAGACAGATCGATACACGGAATGGTGCGCTGCGAGTAGGTGTGCTGTTGCATCAAATTTTGTGCGCGCTGAATTGACGGACAAGAACACAGGTACGATATAGCAGCTGGGACAGAGATCGTCTTCATTAGAGAGACATCTCATACAGCAGATGAGCTCGGGGGCAGACACGAATGGCAAGCTGAGCACCTTGGAAAACGTAAGTCTGAATCGCCAATAGTGTGGGCATATATTAAACCAACTTTGAGGAGAGAAAATGTGTTCAGTGGTGTAGGGGTTGGTGCCGTAAGATATATCGGGCCAGCCTTGAGAAACTGTTTACATATGAGGGTAAGTACCCTGGGTCGACTACGAGAGCGGTCATCTCTTTTGCATTTCCAGCACCTTATCTCCATCACTTCACTTCTACCTCTGGCAGCGGTCGTCTTTGGCTTAGTCTTTTTGCCCGCACAGGGACTCGGATATCTGTCTATTCTATGTAAAGTAGTGGCAATTTACCCAAACTGTTAAGCGTATACACGAGATTGTGAGCAGGAGAGGTGACGACTGTGATGGTGTGTCCGATTGGAAGTTGTTTACAACAACATAACAAGCGCACGGAAAAGTGACGCGCCATCTGACCCAGTGCCATCACACCGTCTGACTGTCGTTACTGTCAGTCCCACAACAACCAACGGAAATCTCACGCGTCTTGATACTCCTCACGCGGTTAAATCCTTTGTTTGCGAAGAGCACAACGTCTACGCTCTTTGTTGCTCCAACAGTCCACCCTACTTCCAACCGCCATGGAGCTCTCGAGAGACTCGCATGCTCACGTTCCCGAAGCGATGGAACTTGATTCGCTTCCTGTGCCCGCAACAGATCTGGTCACCAACGTCAATACACACACTTATGCCGAACACAGCGTAGACCACTCAATCCACTCAGACGACGAGAATGATGAGGACGACTCGGAAGACTCAGACCTCGATGTTCAGGACGACACGGACTCGATCAACGTCAACAATCTCGAAGCGACAGAACTGGATCCGCGTCTTGCACCCACTTTCGATCCACAAGAAACTATGTCTGATTCTGACGTCGAAGTCGCGGAGCCCGTTGAACTCGATGGTGATCTCGTATCTCATGGAACAGATTTCGACCAACAGTTGAGCCAAGATCCAGTACACAAACGCATCTTGGATCTCGTAGAGCAATGTGCCGATGATCCTCAAGTCGCATGTTACGCAAAAATTCATTTCGTCAAATTATTCGCAATCAACAAAATCAAAGCCAGCAACATCGAGGGATGGCGAACTCGCATCCATCATGGCATCTATGAGTCTGTCTCAGAATGCCAATAATGAAGGACGCAACATCGACAACACATACCTGAAGATCTTCCGCGATTGTGTCGAAGAACTCAAATTGCTCGAAAAAAAGGCAAACTCGATTCGCCAAGTTGCAGGCATCATGAAAACCATTACTGAGTCGACTGGTTATCGCATTCCTGACGGCATAAACAAAGCACTTCTCAATGACCTTGCATGTATCTTGATTGCTACAACATCGGACGCATACTACAAGACTGCGCCACGCAAAATCCCAGCCTCCATCCCAGCCTCCATCCCAGCCTCCACCCCAGTTCAACAACCCACACCAGCCTTGACAACCACAAGTCTTCACTGCAAAGTTAAGCCTCCTCGGCCTCTCAAGCGCTTTCGCATCAACGTCATCACACACCTGAGCCTCATTGGAGGTAAACCCTCCAACTTCGAGACATTCACAACTCCCGTAAAGACCACTCTCGCCAATATCATGGACAAAGTCTCAAAAGCCCTTCGCAGAGGTCAAGCCTACTATCCCCATCGTTTGGGTTTCTTGACTGATCGTCAGAGCAACAATGATGCCTGGCTCTATCAGGCTGCAACGGACATGGAAATGCTTGATCTGGACCGTGACTCCTGGCGAATGGTGGACGAGACAAGCTATAAAACACTCTCTTCTATTGAGGGCAAGCAGATTTTTCTGATTCATGTAAGTTTGGCCCACGCTCCATAGTATCCCCACTCCCAATGCTTGCCTTTTGATGTTGTATCAAAATGCACAATGCATTAGCGTTTTGTGTACTGTCCACTGAGAGTCCGAAGCTGGAAGGGATCTCACTGGACTCTCTTCCTTCTGGCAAAACATCTTGCATTTTTACAAGCTATAATGGATGCTGACTGGTCATAGGAGTACCACCAAACAATGCCCCAGCACATTCAGGCAAAGCTCAGGGGCAGGCCCAGGCACTGGCATACCTGGGCCCTGTTGGACTATCTCACACCCTATGGTCCCCCTGCCCCTGAGTTCCTGCCGTGCTCCAAAAGCACTGTCGTTGCGCCTGGAAGCAACGTGATGACTGTTGTGTCGGGTGCCCACCGTAGGCCTCGCAAAGAGGGAAGGAAGGCCAAGGTGGATGGCCTCAAGCTCGCTCACCAGCAAAAGCACAAGTAGGAGACAGCTCTTGTCAAAATGCACAGTAGTGTTCAGATTGAGACAGGGCTACATGAGGAAATGGCGCTGTAGGATCAGGGGAGGCAGAAGATTGTATTATACATCATGAAAAGCATTAACTACCTATTCCCAATCCTTAGGGTTGAAGAGGACTCTCTCTTCAGCCAGATCCGACATTCCAATACCATCTGTGTCAATTCCGGCAGTCATAAGTTCATGCTTCGCCATTGACATCTTAGTCATGCTCAACTGGTAACTTGCTTCGCCCGAACTCCAGCTAGAACTGGATTCAGGAAAATCTTCACTTTCTTGCATTTGTTGTTCGAAGACTTCATCGTTGTCTTCACCATCGTAGGTGTAGGTAGGGGAGTGGTTCTCCATATACTCTTCGAAAGCAGCGGCTTGTTCAGGGGTAGATGGTCTGCGGGGAGCAATGAGACGGATTCTGGTGGGTTTGGCCGTGGCTTTGGTCGGAGCAGGGGCAGTTGATTGACGCGGACGACCGACACCGCGCTTTGTTGCAGCAAGATCGTCAAGTGCAGGTGTGGTGTTGTGAGGTGTCTGGGAGAGTCTCTTAATGAGTTGATGGCGCGGATCCTGAGCAGGGCCAGTTGCATTGAACGAGGCTCCAGCCTCAACTTCATTTTCGGCACCAGCGAGCACATCAGGGCTCGGTAGCCTAGTGCTCTCACCACCCCTCTGCCCGTTGTAGACTGCACGATAGAAACCAGTCTCACGCATTGGCATAGCGGCCACGCTGTGGACATATTCGCGATTTTGTGAGCATTGATATAAGTAGGCTTTCTGGCGAGCCACGCGCTGAAGATTCGGTACAGTGACTGGAGTCCAGAGAGTCCATCCATTTGGTATGTCGCTGGGCTCGCTGGACTGAAGAGATGCAAGACCACGGAAGTGCTGATTCTGGACGGATGTGGTGGGATCTCTGGGTTCCTTAGGCGATGGAGGTCTTGGGATAGCAAGCGTGGGATAAGCGTAGTCCCATACGTTCTCGGGAATCTCGGGGGGCTCGGTGCGTATCACGACGTTGTGCCAGGACTCCTGATTGACTAGGAAGCTAGTCTCCTGGCCGAAGATTGCGGCGATCTGTTTGCAAGAACGGACCAAGGGGTAACCACGCTGCCGATAGAGTCTAAGGACGTAGATGCAAGCTCGAACCTTGTCTGAAAAAGAGACACTGGTAGAGCCATCGGCATTGCGATGCAGTTTCGCGAGCGAAGGTGGTGCGCCACCGCTGAACAGCCATTCCGTGTAGAGGCGTGTGTATGTTGCGAGCTTCTGCTTGTCCTTGCAGTCGAGCATGAAGCTTCGCGCGCCCCTAGGGATTTCCTTTCTGAATTTGCGACTTTCCTCTTGCCAGGGCGGTGCATAGACGTATAGAAAGAACAGAGATGCAGGGATCGACAGGGGGCAAGGTCGAGCCTCGCACTGACATAGCATGAAGAGTCGAGACACGTCACAGGGAGTACTGGGCACGCCGGTGAACGGGTCGTTGAAGATTTCGAGAGCGTCAACAGGTTGCTCGTGTTGTGATGATTCAGTTGTGTCATCCAAGCTTGGGATGGAGGTGACCGCAGTCGCAGGGAATGATGTAGAGGCAGATGCAGAAGAGCTGGCAGCGACTCCTGAAGAGTGCTCAGAGAATTGCAGCCGGTTCATCGTGCTGAAACTGATGGTTGATTGGCAGAATGTCGTTGTCGCGCCGGTGTACGACCAGAGAGCGGTCCAGATGGCGCCGGGGAAGACGAGTGAAAAAGAGCAATGAAGAGCCACGCGAGATGCGACCAGAATATCAGCGAAAGCGCGAGTGAAAGTATCGTCGAGCTAAGTGATCAGACTGGTCAGACGCAGCTCCTGAGAGTCAGAGTGGCCTCGAGAATAGAGACACAAAAGGCCGCAACGAACTAGATGAGGACGAGTCACTCAAGCTAAGTGAAACACGAATTTCACGGATCAAAGCAAGACAAAAGGCATAAGAATATTCAAAGGAGATGGACATTTCCACAGCTTTCGCCAAGGAAGCAGAAAGATCTTTCTCTAAAACAACCAAGAGCAAAAAGAACAACAGTGGCACCCACCATAGCAGGATCTGAGAGGAGAGAGGAGTCGAAAAGGGAGACGATGTATTCGAGAGAGAAAGCCGCTGTGAAAGACTAAAAGAAGATTGATCCGTGACGCCTTGCAATGCCCAACCCGCGGTTCTTTTGCTTCTACTGTACATGTGTAAGATGGAGGTCGGACCGAGCGACAAAGGGGTGAGGTGATGGTCATGAAGAGAGTCATGACTGCCGTGGTAGAGGAAACGTCCAGGCGGTGGGAGATCCGACTGCAAAACGTGGCAAGATTAAGGTGCGAGATAGAAGAATACAGGAGTTTAGATCATTTGACGAACGAACTAGAGAAGAAGTTGTGTTAGTAGACGACCACAAAGACGCAAGATGATGATGCAAAACTCACAGTCCAGGCACCAGCGGTGCCAGCGACAAGACCGCCAGAAATCATCATGGGCCTGATACCCTTTGTACTTTTGAAGAGCATGCCACTCAGTGCACCGGCGGCGATGCTGTTGGCAGCATCGTGCTTGCCACGGTAGTGGCCAATGAAGGAGTTGAAGCCGTTGTAGACCATAGCAATAACACCAGCCGAGTTGCCCAGGAAAGGACCACGGCGAGTGATTGCGTTCAGGGCCGAGTTGAGGCGAAGCTTGGGCGGCGAAGATGCGGGTAATCTGTTCAGACCCTCTGCAAGACCCCAGGCTCCTCCAACAGTCAAACCAGCGAGATACGTGACACCAGTGCCGTAACAGAGGTCGTCGGACCAGCCGCGCGACGGCAGGGCACTGCGGTTGCCAGGAAGCTCCGACAGGGCTTGGTCATCGAGCGACAGGTAGTCCAGAGTATCCTGGTTCAAGCCAGCGAGGGGGTGTAGCGAAGCGGGATCGAAAGCGCCGGGTGTGTTGAAGAAAGAGTTGACGTCTTGGGCCTCGAATTGTGGTTGCGACGATGTCGTCACGGCCATGTCTTGCATGGGCGCATCCTGTGCAGGTTGTTCTTGAGTCTTGCGACCGGTGAAGGAGTCCCAGATGCCCATCTTGGTGGTTGCAGTGTGTAAAGTGTTTGAGCGATAGTGTTGGTTGACGACGGTCGCGCTCACGGCGGCGAGGGCTGTCTGACGAAACGAATTTTTGGGCAAGCTTCACCCTCACTCGGAACTTTCCACTTCCATCCTCCTCCATGCCAAGCTGCTGCTTTTGCAGGTATACCACTCCGACTCAGCATCATCATAACTTACAACTTGGACAGCAGGATTCCAAACCATGAAAGCGACATCAAAGACTTTTGCCTACGACTGAGTTGATATGTGTTGCAACAAACATCTATACTTCATTGGAAGTCGTGCCTGCCTACACAACATCTCATCATACAATCATGCAGCATTTCGACTGCGTGCTTATCGATGAAGTACATCGAGTGTTGCATACAATCTCTAACGAAACCATCACAGTGCTGTTGATCATGCCAGCTCACCTGACTACGTGCCTGCCTAGCCGTCTAGCGGTCTTTGACCTTCCGACTTCTGCCCACCACTGCTTCTCAACCACCTGGAACCGCCAACCAGAACTGACTTGCATATCACTCAACTTGAAAACCGGCTCTGAGACATGGCCTTTCGGAGATTAAGGAAGCTCTGACAGGTCATCTCCAGACCCTTGACATGTGACTCTCGCGGCACTCACATTCAGCTTGATTCTCGAAACCTCATCTACATATCCTCCTTGACAAGTTCGACTAGTGCAAGCACGATACAGACACACTCGACTGTGGACATGCATCAAATATGGCAAGCAAGTCTGTCAAGTTCAAGGATGATTGCTCTGCTGCTCCGAGTGCTTTGAGGCTCATTGGAAAAGGTCGGAATGAGCATCGGGTCCGAGTGTGGGGTAGGAGCGAAGATTGCGTGCCGCGTTGGCCGCCAAAAGCGTGGACTCGCCGTACAGAGCGGGGATGACCGCGTGGTAGAGCAATTGATGGGCTGCAGACGAACCCCTCGTCGCGAGCGGTTCGCTACCTATGCTCGTCTACCCGTGTAATCCTTCGCGTCATGTATTGAATCGCGTGCACATCGAGCGTGGACTGACAAAACACGGACGAGCATCAAGAGTTGGGGCATCGAACGATCAATATAACGAGATAGGGTTCGTGATCACGGACAGAGACATTTTGGAGTTGGTTAGCGAGAGCCTCCACTATCGTTGTGGAGCTACAGACGGACAAAGCGTCTCTCAATCGTGAATCCATCACGTTGGATCTCTCGTCGACGACAGAACTTGAAAACGTGACACTCGAGGGTCATGATCGTAGTGAAGCATCATCATGCATCACGGCGGCCAATAGAAGACACGGAGGAACAAAAGTCGCGCGCTGGGTGGATGCAGAAGGTGTGTGCCTCATGCATCAAGTGGCTCGGTTGAATTGTTTTCTGTCTTGGTCTGACAGCCTCGGCGCTCCAGTCTTGTGAAAGACTTCAATGCACTGGAGTACAATAGTAGAGGGAAGCAGTAACAGCAATCACGAGTGCCGGGACAGAAGAGGCAGTGGACCAAGATGCGAGACGAATCTAAAAGCAACAGAGCTATCGATATCAACACGATCGCGTCTTGTTGAGAGGACGCGGCCAAGGTGGAGGATCCGGACACCAAATTGATTCCTCCTTCCTCGAAGGAGAACTTCTCATTTCGGTGAATCGGCTTCACCCGCCCGTGCCTTCTCCCTCAAGCGCACCGCCGAACGCCAGCCCACGCCCGGCAAAGGCTTTGATGCTCCTCTTTCGATTGAATCCCACTCTTTTCTGGCCTTGAACCACGTTTCTCTTCTCCCTATTCCTAGAGATCCGCTTCCCTCCAGGACGAGTCCCGACGGCCAGTTCAGTCATTCCTTTTGCGCATCGTCTGGTGAGTACTCGACTGTTTCCTGCTGTTCTGTCCTCCCTTGTTCCGCATGTCTCTGGTGATTGAAGAAGAGGAAAAAATTGTTTAGGGTTTCCATCAAAGAGGGCGACGCTCGGGCTAGAAGCGGTGCACGCGGGCTTTGACTTTTTAGCATGTCGACACCAAGTTGGACCGTTGTGCAGACCAGCGGCTTTGCTTTCAATCTCCCGCCATAGTTGTCCCTACTGTTTGCTGCTGCTGCTGTTGCGACTCTGTCTGGTCTGTCGGTGTTCATCTCACTGTCCTTCCTTGCTGCCCTTGTCGTCGCCTGTCTTCAATTGCCCTCCTGCCACTCCTTTTCTCATTCCTTGGGCCCTTGACCAAACTAACGGTAGCCGTTCAACAGTCCGCATTTTCTGCCCCTTCGAATTTCTCACCTCTCGAGTCTTTACGAACGGCAGTCACTCCGCATAACGATCCGGACTCTTGTACATAGCCAGCCTCGACCGACGCATACATTGTTATAGTCGACATGTCCGCCTTTNACGAGCAGAACCAGGCCGCTGCTGCCACCGGTGCATGGCCTGCACCTGGTCGCCAGCCTTCGTGGGAACAACCTGCCCCTCCCTCGAGATCCGGTTAGTAGACGCAACCACTCGTCGATCGGGCACCAAAAATCTGAGACATTATTCTACAGNGAACCGCTTCCGCTTCGAGAGAGGAGTCGGCCGCATTCAGCTCCCAATTCGAAGGTGCGTAGGAGAAAGAGACAGCAATTCGACATGAGGCCAATTGGTTAGGAAAACGGGGTGCACGAGTGCTTGGGATAACAGGAATTGGCCTCGGTGGATTGACTGGAAGAGCAGAGATTGGGAGCAGCAGCTGACAAAGTTCCGCAGAGATTGAGCGTGCCACCGACAACCTCGTCAAGAGCGGCAAGTGGATGGCCGGCGGAGCACCACAGTACAACAGTCGTCGCGAGTCCATGCCTCCCTTGATGATGGGCCGCGGATTCAACGCTGATTATGGTGAGTATTATGGATCTCTTCAAACGAGCTAGTACTTACAAGTGGATGTAGCTGGTTCCAAGTCTAACTCTCCTGCCGATGGTCGCATGGGCGGTCCGGGACAGGCACGCCACCACTCGGTCAGTGAATACGACGGTATGCGATCCAACTCGGCGGCTGGCCTCCAGGGCTACTATGCGTCGCAGCGCTTCGCACCACGTCAAAATGAGGCAGAGCAGATGATGCAGGCCAAGCGAAGGATGGCTGCGCAAAGAGAGAGGGAGCTCCGCAACTATCACCAGGAGCAGCAATACAACAGGAGTAAGAGCATCGCAGAACAGCCTTAGACAATTAGAATGGCAAGTTGATTCCCGCCTACAGACACTTCCGCCCAAGGCCCCAAGCCCGACCGCGCCCTGAGCCCTGCAGCTGCTACAACCATGAGTGAAGACGAACGCCGCGACCTCATTGCCCGTCAGCACCGTGCTCTTTACGGCAACGAATCTGCACTGTACCCCACCTCGGAGGCTGCTGCCGTTGCTGCTCGCCGTGCCTCGCAGGACGTCAGAGGCTCCATCTCCGGAGCCTCCAGAGGTGGTGCTTCACCTCTTGCTTTCGACCCTTTCCACGGCGAGCCTGCTGTTCAGATGCCTCCTCGTGATGGTGTCATGCTTCCCAAGTCGCCTAACAGCGCCTCATCCCCGCAGTCTAACCCTACCACTTTTGGCAGTCTACTGGGTGAAACTCAGCAATCAAGCCGCACTTCGGTATCTTCGCCCAGCGGCTCGCCTCCTCTCGGACAGGGCTCGAAGGGAACCGCCGCCGCCGCTCCTATCGGCACTCGCCCAGTACCTAATGCTGCGCAAGCTACCGGTTTGAACAAGCGCTCGACCACCCCCCTTCCTTCGCCCCTTAGCTTCGGCTTCAGTGCCAACGAGCAAGCAAGAAACGAGCGTTCCACCTCCGCTGGTCCCAACGGCTCTGTAGCTGACAAAGGGGTCAACCTTGGTTCCTGGGGCTCCAACAGCGGAGTCTGGGGCTCTGCTAAGAATAGTCTTGGTGTCCAGGCTCCTGTCTGGGGCTAGACCATGCGCGCATTTCTACACATCACCAATCCTCTCAATTTGTAAGAGGTATGCCGGAGTTTGTTTCATGGTTTCTTTTTCTNNTTCATCATCTCTCATACTGCATGGGTCATCGTTNTTCAAGCATGGCAACGAACCATCGAGACTGGACAAGAAGGTGTCTTTTGTGGGTTCATGGGAAACAACATATACCCCCGTTCGTGCATCATCGAGTTATGGGTTTGGGTCATTCTTATCAGTTCAAGATGGCGAAAGGGGAGACCAAATCTCTGCAGTGGATCTCAGCAACTGCACAAGGTCTTTTCCTTTCGGCTATCTTTGGGGTTGATCTCTTTTTCTTTTGTCATGTCAAAATGTCGTCGAACGATAGGCGGTGGTTGTCGGTACAGGGGCTAGCACATGGGCTGACGGCTGGAGATTGGCCGTCTGAACATGTTTGTTCTTTGCTTTTCCTTGAGGTTTTCGGGTGGTCAGGTCACGGGGTATGGTCGGAGTCTTCATTTAGTACGACGGGGTTGGAGGGTGATTGCGTGTATCAAGGGTAATTTGTATGGACGCATAAAACGGGAAGGGCAGGCGAGTNCATCTTTTCGGAATGTATTCAAAAGCAAGTTTGGCTGGGTCATGATGCTAATTGTGANNTGCCTTTACTATTTCTGTTGTGNNACTGAAACGTCTCGAGGGGTCTCCCATTCCCCAGGAAGCGTGCGAGAGCGTCCACGGTCGACAAAGGGAAGGAGCTTCCGCCAAGACCTCAAATTGCATCCGTGCGCAGCGCTGGCTGGACGAACAGCTGGTGTCAACTGGAGCATGGAGGAGAGAGTTCAGGAAGCTTTCGACAGCACAACGACACCCTTCTCGCCCATCAATTGCTGTTCTGACTCGATCATCGCTTTCCACTGTATTCAAATCTCGTAGCGACCCAATTGCGACTCAGATCTATCACCCACGTCCCGTCACATTCCAGCCATCATGGTACGCCTGCTTGTCCCTATTCGTTCCTCCACACCACGGTCTGCGTGTGTCCCTGAAGGAAGACCCTGCGCACGTCTGTCGCTTTACTACGTTGCTTGAGAGCCGTTCCTGGACAGATACAGTGAAAAGATGGTCTACTAGGGACGAGCGATCAGACTGTGGCAGCACCCTACGACACTGTTCTCAAAACGTCACACGACTCTTCTATATGTACTGGTATCTGACCTAGCTGCGCTCGATAGTCTTCTCCTCGCCCTTCTTCCCCCGTCAACGCCGCTGCCTCGACTGGCTCTACCACTGCTCGCGCCGCTTCTCCCAGAGCCCCTGGCGGTCCCGCAACCGCTATCCGCAGAAAGGCAGCCGCTGACCGTGCCGACCGCGCCGCCAATGTCAGACCCAGCAGCACTCGCGCCGCAGGTGCTGGTGGCAGCAGCAGCACTATGCTGAGACTCTACACCGACGAGTCACCAGGTCTTAAGGTCGACNCCTTTGTCGTCCTTGTCCTCTCTGTCGGCTTCATCATCTCTGTCGTCGCACTACACAGTACGTCTCTCCATCTGTCGAAACAAGGATACTTTGACTGACACGCAATCCCTANNGTCCTGGCAAAGATCACCAAGAAGTTCTCGTCGTAGACACATACCCCCTCAGCAGACTCGTGCTCGCGATACTGCCTTCGTCCTTTACTGTACTCTTCCAACTTTTCTTGTATCTCCCATACGGTCGGCGTCGAGTTTTTGTTGTTTGTGCTGGGACGGAAAAAGACAAAAGTCGCTTTTATACCAGATTTCTTCGCCCCAGGTTGTCCTGTTCTTTTCGATATCAACGAGTACCAGATTTTTTGTCGTGGACACTTTCGTTCCCAATTCTCGAGGGTTCTGTCATTTTTGTGCATCTACAAGAACATGAATTGCTCGGCGTACTCATTGGAAGCCCTGGTAATAGTATGAGGCTGCGTATAGCAATCCGGTCGCTACGGCGCGATTCTCGGCGCTACAGCGGGTGCCCCTGATTTATCCACAGGTTTATCCTCAGCCGGGCGGTAGCTTATCGCTACATCATTGTGCCGGGAAGCGCGTGGGGATGTCTGAGATGCGGGCCGACTTTTGGCTAAAAGAGGCTCCCCACTTTGTTTTCGGTTGCGTAGTGCCCTCCATGGGCATCCACTCTTCACACGTTTCCGCCAGGCTGGTCGGGTAGAGCTTGCTGTGTGCTGCGGAAGAATGCACCGTCTTGATTCTCGATGATCGAACGGGCAGAAGAGGAGACGGAATTGGAGCATGGCAGTTGGTCGTGGCACAAAAATGTAGGCAGGCGCCACCAAGGTGCATGCAATCTTTCTCGAAATTCTTCTCTGTGTCTCTTGTTTCTCCACGAAGTGACCGTAGTGACATCTACTCCATCTTCGCCTCTCCCGCCTAAAGTCGAAGGTCCGCTTTGTCCACCACACTAAAAGCTATTCTGTACGCTGCCGCCGTTGGCTGCCACCCAAGAGACCATGATGAACGTGCTCAAGCCTTTTGCGCGGTAAGTCCATGGCATATTATTTAAGACGTGAAGCCTGCCCCTCCTCAGACCACTGATCTTCTCTTTCCCTTCTACAGAACTTCCCCTTTGCTTGCCTCCAGAGCCTCCCTACGTTACTCGGCCATTGCAAGACCTGCTTTTACTTGTTACAAAAGATTGAACCCGTCACATTCCGCCACTACTCTTCCAAAATGCCTTCTGCTCCTACTGTTAAGCTCAACAGCGGCCACGAGGTAAGGATCCAATGACATGCAAGACAAAGGTTCCAAGATACTGACTTGCAGCACAGANTGCCTCTCGTTGGTTTCGGTCTCTGGAAGGTCGACAACGACACTTGCGCTGACACTGTCTACAACGCCATCAAGGTTGGCTACAGACTCTTTGACGGTGCCTGCGACTACGGCAACGAGAAGGAGGTTGGCCAGGGTGTCGCCCGTGCCATCAAGGACGGACTTGTCAAGCGTGAGGAGCTCTTCCTTGTTTCCAAGCTCTGGAACTCTTTCCACGACGCCGACAAGGTCAAGCCCATTGCCAAGAAGCAACTCGCAGACTTGGGCATTGACTACTTCGACCTGTACATCATCCACTTCCCCGTCGCTCTGAAGTATGTCGACCCCAGTGTTCGCTACCCTCCCGGCTGGTCCGACGAGAACGACAAGATCTCCTTCTCCAAGACTCCTCTCTCCGAGACCTACAAGGCTATGGAGGAGTTGGTCGATGAGGGCCTTGCCAAGAGCATTGGTGTTTCCAACTACAACGGTGCCCTCATGCTCGACGTCCTCCGCTACGCCAGAATCACCCCCGCCACTCTCCAGATTGAGCACCACCCTTACCTCACCCAGGAGGGTCTCGTCAAGCTTTGCCAGGAGAACAACATTCACGTCACTGCCTACTCATCCTTCGGTCCCGCTTCCTTCGTCGAGTTGAAGATGCAGAGAGCACACGACACCNCTCTCCTCTTCGACAACGAGGTTGTCAAGAAGATTGCCGACAAGCACAACAAGTCTGCTGGTCAGGTCTTGTTGAGATGGGCCACTCAGCGTGGTGTTGCAGTCATCCCCAAGTCCAACAACAAGGACCGTCTTGCACAGAACCTCGACGTCTGCAGCTTCGACCTTGCTGAGGATGAGATCAAGGCCATCAGCGAGCTTGACAGAGGTCTCCGCTTCAACGACCCTGTCAACTACGGCCTCAACATCCCCATCTTCGCCTAAGGAGTTTGGCCGATTGAACAGAAAAGATGAAGTATCTCACACTTAGAGAAGGAAGAATATTCATGTATATCCCTAGTGCACTACGAATTGAACGAATTTTGATTACCATGTCCACCTCGTACTGTTTCTTTATTTATGAGAGCCGCTTTTGAGAGTCAGAATGTGATTCGCTTCGTCACATTGGTAGGAACTGTGAGACCAGAGGTGCCACCGTTTGAAAGCCACCCTCTCATTCTCTGTCTTCCTTGTGCCGCTCGTGCATGATGAGCATGCCACTCGTCGTCGAGACATCCCTGTCTTCGAACCGCATCTGGACAAACAAACCCCGCGATTGGTAAACAGCTCACAGAAAAAAGACGTCATTGCTCACCTCGTGTATCCACCTTTATGTGTTCACACCCTTGACTTCCCAAGATACAAAAGAGCTGAGCTGCCTGCTTCTGAACCTCGATCTTCTTTCTTCGTCTCAAGTTTATCTGAATCATCGAGAAAAACATACGTCAAGAGCAATCTTCGGACCATCCACAACCATACCAAACTCAAACCCCGAACTCTAAACAAAAACTTCCAAACATGTCGGACAACAACAATCAACAGCCCCAGCAAGGCGGCGGTTTCTTTGGAGGCCTCAGCAATGCTGCTGGCGGTTTAGCTTCTGGTGTAGGAGGTGTAGCATCAGGTATATCTCTATATACCCACAATTTATAATGACAACCGACTAATTAATTCTTGTTAGGCACCGTCAACACCGTCGGAGGTGTCGTTGGCAACGTCGGACGCGGTGTTGGAAAGACACTTTCTGATGCTTCATCCGGGCTCGAGAACACAGCCAAGGGTGCCGGTGGCAGCATCAACGATGTTACTGGCGCAAAGAGTCAGAACCAGAAGAAGTAAACCCTTCGAAAGGGGAGTTCAGAGCTTGGTCCGCGACTGCTAGGCAGTAGAGCGAGGCATGAGATGGCTACTCGAGCATGACTTTTATGACAATTTGATTTCGTTCCTTCTCTATCAACTCAGGTTTTTCCGAGTGTATTAACATTCCTTCATTAATACTGCTTTTCTCTTACAAGCATTGTGCTACCGAAAAGGCATAATTCGACTGCTTATTGAACAGTGAGGACGTGTGGCCGGTGTATTCCTAGCTCATGGTGGTGGATGTGACCCTGGACGTAAGTACTAGCCGCTCCGTGATCCTTCAAATTGTTGTTTCATTTTTCGGTGTGACCTTTGTACACTCATCCCCACGTCTGGCGGTCTCCAGTCCGATGACTACAGCCCTGGTTTTCGGTCCAACCGGCGCAGTTGGCTCACAGATCCTGGCCACGCTTCTCTCATCCCATACTTGCACATCTCTCACGACCATCTCTCGTCGCGCGCCTCAAACTCAGACTCAATTTCCAAAACTGAAGACTGTCATCGAAACTGACACTGCAAAATGGGGCCCTACGATTTCTACACTCTCTCCTGCTCCTTCAGTAGTCTTTAACGCGGTCGGAACTACCATGGCCAGTGCTGGGTCCATCGCCGCACAATGGGCCATTGACCATGATCTATGCGTCGAANATGCAAAAGCTGCAAAGGCAGCAGGCATCAAGACGTATGTGTATTGCTCGAGCGCAGGAACAAGTGGATCACTTAGTCCTTTTGCCTTGACACCATATGCAAAGATGAAGAGGGGCGTAGAGAATACCATCAAGGAGTTGGATTTTGAAAACGCGATCATCTTGCGACCTGGAATGATTCTGGGAAGGGAAAGCCCGAAGAACAAATGGCTTGAGGATATCTTTGATGGCTTCAAGAAGATCTCACAGGGTTTCCGGGATAAATGGGGTATGAGTGACTTTACTTTGTTGAATCCATGTCCCGGCGTGGCATGAATTGGACTAACGATATCGTGCANNGCGCAAGATCAGACGACTATTGGAAGAGCAGCAGTAGCTGCTGTCAGAATGGTAGAAGAGGGGAAAGCTCCAGAGAAGTTCTGGGTCTTGGAACAATCAGATATCGTAAGGTTGGGAAGAGACGAATGGAAGGAGTAAAATCAACCTCGTCTATCGAAAGAGTTTGTTATCGATGGCCATCATCTGGGAATCGCGACTTCGCTTCGAGTACCTGAGCTGTCCTAGCCTCAGAAGTTCGGCAAGTTTCAATCTAGGCTGACTTATCCGTGGCGGGGCCTTGACGAAAGGACCAGTTCACTGAGAGTCATCCAGGCAAGCTGTCTAAGGCATCAGGCCATGCATCTATGCCCAAGAATATCTTCCAAGTGTTTGGTTTATTGGTATCGCGTAGATGCATATACCTGCATGTCTTGGTGTGACCAATGACTGGATGCACCTCCGTACATGAAACACACAGCTTGTAAGCTGCATGTCTTCTCGACGAATTGATTTCTCTTAGGCACGACCGCTCGCTGCACCTGCCCATGAGAGAATAGGTGATATACAGTGCGGGGCAGTCGCTGCAATATATCCAGGCATGCACAACAAAGCCCACCAGCTTATAACAAAGATGCTATTCCCAACCTGTCTCAACTGCAAGATCAATTCACCTATTCCATCAACCACTAAAGATGCTCTCGACATACACTCTCTCTATTATCGGTTTGGTCCTTTTACTCGGAGTATATCTGTTATCAGGTCTGGGCTCCAGGCCAAAGGGTTATCCACCAGGTCCTCCAACTTTGCCAATTCTTGGTAACCTGCATCAGGTACGTGCTAAGCTTCCAGAAAAATACAAACCTGACATTGAACAAGATCCCTCGCNNAAAAACGAATACCTTAAATTCACCAAATGGGCCAGGGAGTATGGGCCCATCTACAGTATCATGGTTGGCAGTCAACCAATGATCGTCTTAAACAGTGTAGAGGTCGTCAAAGAGCTGTTGGATAAGCGCAGTGCCATCTATTCAGATCGTCCCGAAGCATATGCAGCACGATACTACCCTGACAGCAAACTCCGAATTGTGTTCATGGTAAGTCGATATCATCACGAGAAGTGACCTCTACTCACTCGTATCGGCAGCNCCTATACTGCTTTGTGGCGCAAATTGCGCAAAGTGACCCACTCACTTCTCAGTATCAAGGCAACAAAGAACTATGATCCTTACCAAGAGATGGAACGGAAGCAAATGTTGGACGAGATACTTACGAATCCCGACAACGTCTTCTCGAGTCTCCAACGATACACGACATCCCTCACCGCTACACTGTTGTATGGTTGGAGAGCTTCTTCGACCACCGATCCCAGGATCCACAAGCTTGATCACGAGCTGGCTGCTCTGCAAAATGCTCTTGGGACGACCGCCGCTGCTTTGCTTGATGCCTTCCCGATCCTGAGATTTCTGCCTGATGCCCTTCTTCCTGTCAAAGACAAGGTCCATCGTGCGTTGAAGATGGGCCATGAAGTACATATGGAAAATTGGTACGCTGTCAAGGAAAACATCAAAGATGGAACTCTTGGCTTCTGCATGAGTATCGGGCTTGCCAGAGCGCAGGAGAAGGACGGCATCACGGACGTCGAAGCTGCTTATGCTGTGGGCAACATCTTTGAAGGCGGCATGGAAACCACGTCGTCAACCTTGTATGCTTTCATCCAGGCCATGGTGTTGTTCCCCGAGATCCAAGCAAAGGCGCAAGAAGAGATCGATCGTGTCATAGGTTCTGACCGTCTGCCAGTTATGGCCGATGCGGCCAACTTGCCTTACATTAGACGATGTGTGAAAGAGCTCGTACGATGGTTTCCGGTCGGCCCCTTGGGCGCTGTGCCTCACGCGTGCACCCAAGATGATGAGTATATGGGATACAAGATTCCGAAGGGAGCACCAGTCATCTTGAATGCGTGGGCAATCATGACAGACCCAGACCGATACGCAGAACCACGTCGCTTCAATCCCGATCGCTTTACCAAAGACAGTGACGATGTTTCTATGGCAGAAATGGCAGCTCATCCGGATCCAAGCAAAAGAGACACTGTTGGATTTGGAGCTGGCCGACGTATCTGTCCTGGTATGCATGTCGCCAATCGAAGCCTCTTCCTGGGTATTACTGGAATATTGTGGTCGTTCTCGATCACGCCAAAGAAGGATGCTCAAGGTCAAGAGATGTTACCCAACCCGGATGACTTGATTGTTGGGCTCGCAGCTAGACCTGCACCCTTCGAAGCGAAGATCGTATCTCGCGATGAGAAAAAGGCGCGTATCATCAAGGAAGAATGGATGGTTGCTCAGAAACTGCTTGATCCAGACACCAAGCAGTGGAAGGAGACGCCTAAAGGTGATTGGGACGCTTCTCTCAGAGTCTAACCCACGTAAGCATAGGGCAAGCATCGGATCAAGGAAATAATCAATCAAATTGTGGAAGTTATTCCCGAGATGCAAAAGAGGTCCTGGTCTCGTTCAAGGCGGAACCTCGGCTGTTGGTGGCTTTGCTTGGCGTCTTGGTAACAACGATCTTTATGTCATATTTCTTCCTTCTCCTCAGCCTTCCAACTCTATGACCGTAAACGTGGCTATGCTTCACCGGTACTGAAGACGATCCTAAAGAATTATTCGTGAAGTTGTAGTATCGCGTGACGTGCTGTTGATCAGAGGATTCAGACATTGGAGAATCCTCAATTGGTAGCGAATCCCTGCGCAGTATGCTCGGTCAGGATTGTAAGAATAGAGTGCGCATGATCCTGAAGAATGCGCAAGAGGCGCTTGGTAGCCTATTTTTCCACATGGTTGGTAATATTCGTTATCATAAATATAGTCCATCTGGCAAGCAACTTAACATTGACATATTCCTCAAGCACGTTCACAACCAACACATCATATTGCAACAACATGCTCAGACATACACTACTGCTCGTCTCAGGCATTGCCTTTGCATCCGCTGCCTCTCCAGGTCCTGGAAGTGCATTCGGCAGCTCTAACGATACTGCCTTTGTAGATGCAAATCGAAATCCCAACATCACAAAATCAGTCCCGTTCCAGATGGGTGACAGGAACTTCACGTTCCGCGTCAACGTTGCAGAGTTCACGCCAGACACCAATACAAGCGTACAGGATCCACGTATTGCAGCATCTTTCTATGCCCTCGAATGGTCAGGTTCAACCGATCTGAACGATACCATCGCTGCCGCGGAGTCTGTCGGTGAAGGACAAAAGCCTCGTCTTTGTGCCTCGTTCCCTCTTGGTCTGTTATCAGCATCTGCTAATAACGGATATGATGAGAAAGACGATGGGGATTGCACAGGAGCCCTTGGANAAGATTGTGTGAACGATCTGAAGCAATCGGGCTATGATCTCGGCGTCGATTGCTCGCCCAACATACCCCAAAGCTGCTCTGGGAAATTTGGCGATGGAGGCATTGGAAGCGGTTGTGAGTTCTTGCTTTCTGAGCTCTTTTCTTGCACCATTGACTTACGTTGATAANCAGCATTACTCAATTGGGATTCACCTCAAAACTCATCCGAACCTGCAGTACAAATGTCTCCATTCAATTTCTACCAGTGGTCATCTCAAGTATACCCAGCTGGGAATGGTACTGCTTTCGAAAGGGAGTCCGAGCGTCTCCATGTCGTGGTCTTCTCTGGAAAGAATACTTATCCTGTTTGTCTTCGTGTCAAGACCGACCATCTAAACAAGAAGAGTCCCGCGGCCTCTGGAGCAGCAGGAAGTTTAACGGGAAGTCTGATGCCCGCGATGATAGTAGCTCTGAGCGCCGCATTTTGGCTGGCTTGAGTTAGCAGCACATGTTCCATGTGTGGGAGCTTCGAATGATTATAACACAACAAAGCTTTACTATCAACTCTCTGTTTCCAAATCTCTTACTACTTTGTGAGCTCAGTAAGGATATTTGATTGCACCTGTGAATATGTCCTTGTAGTTCACACCATCTCCTTTCGACTTTTTCTCGGCATTTCCCAATACAGGCTCGATCCTAGCATCCCAGTTCGGATCGAAGAAGAATGGAATGGATATGCGCATGTCTTGCGATACGTGCAGTACTTTGTGTTGTGTTGACTTGTAGATGCTATCGGTCCAGACAGAAAGCATGTCGCCAATATTACATATGAGGGCATTCTGAAAGAGTCAGCAAGATAATAGCATAGCGGTATGATGGAATTAGTGTACTGGAACAGGATCTGCAGATATCCAGTCTTCTCCATTAGGGGCGAGAACTTTCAAAGAGCCTTTATGCTCGTCAGTCAAAAGAAACGTAAGGATCCCGAAGTCGCTGTGCTGGTATAGTCCGCTCTTTGACTGGTCCGGTTCTTTTGAAACTCCAGGATACGCAGCCAAACGCAGTTGCCAGAATGATTCGTCAACTCTGCTGGAAAATACTTCTTCGGGCACATTCAAAGCCAAGGCAAAAGCTTTCATGATTGCGACACCAAGGGCTACGAGACGTGTAGTGTACTCTTCGGCGATCGGACGCAGAGATGCTGGCTTTCTAGGCCACTGGTTACGACCAAGACCTTTCGTGTATGGTGGTCCTTTTGTTGCGCGTTCGCGAAGAAAATCAACAGCCNNTGCAAAAATCATCAAATCAGGATTTGGTTGGTACGTTTGGCTCAAGCCTACTTCGTAGCTTGCGTCAGCCCTTTCNACCAATCTGTAGCCTCTGCTATCATCACCGATCCCTTGGCCGCTTGGTTTTACTTTGATTTCATCCTTNTCCTCGATAGAAGCAGTAGTAAAGAATTGTTTGGCATTTGACAGCATTTCAGTGAATAGTGCCGGATCAATGCCATGACCGGAGAGGTAAAAGAAACCAACTTCGCGACATGCTTTATCGAGCTTCTTGGCTGTTTCGAGCTTTGCATCGTTACTGCTAGATGCATCCAGGAAAGCCGAAAAATCGATGACCGGAATCCGCATAGTGTTGATGTCCAGAAAATACTTTTGGAAGTTGTGATAAATTGAGCTTGGTTTTTCAAGCAGTCGCCAAACTATATATCATCCTGGCTGCTTCCCTCAAGAAGGCGAATATTTGCGGTGTCCACGATAGGCAGTCGCCAAGATAGGAGCCTCGGGACGTCGCCTTCGAACAGAGCGATACAGTGATGATTCTAGCCAGCCAATCGGTAGAGCAGGTCATTGGTGTCTCGAGTGCTGTCAGAATTGATCGCGACAGGCAGATGGGTATATGAGGGCAAGAGAAACGCATGAGTCGCGATAAGGTATTCATGTGCCGTTTGCCGACAAAGAAGTATCTTCCTCTCGTCGCTTCTCTGAGAGATACGGAGACAGTAATAGGAGCAGATTCCCTGAGATTCCTGATCGTTTTGACTGTCCCAAATGACCTACTTCATTCTCATGATTATAAACATGTTGATATCGTCTACAAGAGGTGGTAGGACCGGCTGGTGGTGACGTCGGAAGTTTCTCGGCGACCGCCAACCGCACCTCCCTCTCGTCTCCAACTCTCCTCGATTCTTCCTCGTATTTGCACCAAATACTACTCGCTTCGATCTGCCTCGTTGTCCAAAGGATAGTGATGCCGCAAACAATAGGCACTGCCTCTGTCTGGCGTGACGATGCTGCGGGTCCACGGCGGAATACTTTTCTTGGCAACTTGTAGTAATGATGATCTGAAGGATTCACGGCCGCACTGATTGACAGTAAGGCCGCGCTTACTGTACTAGCAATACAAGAATGGCCGAACCCAACATGCTTTGCAACTATAAGTTTATAGGACCTCGCCGTATCGATCGTCACTCAGCTTCTCGACAGATAACAATATGCTCCGCGACCGCCAGCATACATCCATCATCCATCAACTATCCACTATCATCGGGACCTATTCGACAAAGTCAACATGGATGCACTCATGTCCGCTATTTACACGGCCGCAGCCATTGCCTCGGCACTGATTGCCATCATCGCTCTCATTGTCGTGACCTGAATTATCGGTGTCAAGCTTGCCGAGCCCTTCGGCGTCATTCTATACAACATGATCGCCAGTCTTGGGATTGTATCCGACGACCAAGAAGCATCATACTCTCTAGAAAAACCAAGCAAACAGTCCCTGCAGGAATCCCGGAAGAAATCTGAGAAACTACTCTCGGGTCTCATCGCAATGTTCTTGTGCTCTTTCTGTGTCACTCTTGAGCAGACACTAGCAAAATCTTCGTTTAATCCTGCCGGCTTGTGGTGGTGGGATCTTTGTGTTCCGGTACTCAAGGGGATTTTCGAGGCTTTCCTTGCTTTGGGCATGCTCAGATTAGCCCTTACTGCAGTTCGTAAACTGGTTGCGAACTGAGTAATTCCTGAGTTCTGAATCCAAACCGGAATGATATATGTGCTACGCAAGGACTGGCCGCTGTCAAACAAACTCGCGTGTCGCCGGCCAAATTTCTGCTTGAACTGTTGCCATGTCAGGTTCAAACAGTATCATGCTCATCAACAACAGGTGATAGTAAGACACAATATCACTGGATGCTCTGTTGAAGCTGAAGCTGACTTTCAGGTCATCAAGCAACAGGAGAAGAAGCCGTCAATTTCGAGAGCTATGAACATCGACACCAAGCTATCATGCGCCACCGAAACAGAAAAGACGAAGCTGCGGGAATTTATGAGAAGAGCCAGAAATGCGAGCTGGTGCAACGGATGAAGAAAGAAAGCCGAGGACGATGTTGCAGGTCGTAGTAAAAGAAAAGAAACATTTTTGATACCATCCTCCCTTATGGGCGCCACATGGTGGACACTGAGAACTCACTCTTGGTATCAATGTTGTCGTTGATGTTGGCAACGTCTTGTGCCCATTCTTCGACTCTAGTGGTTGTTGCGGTAGTCTCTGTGCGAGACTTCTTAGATGGTCGAGATTCAACGATGTCGGATGAGGAGTCGTAGTCTGCACGACGCGTGTTTGCAGTGGATACAGTTGGAGCAGGCATTGTTGGTCTAGGACGGATCGAGGGACGAGACACACGCTACCAATCGTTAGCAAAAGCTTTCTTAAGCTGATCGGGGCGACTAACCGTCTGAGACATGCCCTGAAGCGAGTGAGAGCCCACCTGACGTGTGCCAGGCACACGGTTGACGGGCAAAGGAGCCATACGTTGTGCCATGGGTTGAGGTGCCCAANNTGCTAATCGATCAGTATCATAGCTTTTGGACAGGAATTGTAAGCAACCTACTGCAGGAGCCATGGCTTGGGCCATGGGATAGCTCGCATAATGCATGCTAGGACTTGAGACCGTGTGACTGGAGAAATACAGTGGCATGGGTTGGCTCGTCGGCCAATGTATGGTGGTCGAGATGATGGGGCCCTGGAAGCGATTTGCTGATGGTTGCGGCGCACACATCACCGTGTGCTGCATTGGTCCTGGCGAGGAAACAAAGGACATGTCACCAGGAGGATGACGAGCGCGCCAATCACGATTCTTTTTCTTCGTGTGGGTCTCACGTGGAGGAACGAGATAGGCTCTAGGGCGGCGGCGAACTTGGGGAGGCAGCACATCTGGTGTTGCAAGTAGTTCGTCCTTGGAGGCGCCAGCCCAGTCGGGCTTGATCTCGTTCGCAGGCATCGGATTCGGGACCTTACCGTCCGATCTCGGCTCCTCTCTGCCCTTGAATTTGGGAAGACTGTACTCGGGCTCACGAGTAGCGCCGTTGAGCATGATGGGATATAACATATCATTCTGGGTTGTATTCTGAGCAAGGATACATTTGCATCCAGATCCACCAAAATGGCGACACTCGGAGCACGGATCCATGGGATCATTGTGATCACGATTCTTCTTGTCACACTGCACCATGTTAGCACATGCAGAGAATGGAAAGTAGCACTAACTTACTGGGTATCCGGCTTGGAAGCAGCGTGTGCATCCTTGACCGACCTCGTTGCACACTTGGTAGTCGATCTCCTTGGGTGTAGTGGGGTCCAAATTGGCTGGGTGTAAGCGATCGCACTGTGAGCCTCTTGGACATTGGTCGCGGTGATAGTAACCACAAAGAGGAGTACGGTTAGCCATGACTTGTGGTTTGTGAGGAATCATTGCAAGAGTTGTGTTGTGAGAGTTGGTGTGTTTGATCGGCGAGTGTCGCTTGATCTCTGTGCGGCAACTCGAAACAACAAATAAAAGTGAATTCGGTCCTTGATCCGCCTTCACTACGAGTTCAGTAGGGATCCAATTACCTTGGCGGCGCCAGAGTTGCGCCTGCCTTTTGTGCGTTTGCTTTGTTCACTTGTCTCGACAGGCGAACGAAGACTCACCAACGTTCAAAGCAACTCAATATCATATTGAGAGCTCCAATCACTTCTGCTTTCTTGGAAGATGATCTCTGCCAGAATTTTGGTCCGTTATACGTGCTTAGCTGACAGTGATAGGACAGCAGTGCTGCAAACCGCGATAAATCTTGAACTAGAGTTCGCCCTGTACAATAACATGTTCGAGAAGGCCCGCAGCATCGAATGTAAATCATGGTCGAGACTCTCCGTGGACCTTCTATACATTCTTACGCTGGCGGCTGTGCCTGGGTACATAGTAAGTTGGTGTGACTTGAATTTGCTAAATTGACTCATACTGCCTCAGCGACCAATCGTCTATAAAGTCTTCGCACTACCCGGATTTCTCTCTCTTCTCCATTTCCCCTACACTCCAGTCAATAACCCGAACTCAACACCCACGTATACACTACGCAAGTTATTGCATCGACTTCCCTCTCTCAAAACGCTTGTCATGGACATCGTCGAATCGATATCTCGGACTGGCGCCACCATGGCCTGCACAATAACAGTTGTTGTGACTTGCTGCTTAGCCATCGTGATCATGAGTATCAAGCTCATACAAGTCTTCCATGATCCCTTTGAGGAGGATGAACAAGAGCGGCTCGAAGCCGACGAGCGAGAAATCGATGTATCAGCTGCTACAGCCATAGCGGCACTATTGTTGGCAGTCTTCAGAGTTATTGCGACTCTGGTCACTAAGGATGATGTAACGCCGTGGATCTTTAATGGAGTCGTTGCGAGGAGTTGTGCAGAGGTTTGTGTGGCTTTAGGGTTGCTCAAATTCGCGCTGGCCGCTCTACAAGTACTTCTACGATAAAAGCTCAGCTTACGCAAGTTACTGAACTGGACTGGGTTTTCAACATTTCAGGTATGACGTCTACGATTCAGGTCCAAGATGTCAACAAGATATACTGAAAAAAGACCGCAGACAATATCTCAGAGGTGTGCTTGCTTTTGGAGCTCGTCGAAGAAATGAAATTAAATTATTACAATAGATATCACAAGAGAGAATAGCCCACCTCCTCTAATCAAATCAAAGCTCCAACTTCATCCAGACAGCCTCTGAAGGAATACCCTTCTCGATGACCCAGAGCATGTATACACCTGGCGGAATGATTGTAGGGTTGAACGGAGCAAGAACGTCAATCATGTCATCGCCATCAGGGCTCAAGGTAGCTTCCAGTTGAACCATTCTCGCTCCCATATCAACACCATGGGTATGGAAGCCAGAGTAAGAGAGGCGAACAACAACATCCTCTCCCGCTCCCTCAGCTGCAATCTGGAACTTCTCGTTGTACTTGACAGAGGTAGGGTAGGCGGTGATGAAAGGGCGTTGATCGGCATGATCCATGTAAGGCGGTGAATAGATCTCGACGCGATACTCGGTAGGATATGCTGAGTCAGGCGATTGTTGTTGGTTAAGGTATGATGTATGACCGTTGTTGCCAAAATGTGGGTATTGCCTGTTTGCTAGCTTGACCTTGCCGACGGGGTTGTAGAAGACATCAGGATTGCTTCCAGCAACAAGGACCTCTCCTGAGGGAAGAAGAATAGCGACTGAGTGGTACATTCTAGGGATGTGGGATGTGGCAGACTTGGTGAAGCGTTGGCCGGGAGGCTTGTTGCCATCGTAGATCAGTGCTTGCATTGCAGGGCCTTCGGCTTGATAGCCTCCTGCACTTCCTTTGTGGGCACCGTTCATCATAACAATCGTGCCATCGGGGAGTTGGATAGGTTCGATCATTGTCTGGCCGCCATTCGGCAACGCATCATCCTCTTCCCAGATAGGATGATCGTCATTTGGTCTGATTCTGTAGCAGTCGGGTAGGGCCTTGGGATTTGGAATGTCTCCTGAGCTTCCACCGCACACCAGGATGGTAGGCGCGTACCCACCTACGCCCAAAGGCAGCATCACAGCAGCAGCGGATCCTGGAAAAGTTCTTGGGCCTCCGGGAATATCTGGTAGAGTCTTGTGTACTTCATCGGTGCGATAGTCATACACGTTAGCGCGATTTCCAGCAAGCGTGAAGATGTGGTCGGCACCCTCGGCATTCGGGATTAATTGGACTNNGAGATAGAGTTAGTAGAGTTCAATCTGTTTCGGACACCTATACATACGGATAGGATAGAGGTTGAAAGACATGTCAGCGTTCTCGTTGTCCTCGGCGCCAAACTCCAAGATGGTCAAGTTTTTCTGAGGTGGTGCCTTGCTGCCATCGGCCTTGATAAGTTCGTAGGTGGGGTTGTTGATTGAAGCCTCATTGGTGACTAGAAGACCAACGTCTGAGCCACCAACGACAAGGATGTCTCCATTTGTCATAGTGATAGAGGTTGGGTACCATCTTCGAGACTGCAGCTCGTCGATATTAACTTTGAAATCCATGGTGCACCCATCTATCTCGCAAGGGCCCGGTGCATATCTTCGCACAGTCTGACGGCCATCTTGAAGATGTGTTGTTTTGGCATCCCCGGAGTAGAGTTCCGCACCTGCAACGTTGACCATAGTACCATCTGGCATGAAAGCGCCTGCAGCACAGAAGGTGTTGGATTTTGGAGTCAACTTGCGGAGATTATTAGTACGCCACTCATATTCAACACCAAAGACGAACAGTCCCGAGTCGTCGTCTTGCATGAATGGGTGTGGAGAATGAGCGCCAGTCTGGAGATTCACTCCTGGGCCACCAAAATTGCGGTGATAACTANNTGCTTCATTAGCATGGTCCGATCTACTAACACAACCGAGGACATACTTGTCTAGGAACACTACTGTGTCAGTGTTTGGAGGCACGAAGGCCATCTGCGCAGCGCATCCCGACGAGCCGACAGTACGATAGCTTGCTGCATGGGCCAAAGCACCGAAAAGGCCCAGCAGAGCCCATACTTGTGTTGTGAAAATCATGATGAAAGAGCCTGCAAGAGATTGGTCGATAGATTCCAGGACCAGAACCTCTTTATATGTGCAATGTACAAGTCGAAGAATCCACTGCCATGGCTAGCTATCCACAATACAAGCATTCGCGCATCTGCAGCCATAACGCCAGGCTACTAAAAATGACTGCATATAACTTTTTCGACGCATGTTGAGTATGCATTCGTTCGCAGCCAGCTCGAAAGGTCAGTGAGATCCGAGGAGATCGCCCTGGCACTCGGTAAGACCGAGAGTATGCGGCTACTCAGTGTCGCGATTAGATAGATCAAGCGGTGCTTTGCCCCATCGAGTCAGGGAAGATAGCGTGATATTCCCATGACAGAAATCTCAACTGCTTGAATTTAATGAGGAAATATCTTATCAGGACTGACCGACTGTGCAAGCGATATTGATGTTTGAGGTTGATATTCTGTAAGTGCCGGTGCCGGCACTTTCCTCGAAAATCTTCCAAAAATAGAAGTTGCTTGCTATGTCCAAATAAATTCACGGATGTAACATGAAACACACTTGCTGCTTGTGAGTCCTGGATCTACTATGTTTATATGGAAAACTTTCAGAAGTCGATTGCCAGTGAGGCCGGTAGAGCATGCCGTAGGAAGGCTCCACCCTTGAGAAGGGCTCTGGCATCGAGAAACATTATGCGAATTGCTTACTTCAAGAGCTGAATCTTCAAGTCTTCTCTCAACGTACCGGACTCGATTGAGTCGATGTATCTGCATGGTCCACATGTCCCGTGCCACTACTCAAGTGGTAGACAATCCAGGCATATCCGCAGCAAACTGCTGCCAGTACTCCCAGAATTCTGGATCGTTTGGAATAGCTATCTTACTCCAGCTCGGGTCCAAGCTGTCTAGATCAAAGTTAAGTTCGCTTCCATCAAAGGTGTTCGTGTCGGTTTCGTCTTCCGTGGGCACGTTTTGAGCAGTTGTATGCGCCGCTTCTCTAGAAGTGCTAGTAGTAGGTAGCCTCGCCTGGAGAATACGTATGAAGTGAGGTGTAGCTTGCTCAGCATTTTGACCACTGGACTTCTCCCAGGCCTTGAGAGACAGGTTCCTGACCGCACTATAAATGGCATTACTTTCGTCGTATAAGAGACGTGGTTGATGCTCGTATGCCTTCTCTATCTCCGTCCATACAGTCTTCAATGGCACTGGAAGAGGTTGCTCGATGGTCCGATAAGCGATTTCTCCCAGCAAGAACATGAATGCGTCTATTGGAAAGAAAGCATTGGCCTGCCAGAGATATTTCTGTATCGTCTTATCTGTCGCAAAGCTGTTGGGAGCTTCGGCCAATTGCAGACAAAGCAAAAAAGTACTGTCTCGTTGATCTAGAGATAACCCAGACTTGGAAAACATCTGGTGTCGTCGTACCGTCAATCTGATGCGTGCAATAGCGCCTTTGCAAAACAACTGCAACAGTTTGTGCATTGGGATGGAAGGGTCGCAATACTTCAAGAGCCTATTTTTAAGACGCTGCTGTAATTCTTCGATAGCGGCGTCTACATCACGAGTATCTTGCAGCGACTTTTCAGGATAAGTGTATGCCATGGTTAACACTCCGATCTCGAATCGAGCACTGCAAAAGCTCATTTCCGTTATGCCAGGGGCGTCTCTAGGAATATCTTGCATTTCCGGGTGGAGAGCTGAGTCGTTGACGTTTAGGGGTCGATCGGTATCCCAGAGGGATCGAGAAGAGATCATCGAGGTGACGCCACATTGTTTAGCAGCAAAGCTTTCGAGAAACGTCAACTCCCACCATAAGCGTCGACGCATTTCGGCTTGGAACACAGATACAGATGAGCTTCGAAGTGCTTTCTCTCGATGGTATCCCAGCTGCTGGGCGCTACGGATAGCCACGCCAGTCAATTGCCACATTGTTTGAGGATCGATTCGAGCTCGCTGCGCGACTAGAAAGAGTGCCAGGGCCTGAAGTGTGAGGNNGAAGTTGGGGGTTTGCAGAAAGCGTGCATTGATCAGAGCTTGCTGGGCCAGTCCAGTGTACAACACAATCGATTCACTGATCGGCTGACCCATGATCCTTTCGGCTTCCNNAGCTTGATCGCATTGAGGTATAGAGCAAATAGCGGCTAAATATATGGAGAACAGAAGGGCTTCTTTTGTTTTCGGTCTACTTGGGTCAGATGCCATATTCAGGATTAGAGGCTGGACAGTCGGAACATGTAGTATCTTGACCAGAAGATTCACGTTCTCGAGATAAGTCGACCAAAGCCAGATAATGCGGCTTGGACTAGGATGTCGATCAGAGAGATTGACGACAGATGGCCCAAAGATGAGCCCTTCGCCGAGTAGCGAACTTGGACTTGGGCCAGGGGAAAGATCGACGTCCGGATCCAGTTCATCCTGGTCAGTAAGCTGCATGAAGCGTAAGCAAAGCCTTGAGGGGAGGAGAGAAAANGACAATACTTCTTTGCCTACACCAACCCACATGACACTGNNCGGATGTATCAGTCTAGAGTCAGCAAGAAGATAGGGAGAAAGGCACTTTTCGACATAGCGCGAGTGACCTCGCTCGTTCACGTGCTCGGAAACATTGGATTCGACAATTTGCGGGCTGCTAGGGGTAGTACTTAGCATGGCGATGGAGTCTCGAGGTCTTCTAGCGCGCCTGGCTCGGGCAGGTTGCACAGGCTTTGAAAGACATTGAGTGTTGGACTTTCGACAGGTTGAACACGGCCTTTGGCCATCACAGCGCACCTTCCGATGAGCACAGGCGATGCAACTGTGGCCACGGGTGATGGTGGATTTTGAACGTGAGGAGGGCTGCTCACGAGCAGCGGCTGCATGCTGGAACGGGCTTGCGACCCGCATCTCTGCGTCGGACAAGGACATTACAAATGTTTCATGGGTTAAGATGGAAGCTACGATACGATGAAGGAAATTCTTAAAAGCAGCATGGCGATGGAGGAAGGAAGTTGGGCGTGGGCAGGAGCCACTGAAGAGAGCTCGGTCCCGAAAGTCTTGGGCTGTCGGTCCCGACGGCTGTCACAACCAAGTCTTTCATCATCTATCCACATTGCAACGACCTCAGCATCGTCAATTGACTATGTTTGGGTCGCTGCCACCGAACAAGTCCTCAAACAGTGCCAGATCAATGCCTTGCATATCCCACTCCCCGCCGTTATCCCCATCGCCCGTACCATGACCTCCGTACACGCCCACATCGAGCAGCGCAGGCGCCTGAGACACGACTACCGCAGGTCCTTCGACACCAAAATCCACGTTACCGAATGCTGGAATGTGAAGGTGCAAGCCACCGTCGCCTGTCACTTCACTGTGGTACGCCGCCTGTCCACCATCATTGTCGCTCGCTCGAACACGGTACCTTACTCCGCTCGCCGCCCTCTCTTCTATCCTCAAGAGCTGCTCAAGCACAAACACTATCTGCCGAGTGATGCTATCATCATCGCCCTGACATGTGCCTCGAACAACAGCACGCGTTCGCTCCAAAAGCCCGCGATCGCTTGGACGTGAGTGGACGAGAAGGCCAAAAGCCCCGTGAGCATAACCCGAATATCTCAGCCTTGCGCATTCGATATAACCGAGGCTCAGTACCGTCGCCGCCACGAAGCACACGAAGTCGGTCCCACGACAATAAAAATCCGCCGCATTCTTCTCGCGGAACGCGACATAACGAATCAGCGTATCACGGCTAGCATTCAACGCCGTCATCCTGCTGTAATCATGACTGTTCTCGAATGTGCATCGCATCAGATATGGTAGATGCACCCTGATCAACAGGTGGAAATGCGCGAGCTGGTCATTGAGACGACTCATATCCTGGAAGATGTCATTGGCAGTCCTGTTGCTTGTTGACAAATCAGGCACCAGCCACCACTGAGCCGGCACACTGCCTGCTGCTGTCTCCAGTAGCGAATCCAATTCTTGAGTTTCCAATAGGCTGAGACGAGTCGATCGCTTCAGAATACGGTCAGCTACAATGAGGTGGCTGTACTGCAGACGCTCGCCTGCCTCTAGTTCTTCAACTTTGCGTGATGGCGCCTCGAGGCTGCTTCTTGGTAAACCCAACATGAGGCCGAGATAACACTCCATCCGGACTATTTGCAAGCAAGCCTGTTTAGCATCCAACAGTGGTTGCTTCGTGGTCTCGATGAATTTCAAGTTTGGTGAACTAATGCCGCGATGCAGTCCTAGTACCTGCGCAATCGTGGTTGCTCTTCGCACTGCCATCCACGCTTGGTGGAGGTTTCCAGCATAGTTTTGATATGTGGCCTCCAGCATGATGCACTCGAGACCTTCGACAGAATTGACTAAATCTTCGTCCTTTGTGACCTTGATGGCAGCATCCATAACACGAGACATGATATCATGGCACCACGATTCGTGTTTTTGCGACGCCTGATTACTGGGCAGAACAACTCCTTGTAAGTGATTGCCGAGCAACAATAGCTTTCGTGCGATTAGCACAGGGTGCGAGCCGATTGGTGGGAGTCGCAACATATCTCCTGTCGAAGGTAGGGCTTGACTTATGGGCTTGTAAAAATTGCAAACCTCACTGTGGTATAGCACTGATAGACCAATCGGTAAGGCTAGGATCTGATCGAGTTCGTGTTGCTTAGGCCACAGAGATCTGAGGGTACGATCTAGAGCTTCATCCTGAAGATTTGATCTCGAAACAGGTGTGCTGTAAGTGGACGAACTACGAAGATTGATTGCAGGCTTCTTGGTCAGAAATGTGTTTGGTAAGCTCGATTGATAGACAACTGCACATACCAGCGCATCTTCCTCAGACGGACTCGGAGTAACGGTTATGAAAGTATCTGGTAGATCCTGACTTGTACAAGCAGTGCCGCGACGGCTACAATTTTGACAGATGTTTTCGGTCCATACGCACCGGACCTTGCGTCGCTTACACTCCCAGCAGCTCTGCGTGCCCTTGCGAACTTTTCTGCGCTTCGGGACATGGTCCAGCTCATCATATTGAGACATGATTGTTCTCGGTTGTTGAGTAACACACATCAGAGATAATTAACAGTTGATGTGAGATGTTCGGTTGAAGCATGAGGCTTTCGGTCGAGGCAGCGGGGTTTGTAAGCAGGATCTCACCTGCTTCCGCCGAGCTCGGTGGAACACAACACTGTGTATTTCACCACTTCCGACATTCTCGTAGAGACTGACCAGCGTCTGCTGTTTGCAAAAACACATCTATTGGTCAATGCCACCAAATCGCTTACGAACCATGCCTTCTTCGGCGGAAGCTTCGACCGGAGTGGACAAGTTATATAATGGGACTCGATGCCCGATGAATAGGAGAGCATTTCAGACAGTACAACCTCGAAAAGATTCCAAACTGTGAACAAGTCTTGAAAAGATGGTCAAGATAGCGATTGCAGGTGGCTCCAGCAGTAAGTCATGGGGTGCCATGATCAATCATCTCTTTGTTCCGTTACTGACAACACTATAGACGTTGCTGCGGAGATTATTGATGTCCTTGTTGCAACTGGCAAACACGAGATCTTGCTATTGTCTCGAANNAAGTATGCGAAGATTGCGCTTCTGTGGTTCAAACAGCTTACTCCGACTTTAATGCAGGGAGTTTCCACTAGTGCTGCAATCAAAGGCACGAGTCGGGTCCAGGTGGATTACCAAAGCCAGACGCAATTGAGACACGCACTTAACGGAGTACACACACTGCTCTCATTCGTCTCCGAACAGGAAGATCCTAACAGCCCGCTCCAAAAGAACCTGATCAAGGCTGCGATTGACGCTGGTGTGAAGCGTTTCGCACCCAACGAATGGGCAACGTGGGTCATATCGAGATGACAATTTTCTAGCATCTAACAAGCTGCAGTTNCGGGGATCGTTAGCTGGTACTCATACAAGGGCGAAACCCGTCGTTACCTTCAGAATCTAAACAAGGAGCATCAGGTATGTTGAAAGCGTTTCTGAGTTGAGATGATTCGTAACTAATATGGAAATCCTCTGTTCNAGGTCATAGAGTATACACTCTTTCAGTGCGGTCTCTTCCTGAACTACTTGACGAGCCCTTACCAATCAGCCAAGCATCTTCGGCAAATGCAAACACCCTTTGACTTTGACCAAGGTCGCTGCATCATTGCTGAAGGTGGTAACGACAACCGCGTTACCTTCACAACTGTTCAGGACCTGGCGCAAGTCGTCGCCAGGGCTGTAGACTATGAGCATCCATGGCCAGTTGTCGGTGGTATTTCTGGAGTTGAGATGTCCCTGAAGCAGATGATTGAGCTCGGAGAGAAGACTAGAGGTAATCCTTTGCTCTGCTCTGATGTTCGAAGTCTGGCATGAACTAACGCTCAAGTATNNCAAGGCAAACCATTCAAAGTCGAGGAGATTCCTCTGGATGAGCTGAAAGACGGATCGTGGAAAAGCTCTTGGTCGCCAAAGATTGATCACCCGGCTATGCGGCCTCAGAAGGACGATCAGCTGTCGAGATACATGGTTGCCGAGATCCTTCGAGGTATCTCAGCTGGGGACTACGTATGCTCGGATGAGTGGAACAAACTGCTGCTGGACTTCAAGTTTACAGAGACTGAGGAATTTTTGAGCAGTGCTTGGGATGGCAAACCATAGGGCAGACTTTGCTTGCGGTCTCAGAATTTGTGATGCTTGTTTCGGTACAGATCTTTATGCTTTTTTTTTAATCCAGTCGCTCTTTTTTTACTTCTTTCTTCTTGTTCAAGACAATTTGATCGTGCCTTAGCGAACCTGACCATGCCGAAGCCAAGCTGACCATGCCAAAGCCAACCCGACCATGCGAAAAGTTTGGTTGACCATTCCAATACTTGAGCTGACCATTCCATTCGCTGACCTGACCATTCTAGAACTTCAGTTGACCATTGCAAATCCCGGATGACCATTCCGAAAACTGAGCTGACCATTCCAATATTTAAGTTGACCATTCCAATAGTTCAGATGACCGTGCCAAAAGCTAAGCTGACCATTCCAATAGCTAAGCTGACCATTCCAAAAGTTGAGCTGACCATTCCAATAGCTGAGCTAACCATTCTAATAGTTGAGCTGACCATTCTAATAGTTGAGCTAACCATTCCATTAGTTGAGCTAACCATTCCAATAGCTGAGCTAACCATTTCAATGAACAAATCCGTCTATTCAAAACAACTACTCCGGACAAATATTCGACCAATGCTTCTACATTTGAACCTAAGTCCCAGACAGAGATCTTGACTAACGAGACGGAAGAGAGCTAAAAGAGGGTTGGAAATGATCGACCAGTTGTTGTGTCACTTTTCGGTCGCGAGTTATCAGAGTCTTGATTGGAATGGTCAGCTCAGCTATTGGAATGGTCAGCTAAACTTTTGGAATGGTCAACTGAGCTTTTGGAATTGTCAACTGAACTTTTGGAATGGTCAGCTCAGCTTCTAGACTCATCAGCTTCAAATATTCGATGGTCGGCTTGGCTATTGAATTGCTCGTGCTTTTTTCCGTCGGCCATTCATCGATTTTCAGTAGCCTCGGCAGAGACTTCGCATCCATGACTACTATGTGTTCTACCTTGAGTACTTGCTATTGCACAAACCAGAGAAGAAGCCTTCGGGGCGAGAAGATTGGAAAAGAAGAAAGCAAGAAGGGGGGGAAATTGAGAAAAGCGCCAGGTGAGCAACAACGATGAGGAAGTGGAGAGTGGGGCAGTGCAAGGAAGGAACAACCCATGAATAGACAGTCGCGCTTGAACGACCCATTGAGGGTCAACATGTCGCATAGTGTGCAGCAAAGACAGACCTCATAGCAGAAGAGAAGGACGTGCTAGATGAAAGCCAAGTGGAATTTGATCGATTTTGTTCTTTTCATTCATGACCTTCTCATGGAAGGCATGTCTCTCATACTAACTACAACTACCGACGATCATCATCGTCGTTCTAAACTTCCCAAGAACAGTATTCTGTCCTCATCTAAAATCTCTAAGAACAAAGGAAAAGGTCTTGCCGACGACAAGGTAAAACAGCCATTCATCCCATTCCATCCCATCCGGAACACCGCGCTTGATCATCATGATATAACACCAACGCTTCGCTCCCAAACAGGCTCTCAACAGACAAAAACGAAGGGGGTATAACGGAAAGATGAAAACAGGAAACACAGAAGAACAACCAAAACAATAAACAGAAAGGGGAAAGAAGGAAGAGGCAGCCAGATCAGACGATGGAGAAGGACGCTTGTCTCATGATGTAGTCGTACTCCTCGATCGTTTGTTCGACATTTAGAGTTCTGACAGAGTCGAACTCCTCAATGGTCTGCTGGACGTCCAAAGTCTTGACGATGGCGCCGGCAGGCTTGAGGATGTCGAAGACAGAAGATTGGGCAAAGCTACCCAACTCAAGGCTGGGCAGACGAGTAGGCTCCTCGGGGACATTGCTAGTGATAGTGGTGAGAATTGGGAATTCAGCTGCTGGTTGGCGTTTGAACTCGGTCAGGAAGAGAGAAGTGTCTGAGAATGGTTGTTGTTGGAAGCTGGGACGGCAGTAAGGAGAGTTGGGAGGCTCAATGATTTCGGGAGTGTTGGAGCGTGAGACGAGCTTAGTCTTGACGAAAATTGCGCGACCGTTCATGACAGAGAAGGAAGGTAAGCAAGCACAAGCGATTGCAAGGTTGGTTTCGATGATGAGGAAGATGGTAGGAGCGAAAGATGAGTAGAGAGAGTCGGTTGAGGCCAGGTAAGGAGTATCAATCTGGTAGAGAACGCGGATGACAGTGATGACAATCTTGCAGCCACCGAGGAGGTAGACAGCGGCCAAGCCAGCCTTCTTGCTGTTGGTCAACTGCAGCTTGCGAAGCACCTGGAAAGGTGCCATCAAGCAGAGGAAGTCGGTGGCTAGGTTCAAGATAGTGTCACAGATGGCAATGGCTGTCCTCGAAGTCCAGTCAGAAGTGATACACTTTCCAGCTACACCACTGTCCCAAAAGTATGAGACTGGTGTGCATTGGAAGGCTGAGGCGGCAGTGAATGTGATGACCCATACGAAGATGAGGCAAAGAGAGAAATACACTGTCCAGCGCAGAGTGTTGTTTGAGCTGGCGAACATACGGTTGTAGAAGAGTAGTAATGAAGCTTTGATGGAGGCCAATGCCCACAAGTGGATCAAATTGTTGGTAAAGAGGATCNNTATTATGTAAGGTTAGATTGTGTTACGATTCATGATGCATCATGAACTTACCTTGAAGACACCTTCAAGCTGCGGTGAGGATACTTGATCTTCATATGCACCAAGGCCTAATTGTGCTCCTNNATTCATTGTTATTATCTCATCCTAGGCTTTGGAAGTGTCTCAGGACTTACCATGAATGAAGAGAGCATTCATCACAAGAGTCATGCAGCCACCCAACCATAACAGACCATCATCCCACCAGATGAAAGTCCTTGCAATACGCCTTGAGACGATGTGAACGATGACGAGGATGCTTGACAGTCCGATGGCAGCGCCCGCGATGCCTTGGACCGTCGATCGAGATGAAGAGATGAGTGTGGTATCCATCGTGATCTGACAGTTCGTGAAAGAGAACGATGACGGTGAAGAAGGGTTCACGAAGATAGTTCCCAAGAGGTTCCGTTATGTTTATTATCGCCTTGCAGGGTACCAGATAAGACAACGTTGGAGCGAAGGAGGGTGAGTTGGAATGAACGTGAAGGAAGCAGATGTCTGAACGGTGAGAAAGGGGAGGGGGGAAGGAACGTTGTTATACTCGCAAGCTAGGAACCCACACATCCCATCTACGTCCAACGTTCGAAGGAAGCATGAACTTGAACATGTATATGCACGCAACGACCACCTTTCCACCACCATGACGCTGATTGCAATATTAGTTTCAAATCATTCTTGCAGACCCAGGTACCTGGAAGGCACACAAGTGCAATGCCAGATAGATTAAAAGAGGCACATTGCGCAAAGATGCCTTTACTGCTTCCAACTTCAGACCAGCAATGCGTCCAGGAAGAGATGCAAGCTGCACGGCACGGAACACGCGCCATGGTGAAAAGGAGTAAAGGGAAGAAAACGTCGCGAGCCCGCAGCAGAACAAGGTTAGACCATACTCGGGCGCGCCGCGCCGAACAGCCTTAGCGCCATCGCCAGTGCCGACGCATTGGGATAGGGCACCGGCGATGCGCCGAACCTGACCTGTCTGGACCAAGTGCATGACAGGCGCGACGACCTAATGCACTTCTGCCATCATTCGCGGACGCGTTTCGTGAACGAGTACGAACTGGATACCGTAGCTTTGACTGATCAGACCCAACGCTCCGGGGCCGGTTTATGTCTGCACTTGCNNTTGACCGACTGTCTCGTTGTGTTCGGCGTTCATACATTTCATCCTCCACATACGGGGATCCCGGGGACACATGGCAGCTGGAATACGGACGTACTGCCCGATNTTGTGCATGGCACGGATNCGCATATAGCATGTTGGAGTGGAAGCTGATGATGTGGATTTGCGAGGCTTGTGCGGGATCGAAGATGCCGTGAGCCTCGAATATGTAATTATCGCAGGGCTGCTGCGCCAACCTAACTCGGTCCTTGGGTCGAATATNCCTTGCTGAGGCACAGACGAGCTACACATGCTGCAGCCTCTCAGGTTAATATACGATGTGACGATGTATTTGTTTGTTTTGACGTTGTAGGAGCTGATGAGAAGGTTTCAAGAGCTTTCCTGANNACTTTCGTGACAGCTCGCTTGGCACACCCCTGGTGGATATGTTGAACGACGACGGATTCAGGGGACANNACCTAGCAACGAAAGTCTTTCGCGAGAAAACTCGCAACGCCCATGCCGGCGGCAGTTGCAACTACTGATTGCAGCGCAGCGATGATCAGTAATGACATGATCTGGCTTTTGGGAGGTGAGCCTCCACCAATCTTGCAAATCAGAGCTTTGCGCAATGTGGATTGGCAGGCTAGTGGGCTAGCTGCTGTCAGGGGTGATTGACACGAGATGCGATCCCGACCTAACTAATGCACGCAATATATTCCAGCAACCTTTTCTCAAATCATGCAACCCCATTCATATCTCAGCCTTGTCTCATAACCCCAGCCGATCCACTGTGCAGTGCAGTACAAATCCGAGTGGCAGGTTTAGAGTCGAAAAGCAAGCCACCTTTGTCTCTTCGAATACATTGACTTGCCCGTGGCTGTCCTGTGCACGATGTGTTCTAATCTATTCGCGCTTCTCGAATATGTATTGCTGTCTTGATTGGCTACCGTCTTCATACACGACAGCAAAATGCAGCAATCGATCCTTCGATGGCTGGGGTTTGCCCTGATCACAACGAGGTTTCGAGACAACACCCGAGACTTCCGATGCTTACAAGTATATTGTCCATATCTTTGCTCGAGATCTTGAAATAGGAAGCTTACACGATGGGAACTGTTGCTCAGACACTGTCGGCAACTTGGTTTGATCCACATCGCATGGTCTTTTACTGAAACTGTGTGGCCTTGTTCGACGTCTGTTCCTCCAGGTGCTAGCATTGCATGAACATGTGCTCAAAGTTCTCGTTCCTTGGTCTGGCGATCCCAGAATTTCAGACTCATGTTTCGAATGAATTGTCTTTTGCAACAGAATAGTTTCCACGGAAAATCAGATGCTACATTCTTGGAGAGATGCATAAAATCTGGCGAAATTGCTGTGGCGTCGAAGACAAGATGGTCCTTGTGTTGTTGTTGATAACGAACAGTAACAGATGCTAGTTGGAACAACGTTGTTGTCAAAATGGTTGTCAAGCTTGTTGCCAAAAACGCGTGACGCGTAGGTGATGAACACATGACTCGGTCATCCTCTCGGCGAACGTCAAAGCTGTTTTTGCGCGCAACTTCATCTTCTTATCATCACGCAAACTTCATCGAACATACGTGTCACACCTCTCTTGATCGGCCTGTTCCTGCGTGCTGCTTTTCGTGTGGTGTCTGTCCGATTCTCTGGTTGGTATCCGCAATCTCGTGGTGTCCTCCAAGAATTGTATGACGGTATCCGTATGACTGGAAGCCCACAGCGTCCGAACCTGGGAGGACATACGTCTGCTCCTTTATATCGCAATATTGAGCGCTCTCTTCTTTCTGTATTTCTGAGTCAGGGCTGCTCACAGTCGACGAAAGCCCGGGTGGGAGGGTTTCTGACGCGTCTTGTGTCAGGGCATTCTCTTCAAAATTGATTTTGATCTTGCAGTACATATCCCAAATACAACCATGTATCCATCTCCTCCCTCCGTCGCGTTCGAGCCTGAGCATGAGCCTGTGTGGTTTTTGAAAGAGCGGGTTGTTCTAACATGGCACGATCAAACCCGAAATCAAGCGCTACATCTCGGAGAGCCGTCTCCTCTCAACAAGGACGCAAGTCTGATACTTTGGCTTGGTCTCGTCGAATCTAGCAAACAAGCGGTGGCCATGTTACAACTCACAGTCACACACTATTCAAAAGGAAAGAGGAAGAGGTTCGACTTGTTCTCAGTGCCTAAAAGCTTGGAGCTTGTCAGCGATGAGATACCCGTTTTGGGTTTAGATGACATACCTGAAGGCATCGCTCGCATGTTCGAAGCCATCGAAGGCTCTACAAAATCTCGATTCTTGCGAATGTCCTTGTGCAAGACAATACCGAGTCAGACCCTAATGCCTATCCGCAAGGCTACGCGAGCTGTACAAGGCACTGCCGAACACATTATGCTCTATGCACAAGCTTTCGCCGAGTCGGCCGAGAGACATGAAATCTACATGGGCTATAGCACATACGCGCATGAGGCCTTGACCAGAAACATACATGCTCTCAAGTCCGACTACGCGGTTCCATCGTTCAACCTCGAATCGTCCTACAACCACAACGGTGGAGTTTTCAACGTGTGGGACGATTATCTGGATACGGACTCTGCTCGCACAGCAACCAACGTTGATGCTGACCTGGACCACCGCCACGCCCGCAAGAGGAAAAGAGCAAGGCATGAGCAAGGAGAAGGAGACCATTCAGTCGGAGATGAAGCAGATACCCAACCAGAACCCCAGGGTCCACAGACCGCAAAAGACGATGCTCCACCACCAGCATACGAACAGGTTCAGGTGCCAGCAAGCGACTGCGCACCCACTCCACGTTCAAGCAAACGCAGGGATGCTTCCATCGTGCCAACGACACCTCCGAACCAAGGTCCATGCACTGACAGCAGCTTCTCGTTGAATCCGCTCGATACCCCTGACTCACCTCCGCTCGGACCCCCTTTTTCTCCGCGCGTTAATCCTGCACAACGTCTACCATTACTCGACACTCAACTCGTCTCGCAAACGAACCACCGCTCAGATATCAACGTTGCATTGCACACAGCTTTCGTGACATGGCTGATCAATATGGAGAGGCTGCAGCCTTTTCTACACGAGGATCCTGATCTCTACACAATTCTGGTAGCTTTCGGTCTCGCCGTGCAAAGAGGAGACATCACTCGCTTTCCCAACATCAAAGCAAGAGCTACCTCGCTAGTCTTGAAACGTCATGTCACATCGACATGCGAGATTCGCAAATGGGACGTGCCGGCAGAGAAGCTGGTACAAAGACTGGTAAGATGGATGTGTGGACTCGTACTACATGCTGATATAGAGTTGATTGGTGACCTTNTGCTGTTGACACGAAAGGCCATTAATGTGACGCAGGATAGTCAAGACCCAGTAGTGGCAGACATGACGAAGGAAGAAGAGTACATGCTTCAAGAAGCTACTTGTGTCGCAAACTTCTTCGTGACTTATGCTCTACCTCTATCACGACATTTGAGACCATAAATTTCATATACAGACATATAACTCAACGTAACCGATCTAAGAGGAGATACATGTCCTTGGTGAAATGACAATACGCGTTACAATCTTGCAGGCGATCTGAAAATCATCTGCTTTGATGGCAGAGGGCAGGGTCGCACCACTAGCAAGTGCTTTGAGTACGAAAAGGTACATATCCAGCGAAGGATAGTACCAATCAGCCTGTGTCCATGTCTAATATCTCTTCTAGTACTATCCCACCCTCTGTACTGGTATGAGGATCAAGTACTTCGAATTGCGTCGGATATCGTCGATTTTATAAAATCATGCTTCGAGATCCAAGAAGCGACTCAAAACACCTTGTGTATTGGTCACAGTACATAGTCTCCAAATGATCCGTTATGAAACTTTACGAATATTAGATGTACAACGGCAATTACTGAGCCAGCTCTAGTTCTCCGTGCCCCTCAACATGATCCAAATCGTAATGGCCTCACCGACAAGACATTCGTCAGTCAGGGTGACACCACGAAGGAGTTGACTCCACGCCCAGCAAGTTTAGCCGAGGCCCTGAGAACATCGTCATCGACAAGCGCTCGCTCTCGCAAGAAACACATCTTCGACATCTTCACTTCCAACACCACCACTCCAATTCCCTCAAACCACCCATCAGAGCTCCTCAACTCGACGACACCTCAAATGTCCCCCGCTCAAGAAGAAATGCAAATCAACCCCACACGCGCAAAACACCTGACCGACAACCTCAGCCACGTCCTCTCACAAATAAAATCCGCAAACACCACCTCTGGCAAACCCGTCCGCCTGATCGCAGTCTCCAAACTCAAACCCGCAAACGACATTCTCGCATTACACAATGCCCCCACCTCTCACTCCCACTTTGGCGAAAACTACTCGCAAGAATTGATGGAANAAGCTGTTTTGCTGCCCAAAACTATAAACTGGCATTTCATCGGTGCGCTACAGACAAACAAATGCAGACCCCTAGCCGAGTCCATTCCAAACCTGTTTTCGGTGAGCANNGCGTGGACAGCAGCAAAAAAAGCCGACGGTCTAGAAAAGGGCNGCGCGAAACTGGTCGCGGAAAAAAGCGACGAGACGCAAGGAAACAAACTAAGAGTCTTGGTCCAAGTAAACACATCAGGTGAAGAGGAAAAAAGCGGCGTGGAGCCANAAGATGCAGTACAACTCTGCAAACACATCCTCGACAAGTGTCCGCACTTGGAGTTGGGAGGGTTGATGACTATCGGTGCGATCGCGAGATCAAAAGCCACCACCAAAGAAACCGAAAACGAGGACTTTGAAGAGCTCAGAAAGTGCAGGGATGACGTGGCCAAGCAGCTGGGGTTGGATGCTGACAAACTAGAGTTGAGCATGGGTATGAGTTCAGACTTTGAGGCTGCCATCAGACAAGGGAGTACCGAGGTCAGAGTCGGTACTACCATTTTTGGCGAGAGGCCTGCTAGAGGTGACGCCAAAGTAAAGGAGGACACTACAGAGGAGAAGAAGTAGGAGAGCAAAACGCCATAAACCTTTCAAGTCATCAGAAGCCGAAACAGGCTCCATCGCAAGTAAACACTACAGCGATGTATCCTTTCTGTGTGCTAAAGACATGGTCATCCGAGGATTCGCGATGGTCAACTGAAGTTTTGGCATGGTCAGCTCAGCGATTGGCATGGTCAGCTTCAGCGATTGACATGGTCAACTTAGCGATTAGAATGGTCAGGTCAGCTATTGGAATGGTCAGGTCAGCTATTGGAATTTAGCAGATGACCCCTTCTTTATTCCGAGTATAAGGATTGATGCATAGCTGCAATTGGAACATGAGGATAGCCACCGAGACAGCCTTTAATTTTATCATCTACAAAAGTATTGTGCACTTCTGTAGCTACATTGTGACTGTCTTAGCGCATGGGGAGAGTACTCGAAACACGTTTAAAAAAAATCAAATGTCATCATTATCGTATATCTATAGTAGCAAATATGGTTCCTCAGCCTTTTTTAAATCCTCGAGCCAATAGTAAGGGACAAGCAGATTCCGTCGTGACGAACAAGATGTCATGCGGTTCTCTACTTCCAACCACTGACAGCCTCGTCGATGTCGCGACGGATCTCGCGCTGCTGCTCGCACTGCATGAGGAAGACCTTGTACTTTGCTTCGAGCAGCTTCTTCTCGTTCTGGTCTCTGCCTGGCAGTACGACCTTACCAGGCTTGCTCATGCGGTCCATGATATCCCACAAAGGCTCGGTGTTGCCGTCCTTATCGGCGGAAGCTGCCTTTGCTCCGAGCATGGCTGCACCGTGAACGACAGCCGCGTGGACATATCTGGGAATGACAACAGGCATCTCGCAAGCAGTCGCCATGAGGTCCATGAGAATGCCGTTCTGGCACTGACTTCCTGACATGAAGATGGAGTTGATGACATGGCCCGACTCGTTCATGCGCTGGATAATCTGCTTGGTCTGCAGAGCAATGAACTCCATAGTGGCGTAGTAGTAGAGCGCTAGGCCATCCAAGCTACGGTCGCTCGACAGACCAATCACACTTCCCTTCATGTTGGGATCAGCGATGGGACTGCGGTTACCGAACAGATCGCCGTAGAAGAAGAAGTGACGGCCAAGGTATGAGATCGTGGGAGCGTTCTCCTTTGTCATCATCTCGTTGAGGTGTTCGTTAAGGTAGTCGTATATGTTTGCGTTGAAAGTCTCAGCGACACTCATTGCCTGCTGGAAGGCTGGGTGGGTCTCGAGGACGTACTTCAGCAACTCGCCAGTTGCCGACTGACCACCTTCGGCCATCCAGTAGTCTGGAATGAGCACATCACGGTATGGTCCCCAGACACCCTCGACAAACACGGGCTTTTCAGACATGGCCAGATGGCAAGTCGAAGTTCCAGCGACGGCAGCAAGACGAGTAAAGGCTTGCGAAACGTCGTTCTTGTCGGCACCAGATTGGAGGTTGGAGTTTGGCAAGCGAACCTTGGCTCCGACAGTACCAATCCATCCAGCGTAGGCATCAATGACACCAGCGCCGACAGCGATACCAGCAGGAAGACCGAGGTCAGCAGCCGCCTTTTCGCAAAGAGTGCCAATCTTGTCGCCAGCGGTGTGGTACTTTCCGTTCTGCGAGTTGGGTTAGCCTTTGCGCAACTGAAATAGTAAAGGTCAGGTAATTACCACCCCGTCTACACCACCCAGGCGCTTGAAGTTGTCTTCGCAAAGATCCTCAAGACCGATCTCCTTGAGGAAGTCTTCTTGCCAACCCTTGACACTGCCGTCTACACCAACAGGCACGAAGCCTTGCTTGCAGACGACACTGCAGAAGCTGCGGTCGTCGTTGCCAGTGGCAATGTGAGTAAGAGCATCGGTCAAGTCGTAGAATCTGCAGCGGTCGAAGAGCTCCTTAGGCATGTGGTTCTTGAGCCACAGAACCTTTGGCATCTCCATCTCGATGCTCATCTTGCCACCAACATAGCGGAGCAGGTTGTGGTTTGTGGCGTTGATCTTATCAGTCTCCTCGACAGGTCTGTGGTCGAGCCATAGAATGACGTTGCGGTCGTTGCCATCGGCATTGTCGAATTTGGGGCCCGTTACGGAGATTGGCTCGTCGGTATCGTTGGAGAAGACGGTGAGAGAGCAGGTGGCATCGAAACCAATACCGCGAATGGTGGAACCGTCAATGCCGTGTTGGTTCATGGCACGCTGTACTGAGTTGCAGATGCATCTCCAGATGTCTGTGGTGGATTGTTCNCTACGAGCTTGTAAGCATGATTACTTGTGGTGAGATTGCAGTAGACTCACGTAGTAGCCAGTCTCGGGCTGCCAGAGGCCAATGTTTTCACTGGCAAGACCGACAATGTCACCCTTGTCGTTCATGATACAGGCACGGGCACTGCCGGTACCGACATCGATGCCAATGTAGTGATCTTGAACAGGGTGGAGCTCGTTGTGAGGGTCGACAGACATCTGTCTCGACTGCTGTCGAGAGGCCTGCCTGTAGGGCTGGCGGAATGGCATTGAAGTCATGGTGAATGTGGTTGCTGTGGTCAAAGATCAAGTAGTGTTGGGGGTTGAGTTGAACTATGAGTAGTGTTGCGAATTGAGCTGTGTTCAATGGACTGGTACCAATTGAGTGTGAAATTGAGAAAGAGAAGTCAGTGAGGATCAAGAGAAGAAGATCAACACTTTTGACTGGTGACAGAACGGGTAAAGGTGAAGGCGTGGCACTTATCTTGGAGAGCTTGGGGATGTCGATCCTGATGACGCGGGAGTGGAGAAAACGAGGAGACTCGGGGAAGCTTGTGCTTGCCGCCGGATGTTTTGGTCGACAGGCAGGACATGCATGGTTAAATGCACCATTCTCGTCGGTTCATTTGCAGTTAGCTTCCCTAGGCTTGTCAGATCTTCGAGCACCGTGTCACCACATGAGAGAATGGTCTCAGAAGACCCAACTATCCGTCTCAACAGCATATGGATCAACAAGAGCTGCAGCAGCCGCGGAAAATCATGGCTGAAGGAAGCTTCCCCAATTGGACTCAAGGTGACGTGGAGAAGGTCAGGGTCCAGTTCCTTCCAGACCAGAACCTCTCGGCCCACTTTCCCCCGGACACGAGATGGCGCCTGCCAAGACATCAAGCTCCTGCTCAGACATCCATAGCGTCGTCAACAGCTAGACGGGGCACAATCCGCATACAGGAATACTAATACACACAATGCGCTTCACAGGAGCAGCCAACCTGCTAGCAGCCTTGCTGTGCGCTACTTCTGCCATCGCCGCAGCCACTACAGACTCACTCCGCACCACCGACGTCTTCGCCTGGCCCTCATCAGCCTCATCACCGCTTCCCTTCGCCAAAGTCTCCTACTCCTGGCCCGCTCTCAATGCCACAATAGACTCATATACTGCGCCTGCAGTCACATCAGACGAGACTGTACGAGTCGGAATCCATCGCGCCGGCGACTGGGTCGGTGTATCCACTTCAGGAGCCAACTTCGATGCGACAAAGAAGCCAGCGCTGCGTCTGTACTTGGACTCAGCTGGAGATGTGTGGCATGTTGGCTTCAGCACTGCAGCTGGAAAGTCCAAGGATGGCTCGCTTGCAGTCGAGATTGTGCCGCTGCACCAGGGACCACAAGTCGCCTTTGACAAGCCGATTGTCGTCAATCAACAGGGCGAGCCAGAAGATAAGGAACCTGAAAAGTCCTTCTTACAAAAGTCAGTTTTCATTGTGGTAGCCTCTTTGAATATCTGCTAACCATTTGACAGATACTGGTGGGCAATTGGTCTGTTCCTGCTCGTCCAAGTTGTCATGGGTGGAGGAGATAAATAGATTACGACTGATGTTTAAACATACACACGCACAAAACTTATACTCCAAAGTTACATCACACTACTTGCAGATTGGCTACCCACCGTAGTCTAATGAGTGCCATCGGAACCATTCGCAATGTTGTCCTCGTGGTGATCTGCTGCCCCTGGGTATCCAGAACCTCCCTAGGTGCTAAAGGATGTAACGCATGTGGCTATAAACATGCACAACTCTGTTCAGAAACGAAGATTGGCCAACGAGAGCTGCTAAGAGGTTGCTTCTTAGTGGAGACCATCCTTTTGCCTAACAGTACTGTGCGTTTTTATAGCCACATGCGTTACATACTTTGCACGGGGAGAGGCTCTACTCGGATAGTCGATTGCATGGGAGCCTCTCGAGTCACTTCGATAACGACAATCACATGAGACAGTGTTTGTAAACAGGAAAAGAACATGAAATACTCCTCTGGCCCACCATTTTGATCTGCAATGTACAATTCCTTTCCCTCTCATAGTCCAAGCAAAAACAGCATCACATGTCCTATATATCTCGCCCCAGAACGCCTGGCGGTGGTGAGCCTAATAGCTCTGGATATATCATGACCGCTATGTAAAAAAAGCAACAAGAAGAAAAAGAGCAAAAAGCCAAGAATGCGAATAAAAATGATGTACAAAAGAAACGAAAATGATCACAAAGCGCCGTGAATGAGCTTCTTGGAGATCGGTGTTTTCTGGTTGTTTAGAGAAAAGAAGTTCCCCTTTATGATTCGCGCACAAAGTTTCGGACCGCAATAAGAATAACAAAGATGGGAGCTCCAAAACGCAGCGTGAGGTGTGCAATCAGTCATAAGACTGTGCATACGTTGTTCTGGTACCACCGTTGGGTCTGCATGTGCTTGACCCAAAGAGCTGTGATCTTGAGTCTTGATCGCACACTTGTGGTCTGCATCAGATGATACTTCCAGTCCTCACTGATAGGTAGGATGCTGGCAAACCAGAATGGGAAGAGAGCGGCGTCGTCCGGCGGGCCACCATAGGCTTCGAGAATGCGTTGGTGTAGCCAAGGTGCGCTTCGACCTTGCATGACAAGGATAAAGTCGAGTCCGAGCATGAGAAGTTCGCGAGTTGACATTCTGCTAACTTGGCCTTCCATGTCATTCTCGTCGGCAGGGGGTTGGGAGGTTTCCTCAGCCTCTAAGCGCTCTTCTTCCTGCAAAGAGACATCTTCGACACGCTCAACTCTGCCTACCGTGTAGCCGTCTAAAGTGCCATGTTGTTTTACACGGAAGCGGTACATGCCTCTGGTTTCGACAATACTCTGCCCATCTGGAAGCATCTGCACATTCTCTATGTAGAGCATGACACCATATGCAAGATACTGTGTGATACCCAAGCCTTCTTGAGGTACCCCGTGGCGATTGTACGTGACCATACCAAATTGTCGGTTTCCTTCCATAGCACGTCTGATCATGAGTCGATACCTTGGCTCGAAGACGCGTAANAAGGTAGGGCATCCTGGAAAACCGAGTGTGCAAACAAACAAAGGAGTCTCAAAATCAGGGAGAGCAATGGCGTCTTCCAGAGCGGCAGCTTGAGCGCGAGCAGAAACAATTTCTGGAACAAGTCCCTCAAGAAGACTGACTAACGTTTTGTTGCTCGGATATTTGAGCAGGGAGGGCGGAGTGATGACAGAACGTCGGCATACGGGGCAGTGGGTTGAGTGATCGAGTGTACGAGCCAGGCATTTACGACAGAGGGTATGTCCGCAAGCCGTCGTGACGGGGTCGTGCATGATATTGTAGCAGACCTGACAATCAACCTCCTTTTGCGCAGTGTCAAGCAGTTGTACTAATAGCTCTTGATCCGTCTGTTGAGCCATCTCTGGTGGTCCAAGCAAGTCGGTATACACGACCTCAGTCTTGTAACCGAGAATACCGGTACCAGCGAGGTTGTATGTAGCGACTAGACGAGCTCCTGGCATGGTCCAGCACCGAGGGCTGTCCTTGTCCAGGTCTACTGACGTCACGGGACCGAGGACCTCATCTTGTTTCACCACCTCTTCCATGTATGTTTGTCTGCTGCCAGCGAGCTGGATGTGTTGGCGGACGAGATCAGCGATGGCTTCCATGAGTTTTGAAAGAGTTACGTCGATGCTGCAGTCTGCCAGGACATGCTCCTCGAGACAGTCGTTGTAAGGGCAAAGGAACCCGCGTTGTCTGCCGGGGGTATCGGGGTATGAGACACCTTCGCGGCGGTGGGTCTGTGGTAGACAGGTACGGCATAGCGAGTTGCCGCAAGGAAGGGTGACGGGACTTGTGTAGGGCTTTGAGCACTGCGGACACTGGATCAAACGAATGAGGGCGCGGGCATCCTGGTGTGCGGTCAGGGCGGAGGCTTGGTGGCTGTCCATGGCAAGTTCATTGGTATCCATGAAGCGTGGTAGGCGGGCCTCGCCGTCGCGGATTGACGAGGTCCTGATAGTATCGTCCAGCAAATTCATGTGCTGTGAGCGCCGACGAACGACCTTTCCATCTAGGACAGCTTGTTACTGTCTGGACGCCTGTTCGCGTGCCGACTAGAGGTGCGTCGGACTTTGGATATGTGGTGAGATATGTCCAAGGGTCTTTGCTGCTGGATGACGTCGAGACCACTTCGGTGTTTGAGCCGGACTGAAGGTAGCGCCTGTCAAAGACCAGCTTCTCTGCGCGTCGTGCGAAGGGTTGTGCAATGTACAAGGATCTCCTAGCGGACGGGACCAGCGAGAGGGGGAGGGGAAAGAAATTGGGATACAAGCACAAGATGACATGGTCAAGCCGAATCAGATATTCTTGATCCGGAAGCATCGGTGGCGGCGACCTTCATGACATGCACGAGTCGAGTGGACACAACGACAGGTTTGATTGCGCTATCGCCCAACCAGGCAATTTCCCTACTCGACTGCCAGCGGTCATTGGCCCTGCTTGGAGCTGCTGCTCCGCCACATGAGATGCTTCTACTTCGCGATCGAGCCTGCGGATCGAACTTTGCTGCCCTCCACACCTCGATACGTGTACCTACGCCTCGGCACCGGTGTTGGCCTCCAAAACACCTTCAAACAAGGCCGAGACTTTCGAAACCTCGCCAACATGCTGATCTCGGTCCAAGACTGACAAGTTCCGCATGTCTATGAGACCCTTCATGACTTTGCAACATCGATTTACTGTCCATATTTGGCCGCAACATCGCAAATTCACCTAAAGGTAAAACTTCGGCATACGGACTAGCTGCTCGAAACTTGTAGGCGTCATCTATGCTTTGCACTAGCTACGTCTCGCCGACAGCTATTTTGGTTCCAGAACGCTGCCTCGTGCCATACAGCCGTTTTGCCTTCGTTCGCGGCTCTACTTGTCATCTTCCAATCAGCGCGTCTCGGCACTCTACGAGAGCTGCAGATGCACACACGAACAGAATGCCATGAACAACGTGTTTCTGCTCAAGCTACCAGCATATCCAACACTCCCAAGAAGTGCGAGCCTCGTGCACCTTCGGCTGCGAGGCGCGTTTCCGAAAACGGCAGAAACAACCGACAAGTGACAGTCTTGATATATCCGGAGAATGATATCTCGACATGAAACCTCATCGGGCCACGAAGCTCAATCTATGCAACATGAAAACTTCTCACACCCTCGTTCTATCCCGAGGACCCGAGGGTTGTCAGAATTTTACCTTCGACCCGCTTCTCATGCCGACTTATGGTAAGCTAAGAGAGAATGTACAGTTGCTTTCCAAACAGAAATCTGGCTGTGGAACAACCTAACAAACAATGTTTCGTGAATGCTACTTCCTCTTGAAGAAACCGAGAACAATGTCATGCATTGCTATGGCTACTAACGTTGCACGATCCTGCGTTGATCTTTGACATTGGAGGTGTACGATAAGATGCATGACTACCGACGACTATGATCACGGACGAGCTACCAAATTCGAAAGGACATCGCTGAACCGCAAAGCAGCATGTCAAGAGCTGTCTCAACACCTTGCTCTCAAGGCCTACTCGATCCTCCTTGCTCCTCTAACATCGCCCACTGATGGTACCTCCTTCACGGTAGCCTCCACAATTCCATAAAATGGTACATCTGCAAGGCCTTGTGCAATGTGATGAAGGGTTGGTAGCGAACTCCAATCACCGGGCAAGAACTTGATTGTGGCCGACTTGGTTGTCTGATCCTGTACTCCTTGCTGAGCCTCTGCAGACGATGGTGTTTTCTTCTCGTATTCATCGAAAACAGCATACTCGGCGTCCGCCTTCCCCGGCTCACCCACAGCTGGCACGTAGCGATACATGAACAAGCCATTGTCTTCGATCTTTGGCATTGGAGGTCCGGGTGGGCCCGGTGGCTTGACGTGGGTGCCGTTCACACCGTTCACGCCGTTCGTGCCATTAGTACCATTTGCTTGGGGCTTTGCATGAAGGTCATTCCATTCGAGCTCGGCAAAAGTGGTACCGCGCCAACTCATGCGTACATTGCGAGAGTCACCAGAAGCTGAGACGTCGATATCACAACCCAGCTTGGGTGCAGCAAGCTCTTCACGACCAGTAATGATGGGGTCAGTCAAGTTCTCGAACAAGATCGGTAGGAATGTTCCTTGTAGGATATCGCCATCCTTCTTGGTGTATTTCACTCCGTGGATGTATAAACCACAGTGGTCGTATCCTGTGTCACCCAGCCATGTCATGTTGCGTAGTGAGCAACATACGATAGAGGCTTCAGCGACTGTTGCTGGAGACATGAAAGAAAACGAAGAGCTGGGAAACAGGTTCTGGAGATAGGTCCTTGAAGTTTTGAAGCGGATTGAGGCGATCGTCTGGTTCTGCTTTGCTACCGAATGCACATCCGGCTGGGCATTCAGAGGCTGGCGTGGTCCTGGGCTAGGGCCGAACGACACTGGCTGCCGGAATCGATGTGGCTGCTTGGACCAGAGATGCTTGTTCAAAGCATTCTTTGAGAAGTCCCACTCATCGTGACCGAAGTTGTAATTGGTAAAGGCGAACGCTNNGATCACACCAATGTCAGTAAGAAACAAACCGAAGCCACGGCAACAAGAATACTGACCATCGTACTTCTTGCCCATCTTTGCGAGGTCCTTTTGAGAGGTTCCGCTCAGTCTCGTACCATCTTGGATCTTATTTGCACGCTCGCGCCTGCACTGCTCATACAGTCTTAATCTCTCCGGGATGTCTTCCTTCGGGGTGCCATAAGGTAAGATGGCTGCCAACGACACCGCATCTTCCATAGCTTGCCCTCCACCCTGCGCTTGGTGGGGCAGGAATGGATGAGCTGCATCGCCCAGCAATGCCATGTTACCCTTGATCCACGTAGGAAGTATTTGCATATCCAGTAGAGTCCAGACCTTCAAGCTGTCTTCGGGGGCCTTCTCCAGAAGAGCACGAACTTGAGGTGCCAAGCTGGCGCCACTTGCAAGCATGCGCTTCTTGTCACCTTGTTGGTTCCAGCCGGCATCCTCTGAACGTGATTCGCTGCTGGGGTGTATCTGCGAAGGACCAAAGTCAGAAGAAGCTTACGATTCTCGAATGATTGTCCTTACCAGAAGGAAATTCATGAGCTTGTTGTCAACACAAGGGTACACAACAACTCTGCGGTCTTCACCAACAATCATGCAGAGCATACCGTCCGGTTCGACAAATTCACGGCAGGCTGGGTCGGCCATGACTTCTTCCTTCGGTACCAGGAAGCGGTATGCACTGTGACCGCAGTCGAACGGCGTATACTTCTCTGCATCATCAAGATCCAAAGCCTTACGACACAAGGACNNTAGAGACGAATCAGTTTGAAGATTTCAAGATCTGCTAGTTGAAGGACTTACGTGAACACCGTCAGCTCCAAGCAGAATATCGCCAGATACCTTCTCGCCGCTCTCCAAAGTGACCTCTGCCTTCTCAGGATTTACAGAAGCAACTTTGCTGGCTAGTCTGAGCGTAGCGGGCTTGCCTTTGCCCTCCTGACTAATGGCTCTTTCCCTCAGAGCAGTGTGCAAGTGAGCACGATGCACTAAGAGCCATTTGTGTTGCCACTGCTTGTTTGGCATTGTAAGATCGACCTGGAAAAGTGCCTTCCCTGACTCGGCATGGTACTGTGCGATTCGGTTGCATTCGTTTGCGCCCACCTTCTCGATATCGACTCCGAAGCGTTTGAGCAAGCCATTTGCATTAGGTGCCATATGAATAGCTGCTCCAGTTTCGTTGCTAAACCGTGATGACTCGAGGAGAGTCACATCATGTCCTTGTTCTCTGAGAGCAATCGCAGCCATCTACGCTTCTGTCAGACTGGTTGTTCATATCAACATAATTCGTTGCAACATACCAGGCCGCCGATGCCTGCTCCTACGATCAAGACATTGAGTGCCATTATGAGGCTCTGTGCTTGTTTCTAGGCAAGATTTGATGCTTTGGCAGCGACGAAAGGAAGACGGACGCTGCTTCTACAAAAATAGTCACGATCCTCCTTGATTGCGGACTCTGGGTATTCAGAGCATTCGGCTGGAAGATCGTCCGTGTGATACATATTGGAGACCCAGGAAAATAATCACACGCAGCCGCGGTTGCCGTTCCTCCACCGGGAACAGCCTCGGCTCCACATAAGAAGGGCGAGAAAGGCGGAGATAGTGGGGTCAATGCGTTTAACCGAAAAATAGTCACCAGGTAAAGTATGCTTGGAGAGTCGTTCCCGCGATATATTCATACGATCTTGGTCACTACTGCGACTCTCGAGTACTCGAAGTTCGTCCACTGTTTACAAACACATACAATGACGTCTCTCCAATCCGACTTTGGTAGCCATTTTGGCATCGAAAATATTCCTTTCGGAGTCGCATCTTCAAGCAGACATGCATCACCGCAAGCAGTCACTCGCTTCGAAAACAAGGTGGTCTTCCTTGCAGACTTGGTAGAATCTACTTCTGAGCTGCAAAGTCTGCCCTATGGCATTTTCTCGCAACCAACTCTGAATGCATTTGCAGCTCTTGGTAGACCTGCTCATAGACTTGTTCGCTCTGCCGTTCAAAAACTCATTCAAGAGAGCAAGTTACCCGAGGGCAGCACTGAGGATGTTTCAGCATGCCAAATGCATCTTCCAGTATCGGTTGCAGACTTTACAGACTTCTCATGCTCTGAGTACCACAATCTGAATGCCGGTTTTGCTGCTACGGGAAGAAAAGGACTTCNNCCTCCCTCTTGGGGCTTCATTCCTCCAGGTAAGTCTGATCAACACTCCCCTTCGTATAGCACATACTTACATCGTCAAGGTTATGCTGGTAGATGTTCAAGCATCAAGATTTCTGGAACTCCTGTGAGAAGACCTGTTGGCCAATTTTGGGAAGACCATATGGCAGCGATGAAAGGCGAGAACAAGAAGATCGTTTATGGTCCGAGTCGCAGAATGGACTACGAGATGGAATTGTCCGCTGTAATAGGCAAGCCACTTCCATACGGCCAGACTGTCACAGCACAGAATGCTGGCGAGCACATCTTTGGCTTTGTGATGCTGAATGACTGGAGTGGTAAGTCTTACACCGGACATGTCGAAATGTTACACAGGCTAACTCGTCAACAGNCTCGCGATATCCAGATATTAGAAATGGTCCCACTCGGCCCCTTGAACTCCAAGAACTCTGGAACAACCCTGTCACCCTGGATTATTACATACGACGCTTTGGAGCCGTTCCGAGTCTCAGGGCCAGGCTGGAAACATACTTTGCCTCCCCACCTCGCTGTGGAGAAGGACGATCGTGGCTTGTCCATCGATCTCTCTGTCTTCGTTCAATCACCCGAGAACGACGTGACTCGTGCTTGCGTAGCAAACAGTAGCGTTCTTGCATGGTCTTTCGAGCAGCTGTTGGCGCACCAAGGCAGCGCAGGTTGTGGTTTCCAAGCTGGAGATCTGCTCGCTTGTGGCACTGTGTCAGAAGAGTCGGAAGATGGGCGTGGATGTATGCTTGAACACAACCTTCCACCGCCATCTGTACAGCGTGGTTACCTCGCGGATGGTGTTGTCGTTCAATTCACAGGAAAGTGCGGCGAAGGCGTTGGTTTTGGTGAATGTCGAGCAGAACTACTGCCAGCTCTGTCTACAGAGACATGGACTAGTGAGTAAATAGGATCACCAAGTGCCGAAAATGCTTGTCTTTGAGGTCACTATGGACGCGTGTTATCGATTCCATAGCATCGGTGAAGCCTATCCTCACAGATTGCTGTTTCTGTCCTCAAATCAGGGCTTTATTAGCCCTACTCACCCTTCTTCGGCCTCTCCACACTTCCCCACGTCCCCGCGTGAACACATGGACCATTCAACGGCACTGGATCGAACGGCTGATCTCTCATTGGATAGAATGGCAGTCTGTACTCAATTTATGCAGGCGAGGCCTTCACCTCCCTGTTAGACTTTTATTAGGCAGTTCCGTTCTATCGGCTTGCGTGGAGAAAGAGAGAACGAACCTTTCTTGCCCTACTAGTGGGCACAAAACGTGAGGTGCCGATGGAGTAGTGTGTAATTTCTGATTGGGTAGATTTGGCGAGCATGGCAGACTCATAAACCACGCTCCTTGTCCATGTGTCGCAAGCATCTTCATCTCGATACGTCCTTCCCTTTGGTAGCAATATCATTTCAATTTCACGGTTGCCATTCAGGGCATACTATTCACCATGACTCAGTTCAGACATGCATTCTCGCTGGACAAGCAAGAACTCAATGAGATGGCGCCTCCTGGCACCGTCACGTTGATGGGTGAGTGGCATATGATTGAGAATGGCAACGACAATATCCCTGACCATCGACAACAGNACAGAGAACTAGTCAGGACAAACACAGGCCATCACGAGTTTGAAGAAAACCACATTCACTTGAACCCAGAGTATGTTATTCCCGTCGCAGAATGCTTAGACCGTACCCTCTGACGAGCGATTGTAGACNCGTCACCGGATCCAGCGGATCCTCTCAACTTCTCGAACTCAAGAAAGGTCATGATCTTAGTGTTGATGAGTCTGTACGCCTTTGTCACCAACGTCTCAAGTTCGATCATCAGCAGTGCTTTGCCGAGTTTAATCACAGCCTTCGCGCATTTCCACGAACGGGGACCACCAACTGGCATCCTGCCGTTCAGCAAGTTGACCCACCTCATTGCCATCAACAACTTGTTCCTCGGTGCTTCGAATATTTGGTGGGTGCCTCTTGGAAACAGTAAGTGTCGACCAAAACATTTTGTCGTGTGCATGCTGACGCTATGTCAGCCTNTTGGACGTCGTCCTGTCATCCTTGTCTGTCTTGCCCTTCTCTGTGCAACATCTATCTGGGCGGGCGAAGCCAAATCTTACAACAGTCTACTTGCTGCTAGACTCTTCCAGGGCGTAGGTGGTGGTGCAGCCGACACTCTTGCCCCAGATGTCGTTGGTCAAATCTTCTTCGTCCACCAGAGAGGTCGTGCTATGGTAAGTTGGCCATGAATAATAAGGAGACACGTTGAACTGACCATATCCAGGNCCATCTATACCATCTTCCTCGCTTCTGGCTCGTTGATTGGCGGTCTCATCGGCGGCTACATCACCGCCTCGATGGGATGGAGATGGACCATGTACATCTCGGCTATCCTCTCGGGTGCCGTCCTGCTTTTGAGCTTCTTGTTCGTTCCAGAGACGCTTTTCGACCGCGAGGCAGCCATAGCTGTCGTACGCCCGGAAGGCTACGACAAAGACTCAACTCTTGGTGAGAAGGCTGAGATGGCCAGAGTCGAGACCGCCGCTTCTACTGTGTTCCCCGAATACACCTTCGCTAGAAGTCTCAAGATGGGCATGTACCGACCTGGCTTCTTCAAGCGTTGCATCACCCCTTACACCACCCTTCTTTTCCCTGGCACATGGATGGTCATGTTGCACTATGCCGGCCTTGTCGGATTGATTGTTACCATCTCGACTGTTGCACCACAACTACTCGCTCAGCCACCCTACCTTTGGGGCGGCTCAGTTGGACTGATAAACGTCGGCGGTTTGGTTGGCACTGTCCTTGGTGCAATCTATACCTACTTCACTGCAGACTTCATTGTCAAGCGTCAGGCCAAGCGGGAGCGACATGGTTTCAGCGAGCCTGAAGCACGTCTCCCTCTCATGTTCCCAGCTCTCATCATTGCAACAGCTGGCGCGCTCTGCTTCGGTTTCTCAGCCAAGGCAGCAACTCCAAAGGCTTGGATTGGTCTCGAGTTCGGTAATGGAATGGTTGCCTTCGGTCTCATGCAAGTGCCTTCTATCGGCTTCAACTACCTCATCGAAAGTTACGGTGCTTGGAGTGCTGATTGCTTCCNNCTCATGGTTGTCACTTTCCGTGCCATCATCAGTTTCGCCTGGACCTTCTTCGTTGGCACTTGGGTCGAGAGTGCAGGACCTGCTCTTCCCTTCGGCATCTTTGCTCTGCTCATGGGTGTGTTCAGTCTGATCACCGTGCCAGTTTGGTTGTTTGGCAAGAGAATGAGAATCGCGACCAGCAAACTTGTGATGAAGGGCTATGTCAGAAGCGAGTGAACCTGTTGGTGTATAATCCAGGATGTTTTGATGACCTTTTATGAGATATTAATGCGCGTTATATGCCGGAATCCAAGCAGTTTTTCGTGACAACACAACCTACACTTTCAATCTTTCGTTTTATCTCATCAATAGTAGTATAATTAGTTCTTGAGGAAGGCCTGCCACTTGCTGCTGTCCAAGATCTCGGTCTCGGTCACACGAGCGGTCTCCTTGCCCTCTTCCAGCTTGATGACGGTAGGGATTCCACGAACGTTCCAATCGACACGGGCAACGTTCTCAGGTGTGCGCCATTCCTCCTTCTTGCCCACGTAGAAGAGCATGGCCTCGGGCTTGTCGGCGCCATCAAAGGCTTCGCGGACGGAAGGTTCGACGTCCACGCAGTCAGGGCACCACATCTTGCCATCCACAATCGATGAGTAGAAGACCAGGAAAGAAGTCTTGGGGATGGATGAGCTCTTAATTGCGCTCATGATGGCGGGATATCTGTAGTTTGTTCTTAATGGTTGCGGGCTTGGCTGTTGATCTTCCCACATACGATTTTTCAATGAGAGGCATTGTGAAAGTAGGGAAGGTGGTGTCAAACTGTTGTCATGTTACTTGTTAAGCTCCATAATAGTAAAATGCTCGCACATACATATATGAGTCGGTTTGGGATTATAATAAGATGGCTGGCAAGCAAAACACATTGATGGCAGGGGCACAAAAAGAAACCTGGTGACACTGTTTCGCTTGCAAAAAGATTGGGACTTTGAATTTCTGTGCTAGACTCGTACGCGACACACAGCACTACCTAAAACCACCATAAAATGGACCGACGCTTCCATCAGTGAGAGTAATAAGCTCTTGCGCGCTTTCCAAGAATCACAGTCGCAGCGATAGAAGCGCCAGTCGACAGCAGCACGAAGCCGAGGTTCAACAGCATCGACTGTTCGAAGAAACCGAAGGCTGCACGCGTCTGCTTCGGTCGCTTGTGTGCAGATGGCAGAGCTGAGAGTGCTTGTTGGTACAATGTTTGTACCGCGGCCGACTTTTCAGACTTTGAAGCGCCATTCAGTGCAGACTCTACCGTCTTCGATTGCGTGGTGTTGTTGACGNNAAGGCAGGCGTCGGGCGGGTAAAGAGGGCCGTCGGATAGCGTACTGAGGTTATCGGGTGGCCGACTGGGAAGGCAGGACCGACTGAGATGAACGTTAGTCCGAGTTGCGTTTTTGGTAGGTGCAGGGAGGTTGTACTGACCAAGAAGCTCTGCTGGGATGTGATTGACGTATGACACTTGCGAAGCGACAAACTGGCTGAGGTATTTGCATTGGGCATTCTCGCCAAAGTGGTATGCGGCAAGCAGCTCGCTGCCATTGTTGTTGATGAAATCGATGGCATCGTCGAGACTCTTGACGCCATGTACTAGCAGCACAGGCTCGCTAATCTTGGTCTTGAGTAGGCTCGTACTCCTNGGATTCGAGTGTCAGCTCCTGACGTCTAACAATATTTGCGATACTACTCACCTTTTGGTTAGATCTAGGATCGCTCGGTTCGACTCTTGTGCGATGACACGTCCACTTCCGTCTTTCTGCAGACCAGAGATCAAGTCTTTAATACCATTTTCGCGACCACCCCTGCGAGTCGGCGACTTCTCCCTTTCTACTACTTCGTCAAAGGATACGGAGTGTCTAAGAAGTGCTTGCAAAAAGTCTTTCTTGGAGAACTCGTTGACAAAGATGATATCCGGCGCGTATGGCGATTTGCCGTTGTATGAGAAGCGAGCGTTCACAAGAGCTTTCGCGGTTTCATCAAAGTTTGCTGTTCTGTCTACGATCGCTGCTGTGATTGAGGTGGCCCTCGAGACAAGCTGGTTCAGCGCAGGAGCACCGTCGACGGATCCATCCTGGACCACTTGCAGGCAGCTGTTCAAGAAAGAAGCATCCTGTACGGGTTGTTGTGCAACATCAAATGTATCGTTGTCTAGCGCAGACTTGAGCGTATTGCGGAGAATGGTTGGGAGGCTGCGGAGGCTGTTCTCAATCTGGAATTCATGTCAACAAATGCTTTTCTGCATTGCTTCAAGATCGCGTACCTGCAAAACCACACAGTTGCCTGCGGCAATCGCTGCGCTCAAAGGTGCAACTGCTGAGTAGAATGGGGTGTGGTCCGCTGAAGCCTTGATATATACAGTGCCATATCCGAGGCGCAGACTACCAGCATCCTCTCCGCGGGCAACAGCATATTCGTTCTCGAGTTCTTTCTTCGGTTCAAGCTCTGCAAAGCGCTCTCTGACCGTCGTTAAAGCAAGCGAGTACTCGATTTGCGCTTCCACCCGGCTGAGGCCAGAGTCTGCGACAATAGCATCTACGATCTCGGATGCATTCGAGACGAGGCTCTTGTGCAACTTCTCTAATTGGGTTTGACGGTAGAAGACGGTTCGGGTTCTGCCATCAATAGCAGCGGCTTGCAGCTGCGGGAAGGGCCTGCTCGACATTTTTGAAATATATGTGCTGGTACTACTGATGTGATGAAGACAAGGAAGGTGAGAGAGTCGCAGAAGATACTTGCTCCAAAGCTAAGAGCATCAAGTATACTAATTCTGTCTACTGTCAAGCCATGCCGCGTGAGGCCGGAACAAAATCACATGCTAATGCAGGTGCCATACCAGATGCCAACTCCTCCAACTACCCGGCATCGGGATGTGGCCGTCCCGAGGCAGAAAGATCGTCAGCTACGGGGAAGCGTGCGGGGATCCCTCATGCTGCTTTGATCAAATGCGGCAACTGATGTTCTCAGGCTCAGGCTGAATACTTGACTCTGATCGTCTCGTCTACCTTTGCTGCTTCTCGCCGAATCGGAATTCGCGTCCCATCCTTGCTGTCAAAACCAACCACAACAATGTCCGTCACTCTCACCGAAAACCGAACAGCCTACTCGCTGGGCAGGACGCTGGCCGACTACGACTTGCAACACAGCGGCGAGGAAAACGACGTCTCAGAGACTCCAAACTCTCGTCCTGCACCGCAAGGTGCCGGCAACAATCCAACAGACTGGGAGGACAGCTTTCGCCGGGTTCCAGATTATCGCCCAGTCGACTATGATCTTGACTTTGCGTACCGTGACACCACACAAAACGGCATCGAGCGAGCGTTCATCTGGAACATGTTCAGTGGAATTGTGCTCACATCGGTAAGAGAGATCCTTCCATAACAGAAGAAGCCTGGAATACTGATGTTCATTTGTAGGNCGACCAACAGACTTTGGAGAGCCACTGGAGGAAAGTTGAACAACACATACTTCCGTTGGCAGGTTGGAGGAGAACATTGAGTGAATTTGTTGTATTGGGGATGCTATTTATGGCGTTTGGAGCTTCACAAATGCTTTCGATCCAATCTTCTCTCTTGCCAAAAAGCCGAACGATGTGCTCTGATCTTCTTCTTCGCCTTGGCCCAACCTTTTGGATGGTAAAGTAGATCGTATTCTTGATCAAAGTCTTGAGATGGTAACTTGTAAGAATGGTCTAGACGGTTTGTTGGGCTGTTTCTAAGATGAGCTACGAACACCCTCCATAGGGCCAAGGTCCTCATCTAATGGCTTTCCGTTGATCTCGATAGGAAGTGACGGCTGGAGAACATACATCATGCGAGCCCACTGGGTATCGCTTGTGTTTCTCCATGCGTGGTTGGTACCTCTTTGTACTGCAACGTCTCCGACCTTCATAACTCTGGTCTCGCCGCTATCGAGAACCAGTTCCATCTCTCCGTAAAGTACGACACCATAGTCGAGCGAAACTGTGCGGTGCATAGGTGATGTAGAACCAGGAGGGCAATCCNNTAATATGATCAGTAGTGACCGTGGAATGAGTGTTACAGATATACATACCACTAGACGAAGGACAGATCCTTGCTTGTTGACAAGTCCAGGTGGTGACACTAAGTATTCCTTGTACTGTGCGATGTCCTTGTCGTTGGTCATGTCTACTGGCGTGGTCGAGGTTGTGTAGCCGAGAGAGAAGCCGACAGTGCCACCATTGATGCTACCATCCCATGGACCAGCCTCGTCGATCTTTGCGAACACAGCCTTGCCATCTTCGTTATGCGCGGTAATAAGCCTTTGGTAGGGGGGAAGCTCTCCTTTGTGGGCCATTTGGGACGTGATATTGATAATTGTGAAGAGATGATAGATCTGTGGCTATGAGAGGATTGCAAACTGAACAAAGAAGTCGAATGTAACCCGTGGCCTGGGAGTTTGATTGCCATCCTCTTTTCTCGGGTGATTGTTTATCATGCTCGGCAATACATCAAGGTGGAGGACCATATCGCGGGAAGGTGGAGGACCCCCGCGATTGCCCGCTTCGCATCCCCGCGCCGAAACACTACGAAGACGCGATTATTGTTGAACAAAAGGCAAGCTCCTACTTTCGAGACTAGGGTACGTAGACCCTTCCTTCCATTTTGATCCTTGTCGTTGCCTCAGAATGCCTAACAAAATCCAAGACCTCCACACCGTGGACGACAAGTCCTTCGATTATGTCTTCGAGCAGAATGCCACTGTGACATTAAGATCAAGCGAAGGCTTGGTTCGTGTTAATGTATACCGGCCAAAGACATCTGGGAAGGTCCCTGTTTTGGTTACCTATGGACCGTAAGTGCACAGGACGAGTTCCCCAGCTAAGACGAGAGCTAACAGCAGACAGTNNTACGGAAAGGATATCCCGTATGCTGATTTCCACGCAAAGAGCTACTCAGAGGTCAACCCTGAGCACAAGTCAGAGCACTCGGCATGGGAGACTCCTGACCCTGCTTTCTGGACCAAGAATGGGTATGCAGTAGTCCGTGCTGATGAGCGTGGACTGGGTCAGTCTCCTGGTCTGCTCGACACCATGTCAAGAGGTACTTCAGAAGCTTTCTTCGATGTGGTTGAATGGGCTGCAGAGCAAGAATGGTCATCTGGAAAGGTCGGTCTGCTTGGTATCAGTTACTTCGCCGGATCACAGTGGCGTGTGGCTGCAAGAAACCCAAAGGGCCTGTCAGCTATCGTACCTTGGGAGGGTATGTCGGACTACTACAGAGATCGTTGCCGTCATGGTGGCATTCTTTCCAACCAGTTCATCAGATTTTGGTGGAACCGCCAGATTATTACGAATCAGTACGGACGACCAGGTCGCAAAGCAAGCAATTGGGGCCCAGACACAATCGAGGGTGATCTCTCAGATGAGGAAAGAGCTGCGAACAGACAAGATCAGAATATCGACAACCAGAACAACTAGTGAGTTTCCTAGAGATCTTCGCAGGCTACAAACAGACTAACCCCACGTAGCTACCGCGATGACCCATACTACGCTTCGAAGGAGTACGACATGGGTGACATCAAGGTTCCTCTGCTCTCGGTCGCCAACTGGGGTGGCATCCTGCTCCATCTTCGTGGAAACATTGAGGGTTTCACTCACGCCGGTTCCGAGTTCAAATACCTGCGCTGTATCACCGGCCGTCACGATCTTCCCTTCTACTACAACGAGGAAGTTGAAATTCAGCGCAGCTTCTTAGATGCCTTCCTCAAAGGCGAAGACAGAGTCGGCTGGGCTACTAAGGGTAAGGTCCCAATGGTTGACATCGTCCTTCGCAAGGGCGATGTTGGCTTCAACGATGCCAAAGCGGAACAGACCTACCCCAGAAGACAAGAGAACGAGTGGCCGATTGCCAGAACACAATACACAAATTACTATCTCACACCCGAGAAGGAGCTCGTTACTTCGACCCCTTCAGAGAAGGCCAAGCTCGGCTACAGAGCCCTGGGGACGCTCGATAAGCCTGAGATGATCCAGTTCACTACTCCCGCTTTCGAGAAGGAGACGGAGATCACTGGTCATATCACAGCTCGTCTCAACGTCTCTCTGACTCCTGATACCACCGGACCTACACCTACTGACATCGATCTCTTCGTGACCCTCAGACACATCTCACCTGAAGGCAAGGNNGAAGTCTACTACACAGGAACTGCTGGAGACCCTGTGCCACTCTGCAAGGGCTGGCTTCGTGTATCTATGCGCAAGACCAACCCCGAGCACTACAAACACCGACCTTACCTGCCTCACAGAGACTACTTCAGCACCGACAAGCTGCCTGTGATTCCTGGAGAGGTATACCCTGTGGATATCGAAGTCTGGCCCACTAACGTCGTAGTAGACAAAGGTGGCAAAATCATCTTCGAGGTTTCAAGTGGTGATACTCAAGGTTCTGGCATCTTTGGTCACAACGATCCTGTCGATCGATCTGAGGATAAGCTCAAGGGTACGAACTTCATTCACTTCAGTGATAAGTTTGTCAACTATGTCACTCTGCCCGTCATCCCGCCCAAGGAAGAGTAGACGACAGATGAGCAGCAGCGCGGGAAAACGTAGAAGGCAGATAGATATATCACATTTAGCGTATTGACAGCATGCATTTCAGACAAATACACACCTTGTCGAGATTAAAGCATTCCGGGAGTAACTTCTATTGATAATGAACATAACCGTTTATCGATCAGAAAGCAGGCCTGTCGTGTTTATATCTGTCCGAGCAATCTACGCTGCGACAAGCTGTAACGAAGCATCAAAGCTACAAGCATGTAACGATGATCAATGTGAATTTCATGTTCTAATAGCAGCGACCTCGACAGGTGAGTAGTCATCAAAGAATATATGACAGATCGATGGTCCGTTTAAAAAGCAGTTCCGATTGCCGAGCCCAGAATATTATAAAAGAAACTGCATTCCACTTAAGCCCGTATCCTCAGGCGGCAGCGCGTACGCTTCTGCTTCCTTGCCAATTTCCGATTGTGAACTGTGAGTTGCACATATTCTGTAGTTCCCATGTCTCTGCACCCAAGACACCACCCTGCTCTTCCATGTCTTCCCAGTCACCTGCAGCACCAGCACAGAAACATGCTGCCATAAAGTGATCATCTGTGCCGTGAGCTTCGCGGTAATGGTAGTGCTTCATCAAGCGGGTCATGGCTCTACGCAGAGCAGGGCCTTGATTTTGTGTCATGACATCTTCTACAGCCTGTCTGAATTCCAGGAGAGACTTCTCTGGCGGAGCAACTTGGGCAAAGTTGTCTCTGTGCTGGACCATAGGCCACCAAACGTTGCGGTAGAGGNNGTTGTGAACGGCACCTCCTGTGCCAACAATCAGGTAGCCCTCCTTTCTCAACGATCGCAATGTTGATCCGACTTTCATGTGGTAGTGAGGGTCGTAGTATGCGTTCATGCTGACAATTGTGGTAGGAGGACAGCCATTAGGGAACATCCTGATTAAAATCAGGAATGTGTCGTGGATCCAGTCGAAAGTGGCATCCTTCTCTGCGTTGAAGCCTCCCTTGAGCAGCAAGTCCAGCACGCGATCAGATGTAGGCAAGTCCGGGACGAGTTCGTAGTCAACGTATTTTGAGGGGTGAACATATGCCACTGGACTCTTGTTTGGCTTGGGGTTCGCTGATACCATGATTTTGTCGCCTCGAGCGTCCCAATGTGCTCCCNNTGAGGTTGTCAGTACAATGAGTAATATTGAGCGATAAATTACTAGAACACTCACCATCATGACCACACCCTTGATCCCATGTGCCAAAGCTTCGTCACCACACTTCTTCCAGTAATCAGCACTGGTAGACTCCTCGCCCAACATCATGGTCGAGCCATGGCTGAAGAAATGAACTGGTGTTAGACCTGCTCCCGTTAAATCATGTGCAACCTTATTCTCGATCAGAAAACCATACCCATTCTTATGATGATTTCTCTGTGTATGTCAGTAATGTGCGGTCAGTCGAGCGAGGCAGCAGCTTGAATACAAATTCAGATCGTAATGCACTAACTAGGTACATGGGTTGTACAGGCATTCGGCAGTGTGGACCCCGGCCGGAGCACGCTTCTTGGATGCATCGGGAGGGTGGAGAGCTCGGGAAGGAACGCCACAAAGACCGCACGTTTCGCGTCGAAATAGTCAGCAGACCCACAGCGAAAACCGAACAACCGACGATATGGGAGAATGAGGGGTCGGGCATCTCCCTTTCTATCTCCACATGGCCCATCTGTCCAGCCATGGTGCTACATGACATGATATCTCCTGTTTGCTGCGATTACTCAGAACCGATGGAGAACCCTTCCCCGCAATCAGTCTTGGGCAAACGACCCCGAGCCGATTCAGACCAGACACCTCAGGAGTCGTCAAAGTTGTTTCAGTGCGGTGATTGTAGAAAGAGCTATTCGCGTGTTGATCATCTTGCGAGGCATGTTCGTCTGCATACAAAAGTCAGTGTTGCCTTTGGTGTGCTGTGTGATGTCTTATTAATGTTAAGTCTATAGGAAAAGCCGTATCTCTGTCAGACATGCAATAAGAGCTTTGCTAGAGCGTAAGTGATACACATCTCATAATAAAACCCTCTCCCACGCCGAGATGCAGCCATAAACCTAGCTATAGAAATGCACAATAGTATCTTGAAGAAGGCTGTGTCCACGGAGAGCCTGTCATACTAAGGTACTTCCTTGGCCACACTCCTGATTTGAAACACTATTATGCATTTCGATAGCTACCTGTGACAGTCTCTAGCACATTGGAAGCATGTCATTGTTCAAATGCAACATAGCTGACGATATTTCAGCGATCTCTTGAAACGCCATGTCGCTGGCCATGAGGCTCGAGGAGAACAATCTGCAAACTCAACAGTACCAAATCGTCAAGGTCGTGTAAGCAAAGCATGCGAAGCCTGTGCTGAACTGCACATTCGCTGCGATGAACAGAAACCATGTACGAGATGCAACAAANAGCAGATTACCTGTGTCTATCAGACATCTCCTCCACCGCCAGAAAAGGAAGCTGTCGCTCGAGATCTATTGGCCTTTGCAAGCGAATCGATCGTTATGCCGTCTGACATGCCATCCATGAATCCCTCAATGGACCACTCAATAAACACCTCGATGACTCCCTCCATGAACACTTCGATGGGCCCCTTTCTGAATCCTCCAACGAACCCCTCGATGGACCCTCCGATGGACCCCTCGATGGATCATGACAGTACCGGCCCATATCAGCTCCCACCAGAGCCCATGATCGTAACTCACCAGGGTCCCAGTCACGTATCAGTGCCTGCAAATGACCACGATGGAGGGTTTCTGCATGACTTTCTGCAGAGTATCATCGGCGGAGATCCCTTCCCTCGAGAGATAGCACCAGGGGAACACGTATCAGGGACCTGGACGCCACGAAACGTCTTCGATTTTGGTGCGAACACCGATCTTGAGTTGAACGATCTCGATCTCAACTTCTTAGATGGTTATAACCATGAAATACCATTTACTTCTTTTGTCGAAACACCAGAGACAAACAGATCTATACCTGGATCTGCTAGCGAGCCACCATCAGCTCTTGGTGTTGAGTCGCTGCAGAAATCTTCGACATGGCGTTTCCGTCCGGTAACACAAGATCGTGGCATGAACGATCAGCAAAACATCTCTATTCCATCTGGGGAGACCAGCAAGCGACTGCCTGTTCAACGAAGAGTCACATCGGAGATGCTATCGTACACCATGCGTGATCGTATCATGGCGCTTTTCATGTCTTCAGCAAACGTTGATACGCTTCAGAAGACCATGCAATCGTTTCCATCGCTTGAGCTTCTTGACAGCTTGCTGCAGTACTTTCTGTCATCCAAGACCGCGATATCCAACAGAATGATCCATCTACCAACGTTCCGTCCCAACAACGCAAGACCAGAGTTGATAGCAGCAATGGTTGTGGGAGGAGCGACTCTAGCGCCAGACGTCAGCTTGAGGAAGATGGGCTTCGCGCTGATGGAAGTTGTTCGTCTTGGAGTCCCCCAAAATATCGAGAGAGACAATACACTCATTGGTGATGTTGAATGCGTCACGTCACTCTGCATAGGGTTAGGCGCTGGCCTGTGGAGTGGTAACTCACGCAAGATGGAGATTGCAGAAAGTTTCCTTCAACCATATCTTACCATGTGCCGCCGTAGAGGCTGGTTCCGCAGGTCGGCGTACGAAGCCATAGTTCCATATCCTACAGATGTGGGAAAGGCTCTTGAAGACAAGTGGCACTCGTGGGCTAAGCAAGAAACGCGCAAGAGGCTGGTCTTCTACCTCCTCGAGTACGATACTCGTCAGTCGATCGCGCTGTTCACCAATCCACTCATCTCGTATGCGGAGCTCGGACTGCCACTGCCAGAAGCGGAGAGCCTCTGGCTTGCAGCAACAGCTGAGAAATGGAAGCAAACATACGTGTCTTTGGATCAGCACAAACAGAGGGAGCCCTCCCTCACTGATCTCTTGCAGGACGTCGAGCTTCTCGGCGAGGGACACGATATGTTTGATGAGACGACCGCGAGCCAAGCTCTGCTCGGTGCTGCGTGGCGACTGATCTGGGAGTACCGGCAAATGTGCTCCATCAGCAGAGGTCACGCTAGCTCATGGAGTAACTCGAAGCTGCTCCTGTCATCGCGTCTGACTGAGTTGACGAAGCTGCTTGATTGTGTAAAAATGAGCTCTCACACCAATACCGCCATGACACTATCGTTAGAGCTGCTGCATATGCATTTACATATCTCTCTTGAAGAGATGCATCTCTTCGCCGGAGCCGAAGGCCACTCGGAAGCCCGAAGAGTGTTTCCTCTACTGCAGGACTGGGCCAAGTCATCAAGCGCACGTCAAGGCGTATACCATGCCGCTCAGATTGTCGCAGCAGCTAGAAAGATACCCACTGGATGTTTGCGTGACTTCCCTGCGATTGTGCTGTATCAAGCCGGTCTAGCGCTGTGGTCTTACGGCGTGATCTCGAACGTTGCACTGACGGAATCTGCTCTCGACTCCATGAGCATGAGCAACGCATCCACAAGGCGTGGTGAAAGCATTGCGATGTTGGATGAGACCGATAGCAACGGCGCGCAAAGGTTCATCAACCTGAACAAAGGACAAGCTGCCATCAAGAAAGCTGTCGGTGACCCTAGCGCCTCCCATGTTTTATTGTCGGATCCTGCTGGGGTGATGGGTGTGCTTATGGACGTATTTAAGATGAACGGAAGGCCGTCAAGGTCGGCGCCACCATTAGTGGAAAACCTGCTTGAACTCATGGAAGGTCTGCGTCTTGCTGTCCTAGAGCCAAGCAACACTTGATATGGTGCAGAAATATAGTAATGTTGATACCAATAGACTCTCCGCTACAAAAATTGTGCGTCACATTGCCAGTTGATGGAAAACTGTCAGTATCTTTGGTAGCAGTTGCCATAGTCTCTATCAAATCACTATGGTCGTATACACAGCCGTCAATTGCTTACACAGCTAACCAGATTAGGCAGTCACCACAATCAAAAACCGCCATTCACTTCACTCATGATAACGACGCCAAGAACAACATCTCGAGTTCGAGTCAAACTTCCGAGCATAAAAGGGACAACAGAAAGAGAAGAGAAGAAAAGGATAAACAACAAAACAGCGACTGTGAAAGCTAAGTTTCTGGAAACCCCCACGCCTGTGGTTGATTTTCCCTTGTTAGATTTGGTTGTTAAATTTGGTTGTTGGGTTTGGTTTCCAATCTTCTTGTGTTGTTGTTCTCTCAATTAGGAATACTCTGCGTCCACCAACCAGTCGTTCTTGGCTTCGANNCATCTTCACCGCTGTAGTAGTATCTGTGACTTTATCCTTCCTTGCGCGCGACGCGGAAGATTCGTAAAACCTCCTTCTTCCATCGCTATCTTCTGAGGGAAAGCTTATATCTCTGGTGAGGTTTATCTTCTCTCTCGTAGGCAGGGTCGCGTACATGACTCCTGGCGTTGCGCTTGTATCATATTGATCTGCCATAGTGATCGATGCAGACGCGCCAGGAAGGCTGATGTTACAAGCCTTGAGCGTCTGTCGTATGTCGTCGAACAAAAGATGCATGGCGCACATGTACGTCAAGCCCGTACGTTCAGCAAGCACATGGCCGGCAATCTGACCAGTGGTGTTGGACACTATCCACGCACCCGAATCTCCGCCAACTCCGAAGCCTCCTACTACTGTCCAGCTGAGAGAAAAGTTTCTGCGTCCTTTGATCTTAACAAATGACTGTGCTGCACTGATGATGCCGGTCTTGAGACCAGATGTCCGCCCTAAGCAGTGAACTTCCAAATTCGCAAAGTTGGAAGCAGGGATGATTTCGGTAGGGTACCAGTCTTCTTCTGCTGTGTAGAGGTTGCCACGTCTGCAGACAGGAGCTTTAAGTTCGGGTACGAAGGACACGGGTGACTTGCAATGCCGACGCCCTCCTTGGACTAAGTTGTATGGCTGAAGTCGAGGAGGATCAAGTTCGAGAAGCGCCCAGTCGATCTCGTAGCGTTTGCCTCCTTCGTTCAAGCGACGGAGACCCGAGGAAGCGTAGACTTTTCCCAGTTTGTAAGAAGACAGGTGGTCCTCGTCTAACTCTTCCGTGGTAGCGTCATCGGCATGAAGGTCTTCGGCCACAGCATCTCCGAATGCGGGCTGGGTGACTTGTACATTATAGTATGATGACACTGCGACACCGGGTCTGTCGCCTGCGTCTTCGTCTTCGGAGACATCGCTCTCGAAATCCGATGATTCGTAGCCGTCATCGTCAGAATCAGCACTCGAAATTGAGGAGAGATCACTCATGTATCCGTGGTCATAGCTTGCTTTTGTCGCAAGGTGTGGCGTAGTTGACCTTGGAGCTCTCGCACTTGACCGATTGGCACCTGGATTGGTCTGTTCATCCATATCCGAATCCGAGTCGTTTAAGTCCTCTTCATCAGTCGGAGGCTCGAGCATATGATGTACGCTCATGCCGTATTCTCTGTCGTCTACCTTGACTATACCGCCAAACGATACTGGTTCAAGATGACCGTGATCAGGCAAGTATGCACCGATAGATGCACCGCAAAGAGGACGCTCCTGCCAGAAAGGGTTCATTGGTGTTACGTTACTANNCATACAATTCGTCAGCCTCAAGCATGACATGATGCGAGTCTTGAGCTTTATTCTGTGAAACATTTGGGTATCATAAGGAAACATTTGGGTATCGAGCAGTGAAAGAAAAGCGCCCCGAAGATGGAACAGAATCAAAAGAAAAAAAGAAAACGTGAATCATGATGTGTACCTTTCACTTCCATCGCCCCTTGCCTGACTTCGCTTAGCAATGTCTCCCTTTCCACAACCCCGTGACTTGCCTCTCGATAATGACACACAACCTTGTCGAATCTTAAGATCGAACATGGTCCGGTCGTAGTGGAATTTGCGCTTGAGTGCAGCTTTGACCCTTGCTGTATTTGTGCAAGTCACGACGATAGTGGGCTTTGCCGTGAAAGCGTCGTGGCCAACACTGACAAGATCGATGCTCGAGGATTCAGTAGAGCCTTTCAGTGCTCGCTCAATGATGCAAGAAAGACGGAGTCCGATGTCTGAGTGCCACTCATCCACGATCGTTTGCGGAAGGGAAATAGGGAACATGCGACACTTGCTTACTGGAGCAACAAGTCGATGGTCAATTTGTGACTGCAGGGGTTGAGTCTCTTCGCGAACATTACGGCGTGCTTCAGCTCTTCTCGCACGCCATCTTGACTGAATCAGCACGACTTTACGACGATATTCGCGGAACGAGAAAGGGAATGGGTCAGATGCAGATTTCAGCTGTGCATTGGACGCAGGAGCAGATCGCTCAAGGTCAGAAACCGGAGTAGGAGTCGAGGCATGGGTCACGGGTTGTGAGATGTGCTTGATCGAGTCCGCGCTCGTTGAGTTGGATCGATTTGACTTGGCGCTCAGCATGGAAAGGATAGGTGACCGCGGTGCAACAGAGCTTGAAATAGCAGATGGATACGAGGCAACAGAAGCCCTCTCAGCAGCTTTGAGCTCAGAGTCGGTGACAAGACGTCCAGGCGAAATGTTATGACGCTTCTTNTCCGCTGCTTGTAAACCCTCTAAGCTGCTCTGAGCCTGCAAAAACCCAGCTGGAATCTGAGTAATCTCCAAAGGTTCTGTCTCGTCTAGCAAGACACAACGCTGGAGCTTCACCAGGATGCTGTCATACACGGCCTCTACGCCAATGTGTCCGACATCGTCATTGTCGGCCCAACGCAAACAAGTCTGTACCGCACGCATATACAGCGAGCCGCACTTGCTTGCAAGCTTTGGTATGTAGAGTTTCTCCAGTCTGAGTTTGAAATCCTTGAGCGTGTACTTCTCCTTGAAATAGTCATTCACGGGATTCCAAAGACCAATCTCCAGTAGAACGAGACCTATCTGGTAGAGGTCATAGCGGATCGCCGTAACATCGTCAATCTCGCCTCCCTTGTCTTCAGGATGTTTTGTGATGTTGGATATTGGCGGAGAATCGCCATACTCGATCCTATTTCTAGAAAACATGTCGAATGCTGACAGAACAGGTCGGTGCAGTTCGCTTTGTCGTGGCTGCGGAGAATGGCCTTGTTGGAGAAACACGATGCTCTCGCTATGTATGTTTCCATGGAAATAATTCTCGGCATGCAAATCCCTCAACTTTTCCACCAGACGCAATGCTATACGAAATCTGTCTTCCAGGAAGGGAGTGGCATTCGAGACGTCGACTGGCCTTTTGGCTTGTGTCGCTGTCAGAATTAGGCCCATGAGGGTGACGGGACGAATTTCTTCAGATTGGTGTGGTTGAATTGTACGATAGTCGTAAACCAGTCCTATGCGAGGTTGTTGAGGGTCTTCCACGTAGCCGAGTAGCCTCAGGCTTCCTCTATTGGACAACATGTTCAGAGAGGAAGCCAGCTTCTCTACTCGTGTAAGTGGTGGGGATACACCTGTGTCACGATATAGCGGGTCATAGTTCTCAAATTCAACCATGACCCACACATATTCGTCTGTGACATCCCTGAACACATTACGGACGCTTTCGGGAGCCAGTGATTTGCTCAAGCGTCCCATCATTCTAGCTGTCGATGGAACGCCGAAGTATTCATAAGGAGGTGGCCCTTCTATTGGTAGCGACAAAGCTTGTGGGTTGATGTTTGCTGGAAGTCCGGCATATGGCGAAAGAGTGGGTCTTGCGAACTGCGTGTTGACAAGAGTCTTTTCCGAAGAAGCGAAGCTGGCGGCATCAAATGAAGTTTTTGATATACGGAGACCACGTTTGGCAACATCATGAGGGTGGTCGCTCAAATTGGGATATGTGCCGCGGGCGATAGCTCTGCGAGAAGCTGAAAGGTCATAAAGTACATCAACAGAAGAAGTCAGATCGCGTAGCAGATCTTCGTATTTATCTTGGTTGAAGACGACCTTGTCAGATGCAGGATTATATGACGAGAGTCTGTCGGCTTGTTCGAGGATGTCCTTGATGTTCCCTAGGATATTGGTCACGTTTTCGGTCAAACCAGCTCGTTCAATAGACTCGTCGATGCTGTCGTTTGTTTCTTCGGCCCATTCCAGACCCCATGTTACCAGACGATCGGTTTGTGCATGAAGCTTGCGGTGGAGTCTCGCGGAAGCAGGACTCGGCTCTTGCTTATCTACATTGATGGCGGCCTTTCTCTTCGTGTCGTTATAAAGGAGTGTGAGATTGTGATTATACCGTAGAGAAGCCATGACGTGTGATAGTTTGTGATTATTATCAAGGCGTGAGACCCATGTCGAAAACACTCTGCAGAGACTGATGGACAACTATTGCATCTATCAGAATTGTACGTGGAAGGCAGCCATATGAAAATGGGAAAGAGGTCGCCTCCGAAAGCTGCTGCCTTGCGCAGGTGCGAGCGGAACGGTGAGAAAGCCCGCGTGGCTTCCCACAAGCCAAGAACGTCGCAAGCCAGTCGCAACCGGTCGGTCGCAACTGCCTCGGCATGATCAGCATCCGACCACAAAACATCCACGCCGCCTTTGTACGTCGCGACTTCTCCACCAGAGTGCACCTTGACGATGCCACATTTTCCTTCCGCCGACCAAGCGAGCGATGGCCAGGAAAGCGAGGTAGCACGCACTGCACGCATTCGTGTCAAGACACGAAGGCGAAGATATCTGGAACAACATGGCGAATACTTTGAGTCGCCCAGCCTAGAGCTTGCAGGTGCTGCCGCGTGGCATGTGTACGACTAAGAACCTTCAAACCAACCCGTGCAACAGNATCCCCTATTATACGACCGCATGGTCAGGCGCTTCCAGAGTGCTGCGGAGCGTGAGGCTGATGGACGCGACAAAGGTTATTCAGGCATACTCGAAGCCGACTTGATGCGATCTGAAGCCAAGATTGAGGCTTTGAACCACCCGGACCCCAACAGCCCTTTAGTGTACCGAAGAGATGCATCGGGGGCAATCACAACTGTCGAACAGGACGAGGAAGATAGGCCCAAGACAAAAGAAGAGGGGTTAGCCAAGTGGCGCGAGTACGTCGAGATGCGTTTCCTTCGAGGCGAAGACCAAGACTTTGATTACGGGCTTGTCGACGAAGACGAACACTATGACGACCTAGACTGGCAAAGACAAGAGAGGGAAGAAAGCTACTTCGGACACGAGGAGGCCGAATTTGTAGGCGAAGGCGAGAAGAAGGGTGAGACGGGAATTCAGGACTACTGATGAATTGTGGCATGCTATGCGCATATATTTCGTTATGAAAAGCTTCTATTGATGATATGATTCGGACAATTGTGATTTGGTATATGGTACAGCGCGTTGAGGTGATTTTGATAGAGTAGCGGATGGAGGAGAAGCGTTCAACCTCTGCTCTTGGTGTTGAGGATAAGGGCAACGATCAAGCTGTGAACAATGTCAGCATCGAGGACTTGAGCCAGGCAGCATAATGGACAATACCCGTATAGACCCAGGACTTCACCGAAAATGAGGATCAGAACCATGCCAACAAAGATTCGTGACTGCTGCATGTACGATCTCACACCCATATCGCCGACGATTCCGATAGCGTATCCGGCAGCAAGACCAGTCATGCCGACCGAAAGACCACAGGCAAGGTGCATGGCGCCTGTGAACAAGCTATAGTGGGTGCCCGGNGGAGGACGCATGTCACCGGCAATCAAGACGGCGACAACGAGGGCGTAGACGGCAATGATACCAGACATGACGACAGGGATAAGCGATTTCATGATCAGATCGGATCTGAAGGTACCGACACCAGCGATACCAATGCCGGACTTTGCTGTGCCAAATGCGGCTCCAACACCTTGAGTTGAGGATTAGTATATCAAGCAGAGGTGCTGAGGGCGGAAGAGAACGTACAGCCGAAGATCATCTGTCGAGCAAGCAGTTAGGTTAGCTGAGAGCTTGCAAGTCAGCAGTAGAAGAGGAGCAGCTTACAGCAAAAGCGATGCCAGCCTGGGAGAGGGTCAGCTAACATGTCATTCGAGGCGATTAGGCATACACACCATGCCAAAGAATGGCGCAAAGGCAGGGGCGAGTTCCGAGTCGGCCATGGTGATAGAGTTGAAAGCCGACGCTGTGGTTCGAGAAATGGGGAAGACGAAGACCAGGAGCGACTAGTCACGATATGGCGAACGGCGCGAGGGAGGGTCGTCGACGAGATGTTGAAGCGGTCTTGAACTTGGACGTGAACTGGCAGGCAGGCTCACGGCAGCAACGTCGGTCCGCTATGATGATGCTCCGACTCAAACCTCCCTCATGAAACGCTGCACGTGACTGACATCTGCCAGACACAAGGTACTTGGACACTATCTACCTACACTGACTTCAGATATGCATCTTTTTGGGCACGAGGAAGATAATAGAGACTGCTTCACGTGTGATCTCTACAACAAGGTGCGTGAGTACTGTTCTGGGCTAACGTGTGTGAGGTGAGGGAAAGCATATGGTAGATGCAATGCGAGGAGCGCTCGGACCATTTTCAAGTGCTGGGCTGTTTCGCTGTAGACGCATGTCACACAAGTCGATGGCAGACAAGCCACCGCCATCGCAACAGTCTCTTTCTCCACCAACTTGCAGTCTGTCGGGTACGAAGCCTCGGACCACTGCCACCTTCATTGTCTCAATTGCGCACTCTGCCAACCGCCTTGTCATTCCCGTATTCATCGTCTCCCGCGGCCTTGACAGCCGGCACACACGTGGACAAGGACTTAGAGTTGAGCAGAGGGTCGAGTAGGCCCTTCCTTGGTGGGCCGCCTTGTTTCATGACCACTGGCAACGGCACCGGATCCACGACCTCCATCGTCACTCGCTTGTGCAGTCGGCAGCCCTCTGCTCCCCCGGATGTATTAGTTGCTAAGCCCTGCCGCTCGCAATGGCTCAGTACTCGCAACAACAGGGCCGCTCCTCGTCGCAGCAGCGCGAGGCCGCCTACAACAACATCTTTGGTCCACCCGCTGCCCAACAGCAACACCAGGGTCGCTCGCAGACCATGCTCTCCCAGCCTATGAGGCCGCCTACCGAACGCGCCGCCACCATGTCGTCGCAGATGTCCGACTATATGCAACGCGCCCCTCCCATGCGAGCATACCCTCCGTCGCAAGCCAATCCTCGCCCCGTACCCCATCACCAACTGTCTTACGGCGCTCCCTCTCCCCCTACTCAGAACGGCGACTATTCCCACCCACCACAACCGCAACATCACCAACTCCCGCCACAGCAAGGTTATCCTTCCTCTCCACAACCTCACCGCCAACCTCAGCCCCAGTACCTACCCCAGCCTCTACGTCCCGACCGCCGTCCCTATGCCGCTCCGCAGCGCCTTGATCCGCGTGGTCCGCCGCCCTCGCAGCCCTATGCTCGCACCTACACCGGTGGACCTGCAATGTCTTCCGGCCCAGGTCCTGCTCTCAACTCTGATAGTTACCGCTCGCAATCTATGGCAGCAACCTCTCGGCCCAATTTCCCTATACAGCATAGTCAGTCCAGCTATAACATAGCCCCGGCACACGCTTTCCGTCAGCAGCCATATATGAGCAATCACCTGGCAAGGACGACTGCCCAGGGCAGAGTTGTGCCCGACCGTCCTGCTGATGAGCGAACCATGTCCATGTCTTCATATTCACGCGATCAAGATCACAGTCAGATTATGAGTGGTCGTGTTATACCTCAGCGTAAACGTGGTGACTCGGAGGTGAATCAGCCGGATCCTTTTATTGCCGCTAAGGGTAGAACTCCTAGTCAAGGCAGTATTCAGTCCCGCTCCATGTCCATGGCATCTACTATTGCTGCCCCTTCGGACTTCTCAGAGACCACAGTCGGCGCCGCGCAATCACCTCGACCCTCGATAACTGCCTCTTCCACTCGCTCCAACAGTCAAATTCAACAAAGCAATGGTCAGATGATAGCCCAGAGACGTCCGTCTCTTGTTTATGGCGCTCTTCTCTCCAAGGTCGCCGCCGCCTTCTACGATAGGATCCCAATGGCGGAGAAGGAGAAAGACGGCTTGGTTTACAAGAATGCATTCACTGGTCACGACGCAGTAGAGCTGATCGCTTACATCATCCGAACATCCGACAGAAACCTTGCATTGCTCCTGGGCAGGTCCCTGGATGCGCAAAAATTCTTCCACGAGGTTGCTTATGCACACAGGTTGCGTGATTCTCCCAATGAGATTTACCAGTTCAAGGAAGCTGTGGTTGAAGAGCCAGCCGAGGTCAATGGAGTTTTCACTTTGCTGACCGAGTGTTATTCGCCTACGTGTACACGCGATCACCTTTGTTATTCCATTGCATGCCCAAGGAGACTCGAACAACAGCAGCGTCTCAATATGAAGATCCAGCCTGGTCTCAAGAGGGAAGGTTCACAAGCCAGTCTGCGAGATGAGCCGGAAGCGGAACAGAGATTGTGGATCAATACCGTTTCCAAGGATATCGCCGACAGTGTAGATGACAAGGAAAAGGCACGCCAGGAAGTCCTTGCCGAAATCATGTATACCGAGCGAGACTTTGTCAAGGACTTGGAGTATCTGCGTGACTTCTGGATCAAGCCTCTGAGAAATCCCAACATCTCGCCAATTCCGGAACACAGGCGTGAGAAGTTTATCCGAACCGTTTTCTCGAACTGCCAGGAAGTTCACGCTGTTAATGTCAGGCTCGCCAGCGCTTTGACTCGACGGCAACAGCAGAGCCCGGTTGTGCGAAACGTTGGCGACATCTTCTTAGAATATGTGCCTCAGTTTACTCCTTTCATCAAATATGGTGCTAACCAGTTGTTCGGCAAGTTCGAGTTCGAGAAGGAGAAATCGAGCAATCCGGCCTTTGCCAAATTCGTCGAGGAGACAGAACGTCTGAAAGAGTCGCGAAAACTTGAACTGAACGGTTATCTGACGAAGCCTACCACTCGTCTTGCCAGATACCCTTTGCTTTTAGAAGGAGCGCTCAAGAAAGCGAAGGATGACAACCCGGATAAAGAGGATCTCCCACGAGCTATCACCATGATCAAGACTATTCTTACCAGGGTCAACGAGGAATCTGGAAAGGCGGAAAACATTCAACAACTTATGCAACTCAATCAAAACTTGAAATGGACTAACGTGCCTTATCAAGATCTGAAACTGACTGAGGAAGGGCGTCAGATGGTATTCAAGGGCGGCCTCAAGAAGACGGCGAGCGCGGAAACGATCGACATTCAGGCATATCTATTCGACCACGCAGTGCTGCTGGTTCGACAGAAGATGGTCAACAAGCGTGAAGAACAGAAGGTGTACCGAAAGCCGATCCCACTAGAGTTGCTGGTCATCACACAGATGGAGGAAGTTTTGCCGAAGTTAGGAGTCACGAAAAGACCTTCGTCCAGCATGATTCCCGGAGCTCGTACTATCACAAGCGCTACGACCAAGAAGGAAGACGGGTACCCTTTGACCTTCAAGAGACTTGGANAAGGTGGCTACGAGCTCACGCTATATTGCTCGACTCAAATTCAAAAGGNNGAGAAGTGGATGGAGAACATCCACACCCAGCAAGAGAAGCTCCGTGAGCGCAGCAACATCTTCACCAAGACAAACATCAGCCAGGGCTACTTCGCATCCAACAACCGCGTCAACTGCTGTGTCCCCATCGATGGAGGCCGTAAACTGGTCCTCGGAACCGATATTGGTGTATTCGTGGCAGAACGGAAACCCAAGGATGCTTCTCACAAACCAAAACGCATGCTTGATTGCAAGCTGGTTTCACAAATCGATGTGCTGGAACAGCATCAGATCTTGTTGGTCCTTGCTGACAAGGTCATGTACTCATACCCCTTGGATGCTCTAGACCCAGAGGACAACCAGCCGGCCCNNCCCTCTAAGCGTGGGCGTAAGATCTGCCATGCCAATTACTTCAACGCTGGCATGTGTAACGGCCAATTGCTCGTCTGTTGCGTCAAATCATCGTCATTGTCAAGTACTGTCAAGGTGTACGAGCCTATGGATGCAATGGCAAAAGGCAAGAAGAAGTCAGGTCTGGCTAAGATGCTTGCTGGTGGTCAAGAAGTGCTCCGACCGTTCAAAGAGTTCTACATACCCATGGAGTCGAACAGCATCCACTTCCTGCGGTCTAAGCTCTGTGTCGGTGGTGCTAAAGGCTTCGAGATTGTATCACTCGAGACGCTCGAGACACAGTCACTGCTTGACCAAGCTGACACATCACTCGACTTTGTCGTCCGTCGTGAAAACGTCAAGCCCATCTATATCGAGCGTACACCATCAGAGTTCCTGCTCTGCTACACGGACTTCTCATTCTTCGTCAACAAAAACGGTTGGAGGGCGCGGAACGATTGGAGGATCATCTGGGAGGGTGCACCAACGGCGTTTGCAACGTGGGGCGACAAGTACATTCTGGCATTCGAGCAAGAGTTCATCGAGGTGCGATTGACCGAGACTGGAGGGTTGGTCTGCATCTTGACTGCCAAGAACATACGCTTCCTGCACTCGAGCTCAAGAGAGGTAGGACCCAACACTATGTACCATTCACCCAAGGCACGCTTGCTAACTGGATACAGANTCCTTTATGCATACGAAGACGAGATGGGCGAGGATGTCATTGCCAGTCTGGATTTCTGGGGACGTCCACAGTCACCCAGACAATGAGCAAGATGATATTGTCGGATGTCGTCGTCGCTGTCGTTGTATTCTGCTTCTTCTATCCACCCTTATCTTCTATTTCGTCGTATTTGAGAAAGCAAAAAGTGCATTTTTACCTTCACCTTTTTTTTTCCATCTGCTTTTCGCATACGACTGGACTCATCATGTCATGGTTGTGAATAAAGTATCTCCAGATCTTTGTGTCTAGGGTTAGTCTGATGTACATTGACATCCTGGCCAAGTTGGAGATATCCCATGAGCGTTACACATCCAACCACCGTTCCTGATGCTGTAACACAGGAGAATAGCCGTGCAGAATCATGTAGATTGCGTGTTACAATATGCGAAAACATGGACAGGGTCGTCAAAGCAGCAATTATCAAAAGCACGTTCCAAGCATGACCCTTGCAACCATCGATAACCATTTAGTGCAGTGGAGACGGACAAATCTCAATCTACAAAATTCGGAAGTCGGGAGCGGAGAATACCAGAGATACAAAAAGTCGCGATTGGATGGTTTATCAGATGCGGGAAATATCTACTACGGCATCAGAGGCTAAAATGGGCGAGGGATGGTGGTTGTTGAGTTGGGGAAGGAGAGCAAAAGATGCGGTTGAGGGGAAGGAACGCAGGCTAGGGCATCATGGTTCTCTTCGGGGTCCGAACAGTGCAGGCTCGATTGTGAACAGGGGCATTGCTTGCATCGTCTGTGGGTTGGGAATCGGTACAACAATTTGATAAGAGATGTTATGTTTCGCCTCTTGGTCTTTTCGAGCGAGCAGCAGAAATGATGGACGTTGTGTGTGCAATCTACAGCGCGCCGGCGTTTTGGAAAACGTAACGACAGTCTTGTCTTGTCTGTTCGTTCCCTTGGGAAGAGGTTTTGGGAGCGGTCTTTTTGTTTTTGTACATGTTCGTAAACTTTAAGCGTGCGCAGGCTGCGGATGGCGGGCTTCGTCAGCTTCCACGCTGATCCTATTAACTTAACACGAACACGATCTTGCAGTGGCTGAGACGTTCTCTCCCTATGACATAGATGACGAGAGCAGGCTGTGAAAGGTCTAGATATACACATAAGATGCCTCGAAAAGTGACGGCTTGTTTGGTCGTTGGCAGATATTCATATGTATTTCGGTGAGACAGCAATTCTAAAGATATCGTGGTCGTTGGACACGAGCATGTGAAGCCTTCAACGGTTAAGTTGAGAGGAGTCTTGATGGATTGAGAGCCGGAGATCTGGCCCGTTTGGGTGCTGCTAAGCTGGACAAGTGCGGTAGTGGCTTGTCGCTTGCACAGTGCCGGGGGCGGCCCCTTTGAGGTTCCCAGCAGAGTGCAGTGATGCGGCTGCAGTGATAAGGATACGACAGTGGTGTTCCTTGAGCACTGCTTACGCATTGCATAATATGGTGAGGATATTGCATGCATGTAATCATCAAACCTGTAAAGCCGAAGACGTTAATGATTATAGACAAGCGAAACATGTACGAGTATTGGTGACAGGCGTGCAGGCGGAAGGAAGGGCCAATGACGCGTTCCTATGTTTGATGTGCTATGGCGACTCAACGACCCCTTTGCAACTCGGCGTTTCAAGTCGTGGCTGTCCTTAGACTTTTGACGTGATACGGGCTCAGGTTGAGAGATTCTGGACAATCAAACGGATCAACTGTCAATTTATCCCTTGCTTGTAGGCTTGAGGAAAAAGAGGCTCGCTACTTTGTGCAAGCTGCATCTTGTTGCTGGCGGCGGGCGCATCAGAAAGAACAGGGTTGTTGTCGTGTCCCTGTGCGTGGTATCCACAACGGTGCCCTGGTCCATCCCCCGATCGACACATCCCCACTCGAAAAAGATATACAAGTAGCTGCTCCGGCCCAAGAGGTCGCCCAGTTCCCGCATTTTCCTAGCCGTTCCCCAATTCTGCCAGTCGAAGTGTCCGGACTGCATCCAGCTCATAGAGACCTGCATATACGTGGTATGCCCGTCGCTTGCTGCTAATCCACGTTGCTCCTGCCTCGCACTCCCGCGCTCTCTCTTTCTCTCCCCTTGCTATCCCTCCGTCGCCCAACATGTCCACCTTCAAACGGGCCTTGTTGACGGCCGTCGTCGTACTGGGCTTCTTCATCCTGCTCAAGGGCTCGCATTCACAACCAACAGCAGCTGCATTCAACGTAAATTCGCCCAAGCCCACCGGCTCATATTCAGATAACCGCAAGATCCAAATACAGCCGCCGGCCGATGCTACCACTTCGCGACTGGTTACACCACAGTCCTCAACGACGCCGGACGTCGCCGAGGAACTCAAGCCCAAGTCCAACTACAAGAAGGAGCGTCCGCAAATATCCCTGCAAGACCTGCATGCTATGCCCTTACGACAGCAGCTGGCCTACCAATTCCCTTACGACCCGGAGAGCAAGTTCCCTGCATACATCTGGCAGACATGGAAGGTCACTCCCTCATCTGGCGACTTTGACGAAGACTTCCGTCCTGGCGAGGCTGCCTGGACCGAGCTGCACCCAACATTTGTGCACGAGGTCATCACCGACGACGTCGCTGCAAACCTCATCCGTCACCTTTACGCCGCCGTTCCCGATGTCGTAGCCGCATACGACGCCATGCCCGTCCCCGTGCTCAAGGCCGACTTCTTCCGCTATTTGATTCTGCTGGCAAGAGGAGGCATCTACTCAGACATTGACACACGCGCTTTGAAGAGTGCCACCGAATGGGTCCCAGCAGAGGTGCCACGCTCCAGCTACGGCATGGTCATTGGTATCGAGGCAGACCCTGACCGTCCGGATTGGCACGATTGGTACTCGCGTCGCATCCAATTCTGCCAGTGGACCATTCAATCCAAGCCTGGTCACCCCATTCTTCGCGACTTGGTGTCTACCATTACTCACGAGACTCTGCGTCGCAAGGAGATGGGCAAGCTCACCAAATCAAGCATTGAGTCGATCGTTGAGTTTACCGGTCCTGCCATCTGGACCGACGCCGTTTTCGCCTTCTTCAACGACCCCGACTACTTTGACATGTCAACGAGTAAGGGCAATATTACTTGGGAGCACTTTACCGGCATCACACAGGCTAAAAAGGTCGGTGATGTCGTTGTCTTGCCCATCACGAGTTTCAGCCCTGGTGTTGGTCAGATGGGTGCTGGTGACGATGACGACCCCATGGCTTTCGTGAAGCACAACTTTGAAGGTATGCCTGATATTTCCTTGTCCCTTTACTACGGACAAGTCTAACTCGATTTTACAGGCTCATGGAAACCCGAAAACGAACGCCACATTGGCGAATGATAGATGTACGAAGTCCCCAAAAAAAAGACTAGAGATAGCATATGGGACATGTTTAGATTCTTTGTATTTTCTTTCTTTTCTGTTTCCCTTGGGGGTTTGTGGGCTTCTTTTACTTTTTGATATGAATCTTGGGTGGTGGGTTTTTACGACAAGCCAATGTTTTTCTGTGTGTTTCTACCTTTTTCTTGTTTTATTCCCTCCACATGATACACCATCACAAGCGCAATTGGCTCAATGTCACCGAACAATGGTTTACTTGGAAGCATTTTATACGGCGAAGCTTTTATAGGACGGTTCAACCACACATCAATAGACCAAATCTATATCTCTCTCAATCCGTGTCTACCTTTTGTCATTACGGCACAATTCTACTTCTGCTCCCACTTGATCAAGCCTCCTTTGTGTTGATCGCGCAATCGATTTTCGATATGCTGTTGATCTTCTGTATACCGGTTTGCAGATCGCCGCGCTTTAACTTCACAACGCTTCTATTGCATGCTTGTTTTGAATCTTTGTATGGATAACTCTGGAGTACAGTCATGCATCGAGTGTGCCATCTGCCGCTGTCATCCGGAAGCATGTCAAGTGTGCAAGCATAAACACGAGAAAGACGCCAGTTCCTGGCTTTTCCGACATGGGACATTCGTGATCGCGAAGTAAAGGCAACAAGAGATCGACGATTGTAACCTGCGATAATCACAGCGACGAATCAAGGATTGGATAAATGTGCGCAAATAGGTTTGTGTCTGCCACGTCTCTTCATTGTCTGTTTGTTTCTGCACATAATCAGAGTAGGTGCGAATAGAGCAGACTGATGAGTAGCAGCGACATTTTTATCAAGAACAGGAAATCAAGAGTGAGGAAGGAACGACTGATGAGGAGAAATAACGAGCAAGATGATGAAAGAGGAAAAAGAGGGAAGGCACAATCCATCTAGGCTCATACTTCACACCATTCCCCTTTTCAGACGGCAAGTAACAAACATTGGATCGTCATTGCCAAATGAGACAGTGCAAGAGACAGTTTGATCAACAACAAACAGCATGGCATATGAGAAATTCGTGACATGGAATAAAAATAGTATCAAGAAATCTACAAACAATCCTCCCTTACTCATCCATAGGGAATCTGTCCAAGAATCTGAAAGTGGCAAGACCACACTTGAAGTTCTCCACAGCCTCAGAAGTGGCATTGGCAAAGTAGACGCCAGGGCGCTGCTGAATACCAGCAACATCCAAAGCTTTTCTGCCAGTACCCACCGCACCGATGGGTTTACCCCAGCTGTATGCGTTCTTGATGAGTTCCATGGGGCGGTTGAGAGGGTATAGTGGTGAAGCCTTCTCGCCTGTGAAGATTGCTTCTGCGCCTGCTGTGACGACGACAGCGTCAAAGGCGTGGGCGTCGGCAGCGGAGTAAGTCACATTGACAGAAGGCTGAAGAGACTCTGCAACAATGCTGACAAAAAGGCCTTGAGCTGCGAAAGACTTGCTCAACTGAGCTGCTTGAGCCATGGAAGCGTTGGAAGATGTCGAAGCCAGAATACCCATGTTAAGACCCTTGACAGTAGGCAAAGTAGTGTTGAAGATGGAGATATGAGCAGAGCTGTTCGAGTTGTAGAAAGTGTTGTCAGGTTCAGGAACAATAACGTCAACCAAAGCAACAGCAACACGAGAAGCCAGATCGTGTGAGATTCTGTTGAGTTGGATGACGAAGTTCTGCTTGATGACTTGAGATTGCACTTGGCTGACTTCGAAGCGTAGACTGTTGACCACAATCTGCTTCTCTGCTGGAGTGATCGAGTTCCAGGTCATTCGTGCTTGCGACCAGTGGTCGTTGAATGTAGGTGAGAGCTCACGGGTGAATGCACCTGTCAAGCGGCGGTCGGGTGAGGTGAAGAAACCCTTGCCGACGGTCTGGTTGGCTTGCTTGGGGAAGCCATTGTTGAGCGAGTTGGGAGAGTAGGCGTAGTTGTTTGTAGGAATGTATTGCTGTCCACGACCGTCGCGGTTGTTGTTGTGGATGGGGATGCGAGGACGGTTGATGGGAAGCTGTTCAAAGTTGATGCCCTGTCTGTTGACCTGAGTGTCCAAGTAGGAGAACAAACGACCCTGAAGCAGGGGGNNGTCTTCGCTGAAGTCGATACCCCTGACGACATGTCCTGGCTGGAAACCAATAGACTCAGTCTCGGCAAAGTAGTTTGTCGGGTTAGCGTTCAGAGTCATCTTTCCGAGAATGGTGATGGGAACGAGTTCCTCAGGAATCCATTTGGTGGCGTCCAAGACATCGAAGCCGAAAGCCAGTTGTTGGTCTTCATCCATGATTTGAACTCCGAGCTCATACTCGGGGTAGGCACCATTCTCAATAGCATCCCAAAGATCCTTGCGGTGGTAGTCGGGGTTCTTTCCATTGATGGCTTGAGCTTCTTCCCACAAAAGACTTGCGGTACCCTGCTTGGACTTCCAGTGCCATCTGATGAGCTTGCTATCTCCTTCTTCGGTAACCATGCGCATGGTGTGGACACCAAAGCCGCTCATGTGGCGGTATGAACGAGGTAGAGAGTAACCCGACATGATAAGCATAAGCTGCAGAGATAGTTAGTATCATATCAATTATCTATCGTGACTTGATGCACTGACCATGTTCAAGGTACTGGGTTGCTGGGAGAAGAAGTCGTAGGCGGTATCATGAGCAGTAGCAGCCTGAGGAATCTGCTTGTCAGGTTGAGGCTTCAGAGCGTGGACCATGTCGGGGAACTGCATAGCATCTTGGATGAAGAAAATGGGCAGGTTGATGCCAACGATGTCCAAATTGCCAGAGTCAGTGTAGAAGCGAGTTGCGAAACCTCTGACATCTCTGGCGGCGTCTCCACTNTCTGTTGTAGCTGTTAGTAGATGACATTCTGCATCAACACATGCAACTTACCCTCTCTCACCGATAACGGTCGAGAAGCGTACGAAAGTAGGAGTCTTCTTGCCTTCCTCTGCGAGGAAGCTTGCCGCTGTGATATTAGAGAAATTGCCATAAGACTCGAAGACACCATGAACACCAGCACCGCGGGCATGGACAACACGTTCCGGAATCTGAAAAACAATTAGCTAAACCCAGTCATTGACGTTCCGGACCATAAGACTTACTCGTTCATGATCGAATCTCTGCATCTTCTGTCGGAAAGCAAAGTCTTCCAACAGTGTAGGACCTCTTGCACCAGCCTTGAGACTGGTCACATCGTCAATGGGAGTACCCCAATCGGTGGTCATGAAGCCTTGCTCATCGTTGAGCTTGAATTGGCCCATGAACTCATCGGTCTGCTCGGTGGTTTCTTGAAGGGCGGCATCATCGCGCTTTCCCATCTCACCACTCATGTAGGGACAGCTGCCAGCAAAGGCAGTGCCCGCGATCAATGGGAGGTACAGTAAGAAACGCATAATGACTGTTCGATCTCAACAACACAAAAAGAGAGCCGTATGAGTACAACAAAAGAGGCCGTCCAAAAGTGGCCATGCTGGCTTCTTATGTATTCCTCTGAAGATCGATCAACTGCCAACTTACTCGGGTGCAATGAATGGGGATCAGGCCATCCAAGGGCTGCACAGACTATTTTCTGACCTGCTATTTCTTACCAAGCTCTTCTACATGGGGGGCACAGCGTTGGACAAGAATTTGATAGTGTTTCGATCGTACAAACCCGGTTTCTTGGCCCTGGGCATGGACGGCGACTTCGGCAGATTTGTCCACCCAAACACTTGCATGCTCGACTAAGTTGGACTCATAGGTCAATGGCCACATGGCCAAGCCGTGACATCCAATGCAGGGCAATGTGCTCAGGTTACAGCTCGAAACATCCAGACACGACCATCACAAAGCATTTTCTCAGCGTCCAAGAAATGATCGCTGTGATTGTGCAACCCAACCGACTTGGCCTGTTCGACGAAATTGTGAGCGGTGGATGCGAAAGCGAGATTCAGATGGTCAGCGATGTGCCTATCAAACTTCGATGTTGGTAAGCGCCGACGAAGAACGGAGTGAGCCGCATCGAGCAGGCCGAAGCTCGGCAGTGTTGACTGCTGGGGAATATTCTCGCGTGCAAAAATCGATGTACAAGCGACGCGTCGTGTGGTCGGCCATCGCAAACAGATTTCAGATCTTCGACTGAAATCATAGAATAGCGTAACAACCATATGTCTTTATGTTTTGAAACGTAGCGCATAGATAGGTTGCTACTATCTCTACCTATATATAAGGTTCTAGCTTATCTAAGTAGAAGATGGTAGTCTAGTATAGCTTTATATTTAATTTCTAAATAACACTATTTTTCTAGTATATTTTTATGAATAACATATGCATTATTAAGTCTAGACTTCTAAAACTCTAACAGCTTATAGATCTCTAGCGACTTTATAGTATTTAATATCATATATACTTATATGATAGCTATAGTAAAAGGTATACAAAGGTTTATCAAAAATATAGTTTAGAGTTTCCAAGTCCAATTAAATCTTTTTTATAAGATAAAAATTGCGAAATCTTCGAAATCTGCTATTTTGTACTTATTATATTATAGCTTCGAACCTACTGATTTATATTTACTTAAATGCTTAGGATAGATACTGTATATAGTTAACTTAGTTACTTAAAATTTTTAGAGCAAGAACACTTGCGTGGGCTACGCAATCTTCGAAACCACGTCGAAAAATTGCAACTTTTTGACGACTGATGGCCGGCCACACGACGCTCCGTTTGTCCATCGATTTTTGCACACGAGAATATCAATATCAAAAGCTTAGCTCCAACCTCTTTCGTCTGCCAGCACGATGAGCCACTGCTGCGGTCCTCGCCTGTTCACTTTTGGCCCTCGTACAGCGGTGTTAACCTTACATACGAGCAGTTTATGATCATGGGAGTTGTTGTACCATACCATTGGTATAACACTGCCACGAGCTTGCCTACGTCAGCACCTTCGCTCGCGTGTCTATATCAAACGGGATCTCCCATGAGCTTCGGACCTGGTCACAGACCGTGCTCGTCGCGCTTGCGGGGCGGGGCGGACACTGTCATTGAAGCAACGGAACGAACCGTCACTCTATGGTGCTTAACTAAACCTTTGTCATTGCGAAGCAGGAAACCTGACAACTTCGTAACAAGGCTTCATCGGCTGTACGTCCGAGAAGACCTGCTTTTGTCCTTGAGTCACGGTATAAGCCGGAGCTGGCGCGTGTCGTACCATGCGCACGCGTTGTCTGGTGACTGAGCCCTGCCACGCGGGTACTTCGTCTCGGAAACCTCATCTTGACAATTCGGAAAAAAAGACAGTTAGCGACATGATGCAAGAGGAAAGTGAATGTCATATTCATAGAAGATGTCTATTTTCGAGAAGCCGATAGCTCCTAAATTATCCAAGTCGCCAACACGACCAGTGCAGAAAAGCATACAGAATCCATCAAGAAAGAACAGGTAAATAATCATTGGGTATCAGACGAGAAAAGATACAGAATATGCGTGCAAAAACGCAGATGAGAACATTAAAATAGTGTAGCAAACAGAGAAGAGAAGATGCTAGACAGCAAGATCTACGGACCAAATGCTCCTTGAATCTTGGCATATAGTTCTGTGTCGAAGAAATTGTAGTGGAGGTCGTGGAAACAGAAAGGTGCGCGAAGCAAGGTTTCAGCTGTAGGGCGATCGGCAGGGTCGATAGTGAAGCAGTCATACATGAAGCTCAAAGCCGCAGGTCCGACAACACTGCTGACATCCTCAGGGATAGGTGGAGCTTGGTTAAGACTGCCGAGCTTGAAGATTGCACCAATGGCTTCTTCCTTGCTCCAAGGACGACGGCCAGCGAACATCTCCAGAACCACGCAGCCTAGCGACCAGATATCGACCTTTGCGCTATAACCTTGAGATTCGCTAGAACCGCTTGAGGTGCTACTTTGAGACTGCGCGCGGATAACTTCGGGTGCCATCCAGAAGACACTGCCTTGCATGCTGTTGGTGATGTCGTTGTTGTATGGGTTCGGACTGCGCTTGGAGATTCCGAAGTCTGAGATCTTGCAGGTACCATCAAGGTCGAGAAGGATATTGTCAGCTTTGAGATCGCGATGGAGGATACCTTCGCGATGAAGATATGCCAACCCGTCAAGGGTCTGTCGAGTTAAACTACTGACAACTGATTCTTCGAACTTGCCGTGTTTGCGTAAGCAGCTGCCAATACTACCACCAGAAATGTACTCGAGGAAGATACTGATTGAGTATTCTTTGCGTTCGCATCCGAGATACTGAACGATGTTCATGTGATCCAAGTGTTGCATGGTGTCGATCTCAGAGTCCAAGGCCTTGACCATTTCGCGAATTTTCTGGGGATCCGCATTCGAGGTCTTGGGATTCACTTCGACCTGCTTTACTGCCAAGAGCTCACCAGTGGTGGTGTTCATGCCCAAGTACACACGGCCAAAGGTACCTTTGCCGATCAATTGACCCTTCATCCACTTGAATGTTGGCTGCCGTTGGGGATGTTGAAGCGCAAAAGTATCCTGAGGAATGGTTTCCAGCTGTATGAGGCGGCTACCACGAGGAGGTTTGATCTGCTCAATACGAGCGCCAAACATCTTCGTGCTCTTACGTCGGACGATATCGCCGCCGTACTTGAGCGTACTCATGCGGTTCAGAGCGCTACGATTCATCTGTGCGCTAGGAGCACGACTTGATGAGAAGGAAGTGATTGACGGGCTTGGCGACTTCTGAGCAGGCAACTGATACGCGCCTTTCACGACTTCACGAATGCTTTTGGTTCTGCCCAGGCCACCAGACTTTCTAAGGTTCCTCTGAGCGACCGAAGGCATGTTGTGTCCTCTCTTGAGCGTAGAATCTTCCTTAAGAGTTGACTCGTCACTACCAAGTGTTCCGTTGTCAGCTTCAAGATCGGGTACCGGCACGAAGCTCTGTTCTGCCTTGGGCTCCACAGTGGGCACTAAGGATGTCTGCGAGGGTTGGACGCTCGGCGTCTCGCTTGGGGTACTAGCTTGACCTTCCTGACCCTCCTCCTCGATCATTGGCTGATCGAGATCAACGTTCGGGAAGAACTCATCAAGGTGTTCCACGAGGGCCTCGGGAGGAGGACGGTTGGCCCATAGATCACTGGCGAAACTCTCACGACGACCAAACCTAGCACTATCTTCAGGAGATTCTGTTGACCAAGCTGCAGATACTGCAGACTCTGGATGTGGTTTTTCGCTCTCATCCAGAGGATCGGGAGACGCGGTAAATCTCATGTTCTGTTGAGAGGCCTTGGTTTTGATGACTTGCTCTTGCTGTGAGGTAGAGCTTTCGGCCTGATCCTGTATCAGAGAAGTCTTTGATTGCTTCCCTTTGACTTTGTTCGCCAATGGAATGGCGAAAAGACTCTCGTTCGAGTCTTTCTTTGTCAATGGTCTAGCAAACAGACCATCGTCTGAGTCCGAGTTTTCGTCCTCTTCGTCCATTGTAGCTGTAGATGGTCTGTCGAAAGAAACAGGTTCACTTGGCAGATGGAAGTTAGGACCATAGCTTCTACGGCTGCTCATGCGACTCAAGCTACTTTGCGGGCGTGCAGTCGTAGGACTAATTCCCGGACTGGGGTGCTTCTGAATGTCTTTAGCAGGCGAGATGGTCGACTTGTCCTTGCTAGGCATCTGAAGAGTAAGTGCTGGTCGTGTGAAGCTACTAACAGCCGAAGAATGATTTCCATCCTCGATGCTATCTTCAAGATAGGCAGGGATCTTGAAAGGTACTTCACCTTTTGACATCGTGATAGGTGAATTTCCAGTAAGGGCTGGTCTGTTTTCGCCCATGCCGGTGATACCCAATGTTTGCATTGCCTTCGGTGGGACGCCACTATTGTAGCCAGACGGAGGGCTTTGTGCGGTTTCTCTGGCTGAAGCAGGAGTGCCAGGAGCTCCAACCATGCCGCCCAACCTTCCTGCGCCAATGATAGCAGCACCTATACCAGAACCTACACGAGTCTTGCGCTTGTTGCCGTCCAAGCTCTCGGCAGAACTTCTCTTGGAAGCATCGCCACGATCAGGCCAACTGGTACGCGAGATTGGCCCTGATTTCTTTCTGAGAGAATCTGCTTTGAATAGAGTGCTGCTCGGTTCGGGAGGGGGCGGTGGTTTGCGTAGCGGGATCAAAGGCTCCATCTTTTCTCCTGCTCAAGCATCTTTCTTTCTTCGTAGGGCGAGTTTCGTCGTTGGTCGAAGTCAATTATGTCTTTGCGCCTGATGGGCGAGAAATCCTTGCCAAGACGATCACGCGAGTGCTCCAATCGAAGTCTTTGCTGCTGTCTGGTTTCCAGATACGCCTGTTGCTTGCGCTGTGTCTCCCTTCGATGCTCTTCGGCTTTGATCTCAAGTATCGCCAATCGCTCAGGCTCGGAAAGCGCAGACAAGTCAGTAGGCAGATCGCGGTCCGGTAAGAGTAGGTTCTCGCTAGCCATGTCGCGGACGAGGTTTTGCAACGACCGCTTTTTATCAGGTACCAAGGTAGACTCATTTGATTTGAGAGTGGAGGTGTCGATCTTGTCGTCTCCAGTGAGTTGAGAATACGTCGAGGGATCGACGGGCTTAGAGAAGGACCCAGCGCGAAGAGGCGATACCATCCGATCACGCGAGGATTCGGTGGCAGATGAGCGAACAAAAGCTTGAGCTTTCCCGTCGAATCAGAAATGTGGTGACGTGCAGCTAACAACAGCGAGTCTGTAAGGGGTTCTTCGTGCTGCTCTTTGCCAGGCGAAGTTTGATGAATAGTCAAATCAGGTGTTTCCACAATGCCGAGATTATAGCATATGGTTGCTCGCATCTCCTCGGCTGTTGAAACAGTCGTCAGATCTATCAATCTGTAGTTCCATCCATCAGGAGTAACAAATGCGTATCGCTTGTCAGATTCTCTCGCTGCAGACCTTCCCCGTTCGGGTATATGCTGGGCCTTCTCTACCTCCACAGTGATATGTCCTGACCTGCGAGACGCGGGTCTGTCGATCGAGGTCTCGCTCGAATTCAGACTTGACTTGGTAAGCAGTCGAGATTGCGCTGGACTTGTAGGTGATTCCATGTGATCGTCACGAGAATGATCTCTCTCATTCTTCTGTTTGTGGCGTATGAAGTTACGGAGAAAGCCTGACCTGTGTTCTTTCGCGCTTGCTGTAGCACTGTGGGGGACTTCTCCGGCGCTGGTTCTAGAAGCAAGCTCTGTAGGTGGCGGTGGTCGTGATCCTTCCTGAGCATATCTGCGAGAATCTACCGGAGGTGTTTTACCATGGTTCGCGTCGCTAGTAGCAATGATGCGACTGGAAGCAGGACCGCTGGGATTTGTATAGTCACTACCACTGAGTCTGTGATGGTTATTGCCGTAGTAACGATTATGTGCTGTTGCAGATGGAGGATTGGCGGGACGGGCTTGTTGCATAGCAGGACTATGCTGTGGGCTTTGCTCAAAGCCTGGGCGGCCAAAATCAGAGCGAAGATGAGAAGTGGTTTGTGCATAACTCGCGGTGAGCTCTGTCGAAACACTGGGACTGTGCCGCCGAGGTATGTCAGTCTCGCCAAGAGCAGCGCGAGAAAATGCGCTTCGGCTGTCTGAGATGTCATGCTGCTTGTTCATCAAAGTCATAGAGTCAAGCGTGACGGAACGTTGCGACGAGTATCTCCGTTGAGCGAAAGAATTGGGCATCTGCAGACCAGGACTGTCTTCACCTCCTCCAGCGGTTGTAGGAGTTGAACCGAAAGTCATCTCGTGGCGGGTCATCATGGGTGAACTCTCGAGAGCACCATCCGCGTCTGCGCTATGTGGGAACTGTGAGGACTCTCTCCGCTGACGTGAAGGTAAGCTTGATGAGCTGGTGCCATTCACACTGCTACCTCCAGAATCAACAATACGACGAATTAGTGTTCGAATCTTCTTGCCATCCTCGCGGTCTTTGGCTTGGTCCCACACGATGCCAGCACTGGCGCATTCCTTCTGCAGCTGGGGATAGACGGTCTTGTGCAAGAAAGCGACGTTTGGTTTGTTACCTTGGGATCGACCAATCTCAAGGAATTGCGAGCCCTGGATGTTGAGATGCTTGAATGCTTCTTGCCAAATGTGAGAGAAGCCATTATCAGCAAGCCAAGCGATAACTCGCTCCAGAGGCCATTGCAGATCGTGAGGCGAGGCAGGCACCTCTGGAGGTGGTTGCTCACGTGGCTGAGGCACCGGTGTTGAATTAGAATCAGCAAAGGAAAGCATGTGTGGAGCAGGCGAAGAGTGCTCCTGCGTCTCTCTAGCAGGCAGCACTACCACTCTTGTGTTTGAAGGGGTCGGAGGAGCATTTGAGAGATAATCCCTGCTCTGCTGAGATCGCAATTGCTGCATAGATTGCGATGGTTGGTAGTACGAGTTGTATTGACTTGCAATGGGCTGGTTGTACTGAAGCCATCTACCATCATCCATGGGATCAAGCGGATACTGAGGGGTTGGTGGGTGCTGCGAATAACCATTATGGTACTGTTGCTGATTCTGAGAACGACCAGGAGTGCTGGAAGGCGGTGGTGGAGGAGGTGATGCGTGCAATGGAGGGATGCCAACGCCAGGACCAAAAGAATCAGCACCAGGAATGTACGTAGCAGAAACCAAAGGCTGAGTATCGGGAGGTAGTGGAGGCATCGAAGTGTAGGCCTGGTAAGCAGTAGGATCGTATGCGCGAGGTTCACGGGGCTGGGGATAGGGAGACTGTTGCTGTTGCTGCGACGTGTAGGGATACTGCTGATGCTGCTGTGGATATGGAGGCTGCTGCTGCTGCTGCTGCTGCGAGTAGACAGATTGCTGCTGCTGTTGTTGCTGCTGTCTGTTCCAGAGAGCCCAAGCATTTAGAGCCGACTGTGGAGCGCTGGGTGGCGGAGGGAGCATCAGACCATTGTGCTGCGAGTTGCTGGTGGGCGGGCGCGGTGGAGGTGGAGGAAACTGCATGGATGGAGGGTTGGACATGGGCGGTGGCGGAGGCATGTATTGCTGCTGTGACTGCTGTTGCTGCTGTTGCTGGCGCAAGACGTGTTCCGCAGCTGTGGCCGAGACATGGCGCTGCTGGCTGGGCTGGTAGTTGGTCGGCGGCATTGCGGTAGGGGTCAAAGTGTGTGGCAGCGAACGTCTCGTAGGGTCGTCGGGATCGGTAAGGTATTTGGCATGGACAAAGGTACGGGCACGCGGACGGGGACTACGGGGACTTGGTTGGATGGTCGGGTAGAGTGAATTGTTGGCGACTATCGACGTGGGCCGCAGAAGGTCGCGCGAGTCGAACGAGGGCACGTCGTTCAAGACGAGCCCGTTCTGCGCTCGGTTGGCAGGTTTGGGTCGTGGCTGTTGGTGGTGGTGCTGTTGACCGCCAGTGGACTGCTGCTGCTGCTGCTGCGACGAGTCTCCTGCAATCATTTCAAGTCAAGACGATCAGGTCTCAGAGCGCTGCCTCCATGTCGACTCTGAGCGCAACCTCGTCACAAACCCCCGAAGAAGCGGCCAAAGACGGGCAAGATCTCGACGAGAAATGCGAACAGCGAAATTGGCTATGAGGTCTGGCTGATTGTGATACACGACGGAAAGGGCGACGCTCGGCTCAGTGCCATCCGCGCACCAACGACAATTTCTAGGAGCCGTCGTCGCTCGAGAAAGAGTCAGCTCAAAACCACTTGTCCAACCTTCTGTGTTCACCTTGCCGTACTACTCGATCACAATGGCAAAAACATAGCCCATATGGGTACGCAACATGCACCTTGCAGCCTTGCATCCGAGGCAGTTGCCTCCACCAGCCACTTCCGCCACGCTGTTGTACCATCTACACTTCCCATCTTGACCGCCAATCAGATTCTCGTGTATTTGAACATATTCTCTTTTCTCAGTCCGATCCCATCTTGTCGACTCCTCATCGTAGACTTGCACGATATTGCTGCTGTGTAGGTTCGTGTTGACCACAACTCTGCATTCGCTTTCGATCGCAGGTCTCAGGGCTGCGACCATATTCGGCTGCGTGGACCGAGCCGCCGAGCCCACTGCGCTCAGACATTGACTGGACAAAACTCCGGTGGGTTAATTAATGTTCAACGAGCAACGTGATTTTATAATGGAAGCTTGCACTGATTCTAGCATCACTGGTCTAGCCTGTCTCTCGTTCAAGTCACACTGTAGAGTCCAATTCGCATATACACCTAGTACCCCCTCGATATGACCCAATGCGATAGGCTTCAATGGCACCATCCTTTTAGCCGCGTATCAAGCATCATATCGAATCCTCATCGATCAAAGTACGGCGTTCTTTACATCTATCTAATGTACCGCACCATGTCCCGCATAAGCCACGGTTGAACGGCAGAGCCGTTACGATCCTGCATCATTGTTGTCTCAAATCCTCAAATCTCCACCATACAACCACCTTGTCCTTCAGCCTCAACCTCTCACGCATCTCTGTTTCGACAAAGGATTCTCTTGTCTGACATGTCCTTCGGTCTTGTCTGCAAGGCAAAATGGCCTTCTACGAAGATGAAACTGGCACCGTTCAGGTCGGCGCGCTCAGTGGCTCTACCAAGAACGATCTGTATCGATTTGGCATTCCCATGATGGTCTTGACTACCCTGGCTGTCGCTTTGCGTGTATATGTCCGTGGCTACATGACAAAGACTTTTGGAGTTGCAGATTGGCTCATCATTCCTGCATATGTAGGCTATCCCTTTTCCCTGTGGACTTCCTTGCTGACGTTTGATATAGNNGTCTTGTTCATGTCCTTGTGTACAAGTACAATCGTTATCGGCCAATGGCTAGTACGTGAGGATGCTATGGAACGCTATCCAAGAGTCATCAAGGCATGTTTTCTTNGGGCTCTGAACTGATGGTTCATCGTACTGACCCAGCGCTATGTCGTCTTTGGCGCCGTCTCTATCTTCTCCTTGTACCACCTCGCTTTCATGTTCATCAGCACTTTCCAATGCGGTGTGCCAACCGTCTCGAACCTCGTCAAGGCAAGGACCGATGGACAATGTATCGACTGGATTCATATCGTCAAACCCCTGCTGTATGTTGCTATTTCGCTGAATACCGCATGTGACTGGGTTTTTGTCCTAGCATGTCTTCCAGTACTCACCAAGCTACGACGTATGCCGATTGGAGAAGTTTGTTGCGTCTATTTCTTGGTTTTCCTCGCTACCGGAGCTAGTGTTCTCTCTCTAGTTCGACTTCGATACATGCCGGGAGATGGATTGCAGGTTCTACTTCTAAACCAGAACCGAGACTTTGCCGTTCTCTCATTCATCGAACTTGGTGTGGCCATCATCACGGTGTGCATGGCAACTCTACACCCACTGTTCCAGGCCTGCATCCGAAAGAGAGGGAGCTCCAGATATCCTGCAACCAGCAGTCCCAGGAAGCCCGACTCTTCTGAGCCGGTCACATGCGAGAAAAGGNCAAAAGACCCCATCAGCTCAGAAGATTTCTCGACCGAACACTCGAGTCTCGCTCGAATAGGGATATTGCCCACCATCTATGACAGTGAGATGGCTACTATGGTCGAGCGCAATTCGTCCCACCGCGGATATACTACTGACTGGACATGAGCAACCATACTTTATACAATCAATTCGACAGAAGAGCCATAAACTGCCAACACGTTGAGTAAGTGCTCTGTTAAGCAAACAGAAAGTGGACATTCGAGTAATAAACTGTGCATCAGTCCATGTGCTTGGCCAGACTGAGATCGACCAAGCCGCTGGCCTTCGAAAATGCTCCTGAGTTGATCGCGGTGTGGCACTCGACGCTAGTCAAGGTGGATAGAAACCCACTACCAGTGGCAGTAACAAGGACATACCTGCATGATGTACGATTCGCCGAAGAATACGACCATATGAAGGAAAGGAAAAAAAGATGACTCTAGGAGCAACTACAAAATGAATTACCACCTGTCACACATCTCGCCATGCGTTTGTCTTCCAATTCGCAGTCATCTTTTACTGAACTGCAACAAAATGCAAAACGTACAGCAGCAGGGATTCCCACGTGGTCACCCACCGTAGTACTAATCTGCCGTTCAACTGCTTATGTATGGCAGAGCGGACGGGATGCCCAGTTTTCAGCTGACTGTGGCCGTACGTGTTTGTTCCCTGATCTTAGTTGAATATATACAGTTTTACAGCGTAGCGAGACGCAACGTAGACGGTCGCTCGGTCTCGATGGTGACATCCGATCATTTTCCTTTGTGTCTGCATGCCTTGGTGGCAGCTGAAGCTACTAATCTGTAAGGTTTCCGCAAACTTTATGGACGCAAGGGCTCGCAGGTTCCCATGCTAGATCTGTAGTGTAGATTCTTCTGTAGAGCTTCCTAAGTCATATACCCGACTTGTCATTAAACAAAGACAGCACGTCTTCAGAGTTCAACCAAAAAAACATCATCTAAAACCAACCGACTGTTCTCTTGTCCCGAAGTATTGATGCAAAAGAAAGTCGACATCGAGGCAAGAAGGTACAAGTGACGATAGATTAACGTCTTAGGCAGTCTGGATCTACAAGGAAAAAGCATCTCATGTTCAGAGTGTGACATAATACCGAATCAAAGTATTCTCCTAGAGTAGTACAAACGACAGAGTTGGAAAGAGACAACGCCATCCGTGCTCCCTATGCATGCAACAAAGATCAAAGACATGGCCTCCAGAGATGACAATGATGGTAAGGAATGATGAGGATGCAACGCTTCCAATATACCACAGAAGGTTGAATGATGCGCAACACTGCTAGTTCATCTGTAACGAAGTAAAAGACAAAGGGGAAAGGGTTGTCCCTTGACGCATATGACAGATGCTGGTGAGAATTGCGTACGAAAGAAAAAATTGCATCAGAGAATTCCGGCTTCCGCAGACAGGAGATAGTTGCTCGTAGGATGATTAGCTGTTCTGCTTGCAGAGTCTAGTATTAGGATGTAAAAATTTTGTGACAAGAATCGATGTAATGCGGACTCAGCGAGTGATGATCAGACCAAAACCATCAAGCCACTGTCCACATGTGCCGTAAACGCCGGCAATGCTGTATCCTCTGGGAGGTATGAGACTGCATCTGTTGACAATGTTAGCAAGGACGTCTCTTTCCTTAGTTTGATGCAACAACTTACCCNNGCTACCACCATCTTTATTGCCGTACCACTCGCTACGGCGACCGCCACTGGTCAGGATCTGGATACCGTCAATCCAGAGACCAGCTCTCAGATTGAAGCCCAGCAACGTTTCGCCGAACCTTGCGTTGATAGGGAACTCATCACCGCCTGCTTTGCCACCTCTCTTTCCGAAAAGTTGATTCTCTCCGTCCTCATACACAAACTCGATGCCATCCAGTGCGAAACCATGGTAAACTCTGATCGAGACCAAGAGCTTGCGCTTCTCGTGTGATGATCGCAAAAGCACTTCTTGAGGTTGAGTTCCATCCATCTGCGAGAATCCAACCTTTGAACCTCTGAAGCCCACTCTGCTGTCTGGAAGCTTCAACTTGGAATCCTTGCTCACGTGCTGAGCAAAATCAGCAACCTCGTGATCGCCCTGGCCAAGAGAGAAGATCTTGATCTTCAACTTCTTGTTCTTGTTAGCCTCTCCTACTCTGGCTCGTAGGTCTGCTTCTGTCAAAGTGATTTGGCGCGGTGCAGCTGATGAGGAGCCGTTGCTAGGATCCAGGTATTCAATCCAGTGACGACAAAGATCATCGCCCTCTGTATAGATTTCAATAAAGGCTATTCCCGTGCTTGCGGTGACCAGAGCAGATCCTTTGTCAACAGCCCATACTTGAATGCTATCTTCTGGGGGAACATTCATATCAGTAGGCAAAGCGAAACAAGGATGTAGTCTGAATCTCAAGGCGTCCAACCTGTGCCATGCGCATTCATCTTGTTGGAGACAAAGACGCATACCCTGTGATTGAGTTCGAGTTGAGTAGGGCTCTCTGGTGGTGAAAGTGCGATTCAAGCGAACGTAGTCACGGAGCATGACGCCAGATTCTTGGTGAGGGCAGCCGAACAAGTGGCCGGTTTCGTGCATATGGGCGCCGATTCCGATGTTGGCAGCCTCCCAGTTGCTCCCACTTTCGTTGCAATCATTGGCGACGTATTTTGTGTCGGTTTTCGTACAGTCAGTAAAAGCGGGTACGACTTCTTCGAGATGGGCGGGGTAGGATTGCAGAGAATGAGATCCGAAAATGGCAAGTTTGATCTGTGCGTCACCACCTCCTAGAGCAGCATGGCCTCTCACCGTTCCGACCTTAGAATCCCAATGTGTGTCCAAGAACATGCATGAGACATACTCTTTCTGACCCGGTCGAGGGTTGAAATGATTCTTGACGGCGTCCATAGCGATGGAAAACAGATCTCCTTTTTGTTTCGCGGGCTCATACTGTTGTGCGATATTAAGGTCTTGGATCTCGGCGACAGTCTTGTTCAGAGTGATGATATGAATCTTGGCCTCGTTGCGCATTTGGCCGGTTGCAAGATCACGACCGGTCAAGGTACCTTGTTGCCATTCCTCTTCATAGCGGAAGCAGCGACGACCGAAACCGTGACGATTCATTTGCTCACCTGTGAAGGCTTGCCACAGATAGGCAGCCATACGGAACTTGCGCACCGCTGTTTCTATGCCATTGCCTTCTGACTTGATACGGTCAGGGACGGCATCGTATGTTCTCGGTGAATCTTTNGCAACCAGGATAGCCAAGTGGAGAGGTGGTGAGGTGTTCATAGGGAGATAATTGATCTGGAAGTAGGATGAATGAGCGGGTTGGCCGTTGAGCTGGCCTTGCGAAGGTCTACGCTGCCGAGGAATAAAGTCGAGGCGGAGTCGGTTGGGGCCGGGCTGTAGGTACACGAGAGCCTTGAAGTGCGAGTCGCTAACGGGCCAAGTCATAGGAGGGAAGCAGTCCTGGTGCGAACAAACGACGATCTCGCCGTCCAAAGGTTGCGATGGGTCACCGACCTGGCCGTATATGAGAAGGACTTTCTGATGTACCCAGGAGCCCTCGGAAGCCGACAGAACACGAGGTGCAAGCGGAGACGTATATTGGTTGGGCTTTGGTGAGCCATTGACCGAACCCNNTGATTGCACGTTAGTAATCTATGGCCTAGGAACGGCCATTTATGTACTCACAGCGATGCTGTAGCGACTGCTGTTGTTGTTCGAGGGCAGTGGCCGGGAGCCGAGTGGAGGGGTCTTGCTGCCGTTCATGCCAGCGAGGTTTGTGTTGGAGCCCGAGACGGAAGGGNNGAGAGAAGGAAGCGGAGGAGAACCAGCAGGAAGCGGCGGAGATTTTCCTCCAAAGATGGAATTTAGTGTTGAGGATGACTTGTTTCGGGGCATCTCAGGGACGGGTTCGGCGGTGGTGCCATCTTGGGAGCGCGAATCGTTGCTGCTAGAGTGTGAATGGCCGTCGTTTCCAGAGCTTGTCTTGTCGGTCTTGAAGCTGGCCTTTGACCTTCGGCGGAACTCTTTGAGAAATGAAGGCATGGCGGTGGTCGTCGGATATGGAGACACAATGCGACGCTGCGGACGATGGCTGTATACAGATCTCTCGAATATCTTTTCGTTTGCAGCAAACAGAAGGGTGAGCTAGACAGACAAAAGAACGAAGCCTGTGACAGCGAGTGGTACGGATATGCGCGACACAGCGGTTGGTTGCTGGAAATGCTGCACTCTGCCGCAAGACAGGTCGATCGAGTGCTGCTTCTGAGGTACGCGTTTCAGAGGCTGGCCAAGCAATCCAATTCCCACAAGAGAGTCAAGTCAGGTCTGACAAGAGGAAATGCAGAGATAAAACAGCATGAGGACTCCAAGAACTAGGCTCGGCGGACGGATATGCCAACTTGGAACCTTGACTTGGGTCCTGGAATTTACATGTCCGTTGAGCCTGCTGCCACGAATGTTCCTCAACCCGCCATTGCCCATTGCATCACTACCTACTATCAAGCGTCGTTGGCGCCGCCCTGCCGGCCGTGCTGATGGGGCTTGCATGTGCCTCCTCGGCCACTATACCACTTACAGATTTATGCTTCTCTTGTCCACCGGTGCATATCGTCCGAAGCCATCCGCTCTAGCCCAGTATTGTACANAGAGAGCGGCTGATGATCCAACAAGCCATGTCTCTGCACAAGACGCGCACACGACTTTCGGACATCAGATTCAACATCTTGTTGCTTTGCTGCATGGGCAAAGGATAAAAGTGCTGCTTCTATTCATATCTTCGGCCGATCCTCACCAAGCTCGTGAGGNNCTAAACAGAGTCGGCAAATCCGACTCGTGTGCCAATTCCATTACTCCTCTTGTCTTCCAAGGCAGAGTGGACTAGGGAAGAGACTCTATGCAATCCACTTTCTGTTCCTTCACAATGCCTTCCAAGATTGCTTCATATGACCAGATTAAGTGCGCAGGGAGAGGTGAGCAAGGAGAGTGATGTTCAAGATTGATTGTCGCATGTCAAGAGTTGTTGTTGCTGTTGTTGCTAGACGACGACAAAGATATCAATATGCCTGTTTGAGCAGGTACGGTACCTGGAATAAGCAAGCATAGATCTCAGACCTGTCGCGGAGAGCTTGGAGTTGGTGACGAAACCAACCAAGGCGCTGCCGATACTTGGAGCGTTTGATCGAGATGGGAATTGCTTCAGCTCAAGTAGCCCCTCGACTCCGTCCCACAGTTTTGCAAACTTGACAGCGCTTAAGCCTTAGCGTATAACTGCCCCAGCAACTGACCATGCATTCCACCACTCTATGCTTGACACCTCGTGCATAATTGCTCTTTGACCACTCTTTTCTCCTTTGACCAAACTGTCGGATTTTCTCCTTAAACCCATACACCTCACCACACAGCAGCGCATCCCATCCACAAACTCCTCATACACTCGAGCGCCATGGCAGACGCCGACGCTACCGGCAACGATGTCGCCAACAGAGTCATGCGCCGGCTTGAGGTGTCAAAGGTATGAAAGGGCTTCGATAGTATTGTCTTGTTTACCTACGTCACTAACTCGCACATCACAGNNATGACCAGAGCTCTGCAAGACAGACTAGCACTGGCCAATGTCAAGATCAAGCATGGCTGGGAGAACCTCAGTATCGATACCATCGAGCCGCACATCGACCAACAACTCAAGCGTAAACGAACTGCCTCGAGCATCAACGACAGCTACTCGGACACCTCATCTAGCGTCTCAAGCCGCTTCCACTCCATTGGTGGCATGGCCTCATCGCCCTTGACTGCCCCCATCTTCTCCGACGACATGCCTCGGCTAGGCAGCTCTCACAGCAGTGTCCATGGCAGCACCCACAGCAGCAAACGCCCGAGGTTCGCCGACGTCCACAGATATCCTGCATCGAGCAGTCAGACTGGTCGCAAGACCCGTAGCGCTCTCGCTGTCCAGTCATGGAAGAGATCACACAGACTGCCAGAGTCGTCTCCAGCCTACCACAACAGAACCGCCGTCTTTCCTTCAACCCTTCACGTTCCGAAGCTGTCTTTCATATCCGAAGGCTCTAGCCTCATCGACGACGCTCCCTCGCCTGAACTCTCCGAAGACGACGACACCGATCTTCCCGTACACTCTTTCAATGTCGATAGCGACCTCTACAACATTCGGTCATCACCCNCCAAGACGCCACCTCCTCAACACCGCTTCTCGCGCACATCCAAAGACGATGATTCTGGAATGATTGGACTATACAACTCACCTACTCCGGCGAACGGTATCAACAGTGCCCGGGTCCTTGCTCCGTCCACGCCTCCATCCAAAACGACCCCACTACCGTCGACGATGATGCACACGCCCGGAGNNGGGAGCAACGGTCTCTTTGGGTTCGCGCTGAGCACTCCTTCCAACAACTTCAATTTCTCCGACTTCTGCAACGTTACACCAAGTCCTGCCCAAGTGAATTGGGCGTCTAACAAAAGTCCTCTATCGGCACGAGAGCCACATCGAAAACTCAACTTTGATGGCCTACTGCAACCAGGATCCAGTCCTGAAGTAACAAGGCACACGAGCGGTAGCACCTTGGAACTCGGAGCCCTTCTCCAATGAGCTCGGCCTTAGCATACATTCCTTTCACGACGATACGATTTCTAGACAGACGTTTGGATTTCACGACCTACATGGGGCATACCCAATATCGATACCCGCACGTTTTTTTTTTTTCTTCTTCTAGTCAATTCTCCTTTGTTTTCAATGGTCAGGAGGTGGGGTGCCTCGATGGCGCCGGATCAAGGGGTTTGAGAGGGGGTTTTACATGGGCGTTTGTTGGACGCGGTTCGTGTTGATTTCGCGTGCTTTTGACTTTTCAGTTTATTCCGAGGGCCGGCAGGGCAAACTTGCTCAATGACGAGGCGAGGGGTTGCATAAAGGGGCCGTTACATAGCTAGCATAATGACATGCCTAGAACACAGGCTGGTATTCTTCAAAGAGACGTTTTCTAGAGTAAAGCAGCAGTCAAGGGAGGACAGGGGCACGCGCCTGGGTTTAGATTGAGATTGATTTAGAGAAAGTCGGTTCGAGTTGCCGAGGACATCTAGGGGTCTAATCACCGAGACGCCTTGATGACCGTCGCACCTCGACTTCTGTACACATGAGACTATGCGCCCACGATGAATACAACAAGTCCTCCGCCAGATGCCTTGGGCAATGCTCTCGAGCTTGTCAACCAGGCCTTTGACCAAGTGCAGAAGATTCCCGGCTCTTCAATAGTCATCCGATACATCCGCTCCAGCTACCAGAATGATCCTGTGCGCTCCGCCATGGAGCTGTTCCTGTTTCTCTTCGCCGTCTACTACCTGGTTTCGCCCGCATACTCTACGAAGAAGCAGAAGCAGATCCCTTTGACTGAGGAGGTACGCCCTAGCTACCACTGTCCGGTCTCCATCTATTGCCTGCTGACACAGCACACAGNNGAAATCGATGAGCTTGTTGAAGACTGGACCCCCGAACCATTGGCAGCCCCCGTAACAGCTTTCGAAGAGGCCGAGAATGAGAAGAGACCAGTCATCGTTGGGTACGCAACTTAGCTCAGCACTACCATGGGCAACATACTGATTCACAGTACAGTCNCTTCAGCGCCCAAGTCAAAGCTAGCGAATGGTCGAACCGTAATGAACCTTGCCACCTATAACCACTTCAACTTCATCAACTCGGAAGCTATCAAGGAGGCTGCTGTCAAGACGCTGCGCGCTTATGGCGTCGGTCCCTGTGGTCCTCCTGGTTTCTACGGCACACAAGATGTCCACCAAACCCTCGAAGCCGACGTTGCTGCTCACCTAGGCGCACCCGCTGCCATTGTCTATGCCCAGTCTTTCAGTACTATCTCCTCGGTCATCCCTGCCTTCTCCAAGCGCGGCGACATCATCGTTGCTGACAAGGCCGTCAATTTCGCAACACGCAAAGGTATCCAGATCTCGCGCAGTACAATCCGATGGTACGAGCACAACGATATGGAAGATCTTGAGCGCGTGCTTGCAAAGCTGGTANAAGAGAATGCTCGCAAGCCCCTGACCCGCCGTTTTATCATCACCGAGGGCCTGTTCGAGAACGTAGGCGATGTCGTCAATCTCCCCAAGCTCGTTGAACTCAAGCAAAAGTACAAGTTCCGCATAATTTTGGACGAAACGTGGTCATATGGTGTCCTGGGCCGCACAGGTGCCGGTGTCACTGAGCAACAAAACGTGGATGCCAGTCAGGTCGACATGATCATTGGTTCGCTCGCTGGATCCCTTTGTGGTGGTGGTGGCTTCTGTGCTGGTAGTGAGGAAATCGTCGAACATCAGCGCCTTTCTGGTAATGCATATACTTTCTCGGCCGCACTGCCTGCTATGCTTGCAACGACTGCTAGCGCGACTAGCAGAATGCTGCAAGAACAACCCGAACTCCTTGTCGCATTGAGGGAGAACATTCGCGCCATGCGTGCTCAACTGGATCCTCGCAGCGACTGGGTTACTTGCACAAGTGCTGTTGACAACCCTGTCCTGATGCTTGTTCTGAAGGAAGAGGTGGTTGAGAGCAGACACTTGAGTGCACCGGAGCAAGATGTAATCATGCAAGACATTGTTGAAGAGGTAAGCCAGGCTTCTCCCTTTTCATCGTGCTTTATCAATTGACTGACTGTGTCTAAATAGTGTCTTGCCAATGGCGTCTTGATCACGCGACTAAAGAGCATGCCTCCACCACTGGGCGGTACACCTCGCGACGAGGGCTGGCAACCTCAAGCTGCGGTCAAGGTCTGTGTCACCACTGGGTTGTCAAAGAAGGAGACGGAAAAGGCTGGCGTGACCATCAGGCATGCCATCACCAAAATCATGACTCGCAGGAAGTAAACAAAGCAAAACTTGTCTCGTGTTTCGACAGACCCTTTGGTCGACGGCGTTACTCACGGTAGAGCGATTTGTTTCGGAGTCTGTATAGAATATATTCCTTGTAATTGTAAAATCATACAAATCTTCTTCGTGTTCTTCTCGAAGCATTTATAAAGATCTGCGTATCCGAGCGGATCGCGATGGGACTACTATATTTTGGCACGAGACTTGGCAGGTGCACTTCTCTACGTCATGCCTACCGTCCCTTAGAGGCCGCGCAAAGAGCGAGGCTTGGACAGAGGGACAAGAAGTTTGAACCAACTCTGGGCATATTCGTGCGACCCAGAGATCACTACATTCGACTGCATACCGCTCTTTCAATTTCGCATGTAGAGAGTCCTTCGTTGTTGACACAATGTTGGGCCGTGGGAAGCCAGCAGCTTCCATGCAGAAGACCTATGACGATTGTTATTTGACATGCTCGACTGCTGTGTATTTCGAGGGGGAAGGTACGGGTCTTCCTGACAGTCGTCAGTAGCAGCAGTTGACAGTGAATCAGAACAACGAGGCCGAAGCTCTCCGATCATGGCGCAACGCACTGGATCAAATATACTACCACAACGCCTATCGCATGCCTACCGGATGGAGACCACGTTCCGAAACCGAGAAAGCCCTGCAGGAGTCATTGCGACAGATGGAGTTGCAATGCAAAGAGCGTGTAGACCTACTTGAGGCACTTCGGCAGAGTCGGGAGGAAGCTGCGGAGGGAGAAACACAAGCAAAAGCAACAGCGTCTAGCACAAGCATCCCACTCCAGGAAGGTGCAGACCAGAACAACAGTGGTGGTCTGGGTGGAGGAAGCATCCCTCCAGTCGGCTACTCTGATATTTCGCGTCCTACGCCTCCCGCTCTTCCAACACGTAACAAGCGACCATCTTATACTTCGAAATATAGTTCTGGAACCGATGTTCCAACCGTGCGCAGGTCGCCCTTACAAGCCGGCTCTGCCTTTACTCCATCGTCATCCATGCTGGCTCCTCAATCGTCGACTGGCCAGCGAAAAGGCTCGCGTACCCCTAGTCCGGAGAAGAGAGGAGGCATGTTGAGGACTTTGCGCGCTGGCGGAAAGGAGAGAACGACTTCATCCGGCAAACTATCCAACGCTACCTTCAGAAAGCCTGCTGCTGCTTCGAAGGCCGCAACTCAAGCATGGAGCATTACTCAACGAAATGCCAGCGTCGGCAGTCTAGAGCAAGCGAACGGACATCTGGACGGCCCCTCTAGTTCTGCCACCGTTTGGGACCCCTACACGAGAACACTTGTGGATCCTTCCAACTCTTCTCGACCTACTGCGCCTACACACACTGCTTCTGCTCCTCCAGCTGCCCTCCATCCGACCAATTCTCGCTCCTCTCAAGAACAGCAAAGACCTCCTCAAAAGCACATACGACCACCCAGTCCATCAGATTACTTCGTCCAGCCATCCGCTGCAAATGGATCCCACACTGAATCGCAACGTCCGCCATATCCTGGTCATTCTTTGTTGAACCCTGTACAACCATCCCAAGCATACGCCAGCAGCTCCGAACACCTGGGTCCACCCTCACCAATAACTTCTCCGCGTCAACGACCCAATGCCACCTTTACCGCTAACACTACCAAGGCGCGAAAGCAATCACCTGTCCGAAGGATTGAACCTGTCAGCTTACCGTCCTATCGCAACGAGTATCTCCCTGTGCAACCGAGCAAATACAAGAATCCTCCAAATGCTAGGCCGCCCAAGACTTTGAAGGATCTAGAGAATCAGGTTTCGTCTTCGATGCCGGCTGCAACAAATCAAACGAAGCCAAAAGTAGCACCGCCGATTCCTAGAAAAGCAGTCGGTGTAGTCAATGCTGCAAAGGCGCGACAGCAATTCGACGACAGAAACGTCTCATCGGGGTATAGTGCGGATGAGCATAGTAGTGGAAGAGAAAATTCGACAAGAGTACGACGAAAGAAAACTGCTACTGTGGAAGAGGAAGCCCCTGCGCCCATTGTCGAATCCGTTACCGAACATCCTGAAGCATCCACGGAGCCGCAGAATGAGTTGTCTGAGTGGGACGAACGCGTCAAGAATCTCCTCAACAACTTACCTCGCGGAGTAGATGAGGCAGCCGCGAAACAGATCTTCAACGAGATCGTGATCCAGGGTGATGAGGTACATTGGGACGATGTTGCAGGTTTGGAGATCGCGAAGAGTGCACTGAAAGAGACAGTTGTCTATCCTTTCTTGCGGCCAGACCTTTTCATGGGACTTCGTGAGCCAGCACGTGGTATGTTACTTTTCGGGCCACCAGGAACAGGAAAAACCATGTTGGCCAGAGCGGTAGCTACGGAGAGCAAAAGTACCTTCTTCGCCATTTCCGCTAGCAGTTTGACGAGCAAGTACCTCGGCGAGAGCGAGAAGCTCGTACGCGCGCTGTTCTCTGTTGCAAAGGCACTGGCACCATCAATCATCTTCGTCGACGAAATTGACTCACTGCTCTCAGCGCGTGGTGGGTCGAGCGAGCATGAAGCTACTCGTCGGATCAAGACCGAGTTTTTAATTCAATGGAGCGACCTGGCAAAAGCAGCTGCGGGCAAGGAAACAAGCGAGAAAGACAAGGAGCGAGGTGATGCCAGCAGAGTGTTAGTACTGGCAGCTACAAACTTGCCCTGGGCGATCGATGAAGCAGCGAGAAGACGATTTGTCAGAAGACAATACATTCCACTGCCCGAGGACTGGGTGCGCAAGCTGCAGCTCACGACATTGATGGCGGCACAGAAACATAACATCAGCGACGAAGATCTGAACGAGCTGGTTTATTTGACTGAAGGTGTGTGAATATGCTTTGAACATTTTGGAGATCGATACTGACAACATAATCCAGGTTTCTCTGGTAGTGATATCACAGCTCTAGCCAAAGATGCAGCCATGGGACCTCTGCGTTCTCTGGGAGAGAAACTGCTACACATGTCTCCAGACGATATTAGGCCGATCGACGTCACAGATTTCAAAGCGAGTCTGATCAACATCCGACCCAGTGTCTCGGCCTCTGGTTTGAAAGAGTTTGAAGACTGGGCTAAGGAGTTTGGTGAGCGTGGTGGTTGATTGGCAGCATCAGAGTTCTGGTTGCCGGAGCAATTCTTGTTCTCGGTGTTTATGGTTCTTGAGCATTCTATACCTAATTTCCTCGCATCGGTCCTTCGATAGCGGATAGAACGCATGAATTTAATCTTCATTATTGCTCTATCGTTTCGTAAGTGTGCAATGAAAGTATGGATCGCTGCATCTTGCATTCAACTCCAAGCTTCCGTCCTACTTCCAAGCACTTTCGTGAATCCCAACCCGTTCACACACATTCAACCATCAAGCTATGTCCTGCAATCCTTGACCTAGCTCTTGTAGAGCCTAAAATGCTTACAACTGCGAATAGTAGCGATCTGCCGCCTCGTTGCTTTGATTTAAGGAGTCTTGGTTATGAACCAGGGTGATACTCACAGCAACCGAGTCTTGGCGTCATATGTAAGACCAGCCACCTCGTCAAGTCATCCTCCCTGGCCCTCCCAAGTCTTTCGTCTCAGCAACAGCCTATTCAGTTGCTCCGTGGTCAGTTGGCCCGCTCACGCTTACGGCAAGATCAGATGCTTCTGACTCTCTGATATTGTCCAGCACTGTCTGTTGCATTGAGATATGCCAAGCTCAATCAATCCACCAACGACACACCATGGCTTGACCGGTCGACGTCCCTGCATGCCTAAAAGTGCTCCACTCATGCAAAAGAGCTTCATTGGACGCCAACCTGTCAGCCTCATTTCAAGTCATCTGTCTTCGGGTCTTTGGAAACAGCAATAGTTCATCCTTTCATGCAGGGCGTCGGGATACCCGTTAGATGGTTGCCTGGCTTGCGGACTTGTTGTTTCAAGCTTAGTCATATGTTTGGTTTGCTGTAACTTACTCGCACAGATTTCAATGGACTCTTATGGACGCTTCACTGGAATTCACTGCCACATGGCACGGCGGTTGAGATTATGATCAGGTGGCCGTCTGAGTCATACCTCAGAAGGGAATGAGATAAAGTTGAGGAATCCCATCATTTACCACAAACGCTACAACTTTGCGGACCTGCAGAGAAACAATCTCTTGCGCTCGAAAGACCCACCACAATATCCAATACGACACACACGTAAAGATGTCGACACCCACAAAGTCTGGATCTTCCGAAAGGGTACGACAGTCAGCTCAACGTACAAGAAATGTTTTCACCACTGACTTAGGCGTCACGGAGCAAAGTCACCTGAATGGACCATAGCGTCTCTATTATCTAGTCAGTCTGCAGCTTACTAAACACAATGAATGTGAGTAATTTAAATTATCTAAAGTAATACGATTTCATACTTACATCTTGATCTCCCCGCTCGCAAGAGAGCTTCATTTAGACGCCAATCTGCCAGCTTCGCCCAGCCTCATCTATTCTTAGGATACGAGTCGAGCATCTTGATAGGCTGCTGGTTGATCAAGCGTGCCTGGCTAGTTTTGAAGTACATGATACAAAGCAGGTTGAGCCGCTGTCTCCATGTTCTGGATGCATACCTCACCATCTTATGCTCGTTATGGGATTGTCGCACAGGATTCGCGGTCAAGATGAATGTGCAGGTTTACCAATTAAGAATCCTTCTCGCGTGCAGGTGTCGGCATCCTACCAAGGCTGAGTTGCAGCACAATAATTTTCTTAAAGGTACGGCTTACACTCAAGCTGCTTCTTGAGCGACATTCGCGAAACTGTTTCGTTGCAACGAAAAACCATGGCGAAAGGTGTGTATGTCCTGTCTTTCGTCTCGTGCCTGTCAACCGCCTTTGCTGTGCGTGTTCCAAGGCAAGCAGGAACGACACAATACACAAACTCGTCAGTCACGACCAAGCCGCCATCTGATCCTTCCGCTTCTGGTGCTTTTTGTTGTCAAGTTTATGCTCCGGCAGCTGCCTTGAACTGGTGGTATACGAATGCCACAATCGAGGCTGTCGACCAAAATGTCGTAACCGAATACTTGAAATACAATAACACAGTCATTCCGACGGCGACAGTCACGATAACCAATTCATCTGCTGCTGATCTGCCAGGCAGATATGGGCTTGCTCAAAGCATTGGTCCGAGTTTCCCAGGAATCCCAACAAGCATGAACGCACCCACCCATGGTGCCCAGCCATACGATCAGACAATTTTGCTCACAGGGACTGAGGTCGATGCTGAATATACTACTATGTAAGCCAATACCATCTACATTGGCTTTGAAAACGATGGATTGCATGCTGACTACTACGCTTAGCACAGCTCCAACGCCATTCGTCGCATTCCCCTATGTCTATGTGTTTTCCGGCACGGTAAATGACGCTGGGAGATGTATGGGAACAAGTCCGGTTGAATCCAATCAGGCTTCATCCACCTCATTCACCGAATACGATGTATCCTCTGTAGCAATGAGCTGGTTTCGCCTGGCTTCTTATGAGCCAATTGGTTGGGTTCAGAGCTACGCCGCATATACTAACTTCCAACTGTCTACGGCATACATCTCTGTCTACTCAACAACGCCAGGTGAATGGTACACGAGTGCAGCGGGCATAAAACTTGAAGAGCCATTCATCACGTGGTTGGCTAATGACCCAGTGGCTCTCTCTGCCGTACCAAAGATCATGAGTTGCTCCCCGGTCTCAGGAGCAGGCGCACCAAATGTTCATGTTCGTGTCTCGTTCTTGACTACATCAAGCGCTGTGACTAGCACTACGAACGCGATATTTGTTGACAAGGCCACCACAACATCAGCAGTTCCTGCTAGCCAGCCTCCTCCAGCTGGCCCTATAAGCACTACGCTGCCGACCATTCAGACTACCGAGGCCACTCAGATCCCATCAAAACAGCCTTCTGGTCAACCCGATCAGCCAACTGGTCAACCCGATCAGCCAACTGGTCAACCCGATCAGCCAAATCCATCACCTTCCAATCCTCCAGCAGAAACTTCGCAAAAGCCTGGATCGCCATCACCAGGCCCAAATGATTCTCCGCTGACGACTACCGAGATATCGCTGAATAAACCTGACGAACAGCCTACATCCATCTCTGACACATCGAACCAGCCGGCGACACAAAAGCCGACAGGTGACTCTGCCGCGGCTCCAACACAATCCTCAGACCAACCGGTGTCTATTGGGGACCAAAATTCAGCTGATCTAGTTCAAATCACATCGGCTGGAAACCAAGCTTCAAATCTGCCAGGATCCAGACCAGTAAACTCGCAGGCTGCGACTCAAGAAATTAACACGGAGGACACTGTTCAGAACACGGCAGTTTTAACTGGAACGTCGCCCGCAGAGACCTCTCAAGGCCCTCCGCCTGTCGCAATCGGTGAGATCACAGCTTCGCAAGCGTCTAACGGGTACATCGTGGGAGGCCAGACTCTGGCTTTTGGAGGTTCTGCCATCGAGGTCTCTGGTACAACCTATTCTCTTCAAGCGTTCGGCGGCACTGCCCAGGTCAACGGACAAGATGTCCAGGTCACGACATTAGCACCTCCTATCGGATCAGCAGTACCTATTGTGTTGGGCGATTCGACGGGCAGGCCTGTTTCGTCTGGCGCTTATGTTGTGGCTGATCAAACCCTTAGTCGTGGAGGGTCAGCCATTGAGATATCTGGCACCACATACTCGCTGGAGCCATCTGGAGACAGAATAGTTGTCAACGGACAAGCAACACCAGTTTCTGCTTTGCAGGCAACCCTTGCACAACCAGCAACAGTCGTGATTGGCGATGTGACGGCTGCTCCGGAGTCGTCCGGAGCTTATTATGTTGTTGCTGGACAAACACTCTCTCCTGGCGCCTCGGCAATAGAAATCTCCAGTGTGACATATTCTCTGCCAAACTCTGGAGCTAACATTGTGGTCAATGGAGCAACCTCATACGTAAATGCTGCGAGTACTCCTGCTCCTGTGGTCTTGGGCAGTATTACTGCTGCGTCATTCATCGGTGGTGGCTATATCGTGTCTAGCCAAATCTTGAGCCCAGGAGGTACTGAGATTGAGGTTTCGGGAACAACATATTCTCTGGCTGGGTCCGGAAATACAGTTTTCGTTGATGGGAAGCCAACTGCGATACAAAATGCGGCTCCTGCTGCACCTCTGAACGAAGTCACTTCCATGGCCAATGCTGTGAACACACCTATGCCTGTAACTTTTGGCAGTGTTACTGCTGCTCCGTTCATTGCAGGAGGTTATGTGTTGGCTTCTCAGGTTTTGAGTGCTGGTGGCACTGCGATCGAAGTTTCAGGAACAACATACTCTTTGGCCACATCCGGAAACGCTGTGTTTATTGATGGAAAGCCGACCACTTTCCAAAATGTGGCTGCTGCACCTCTCACCATTGGTTCGCAAACTTTCACTGCCATTGCCGCTTCCAGGACACCACTAGTTCTCGCATCACAGACCCTTGTCCCAGGTGACTCTGCCATTACAGTCAGTGGCACAACGTACAGTCTTCCTCCCTTGGTAACAGACAGTATAGTCGTGGACGGTCAGACAAAGAGCCTAGCACAAGCATCTGGCATCGCCATTTTATCAGCCAATTCACAACAACTTTCTTTCACACCACTAAAATCTGGTATAGTGGTAGCTTCACAAACACTTTATCCTGGTGAAGCTGTTACCATCAATGGCGAGACGCTGAGCTTAGCGAGCAGTGGAGGTGTCGTCGTTGTCAAGTCGGGCGAGGGTACGACGACCGAGGGTCTGGGTGATTACATCTGGCAGGGGATTGCTACTTCCACTTCGGCTTCAAGACCAGATTCTGCTGCTCGCTCGACCGAGACAACTGGCTCTAGTACGAGGGAATGGCTCTAGGCCATCAGCCAGTACCACTACTGGGAGCAGGACGGCTGGACCTGAAAGTGGAAACGAGGCTGCGGCTGCTACGACTACTGCGAGTCTCGCGTATCGTATCAATGTGGGCCTCCTAAGCTGGATATCTATCACAACATGCCTTGTGGTGGTTTTGCTGGTTGTGTGGTAGTGAATCTTGGCAATTATGTAGCTGGATTAGTAGCAGACTTGTTTCGTGAATCAACTGAACCGTTCCGAATCATTCCTTTCAATAAAGCAGGAGAGACTTTAAGATATCAAAAGAATTTGTTCGTTCCCGCAAGGTTTGGTTATGTGTGTTTCATGCTGACTCGAGTCATTGTCAGGCCGTTGGTGGAGAGGAAAGCTGGCGCCTGATAGAGGACAGATATATATTTGAGCAGGGTTCCGCTCAGCTGGTCGAGTTTGTTGCGCTTTTTGGCAACCATCATTATCAGTCATGAAAATATCATACAGTGTAGTTTGGCTGCTTGCATATTGCTCGACTGCATCTTGTAGCTACACATTATTGGAGCCTGAGGATGTCCCACCGCTCCAAGATTATGACGATTTGTATTGTCCTTACAAAGACTGGAGCAAGGTAGTTCGTAAGTAAATAATCGCTTTGCACTTGAGCTAAATACGCTGACCTTTTGTCTTTGATATTCAGACCCCCGCGCTTACGGCTGCGATTTTGATGGTTACTACAACATCACTTTGAAACCCGATCATTCAGTGCCAGACCATTTCAGACTCATCAAGAAAGATCTCAGCCGTCATCTCCACCGTCTCTATGACCATGGATACGTAGCCTACCTAGTGGATCACGCCGATATCGAGCTCGTTCGACGAGACACCGGACTTTTGCGGTTCGAGGCCGCCATGATAGTCGAAGTGATGCCTGTAATGACTTTTCCTCTCATGTCATTTACTTCTATAAATGAAGAATTTATGGATGAAGAACCTTGGGACGAGTATCATCCGGATTGGCCGGCTTGGCCGAATGAAGAGTTGAGGAGGAAACTCGCACCTTCCACGCCTACCCGTCTGCCGGAAGGAACGTTGCAGTCGATAAGACCCTTGACAGAGGGAAGAGAAGAACAGCGAATGGGCTAGCATCGTCCCGAACGAGTACAGGATCGGGCTACAATCTGGTCACACTCTCGACGACCATTTTTCTATCATCGGCAGAGAGTTTCCTGACGAGCGCATCAAGCGTCGAAAAGAGAAGACCCTGAAGGTTACCAGACTGCCGGCTACACAATCGTGCTAGAGGAAGGAGATATGATGCGAGATTTGGACGCCATCAGAGCTGATTCTGGCGTTGACTTTGTGAGTCAAGCGGTGGCATGGCAAGCTATTCGGAACGAACACGGCCATGAGTTATCTACACGAGAAGCTTGGAATCTTCTTCCTGAGGATGTTTTCTTTTCATGGCTCAAGGAATCTGAGGCAAGGACTGCAGCTGGTACGTACAGAGGTTGCGAATGGCGGATGGCGGGCTGCCGCTAAAACGCAACTTGTATATGATACTGTACTTGGCATAGGTGACCGCTCTACGAACATGACCTGCATTGTTTCTGCTTCATGATCAACCAAGACTCTAGTCATGGTTCTATGGACCTGCATGTAGCACCTCTCCTCTTGAGCCATGCAGGAGTTGCCACATAGCGCTGCCAAACTCTGAAGTGAACTGATCCTCTGCTACCGTAACACCCCACCTAGAAAAGTCTTTGAGGTTGGGGCACCTTTTGAGAAGGGCTTTTGCAAGCTCTGCAATCCTTTGTAGCCTTGCTTCCGAACTGTGCAATGTGTCAGTAAGTGTGCCAATAACTATTGTCTCAATCTGTCACATTATAGCTACGAAGATGCGCAATGTTGTCTATGCCAGAGATATTTCAAAGAGATTTGAGAAATTACATTTTCTCCTCGTGTTTAGCCTGGCCCACAGGTTGTTGTGCACATTGGAGAGCCGAACGCGTTGCATAATTAGCATACACGGTGATCATACGAACTTACCCTTCGACTGGTACATCCCGATGGAACAGATATTGATAATGCATGATTCGCGGTTCAGCGAACAGCGGTAGCGTGCTCGATTCGGCGAAGTCTAGATCCCAGATTGCGAGGAATGTGTAGTATCGGAGCTGCGTGCTAGTCATCGCAAGAGCGGTTGTAGCTGAACTTGGGATGAGAGTGGTCTTGAATGCATCGATGTAGATATCCTCGGCTTTAGGAAAGCTTGAAAGCAAGGTGACCAGATCATTATCGGTGACAACCTTGTCGATTGTCAGAGCACGACCACCCAGTATCTTTAAGTTGCGTAAGTTGTGTAGTTGGCCGATGGCAAGCACCTCTTCACGAGAGAGAACCCTCTCAGTCTGATAGGCAACTCTAAGATCCAAATCTCTCAATTCCGTTAGTGTGCCGATACCTTGGAAAGTTTCGTGGTTTGTATCACTAGACACAAGATTAAGTCTTAGCTCTCTCAACATTGTCATGGCAGGTAACAGCCTTGCTGCAGTACACCACTCCATTCCAGCTTCGAAGTAATGAAGGTTCGGAAACAAACTGCCAGAACCTACTCGTTGACAGGCTAGGTCGACCATCTCAGATGTGATAGGTTTCCTCATGCGCAACTCTTGTAGCGGTAGACTTGCAAGGTGGCAGAAGACCTCGTCGGTTATATTATCGGCGGAAATACCAGTGAGGTCCAGAGCTCGCAATCTTGAAAACACCTTCAGAAAATCTTCCAACTCGTCAAAATTGATTTGCGGTTCAGAACGAACACACAACTTGCGAAGGTTAGGACAACAACTTGGCAACTCCCACAAAGTATACTCGGGTTCTTTTGAATTATTGAATAATTGAAACTCCTCAAGAGTCGGTACCAACTGATGATTACATCCCGAGTTGTCATCGGTAAGCCAACGATCGACCCTTCTCAGTCGCGGAAAGTCCAGCTCACACATTTGGTCCTGATCATCGGTTGGGCTTATATCTGGAGTCCAGGAGCGGATCCTATCAGCGTAAAACTGGCGTCGCTGCTTGGGAATCGAAGCGAGACGCGTTGCGCCGTCTTCGGATACGCTGTGCCATAATAGGTTGAGGCATTCTCCAGCCCAAGCTCTGTTCACTCGGCTAGCCGAGTAGAGAGCTTCGCGATCATCCTCCAGATGTTGGATGACTTCGTGCAGCACTTCGGGGATCGTGAGGGCGTAGGGTGTTTGTTCAGTCATGATGGTGAGTTTCGGACATCAGAAGAATGAAGTGTAGTTTGTGTGAAAGCGATTCCCAGATCGATAGCTTTGGTCTGTCATGTTTGACACTGCTCTAATTGACAAGCACTTGAGTTGCATGTGGAGGAAGTCGCGATCACTCCCCGCGTCATCTCGCACCACTTCAACGTATCTTTCAATTCACTCTAAACTCTACCATCAATCAACTTGATACCTTCTCGCGCACCTCTCCAACCATCCAGCCAAACAACAGAAATCATGTCTTCAAACGCAACACCAACCACAACAACCGCGCCACCTCTAAATCCAACTCCCACAACCGCACAACCACCACTCCCGCCAGCCCAAACCTTCGACATTCTCCCACCTCTCCACGCCCTTCTGTCGCGCCTAGAGCCCTCCTTGAACGTCTACACCCCCGACACTTCCGCCGCTATACCCCCAAACAATGCCCCTCACACACCTGTCACTTCTGCCTCTGCCCTCCCCAGCTCAGCGCCTCAGCAACTAGACTACAAAGATGCGGCTGTGGCTGCGCAGTTCCTGAAGAGCAGGATCAGAAAAGCGTTGGCTGATTTGGCTGGACTGGCGGATATGCACAGGGGTGTTGAGGAGCAGGAGGAAGAGATCAAAGGGCTCGAGGACAAGATCAAGAGGCAGAGGGAGGTGTTGGCTAGATTGGCCGCTTTGGCTGAACAAGACAAGAGTTGAAAGATAGGACGGAACCAGGAGTTCACAATTTCTTGGACGCGCACCAATGCACTTGATTGCGACGACAGATGTCGCGCTCATGGTCTCGAACCCAGACCGCAGGCTGGGACTGGCCTTACACCAGTAGTCGTCCTGCTATCTGCAAGGCGCAAAAGCTACTTTGTGGTTTTGATCGCTTGTTTGGAACGATGCAAGCACCAAGCTATCTGCAGGGTCGAATTAGGACTCGGAACTCCACGACATACCACACACCCACGTCAACAATCCAACGGAGAAGAGCCTCTTGCCATAAATGCCGGCCAAACCAGAAGCTCTGAGCCATCTGAGCAGAATACAGTCCATCAGGAATCATCCATCAAAGAGGATTCTAGAGTATAGACGCACAAACCACGAACACAGAGTCCAAGAGACATTCAAGCAACGAGAGAAGTAGATTCCGGAAAACCAAAAACGCTAAAGTCTATTTTCATCATAAGAGGAGAAGCCAATTAAGTTATTCGTTAATAATATTCACATGAGAAGCCCATTTTGTTTTCGATCCTGGTGCCTTCTAAGCCTGGACCTTTGCGTTCCTGCGCTCGGCGGCCGAAGCAGTGAGCTTGAGTGCCTCGGGAGCGTCCTCCTTGGGCATGTACATCTCAACGAACTGCAAGTAAGGAGCAGCGTTGAAGTTGTCGTCGGCCATGAGCTGGTCGAGCTCCTCACGTGTCTTGATCGTGTAGGTCTTGTACTCGCCCTCCTTTGCGCCGAAGGCGGGTACCAGGTCCTTGTACTTCCACTCCTGGACGTCGTTGTATTCGGCTTCCATGCCGTGGATCATGCGCTCGATGGTGTAGCCGTCGTTCTGGATAAGGAAGATGATAGGCTTCAGCTTGCGGCGGATCATGGTCGAGACCTCCTGGGCGGTCAACTGGAACGAACCATCACCAGTGAGCAGAATAGTGCGGTGCTTCTCGCCCTTCTCCTCTTCAAGCTCCTTGGCGGCCAATGAGGCGCCCTGAGCAGAACCAGTGGCGTAACCAATGGAACCCCACAGGACCTGAGAGATGAGTTGGACCTTGGCAGGGAAGCGAGTCTCCCAGATACCAAAGTTGGCAGTACCAGTCTCAGTAAGAACGATATCCTGCTCACGCAGCCATTGACCAAGACGAGGCCAGAAGTACTTCTGTGTAATGACCTGGGTGTTCTCTTGGCTGCTTACGCGGTTTGTGGGCTTGGGACCAGCCTCGACATTCAGCTTGCCCATTCTGTCAACGACCTTGCGGAGGACACCGTTCATGCGGACACCAGGATATTGCGAGTAGCGGACTTGGATAAAGTTGGAGTGGAAGTCGATGGTGGTCAATTGACTTTGGCGGAATGTGAAGCCTGCAGTGTTGAAATCGGATTTAATGGCGCCAATGCTGAGAACAAGATCGGAGCTCTCGACACGATCGCGAACACCCTCGTTGGAACCATCACCAGCATACACACCACCATAGTTGGGGAGAGTCTCGTCGACACAACCCTTACCAAGGGGAGCGACGAATGTGGGCAGACCAGACTTGACGACCAAATCGTGGGTCTCCTTCTGTGCGCGGTGACGGATCGCACAACCATCGACCAGAATGACGGGGTTCTTTGCTGCGTGTAGATACTTCAGGACAACATCGACAACGTAGTCCTCTTGCTCTTCGGGGTTGGGAGGGTATGACAAGTCGATAGGCTGATCAAGTCTCTCGCCCTCAATCTTGTCCTCGACAATGTCGCAAGGCAGACCGATGTAGACCGGACGTGATTGAATGTAACATTCGCGGATAACGTGGTCAATCTCGGCGGCAGCAGTGTTGGGGTCCTTGAGGTTGGCGACGGCGCAGGAAACAGGGCGGAACATGTCGACGAAGACATTGTAGTCGCCGTTGCCGAGAGTGTGGTGGAGCAAAAGTCCATCTTTCTGTGCTGATGTTGAGGGCATACCGACGACGTGAACGATGGGGACGTATTCGGAGTAGGCGCCGGCGATGGCGTTGATGGCAGAGAGCTCACCAACACCGAAGGTGGTGACAAGGGCGGACAAGCCNTTGGACAATGTTAGCCTATGCTATCATGAGAGAAACTCGATTGACTGACCCTTGATTCTGGCGTAGCCATCAGCGGCGTAACCAGCGTTGAGCTCGTTGCAGTTGCCGACCCATTTCAGGCCAGCCTTCTCCAGGTAATCGAGGGCGACCAAATTGTAATCACCAGGAAGACCGTGAACAGAGCTGACGCCACATTGCTTCAGACGAGCAAAGATGTACTCGGTAATGGTAATTGGCTTCTTGAGCGAGCTTGTGCGAATGTCTTGAGAAGCCATATCGGAGTAGATGTGATTGTTGTTGGTGTTTGGATATGATGGGATGAGAAAGAGGAGATTCTGTGCTCGGGAGCTTCGGTTGGTTTATATCTCAAATACTGAATGCGAAACGAAAACCGTAGAAGCTTCAACCGCTGAACTGCTTCCTGGAACACCCATGGAGCTCCTTCCCGACAGCAAGTAGGTATGACGATGCAGGGCCGAATCGGCACATCATGGATAGGCCCGACCAACAAAAGTCACCCCATCACCAGAACCTCGCCATTCTCTCTGCGGCCCTACTCAAGAGTGCGACCGGCTCCGTACTTCTCAGCTTCTCTTCGCTTTTCTTCCAAGCATATCGCCTACACGAAGCTCATGATATTCCGATCTCTTGAGCAGGGCGCTTTTCGGAAGACATTCCATAAACAAAAGGCGAACTCGATGACATCGTCCTGATCATCTGAAGCTTGGGCCAGCGCCAACTGAGCGAGTCAAGCTCTAGCTTCGGCTGCTCCCGAGCCTGCGAACGACTCCTTACTCTGGCCACCACGCGTTCGTTGACACTAGCTAGCAACACCATTGATATGGACGTGATTTCGGGTAACGTGGTATGCGTATCAGCTTATATGGATGTTTGTTTGTTGGTCTCAACAGCAGTAGCGTGTATCATGATGTTCGTATCACAAATTTCTTCCACTCAGGCCACATATTTTCTCCGAACATCAACAGTACTCGGAATTTTTAGTCTGCTAGTAACCCGTTTCTTCGCTGGTGATAGGGAGGTCTATTAACCTTCTCCGATCTTCACCGAGTGATTTTTGTCTCTCCTTTGCCACTCATACGATCCACCGAATAGCTACCGACCTGAGGAAAAGAAGATGAGATTGATGGTCGACTTTGCTGTTAGAGTAACCCTGTTGATCTCTTTCTATCACTTCGGTCCTTGAAGCCTGATCATCTCTCAACTCCAAGCACAAAACAATTGAGTGCGGTAATTCACAGAGAAAAGAACGAATCTTCTATTAAATCATGTAGAGTATCTAAAGCACACCCAGATTGCTAACCTCACCACTCTCCTCGCGCGGTTGACCGCCGATAACATAACTAGCACGCCAACGCATACGAACAGCGCTTCCTTTACCAGGAGCCACACCCTGCAAGCGGATAGCTTGCTTGATACCGTCGACCTGGTTCGGGGACAGGTTGCGACCGGATTGTGGTTGAAGTTGCAAGGAGAATGCCTAAAAGGTGGAAATGTTAGCTTGCTGCATGTGGAGGGGGTCGTGGCTGAGCTATGATCATACCTTTGTTACTGCGAGTTGAAGGGTAAAATCGCTAATGGGTTGAGGAGTCTTGTTGGATATCCTGGCGTCAATGGCTAGATAGTCGTTTGCACCTGCTGGTCTCGAGACATGGAAGACGGCTCTCACGCTCGAGTCAATGACAGTTACAGTGTTGGATTGAGGTTGCTGTGGCTGTGTTGGGAGAGCAGATGAGAAANNAGTCCACTCGTCGTCGCCACCCAATAGTGATGCAGCCGATTGCGGAACTGCAGGTGATGCTGGAGGCTTGACAGATTGCTGGAATTGGAAAGGTGACGCGGTGCGCGAGTTACCGGACAGAGCAGCGAACGGATCTGCTGCCTTCTGTTGTTGCTGCGGTTGGTGGAAGGAGTTTGATGCAGGAGCAGGGGAAGAAATCATGCCAAAGGGATCGTAGTTTGCTTTGGCTGCTTGGGGCTGAACGGGAGGAGGAATAGCAGCAGGTGCGGGTGCAGGGGTCTGTTGTGAGCTCGAGGAGCCAGCAAGATCGGCCAGACCATTGTTCGGAGAGCCAAGGGTCAAGGCACCACCAGAACCATAGACAGTATCGCCCATTGATAGACCAAGCAAGTCATCTTCTAAAGCATTTCCCTTAGGTTGAGCAGCGGCCTGCGAAGGCTGAGATTGAGCAGGCTGAGCAGCCTCTTCTTCCTCTGGACCACCGAAATCGATCAGAGACAACTCGTTGTTGGGTCCACTCTTGACACCAGCACCGCTAATGCCCAGAGTGCCAGCAGCGATTCTGTTGGCGCCCTCGAGATCGCCCTTCTTGATAAGCTTGTATCTCTCGCTTGTACGGTGTATGCTGTCGTTGATCTCAAATAGCTTTGCGACAGCCTCATGGTCCTCGGACTCTTCCTCGCACATCTTCTGGATCTTGGGATGCGCACTAGCCAGGGCATTTGCGAGTTCNCTAGCCTCGTCAACATCAAAACTCAGTGCGAAATTGCTGACAGTACTTACCTCGAACACATCGCCTTCTTTGATCTCGTCGCCTGGCTTGTAGCCCTGCAACATTTCCTCGAGCAATCTCGCCTTTTGCTGAACTTTAGAAACCTCCTCAGCAGCCTTTGCACGGTAGTCGGTCTTGCGGCGAGTGTCGAAGCCGGCCATAATCTTCATAAGCTTATTGGCTTCCTGCAAGTCATGAGGAGTACCTCTGCGAATGAGCTCCTGCAGTTTTGCAGACTGAGCTGCACGTTCCTCTTCTTCCATCTCTTCGGCTGATCTGAGGTCATTGGTGGGGTTGAGTACGGCAGCATCCTCCCTCTTGACTTCGGGGAAAGTGTAGCCCTTATAGCTCAGCAGGCGGTGCATATCGCGGATGAAGCCCAGATCCTCCCTGTACTTTGAGGTTACGCAGATGGTGGATCGCCATTCTTCGATAAGCTCGAGGATGCGGTTCTGAACACGAGAGACGCGCATAGGTGGACGTTCGGGGAAGCGACGGACGAGTTCGTTCAGGAAGTCCTTTGTGCTTATCTGGAGGTGGAAAGCATAGCCGCAGTTCTTGACGCAGATATCGAGCAGGGTCAAGGCAAGCATGGAGACGTTGGGATTGCGGTGGTTGATGTATTGCACAATGGCGACGGCGGCTTCGCGCGGAGCATTTCCCTTCTTAGCATTGATCAGGTCGGCTATCTCGAGATTGAGGGCCAGGTTTGGCTCGAAGTTTTGCGGATCGCAGGCATTGTCTGAGGACACATGTTAGATCGGCAGCCTCTCGATATGTGCTCAAGCAGTAGACAGACGAATATAGCGCTGCAGTGGGGTCTGGGGAGCAGCTCCCTCGTGGACCCAGCGGTCTCGCGCCGCGTATCTCGCTGATGCTGCCTCCACGATGGGCGATGTTGATGTGGGAAGTGTTGGAGAATGAAAGTTTTGTGGGCGTGTGTCAGATGAGAAGGTCGCTTCTCACGCAAAACAGTATAAGGATAACTTGTCGAGTGCAGGCAGCGGTATGCACACGTTGTGGTGTACTACTCCTAAGCTTGGCAGGCCGCGACATTGACGTAGCCCTCGATCTGCCTGACTCGCGTCGTTTTTCCCAAACCATCACGAAATTTGCCTGCCCCTCATCTCGTCATATACACTCTCGAGTTCATTCTCTCAGTTCATCTAACACCCATCTTGGTGCCTTTGCTACGTTTGCACATATAACACCTATTCATCGATATCGACAAGAAACACCAAAGTCAACATGGTCCGCCACAAGAAGGACATGTCCAACAAGGGCAAGCGCTACCCAAACAGCCGTTCTGCTCGCCCTCTACCTCCTGCCCGTGGCGAGGAAGGAGAGATTGATCCCAATGCCTCCAAGCGTCCTCTCNCTTACAAGGCTGCCGCCTGGGATCTCGGCCACTGCGATGCTAAGCGATGCAGCGGCAAACGCTTGATGCGTCTGGGGCTCATGCGCGAACTGCATGTCGGCCAGAAGTTCGCTGGTATCGTCGTTTCGCCCAATGCAAAGACCATCATTTCGCCCGCCGATGCCCCTCTCCTCGAGCAGTACGGTGCTGCTGTTGTCGAAGCCAGCTGGAAGCGTATTCAAGAAGTTCCCTTTGGCAAGATTGGAGGTCCTCACCAACGACTCCTCCCCTACCTGATCGCTGCAAACCCCACAAACTACGGAAAGCCCTGGAGGATGAACTGTGTTGAGGCCCTTGCTGCCTGTTTCTTCATCTGTGGAAAGAGAGAGTGGGCCGAACACATTCTTAGCACCTTCAGCTATGGCCAGGCCTTCCTCGACATCAACGAAGCTGTGCTCAAACGTTATGCTGCTTGTGAGGATGAAGCTGGTATCAAAAAGGCCGAGGCTGCTTGGTTGGAGAAGATTGAGAATGAGTACACCCAGGACCGCGCCGAGCGAGAGGCCAACGAGGACGACGCATGGAGAGGAGGCAACTTGAACCGTACTCGCATGCTCGACGAGTCTGACGAAGAGGGAAGCGACGAGGAGAGCGATGGTGAAGAGCGGGAAGACAAGGACGAGGATGACGAAGATGAGGAAGAAGAGGATGACCACGATCCTTACGGTCTGCCACCCTCTGACGACGATGAGGAAGAGATGGCCGAGCTTCGCCGCCGCGTTCTTGCCTCGAAGCCCTTCCAAAATCCTGCTCCTCCTGTTTCCGACGACAAGCCGCAACCAGGTCGCATCGCACAGACTGAACCTAAGCCTCTTCACGACTCTGATGACGAGTCGGGCTCAGATGTCGACGGTGCTGAAGACGATGATTTTGACAACATCATGAACGCAACCCCCGTCCTAGACCGCTCAGGAATTGGTGCGAAGCAAAAACAGAAGGCTCAGGATCAGATCAGTGCTCGCTTCTCGAGGACTGTCATTGATGCCCCTTCAAAGTGGCCTCCCGGTGCATGAGAAGTTTCTCATATCTTATGATCAAATAAATATATATAATGCATCCAGCAAACGCTGTTGATTTTACACTAGCTGCAACAGCAATACTTGGCACATGCGCTGTGATGTACGCTTGCAATTGTCTTGCACTCACACGGTCTTGGCCCCCTCCTCTTATGCAAACAAGACCTGATCTTGCTTGGGTTGGCACCACTAGAACATGGCTCAGATGCACATGGCAGTTGTTCAAATGCCGACGGTTCATCCGTTGCCGACGAATGTGGAGAAAAGGTGGAGCCCCAAGACAAAGATCCATCTTGCTCCGGCTTTTCTCCAGCTCTCTCGACATCATCCTCTCCACCATGACCACGGTGTGCCCCGACTCGAGGATCGTCGTTGCAACCATGAGGCAGCGATCAGCAGCGTGTTGGAAATTTCTATGGAGATCAATGCAACCTGATGCCGAAACCTGACTTGCAAATGGAGTATATATACCGGACTCTGTCCCGCTGTTTCTAGCTGTAGGTACACCTTGTTTTCTGTCTTCGATATCATTATGTACGCCTCCCTCATCGCGGCACTCAGTGTGCCGGCACTTGCAATTGCCCAAACAGTTGTTACTGCTACTGAACGTGTCTGCATCGTCGAGCCTTGTGCAAATGGCGGTGACTCTGCTCCAGCCATCATCGAGGCTTTCGAAAAATGCGGTCATAACGAAGAGCCCTCCCGCGGAAAGGTCGTCTTCCGCAACGAAACCTACAACATTCACAGTGTTATGAACACTACTGGTTTGAAGAATGTTGATGTCGATTTGAATGGTTTACTTCTCTGGGACACGAATATTCCTTACTGGCTCAACCACTCTCTTCCTGTCGGCTACCAAAACCAATCTTCGGCTTGGTTGTTTGGTGGAGAGAACATCAACTGGAATGGTCATGGATACGCTACTCTCAACGGCTCTGGTCAGACTTGGTATACCTTTGTCAATGGAACCAACAACTAGTAAGTGCACACCTTCGCTCCTCCCTCTGTGTTAAAGTCTGTAATTTCCATCGTGCTTCAACTTTACCGAAGAGCAAAGTATACACTGTAGAAATGCACAATTAGCTTCAAAAGCAGGGGCGTGTACATACAGAGCAGATACAATATTGACTCTCAGTGGACACTGTCCTGTTTCCTGATTGTATTGTGCATTTCTACAGCTACACACGTTACATACCTTGACATATGGAGAGTTGTTCCCTCGGCCGGCATACTGACTTTGGAATAGCCCCGGCAGACCTCATCAGATTACCATCACTGGAACCAAGGATAGCACATTCTTGGGTACCAGATTTGTGGACTCGCAGATGTGGACTATGACTGTTATCCATAGCGAGAATATTCTTCTCGAAGACATCTATGTGAACAGCACTGGCAACGAGCCTGTTGGCTTTGACTTCTCCTCGCTTAACACTGACGGTGCAGACACTGTTTATGCAAACAACATTACCTTCCGTCGTTGGAACGTCACCAACGGAGATGACTCTATCGCCTTGAAGGCCAACAGCACTAACATCCTGATTGAAGACTGCGACTTCTATACTGGTCTCGGTGTTGCAATTGGCAGCATCGGTCAATACGACAACACTTTCGAGTACATCGAGAACGTCACTGCCCGCGACATCCGCTCCTACAACATGAGATATGGCGCTTATGTCAAGACCTGTTTGTGATACCATACTTTTTATTTTAAAACAACTTACTGACTTGCTTAGGGACCGGAGTTTCTACTGGTTATCCTCCCAACGGTGGTGGTGGTGGCCTGGGTTATGCTGCCAACATCACCTTCTCCGACTTCGTCCTGCACAACAACACTGGCATCTATGCTGTGACTCAGTGCACTTCTTATAATGGTGCTTCGGGTGGCTGCAACACTAGCAAGTTCAATCTTCACGATATTCGCCTGCAAAACTGGACAGGAACGGCTGTCAGCGATGTGGTCAGTGCTATCCAGTGCTCAGCTGCATCTCCTTGCACTGACCAGGAAATCACCGGTATTGACATTATCGACACTGTCAACGGCACCGCTCCTAGCCAGTACTTGTGTGACTATGTTTCCTCTGTTGGATTCAACTGCACTGGTTCAACTTGGGAGGAAAACAGCAGATAGAGAGGTTGATTACCATTACATAGTAAGCCAAAAGCATTAATGTACATTTGACTGTAAGCTCTTGTCGATAGTGTGATCGCAGACCCACGTATTCAGTGCCTTCGAGATGCAAGCCTCTGAACCACCTAGCAAGACATGGTGTTGACTATCGTGGGTATAGTCAGGGTTGGGTCGACGAGCATGCTTACAAAGACGTATCGTCGGTGCTGGACAGGCCTCTTTCACTTACTTTGAGCCTACATAATCAAGAAACTCTCCCTCTTCTCTAACAAATCATCTATGGTCCGGTGGTCAAACCACCACCTCACTTCACACTAGCTAACCCATTTCGGTAGTCACTAAACACCTCCTTCACAACAACAATCACCAACTTTCTCGAGTTCGAGTCAGCTAATCAGCAATCATTTGGCAGCAACCCTCAACCAAACTTGTCTCAGAAGCAGGTGCCCCTGAGAATTGTAGGGGGTCGAGTCAAACTTCTAAGGCTGGAGGAGAAATCAGAGAATTGGGGAAGTGGAGGAGGAATATCAAAACAATGCATCAACAATGACATGGAGAGGTAAGCAGGAAACTTCCGACCACCAGACCAGTGATTTCTTTTTGCTGAATGCTGCTTGTATCCATTATTCCGTAGGTCCCTTTTGATTGCTTGATCAGGTATTGAGTCTCTACGTCTATGTCAAACGAATTACAAGCAAGCCTGCTTTAAAGGGTTAAGACTCCAGCACTCTCTCCTCCTCCGTGGCGAAGCTCATAATTCGGAGCTTGTAAAAAGTCATAAGTTTATTCCAGATGGAGATGCTACCAGAGAGAGCCGATAGTGTATTGTCTCTCAGTGGACACTACCATATCCTTGATAACATGGTGCATTTCTATAGCTCCACACACTACATGCTTCGGCATGGGAAGGGTCGTGGTTGCTGCCTTTGTTCGAAAGGATCCCATCGCGATTGCATTGAGCAAACACCAAACCAGACTCGTGCGGAACAACAACAACAAACACAAAGTCGCTTCTGTTTCACTTTAAACATATTGCATTCAAAAACATCTTCGCGTCACTCATTCCAACACCTTGCACTTCACAGATCATCGCCCTATACCACAAGCTACTCAGACGCACTACAGTTGATGCTCTGCATCGACAGCAACAACTTGACATCATGGAAAAACTGCCCCTTGAACTGAAGCAGCGCATCTGCAGCTTCCTTACCAGCCCCAAGTCTCTCAAACCAATCCGCCTTGTCTCGAAGCAATTCGCTGACGCGGCTGCGCCTTACTTGCTGCCACGCATCTTTCTCGTCAAGCATCGTGACAGTTGCGCTGAAGTGCGCGAGATCGCTGATCACCCCATCTTCAGCAAGCATGTTACCACCCTGGTTGTCGACCCCAGTAACTTGAAAAACCACAAGTCGTTTAAGAAGTGGATGGACGAACACTCTCATCTTCGTTCAAGTTTTCCTGACTGGTGGGACTTCAAGCCTGACGACATTGACTACGACGAAGACGGAGATCCGATTCTCGATACCTCGTACGCACGCTCACAATGGTCCAACGCACACAAGAAGTTTGAAGCGGCCACAAAGAAAGTCGACAAAACTTTAAGAAGATCTCAGGAGCAATACTGGAAAGCTCAGCGTCAGATTGCTGCGTATCAGTCCACTGAAGACTTTCGACGCCACTTCTTGGGCACTATCACCTATGCCTTCAGGATGTGTCCCAACCTGGTCAACATTGTTATTGCGCCCCCACAGCCGGGTCAGAGTCATGTCATCTTCAAGCTGCTCTCCATGTTCAAAAGCATACATCCGCACCCAGATGCATGGGTCGATGCCGACATGCACGACCCTTTCGAGTTCGGCCTTGCAGAGATACTGTCTGCTGCAGACCATAAGAACGCTGGTCTACACTCCTTGACCATCCTCGACCTTCCCTTCAAGTGTGCAGACTACACCGAGATTGAGAGCTTCGGGTCCCTCGAACGACTCAAGCACGTCCGCATTGGCTACACCTGTCTTCCCAATAACCCAAAGACCATGTTTGGGTTCAATCTCGAGGAAGCAATCAGCAAGGCAAATGCTCTGGAGACAATCTGGTTAAAGATGCCACCTCAACAAAGTAGAAGAAACATTCTCGACGGAGACGCGATGTTGCGAGCACTTGATTCGAGATTCCTCCGTGATGTTCTTCTCATCGACATGGTTGTTACTGAAGACGCTCTGGTCGCTTTCCTTCTTCGCCACTCTCAGTCGCTGCAGCAGCTGGACATCGACCTCACTTTGAGCGCTGGAAATTGGCCTTCGACATTCAGACGCATCTCGTGCCAACTGACTGCACTAAAGAGGGTGCAACTCATCGAAATCTCGGAGATAGAGGTGGATGAAGGCATGTCACCTTACACTCCTAAATGGTGCTCAGAAGCACGTGATTTCATTCTGAACGGAGGCGTGCTGCCAGAGCCTCTGGCGTACGATGAGGAAGAGGATGTGGTTGATGAAGAGTATTCTGAGAAGTACTGGAGACCTGCACTGAGAAAGCAAGACCTGCCAGAAGAGGGACTATGGGAGGACTACGACAGACCCGTTAGCTTTGCTTCTAAGCGAGTTTAGTTCGGGTAGTAGATAGGTGCATGTTGAGAGAGGTTTGTCGAGAAGTTGCTCAAGAGATGGAAGAGAGATATTACGAACTGGCTGAGAAGAGAGTTTCACTGGCATAAGGATAGTCACAACATAGCTATCGCAATGCAGCATACCTTTCAGAGACGCTTGGAGTCCACCGAGAGAACGTGATTTGAGAGTATCTCAATGGCCAAGCGTCCGTCTAGGAAGCAATTGTGCATTTTAATGGTCGATAAATCATTGCGTGCGACCGTGGGAGAGGGATCATGACAAACGTGATGAATGCATCGTAGGTGATATTTGTTTCTTTCTCAGAATTTCAATGTTGCATCCTACGTTGACATGCATTTAACAAAATATACGCTCGACCATCTATAGCAAAGTATAGTTCATGCCGGGAACTCGAGGTTCGACAAGAAGGGATGCTCAGCAAGGTTCTCCCAGAACCCGAGATCAAAGTCCCAAGCCTCCAAATTCAGGTTCGAAGCCCAAGGTCCCATCTGTCCAGGAGCTGCATCGTGATGAGTGTTGATCTGACCATTCGGATGATGGTCATGTCTCTCCTCAGAGTCCAGGAAGTTCTCAATGGTCTGCGCGGCTCTGGTAAGCAAGGCAAAGTTCGGCTCTCTTGGGTGTGATAATGCGCCGATTTGAATCTCGGCCACGAGGATTCGTAGGTTCTGTAAAACTTTCGCACGTGATAGGCCGCCGAAGTGGTAAGGATTGCGTTGCTCCAGGATGGCGAGCAATATGATGCCTGAAGCTGGCAAGCCGTAAAGAATGACTTTCCATACAAGACCGCTTCCGGAGTTGGCAAGGCGATCGCGAGCGAGAACAGCTTGGACGACCAGAGTCAGCATCTCATGCGCGATTTGGATCATCTCATCATCTGGCTGGGCCAGACTATTGATCAAAATAAATCGCAACAAGAACCTGATGTGTATATGGTCCAGTCGAGCGCTAATCAGGAAGTCACGTTCGAAGGGGCTCCTCCTGTAGTCGTTGAGGCAACCAACATCGTAGCGCATATGTGTGGGTAGTTGTTTCCATTGTGCTTCCGCTTTTGCCCAGATAACACTTGCTCGTTGTACGCAATGCTCGCGATTCTTCTCGATGAACAACTCTAAGATCTCTTCTTTGAGTAGTGCGCACAGGGCCGCCCAACTGCATCCCGCTCTGTAATCAATCTTGATTTCGTTTGCTTGTCCGACAACCTCAGTTCCAGGAGCAGACGCATTAGCCTCGAACGAGTCCAGAGCGATTGGTATTCGAAAATGGCAAAATCTCCGGCTCAGCCGAGGTGGTCGACCAAGAAAGATGGAGACTTCCTTGTCATCAGTGTATATGCGTGCGAATGCACTTTGCCGTAGTTCCACCAAAAAGTCCGGGATCCTGGATCGGGTCTCGACACGCTCGTGGTAGCCAAGAGCAAGCATCGAAGCGATGACATCTCCGAGCCTTCGCCACGAGCTATAACTCTGGTCTCCATCGACGAATGTATGCACGATGAAGTTTTCGTATTGGAAAGCAAGCTGAAGGTCGTTCAAGCAGTCGAGCGATAGACAGACTTCCAAAGCGTGATCACTCAGCCGAGTAGCCAACTTCCGTAGCCTGAACTTATCTTCGTCTGTTTTGTATAGCGTTGGGAAGAATGGGACGTCGTTCGTAGCTCTGACTACGGCTGATAGGAAAATACCTAAGGTTTCCAGACGAGCATTCTGGCCAGAAAATTGAGCCACGTATGCAGCAAAACTTGTTTCGGGGCCGTATAATAATGGACTTTGCGAATTGCGAGTCAAGTATTCCATACAGGAGTCTGTTGGCTGTCCGGAGTTTAGAGCTTCGTCCATGCTTTCGATGCACGAATCTAGCAGCGATTCAGCATGTGAGAGACTGATGCCTTTAGCGAGCCAGAATGAAACTAGATCTTTTAGAGTGCTCAAGGGGTACTCCTCAAGAAGCAGCTTTATTAACGAAGTCCCTTGTCTACAAGCAATATCATCGTTGTCAAGCAACGCAGGCACAGACACTCCAGCCGGTACAGTGTCAGGCTCCGGCTGAGCAGTGCCCGGTTCATGATGCCGAGGAGAAATATGACTGAAAATTGCTGCAGAACTCAACGAGCCTTGAAAACCTGGATTGGGATAAGGTCGAATGGTTGGTGTTGCTGCTGCTGTTGGTGGTGGCTCGGATTCTCGAGTTTGNGCTTCCATTACTATAGAACCAATCAACAACCACACAGAATCGTGAAAACTCTGCTTTTTGTACCGTGATATGTTCGTCCTAGGCGAAGGACCCAAATCTGTTCGTCTTCTTTTGAAAGGAGATATTCGATACTCGCAAGCGTCGGCCCTGTTAGCGCCCAAGCATCGAGTGCATACTGGTCGGACATGATCACAGGCCAATTTGGACTTCCTGCAAGGCTCGCAGGCTGCCTCACGAGGCGGCATAGTTTCCTGACGCGAATCGTGTTTTCCTTCTGCTATGGTAGAGTATGTCGGAGTAAGGAAATGGCAGATCACTCCGATTCGATAGGAGTCTTCGGCGAGTTCGGCTGGGAGCGGCTTGGCAAGGCGATTGAGGGGTGTGGGGACGCCTCGGTCGTTGCTGCCCCGCTTACGCCGATGACAACCACATATCATGGTTTCTGAGCACACGTTTCAGCTCAAGCATTTGTATCGGAGTTCAACTTCTCATTGCGTAGAGTCATTTGACCTGAATTGCGTCTCAACCCATCGGACTTGAAACCACCTCAACAATGTCCTCTGTATCACAAGATACGATCACGCTTGCCGATTACGTCTTCGCAAGACTCCATCAACTTGGGATTCGATCCGTCTTTGGAGTGCCTGGCGACTACAATCTTCGCTTGCTGGACTTTGTTGAACCTTCAGGATTGCATTGGGTTGGCAATTGCAATGAGTTGAACTCTGCATACGCTGCCGATGCCTACGCTCGAATCCACGGTGTGAGTGCCCTGATCACCACTTTTGGCGTAGGAGAACTCAGCGCCGTCAATGGTATTGCTGGTGCATACGCGGAAAAGGCCCCTATCATTTCTATCGTCGGCACTCCAGCAAGAGCCACGCAAGAGGCTCGTACCAATGTACACCACACATTTGCTGATGGAGATTTCGATCGCTTTGCAGCAATGCATACGCATGTGACTATCGCTCAGACGAATCTCTTGGATCCTCGTACTGCGCCCGAACAGTTTGATGTGACTGTACAGCAAGCCTTGATCCACAGCCGACCAGTATATATTCAGCTTCCGGCCGACATGGTGGACGTGAAGGTGTCTGCGGCCGGTCTAAAGTCCAAGATCTCTCTACCTCCGACAGCTTATGGTGATAACGAGTCGAAGGTTTCCGGTCGAATTCTTGAGCTCATGCACTCCGCCAAGAAACCTCTGATATTTGTGGATGGTGAGAGCAGATGTCTAGACATCCTTGATGAGATAAATGAGCTTGTCAAAATTACCGGATGGCCCGTATGGACATCGCCCTTTGGCAAAGGTTTGGTAGATGAGCATCTTGAAAGCTTTCAAGGTATCTATAATGCCGACTTGGGCAGCGAAAACGCAAAAACCTATTTCGAATCAGCAGATCTCGCTCTGGTACTCGGGCCTCACTTCAGCAGCACGAACACCGCCTTATTCTCCACCATTCCGAAGCAAGCAATCTCGATTTCTTTCTCCGAACGTCATGTCAAAATCGGAACTGAGATCACTCGTGATGTTTCGAACAAGAAGCTCGTTGCAAACTTACTGGACCAACTGGACTGCAACAAGATATCAAAATCCGAAGCCCTCTCGAAGCCAACTAAGGTGAAGCCGTCGGTCGAATCGTCTGGCTCACTCACACAAAAGGACTTCTATCGTGTTATCAACCCTATGCTCAAACCTGGAGATATTATTATGGGCGAGACTGGTACAGCCTCTCACGGCACTCGTGATCTTGTGCTTCCGCGTGGAAGCTACTACTTCACGGCTGTTACGTGGTTGAGTATTGGTTACATGCTACCTGCAGCTCTTGGCGCTTCAATGGCTCAGCGCGATTCTGAGAAGTGGAGAAACAGATCAGGCAGCACAGATGCCTCCGAAGACCGAGTGGTTCTGTTCATTGGCGATGGAAGTCTACAAATGACGGTACAAGAGATCAGCACTATGATCAGGGAAAAGCTCAATATCATCATTGTAGTCATCAACAATGATGGCTACACTATCGAGCGTGTCATACACGGACGCAAACAGACATACAATGATATTGCACCTTGGAGATATCTGCAAGCGCTTAACATGTTCGGAGCAGATGAAGACGAGGTGGAGACCAACACTNTTTCTGCGCGGACCTGGGGCGAATTAGAAGCAGCAATAGGATGTGGTCTGCTTACGAACGGGAAAGGCGTCAGAATGCTCGAGGTCTTCATGGAGCGCGAAGATGCCCAGGGCCTGTTGTTGAAGCTTTTGAACAACCAGAGAGCTCGTGAATCGTCCAAGATTTGAGCATTGCGGACCCTACAACGTACACCATCTATCACGAACTAGCCAGTTGATCTTTCAGAATAATCAAGAGGATCATTTCGACACGTAAATACGTTGGCAATGTCACACAGCAGAGTCGTCACGGAACATGTCAATGATTCTGTAATACACATGTTTGTCAAGTGCTTTTTCCGTCTCGACAACCTACACAGTCCTGTTGAACGCTTCTCTTTGTTCTCAGTCAATCACTCAATTCTTGATATTGTTATATTCTTAAGGCCGTATTCAGTCCGTAGCACGTCGGCTTCCGACTTCCCCTATCGGATTGGGTTTCCGCGTCTGAGTCGTTCCACCCGGTACGGCTTTTGGTTGCTTCTTATCTGTCCTGAGCAATCATGATACGCAAGAGAGTCAATTGCTAAACGTTAAAGTATACTCCGAAGGTAGGAAGCACCAAAACGTTGTTACTCCGAATTGTCCGACTACACCACCTGCTCATCACATATATCTATACTACATCTTTCTCCGCCTCTTTATTCCATCAATAAACCTGAGTGTCTTCAATTGACAATTCCATTCCGATCTTGTCAAGAACCATATCAATTACTGTACTACGATCTTCTCCGAATAGTTTTATTCTTTTGTTCGAATCCAAATTCATTGAAACCACAATGTTATCCCAAGCAATTGCCGACTATACCTTGCACCGGAGCACATCCGACCCTCTGCCTTCAGGTCCTGCTCCATTCACCTCTTCCGAATTCTTCAAATTGTGTCGACCAGGCACAAAGCCCAGAGCCAAGAATTGGAACCATCATCTCAGCACCGAATGCCGCAACCGACTACCCTCAAACCTGAAAGCATCAGCAAGCAGTGTAAAACCTGGTCTCGATGGTGCTCCGATTATTCCTCAACGACAGATCAGTCTCGGAGCTGGACGACCTATTCCAGAATACTTTCCCTGGGACTCGCTGGCGCTTTCTGGAAAACAATCTAGAGGGTCTCCTGTTGATGAGGCTGTGGTTATGCCGTGTACGAGAGGAGAAGACGATTTTGACTTTGCGGTTGCTTTGAACTATGGATATGCAGCTGGATCGCCGCAGCTGTTGAGGTTCATCACTGAGCACATTGAGATGATCCATAATCCGCCTTACGATGACTGGGAGACTTGTTTGACGAGTGGTACCACGTCGGCGATGGATACTGTGTTCCGCATGTTCTGCGATCGGGGAGATTGGATCATCACAGAGGAGTACTCATACCCTGGAGCAATTGAAGCTGTCACACCGCTGGGCATCAATATTTTGGGGATCAAAATGGATGGCCAGGGTCTCATACCAGAAGATTTGGAGGCCAAGTTGCGCTCTTGGGATCCGTCCAAGGGACGCAAGCCATCTGTCATGTACATTGTCCCTTGTGGCCAGAACCCTACAGGAGCTACTCAATCAGCCGAGAGACGGAGGAAGATCTATCAAGTCGCAGAGGAACACGATCTATACATTATCGAGGACGACCCTTACTACTTCTTGAAGCTACACTCTAGATCAGAGTCCGGAGAAGACTCGCCAATGCCAGTGGACGAGTATCTTCGATCATTGCCTCCATCATATCTCTCCATGGACGTCTCTGGTCGTGTTGTCCGTCTAGATGCCACATCAAAGATTCTCGCGCCTGGACTCCGGTGCGCATGGATGACATGTTGCTCTCAGATTGCCGAAAAGTACATGAACTACACGGAAGTTGGCAGTGTAGCTCCTTCTGGATTCTCTCAGGTCGCCATGTACAAGCTGCTGGATGTGACTTGGGGTCATGATGGTTTCATTCGCTGGCTTGCATTCTTGTCGCACCAATACCGTCAACGACGAGATGCTTTGGTCTCGGCGTGCGAGAAGTACCTGCCACCTGATCTCTTCACTTGGGTTGTGCCTGAAGCCGGTATGTTCCTCTGGTTACATCTTCAGTCACCGACACCTCGTATTGCGTGCTCGTCTTGCTCAGATTGTTCGATCGAGAAGGAGAAGACTGCTTTGCTGGATCTGGAGGAGAGAATTTACAATCGTTCCATGGAGAAGGGAGTAGTTATCAGCAAGGGAAGTTGGTTTGCGGCCGAGCCTGACCAGCTCAAGGGTATCAAGCTTCGTCTGACCTTCGCTACTGCACCCTTGGACAGCTTCGACTGGGCGGTCAAGCAGTTCGCAGATGCAGTAAGGAGCGAGTTGTGAATGATTTAGGATATTTGTAACACATGTAACAAGATTCATCTCTTTCCCATCTCTTTCCACAGAGTTACGCTTTGCCAGTGACCGTGATGTATTGAGACGCTTTGGAGTGACTACAGTACAATGTGGCACCTGCTTTAGCCTGTCCTCAACAGCACGTAATGCAGGTCCCTTCGATGCGCTTCTGGACGCATACCCTTCGGCTTTGGAACATCAATCTGCGGCAAGAACAACGGATGATGCAAAGATAGACCCATTGTCGTACTGGCCACGATACCACCCATCAGACGCGCATCTGTCATTCTTGTTCCGTGACCAGTCGTCTGTCTGGATGCGGATGCCGTAACTGTGGTATGCTTCTTGGTGGAAGGGTTCTTGCGCAAGTCTTGCCATTGGTAGGAACTCGCTAACGGTCTTGCAGTTGCACGCTGAGTGCGATGTTGTGGTGGTGTTGAGGCAGAGATGGCACGGTGTTGGTTCGGAGATATGGTGTGCTTATGCCGACGGCGTGGTATCTTGTTGTTATTTCTTGAAGGCATGCGGATCTTAGATTGATAACTGTAGGTGTAATATTGATGTCGAGGGAAGCAGGTAATGTATAAAAGTCAGAGTGAAGACAGAGGTGTATCTTGGACACAAAATCTAGATACGAGCATCGGGAAGCAGGAACGACCCAAGCACTACGTACTCAAGATTGCCTATGGTGCTCTATTTGCCTTGCGAGCGACTTCCTCACCAACACCTGCCTCACCGTCAGGATTCGTATCAGGCTTGGCTACAACCTCTTTAATAGGCTTCTGCAAGCCAACTCCGGTCGTACTGTTGCGCTTTGCATTACTCAGTATACTCTCTCCAGCACCCATGCTAGGCGGTTCTTCCGTCAACACCTTGCCTGTGAACTCTCCGCTGGCTGAGCTCGGTGACAATACTGGCCCATTGTTTGAAGATGTAGAAAGGCGAGGAGAGTACGGCTCATGGCTTCTGGTGGGTCCCAGACCACGATGCACCTCAGTTGATTGGCGTTTCTTGGTAGGACGGATGGTATCGTCGGTACTCTGTTTCTTTGGAGCACCTCCGCCACCTATCCAAGTCGCACCATCACCTTCGCCTTGATTGAAGTGTAAGAATCTCTGTACTTTGGCTGCGTAACCCTCTTCCTCGTCGTCGTCATCGTCGCTGCCTTCAAAATAGATGTCATCCCATACAGCGGACCCTTGAGGGTTGAGTTTATGCTTGATGGCACCGCTGGTACTGTCTTTGAGGGGCTTCAGTTCATCTCTATCTTCGCGCATATCAGACGCACGTCTTCGAAGAGGCTTTTGCTCATTTTGCCCTTGGACCTCTTCTCCGGCTTCGTGATCAGCTTGTGAATAGTTCTTCGCACGATCCACAGCTGGTTCGTCTTCGTCTCTTGTAGTCGCAGTAAAAGTGTCTCCGAAATGCGTGTCACAAAGATGTTTGACTACAGGCCAGCCATAGGCATTTGCAAACATTCTTCGCACAATCATGTTGTTGTGAGCATCAGGCTCGAGACGCACCAAGACCTTTCGCCAGGATAAATCTTTGTGATACGCTCGCGCAATCTTCTCCTCAACCTTCATGTTACCCAGATCGACCGAAGCCGCATCTTCACGAGACTGAGTTGTTCTCAACGATGCAGAATCCGAGGAGAATGAGCGTGCAAGTCTACTGGGACGCTTCACTGGAGGTGGCGGAATATCTTCGGGATGATAGATCCTGTCGTGGAAGATGGTACGGTCGCGAGACGCTGGGTCAATGAGCCAAGTTGTGGATGGAATGGGTGGGTGAAGGATATCGCTGGCCGCCTCAAAGATGGATGTGCTCGGGGGTGCTTGTGCATCTGGGTTGGAGTTCATAGACCCGCCGCGTGTTGCAACTGGACGTTTGCTTGGCCTCATCGTCGGATTGTCTGTCGTACCTCGACTGTTTCGGCGAACTCGTTGATGGACCCCTTCATCCAGCTTTGCATCTTCGCCTTCATCGCTAGCTTTCACATCGACGGTTTGGCCCCGACGCACTGCCTTGATGGTTTTTGAAGATTGACGCTCGGGCGAGGGTGCAGGACGGAAGAAGTTAAAGAACCCATTCAGAAGTCCACCGCCCTGATTTGATGCATTCGTCGAAGATCCTGCGCTCCCGCGATCGTGAGGACTCAAGAATTGACCCGAGGCAGGTTCTGTAGCAGAAGTTGTAGAGTCACGATTGTCGTCTGTCGTTGCTTCTGTAGACGGCTGAGGAACATGATCGCCCTGTTTGCCTGTCGGTGTATCGGCACCAGATCCTTCGTCTTCAGTCCCAGCGACGCTTGCTATACCATTGTTTCTGAGCGCCTTAGGTAATGCATTGGCGCCCGTGAGCTCAGCCCATCCAAATTCGGCCAATGTGCCTATCAGACCGTTCTCGCGACGTGCCTTGTCAACCTTACCAAGGCCACCCCAATCGAGGAACAGCAGACAACTAGTCCGCAGTGGTACGATACCATCATTGACGACGTTTGAATACACAGTTCTGTTACGGAACATGCGTAAGACTGTATGAGCAGGGCCAGTAGGCAGAATGCGCAACAGAGGCTTTGCTCCTGGGTCTTCCTGATGCTCTTCTTTTGAACCAGCTCCAAACCCTCCCATCATGGCGTTCCAGCCAGACTTTGCAATATTGGGAGCGCGCCACGTTAGACCAAGATCCTGTCCAGTACGTCCAACAAGGCCAAAATCCAAGGCGAATTTTACATACATGGGATTCTCATTACTCAGTCCAAGCATAGGAGAAGCCATACAAACGAAATTGACAGGCTGGATCTGTTCGAAGAAGTGCGGTGCGTGCTTTTGAATGTAAGCGACCGCATACGTTTGAATCAAACCACCAAGACTGTGTCCGATGAAGCTGATGCTAGTAAAGGTGTAAGCGAGCTCTTCAGTATTGCTGTCGTCGTGGTGAATGCTGCTCCCTTGGTGCGCAGGTTCGCCATCTCTCGCATTCTTAGTGGCCTGAGATTTAAATTGATCGGTGAAGGATCTTGTCATGGATTTCTTGACTGGCTGAAATGGTTGATCCGGGTAAGTAAAATTCAGCACAAATTTAGCCAGACGCTTTCCAAGATATTGTATGCCTTTCTCGGTCTTGACAGCGTTACCGCTGAAACCACGCACAATGACTTGTTCTTCATCGTCTTCGCCGTCATCATCGAGATCTTCTTGGCCTCCTGAGAGAGGTGCGGTAGTAGCTTTTTCGTTAGGCTTGTCGTCAGTTGCCGAATCTGGCTGGTCTGGTGAGGAGGCAGGCTTGTTCTGCGACTTCTTGTAGGCAGCCTTTCGTTTCCTTGCATCTATTCTTGCTTGTCTGACAGTGGCATCTATACTTTCTTTCATGTAAAGCATGTCGGCGCCGATATTGCTGTGGAGACCATGGGTGAGAACAACTAAGTGAATCTTCTTCTTTTCNTTAGGAGCATTCTCTTTGCTTTCTTCGGTACTGGTATTCGTCTCCTTAGATTTTCGAACCGACTCTTTTGACGAACGAGTGTGTTTATGAGCGTCACTGGATGGCAGAGCGGGCTTGTCCCAGAGGGCTTGAGTGTCCTCGACGACGAGTTTGACAGCACGCGAATAGAGGCCCTTNTGTTGACCGACATTATCTCTACGTTTATCCTTCTGGTGATCGTGTATCTGGCCGGGAGCGCCATGGCCGTGGCTAGCGACGGCTGCAAATCCGAGGTCTAAGCTTCTTTCATCCCGACCGACCAAGAGCTCGAAGTGGACAGCGGCCGTGTTGGAAAACAAGATCTGCGAGGCGATCTCAATGATCCATGTGACACTTGGCGGACCTTGCTTGTCGTCTCGATGGGCATCTTGCGAAGCACGGGGCTGGTGACCAGAGGCGAAAGTGTTGCCCGTCTCTCGGATGTTCTCGGGAACAGTCAGCTTGGTGGACCAGCTCGAGCCTGCTTTGAGTAGCGGTTCGAAGTCCGGCACTCCCTCTTTNTGCGGATCCTCAACTTTGTGATTCGGATTGAACGAGGCAGGATATGAGGCAACGTGAAGGGTGTAGGGTCCGTGGAGGTAAGCGGCACGCAGAGGGATGGCCGAAGTGTTTTTGATCTTCAGGTGCAGATGCGAAGGGCTGGGCAGGATGCGATCGTTGCTAGGCGTGTAGGTCAAAGTGAATCTATAGAGTGGTCAGAAAGCTGAAGCTGCACGTCGACGCGTCGAACATCAAGGTCGCATGACATACCGCACCACTTCGCCCACCTTGACGCTGCCGGCTTGATGGACAAGCAACATTCTCGTCGCGTCACCACGGACAAGTACCGTCTGTAGTCGAAGAAGTCCCGAGTCTTTGTTTTTGTGATGGACCTATACAAAGTGTGCACCTGACTTATGATGCAATTGTCAGGCCCATGGCTTTGTTGATGTTTGTAAAGATACTGGCTGTGGGTTGGATATGCAGCGCACAAGACTACATGTGTATAGACGGGCGAGAGAAGACTCGGAAGATGGCTTTCTCATCTTGCTTCGTCATAGTCAAACCGTCACCACCGAATGTTTTGATGCCGGATGCCGGTGACGCTTTGGCTGTTCTGCTTGCACAGCCACACCAATCTCCCGCCCTTCGTCCTTGACTGATGCTGTCCCCCACCGACAACCAGGTACGGTAAGCTATTTGGCTACCTCATGTGCAGCACCTCCGAGTCCGCCATGGTGCAACGCTTGGTCAAGCCTCTCCATGTGTTTTTGAAGACAAATGTGAGACGAATGAAAAAGCAAGTATCGTGCAATTCTTCTTTGCAAGCTCGTCCAAGATCTGCAAAGAAACCATAGTTCTCACGAGGCACTCTATGGCATTTGACCGTACCAGGATAGGTACACAGAACATGCGAGGCTTCACTTGAACTGAAGCAGTGCATCAAGGTTGTTTGATATGAGGCCTTGAAGCAGGAACACGATCGGATGTGGAAAGAGCGGGTGCCAAGAGAGACGATAAGAGATAAGGCCGTAGATCATCTACCCCGCCGCAAATGGACACGGCGTTTGAGCGGGTTTCGGAAGCATCGTCAGAGGTTACATACGGGCCTCAGTACGCACACTCGTGAGCTGAAGCCGAACTTGGTGCCTAATCAGATCCAGTCACCGTGGCCGTGAAAAGCAAAAGATCCTAACAGCTAGTCGTGTCTCAGCTGGCCTGAGCTATCCACCGACGTATCCTCTGATCAAGTGACTGACCTTTCCTTATTTCTATTCCTACATCACCTACCTAAGCTTCGCAGCGACAACTCAACCACCAACTACTATCCATCATGTTTGGCTTTGTGGCGGACATACTCACGTACGAGACAGCTTCTCATCTCTTTTCATCCAACACCACTAACACTCCGCTCACAGCTNCGGTGACCTCGATCCTCTTCCCCATCTTCGCTTCGTACAAGGCGCTGCGCAGCTCAGACCTAGCACAGCTGGCACCATGGCTCATGTACTGGACCACTCTCTCACTCGCTCTCGCCGCCGAGTCTTTCCTCTACCCCATTCTCAGCTGGGTGCCTTTCTACTCTTGGATCCGTCTCGGCGCTCACCTCTACCTCGTGCTCCCCGGCCAGCAAGGTAGCGTCTTTGTCTACCAAACCTACATCCACCCCTTCCTTTACGAGCACGAGCGCGAAATCGACCGCTTCATCACAAACAGCCATGAAAAAGCAAAAGCAGCCGGTCTGCAATACCTCAAGCAGGGCATCGAGTGGGTCAAGGTTAACCTTCTTGGTATGCAACCTCGTCGTCCTACTCCTCCCGCTAGCAGACAGGTCAGCTACAGCCAAGCTCTTTACAACCGCTTCGTCATGCCTTCTGCTCGTCCCGAAGGATACGGCGGTCCTGGATCTTCACAATCTGCTCCTGGTGCCAACGACCTGTTCTCCATGCTCGGCAATGTGATGGCTCAAGCTGCAGGTCCTGGCGGTGCCGGTCGTTCCCGTGACGCGCAAGCTCAAGATCTCAGTGCCAGCGGCAACCTCGTACCTCCACACATGTCAGGCGCAGAACGCAGTGCCTACATCTCTACACAANAGGACCGTCTACGCACTCTTCTCCAGGCTTTCGATAATGAAGCCTCTCGCGAGCACACTCCAGTCTCATCTCCACCCTACCCTACCAACGACGGTCCCGGTCCAAACCTTCAAGACTACCTGAGACCTGCTGCTGAGGGCTTGCTCAACAGAAGCAGAAGCGAGACCGAATTTGAGGATCTGGGCTACGAACATGTGCCTACAGGAAGCAACAAGCCCAGCCCCAGACTTCCAGAGAGAAGCGGCAGTTGGAGCAAATGGGTCTGGGGCAACTACGGCGAGAAAGATTCTGCTGCCGGACAGAAGAAGAACGACTGAACTTACTCCCCCGAGTAAAATGTATGGGTTGGGTGGGTAGGTGTTTTTCGGGACTGGGTGGTGTTGGGAACAAGATGGGTTAGGTTGGTGGACTGGCGTTTTATTTTCGGTTGTCTCTAGTGGCTTTTCTGCTTCTTTTTATATACTCTATGTGTTTTCTTCCTACGTATGGCTTACTACAGAACAAGACATCGAATATGTGAAGAGAATGGAGATGCTTCATACCGTACGCGCTACATGTCATGAGAGAGGAAGGAAAAAAAAAGTAAGAATACAAGATCTGAGAAGGTATCACATCCCCTCAAGACCTATTCAATTTGATGGCTTCATGTTCTCGAGGTCATTGTCGCGGTTGTCCGCTCTCGCCTCGTCGAGCATTTTGTCAATGCCTCGCTCCTTGAGTGCACGCTACAAGAGAAGGTTACGTCAACACAGAATCTCTGAAAAGAGGGTCGACAAGACAGAACTTACACTAAGGCATTGCTTGTACTTTGCAAACAGAGGTTCGCATTCATCCGATGTTGCTGTGCCGCGGAGGTATTCTGTTACAACCAATGTTAGNCTCTCACGAACTAACAATATGTTTTTGTTTTTTCCTTTGCATAACTGAGAAACAAGAACAGGAAGAGATTGAGAGAAAGAACTAGACCAAAAAGAAATCATGTTAAACTTACTCTCGCTATACCATTTCAAAAAGCAGCTGTCGTAACGCCTATTTTCGGTTTCCCATATGTCAGCCACAATACTTCTTTCTCAAGCACATCGAAAATCTCTTTGATGAGATCCAGTAAACCAAAAGGTTTGATCGAAGAAAACGAGGAACTCACTCTTTGACTTCGTTGCACTCTGGCGCCAATGATGCCGACATTTTTCGCTTTGCTTTTGAGATATCGGGTTCTCGGTCTTTATGCTGTGAGATGAGGTAGTTCGGAAGCGGTGGGGATCTTCCAAGAAGAATGTAGAAGATTAGTTGAAAAAGTCTGTTGTATTGTTGGTGCCTTGGAAAGCGATGGTGGAATTTAGAGACGAGGAAGACAAGGCGTTGGTCGCTGTAGAGATGTGGCGTTTGGCTGTGGCGCAGCTTTCACGCGCCACATCTCAGTATGGTCGTGTGAGTTATGTCGACAATCACTCGTAGAACAATCATGTTGTAAGCATCTCGAGTATGAGCATGTCTGTTCCAAGGGCCTCGGTACGACAGGCAGAGTACGTACAATAGAAGGCAGTGGCCTTGCTTTTCGTGATCAGCATGTTTTCTCACAATGCTCATAAGACACAAGTATGGAAAGCCTGCAAATGATAGAGGGAAATGTAGATGGTCTATGTCCGTGTATTCATCAAACTCTACACACATCAGTCGAGAGAAGAGCTCGTTCGAACATCGAACTCTTCTGCTCAACTCTCTTCTTTTCTTCCTCCTCCTTGCGTATTGCGATCAATTCCCTCTCCCAAAAACTGTGAAATATAAAAACGCCTAGCTTTGATCGTAACACAAAAGAGTTATTGTGACACCCCCAGCCCCGAAAATGATTCTGGCCCCTCTTTTCCTTTCTCATGCCATGTAGAAGAAAAAAGGTGATTCGAGGTATCGTAAAGAAGAGAGGAATTGAAAAAACTTTTTGCTGCTTTTTTATCTTTTCATTACTTCTCGATTTACCTGGCAACAGCAGCGCTGAGGACCTGGGTACGGAAGAAACCACCCTTGGTTCTCTCAATGACCTGCTGGTACACTGACTGTGGAGGGTGGTTCATGACAACGGTACCCTCCTTGTAGTCAATCTTTGCGTCGACACGAGTGTCGCGGATCAGGTTGACGATCCACTTCTCACCCTCATCCTCGGACAGACCGAGACGCTTGGAAAGGTCCCTNAGAAANACAATGTCAGTAAGAGGGCTCGAGATAGAGAGAGCTAGTGGGGAATGCGCGTACTTGATGTCTATTCTCTGGTGGATCTTGCAGTATGACTCTGAGATGAGGTGTCTGGCGGCATCCTTGAATGCTTCGCTGGTAGCGACAAGGAAGAAATCGCTGCGCAGGATCTCGTCGGCCTCGCCGAGCTTCTTCTGAGCCTCCTCGAAGTCAAAGTCGACGTAGAGAGCCTTGACAAACTCGCAGACGGGGTCGGTGTACTCGTAGGTTTCTTGTCTGACGATGCGGATCAAGTCCTTGAGCTGCTTCTGGTAAGAGTTCTGGCCGTTCTTGCCAGCGGGGCGGTTGCGGTTGGTGATGACAGCAGCGGCGAGGTAACGAAGGATCCAGGGGCAGGCGGTCTGAATGGTGTTGATGTATGTGGGGGAGAAGAAGAGGTCGGTGAGCTGGTCGCGTGCAGGCTCGTAGTTGAAGAAGGGGAAGAGCGACCAGTGGATCAACCAGCTGCGGTGCTCGAGTTGGGCCAGGGGGTTGCTGAACAGGCGTGTGTCAATGTTCTCGCGGACCTTNTGCACCTCCTCCATGGCGGATTCCCAGTTGGTGGTAAGAATGTCCGAGGCGAGTTTACCCCATGTTGCAGCTGAGACCTTGTCGTTGTCGGTGCTCTGAGAAGTATGTTAGTTCGTGGATAGAGTTGGATGTGCAGGCAGAGTCGTGGCGTACAAGNNAATGCGGAACTGGTAAAGCAGCTCAGAGGCGCTGTTGTAATCACCGCAGCTGTACTGGAACTGGCCAAACTCGTACAAAGCGTCGACCATCTCGACAGTGACGCCGTGGTTCTCCTTGAGGTAGTTCAAGTTCTGGACCTTGTCGGAGCGCAGGTTGTTGACAACTTCGGTATCGGCCAGCAGGTCCTGGATCTTGGAGCACTCATCCTGCAACTGCTCGCGCTTCTTGAGAACCTCGTCGCGCTTCTGAACGTACTCCTCCGGGCGCTCGTCCAGGTTGTTGATCTTGGCGAAGAGGTCGCCGACAAAGTCGGTCATGTTGGTGTGCTTGAGCAGCTCAAACTTGAGCTTGGTGTGCTCGAGCGAAGGCTCGTCGACATCTTCCTGGTCCTCGAGGAATTGCAGCAGAGGGAAGACAAGATGGCGGTCGAGGTAAGGGATCAAGGTGGGCAGGATCGAATGCTGCTTAGCAGCGTCGGCGGTAGCGGCCATGATTGTATTTGCGCGAGGCGATATGGGTGGACGACGAGGTGGTGACTGACGCTGGTCGCTGGCTTGTCGTCGCTGCCACTTTGGCGAATTTCTCGTTGCACGAGAAGCGCCGATTCTCCGCAAACTCTTGGCACAAGCCAGCGTCGACCAGCGACTTGCAACAGAAAAGTTGCCCTCTGCTAGACGTCGATACACCACATCCCTTCACAATCATGTCGTTCTTGCAACCGGCCATGCCTTCACTACGCCTTCTGGCAGTTCCGCGCACATCTGCCGTGCGCCAATGTCTGCGCTTCTCGACATCCTCAATCCGATCAGGTATGTTGGCCCACCTCTCACACTTGAACATTTACTAAATGTTCTACANNGATGTCTACACTCCTCCCTCGGTGGATCCTAACCTCGTCGCCTCGCGCACCGCCTCTCCCTCATATCCTCCCACTTCTCTCAAGTCCATCCCGCGACCCCTTGTATCACACGCCTCACACCGCACCTCGCAACCAACAAAGGTCCGCAACTACCCTGACCGCCAACCTCAAAACGACATTCCCGTTTCCGAAGCCCCTGCCCTGCCAGAGTCGGAAATCGCTCCCAACCTCCCATACTTTGTCACCAGGACACCTTCCAACGAACTGCCCATCTACACCTTGAGGAAACGCGGCGGCAACATGCGATTGACCCGCGTCAAGAAGATTGACGGAAACATTGATGCTCTGCGCGATGCCCTTCAGATTGAACTCGGTGTTCCAGAGGCCGAGTGTGTCATCAACAGACTCACAAACCATGTCATGATCAAGGGCTGGCACAAGCCGCGGATAGAAGCTTTCCTCAAGGCCCGCAACTTCTAAGCATCCAGCGGAGTGCCTTTACTCTTTGCTTCTCTTGTATGCCATTGTATCGTATCAACATTTGCACTGTTTCTCTGGATATTCTTGTATTGGGGCGTTGGAAACGACTAAAGCGATTTCTATCGACATGGTGCTGAATATACCGGAGCAATTAGGCATGGCCAGAACAGCCCGTATTCTCGTTTTGCAAGGCTTGATTCAGGCGTGCCGAGTCTACGAACGACAGCACAAGTCACATATAGTTCCACCTTCTGGAAAGATGGTAGAAGCCAATCTCTGTAAAAACGAATGTAGAATTGCGCCGTTCATGCCGGCTATGAGTGGAATACCAAGCCCTGATACGGCTTCCAAAGAAGAAAACGCCTCGCTATGCCCGCCCTATGCCTTTGGTTTGGTGCCATGATCGTGAATGATATAAACAATGAAAGTTTCCGTCTACTGTTCCGCATCCTCCGCGTCCTCCACCGTAACTGCTCTGCCTTTGCCCTTGTCAACTGCTTTGGGCTGCTCTTCGTCATCTACTTGCTGGGTGCTGTTTTCGGCTTCAACATTGTCGATGTTGTCGAAGTTCCAGCTCGAGCTCTCTCCCCGTCCATCAGGTTGTGTCGTCAGAAAGCTAGAGCTCGACTGTGCCGGAATCTCCGACAAAATCTCCACAGGCTGCTGAACAGAGACTTCTTCATCCGCATTGACTTGCTCATCTACACTTAGAGGCTCAGGCTGTTGCGGCTGAGTGGACGAGGAGGAAGCTTGCGGAGGCAACAGCGAAGAGAGCTCCTCATTGTGACCAGAAGATTCTACTTCCGGTACTTCTTCTTGGGCACTGTGACTCTTTTCGGTCGATTGATTGGCAGTGGGAGTTACCGTGGTATCTGGAGTCGTGGGTTCCTCTGTTTGTTCCTGTGGAGCTGGAGCTTCAGTCGCCGGGATTGTGGTCGTAGGTGTAGGCACCACCTGAGACTGCGGGTTGACACCACCAGGTTGTGAAGTGCCTTCGACTCTATTAAGAGGCGTGAGGGTCCATCCTTCAGGCAACACAAGACCAGGTGGCAAGTTTTCATGCCCCTGCGTCATTGGTGCTTGTCCCAGACTAGGTTGGAGCACTTGCGGTTGCGCAGAACCAGCACCAGGTGTCGTCATGTTAGTAGGGGCTGGGAAAAGACTCGGTGTAGCCGATCTGGTACCAACAGAAGGACCAGTGACACTACTTCCAGCCTGGTTGTTGCTATGGTAGGCGCGAAGTCTTGCTAATTCCGCTTCTAAAGCACGAACCGTCGCAAGTTGAGCTTGCTCGATCTGCAAGCGACGAATTTCTTGGAGTAAACGCTCCTCGATCTGGAGAAGCTGCAACTGAGTGTCCATCGATCTTGCTCCAGCCAATCCTCCGATTCCTGGAGTCGCTGCTGCCGGTGTTGCGGTTCCAGTGGCATTACCGTTGTCCTGGGCACGTCTTTGGTTCAGAGCATCTTGTACGCGATTGGCAGGTCCGTTGTAGACACCAATGCGTATTGGGCCAAGATTGAGCATACGCAGTCTGGGTTGAGCTGGACGGTTTGCGTTACCATTGCCCGCATTGGGACCACCAGCTGGCGCGTTTGCGCCTTGCTGCGCACCTCCGTTCGCACCGCCATTCGCGTTTTGATTTCCAGCTCCCGCACGATCAGGAGAAGGGGTGCCAGTGGGGATGACGGGGCGGCGGCAAGTTGGACAAGCCTGTTGGCGTTCGAGCCAAGCTTTAAGGCAGCGCAAATGGAGGATGTGACCACATGGTAGCTTCTTCGCGCGCATACCCTCGTTAATGAGACTGGGTCTGCGGGCTTGTCCCGCAGCATCGGGTTGACCCCACGGCACCATGACTTCTCTGCAAACGATGCAAGTATTGTCGTTGGTTAACTCCTCGCTGGTAGCATCTGGGTATCGGCTATTCATATTTTGGGTGGCCTTGCGATAATTGTTGTAGTCTTGAACGCGCTTGATGAAGGATGCAAAGGTCAGATAGACATCACGGATGATATGCATGGGCAGTCCCATGAAGGTCAAAGAGATTCCGAAGAAGACAGTGTAGACGATGAGCTTGATGAAGTCTNNACGCATGGTTAGTCCTGATGACCTAGACCGAAGCAAAATTGACTGACCTGTGGCAAGCTCGAGGCCAAACAACCATCGACGCTTTTCCTCCCAGCCTGGGACGTCGATCTCATTCTCATCCACGTCTTCTTCGTTGGGTAGAGGAGGCAAACTCTCAGGATCGATCGACTCGTCACGCTCTCGTTCCAGACGTTCTCTTTCTGCGCGAATCTCGGCTCGTCTTTCGTCCATCTTGGCTTTTGTTTGTTGCTTTAGCACACGTGCTTCTGTCAGAGCCAGCACATAGCGTAGGAGGGTAAATAGAGAGAAGATCAGAAGAATGGCGAATTCGAAGGTGAAGATGACCATCATGCCAGGGCGAGGGTCGTCTTTGACAGTAGCGATACAGTATCTCAGCATGGCAGCGCTGAATGCGGTGGATACGAGTAGCGATGAAGCAAGTCGTGCGTGGAAGAGACGGGGATTTTGTGGNGGTTGTTGTTCAAGAATATCGACGCGGCCTTCGCCAATCCAACTCCAGACCTTGCCAGCCAGAAGGAGAACAAAGACGGCGAGCATCCATCCTCCAACCTCGTCCCTCAGGGAGGGCATAGCCAAGAGAGTGTCGAGGACGGCATACCAGGCCTTTTCCGAGAGATGCTCGATTTCAATGGGTCGAAGGGGGCCGTAGAAGAGACGCTGGAGACCGTAGATGAAGCTACAGGCGGTGACGAGGGCGAGGTTGGTGAGGATNCTGGGTGATGACGGAGTTAGCGGCGTCTAGAGGGCATAGCAGGAGCAGCAGCAGCTCACAAGAACACAGGCATTGCTCTGCGACAGGTAGACCGTGGCCGAATAGAAATTGGGCCGCTGGTGGAAAGCCTTCAGTAGAGCACCGGCTGCCACCAGCGCAGAGGTTCCAGCATAGGCAGCGAGCCTCATTGTGTCTTGTCGTCGCGGAGGTTGGACATGCACATGCGAACACGTAAACGTAGCAGCCGGATCCAAACGACGCCAACATCCGATGCCGAACGTCACTGCTCCGAGGTGTCTGTGCGCACACTTCTCCGCGCCTTCCACAATCCACATGGTTCCCAGTCTTTGTCGGCCCGACTGAGAGTCAGACATGGGCCATGGCATTTCTAAATCTTCCGCTCACGGCAACCAGCCTCTTCTTCCGGAGACAGGCCACATGATGCTTCGTTTCAACACCACCGACAACTGCCGCCCGTCCTCTTCTCTCCCGCAATCTCGCAATCTCGCAATCTCGCAATCGCGGCACTTATCATGCCAGATTACATGGCTTCGATACGAACATCTGCCATACGAACAACTACAGTTCGCTGGCGATCATCCCTGCAAACACCACCCGACATCTAACGTGAGGACAACTTGGATACCTCGCTCTCCGCGCGGGGCTCCCATTCCTACACACACGTTGTCCCGCAATCCACTTCCAAGTCCCGAACTCTATCATCACCATCAGTTGAGCTACGACCATCCACGTCTCCATCGTAGCATGCCCAAGCGCCGCGCCTGTTTCTCATCTCGTATGCTATGCGTCGGCTATCCCGTCCTTCCTGGTAGGCCATTGCTGCGCGATATCCAATCAAATGGCTTTAGCGTTGACAGCACCACCGCCCAACTTACTAATGATGAATTTTCTTTTGCATGACCCTCCAAACTTTTGCAGTTCGAACCGAGCCCATTTGCAGCATAGGTTATCCATCACCACAGAGCTCTCGTCTGAAGACCTTCGATACTCATGTGCTTCATACCATGCTCTCGATTGTCTCTGGCGTGTACTGACCGCTCTTCAAGACATGTACGAGTAACTTATCCTCTAACAGAAACCGCATGCTTGCTCTATGACCATAGCTTTACCGGTGTGGGGCCCCAGACGTGGCAGACGAGTATCTTTGTCGGTCCGACACTTTTGGTGGCTTGATGCCTTCGCGATCGGCGTCATATCTTTGCCAGAACGCCTAGAATCTGTTCTGGAGCAACTCAATTCTTTGCTTTCTTGCCTTCTTTCCCCGTTCGTGCCCCAGGTCTCATGAGATCTGGAGATATATAAACCTCCAGGTATCACCCCACGATATACCTCTCATCAAGCAAGTCCTCTCCTCCCTTTCATCCTTCTTTTCATCTCTTTATCCCGCCACAATGAAGGGCTCTCTCGCTCTTGGCAGCCTGATGGGCGCAACTGCCCTCGGCCAAACATTGACTACATCCATGATCGAGTCCATGGGAAACAACACTCTTTTCACAAGATGGCGTCCCCAGAACCATTTCATTGCTCCAGCAGGTTGGATGAACGATCCTTGTGGTCTCATGTATGATCCCACAGAGGACCTGTATCATGCCTTCTACCAATGGCATCCCGAGCACATCAACTGGGGTAACATCTCTTGGGGCCATGCCACCTCCAGAGACATGATCTCTTGGACCGATGTTGGTGGCTGGCAGGGAACAGATGCTCTAGCAATGGGACCTTCTGGCAACGGTAGCTACAACGGTCTCGGAATCTTCTCTGGTACTGGTCAGCCTGTCAACTTGACTGGTGGTGTTGACGGAACTTTGCTCGTCTTCTACACCTCCGTTTCCAAGCTTCCCACCAGCTGGAGCATTCCTTACCAGAATGGAACCGAGAGCCAGAGTCTTGCAATGTCTACCGACGGTGGTAAGACATGGCAGCAGTACGAGAACAACCCTGTCATTGAGGGTCCTCCTGGTCACTGGAACATTACCGGTTTCCGTGATCCATTCTTCGAGCCCCTGCCCGCTCTTGATGCCATTCTTGGTCGCGAGCCTTCTTACTACGCTGTGTTCGGAAGCGGCATCAAGGGTGTCGGTCCTCGCATGCCTCTGTGGGCCGCACCTGCCTCAGACTTGACCAAGTGGACTTTCCTGGGTTCCCTCTTTGAGCCTGCTGACAACAGCTCTCTCGGCTCGGTACTCCAAACTGGCTCGTACGGCTACAACTTCGAAGTCTCTGGCTTCTTCGCTCTCCCTGATGAGGATGGTCACCTACACTACTTTGTCAACATGGGATCCGAGGGTGGCAACGTCTCTTTCCATGAGTCTGCCCACTGGGCTCTCTGGAACGAGGGTCACGTCACTCGTCGCGCCAACGGCTCTGCTGAATTCACTCCCATCTCTGGTGGTGCCGGCGATTGGGGTCTCCTCTATGCCCTTTCCAGTTTCAACGACACCAAGAACGACCGCCGCGTTCAGTTTGGATGGGCACCTGAAGACATTACTGGTGACGGTGGTCTCTTCTCTGCTAAGCAGCAGGGTTTCCAAGGCGCCCTTTCTCTTCCTCGTGAACTCTTTGTTCACACCGTGAAGAACGTTGTAAACATGGACGGCCTTGTCACTGAGATGGGCAGCTCCTACCTCACTCAAAACCTTGATGGCAGCTTCACAGCTCAGACTCTTGGTGTCAGACCTCTTGACGATGTTGTCGTCGGTCTCCGCAATGGCTCCACTCAGCACTCGTGGCCCGGTCGTACTTACAACGGCAGCCAGACTCTTGTTGCAAATGGCAGTGCTCACATGGAACTCAGTGCTGTTGTTTCTAGCGCCAGTGGTCCTTGCGGTGTTAGAATTGGTGTCAGCCCTGACGGTCGCGAATACACCACTATCTACTATGAGCCTGCCAACAACACTGTTGTCGTTGACCGCAGCCACTCATCTCTTCTCGATGGCTTTGCCAACTCTTCTGTTATTGGATACTTCCACCCTTACACCACTCAAGGCGAGTATGGCAACGCTACTCAGGAGGCTCTGGCTTGGGAAATCTTCGTCGATGGCTCCCTGGTTGAGATTTACATCAACGAGCGTTTCGCTCTCACAACCAGAATTTACCCCAGCATGGAGAGCAGCACTGGTGTCGGTATCTACGTTCCTAGCGGTTCCTCTGCCACTTTCGAGAGCATTGACATGTGGTCAAGCTTGTACAACGTCTGGCCCGAGAGACCTTTGAACTCTTCAAGCGTGCTTCTCTGGGATACTGTTGAACAGACCAACAACCGCACCTGGTGGACCGGCAACTAGGCCAGGCTGGTAAAAGGCTTCGGTTTGTGTAACGAAAATTTGTTTAATGTGTAAAAATGTCATGCAGTTGTACATACCTCAAATACATACGGGCTACCAGTAGTCCACAGTTCATTCCATCTTGTGTGTTACTTCTGCCTGTACTCCTGCAACTCAGAATCAAAGTAATAATGTGTGATTGGCCCTATATCAGCCAGAGATGGCCGATGAACATGTCGTGCCGCGTTCCCCAATTTTTCTTGTTGTTATTGCCGATATCCTGCAGAGGCTTTGAGCATGCCCTGATAATTAAACTCTCTTGGATCATAAACGAGATCGTGTACTCGGTCCGATAATTAGAGCGAGCCAAGAAGGATGCAAGCATCCGGATTTTCGTCCACAATTTCGTCCCCAGACCCCACTTTCACCCACAGTGCGGTCATGGTCAATCCTGTGGAGACGCTGTTTTCGTGAGGAATCAGTAAGCAAAATCGGCCCTTCTCTTGCATTGGCATCTCGCGGCATCGTTCATTGGACTCATGGCAGATGTCGTGTGATGACCTATTTATCCGCTCCGCAAGCAATGACCTATGTGGCCCGTATCCAGGATTCTGAGGTCCGAGGCAGTGGAGGCACAGCATGGTAGGATCTACAAGATGTCAATATAAATAACGAGCAGATCGCCGTGGGAAAAGGTAGGAACGCAATCATCACAATGCCTCGTACTTCATCTNTTTTGTCTTCTTTGCTTTGTTTGGGCTCTGTGTTTGCACAGGATGCTTCTACCACATCTTCGTCAATAGTGCCAACAGGGACACCTGTCGTCGGTGACTATGGAGGTGCTCTGAGGCCACAGGTCCATTTCTCACCTCCAAAAGGCTTCATGGTATATATCCTAATCTCTACAAATGGAAGACGTGTCTAATATGTTTGCTCAGNNAATGACCCCAATGGTCTCTTTGTCGATGCTGATGGCCTTTATCATGTCTACTATCAGTNNGTTTGTTTCTCTCTTTAACATGATAGATGAACCGGCACTAACACGCTCACAGACAATCCATCAGGCGATGTAGCAGGCAACCAGCATTGGGGCCATGCAACTACAACCGATGGTTACACCTTTGAAAATCAGCCCATCGCGCTCTTTCCTCCAAACAACGAGACATTTGTGTTCAGTGGCTCAGCAGTGGTTGACGTCAACAACACCAGTGGCTACTTCCCTGGACAGGATAATGGTGTGGTTGCCGTCTACACTCTATCCAACAGCACATCTCAAAACCAGAACATTGCATTTTCGAAAGATGGTGGTTACTCTTTCGAGCCTTATGAAGGCAACCCCGTCATCGACATCGGCTCGACTCAATTCCGTGATCCTCNNAGGTATTAGCAGCACCAACTAAGATCTGGCACATCACAACTGACTCATTGATAGGTTTTCTGGCACCCCAAAACTCAAAGCTGGGTAATGGTCACAGTCTATGCTACTGAATTCACCGTCGGTATTTATACCTCATTCGATCTCAAAGATTGGACACACGCCTCGAACTTTAGTCATCATGGCCTCCTGGGCATCCAATACGAGTGTCCTAACCTGGTTGAGATGCCCGTAGAGGACTCAGACGAGACCATGTGGCTCATGTTCATCTCCATCAACCCTGGCGCTCCTCTTGGCGGCTCTATCTCTCAGTACTTCCCCGGTTCGTTCAACGGTACACACTTCGAGGCTGTTGACCCTGTCGCTCGCATCTCCGACTTTGCTAAGGACAACTACGCCGGTCAATTCTTCTCCGGTATCCCTGGTACGGAGAAGCGCCTCAGCATGGATTGGGCCAGCAACTGGCAATACACCAACAATGTTCCTTCTGCAAATGAGGGTTGGCGCAGCTCCATGACGGTCTTCCGTCAGAACCATCTGAAGATGCTGCCTAAAATTGGTTGGGACCTTGTCAGCTCGCCTTTCAATATCAGCTCGCAGTTCTCGCAGGTTCTTATTTCCAACTCGTCATTGGGTAACAACAGCATCTTGCTCGACTACTCCAGTGTGCCTTCTGGTGCACTCTACTTTGAAGCCAACATCACTGGTCTGACCCCTGATACTTTGGCTGGATCTTTGAACTTTACCTTCACCTCATCTATCAGTGGTGAGAACATTCAGGGCGGCACAATCCCCGGTGGCACAACTTGGCTGTCGCGAAGAAACACAAACTGGGGTGCTGAGAACCCTTACTTCACCGACAAGTTCTCCTCGGAAGGCATCTACAGTGGTAGCGAGAACGGTACTTGGACAATCAGCGGTATTCTTGATCGTACCATCTTAGAGCTGTTTGTTAATGGAGGCGAGCAGAGCGGCACCATGACGTTCTTCCCTGAACACCCACTCGATACTCTGAGGATCGGAGCTAAGGGTATCCCCCAGGGCGCTGGTGTCAGTGTGGCCGTTTGGGCTCTAAGAGATGCGTGGGCCAGTCAGGCAAACGCTGAGGGTCTGGTCGTAGGCAACACCACATCTACTGCATCATAAACTCCTAAATTAGCACTTGTAGAGAAAGAACAATAATACGCATATCTTCGACTTACCAAACACTTGCGAACCCCGGTCTCTTCATCCTTCCCGTGTGCTAAACACAGTCACAGTGTAGCTACAAAAACGCACAAGGTCTCCACAGAGAATATTGATGAAGAATATCTCAATGGCGGGACTTTATATTCGAATTAAAACTGTGCATGCCGATAGTTTACAACAACCCGCATAGCTCCAGATGGAGGAACCCAGTTGCAGAATCGTGACTACCTTTAGCACATGGGGAGGGAGGATGTATGCTTCATATAGAAAAGATGTTGCCTCCATATGAGTTGTTTATATCTGTCGCACGGCTTTTGATAAACTGATATAAGCTTCTATCGATAGATACGGCCAATCTTCGAGTTTAGCATGTACTACCTAGGCAGGCGTGGTTGGGAGCTCAGTATAAGAGAACCAGTCGCTGCGTCGTGCTGGTTGCCACCGCAAAAAGAAACGACACTTGCAAGAGTTGAACCCTGGCCCATTGGTTATCAGATTCCTGTAATTTACAGATCCAAAACCGCAGTAATCGTCCACCTGTGCATGAACACAACAACTATTTGCACCACTGAAATCGGTGTCAAAGGATAGAGGTATACCAGGAAGGAGCGCAAAAACGTGCACTCGTCAGTTATCAGTTCAGCACACCGTACGCAGATAAGTTGCATTACCGTTTTGTAACGATGAACGTATAGATGGACATCCGTGGGCCCCCGACGAATACGCGGAAAAGCTAGGCAGGATTAATTTCATGGCTGGCCAGACCACTCCACTAAACCGACTGCCATCATCGTTTTATTATGGGGTGGAACCTGGCTGTCGTAGTATATAAAGGTTGAGGCTTGCAAGGTATCACACTTACTGGCGCTGCTCATCTCTGTCCACACCTCATTTGTGATTATGATGCCTCTAGTACTCTAATTTCACGTACAACATGATCGCTGTAGGTCTCGGTTTGGCAAAAATTTATGATGTGTATCATTTGGGCGCATTCACATGTTTATTCTTCGCATTCACAACAGGTGAGCGCACGGCCTCTCTCCCAACACTCTCGCAGCATATTACGATCTCATTTAAGACAACATTTATGTGATTGAAACAATGATGGACATCATTCTATTCTTGAGGGTAACCATCTCCTATTTAGCTGAATTGTTTACTGTTGAAGGTATCTTTCCTGCTAGTCCGACGACATGTATCCTTCGATTTGTATTCTTTGTGACCCCCTGACCACCATCACTGAAACTTGAATTCGCCAAAATAGGCGCAGAGAGCCNNTAGAACAAATCAGCAGGGAACCCTATACCACAACACAATCTCGCAGCTTACCTTGCTAGAGCCATTCGTGCAGTAGTGTACGACTTCCAGCTTNTTGTCAGCAGGCGCGTACTTTGCCAGCTGGTTCAGGTCAGAGTTTCGAGGCAAGAAGAGCACGAAATCTGGAACGTAGGCTGAGAATCTGTCGTAGATGTGCTTGAGGTTGTAAGGTTGCATGGTGCTGAGATCGAAGATGTTGTCGTCACTGTACTGAGGACCTNNATCTATAGTGTCAATATGTGTATCAGGGGGGACCATCGGGTGTAGATACATACCTCCCCAAGGTGGACTGGCGAAGACGATGGCGTCCTTGGCCAACGACTTTAGTCGCTTCTTGAGCACGTCGAAGCAATCGCCCTCGATCCACCAGATCTTTGATGCTACGCCGTACACTTCTGCATTGTGTCGTGCGCAGGCGAGGGTTGCAGGGTCTTTCTCGATGGCGAAGACTTGTTTGAAGCGACCAGAAAGGGCGAAAGCAATGGCGTTACCGCCGGCACCAGCAAAGGCATCTATTATGATTGATTTTGATTCAGGCCCGCCAGTCTTTATGTGGTCAGCTATACGGCTGNNTGATCAGTGTCAGTCTTCGAAGAGCTTGAAGAAGGAGAGGGGGATATACTTGGCTATCGGCTCGGGGGTAACACCGAACCAGACGTCGTCGGTCATCCAGATGCCTTCATCGTAACGCGACCAGATATCATAGCGTTGATGCCAATACCTGTTGTTTGATCAGTTTCTGCCTCGACTGGAGCCTCGATGTTTGACTGACTTTTGGATGTTCTCGGGCATTTCTGATGATTCGTCGTAGTGATGGACGCCCTCCGGCATCAGCTCATCGGTACCACCCATGATTGTTCGGAGCGGCAGAGTCCTTTATACGTTTTGTGTTTCGGATATGTAATGACAGAGTCTAAATCTGTGCTTGTTCAAGCGATGTTAGGCAGGTTGCGTATCGACGAAGCAACCGAAATGTTTGGAAGAAAAATTGGACAAGCAGCGACGTCGAGAAGGAAAATATTGTGGCGTCTCGGAGGATTGTTCTATCGTTCGAGCAGGCGACGCTTGATCAAGTCTTCAACGTGTTGCTAATGATTTGACTATGAAACCGAGTCTGCTGTTGTCGATACTGAAGAAAGAGCACATGGCCAGCGACAGAGCATGTTGCGGACGGCAAGATTTGCCGAGGCCGAAGTTGCGTCCATGACCCTGTTTCTGTCTTCACTTTCTACCTTCATCTTGTTTGTCGAACGACAACGACGCGACAGCAACCATCATCCGGTCCAAAGATGCTTCTTAATCTGCCCTGATCAACTCTCACTAAGTCTGTTCCTTCTTTCCTTCCACCGCCGCGATATCTGCTCGCTTGACATTTCGCCACTGTTTACCTCGAGCATCATGTCGAACATGAACAAGGTGCTCGGGTTCGAGCGCATCAACGAGCGCAAGAAAAGACCAAACGCACTTATCAACTTCATCAAACCACTCGAAACCCCGGATAAGGCACTAGCCCAAGACTTCCTGGAAAGAGTTGCTGCTATCTGCTACCCCATCATGAAACAGAACCACATTGTTGTCATGGCACTAGAAGAATACCCACCCAATTCTGAGTTCATTGGCCGCAACTTCAACGCAGGAGAAGTCATTCAGCTAGTTCTCAAGGCTCCACACACCAACCAATGGCTACCCTTCAGACACGTGCAGATGGTCATGATGCACGAGCTGGCACACTGCAAACAGATGAACCACTCTCGCGATTTCTGGAAGGTCAGAAACGCCTATGCCGACGAGCTCAAGGTTCTCTGGGACAAAGCATACACTGGCGAAGGTCTTTGGGGCAAAGGTCAATCTCTCATCACTGGACAGTACATGACCAACCACATGCCCGAGGGTGCTAATGCACCTGCCAGCTTGTGCGGTGGTACCTTCAGATCATCAGGTGGCCGGAAGAGAAGGCGAAAAGAAGACGCTCCCAAGATCACATATGCCGAGCGCCAACAACGCAGAATCGCAAAGAAGTTTGGTGTTAATGGCGTCGCCCTAGGAGACAGTGAAGGTATCAGAGCCAAGCTCGAGGCTGGCCAGAAAGGCGGAAAGCCTGCTGTTAAGCCCAGAGTGGCAGGCAGTAAGCGAGGAAGGGAGCTTCGAGCAGCAGCAGCATTGGCACGCTTCGAAAATGTGAAANAGGAGGCTGTCAAGGTTGAGCCCAAGACTGAAACAATCAGCGACGACGATTATGAAACCGATTCCGACTATGAGTACACGACTGTTGAGAGGAATATGAATCCAGAAGATGGCAGCATGGTCAGAGTGTGCGAGAACGAAGACTCAGATGACAAAGATGCGCAGCGAGAATTCGATGAGCTGCGTGAGATTGACCAGGCTACGCCGAAATCAACGCAGCCGTCCTCGAAAGGAAAAGCTAAACAGACATTTCCTGACGACGATGCTTCGACAGAGAGCGACGACGATCAAGACCTGGACACACCGCGCAGCTTCGTCAAACCACCGACCAAGACACAGCCAATCCCAGAGGACCTATCTACGGACAGCGAAGACGAGATACAAGACATCACAGCCATTGTGCAGGAGAAGAGCAAGCAGAAAGAGAAGAATGTTTCTGAAAAGTCGTCATCATCGTCAAGCAAGCAATCTGAACACAGCAGCAAGCCGTCACAACCGCCGCTTGTCGCCATTAAGGATGAGTCGACAGCAAGCGAAAGCGAGGCGACTGTCATCAACACTATCGCGCCAAAAACATCATCAGCACCATCTTCATCAGCGACAATCACCAGCACTGAGGTAGGCACGACCGCCACCCAGAGCAAGCCCAAAGAGCGCTCACCAGTCGCTCCTTCCTCGACCTGTAAAATCTGCTCGCTCAAGAATGAACCCACAGCCGCGATGTGTGCAGCTTGCTCGCACGTGCTCAACCCAGCACTCATGCCTAACTGCTGGAAGTGTACGGATACAGGATGTAAAAGTGTCGGCTACGTCAACCCAGGCGACTATGGAGTCTGTGGGCTCTGTGGATCGACGAAACCGAGATGAGAGATGGTGTGCAGGACTGACATGACGAAGATGAAGAGTGATGGAAACGAGAAAGTGTGACGAGAAGGTGTATGATCAGCTGGCGTTGCTTCCATGAATAGAACGTTTACTCCTTGTCATCATGCCTAACCCTGTGCTCATGCTTACATCGTGTGCTACAGATCATCACCGTATAGCTGTTCAGATACACAATGTCTTCTGAAGAACAAGTGTGCATCACATGATTATGACAATCTTCAGCTCCTGAGGGATAAACATAAAGATTGCTCCTCCAGATAATACCCTACCTATTTGATGCATAAAAGCAAAGGGGCCGCAGAACACATCCAAAACAAGAACAACAACTCAAGAGATAACCGGATACAGCACAAGGGGAAAAGAAGAGGGCTTTTTGCATTTGAGTACACGCCAACAACAGTGGTATCGAAGGAGAATGGAGACGACTATATAACAAAGAGCAAGAGCGATTATGGAACCAACAAAAGAAACATGAATTTCGCTCGAAAAAAGAAAAAACACAACCACGCTATGAGGGGGGAATAAAAGAAGAAAAGTGTTGGAAACACACAGAAAGGAAACAAGATAGCAATAAGCCCCAGAGATCCAAAAACAACCCAAAAAGCAGATTTCTTTGTGCACAATTTGCAAGACCCAACACAAGGGAAAGGAAAACAGAGTTCTAGAGAGCAGAAACCCTTGTGCTCAAAGCCTCCACCTCGTCTTCATGAACTCCGTCTGTTTGAGGATGGCGGCAGAGGCAGAGCCTTGTCGAGACTATATCTTTCGTCTTTGGGTGGTGTCGGCGGTCTGTCNNTCTTTGGTCGCGCAGGCTGTATTTATCATCCTTTGGCGGTGTTAATGGACGACTGAAGTTGTTGACAGTACGACCGTGGTTCTCAAATTCAATGGACTCTTTGGAGGAGGGCGGCCCGTCTGTTTTCGGAGGCGTAGGTGGTGGTACCTCACCAAGAGTTTGGCTGCCAAGTTCGTTTTGTCGGGCGGCAGTTTGAGTGCTACCTTTACGGCCGCCGAAAGATTCTTTTGAACGCTGAGGAGTTATTGTGCGGGTAGGTGTTCTCGAAGAGGGNCTGCCGTTTTCTGCAGCCTCGCCGATGACGGGCAGTGTGATCATGTTGTCGTTCTCGGCATGAGGGCTTCTAACTGCGCCAATAGCGCGGTCCGGGACTTCATCCTCATTGGCGCCGCGATGTTTGCTCTTTTCTGCCTGTTTTTCTGCCTTTCGCATGACCTTATCGGTGCCAGCAGGATTTTGGTCCGGAGATCTAAGCATGTTGACACCAGAGAGCTGAGGGTCGTCGAGAGTGCCTTCGATGTTGTGAATGGCCTGGTTGAGTCTATCACTACCCTGGTCGAGGAGCTGCTCCTTCTCTGCCTCTGCACGCTCTCGTGACTTGGTGATGCCTGATATGAACCTAACGAAGCGATCGCCATAACGTTCAGGTGGTATAGCAGAGATTTGTGACTCTGGGGATGATAGGCCTTTCCAGAAATGCTCGAAGCGCTTGATCATTGAATANCTGTAGTATGTCAGTGTATGCTTCAACAGATGGTTCCATCGACTTACATGTGTCAAGCAGTCGATAATCCCGAGGTAGTAGATCTCATCTCCAGCCATGTCGTTCTCGTGGGTTGCTCTAAAACCTCCGTCGTCACTATAGAAATAAGATTGCTTCCTGTGACCTCCGGCCATTTCATCAGGCATCTTGTCCAAGCTTTGACCCATTGGTATAGGCTTTTCGTTCTTAATGAGCTCTCGCAATTCCTGTGCCTTTCGTGCGTTTTCAAGCTTGCTAGGCGTCCGCATCAGCATGTTTGGCGGTTGATCCTCAGATTTGTGACCTCCGGGTTGGAAGACCTGCAGAGTCTTGTCTCGTAGATTGTCTTCGTTGCCTCGCTGCAAATCATGGATGCCGACCAACATCGAGTAGTCCATAATCTTCAACTTCTGGAGAAGTGCAACGTCTTTCTGCATCTGTTCTACGAATGCATCCTTCTTGGTTGGACCAAATTCTAGGTGGAGATTGCGTCGTAGCCAGTTCAGATCCTTGAGTGTTGCCCTTGGATTTTTTTCTAGCTCTTCCTCTTTGAAGTCTCTACCGATTGTACTTCCTTTCAAGTCGAATGTCCTGTGGATGTCCCTGTGAGGCGGAAACAAGTTGTTCATGACAACGAAGTGGATCTTTCTCCCATAAGGAATCTTAACTCTGTGGAGACCATAAAATTGACTGAGAAGTGTGTTAGGATTCTCCTGGACATGTGAATAATAGTCTCTAAGGATTTTGCGCAGAAATTTGTGTTCGGCGTGATGAATGGTTTTGATGATGTATTTGTAGTCGCGCGAGAAGTAGAAGAAGCTGCCAGATTTGCCGGGAGAGCCAAGTTCAGAGAGAATGTACTTTGAGGTCAGAGAAACAAGGTAGTCGGCGGGGTCCAGACCAAACTTGTGACGAAGATGACGGAAGACCCAGGGAGCGTAGTCCTTGAATTTGAAGTCGTACTTGGCCGAGGGAGTGAGTTCGTTGCCGGTGATATCGAACGAGAACTTGTGCTTTGCGTCAAAATCGGCGTCAGTCAGGTCCCTGTCAATTTTTGCGTTTGTCCTCGATACACAGAATCGGATTCCAGTAAGCATGTTGTATGCGGTCACCCAGTTGACATGGTTCTGATCGACTTTAGTACCAACAACGACGCGTTCATCATCTTCATCTCGCTTCCGCTTGCTTGCTCTCTTTTGCTTGATATGCTCAGCCCATCGTACAGCATCGTCGTCCGGGACAACTTCATCGAGATGGGCGTCTGATTGAATTGAACGTGTTCCTCGGCGAACAAGTTGAGAAGAACCTCTCCTTCTGCTTGGAGTGGTAGGTGAGAAACGACCAGTGGCAGAGACGACATTACCATCATGAGTAGAGGGTGCTTGGCTGTCACGAGAAGTGCGGCCAGCCACACTAGGGACTTCAAGAGTATGTCGGTGAACCAAGCGACCTGGAGGTTGGGACGAGACGGAGGCCATGGACGAAGAGGTGTGGGAGAAAGCAGGAGGAGAAGAGGCACGGTGTGTTGAGTGTGGTACACGGAGCATACCATCGTTGGTGAAAGGACCAGCCTCACTCACGGGTGGTAGCACAGGGCTTGGCATTGTTTGGAGCGGCAGAGCAGATGAGGTTGGCGAAACGTCTTCGGGGACAGCAAGGGCGTGTTGGGAAAGGTTGGGTGACCGAGGAACTCCATTTGGCTTTTGTGCAAAATAGCCGTCGTCTTCTCGAGGAAGCGAGGACAGGTCGGCGGATTTGAGGTCATTGTCACTCTTGGATGACAGCATCGAGGGCATGCTACCCTTGGACGAGACGGTCCTCCCGCGTGTGCTGTGCGACTCTGACGACCTTCCATTAGGCAGGGAGGATATAGCACCGTCTGCTCCATGTTGCAAGCCATTGGGCAAGCCAGGTGTGGGTTTGGGCCATGCTCCGGGAAGGGAGTCGACGGCGGGGGTTTGTTGTTGTTGTGTCGGGACGGGTGGTGATAAGGATTTGTTCGGAAAAGAATTGTGGTGGTCGCGATCGTCGGGCAGGAATGATGGCATGTCGACCTTCTTCATCAAGTAGACGGCATTGAGCGGGGAGGTGACCTTGCTCAATGTGTCCCCCTCTGGGACATTCAAGCGCGCGGATTGGGCCAGCGTTGCTGATGCGTCGAGCACAAGGGCGGTCAGGCGGTGTTGTCGACCGAGGGCGGTCAGAGGGCGGCTGGGAATGGGTCTTGGGAATATCGAGAGGTGGAAATATCAAAGAGGCGGCGTCGAGAGTCGCGGCATGCACACAACAGGCTGCGAGACGAAGTGCCAGACGACGTTGTGTGTGCGAGACGATGGCGCGCGTTCGACAAGGCCGGCCCTGCTTAAGCTTCTTGGCTGTGCACCCTCAGCCCTACGCAACCCTCGTACCCTCCGTATAGCATCGGCCCAAACAACTTCCGCCCGCTTGTCACTGCTCATCTCATCTCCGAACCGACGCCTTGGCAACCCTCGCCCGTCTTCTATTTACTACCACTTTCGTCGTCATTGTCAATCAACATAAATAAACCGGATTTCCAAAAAGAAAGCAACGTGTTTGCGATAAAATACTAATGTCGTATGTGTCCGCCGCTGCTGATCGAATATAACAGCAAGCTGATCGTGAATTAATCCCAAACGCCCCCTTCCATGAACCTTTGAACAGTACCCCTAGCAAAGCAAAGCAAAATCATCTCGTAGTAGTCCCAGTGTTGGTATCTCGTCAAGTGCTCCTTCATCCGTATCGCTACACCGGACGCCCTGTCAATCACGCCCGTTAGAGGACCCCTTGTCCGTCATAACAGTAGAAGAAATCATCGGCTTGCTCCCTTTAGGCGGCAGCCTTCTTCTTGGGTGTTGCCTTCTTGGGAGCGGCCTTTTTCTTGCTGGCAGCTGCCTTGGTGGCGGGTGCTGAGGGTGCGGTGCTCTTGGTGACACGGCCTGACTTGGTCTTTCCGAGGACAACGGGTGCCTTTTCCTCAACAGCGGGTGCCTGCACTCAGGTCAGTACAAGATACAAAAATACAGGCGACTAGACATACAGGAGCACTCTTTCTAACCTTGGAGACGTTGGCCTTGGTCTTGGTTGCTTTGGCAGGTGCGGCGGCCTTCTTTGCGGCAGCGGTCTTGGGTGCAGCCTTAGTAGCGGTCTTCTTGGGTGCAGCAGCCTTCTTAGCAGGTGCCTCCTTTGCAGCAGTCTGATACACATTAGCAGGAGGATCTCTGAGACATTGTGTTCAACTCACGGTCTTCTTGGCCTTAGCAGCAGTCTTTGGTGCAGCCTTGGTGGCCTTGGTCTCGGTCTTCTTGCTCTCTGCCTTCTTTGCAGCAGGGGGAGAGCCAGCCTTTGCCTTGGCAAGCTTGACAGGTCCGGAAGAACCTGTTTACTGTCAGAGCTGCATCAAACCGACATAGATCTCGTCTTCAATCTCGGCAGGAAGGAAGGACGAGAAGGAGATGNCTACCCTTGGGGCGCTCGAAGACACCAGTCTCGCTACCCTTGGCAAGAGCACGGTTGAATTGGTTGGTGAAGGCGGCCTCGGTCACGCTGGAGAGGTTGTTGTTGGCCTGAACGTATTTCTTGAGAGCTTGACGGCTGTAGGCACATACGAGTCAGCAACGAGCACATAACGCGACGGCACCAGAATGTAACGCGACTGACCTGCTTCCTTGACGATCCTTGAGCTATTGCTCGAAAAGAACGCGTCAGTAATGGTCCGAGAAGAAGATACGAGCAGCGCCGGGTTCTGGACAAGATTGCGCGCCTTGTCGCGAACCCGCCAGACTCGACGACACGCGTAAACGCTTTGATATACTGACATTGATAATAGCTTCCTTGATCATCTCTGTAAACCAGAATCAGCACACATTCGCGACACAGGCCAAACAAGCGCGCCGGCGACGCGACAAGTCTGTGAGTCTGTACATACCCTGGTAGCTAGCATGGGCAGGCTCCTTGGCGGCAGCCTTCTTAGGTGCGGCAGCGGCTTTCTTGGGAGGCATTTTGGTATGTGGTTGTTGTTACTGGATAATTGAGCGGGTCTCGAGGATTCCAATGATGGGTCAAACGCGTGGAATCGAAGTTGGTTGTATGTTTGGGATAGCGTGATGAAAGTCGAGGGTGCGGAGGGGGTGGGTGCGGGGGGCCAAAGCGGTTTTAAACTCTTATGGACGATCACCCAAATCACGCCTGAAGCCCGCCGCGGTCCTTCTGGACAGCAGCCAGTGATTTTGAGGAAGTTGCTTTCCACGATATTCGCTCTTTCCTGTTTTATCTCGCTGGATGACTATACTGCTGCATTCAGTATTTCGCTTGCAAACAGTCCCGATTATGGCATCTCATAGTCGTAAGTTCGACCCATACAGGCCCAAATGTCGAGATCATCAATTCGATCCGCTAGACCATCTTCGGACTACATGGTTACTTCGTTCCAGATCCCAGCAAACGACGCGGGTCGTGTCCACTCTTTCCGCGTGACTATTTCTGGGCAGATATGATATCGGCCTGGACTTGTCTCGAGTCGTCACTGTGGCCTCGTGGTCTTTCATACCATTAATGGTGTTGTCGAGTGTCGTTCGCAAACGTGTTTCCTCGAAAGAAGCTCAAGCTCAAGATCCCTCCATATGGTCTGTGCCATAAGCGAGAATCCTTGATTGCACCTCAGGTCTTGGTGATCCATCGATCCGGGCCTTCACACTGGGAGAGGTAGTGCCGGTCGCATTCTTTGGTTCATGGACCATGCATGTGGTGTATGGTTTTCTACAGCTCTCGAGAGGAAGCACCATTCAGTCTCAAGTTTAGGTCTCGAAAGGTAGGTCTCATCACAATCTGCGAGCCGTGTTCGACGCGCTCTTAATCGGACAATCTTCGAGCCTGAAGCGCGCAAGAGAACTCACAATGATGCATACAAAAGTGCGGTGTCGGCGCGCTTTTCTGCATTCAGGTAATCTTTGACATCTGAATATCTAAGTTGCAGTGTGTGCCCTCGTCAGGCTTAGTTCATTTTTGCTCAATTGGATATTGTTTTTCAGTTTCGCGATCATCTTTATTCATATGGAGAGAAACACGAAGACACGACTTGTGTGTTCTCATGCTGGAAAGACGATTGGCCAATGCTTTGGTATTCTGAACATGCCATATGACAAGATGACAGTCATGCTCTTAATTTAATTTTACATGATGTTTTGCTTTTAAGATCGTCGTTACCTGCTGGCAGAAGTTGTCTACCTTCTGGGCATACCTCTTCCTCTGCCGCGCATTGCCCTTTGGGCAGCACCAGGGGGTAGTTGTTGGCCAGGAGCCTGAGGAGCCTGAGATTCTTGGTTTNNTCTGTTTCTTGCGTTAGCACGTTTTCTAAATGGGTTCAGGCCGACTGTTTGCTTACTGATGGTCTCGTCAACGCTCAAAATCAAACAACTGGCCTCGGTAGCGGCTTGAATGGCGTTGATCTTAACGAGACTGGGTTCCCACACAAAGGCGGCCATGTTATCTCTGACGCCCTCGTTCTGGAAGTCGACACCAGCCCAGAGGTTACCCTTTCTGTGCTCAACACGGAGTCTGTTCAGAATGTCGGTAGCATCGAAACCAGCATTGTCGCAAAGTTGTCTAGGAATGACTTCGAGTGCCTTGGCGAACGACTTGATGATAGCTTGCTGCTTGTGGGGGATCTTGCTGTCGGCGAAGGTGTGAAGGTATTTGCTGATCTCCATCTCGCAAGCACCACCACCAGCAACAATGCTCTGGTTCTTGATGGCACGCTTGACGATCATGATAGCATCGTGCAGACTACGTTCGACTTCGGCAATGAATTGTTCAGCACCACCACGGAGGACCAGAGTGCAGGTCTTTGCGCCGGGGCAGCCCTCGAAGAAGTTGAATCTTTCTCCACCGATTTGACGCTCCTCGAAAGTCTCGCAGGTACCAAGGTGGGACTCTTGAATGTCGGAGCAGGTAGATTGGATTGAGGCGCCGGTGGACTGGCACACGCGCTCCATGTCGTCTGAGGCCACGCGACCAGCACAGAAGATATCGCGGTCGGCAAAGTANCCTTTTCAGGAGTCAGCATGTGTGTAATGTCGAAGTCAAGCATGATCAACGTACTGTGTCGCAAGATCACCAATGGGCAGCTTGCTGAGAACAATCTTTGCGCCAGTCTTGAAAAGAGCCTCCATCTTGTTGTAGATGATTTGCCATTCGGCATCGACGATGGCCTGGTATTCTGACACTTGCTCAACACGAACTTCGGCGTTATCCTTTTCACTCTTGAGTTCGAGCTCGACATTCAAACAGACAATCTTGGGGTTCTTGAAGGCCTTGGGTTGTTGCTCGAAACCGGCGTAGGAGAAGGTCTTCTTGAAGGCGACACCATTGACGAACAGAGAATCTTGCAGAGCACCACCAGTGATCTTCTTGATACCGATGAGTCTGTTGTTGAGATCATTTTGGTCGAGGGAGAGAACGGCGTCGACAACCACTGTAGGGCAGGCATGTTAGCAGACGTCTGAGGAAGCGCGCGCATACAAAGACATACTCTTTGTGAAGAAGTCGGCATTGCGGTGGATCAGCTTGCTGCTCATCGAAGTTGCAGCGAGTTTCCGCAGAATATCTCTCTGGTTGTTCTCCTGTGTGTTGACGGCAATCTCCTTGACCTTGTTTACAGCCATGGTGCTGGCTCTTCGCAGACCCTTGATGATGGTCTGACTGCTGACACCGTGCTCGACGTGCTCCTTGATCTCCTTGAGAATCTCTCCAGCCAAAACGACGACTGATGTGGTTCCGTCTCCAACCTCGGCGTCTTGCGAGCGGGCAATGTCGGTCAGGATACGGGCGGCGGGGTGGACGATGTCAAGCAGCTTCATGACAGTGGCACCGTCGTTGGTAATGGTCTGCTTGCCATTCTCGTCGACGAGCAGGAGATCACCTCCGTAAGGGCCCAGGGTGGACTTGATTGTCGACTGCACGGCGAGACAAGCATTAATGTTGGAAACGATTTGGCCGCGGCCCTGCGACTGGTCGGTGCCTGGGTTGGGCTAGTTAGCTATGTGTTGCGCGCCAAAAGACACAAGGTAAAGCGCACCCTCTCTGAGGACAACGATAGTCGGTGTTTGACCACCGAACGACATTTTGCTGTGATTTTCTAGGGGTCGAGCAGAGTGCTGTGTATATCCGAACTGGCCCTGAAATCAAGTATGTACACACAAAGGACGAATGGCTTGTTTATGGAGACTCTGCGGTCGTCTCTGTGTCTCTCCAGCCGCAACTTTTCAGAAATCCGGCCAGCATAACACTGTGGTCCGAGCTTGCGGCGGTCAATCCTCACTTTGAAAGCTCAAGACCAACCGCTGTTTTCACATGCGACCAATCGTCCGTCCCAATAACTTCAACTCCCACGATGTTCAACATTCGAATGTGATCTGAGCGAACCTTGAAGCTTCTCAAGTCTTGTAGCGACGAAAGTCTTTCTTACTCTCTGATTATTTTCATACCAAGAGCAAGAATTATTGATGGGAACGCAGCTGTGGCTCCAGGATGGGAACAAACGTAGCACGATGAGAACGTAGCGGACTTCTGTTTGTCCGCAATCCTACGCCGGCCAGCTTGGCCGAGATAACACATGGCAACGACTCGTGAATATATAAGAGTCCAGCTGTTGAGTTGCGAATTTGAATTGCTCAATTGTATCTCCCTCCAATTTGGACGTCAAAATGTCTTCTTTCTCGGCCCCTTCATTCTATCTATCGCCATCAAAGGCGGCCTTGCAGCTACAGTATGCTGGCAAGAATCTCAAAGATATCCCAACTCCCGCGGCAGTTTTGGATCTGGCTCCAATTAGGANNAGGAACTGCAAGGCAATGCTGGAAGCTACCAAAGCTCTTGGACTTGGTTTCCGTGCACACGTTAAGACTCATAAAGTTCGGCCTCGTATACTCATCCACTATGAAAAGCTGGACTAATGCTTGCCAAAGACCACCGAGCTCGCCCAATACCAAATGGGCCACGATTCCAAGGATATCAGATTGATTGCTTCTACTGTCTCAGAAATTGAGAACCTTGTACCATATTTGCTTGCATGCATGTCTCAAGGCGCGAGTATCAATGCGAGTCTCTCTACGCCACATTTGCCAACGGGGCTAATCCTTTATAGGNTCCTCTATGGTCTACCTGTTGCTTTGTCTCACATACCACGCCTTGCAGCAGTTGCACGTGTGCTAGGCGAAGGGGCTGTGGGACTCTTCGTTGACCATCCTCGACAGGTAGAACATCTTGCAAGCTTGGAAGGTTCTGATTGGCCAGGATGCGTTCCTCTTTATATCAAGATTGCCGCTCCTATCCCAAGAGCTGGTTTATCCNCCCAATCTGCCAGTATCGACTCCTTGGTACGAGCTATCGCACAGACGCCAAAGGTTCACCTGGTCGGCGCCTACGCTCATATGGGCGAAAGCTATGGATCCAACAGTCCACAGGAGGCCCTTGAATTTCTCATGAGTGAGGTCGGAGATGCAAAGGCGGGAGCGGACCAAATAATACAGGCTCTGCCAAAGGAGCGAACAAGCAGGCTGACGATCTCACTTGGCGCAACTCCAACGGCTACGGCTGTCCAAAATGCTCTTGTCAAGACTGAGGGGAACCAAAAGTTCAGAAAGTTCATTGAGGAGGTCAGAGAGATGTACGATGTCGAGATTCATGCTGGTGTTTATCCAGTATTGGATATGCAACAGCTTGCAACACGCGCCCGTCCGACCAGCGTTGATGGCAAACCACTCCTCTCCACGGAAAACCTGAGTCTGCGCATCTTGGTCGAAGTCGCAAGCACTTACGATGAGAGAGACAAGCCGGAGGCTTTGATCGCAGCTGGCTCAATAGTGCTCGCTCGAGAGCCGTGTAAAAGTTATCCAGGATGGGGAGTGGTAACGCCTTGGACAGGCGGCTCAGTCCCTGCTGAGACTTTCCCAGTATATGATCCTGAGGGAACCAAGACAGGTTGGATCGTTGGACGTATATCTCAAGAGCATGGAAACCTTACGTGGGAGGGCTCAACGGATGGCATGCGTAAACTCGAGATTGGCGAAAAGGTGATGATATGGCCCAACCATGCTTGTATGGCCGGGCCAAACTTCGGTTATTATGTCGTGGTTGATGGCGATAGCTCCGAGCCTGACAAGATTGTAGATGTCTGGACTCGCTGGCGTGGATGGTAGATTATGTATGCGATTCGGTGATGCATAAATTTTGTGCAGACTTGGCAAAGCTTCCACTGTAGACGCGTTTGCGGATCCTGCCTCCTTCTTCGAACATCCTACCACGGGCCCAAGTCGCCTCGCTTTCTCAACGATCTGTGATATATGACCATTGTATGGAGATTCCGGCTAGATGACAGATGCCGTCATGTTGCGTCGCTGTCAATGGTGTAGTTCATGTAGCAGATGTGAGGGATCTGGCACAGCACGCGATCCAGACATCGATCTTGTTCGCGAAGGTCTCCAGGCCGATCGACAGAATCGGCAACCACCACTGTATAGATCAGACTTGAAGTTAGAGGACTGTAATGTTCAACTGAAACGCTAGAAGAGTTTGCATGGTGATCAAATTCTCTCGAAGTCGTCTTGCGATGTGGCTGCTTGATTAGCAAGAGCTGCTCGTTGAATCTGCTGACTTATGGCGGCAACTCCTTCCTCTAGGCTTCGAACACCTACCTTAGTACTCAGCGTCGTCAGCGGTTGCGACTTCCAGCATTCGTTCGCTCCAGCATGACCGAACGGCGTCGCAATTCGTGTTCTTCAACAGTACGATACCTTCATCAAACTGCACCATTCCCTCGTCATATCAACACTCGTTCAACGGCTTGGATAAGAAGCAGTAGCAAATTGTCTGTATGATGGCTCTATTGAGCCGGCAGCAGTCGTTCGATGGACGTATCAGTCGTGCATCTACTACTTCTATACAATCCAAAGCACTCGGGCCTCAGGCTCCCCAAGGTTCTGGTGACAAACTGGACGCCGCTGCTCCTGGAGTCCTCTCTATGCTCAAGACATCGACCGATGTTGGAGATGTAGGCGAATTCTCGCACAACACAGGTCGTCTCCCAGCCGCTCTTCGCCCGACACATCAACGCAGAAACAATTCATCCCGTCTCTCCAATTCGTCTAATCACTCTGTGTACACGTACCACACTAATCACAGCCGTATCCCTTCTCATGGCTCGAGAAAGGCTTCCACTGCGCCTAACCCTCAGGGATGGGACGCCGTCTCAGCTATATCAGGCGGTACAGGAAATGCTATGTCCGGTAGACATGGCTCTATGGTCAGTCTTCAAACACTTGCAACAATGCCACCTCACGACAACAGAGTGCCTTCGATGCCTCGAGGTCCACCTAGATCATCGCCCTACGGTCCTCCGTATGTTCAGGATGGTCGCTCCTATTCCTTGACTCGGTCACATCACGCCCCTTCACTCAAGCCAGCCAAGTCTGTGACAAGTCTCAGAAGTCAGGGAGGTGGACAGTTTCAGCCTCCGCGTCCCCCATTTGCGTATCCATCAAGACACAAGCGTCCTGGTTTCCGAACTCCTTCTCCAGCACTGAGTGACTATACTGGAAACACCTACCAAGCCTCATACAACCAAGTCCATACATTCGAGCCTGAGCCCAAACACCCGAACGAGCAGCCCTCAGCCTACTACGGTCTAAATGATCCCACGTATTACTCTCATCTCTCTCCACCCCCGGAGTCATACCAGGGTCGGGGCTATGGACCGGCATCTGGCAGAGGCATGCATCGACCCAACATGCCAATACACATTGTTGACTATCCTTATGGTCCAGCGCCCGGGCCAAGGTACACAAACCAGCAGCAGGCAACGATGCCTTTTCCCGCACAGCACAACTTTCAGGAGCCCAACTATCACAGTCAGTATGGCTCTCCAGTCAATGCTCTGCCTTCACTAGGGTATGGCCCATCACCCAGATCAGGCACTCCAGGGTTGGATGCTATGCCATCGTCCTCGAGACAGGGCTCGTCGTCTCCGCCATCGTTGAATCCAACCACACCCAGAGATACAACTACGGTTCAGGCCGTGATCGACCCGACTGTCCTTCAGCCCGCACTCAGTGAGCTTCCCGAGGAGCACTCTGAGTACAAAAGCGTTCAAAGCTACCTCAGATACACAGAGCAATCCACTATGTATGAACTCGATGCTTCTCAACCCGCTGCTGCCGAACTCGAAGCAGACACACCTACTGCGAAACGTACTGGACTGGTTCAACGTATCAGAAACCTGCTTGAAGATCGTGCTGCAAGTCAAGAACATCTATCGTCTAGTCAAAGCCAGCCTCAGCAGGACGTCTCGAAGCTTATTGTCCCACAACCATTCCAAAGTCTAAGACAAGAACCGGTCGAGCTGTCTGCCAGCAAACGATCATCTGTTCATGAACCTGTTGAGCTTGATGTCCCTCCCAGGATCACAAGGCAGTTAATTCAGGCCAACACCGCTCCCTCGTCATCTGAGCACAACACAACGACATCTCTTGCCCCTGGGGAGACGGTCAAAGCAAAGAGTGATCAAGAAATCACTGAAAAGTTTGCAAAGATCCACACAGATGATTCAAAGAAGGATTCTGGTGGCGAAAAGACTGGTCATGGGTTGTTTCTCAACTATTCGGATACCCAAACATCTGTTTCATCATCGCAACCAAACGGTACTGGTTCTGGTGTGCAAATCACGCTATCGAAGCCGGTTCCTACATCTGATCACACCAATCAACTCATGGCCAAAGTTGAGGACAAGACGAAACAACTCAGTGAAGAGTTTGAGAGTGGCGGTGTCAGTCCTCTACGCCCTGGTGAAGCAGTGGTCAGGGATTCGATCGTCAGCCCTATGGCTACTCAAACTCTGCATCTCACTGCTGGCCAAGAGCAAACCAAGACCCCAGGCCAGCACCCTGACAGTACAGAAGAACCACTGCCTGATCGGTCATCAAAGCAGACTTACGATACCACAGAAATGACCTCCGGCTTGTCTTTGCCGACAGGACCTTTTCAGACTCTCGAGGCCAGTCCGTCGTCAGACCATGTCACAGATGTTGCCATCAAGTTCTCTATACCACGTTCATCTGACCACGGCAGAGCTCAGTTAGTGAATCTGAGCAATTTGTCCGATACTCCGGTTCTAGCTTCTATGGAGATGAAGAAAGCACGTTCTGTTGAAGACAGCAGCTTGCAGGGTTCTTCTCTATCAAGTATCGAAAAGGTAGCTCCACTTCGTATCAGAAGGATGGAAAGCTTTNTACCAGTTGCCACCACTACTGAAGGAGCGGATCTTTCCTCATTCATCCGTCGCTCGTTTCCGCGCAAGCGATCGATGTGGACCACTGCACAGTCTGATCTCAACAGATCGTCTTGCGATTCAACATCTGATCTCGGAACAGTGACGTTCAAGACGCGACCTGGATACCTACCTGATCTCAACGAGGACTCCAAAGAAGACATCAGCACCAGAAACACGAAGACATCACTCACTGGTTTAAGGCTCTCCAACACGCCGTCGTTGCGCCTAAAGTCTTCCCGTGATGCTGTTAAAATTCCAGAGGAAACAACTCAGCAAAGCTACTTGTCACCTCGTCCCCCGAGAATGTCACTCTCAGAGTTGCGAGAAATTCCTTCTCTAAACTTCAGCCGGATGGATCTCTTCGACAAGCTGAATGAAGAGCTTGAAACACATATATCTCGATCATCAAAATCCTTGGCTGGAGTCAAAGGCGAGAGGAAATCTGGTACTCGTCCCTCACCACTCCCACATCCAGCATCGACTGACCACATACGTGAGAGATACACGAGCTTCTTCAACAACCCTGAAAACTCCGAACCGCCTGAAGAATCTACTGTTGAAGCTCTTGATACACTGAGCTCATCTCAAACACCTCCGGAGAAGAATCAGAACGATGCAGACATTGTTTCAACTAAGTCTTTTGCTCGCTCAGTCAGACCAATGTCCACACAGCAGATGCTGGGCATGGCTTCGGAAATCAGCCGTCTTCCCGTACCATCTGTAGCCGCTCTTTCGGAGCGCTTGTCGACGCTGTTGCCTACTATCAAACACCTGCATATCGACTGTGCTCCTGGAGACCAGACGGCAATGAATGATGCCATTGATAGAATCCATCACCTTGGAAGGCCTGAGGGTGAAGCTGCTGAACTTCTAAGATCCTCAACAGGTCTTCATCAGCTAGCCGCTATCGCAGACAACATTGCAACTAACGGCACTCATGACTCTGCTTTCCTCGAAGTTCAGAAGAGTGGACGTTTGATGAAAGAGTTACCTCCGTTGCCAGAGGACAGTGAGAAGTTCTCGCTAAGTGATTCTGGTCTTGACCGAAACACTACATTCATTACTGAGGGCCTGACAAGTACTTCAGAGCTTGAGCCGCCAAAGCCTGCTCTGCTTCGCGGGAAATCTCTCAGTGTCATAAACAGCAAGGATGAGGACTTGCACCCTGGATTTGCCCCCAGACATTCTCTCGTGCTTCCTACACAGAACTTGAGGCCTTGGAACCTTGAGGAGAGTTATCCTTGGTGTGGCAACAGTCCTGGAATCAAGATCGACTTTCCCACACCAGTACTTCGTCGTCACTCTTCTCCGCCTAAACTCATCCACAGACAAAGTCGCGAATCCAACAGGACCCAGGACGAAACAGAGGAGAACCTAGATCCAGACAGTACTCTTCCTTCTTCACCTATGGTATCGAACACAGAGACCGTCACTCCCACAGTTTTGACCCTTCACGATCGCAAATCTTCAAAGAAATCACTGATCGGGTCTTTATCTCGCCGTATAGGACTGAGCACGCGCGTGCAGTCTGGTACTACTGTCCAGGAAGGTGCCCTCGCTGGAAGGGCAAGTCCCGGTGACAGATATCCGTCCACAAGCCTGCAATCACCAAACACAATGAACATAGAAGACGTGCGGTCTTTCTTCTCTGACTCGACAGAAGAAGAACATGATGCTGAGCACCGTGGTTCCTTCCGCAAACAGATCACATCCTTCCGAGACAAGTCATCAGCAGTGCCAAAGGGACATGTTTCTGCACCCTACTCACAGTCGTTAGACGCCCACAGAGGCAGATCCCTTGATCATTACGGTCGGCCTTCGAATGTTCGCACTACCGGCTCGCTTTTTGGCGACCGCTACACCGAACCTGTCACGCCTCAGAATTACGATGGTATGGTTGGTATGGGCCGAGTCGAGTTTCGTGTAAAGCGTGTCGCTGAACGCTTGAGACACATCTGGATGAAGGGCGGTGAGATAATCCGTTCTCTCAGTCATCGCAGCCGCCAGGTCAAGAGACAGCACAGAGAAAGAGACGTTGAGTTTGACAATTGGCTCGCAGACAGTCTCTACTCTCGCCATTGATGTTATGCATGGGTGTTCTGGCTAAGGTTGGGCAGAAGGTTAAGGTGTATTGATTTTCATTCTTGAGAATTACATGATTATATACGACATGGTAAGGGACGATTCGAAGGCAGTGAAGGGCACATCAATAGATCATGAATGAGCAAAAGAGCACTCGATGGAACGGCGATACAGTATCTGTAGATAATAGCTTCGAATGAAAATGAGCATCTCAGAAACAACGTGTGTGAATGATCAAGGATGAATCGACGTGAGAGTAATTCGGCAATGTTCAGATAACATCTGCCGAACGTGTTGAAGTGTGACGATCCTTTGGGAATGATAAGGTTTTCCCAGGTTTGACTTTAGTGTCGAGCGTCATAGTCGCTATGTAACGTGCGCATGTCAGCTAAGAGTCAAAGTCTCCCTGGAAACGCATGGGTCCCAGCAGAGAGGCTCTAGTTGCCATTTTACTGTATCGATCGGAAGAAGGCTAGAAACATGGTACAGAGGTAGGTGATTTCGGAAATGGGAGGGGGTGTTGGGCCAAGGTGATTACGATGTGATCGTCCGAGGGGAACAATGTCCGAGGAATCGCGAACAAGTTTTTGGCTTGTCTCTTGACAGTGATGATCGTTGGATGCCCATGGGTCCCCAAGATTACTGGAGGAGATAATGGTGCATTCCCCCAAGACTACTGGGGATAGCGGTGCGTTCTCTACAACTACTGGAGAATATAGTGATGCGGAGCCGCGGAGCTTTCAGACGTGGAAATTGAGGAGGTGCGGTATATTGTGACTTGTTATTGTGAGGGGTTGAACCCATCATGTCGAAAACTTAACCTTGGAGGTACGTACGCTTTTCGTTGGTGGTATGGCGGTATGTCAAGGCATTCGAAGGCGCGTCAAGACATGCGCTGGTTGGATGTGGAGCAGCATTACGAAAGCGACATGCGGCATTGCTGCGAGGAGAGACGCGAGATCTGCAAAGATTAATATAGATGGGAGTTATCTATCTTGTTTCTTCAACCCTTGCAGAGCCGCTGACTGGAGGGAATAACCCAATATTTCGCTCGACAAGAGCTTGATGGGAAGTATACAGCTGGACTGCGGTCCGAGAAGAAGGTGAATACACTACCGTACATGCCCGCATGAAAGGGAGGGGGAGACATGACGTTGGCGATAGAGTTGCATGTGCCTGTGGAGGCCTAATTCCATCGTTGAACATTGGCTAGACACAGACCACAGAGCCCAAAGGAGTTCGTTCCGTTGCGTCGTGTGAGACTTGTGTGTTCCACGCTATTTGTTATGTATGCATCGAACCACAACAATTGGAAAGCAGAGAAACAAAAAGGTAGTGGCTGACCGCCGTTGCAAGGGGAAACTGGAAAGATGCCTCAAAGCGCGAACCTCGGAGGGATCCGTTTGACAGTAGACCAGGGATTATTGTTTGTGCCACAGCATTTTCTCTTGCATCCTAAAAGACCCGTTTACCTGTTTCTGCAATAGCGCAAAAGGCTCTCCTTCGGCCGGGGGGCTGGTTTTAGCAAAAAGAAGGTACGGAAGGTTCGGTGTGGCGCGTCCGTTCCTTGTGCATTTCCCCCTGATCAGTCGTGTGCATTGCTGTTTAGCTGTTTTGCTGTTGAGATCGAGAGCATCACCAACTTCCCAATATGCCTTGATTGTGACGAGGTACCTTGTGTTGTCTCAGAATTTGGGTGAACCCCACGGGCCCACAGACAAATGATACTGGTTGGAAGGCTTCTCAAGGGATGAGCTCGTTAGAGCTTGGGGAATGCGTGAGGGGAGACACGCGGCCAGCTGCCACGCAGTATTCTAACCCGAAAGACGATGGACAAACAGGTGGAGTCTGCGGCCATGTGAATTGGTACCCAAAGGGTCAAGCCGAGGCGAGTACCGAGGCCGATCATGACGATCTCCCTGCTCTTAGCGCCCGCGGACGACTCCAGGGATCTATGATATCACTGCCTCTCTACTTCCACCTGCACATGTTTGGATGAGAAAAATTCTTGTTTACTTGTTTGCTGCGATCAGAGATCCAATTTCTGTCACAACAGACTGCCGGTACTATCAGTCATCAGCCATGGGTATAACGTGTCTTATCAGTACATCTGTAGCAAGAATGGGATGTGTTGGTGACATTCACTGACATGAATTGACATGAATTAGCATGGATCTAGAGCTTGCGATCTGCAGTTGTAGGTCCTCGTAATCAATAGTCCGCGCGCAAAGCCTTGGTTCTGATGAGTTGGTATGGCTAAGTTAACGAGGTGCAGGAATACTTCGACACAACTTGCTCAAGACCCGTGCGCTATCGGTAGACATGCTGCATATGCATCACAACTAGTATTCTGATGGGCGACATGATGGATGCATGGTCGCCTCGGATGAATCAAAACTTGTTCAAGACGATGAAGACCCTGGTCTTCAAGCCGCAACTTCCTATCGTACATTTGGAGGCTGTTCGGTACATGGGTCAGAGCCTCTGCCTTGTTGCTTGTGAATTATGCCAACGTCACCAGAATGAGAGTCATCATTTTGTATGTGACCAACTTGAAAGACACGAACTCAACCCTGCGTTTTCTTGCTACCTTAAGGGCCGCCGTTTGAAGCGGTCAACGGTATGCTTAAAGAAGCGGTATTTGTGGCGTCGATTATTAGAATCTTTTAGAGTTTCGCTCAGCGAGAGGGCCGACGCATTGCCCATGCGTTGGCCTTTGTCTCTTGTTGTGATGTCCACACACACCTACATGTCAACAGATATCTGTCACATCGAGCTTTGACCCACATTAGCGTCCCTTGAAGTCATTCACCATTGACTTCCGGCAGCAGTCCAGCGAATATATGGCATTCACTGGCATTGAAGAATTGTTAAGAGCAATGACCACCACGATCGTTGGATCGGGAGGCCTATCGGCTGAGGCTGAGACCACTGCTCTGGGATCGCAGATAGTGGAGGTCATACTGTATCTTACGGTTTCTGCAAGGAACAGGTAAGAGGCGCAGTTAGGTGCAAGCGCAGCCGACGGGCCCTATCCAGGAGAAGAAGATTTATGTGCCTTAATCATGGTAAATAATCCTAATGAGGAAATTGCTTACTGCAATGACCAAGCAGCATCTACGACTGCCAGGCTGTTCGCACATCTTGGAGGAGGCACGTCGGGCATGCTCCGAAGGCTTCAATGCATAGTATCGAAGATAAATTTGTGGATATTTCATGATGTAAGAACTATGCTGTACATGGCAGTTATGTACCGAAACCGTTTGGGGGTCGCACCACGGTGTCAACCCACGTATGATGACGGCGATCACTCCTTCCAGCCACGGTAGATAATCTTGCTTCCGTAAGTTTGACCCTTCTTCAGGAGAACCATCTTCTTCCACTTGTCGTTATTTCCAGCATCAATGTAACGGCTGGGCTCAACGCAGAAACCAGCACGAGCACCACGTGCGGGTGCGCCGTCTACAGCCGGAATATCAATGTACTTGCCAGTGTAGAACTGGAAGGCAGGCTCAGTAGCAAGCGCCTCGAAATGAAGCTTTGTGGTGGGGTGGAAGAATGAACACAGCTTGCGTAGAGGCTCCGATCTTGTGTCAAGGGGGATGTTTGAAGCATCAGTGTTGATGACGAAGCAGTGGTCGATATCAGGATCGACTGCGCCTAGTGTGAAGGCCTTCTCGGCTTCGACGCCAGGGAAAGCTTTGATCTCGCCAGTTGGGATATCTGTATCATCCACAACCATGAACTGATCGGTCATCAGAGTAGCTTCAGTGCCTTCGATCGTGTCCTTGCCAGAGATGTTGAAGTAGCTGTGNGTCCTGCATGAGCTACTACGTATTGGCGACCAAGCATTGACGACTTACCTGTGGTTGGTAACCGAAACTAACGTCTCTTCGACCTCATCGCCAACGAGCTCAACCTCGTACTCGATCTCGAGTTGTGTCTTCTCGACGCCACCATCATTCTTCTTGCTTGCAATATACCAGACGCGAAGCTCCACTGTTCCGGGGTAACCCTCCTCGCCGTCCTTGCTGAGATACTTGAACTGGACGGCTTCTGTTCCATTTCTGTTGACAGGGGTAGGTCCATCAAAGGTTCTCTTACCCCAGCCAGCAGGGCCTCCGTGAAGGGCATTGGGTCCGTTGTTTGCTGTGAGCTTGTAGGATTTTCCGTTCAAGTTTTGGATTTCGGCATTCTTGATACGGTTTGCGACTCGTCCAATAGTCTCACCAAAGTACGCCGAGTTCTTGGTTTTGTAAGGCTCCGCGGTAGGGAAACCTTGGACGATGTTGTGCCCCGCAACACGAAACTCTTGGATGATGGCGCCTTGCGGCAAGAACGTGAATGCGTCTTCGGCCGACATTTTGCTTTGTTGATGAAAAGATGAGGAGAAAGCGAGAGAGAAAGACGCAAAGCGACACGTGTGGACAATATGTTGCGCTCACGGTTAAACAGAATTCTTGCCTCATCGCAGCTATTAGGCGGGGTGAACTCTGGTGGGGGCTGGAGTGGAGGGGTACTCAAGCCACTGTTTAGCCTAATTTTCCACGTCACGTACGTCCGTCTCCACGTGAAAACTTCCTTTGACATTCGCCATGTGTGCTTCTATAAGTTGGAACGACAGGACGAGGAGGACGAGAAGTTACCTGGGACAAGCTGTTGGAAGGCGCAACTGCTGCCAAGGAACTGGCCTGGCAGTCTTCAATCAATCAGGAAATGTGGCTCAGCAATGGTTCACGTTCGCGATACGGTGCATTTGCGATACGAAACGGCTCTTGCTTGGGTGCGCATTGGCAAAACTCCGCCTTTTCTCGGCAACAAGCCATATCACAGCTACACGCATACAAGGCATCGCTCAGCAACAACGAATGAGGCGCTGAATTCAACGTTCTTTAATGCTTCATGATACGGAAGCGGTTGCCAGTCAAAGCAATAAATGATTTTCTCATGATCATAATCAGAGCAAAATCAAGGCGATAAGGAATGAATAATCAACGATTGATCACCGATCTAACCCTCGGATTTTGCAACATTCTAAATCCGTCCCATGTCAAAAACCATGTTTCGCAACCCGCTCCGAGGAAGTTTTTGTCGATGACAGCTACTGCCACATTGTTTTCGATTGCGATTGCCCTTGCCCTCTGTGAACAAGACAGCTCTTCTCAGCGAACAGCGCATTCACAAAGTGCAATACTGCAAATCCTCGCATGGTATGCTGTGTGGTCGGCGCGCCACTCCGTCGGACAAATAATGTTGCATGGGGATGGAGATAGGTCCGCTGAACTACACACGGTCATGATTGCGTGCCAATGAACTCGTCTTGCATACAGACGTACCCGGTAGAGTGAATATGACATCGAATTCTGTGACATGTGGATCTGAATGATCGTCTAAAACATCTATCCTACAACCATTTCGCCAATAAATTTTGTGCCGAGGACCAAAGCCTGTAAGCTCCTCGTGTGCACCGTCGCCCACTGTTACTCGCAGCCCAACCTCCCATCCCTGTCCACTCGCTCGCTAGCGACAAAGATTCTAACGCCTCCCTGAAAGCTCGCGTGTGTAGATTGCATAACGTGTTGATCGTAACCTGTGAGATGCCGCCGTGATGGACATCTCAGCCGTAAATCCCTTCGTGGTTTGAGCCGCACATGGTGACTAATCCAGAAAGAGACGATAATTAAAATATTAAAGATACATTGCTGACGTCCAGATCACGTCGACACTTGGACGAATTTGCTGAAGTCGACTTCCATTGGCTCGTTCATCCAATCCTGAGTATTGAAGAATCCTTGGGCAGGTGTGGCATAGTTTTGGTTGCCGAAAGGCATCATGTTGTCGTATTCTAGTTGAGGTTCAAATGTGTTGCTGCCATACGCCATTGCCGCTTGGAAGCCGTCCTGCAGCGTCGGCACTTGCATTGCGACTTGTGATCTCATGAAATCGGCAGCTGATAATCCGCGAAGTGAGAACTGTTCTTGCCAGGATGGCAATAAAAATTCGTCGTTGTTGATGGCTTCATTATGCAGAGGTGAAGGCTTGATTGGCGATCGTAGTTGCGACATCTTAGGTACTGGGCTGTGGGAGGCTGGCGATGGTGAAGCACTTTGGTGGAATGAGAACTTTTCGTCGAACACTGGCGCAGCATTTACAGGTATCGGTGTGCTGTGAAGGCTTGAATGAGAAGATGTGCGAGCATGCTTGCGAGGAAGGCTGTGATCTGATTCGTAGCCGCTAGAGTTTCTTCTGAGCATGAAAGAAGCTCCCTCTGAGACCAGTCTTTGTTGAAGCTTCTGGCAGTCCTCTTCAAACTCTTCGTGCTCTCCGCTGCCATCGTTTTTGGGTTCCAGAAGATCCAGTCTTGCAAGGATGTCGTGGGTGAGAGGATGTCCGCTAGCTTCAGATAAAGGTTTTCCGGGCCAGACGTTTGCATCGACAAGGCGGCGGTATGTTTCTTGGAGACCAGCGACCAGTTGAGCTTGTTGTTGCTCGAGCATCTCTACATANTCTTCAAATGAGTTAGCTTTGGTAAGAGATAGTAGTAGACAGGAGACGAACCCTTTGGGGTAGATCTTGTCGTGGGACTTCTTTCTCTCGCCGAAGACGCAAATAGCGTTATCAGCTTTGCACCTGGTGCATGGNTGACTGCCGTCACACTTTGATTTTTTGAGACGACATCTGTCACAGGCTTTGCCAACACGCTTCCTTATGCTGTCTGTTGAATCCGAGGAGGATGTCCTACGGACAGCTGATGGTGGCATAGTGTAGGGAATGAGAGTGACTATGTCAATGTGTTGTTGAAGGGAAGATGATGATTAGGTTGAAGTAAGACACAGATCAAGCCAAGGAGCGGCTCTTAGATATATTCACAATCGGTCAGATATGGTCGGAGCTTGACACAAAACGCAGGTTAGCTGTACGTGACGTGGGAACGCATCAAATATATGTATGTGAGGGATGGGTCACCAAGCGTTGGCAGGAATACATGATGACGCTATCCCATTGGAGGCCACATGGTAAACGCCTGTTAAAATTGTATGGCCTGACTAATTGTTAAACTGTTTCCAGTCCGCGGAGGCATGATTTAGATTGACGCCGATTGCTTGGTCAGACTCGAGATCATGATGGAAACAAGCTCGAGGACAAATCCGGCCGATGGATCGGGACCGGGAACATTGGAAAAGCGAGGGCAGTACCCGCCGAGTCATACCAACGGCGGGCTAACAATATGGCCAAAGCTTGTCACCATGGATTTAAAGGTACAGCAGCACCTTCGATCTCAGGGCATTCGACCTTCCGAGGCAATCGTTCGCGATATTCAAATATTTGTTGAAATCCTTGTGATTTCTCGCTGCGCTTCTGTGTAGTGAGACCAGTGAATGTCACTGAATACGCACTGAACGGTCGCATCCATGTCCTTTCGAAAACAGTAGGCAGCAAGGTTCCATGTACACACAGGGTACATACTAGATTGTCTGTCTTGTCATCTTGGTGGCTCATCCAGCATCCTTCAGAGCTCGGAAGGTGTTTGGCTTGTCGTCCGTGGGGCATTGTTCTGCTTCTATGGCATTGCCAAGCACCATAGCCCTGTCAATCACTGTTCGTACCTGCGGTCTTGCTGTCATCTGATTCATTACCTTGTCGTCGCGTGTCGCATTCGAGTCTTCGCTTCATCTCAGCTTACGGTCGAGAATCAAAGCATGCTTCGATGCTGGCGAAAAATCGCCGGGTGCATATCCACGTATGCTGTCGAATGGATCTGATGGCACACCCGGTTGCAACTTCCATTTTGTTGATCAGTCCCCGAGGAACCTTCCATAGCGTGCTTGTCAAAAACCGCAAGCCACCGCGTTTCTGCAGGAGGCCATCTCGCTCTTGATACGAGATGCTGTCTCGGGCCCCGGCCAGATTTGACTTCCGAAGATGCTGCTTTGAAGATGACGAACATCCGCACCCGCAAAATCATCGTCTCGGTGTTCGAGAATGGACGAATTGCAACCAGGGGTCTTGGAAGGGTCGTCGAAGAACGCATCAGCCGTTTGCCTAATTCATTTTCGACAACGATCGTCCAATAATCTCTTGGTCAAAGAGCAGGCAGTCATACCGGACCCTGATATGCTCCGCTCGGTCGCGCTCGTCTCCGAGAAGGATTCTGTTCATCTCAGCTGCCTTCAAAGGATCGCCTGGGTGCAGTAAAGCGAGGCATTTTTTCGTGCCTACATTTTTTCATGCCGATTTTCCATGGTTCAGACCATGTCCTGCACTGAGCGGCAGTGGTTCCATGGCGTTCGGTATTCGGGTCCGATAAAGGTAGCCACGAACGCTACCTACCTACGAACATACTTCGATTCTTCGGTTCATCCCGACATCTGATTGGCTCCAGTGCCGAACCTTGTGGTTGTTCCCACATATCTCGACACCCCTGATTCCAGAGGCTGATACCGCCGAACAGCCTCATCCACTTTTGCCAATCTCATGAACACGAACATTGGAAGCCCTCAAGTGCAGAAAATTTCATGAGCTGACTGTTACATTTGCTCGCCTACTCCCGTATGCACTTAGCCAAGAATCGCTCCCATTGTAGGGCTCCTGAAGCCAGCCCTATTAGACAGTATTGCCGAAACCCGAGTAGCAAACTACACATCAATGTTAGGATACTCAGGGATCCAAACCCGCAAAAGAAAATGCATACCTACTTGTGACCCTCTGATGGTTCACTGGTCCCGCTGACAGGCAGGATAGTGCCGCGCGTTCTCCAAAGATCCGTTGATCCAGAGATGCAGACTCAATCGCAGCTAACTACACGTACTGCGCACACAGCATGCATACAGACGACGTCAGGATTCGTGTACGGATCCATTGACTGAGACCCTTTTACGAAGTACCATACCAGGACCAGTCGAGACCGTAGTGGATAACACGCTGCGATCCCTGGAGCAAAATTGAAGCAAAGTTGAAAGTACCCTCGTATCTTATCAAACTAACTTTGATCTTGTTAAACCCATAGCATCTGACAGCTTCGTATGCAAGAAAATCAAGTTTATCTTGACATCCTCACCTCTGCTTGACGGATTCGGCCACGCGCCTTCGGTTTCGTTTTCACCTTGTCGTCGTGGACTCGACTCTAACGATGAAGTTGTTTATTCGTTCCGGCAATAGTCGCAGACTCGACCCCAAGCAAGAACAACTCACGCAGAAATGTATCGAAGATCTGCACGTCAACTCGAGCGGTCGTGTGTCTTTCTTGACAGGTCGCGTGGAGTTGTCAGGATTCCACCTCGTGTTGTCGCATACTTCAGCGGAGTTGTTGCGTTTCGAACCCGGAGTTTGCTCGACGCGCATTCGGAGTTGTTTGAAACTCCATCGATTTGGAAGTGTCATGTCTTAGTAACGTATATCAACCAAACAATGATCTAATCGTTTAGCAATTTGTTATTTGATTTTTCGTGTTTGCGTGCATTGATGTAGAGAGAGCAGTAGTAAGGGAGTGTCATATTCTAACGTATATCAACTACACTATGAACGAATTGTGCGACAATTCGTTATACAACTTTTCGTGTCGACTTTTGCGTTTGGTGTAATTAGCGCGATAACAGGGTGCGCACGGTTGCTGGCAGTATGACCCTGCTCTCTGACAGACCATCATCATCAGCAGCCTCACAGGCTTTTGCTACTGGTGAAATTAGTGCAAGCAGATATTCATGAGCTTAAGAAACCACTTTGAGATGTTTTTGTGAGATTAAGCGGCCAGACGATGTAGCAACGTGTAAATTTTGTATCTGGTCCAATTTCCACTCGAAGCCCACGTCACAACCACTGCATCCTACGGGCCGTCTTCTCGCAATGACACATATCACGATATCGAAGACATGCAGGCTCGACGTTATATACATTCGTGACCGTCATACAAACATCAAAAAAGAGTTCAGGGACGGAGGGAGAAAGCTCATTGTTGATTTTATCTGCTGTTACCCATATTTCATGCCATAGTGCTCTCATCCAAGACATCTTCCAGCAAGCATCGCCTGCACAACTCCACATCCGGCAAACTCATACTATACGTAGCTTCGTACGAATACATGCTCAACTGGCTGAAGAAAGGCTGCAACACACTGCGCAAGAAGTCATCTCTGGCCATTGCCTTTGTATCGGCGCCGTCCACGCCAGACCCACCCAAGAACGGTCTTCTGAGACCCGCTTCGCTGGACGAGTTATTGTTCGTGGTTGGTGGCGTAAAGGCGGGATGCTCTGAGCTCTCCATACCTAGAGCTTCGGCTGCTTCGTCAGTCAAGGCTACTGGGTTGAGGTCGACAGGTCGGTATACGGCGTCGATAGTGTCGGTGATGTAGAGCCACTCGTGCAGCTGGAACTCGTCGGGCGATAGTGTAGTCAGCAGATCGAGGAGTTTACAAGCTTGCAACAATGAGAGATTGCTATAAGTGTCCTGTTCATAACCACCGGGCAGGCATGTAGTGATAGCCTTCTGCAAGTTTGCGTTGAGAACGGGCCATACAGCGGATAAGTGTATTGGCGAGAAGGAGAGTATAATTGCTCGGAATACCATGAAGACTTCTGCCCTTGTGGTGGACGATGGCGAGGAAGAGGCATCGGCCGTGCACAAATCGACGATTTTGTCCACAATCTGCGTCAGGTTGCCCACGAAAATGTCTTGCTCGCAGGCGAGCATGAGCAGCATCATCTTTCGCAGCGTAAGCTGTGTCCTTCGATCGGCTTCGAGGCGTGCTGCATTGGCACCGACGCCGAACATAATGCCAGCCGTTGAAGGAGCGGTGATCTTGGATAGAAGCTCAGGGAGACGATCCTTGTCACTAAGCGCCCACTTGCGTAGCACAGGATACCATCCATTGTGCATCAAATCTGCAGAGCACGTCAACAGTCGAGGATTGTTGAAGGCATCTGCGATGTCCTTCTTCCATTGTTTGGAAGTTGGCCCTTGCTGTGCTACATGCTCGAAAAGTTTCAACAAGTTTTTATTGACGTTCTCAGGGAACGCCTTTGCATGGAAGGCTGGCGTCATGACATTGCTCGATATGGTGTTTACAGCAGTCTGGACTCTGTCATTACTTTGCAAAATTGTCGAGAGTCTTGGCGTGACATAGAGAAGGCTTTGAATCAGATCGCTAGCTCCACTAGGAAGTTGCGACCCAGTTGATGGAGCTTCCAAAATGTTGCCTAGTGGTCTTGCAGTGAATGTTGCAGTTAAAAGTCGGAGAAAGATGTCGCCCAATTCGCGGCGCATCTTACGCAGTTCACCGAAGTTGGTGTTGTCGATTTTCTCGGCGAGCAAGACGGTGAACTCCAGAAGCGATGGCAATATCTGTCTATGAGGCAGTGGGTTCGAGAGTACGTCTCTCAGGAAGATCATGCACTCGCCCCATATCTCGTCGGTCGCATCGTCTTCAATTGCGCGCGAATAGCTGAGCAAGAAAGCAGCCACTTCAGCCGTGGACAGATCAGACGTCAAACTCGACCTACGCCCGATATCCAAAGCATCGATATTTGTTCGACTGTAGAGGGCATTAATGATGACCGGCACTGTATTCTTGGGACGAGACCCATCTAAGACTAGGAGTAAGTCGAAAACAGCTGCAGACTCGGCTTCATGAGATGGTTTTGGTCGAGACCATATCAAAGCTAGTGTTTCAAGACACTCCAACTCTTCAGCGGCAAGNAGGTTTTCGAGAATTCTTCTCGTACGGTTTCTCAATTTGAGGGCATTTAGTGAGGTAGTTGCTGCACACGTAGCATCTGACCGGCCACTTTCATTGCTCGCCCATGCCCAAATGGAGAAGCAAATTCGAATGGCGTCTTGGAACGACAATATCATGGTGAGTCTGCTGTTTATGCGGCTAGTCTTGCTTGGAGGTGCGTGCTGTCCATCCTGCGCAAAGACACCAGAGATATTGCCGAAGAAGCCTTGCGATGGCTCTGGAGACTTCGGCACAGGGCTAACGATTTCTTCGCTCTGGAACTGGCGATGAACATGAGCGAGGACGAGCTCCAGTCCATGTAGCAATGCTGCTAGCGTTGATATAGGCACTGACTCAATTTTCTCATGCGTCGAGTGTGAAATGTGCTTCACATATCGGAAAGCGGTCGAGACCTGCTTACATATACACTCGACAAGTGGCAACAAGTTCGCAAAGACAGCATCCGCATAGAGTGGCAAAACCTGATCAAGAAATTCGACCCAATGTTCGAGGAATAGACGACTGGAGGGCGACGATAGACCGGTACGAAGACAATTCAAGAGTTCCGGTGGTGGGGTGGAGATCACTGGTTGTGGCAACTTCTCTGGGACCTCGATGGTGAGCGAAGGTCTGTGAGAAGCAAGTGGGCTCCGAGGCGGCACAAACGTGCTTTGGCCTGAGGTCGCTCGTAGTTTGAGCGCTTTCGATATCGTTTCGAGGTAGACAGTCTGGAGAGCTCCAATTGGACCCTTCAAGGCCATGCTCAGGGTGCCAATAAGTGCATCATCGATCGCCATCTGCTTCNNCAACACGGAAGGATCAGGATACTCAAGTAGTGTTTGAAGTATCGTCAACGATGCATGTTGCAGAGACTGGGGAACCGTATGTCCTTGCAAAGCAAGAGTCTTTAAACACGTTCTTGACAAGAACTCAACGGCATCAGTCTTCGAGGTTCCAAGCCTCGACATACTCGAGAAATCAAACTGAAGATTCGAGAGAGTGAGCCACATGTGCTCGTTGGGACTGCGTAGGAGACTTCGCAGGTGCTGAAGGCAGAAGTAGACACCATCCAGGCTTTGTTCTGCGTCTCTTCGTGTTCGATGCCGAGCTTCCTTCTTGCCTGCTTCGCGAGCGAAGGCTTCCATGTCATTGTGGAGCTTGGAGCATATGATGTAGAAGATTCTGTCGAGACTAGACAGACTTTGCAGCCACGACCAGACGACATCAGCAGCGCCTGTACCCTCGGTATTCAACGAGTCCAAAAGTAATAGTAACGGTCTTGTCAGAACCCTCTCTGGGTCGACATCACTGCCGAACTCGCCTGAAGCCGGCATAACGCTGGGCCTACGAGACAAAGGCCTTCCAGAGCCCTCGGATCTTGGCATGAGACTCTGCATGGTATGCTCCCAGAGGACTGTGAAGCGGGAGGCTATTTCCGGGCCGTTTACCTCAGATTGATCGCTAACGAGTAGGGCCAATCGTGCTTCAACCTGACGTTCAGCTCTAGTCAAGCTTTCCAGCTGCCATATCAATCTGACTGCCTCAACATGATACTTTGGTCTAAATGGTGACAGATGATGCCAGATACCGTTGAGAACATTGGCCTGTAGGTCCATGACCTGTTCGTGACTAAAGTATGTCGATTGACTTCCAGCAACACTGGCGACTATGACTGACATGATTGAGCTAATGACTAAGAACGATGATTGCTCGCTCGAAGAATCTTGTAGCAGGCTCTCTTTGCCAAGTGCCTGCTTGAAGGTATCGTAAATGTCTGCATTACGGAATGCTTGGGAGTTAGGCGTCTTTGTGATGATGCTAACAAAACAATCTGTGATCAGACCCAGCTGGTTCGTAAAGGCGTCTGACGTCAAGGCCATTTTCAGAACTTGAACAATGCTTTGAAGCATGTATTCAACAGTTCTTCGTCGATCGAGCCTCTCAATATCTGTGGCATTGTCCTCGAAATCATCTCGAGTGTATTGTTGCATCAGTGACTTGGCTACTGAGGAGCAACTCTCAGCTTGCCAAGTAGATTGATGGGAATCGTCTTTCCCGTCTTGCTCGAAGGCACGCAAAGGTAGAAGACGCAACAATCTTTGCGCAAAAGTCAACACGAGGGTCATGAAGCGCTCCGAACCATCCCGGGTTTCATTCAGAATGGAAGCAAGACGGGCAAANAGGATCAGGAGAGTGTTAGGGATGTGCTTCAAGAGCATTTCTTCGTCACGCACATCGAACCGGTCAATGACGAAATGGAGGAATTCGAGACCACGTAAAGAATCCTTCTCAGCAGATCGTCGCGAGTCAAAGGAAGATAGAAGCACACTTATGAGGCGCGACCATATCAAACTGCTCTCAACGCCGTCGAAGAAAAGACTTGCACTGCGAATGACTTCTTCAAGTTGCGCTGGTGAACCGGCTTGGCTGTATTCATGTGCATTTTTGAGAGCAGGGAGTAAAACCTTTGGAACAATCAAGCCGCCGACTTCCCAGCGATCCATCAAGGATAGACATACGCGGAAGGGCTTAGCACGAATGGTTGAGTTTGTACTTTGCTGACCAAGCATATTGATAATGCTCTTCTCAAGCGCTGCCGCACCGTGCTTCTGGAAATACAGAGCCTGCTTTTGGGAGACATTACCACGTGAATCTGTGGGCGACAGGGGCGCGCCATCTTCAGCTTCTGACACGGTCGGATCAGGACCGAGAAACCATGACCACAACCTACGATTTAGACTCATGTCTCTTCTCAAGACACAACTCGCGGCAGCAGTAGTGATCAACACCATGTCTTTGGATCGGACATGATTGCGGAAGACAGGCGAATGTAGTGGTAAGTGTGTGACTAATAGATCGAGAAAGCCGCGCTGCACCAAAATCTGCGAGTCCTGAAGGCCAGCAGCAAAACAACGTACGAGTAGACCAGGCTCAGGGTTGATAGCAGCTTGTGCAGCCAGAGGAAGCGTGCGGTCTTCGGCCTGGCCCGAGTCCGGAGATGATTCGGATGGGGTAAAATTGGGAAGCTTACGGGTCAGAAAAGCCAGAGCACCTTGCCTACGAGAAGGATTCGTGATTACAGCTAGGAAGAAACACTGCCAGAAGTAACCGTCTCTTCCTTCAGCATCTGGACCATCTTCGATGTCACGAGAAGAGGTTTTTCGCAGAACGTCCAGAATACGGAAAGCCCTGTCAAAGTCCTCGCTTGTTTCATCCTCAATACCAGGTAGTAATGACAGAATTAGAGATTTTGTGGCCGGACGAATGTGTTCAGAGTCCAGCTTCAAGATGTGATCCTCGATGATTGAATAAAAGATGGGCCGTACGGACAGAGATGCGAAGGACAAGACAGGAACCAAGCCAGGCAGGTATACGTGTAAAGTATGGCCGAGCGATGGGGGTGGGAGAAAGGAGAAAATGGTGGCATAGACGTCGAGAGCTTTNTGGTGGACACCAGATGGCAAAGCAGGATTGAGGCATTGCGACAGACGCAGAGCGACGGACTGAGCGTGAGGCAGGTATTCAAGAGCGGGTGGAGGTGGATGCAGGGCCTTGAGTAGGCGGGCTAGAAAGGCAATGTAGTCAGCCCATTCTTGCTGGGCGCTGTCGAAGGATGACAGGGCACGGTCTATGGCAGTAGCATAGCGACGAGTGGTCTTGTCTTTTGGGCGACAGCTGGTCGGAGATGCAGTCAGTGACAATGGTTCAGGGACAGGAGGCACGCAAACGCACATACCGTCCTCGACCCGGCGAGGAGCACGGAGAGCGGGCGAGGAGCGTCCCGTACTCAGAGGCGACACGGAGCGCCGACCATCACCGGGTTCAAAAGGCATCTCCAACCAAGACCATGGAAGTCGACACGATGATGGATGATATTATTGTTGTCAATTGCTAACTGTTGCTGTATAGCTCGCGCTTGGCGTGGGGGAGACGTGGCTGCTTCAGGTACGCGTTTCGTTTATTCCCGAGCTGCTATTTTGAAACAAGCATCTACCATGCTCACGTAAATTGTGTATAAGAAAAGAAAGGCTGGCGTGGCTGACGAGCCTTCCAATCAGTAGTCTGGGACAAATCACAAAGAATTGGAGGAAATATTGAATCTGTCGTGGTGTAATGTAAAGGTGCATCGAGGACCTAAACGGGAGAAGGAGCGTCCGAGTTGTTGTCACAGCTGTCGAGGCAGGCACGTCACCGCTGTCCCTGCCTTGACATTGCTAACGAAATTAACAAAAGCAGTGTTCACCAACTGCCACATTACGAAACTGACTAGGCAAGAATTTCGACTTCTCCACTGCCATGCAGCAGCATTTGTCCAAGTCTCCTTCACCTACTCGCTCTCGCTCTCCCTCTCCTCTAGGCGACTCCTCTTCCTCGGCCATTGATACCAAAGACACCAGCCCCTCACCCGACGATAAAGAGGCTCCTCGTCGCAAAGACAGCGGCAGCGACAAGAACGAAGCCAGCTTCTTCCAACACATCGCCTATCCCGTTTCCTACACCTTCAGTGGCCTCCTCCGCCGCCTTAGCGCAGACGAAGCTCCCACACCCCTCGCTAGAGCCCTGTCAGCAAACTACAACGGCGCCATGAGCCCCTCCGCCGCCTTCTTCGATGCTCCAAAACGCCGTCTCTCACCCTTCCAGCCCCCACCTTTGACTCCCTTGACTCTTGTCGGCTACAGAGACAGCACTCCACTTGCCAGTCGTCTATTGGAAAAGGCCCTGGCCGAAGAGATTCGCCTGCTCGTGCCGCCGCGAGTCCAACTTGTCGATGAATGGAAACTGGTCTACTCGTTGGAGCAAAACGGCACATCTTTGGGCAGCTTGTATGGCTTAAGCGACGAATACAGAGGCAAANGAGGCGGCTTTGTCTTGGTAGTCAGAGATGCCAGTCAAGGAGTCAGTCGAGACTTGTCCAAAACCTTCTGTGACCAGAACTGACACTACCCTCTAGNNGTCTTCGGCGCATACCTGTCCGACCCACCTCAACCTCATCCACATTATTACGGCACTGGCGAATGTTTCTTGTGGAGCGCTTTCCGCCTGCCCTCTCTGCCTGATCTCTCATCACTACCTCCGCCACCCTCTGCTGATACCACACATATGCAACGCAGCACAACAATCGCTTCCACCATCAAAAAACCTTCCTTGACTCCATCATCAACAAGCGGCACTTCGACTCCCGACAGAATCCGTTTCAAGGCTTTCCCTTATACTGGCGAGAATGATTACACCATGTTCTGCCAGCAAGGCTTCTTGAGTGTCGGTGGTGGTGATGGCCATTATGGATTATGGCTGGACAACAACCTGGCCAGAGGCATTAGTTCGCCTTGTCCTACCTTCGGCAACGCACGTCTGAGCGACGAGGGCGAGAAATTCGGAATACTCGGCGTCGAACTGTGGTACATTGGCTCGTAATCAAGGCGATAAGTTATGCCATCCCAGATATGTGGTATTACCACTGTACGACTCACACCCGACGCCTTGACAGAGCAACTCGGCAAACCTCACGCTATTCGTCTGGAGACCTGAGCAAACGAGAATGCACATGCCCAAAGCTGCGTCCAAGTTCACCATGATCTCGAACTCCGTGGCAATATCTTACGATTGCACGTGTTGGCCGCTGTGGAGGGATCAAGTCGTTGGGTTGTCTTCAGACTTAATGGAAACCGAGAACAGGAAAACCAGGATCTGCTCCCAGCGCATCATTGGATGTTCGCACCCACAACCTGTCAAAGTCTGATTCCGGTGGCTTCGTTTTCACTGATCTGGAGATTCTTTTACCTACCAAGACTTTGTGAGCCATTGGATATCGAGAATGACAAAGGGCGGGTAGCAAGGCCTCGAAAGAGTCACGCCGAAGTGTCGAATCATTTCTGCATTATTTCGATGCCTGGCGAGCGGTTGTGGTAGGGCAGGACGTGATTCACGGAGTAAAAGTGCTCTAGGATATTTGACCCAAAATCTGCCGGGCCGGTTGTCCAAACCAGCTCTGAGACTTGAGTCCATAAAGAGAACACGGACCTGACTAACGAAACAACAACTCTTTCGTCATTCGAACAGGCGCGAGATTTTCCCGACTGACGAGGAAGCATTGTGGAGACGCAGAGTACACAACCTTCTCATGCGTCAAAACCTGGGACGGTATAGCTATCCAAATGCACAACACTGTCTAAAACAAAAATGTGGCCATGGAGTCGCTTCCAGAGAGCGATTTCTTTGTGGCTACCGAATTCTTCTAGAAAGGTATTGTGCATTTTCATAGCTCAAAGTATCACTAAACATCGCTGTCAGAGGCACAATGTTTTCGATCTTGAATGTTCTGGCCAATTGATGAACGACGAACAAGTAATCAGAGAGTCTTAGATGGCTTAATCTGGAAACAGCGAAGCCATATGCGTGTAGGGCTGGAAATCGCAACGGTCTTTATTTCAACTTCCAACGGCCCTGCACCCAATCCGCTCCACTGGTGTGTATGTGCTTCCTGAAACACTCTGTCTTTATTGATGGCGTACGATACATCGCCTTGCCGGCAACGGCGAAAATGGTTTCTCGAATACTGGCGACGAGACTGATGTCTTACAAAATATAACACATGAATGCTCTGTCAGCTAGGTCTTGCAGTTTCCCTGTTTCGTCCTATACCACGTTCAAGTCCCCTCCAAGATCTGTTTTACACTCAATCCGCCTGCTAGATACCAGCACTGAGTAGCAGGAAGCAGCGATGCGCGCGTCTGACATTCTTTTGCCCATCGCGGCTGCCAGCATAGTTGCTGGCTCACCTATAAATTTCGAAGAGCGTGATGCTAACACATGTACAATCAAAAGCATTCAGTCTATTGTCACCAAACTGAATCCTTCTGTGGTCGCTCCGTACTGCCAGTCTCTCCTCAAAGTTTCTACAAAGACTGTGACCAAAACTTTGAAACCCTCCATTCCTTCGAAACATGTCGTGACAGCGACTGTGTCCAAAACAGTCACTTCGACTAAGTATGTTGAGTGATGGTACATCAAAAGGTGTAGCAAAAGATTAACAGCTTGCAGGAAAATCACCAAAGATGTCACAGCCACGACATCTAGCTCATTCAACGCGTCAGACACAAGAATCATTCCAAGCAAGAAGAGCACTAGCACATCTAGCAAGAAAAGCAGCAGTTCCGCGAAAACCAGCAGCAGTTTGACCAAGACCAGCAGTAGTCCTTCGAAGATCAGCAGCAGTCCTTCAAAGATCAGCAGCAGCAGTTTATCGAAGACAAGCGGCAGTGCATCGAAGACTAGCAGCAGTCTTTTGAAGAGCAGCATCAGTAAAACGAGCAGTAGCTCTACAGCTTCGCCATCTTCGACCTTGTCGCGCTCGAGCTCGAGCTCTCAGATCTCGGTGACTGCCCCGCAAGCATCCAGCCATATTTTGACACTGTCGACCAGCAGCAATCTATCATCGTCAAGCATGACTCCATCGAGCTCATCGAACAGCATCCATCCAAGCTCGACATCGTCTTCTGGCAGCAACAGAAGTCCAACGACGAGTTCATCAAGCAGTATTGATTCACTTTCATCCACGTTTGCCAGTATGTCAAGTGTGAGTTCTTCAAGCACTCGGACTACGTCTAGCTCCAGCAGTCCAACCAGCGGAAACTCACGCACGAATGCCATCATGGCATCAACTTCGAGTTCTGTCTCTATTTCGGAGACTGACTCAACATCGAGATCAGAGACTGCCTTAAGCTCACCAATCGCCTCGCCATCATCGTCGTCTGTGACGAGTAGCAGTCAATTCACCTCGATGTATCCAACCTCAGGCCCTTCGAGTAACACTACGACCTCCACCAACGGAACCTTCTTCTCAAACACGACGTCGATGGCCACTGCATCACCTTCAGGATTTGCCAACATTTCGTCAAGTACAGGGATGAGTAGACGCGACTTGGAAGAGCGCAGAAATATAGTCGTGTCGACCAAGAAGACGACCAGCATCAAGAAAGCGACATCGACGAAGAAACCCAGCACTACTAGTAAGAAGCCAATTGTGAAGAAGGCTACCAGTACCCAAAAGTTATCGAGCTCGAAAAAAGCCAGCACAAGTCTCAAGACGACCAGCACCAAGAAGGTGGCGACTACTAGCAAGAAAGCCAGTACGTCGTTGAAACCTGTCTCTACATCGAAAAAGGCTACCTCGAGTACAAATTCTGTCAAGACTCCAAGCGTACCCATCAACAAGGGTCAGCCAGCACAGTTCAATGGGCTCAACAATGCACAGCAGTCAAGCATCTGTAGCTGCTTGCACGTGCCCACACCTACCTTCACAAGGAGCATCTTCATGGACACATTCACTACGGTTACGTCGACAGTCACGGCTGTTCACACCGTGGTCAGTTCGACTACGACGACAGCATACCACACTGTAAGTCAACAAAGTGATATGCGATTCATATTTACATGTTAGCTAATAATCCAATTTGAGCAGACGACTGCAAGACCTGACCTCTTCTACATGCAAGTCTCGAGCAAGAGCAAGACATCAATTGACAGAGAATGGGCGGTACTGCCAGGAGGAGACGAACTTCTTGAGTTCACGTCAAGCAAGGCGGGAGCCAGCGAGTTCTTCTTCGCCGAGCCTGATTTGCTCGTCGAGTTCCGATCAAACTTCTTGGCCAATGTCGAGGNNGGAGGGGATTGGGCCACGTCTTTCTGGATGAATCCGGTCTCGCGTATGTACAACGTGTCTGCGGTGCCGCTAGCTTGCCGCAATCAGGGTGGAGAGCTCTCATGCAAGAGTGGTGATCTCGAGCAGCTGTACTGGTGCACAGTTTGGGGGACAACATCTCTGGTCCTTGGACCTTCTACCTACAACAATGGGTTGTGCAAGCCTGTATCGCTGGACATTGTACCGGCATGAATGATGCTACAGTATTCAAGCAATTAGGCAGGAGTGGACCTCGACTGTAGCAAAGAACAAAATGTACACTATAGAAAGACACAAGCGTTCTCAAAAGCAGAGGTGTGTCCACAGAGAGACCATAGGTCGCCGCTTTTCAGTGGACACTACTATATTTCCTGGTATTATTGTGCAATTCGATAGCTGTATCCCCTCAAGGGCCGTGGTCGGGAGTTGCGGGAAGGTGTAGTGTGGGGCAGAAACTCAGAAGGCAACAACGTAGCTTCAACTTCGCGTTGCCTTCAATGTAGATGCTGATAGCAACAAGATAACTTCAACGTATACCTCCTCTTTGTGCTTGTTTCCATCGAATTCGCATCAGCATTGTCACAAGCTAACCGCGGAGAGAGCTTCTCCATGTTTCGCAGATCCATGGTCATCACCCGAACACCGTAACCACCCGCTATCCATCCTCGACAGCCGAGAACGAACCAAACACTCTTGTCGCAAGCACTCAGAACACCCAGATACCGTTCCAGCAGCTCACACACATCTCACAAATACGCAATGGCTTCACGCGCAATGTTGATGCCGGCCCGTCGTCTGGCCGCCAGTCTCTCCACTCCTGCCTTTGCTCGTCGCAGCTTCACCAGCTCAGCACGTTTGCTTGAAGTGCCAGCAGGAGCTATGCCTGTCCGCAAGCCTGTCGGTGCTTTCCGTGGAGGGTACGAAACATAACATCGTCTTGCTCTCATCCTCTTCCAGCTCCGGGGTGTACAGCTAAAGATCGTCGCGTGACATGACTGACTTGGTGCTCAAACAGTANTCCTCGGATTTCTCTCTGGTGCCGTCTTGAGCGGAGGAGCCCTCTACTACTATGTCATTGACGAGTACCGCGTCTCGAACGAGCTGTTGACCGAGGACATTTACGTGAGTCGCAGTGCATGTTTGTATCCACAAGAGCAAGCCAGACTAACTGCTTTATGAACCCAGGCCCTTCAATCCGCCGTCTCACGCATAGAAGGCTACGTCAAATCGCTCGAAGAGAAGGTCCGCAAGTAAACCTACACATCTGCTCTCCTTTATGCGCCAATTTCCTCCGTTTCTTTTGCGACATCTCTCTCGCTACGAAATCAGATTGTCCTCGCCGAAGACTCACTCCCCTTCGACGCCTTCTTCTTCGATCTCCGCTTCAAAGCATTGCACTCGAAGCTCTCTAGCATACATCCGCCCGCGGCTTTTTTCTTTTCTTCGAACACCAAGCCAGCAACAACATGCCCCCATCTCCTTGTTTCCTTTGCTCCCTCCATGAATCTTTGTAAATGCAAAAGATATCCCATACCTTGAAATGAAAAGAATTACACAAGTTCAAAAGACGCATACCAATACAATCTCTTACTGCCTTGCGAGGCATACTATAGGACGTGAGGACTTCTGTGCAGAATGCTCTTTTGTCTTTTGCTCAGGCATGGCTTTTCGTCTCATCTCTTGTAAGTCTTTCTGTGTCTCCTTTGGTAATGCTCTCTCTCCTTGTAAGTTCTTCTCCGACTTTCGTCATTCTTTCTTGTGTCAGCTCTTTCCAAGGGAACTGGACCCTCTCAGGGAGTTTCTTTTCTGTCTTGTCAGTAATCATCACAATTTCATGTCAAGTCATTGTTGTCACATTCAAAAGGAGGGGAACACTGCATGAAAGTCATAATGTGCTTTCAATTCAGAAGAGTTAATCAAGCTATTTCTACAAGAATGTCATGGCCCCCTGCTGGACCTTGTGCCAAAGATGGAAAGGCTCCCAATGAGCTCGACGGCTCAGCTAACCATGTCCAACTCAGCTCGGACTGGCGCATTTAGATGTACCACATGCCGGGGTTCATGACTCCAGGGTTAACCATGGGAAGAAGAGGTGGGAAGACAGGCACATCGGTGGCGTTGCTGTCGTGAGCGCTGGTCTGGTCGTCGACGACACCGAAGCTCTTGCTGTGGTGAACACCACGCAGAGAGGCGATGTGGGCGTAGTAGACAGCGGGGAAGATCGAGACTGGGGTAGTGGCACGGATGTACTGGTACGAGTGCTCGTAGATGAGAGTCTGGATCTTCTCATTGGCCCACTGGGGCTCGTTCAGAAGAACGTTGTAGTGGACAGGGCGAGCAGTACCCTTGATAGCAGCGTGGGCGCACAGGTAGAAGTCGTTCTCGTATGGCTGGGTGACTCCGGTCTCGACAAGAGTGCCGGGAAGGGCGTTGTTGTTCTTGTCACCACCACTCTGAGGGAAGAAACGGACGTGGTGGCGCTTGGATGCGATGATAACCAAGAACTTGGGAGTAACGTTGCCCTTGGCGAAGGCTCTCTTCATGGCAGCGACTTCCTTGTCGATGACTTGGGCGAACTGGCCCTCAGAGACACCATCGCGGAAGTAGACAACGGTAGCAGGAGGTCTACCTTGGCCAACCTTGTTGCACCAGCCCTGCTTGATAAGCGTCATAATGTGCTTCTCGATGTTCTCATCGGTGATCATCTCGACACGGAAACCGTTGGTCTCGACAGCAGCAGCGTAGCGGGTGGCCTGAACGTTCATCGAGACAGTCATGGCAGCCATGGAAGGGCCCTTCAGACCGGGGNNAGCAGAGTGGGAGACATCGGCGCCAATCACCACAGTGGTGTTGTCGAGAATAGGGGTCTTCTGAGTCACTTGGCCAAAAGCAGTGTTGGTGAAACCGCCCAACTTGGCGTTAAACTTCATCAAGACGTTGGAGATGTACTGAGCCTGGGCCTTCTGGACATGGGCGTACTGGACGCACTGGGAAGGGATACCCAGCTTGCATTCGCAGTAGCGCTTGATCTTGCCGTATGTAGTGCTGTTCTTGTCCATGAGAATGAACATGAGAATCGAAGGCTTCTGCTTATGCTTGTTACCGGCAGCAATCCAAGTCTCCTGCGCAAAGACAGCAGGATCGGCATTTGAAGGGTAGTGAATGGCAGGGTTCATCATCGTAGGAGGAAGCGATGCGCCGTGAGCACCATAGGTTTGGACAAAGGTCTTGACGAACCTCTCAATCGCAGCCCTATCAGCCTGGAATCTGGCAGGCACCACGCAAACTCCCCAGGTTTGGCTTGCGAGAAAGTTAGTCGGAGGGACAGATGCAAACTTCTTGCCCTTGAGGTCCCAACGGCCACTGGTCTTGGGATCAGCCTGAGAGGTGCCACCAGTACCACCGAACTGCAGCTTGGGGTTTTGCAACAGACGGGCCTTAGCAATGATAGGTTTCTGCTCGATGGACATGCCGAACTCCTGGATAACAGGGTCCGTGGTCCAGTTGATCATGTCAACACCGGCCTTGATGGCGGCCCAACGCGTGCTGGGAGGAGTGACAGCCCTCTTGATCATGGAAGAGGTCTGAACCTCATCGAGCTTGAAGGTGTAGCGCTGGTTGTCCTCGAGCTTCAGAAGTTCCAAAGGGAGGACAGCCTTCTTAGTCATCTGGACAACGGGCCAGTTAGGATGACTAAGGCGAATGTTGTGGGTAGTCTGGAAGAATTGGGCAACAGTCTGAACGCTGCCGTCCTTGAATCTCAATTGGTGGGATGAGTCCTGTCTCAAGATAGAGTCGATAACGTATTTGTCCTCAGCGCCCTTGCGATGAGCGGCGACGACACGAAGCTTCTTCAGACGGCGAAGGTCGTAGAACTTGGGGTTGTTGGGAGCGAGCAATCGCTGAATCTCAGACTCGTTGTTGAGTCTCGTAACAGCCACAACGGCTCTGGAGAGAGGACCAGATTGCCAGAAGGTTCCGTTGGCCACGTCGGCATTGACGACAAGACGGTGACCACCAGGGTGATGTGCAATACGGAGAGACTGATAAACACCAGTGGTGTGTTCAACATGACCACCAAGGGCGTTGCGCTGAGAAGCCGCAGCGAAGAAGGAGCGCTTGATTGAGATGAAACGGTTGGAGTTGGAAGGGCTCTCACGCATAATGTGATCAAGTACAGTGATAGCCGGGAGGATCTTGGCGTCGTAAGTAGCAGTACCGCTAAGGTAAGCGTTCAAAGGGGTGAAGTCAATGACAGCGGTAGGCTGGATGACGACGCGATGAGTGTCACTACGGCCAGGGCGAGCCTTGTGACCAGGCTCCTTGTCGAGATCGACGTTGAAGCGGATCTCGTTGTATTTGTCGAGAGACCAGGCAAGACTGTTTCCATCAAAGATCCAGCGTGCACCTGCATCGGGGAGGTTGTCCTTGGTGGTCTTGCTGTTCCAGACAGCCCTGATCAAGCCGCGCTTCTCAGCACCAGTACCGACCTGAACTTGATATTGGTAGATGGGCTTCTCAGGGAGACGAGTGACAGGGAAGGCGTTCAACTGAATGTTGACCTCTCTGCCGAGCTTGGAAGCAGGCTGGCGACCCTGGAAGGCGTGACGAGCGCCGCGAGCGTCGGTCCACATGGTGCCGCCAAGATCGATGTTCTTGACGTTGTTGGAGATACCAGGGATCACCTGAGCGGCAGGACCGGCAGGAACGGGATCGCGGTTACCATCGAAGCGGGCAAGCGAAAGATGGGCAGCAGACCGAGTGGCAGAAGAGGCACCACCAGACTGGCCCTCACGCTGGGCGTTGCGCTTCGAAGTGCTGAGCATATTGGATTGTAGTTGGTGAGGGAAGATCTTGCTTTGACTGAGGCGCAGAGATCGTCAGTGGATTGTTGAAGGGATGTGTTGGTATGGGAAGTAGATGAGGTGATGGTAGATGATGAAGAAGGTAGATAAGTGTTGGAGATGTTGAAGAAGGAAGATGTAGAGTGGAGTGGGTGGTAGAGGAAGTGGTTGGTGGTGGAAGAGGGAAGGGTTTATATAGGCAATGGAAGGGTTGTTTGCTACTGATGTGAGAGGACGGAAGGAGTTGTGAATGAAAGCAACTGAGCAGTGATCTGAAAGGAAGCAAACATACCTGATTGATGGTGGTAGTAAGGAAGGAGGGTTGTTAACTGAAGCTTCAGAGTTGGTAAGTAGCACGCTCCGAAGTGGCAGGAAGCTCCGACTGAACGAGGAAAACAGTGATCACTCGGAGCAGGATGATTCTGAAAGGGTAGTAGATTGATAGCAATTGGTGAAAGGCAATGAAAAGGTGTTTGCAATCAAGATCTTTCTGGGAGATTGGCTAGGATGCAAGATGGAGGGATGAAAGGGCAGACAGCGAGAAGGAGAAAGTAAAGAAAGACGTACCGGCAGTGTCAAAAGAAATGCTCGGGACAGCAATCGAGTAGAGAAGGATGATCTGTGGTGATGGTTAGATGGTTGAAGGAGTAAGCATGAAAGTTTGCGCGCAAGCAAAGACTCACGAAGCAATTGAGCAAAGCGCACCCAATGTCGATAACGGACTGACTTTCAGATGCGCTGATGAAGGAGTGGTCGGAGGGGTAGAGAAAGAAAAAGGATGAGTTTGGTAGACGCAGAGCAAAGGCTTTTGTGGTTGAGCAAAAGGCTACCAGAAAGGATGTCGGTGGACAGCACAAACGCAAGCAATTGAGAGAAGGAGCTTGCTGCGTGGGAAGCCGAGAAGCTAGCAACCAACAGATACCGTCTCGCGCTCCCTGCACACGGGTCCAGTCGATGCGAAGAAGTTGCAGCAAGATCTGAAGCCAGTGCAAACCGTGGATGCCGCCTTCCCTGCGTCGAAAACACCAAGCAAGCCAGCATGCATCTTCTTTGCGTCCCTTACTGCAGGAAACAGCGTCATCAATGAGTTCACAGTCTTACCTGCTCTATCAGATTGATCCCATATACTGACATGAGAATCATTAGGGCAGCAATCGAACAAAGCCAGTACCCAAACTCTTCGAGCTGTGCGCACACTCTGCAAAAGATCCGTGAAGGAGCTCGTCACCAAAGGCTGTCTCAAAACCGCTCGAGCAGTCAGGTAACACAAAACCCACCGAGCACAAGACCTTTGCAGCTGGCAGAAAGAGGTACAAACCCGAAACAAGCATCAAGCTTGTCAGACCAGAACCACGATTTGGCATCAGCGTCATGCTTTCAGCTCGTGGCAGCATACAAGAGCCGGGTATGTGCGTTGCAAGCATCAAGGGCAAGAGCAACAGATGCATCAAAGGTCGCTAGTTCTTCTCTTGTTTGACTTGTTGGCAAAGAAAGTCGCGACAGATATCGACGTAGCCATTTTCGCTCAAGCTCCAGGGGCTTGCCTTGTCAGCCCGACATAGCCTCAGCAGCGAGCATTGTACGCTTTTGAGCACCAGACCAGCATCCATTCGCTGCGGGATACATTGGAAGAAGCCAGAGAGCTGTACGTCGTTGGTCGGCAAGGAAAAAGTGTAGAGATGCATGGCGTCGCCGAACCGCCATGTCTGCACAGAGCCGCTGCCAATGAGCGGTCGTCTCGTATCATTTTTCGCTGTGATGGCAGCATGGTCAATTGAATTTTGCGTTTCATAGATCGGTATATGCAAGTTCGTCAAATTTGCTCTTGTTCTTCGTTTATATATTACAGTCGGCGGTACGTGTGACAAAAAAGCAGCAAAAGGCAAGCAACTATGTGCTCCTCTCTGCTCCGATCCCATGTGGCCGTATAGAAACCCAAATCAACGCCCAGATGCTCCCTGCAATGCAATATTCCGCAGCCCGCATTCTGTCGTTGATCGACAAATTTCAAGTATGCTTCCGTTTGGCAGTCCAAGTTCCTGCATTTGTATAGCGAGCGTCTCGAGATTCATGGAAAGATTGCTCAACTTCAGCGACCGTAGTTGTAGCCACCACCGTAGCCACCACCCTGCATCATGGCTCTGCTAGGATCAATGCCTCTAATTAGAGCAACCATGCTCTCAGGGTTCAGTCTTGCTTGAGCAGGATATGTGGAAGCATTGGGAATCATGCTGAGCAACAGAGTAATATCTCTGGGAAGAGGCTTGGGTGGTGGAGCAACTACCTGTGAGCCGTAACCTTCTGCGCGTTGTCTTTGTTGTTGACGACGGCCTGCCGCGCCCTTGAGCGGGGACTCACCACGGGCGAGCTTGCGTGCAGGTTGTTCGGCATCAGAGTCTGTGTTGTCGAGCGGACGCTTGGGCGATTGTACGTAGCCAGTGACAGCAGACAGGACGGCAGGGTTGGGCACCAGCTCAACCTCAGTGCTNGGTATAGCTGATTCCGAGCCCTTGGATCTCGTCTGGGCATTAGGGCTGATGATGATGCGGACTGTGCAAGGGTCGAAGGTAGGGATTCTGAAGCGGTGACCGAAGCGGACAAGAGAAGGGTCTTCAGGGAAGAGGTCGGCCATACGCTTCTCAAGCTTTGTGATTTGGGCAAGTTCGCCATAGTTGGACTCATACTCGTGGATAAAGAGGAAAAGAGGCTTGGTTTTGGCGACATTCTCCGGCTTAGCCGAGAGCTTGGAAACAGTGGTCTCGAAGACAGCACGGGCGTCTGTNGAGAGTCGTCAGTACCAAAACACATAATCAGACTGGTCGAACTTACTTGTGACGTCGTTGGTAGCGATCAGGTGCTTGAGATATTCCATGGCGAAAAGTTCGTCCTCGGGGAACAGCTTCATACCACGTTCGAAAATCTTGGTTGCTGCCGGGTCCTTGTAACAGTGGTATTCGATGAGTGCGGTTGCCACGTAGACATCGCTAGTGATGCGACCTCTCTTTCTTGCAAGAGCAAAGACGTTTCTAAGTCCTCCTACAGGTGCATCAGGCTTGCCCTTTCCTTGTATACGGCGCATTGCACGCATGAGGGCGATCCAGACAAACGATAGCGTCTTCGAGACAGATCTGATCTGAGCAGCAGTGTCCTTCTGCACCTCCTCGACCTGTCTCTTCTCCTCGGCTTCTCTCGAGTTCGCGGCAGGTCTATCCTTCGACTCATCTTCGTCTTCATCGTCTCTAGCTTCAGGTGTGGGTTCGCGAGATAGCGGAGGTAGCGATTCGTAGTACTCTTTGATTTGAGCAATGGCTTTAGGTTCGCGCGCTCTGATTTTGTCAATCAGAGCGTACAATGCGTTCAGACAGTTGTCGTAGGGCTCCTTGACGGCGTCACCACGGCGAACGAGGCTCTCCTCGCCGTCCTCGACAGGCATAGTCTGCTCAATACGGTCGGCACGAGTAAATGCGAGAAGACAGCTCTCTGGGTTATGGCGGCGCCTTTGGGTGAGGNNGAAGTCGTTGGCTTCGGTCTCCATATCATTGTCGAAGCAGAACTCGGCAGCATCGTACCAGATTTGGGGCCAGAAGCGAAGAGCCATGGTGGCTTGTCTGTAGACGTAAAGAACACGGTCGCGATAAGCCTTGATGTCTTCCTCTTTCAGAACTAACGGGTCCTCCTTTTCCCATTCAACCCAGTTTTGCCAGATGGTGACTTGTTGTTGGTACTCATCGTCACCCTCGCAGCCGGGTGCAGGAGGCAAAGTCGGAACAGTTCTACGCTTTAGATCCTGGGTGATCTTTTGGAGGATGTTGTAAGAGGTGCGGGCGGTCATGTAAGCTGGTGACTTCTCTTGGAGGAACTTGCGGCCCTGTCAAGGTGTTAGCAGAGTGCCGTCAGAGGGTGTATCTCTGTAACTTACAGTCATCTTGTTGAGGCCCATCTCGAATGAATCGTACTCCTTCCACAAAGTGGTGGTGGCTTGCATGGGAACGGTGATGGCACGCTGGTAAGCCTTGCGCAAGAGGTCCATCTTCTGAGCGTCTTGCCAGCCGTTGCCACCAGGGTTACCGGGACCTGACTTGATGAAGTTGATGTAGTCCTGCCACATGTTTCCAGAGTCTTTGTCATTGCCGATCAAGTTGAGCGCAAAGTCGTACGCCTGAGTAATAGTCTGGCGAGCCTGGCCTGTTGTGTCGGTCATGACATTGTTGCGACGTCTGATGTAGTCGAGGTAAATGCCCCAGAGCTGTACATTGTAATTCTTGAGAAGAGCCATGTTGAAAATGTTCTCCAAGCGAAGGAAGTCGTCCTGGTCTTGCTCCATGAGGGCGTATGCAACCCATTGTTCGGCNCTCGAGACTCGTTAGCTGGGACTGTTGCAACGGGAGAGGACAGAAGGAGAGGAACTCACAGCAGTAGGAAAGACCTCGAAGAAGCGATCGTAAACGTTACGAGCATCGTCGAGCTTGTTCTTGGATCTGTGCAAAGCAATCAAGTCAAGCCAAGCGTCAACATCACCCTTGGGGTCATCGGCGATTCTGTCCTCCAACTGACCAACACGGTCCTGAGGCAAGCGAGGCTTTGTTTGGGCAGCAGAAGATGAAGAAGAGATGTTGGCAGAAGGAACAGGAGCACTGGCCTGCGGCAGGGCGTGAGCTTGGACAGAAGCACCTTGTGTGGGAATAGCAGAAGGGGCATGGTCTTGTTCAAGTAGATCAGTAGGAGGAGGGTTATATACGGCTTGTACATTCTGTTGCTGCTGCACAGGAGTCTGGGCGAGCGAACCGTTTGTGCCTGTGCCTTGCTCTTGCTCTTCCTCGTCTTCGTCATCATCTTCTTCAATGAAGCCACCAATAGTCTTTGGCTTCTGCGAGGTCGTGGCCTCGGACATGCGCGAGGCAGTGCGAGAAGGAATCTGGGATGGAGGCTGAGATGCGACAGCGGCGGGCTGTGGGTCGGCCGAGGGCTGAGGCTGCTGAGGCTGGTCGGGCATGAAGCTGGAAGGGTCATAATCTTCGTCATCCTCTTCTTCCCTCTTCCTGGTCTTCGGCGGGAAGCTGGGCGGCGGGGTCGTAGGAGGCGGGATCGTACTCGGCAGCGCTCATGGAGGCGAGGAAAGCGTCTTCAGCACTCATGTCGGCCATGATTGCGGCGGAACGCGAGCAACGAGGTAGACGACGCGCGGGGAACAGATCAAGTCGAATGTCGTGTGCACGTAAGAGTTCTTGACCGAGCTTGGAATGTTAGACGTGGTTGTGTGAGAGGTACAGCACTAGAAGGTAGAAGAAAACACGAGCAAACAGGCAGCCGAAAGGATGACGAGAAATGCGACAGTGAACAGAAGCAGAGATGGATGTGAAGTTTGGACGACTTTGCGCAAGACGCCAGACGCCAGAGCTCCGAGGCTGCTCTGCTCCCGCCAGTCAGCGCTAGCGCCGGGTATACCCGCACTTGCATTGTGACGGTGGTGACATCAAAGGATGCGCTGCCCTGGACCGTCTTTGAGCTTGTTGACTGACCCGGCCATCTCGACTCTTTGCCCTCGTGCGACTACTCGTATCATCCTCTGATCGCAACATGAATCCGACAATCACGCTCCCGAGAAACAACTCGAACGTCTCGTCCTTTGGTCCAGTCCCCTCGTCGTCACGGCGGAAAGATGGCCGCATCCGCATGCCTCGATTCTTCAGACGCCTATTCAAGTTCCCGCAAATGGATTTCGAGATGGCCGTCTGGGAGATGACGAGTCTGATCATCGCTCCCAAGAAGGTCTTCCGCCAGCTCTACTATCACAAACAAACTCGCAACACATGGCACAGAGCAGATCCATCCTTCACCTACCTGCTCTCCTTCTTTTTGCTCCTGACTGCTCTGTCTTGGGGTCTAGCCTACGCCGACGGCTTCAACAAAACATTACGCATCACTCTCGTCTTCATCTTCGGCCACTTCCTCCTTACCTCGCTACTCGTCTCTACCGCCGCCTACTTCCTCGTCGGAAAACTACTGGGTCCTGGTGTCAAAGGTCTGCCAGGCAGAAACAAAAGAGCTGGATTGTTTGGTCCACCAGGGAACGATGTTGCCGAGCAACTCGAGTTCGGATACTGCTTTGACGTTTCGATTCGTGCCTTCTTCCCAGTCTGGGTCTGGCTGTACGTTGTCCAGTTTCTACTCATGCCCGTCATCTCACGCGACTACTGGGTCTCGCTCTTCTTCGGAAACCTCCTGTACCTGGTCGCGTTTGGCTACTATTTCGTCGTCACCTTCCTCGGCTACAATGCCCTTCCCTTCTTACATCATACCCAGCTGCTCTTGACCCCTGTCGTCGCCTTTGCCATTTTCTGGATTATCAGCTTGTTTGGTCTGAATCTGCCAAAACACTTTGCTCCTGTTCTATGGGCTGGCGCCGATTTGCGCAAGTCTGTATGATTGAGACCATGTACAATTCTCAAACAAAAGCCTTTTCCTCCTTTCCATATCAACACGCCATGTCCAAGTGCTTCTGTATCGTGCTGTAGCAGTCTTAGTCCAACGGTCAATGCTTACACAACCTTAGGCAGCCTCCTCCTTCTGCTCCTAGCTGTAGTCAGAGTACTGTGCAAATTGGAGACTTTAGTACAGAGAGAGGCTATATACAGTAAACATCCAAAGAGTCGGAGTGCTAGTCTTTACAACAAGAAAAAACAAACGCCGCTGTACATGCCATGCCATGCTTTCTAACCTTTACATATGCACAAAGTATGGCCTCCATCTCTAATACTCTTACAACACCAACCTACAAATACACCCCTTAGATCGGCAGATTACGCTTTTGCGTCTTCTCCTCAAAAGTCTGGATCATATCGCCGACTTCGAAGCCTTCCCAGCCGTCGAAGCCCATACCGCACTCTGTGCCTCTGCGCATCTCTTGAACGTCCTTTTGACGTTCTTGAGACTGGTAACGGTACCTGTTTGTCGAAATCAGTAAGATATTCTGAAAAGGGGAGAAGACAAAAGACTTACCATCGTATACCCTCTCCTCACCTCTGGTAACTCTGACCCTCGATCCTCTAGCCACAACACCGTTTCTGACCTTCAAACCTGCAATCTTCATCTTCTTGCGTCCACCAATACCGATTTCGAAACTCATGGCTACTTCAGCCTCACCAGTTACCTTCTGGATCTTTTGCGGTGGTAGTTTTTCTTCGAGGACTGCACGAACATCATCAACGATGCGGTAAATGACGTTTTGCTCGAGGATCTTGATGCCCTTGCGTTCAGCACGGCCAGCGCTTTCGGGATCGTGAGGGAGGTTGAAGGAGATGATATGGCCTCCTGCTGCATCGGCGTGCTCAATGTCAAACTCGGAAACTGGGCCCACAGAGGCGCGAAGCAATTTTGGCGAGCACAGGGGGTTGGTCATTTGGAGTAGGTAAGCAGAGACAGCCTCTGCACTACCACTAACATCGGCCTTGATGATGAAAGGCACGGTTTGATGACCAGGGGTCTCGTTCTCGTCGGCATCGACAGCTGTCTTGCGGGTTGCTGTGGGCTCGACGTCGGTGCCTCCTGCTCTGGCTGCTTTCTCTGCGGCCTTTTCGGCTGCGGCGGCTTCCCTTTGTCAAGTCNNGCGTTGGATCTGCTGTTCGCGGCGTTGGGCGTTGATTTTCTCCATGTCTTCGGCCATGCGGATGCGCTCGGCCTTTTCGTCACGGAAGGCGACTACATCGGCGGCCTTCTGTTCGTTGGGTGCCTGTAGGACTTCATCACCCGCTTCGGGTTGGTCGCGCCAGCCGTCTACTTCGATGGGGGTACCAGGACCGGCAGACATCTGGGCTACACCCGCCTCATTGCGGAGACTGCGGACACGAGCCCAGGTCTTGCCTGCCACGATGATGGTGCCGGGCTTCAATGTACCGCGACGGACAAGCACAGTGGCTACACGACCACTTGGCTTAGTCGTGGCCTCGATAACCCAACCCTCAACTTGACCCTCGGTGTCGGCACGGTGGTCCAAGATTTCAGAGAGAGTGACTGCTGCATCTTCGAGCTCATCAATACCTTGGCCAGTCTTTCCACTGACAGGCACGACCTGAGTCTCGCCACCAAAGTCTTCGATCTCAACTCCATGACGAGCCAGATCTCCCTTGACACGTTCGACGTTGGCTTCTTCCTTGTCAATCTTGTTGACAGCAACGATGATGGGCACATGGGCAGACTGAGCGTGCTTGATGGCCTCAATAGTTTGCGGCTTGACTGAATCGTCAGCTGCAACGACCAAGATGATGATGTCGGTCACAGTAGCACCACGCTTGCGCATCTCAAGGAAAGCTGCATGCCCAGGTGTGTCAAGGAAGGTGATGGTCTTGCCACTTGAAAGAGCGACGCTGAAGGCACCAATGTGTTGTGTGATACCTCCGTGCTCGGAAGCTGCGATCGAAGACTTGCGAAGGTAATCGAGGATAGTGGTCTTTCCGTGATCGACGTGTCCCATGATCGCAACGACAGGAGGTCTGACAGGCAAGAACTCTTTGTCCTCGGGTGCAGGCTCGGGCAGAGCCTTCAAGTCACGCTCCTCCGCCTCTGCTTCTTCTTGGGCACCAAGAGTAGGGTCGAAGTTGTATTCCATAGCAATCAGACCTGCCTCTTCGGCACCAAGGATGTGGTCGTGCGATGTGTTTTCGAAACCAAGTTCCTCCATCTTGTCGGCCATTTCTTGGTATGTCACGTTGGTCAACTGTGCAAGTTTCGACACACTGACGAATTCTGGTAGGTTGATGGGAGTCACGGCCTCTGCACGTCTTGCCTGTCTTGCAGCTTGACGTGCAGCCTCCTTGCTGCCTTTTCCTTCTTCGCCTGGCGAGCCTTCNTTACGTTCGTCGCGGTTGTTGCGCATAGCGCCGAAGTCACCTTCCACATCGTCATCATCGTCGAATCGGTTGCGGCGACCTCTACGAGGCTTGTCATCATCCTCTTCGTCTACTTCGTCGAAGCGGCTGCGGCGGCCCTTGACGGGCGCAGGCTTGGGCGCATCAGCTTCATCATCTTCTTCAACGAAACGAGATGCTCTGCGAGCATTGCGCTCCGCTAATTTCCTGGCTGCTTCCACCTCAGCGGGATCCAGCTCTTCAGGTTCTTCAGAGGCTTCTTGGGCTGCCGAGACCCCATATGCAGCAGCCATATCTCTTCCGGCGCTTCTGGTTTCTCTGGGTCGTCGTACGTCTCTGTCGCCTCGTGTCGCATTGCGATCAACTCGCTCACCACGAACTGGCTTTTCACCTGGAGCTCGTTCAACCCAGCCAGGCTTGGGTGGATTAGGGCAATTACGGAAGACGTGACCCGGCTGACCGCATCTGACACAAGTCTGACCCGGACGAAGACGAGCGGCAGGTCTATTTTCGACATTCAAGGACTCGATGTTGAAACCACCCAATCTTGGTCGCCTTTGCCTGTACTCTTCGAATCTTGCATCAATATCTCCAGCTGAGATACCCGAGAATCTTTGGTTGCCTCTGTTATCACTCTCCTGCTCCTGCTGCCTCGATTGTGACGGCTGTCGTCGCGATTTCAAGATACTCCAGGTTTGAGCGTTTTCGAATGGCGTCTCATCTGGCTCCTCGCGATTATTAATCATCTTGGTGGAGAAGCGAGGTCCACGAGAACGATCTTCCTCAGTCTTTCTGACCTGTTCTTCTTGGACGCGCTTTTTCGATTCGTCAACGAGAGCACGTCTTGTCCGCTGGTCTTGCTCATCAAACAAAGATTCTAGAGGTGATGTCGAGGGCGTTGCCGATAACTTGTTCTTGCGAGCTAATAATGCTTGGAGCATACTCTCCTCCTCTTGCGATAATCCGCCAGTCTCCTGTGATAATGACGATGTAGATTGCGGTGGTGGTGGTGCTGCAGATGTTGTAGGCCCTGGGCGCTGGCTTATGAAGGAGGTTGCAAGGTCGGTAAAGTTGTTGTTTCGAGGTGCGCGCGGTTCTTCTCCCTGCTGGCCCTCCACATTTCTTTGTCGTTGGGTATCCTCGCCTCGCTGCCAATTGCTTAAGGCACGATCTCTGGACGTTTCTCGTCTTTCAGTATTATCCGGTGGTACGAAATCCGAACTGTGCAGTGAATATCGCACTTTGACTGGCGGAGCGGAGACGGGTTCCATAGCCTTCCTTGCCTGCTCCAGATCAGCCGAGAAGATGTCTTCATAATCCTCAGAAGGTTGCGACGCTCCCGAGACAGGATCGTCGAAAGATTGTGACGAAGGCGTTTGCGTGGCTGAGGCTGGGACGATACTTGAGGAAGTGGCTGGCTGGCAAGTGGGAGTGGCAGACATCCAGGATGGAGCCTTAATTGTAGGCTTCGCAGGAGCGTTCGGCTCGGTTTTGAATTGGGGTCTCGGGGCAGGCTCTGATACAGGTTGGTTGCTCCGCGTGTGCCTCGGGCTCATAGGTAGACTATCCATATTAGGCATGACATTCTCCGACTTCTTCACATCAAGATTTTGTAGAAAGTCGTCATGCGAGATCTTTGCGTGTTGTTGTCGTCCTTCGCGCCGAGCAGTTTGGACACGATTCAGAGGTCGATTAGCAGCCGGATCTACTNNGGATTCGGTTTTTGGTTGTACTGATTGGGCTTTTGCTGCCTTTGAGGGGGGCTGGTGTGAGTTACTGAGAGCTTTTTGTGGAGTGTGTTGCGGCTTAGGTCTCTGTGCCTGCTTGGGCTGCTGTGCCTGTTGTGGTTGCTTTTGCTGACCCTGCTGCGCCTGGGGTGTCTTCCGGGACGCATTTCCAAACAGCTTCTGAGATGCGAGTCTCTCGTTCGCCTCTTCGACTTGCCTGCGTCGAGCAGCCTCTTGTTCTTCTCTTTGGCGTTTCGCCGCTTGCAAGACCTTTTGAGCTTCTAGCGCGGCATCGGGGATTTCGAAGGATGAGAAAGGGTCGTTGGGATCCTGGCCCTGGCTGGCAGTCGAATGGAATGCATTACTCCTGATTATACTCGTTTGAAGGGCATGAGGGTGTATGCGATCAGCGCAAAAGCTGCAGAGGCTTTGACTCGAGGACGCCTGTGTACTATGGTCAGTAAGATTTCTCGCATGTTCAATTGCCTTGACTTGCCCTCAACAACTTGGACCTGCGCATGCCGTATTCTTTTGCCTCTACAAGGTCACGTTCGCGAAGGTCGCACTGTGAGGCTGTCCCGAAAACTTCTTGGAGCACATGCAATTGCGGCGGCGTCTCTCCTCCGGGGTTGCTCCACCTTATTTTATCTCCGTACCGAGTACTCGACCTGCATCACAAACACATCACACGAGCATTAGAACAGACAGTAGGAGCAACCGTGTCGTAAGCTACCATATGCTATGCACAAAATCTCAAAACACTTTCTGGTGTCCTGCTCTGATAGCCTTGCTTCGGCAATCCTCAACTCGCTCCTCGCTCATCAAGTCATTAAAGCAATGCCGTCTACTTCTTCTTGTTGCCGCGGGCCTTCTTGGCTGCCGCTGCTGCTCTCTGTCTCTCCATACGGGCCAGCTGCTCAGCCTTCTCCTTCTCGTGCTCCTCTCTCTCGGCCTTTTCAGCTGCCTTGCGTGCTGACTCTTCCTCTCTGCGTTGTCTGACCAGCTGCAGTCTCTCCAGATCGTTTCTGGCTTGTTCCGTCTTGCCCTCGGCGTGCAGCTTCTCGTATCTCTGCTTGGCTTGTTGTGCTTGCAGCGCCTCGCGCTCTCTTCTGGACAGTTGCGACATGTCGGTAGGCTTGTTTGACTTCTTCTTGGGTGCCTCATCCTCCGATCCAGCAACTACGGGCTTTGCGGCCATCTTGGCGGCCTTTGCGGTGTGGTTGGGGTTTGCGGGCATGTCGTCGTCGTCTGATGATTCCGACTCGCTTCCTGAGGGCATGTCTCCGACCTGAACGGGTCCCTTCTTCTTTGCGATGGCTGCAGCCTTGCGTGCCTTGGCTGCCTCACGTCTTTGCTCACGGGTCATCTCCTGCTCGGCGGGCTTAGGTGCCTCCTCCTCGCTCGACTCCTCTTCTGAAGACGATTCCTCCTCAGACGAAGAGTTCTCTGAGTCTGATGCCCACATGCTCTTCTCAGCACCCTCGGCGTCAACGGGACGGAGATCTCTGCTGAAGTGCTTGCCGCCTGTGAAGGTCGTCAGATTCGTCGCATGTCAGACACCATGGAATTGTCACTTACCACCTCGCTTGGGCTTCATGAACTTGCCGCCTCTACCTCTAGTAGCCATGGTTGCAGTTGTGAAGGTTGTTGGTTTGTGTGGATTTCTTGATTGACCTTGCGGCGTAGGCTCTTGTGTTCCTGGTGGAGATCCTTTGTTCTGACGGTTGCGCTGTCCCCAAAAGTCGCGACAAAGTTTTGTTGTGGTTGTGACGAAGCAAAATTACTTTGGGCTCTGATTCCGCTGACCCTCACTCGATCTCCGACTGGAATTTGCTGACCAGCAGTCATCTGTCCTTGGCGGCGCTTGTTGCTTCTGGTCTGTGCGTCCCTCGTCGCTCAGGTATAAATTTCAACCCTCCCCTACGCCCTCTTTTGTCCGGATACATAAAAACTGATTTCCCTTTATTCACCAACGCCGTGCTGTTCTCTGTTGCGAGCGAGGGGGGAAAAAGGGAATAGATTGACATTCGTCTGCTTACCCCGAAATCTTCAGAATCGATGAGGATCAAGGAAATATTTGGATGAGACAGAAAAATCTGCATCTGCGCTTCTTTCAGGGACAGGTGCACGATCGACACTCCTGACTGCAACTCTAAGCATGAGCATGCATCTGTTGCCTGCTGTTCTCATTTTCAATGTGCTGTTGAGAATTTACGTCTCACTCACAATTTGAGGCTCTGCTTTGCACGGGATTTGGTGTGTCTTCACCTGCTCTGGTGCTTTCGCACCTGCTCGCGCTGCCATGTATCTGCTCTTACATTTGCGGTCAATGTCAAGACATGATTTGGCATCTGCTTTTGCGAATGTTTTCTGCTGGTCTGCAATAACAATCTGCTGGCAAGTAAATGGCATCTGCTCTATGAGAAGGAGTGCGAATTGACATGTGTTGTAAAGTGAGGCCTCTCACTGGAAACGCATACGATTGGGATTACTTTTTGCATTTTTATAGCTTCTCCAACACCTCACTCGTCATCGGGAGAGACAAGAGGGTAGGTGAGTGCCAGTACATGTACGAGGCTACCATCCCATATACTGCATCCCCGAGCTCCTTAGTGGTCCATAACCATACTGTAAAAATGCACAATAATCTACGGTTCTGGAGGAGTTCCACTGAGAGACAGCGGCAGGGAGAGGTCTCACTGGAAGTGGTCGAGTTCTGGATTCGATTGTGCATTTTTATGGCTATAGTGTTGCCCATCATGAACTGGGAGATGTTGATCCCCGGCTCATTCAAGGTAGAGCAAAGGTTCATAGACTCTCGTCCATCTGGCAAAACGATGTCGCAGCCGTGAATCGAACACGGGGCTCGTGCATGGCAAGCACGAATTTTACCACTAAACCACTGCGACTTTGTTGAAGCACGTTTGAAGTTGAGGATTTATGATTTTGTTCAGTACAGCAACACATCATTTACTGCACGGGCAGGACTCCTCCGACAGCGCTGGGTACCTCCTCCAGACTTTTGACAATTGCAGTTGGTCTTCCGAGCTCGCCTTCGATGAGACCATCCTGCCATCCATTGCCTGCTCTGTCCACCCAGCATGCCTGCATTCCTACCGCGCGAGCACCTGTAATGTCAAATGGGTTGCCGCTGATCAGCCACATACTCGCCATATCCCCTTTGTTATTGGGATCCTTTCCGACTGATTTGGCAAGGTGAGCGTATGTTTCCGGTGCAGGCTTGAATCGCTTTGGCTCTTCGACCACAACAATGTCCTTGAACACCGATGCATGCTTCGAAAGATCTGGTGACTTGTTGACCGAATTGGAAACCATTGTGTTTGTACCGTTCGAGAACACCACTGGGAAGAAGTCCTCGCGCTTGGAGATCGCCTCGAGGNNGGCTGGCGCCACATCGGGGAAGATGGACAGCGAGTCATAAGCCTTCATCAAATCATCGATGTCTTTTTGCTCGAGTGAGACAGAAGATTCGGCCAATGCGTGCCGCAGCGAACGCAGTGTAAGCTTGCTAAAGTCCNNCTCGTATTGANNTCTGTGTGTGGCGTAAGTTGGATATTCAGACTAGGGTTTGGCTTGCATACTCATGCTGTTCAGACGCCATGTGTATTCCAATTGGTATTTGCGCCATGTAGTTGCAATTGTCTGGGCCTTTTCTTGTCCGAAATGTGAGGCGAGCTTCTTAGCAATGGACTCGGTGGACAGAAGTGTGCCGTAGGCATCAAAGGCCAGAATGGTTTTGCTTTCACCACTCATTGTTACTGTGATTGGAGGTTGGTAGAGAAGATTGAAAATTAGAAGATGGGATTGAATTGTTCTTAATGTCACTGTTCACGAAGTATGATGCGGATGGCAGTCAGGAACGGGGCCTCGGATGATGCAATGGAGGGGCAGATGCTCTCCCATTTCTCCGCCCTTCAGCCAACCTTCACGAACTCCTGTCCACGAACGATGATCCTGTACGTGACATTTGTCACCCTACATTGGAGGCTCGACGGATTGAACTGTGGTTATGCAGACATCTGATGATCCTTGCCGTGTAGATGTTGCCCAAGATTCCATGCCACACGATATGCGTCGTCGGACTGCGATGGTTGCTGGAGAGGCGCAATGCAACTGTCAAAAAGAGCTGTGGTCTTGCTCTTTCCATCTCGGGAAGGCGTTCATCGAAGTAGCACAATAAAAGTCGAAAGGTAGGTGCGACGATGGAGAACTGCATGCCGGTAGCACGTACGCGGCTTCTGACTTTTACCATCCCAATCGCTACCGACATATCCCCTCTACTTGACCTTCCCCACGGCTCCTCTCTGCCCCCGTCCTCATTGCTATCTGTTTTCGATCATCCCTAAATACAATCGCTCATCTGCCTTGATCGCCACCTCAACTCAAGGTCTCTACACCATACCTCTGATTCATCGATTGCAGCCTTTTGCTATCTACGCTCTGGGACCCCGTAGACTGTCCGAGGAGTTAGTCCTCATCATGGATACATATCGTAGATCAAGAAGAGACAGTGTCACAGCCGCACCTGCTACCGCTTTCGACTTCGAACCCCGGTCATCTGTTGGAGAGAACAAGCCGGAGGATGATGGTGAGTCTGGATTGTCGCAAAATGCAGAAATGGAACTAAAGATCAAAGGCGAGTGGGACGGCTTTCAAAGGCTTGTCTGTTCACCAAGTGCTCCGACAACGCCCCGCAAGAGAAAGATACATTTCATCGAGCCTAGGCCTGAGGATCTTGCTCCACGAAGGTCCAACACTGCGCCTCCAGGCATTCGAATCCCGTCCACAACTGCCTTGGTTCGAGAGCCAACCGAGTCAGGACAGCCGAACGTCGAAGAGGTATCACCCGATCTGATCTCGTTCGAGGAAACCGAAGACACTCCATCCAAAGCAACGCAGAATCTAGACGAGATTTCTCTCAACAGCCATGAAGAGGACCAAGACTTTTACGGCATGGATGTAGAAATGGTGACCTACAACGATGACTCTACACCAACTGAAGAGCTTCCGCAGGTGTCTCAAGACGATAATGACGACGTGGACGATGCAAAGGATCCGATCTTCTCCTTCAGGCATACAAAGTCACATTCAATTTCGGATGCCTCGCCGATACCTCAGGAAAGGCCCACTTCGGCCAAGTTTTATCGCACATCGTCGGTATCAGGGCTCTACTCCAAACCAGCTTATAGCCCGATCATCAATGCACACGTCGCTGGCAGTCCCATACGTTTCGACTTTTGCACAACGCCTGTTGACAACAACGATAGCGAGGAGCAACTTGAGGATATCTCGCGATTGTCTCGAAGTCAGGCCGCAAGTTCCACGTCCAGTAACAGCGCGTACGCAACACCATATGACGACAGAGTCACGGCAGGCGCTGGTGATAGGTCGGGCCCATCGAGCAGTGCATCCAGCTCAGGTGCGAACACAAGAAGCTCATTGGGATCCAGAGGTGAGATCGCCCTGGAAGCAGTCAAAAGAAAGCTCTCCACCATGTCCCGCACGAGGAAAGCCGGCGCAAAACGTAGCGAAAGGCGGAGTCCAGAACCTTCGTCCAGCCCTGACGAGGTCGCAGCTGTCTCACCTAACACCTGTGCAACAAGTAATACGCCAAAGAAGGGTCGCGGAAGATACTCGGCCAGACACAGTCATTCGGGTAGCTCATCGCCTGCTACAACGCCAGGAGTGATGGTACGAAGTGAGCCTCAATCTTCAACGCAGAGCGCCCGAGTATCACCACATCTCAAGCCAGCTCTTAAGCATTCGGGTCCCAGCATACCCAGTAGCGCCAGTACTATTTACGATCGACTTCTACCCTCGCATAAGGATAGTCTCGAGCTTGTACGCCATCGCTTTGGTGAAGATTTGCCAACGGTTGACCCCCAGCTGTCTTGCACACGGGACTCGATCGTCCTTGCTAAACAAAGATGGGAGAGATATCCTAGATCGCACGCTGTCATTGACGAACAAAGTGGACAAATCAAGTATGCAGGGCTCAGCACCATCATGGATGCCAGCCCTCCTGACCACAAGACATACTTGGCTGCCAGACGTGAACAACTGGCCAAGCAGAGAGAAGTGGAGTGGCAGCGTGAGATTGGTGGACATCCAGAGAACGACGATGACTGTCCTATCTGTGAGGNNGTAGAGAGACCTCGCACCAAGAGATTGGCGAGCTTGCGAGCAGGTTGAAGTTTGTAGGCATGTTTGATAGAACCACCTAAGCCTCGGCGGACGAGTATGTGTACATTGCTTTTTCCCCTTGTAACGCCCTCTTGAACCCCTGTGACATTGGTCCCAGCTGTTACACCCAGCGACGCCTGACTGAACCACTTATCAAATGTGGCATCTAGTCCACTTCGACGCCCATCTTCTTCAGATCTGCACGAGCGACCTCAATCTCGGCCATGAGCTCTTTGTGAGCTTCTGGGACATCGTGGAAGGTCATGACATTGTAGCCGAGCTTGCCCAGGAGGTATGCGCCGAACGAGATGAGGGCCCAGAAGGGAAGNCTGAAAATCATAGTCAGTGTCTGACCAGTCGTGACTGTTACGAAAGATTGGACAAAGCGTACGTAGGGGATGATGTCCTCCTGAATCTTTGTTGGCAAGGGGATCAAGCCAAGGAAGAGGGCCAGGTAGAGCNNTGTAAGGCATCGCATCAGTCTTGTGCACACGACCGTTCGTGATTCTAAACGTACGGAGGAAACAAGAAGGAAAATGGAAATTGTTTGTGTGGCCCTTGTCATTTTGGCTGATTGTGTTTGTATAGACTCGAAGAAGGGGAGAGTCAACGTTGCTGTTGTCGCTCTCGTCGAGCTCTCCCTTGATCTGCTGAAAGTCCGGGGTTGCAGAGCGCCGCCCTGATTCTGTCTTGGCGCTCTTCGGTGTCACTCCTAATTTTACATCAGTCAACTCGCTCTCTTGACTCTTGGATATACGTTCTGATATCTTATCGAATTTGAAAATCGATGTGATGTCCGACTTCGAATGGGCCCAGTCTGTGCTGGATGCTGATGAGCGTCCTAGCTTGAGCAATATTGCAAAAGCACTTCAAATCCTCGCCGATTCTAGTGCTGACCCTGTCTTGAGATCACGAATGCAAAATGTCTCGTTCCAGCAGTTGCTTTCGTTGTTTTCTGGCCTTGCTGTGAGTAGCGAGCAAGAATCGTCCGATCCGACGTTATGGAGAAATCTGCTTCGCTGCATCGGCAACATGATCGCCGACAATGGTAAGAGGAGGACTCAAATGTATGAATTCAAGGATGCTGATTGTTTTATTCTTTGCACGAAGNACTCTCGTAGATCTGAATTAGTTGCGGATCCAACATATTTGAAGACTTTGAACTCGTTCTTGATATCCACCTCGACTTCTCCTGAGGCCATAGCATTGGCAGACACCACCACCAAAGTCATCTTCAACTTATGCACTGACTACAGTAAGTTCGACGATCAAAAGGCAGGTAAATCCAGATATTGATCTTTCTAGCTCNCTGCTCAAGAAGAGTGTTTCATGCAAAACGTCCATCAATCTCTGATCTACTGCCTCGACACACGCTTCTCGACTGACGATGGTATCTGGAGCCTGGCCCTGGATCTCACATGTATGATAGTCGAGCACAAGCAGAAACTGAAGCCCTCGGCTGAGTACCCTGACTTTGAGGTCACTGCACCTCGATTGCTGAGACTGCCTCTTACGGAAGTTGATGCAACCGCTTTTCTAGATGCGTTGACACTAGTATCTGCTCATCTTCTGGACAAGAATTTCGTTCAGGCTCTTGTGGAACACAAACAAATCGAACATGTCTGGAAACTGCTCAAGCGTACCGAACACAGGATGCTGAACGACCGCGAAGCAGAGGATGAGGAAGATTATGACGAAAAGCAGTATCTGCAGTTCCAGCTCGTACTATCACAAGGGTTGGCCGATATGACTGCCTTGCCGCTCTACAACGAAAAGTATAACACAAATGGCGCTTTCATACAATCTCTATACTTGCAAACGATTCCCACGACAGCAGATCCTACATCACGATCACCTATCGCGCCGGCAGCCTGTCTGATTCTAGGAAACCTTATCATATCCGATGAAGCGGCTATCTCAATAGCACCTCACGTACCGATAAAGGACATCTTTGCTGAACTAGGTCGATCCAACGATTCTGCCTTCCTCAATGCGGCTTCTGGACTACTACGCCATCTAGCAACACCGATGCATAATCGCGAGCGCTACTTTGCAGACGCCGAGTATCTGAGATCAACCAGACATCTCTATACAGACATCACACTAGAACAAGTTCAGATGGATGGTCTTGCACTTACGCGTCAAATTCTTGCAAACATGAAATCGAGATTGGTAGCAATCCTGTCTGACACGAACAACGACTTCCTGAGTACATTACTCACCACCCACCAAAGCACCACTTCCACCTCAGTCAAATTGGAGATGTCAAGGCTTGCTGTCAGCTTCTTCCGCACCCTACAGGCATCTTCGGCCACAGTGTCAGAGATAGAGAGCGGAGAAGAAGAAGCCACAAAGGCACTATTCGACACACCAGTAAACACATCCTCGATTCTCGATCCACTCATCTTCAGTATCAAGCATGCAGCTGAACCGGGTATCATCGCCATCCAAGCCGAAGCATGGCTCGGTTTAAACCTCGCAGCTCGCCTTCCTGATGGAGCAAGCAAAGTCGGCAATGCTTTCTCTGAGGATGAGGCCTTGTTTACACTGTTCAATTCTAGATTGGGCGGACAAACATCGCAAGGAGCAGAGGATGAAAAGGCCAAAGACTCACGTCCAGAGTGGTTGAAGGAAAAGGAAAGGGACAATGCTGTTCTCTTGGCTGCTGAGTTGATCAAGGCTAAGGATGTGGATGCAAGCATCAAGGAGAAGTTCAGCACAGCATTGCGTGACAGAGGGATTCGCATAGGATAGCCTTGACACGATGATAGACAAAGGTTTCATATGACCAGGGTGTCCCTATTTGCATGCGCTTTTGGACCCTGGATGACGTAGAGGTGATAGCAGTTGAAGGTCGACAACATATGCAAGGTATTCTTATTCTTTCCTTGAAACCAACACATAGCAAGACATCAACTTTGACCCAGTTCCTATCCAATCTTCTGTATATCTAAGATTCATCTTCTGTTCGTTGCATACCAAGCACCATCGGACACTCCAAAGTAACATGTCAACCAAAACAACCGGCCGCTGTCTCTGTGGAAAAGTCCAAGTAAATAAAAACATACTGCCAAAACGCTTCAAAACCTCTTCTAACAGCCCCCAAGNNGTCACCGTATCCGACAAACCACTGACCTCCTTCTCAACCCTCTGCTGCAACTGCACAAACTGCAAACGTCGCTCAGGCGGCATAGCCTCCTACGCCTTCATCATCCCCAACCAACACGTCTCCATCTCCGGCTTAACGCACAAATCTTACTCAGACCCAGATACTGGAAGTGGCAAACCCATGACCAGGACTATGTGTACCGAGTGTGGCAGTCCGGTTTGTATTATTGAGGCTGCTAGTCCGGATGATAGATGCTTGCAGTATGGATTGTTTGCTGGCGAGGTTGAGTTGCCGAAACCGGAGATTGAGTTCTTTGGTAAGGATAGAGTTGTGTGGGTTCCAGAGATGGGCAAGGATGTAAAGGAGACGGCTTGAATGGAATGTCAGTGTGTCGAGAGCATAAGCAAGTGAAGACGATGATTTGGAGCGAATGAAAAGCCACTATCTTGGAGCTTGCATACATTGGACACAAGCAATTACAAAAAACTAGATAATCAAAACTTGGAGCAGCAAAAAACCAGAGTAGCCCACCTCCAGACCACCCACCTAGCAAAACAAATCCCCGCCACCAAGGCTCAGTCGAAGAAAGCCTATCAGCGGGGAGAAAGCCACCAGATACCCTGGTTTCGTTTCAGAATGAGAGCCATAATGGCTCTAACAGTCCGACTCCGAGAATCGAACCGAAGACCGCTGGGCCAACCACCGCTTGTCGGTAAAGCGATGGTGGTAGGTGGGAGGGTGGCAGTGATGCTGGTATATAAGGGTGAGTGAGTGAGTGAGTATGTGGTTGGCCTACCCATCAATGTCATGAGCTCTCATGGAAAAACCTCCTTGTCATATTCTGTTCTATATCATCCGGATGACGGACACCAGGCTGTAACACGGTGGAATTTGGTTGGGTGTTTTGTTACCATTGATACGAGACATACTATTATTAGAGTGGAGACTCTCGTGATTCTTGATCTAGGTAGTCATTACAGCAATTCATGTTCTTCAATCCATGTTCTTGTCATCGTGTACAGAATGTGACCAGTCCTACTGTGCAGCCTGCAATACAGCATGGAGTGCTCCAAAGTGTTGGTGGAGCAAGGCCTGGTTGCCTGATTTTGCGGCTTCTCCCATAGATAGTCTCAGTCGTCTAGCTTCGGGCTGGGCCAGAGCATCGATGCCGAAGTCTGCTACCATGACGGCCATCATACTACCAAACTCCTTCAACAGATCAACTTGTGGGGCCAAGTCGATCTGTGGTGGATGGCTCTCAGGTTGCTGTGTGACGGGTGTGAAGGTTGGTGTATCCTGCGAAGTGTTTCTACGCTCGTTCTTGACGGTCGAAACGTCATCTTCATCATCACTGGTAAGATCGATGACCATGGGTCGGTTGCGTGACTTAGCGTAGTGACTTGTTGCCGCCGTGTTCTGTGAGGTGAGATCCGTAGCATCTGTAGTATTGGCCTGCTATAAGGTTAGCAGGTCATGATAGGTGGAGCTGTTGTTACCTATACATGCCTTGCTCTGGTCAAGAACTTGCTCATCAACAACGCCGACTTTAGGCTTAGCAAATTCGACAGTCATGCTTTTTGAGACTTGGCCACTGGTTTCTTGGAAGCCATACTTGCCCTGGGAATGATGCTTCAGGAGTGCGAGCATGTTCTGACCTTTGATCTTGAAGACCAGCGCGCAGAGCNNTACACAGTTAATGTCAGCTGCAGGCAATATCAGATAGTTAGTAGTACTCACAAAGATGTTGGTCTTTCTGCCATGAGAATAGTCCCAGACTTTGATGGGAAAGTACTGCATCAAAACACGATCGCAGTTCCTCTTGCCCTTACAAGCAGAACACTGAGCGCTGAACATGAGTTCTTCGTGAACAGGGACGCTGTAACCAGCGCGGCCATCGAAGGTGATCAGATAGCGAGGAAATCTGTCCTTGTAGCCATTTTCGTAGTTGTCCTGAGCTTCGTCGACGAGATCTTCGAGGCTGATGAAGTGACGGTAAGGTTTCTCGGGCTCGTCAAGATAGCCTATCCATATGTTGCTTGAAGGGTCGAAAGGGCTGGTTTCGAAGTTGTCGTGCACACCGCCAGAGTAAGGAGCAAAGCAAGCAGGCTGCATGTTGATGAGTAAAGTGACAGATCTTGTTCAAGAAGTCAGTACAAACGAGGAAGCGAAAATGTAAGATGTTTGGCTACGCACTGCGGTTGTGGGACGAAGATGCTTAGGAAAACACTACCATGATGGATCTGATGATGTGGGTAGGTGTGCGGTGTGAAAAGAGTGTTAAAACAGGTGTTCGGAAAAGAGGTGAGTCTGAAGTCGTGTCTGAAGTTGTGTCTGACCCGAAAACAGAAGACACGATCAGTCCGGTGGGTTGGGACTGTCATCTTGCCGACTCATCACAAACGGCACACCGCATCGATATCCCGTCTATAGATCGGGAAGGCACTACCGTCTCTTCCAAGACGCTCTTTCAGAACATACATCTTGTACTGGCGTCTACAATTTCAATACGATCTAAAAAGTACTAAAGTCTACAGCACTATCAGCTCTCCAAACAACGATGTTCAACGTTGGGCATCGTGATCTTGAGGCCGTTTAGTATGTGTTACAAGATGTTAAACAATCAACAGCTTGCGGGACCTTGCATATCGCTAAGATCAAGTGTCGACATCCCGATGTATCATGCCGAGGACCACAAGCAGGTGTACAAACATTCATACGGAATGGGTATCTGTATAAAAAACAATATGTGCTGGAAGTTGAATTAGCCAAGGACCACCACCAACGCCGGAAGCCTGTATTAGAGCACCCAACAACTCTGTTTTATCCAAGCTCGGCGATGAGAGGGTGAAGAAATCTCTCTTAGATCGACGACAGTTGGCATACGGCTCAGTGTTAGCGTCAAAGTTCCGAGTCCTGCTGCAAGCCTGATGTAATGTGCCAGAATCGGATGTGTATCCTGCTTATGCTAGGTGATAGACACACTTGAGCGATTGGGATCCAGGCGTGGCATTGTCGAGCTGACAACTGCCCACTTCTGTGTCGAGCTTGATAGTGGAGGATGGGTGCTTTCGAAGGATCTGACTAAGTTGCACCCAAAGTTTGGAGAGCCAATCTCAATTCCTTGACAGCAGTGTCGACATCCTCAAAGTTCAGAGCTGACATAGCCCACTTGGCATGCTTCTGAGCCAGTGTTATAGAGTCGTCATCAGTTCGGTAGGTACCTGGAGCTACGGGCTGTACAGGTGGAAGAGGCACTGGAGCCGCGGCTGGTGGCGGCACAACAGCAGGAGAATGCATAGGTATCGACACAGACGGTTGCGTGGGTTGTGTGTAGTATTGTGATGGCGAGGCAGGTGCATTCACAGCAGGTGTCGGAACAGAGGGTACGAAGGGCGTGGCTGGATCAGCGGCAGGCGGGATGGATGGCGCAGGATCTGAGACAAACGTGGGAGCAGAGGGGAAGTAGCCACCACCGATAGAGTTCTGGCGTGGGTTTGCGAACTCGACAGGGGAGACTGCATCTCGAGCGGTTGGCGAAGCGATGGGGGCGGGATCAGGTTGTGTGACTGAGGCTGGGCGAGAAGGATACTGGCTCTCAGGAGCGCTCTCGACGGTGGGAGGATGGTATGTGTCTTGAGTGGTAGCAACTGGCGGCTCTTCTCGGGCAGGGTTCGAGTCGTTCGGGTCCTCGCCGGCCTTGATAGCTTTGGCTATGCGGACTGCATGGAACTTTGCGTACTTGGACTTCGCAGTAATGTCTGGGTCGATGGGAGCCCAGATTGACATGGACAGAAGGTCAAAGAAGGTTACGGCGGCTTGGAAGGTGTCGATTGTCTGACGCGAGGCCTTGTTGTCGTGGATGGCATCGTCGGCGCGTTGGAACGTGTCAAGAGCAAACTGCTCGATGTATGCCTTTGCGGCAATGTCGTCGACGATAGCATCGTTTCCTGCTTGGTCGATCTTGGTCTGCTCAAGCTTATCCATCAGAGCGGTTGTGTACTGCATGCACTCATCGTCGGCAGAGTGCAGGCCCTTGGAGAGGATCTGGTCGATGATGTAGTAGTTGCACCAGTATGAGACGATGGGCTTGTGTTTTTCTAGTTGAGCAGCGCGTACTGCAAAGGGCGTGATGTCTTTGATCTTCAACTTGGCTGGGAGAGAGGCGGCCATCTTGTCGTGAATTTGTCTTGTGACAAGGCAACTGCGATGGTTGGAAGTTCGATGCAGGTAGCTGCGGAAGAGGTCAGGGTTGCCTTGGACGTCTTGGTTGACGCGGGGAAGCCTCGGCCTCGGAGGTGCTCGAGCCACCTGTTCGCCAACCCAAGGTGTCACATAAATACCAAAGGACAGGTTGCCGCTACCCAAGAGGTCGTCAGAGTCTGATCTTCCTGTTCCTTGATTGACTCCAACAAACAACATGGTGAACTTTCAAGCCTTAACCGTGGCTGCAGCCGGTCTGTTGCTGCTCCCCTCGTCTCAGGCCGCTGGTCTCTATACCAAGAACTCGGGCGTTCTCAACCTCGATGCTAGAAGCTACCGTTCTTTGATCGCCAACTCTAACCACACTTCCGTAANNGTTGTTTTCACTGATTGTTCTGTCCGCCCTCTCGCTGACAAAATCATAGATCGTCGAGTAAGTTATATTTCTGCAAAACATCATTTCGCTCAATCTCATTCATCTCTCAGGTTCTACGCTCCATGGTGTGGTCATTGCCAGAACCTCAAACCCGCCTATGAAAAGGCTGCCAAATCTCTCGATGGCATTGCCAAGGTCGCTGCTGTCAACTGCGATGAAGAAGAAAACAAGGCTTTCTGTGGTAGCATGGATGTCAAGGGCTTCCCTACCTTGAAGATTGTCCGTCCTGGAAAGAAGGCCGGTAGACCCACAGTCGAGGACTACCAGGGCCCTAGAACCGCAAAGGGCATCGTCGAATCTGTCAAGGACAAGATTCCCAGCCATGTCAAGAGAGTGACAGACAAGGATCTTGATGGCTGGCTAACCGAGAACAACTCTTCGGCCAAGGCCATCCTCTTCAGCGAAAAGGGTGTTACCAGTGCCCTCCTCAAGGCCGTGGCCATTGACTTCTTGGGTTCCATCTCGGTCGCTCAGATCAGAAGCAAGGAAGCAGCCGCTGTTTCTCTCTTCGGCGTTACCTCGTATCCCACTCTTGTACTGCTTCCTGGTGGCACCAAGGATCCCGTTGTCTACTCTGGCGAGATGAACAAGGCTGCCATCGTCGAGTTCCTGTCGCAGGCTGCTACTCCCAACCCTGATCCCGCTCCTGCTTCTTCGTCCAAGTCCAAGTCCAAATCATCATCAAAGGACTCTAAGAAGTCCTCAAAAGCCTCGTCCCAATTCTCGAAGGCGTCGTCTTCTCATCGCTCTGATGAGTCTGCCAGCATCAAAGCCTCGCAGACTGCAGAGATTCTCGAGAACGACAGCAACCCTACTGAGAGCCCTAACCCTCAAGTCGTCACCGATGACACTCAGAAGCCAATTCAGGTCCCTGATGTGGCTCCTCAAATCTCCACCCTCGATACTCCTGAGTCCCTGCAGCAGAAGTGTTTGACATCCAAGTCTGGTGTTTGCATCTTGCTCCTTGCTCCATCTGCTTTCATCCAGACCACAGACTCACCCGTCTCCAAGGCCGTCAGTGCTTTGTCTGAGATTCACCACAAGCATACCAAGCGTGGCGCGAAGATGTTCCCCTTCCACAACGTACCAGCATCCGCGTCTTCCGAATTGCGCTCAGCACTGGGTCTGTCCGACGACTCGCTCGAGATTGTCGCAGTCAACGCAAAGAAGGCTTGGGTCAAGCGCTACTCGGGTATCTCTGATATCAGCTACAATGCTATCGACGCTTGGGTTGACTCAATCCGCATGGGTGAAGGCAAGAAGGAGAAGCTCGCCGAGAGTGTCATTGTCGAAGCTGCTGAGAAGCAAACTCCACCTGCCGCCGAGAAGGAAACCCCACCCGCTGCTGAGAAGCCCGAGGAGAAGGTCGATGTTCAGATGGAGGAACTCACTGATGAGCAGTATGAGCAACTGATGAATGCTCACAAGCTCAAGCCCCTCAAGCCCGAGGAATCGGCTGCTCACGACGAGCTTTAGTTCCTGTTACCAAAAACGCACCTAGGTAGTCACATTGATCGCTAATAAACCTATGAATACGATACATTCCAGAACGCAAGGGTGAATCAAACTGTGAAACCAAGGCGGGTTAATTATGAAATGTAATCTTCGCTGGACTGACTTGATCAGGATCGTATGCCATTGCTAGCCTATTCATATCCTCCGTCGTACTCCGACTATAGTAGAGAGCAAAACATATACTATAAAAAGGCACAATCGTTTGAGGAAGTAGAGGCATGTCCACAGAGAGCATCAGAATTTCATGTCCTAGCGACGAATATTTGTTACAAATAAACTGGAGGGAAGCAACTGCCATTAAAGAGCAACAACGATGGATGATATTACATCCCAGTCTGGACTAACAAAGTCTCCGCCTACGAACCCCAGTGAGCCTCGAGGATGAGTTCGTTCTCAGTTGATTCCTCGTTCTTGTAGAAGCCCTCAAAGAAGTAGTGGCATCTATCGTAGGGAATACCTGGCTCGTAGTAGTCGCAAAGCCCTTGCATGACATCCTGAACAGTCACTCCCTGGTCAGACTCAACTTCAACTTCTATTTCTGGGTCTCCATAGGGTCTGAGATAAATGCGAGTGACAGCGGGTTCTGTAGCATTCTGTTTGGCGGCTGACGATTCAGTCAGAGGCAGCTCGCGAATGCCGTCCTTGCCTTCGGATTCCTTGTAGGAGAAGAGGAACAGAGTGTTGTCGATCTTAGAACGACTTGTGTAGTGCAGGGGATCGAAGGCGGGGTTGAGCTGAAGGTTGTCGAGATTGATTGGGTCTCCAAACTTGATGGCCTTAGTGCGGAAGAAGATCTTGTCGAAGGCAGAGTGCTCGATGATAGCCTTGAAGCATTTATTGACGCGCATGCATCTTATCAAGTCGCTGAGCTCGAGGTAGGAGAAGGTCTCCACTATCAACTCGTTGGGAAGGTCATTGATTTCAGGCATGATAAATTAGCAGTGCAGATGATGTTGTGAAAATGAGAAGAAGAGGGTCGAAGCTGCGCGATGATAAAAGGTGACACAGAGCATTGTGGAAGGAGCAAGCCGAAATGCTCCTGCCTACTGTCTCGCAATTGTCTCAACTACGCCCTTGCCTGTCCTTCTCATGTACTAAGTCCGTCCACCGTACTCCAACTACAACTACCAGCAAAATATAGATTACAAAAAGGCACAATAGTGTTGAGAAGTAGAGGCGTGTCCACAGAGAGCCGGCAACTTATTGCCTCTCAGTGGATACTATCTTGTTTCCTATTGCTATTGTGTATTTCTATAGCTACACATGTTACATACTTTAGTACACGGGGAGGGCTCATTGTCTACCAGTGCGATTGACCTTTGTTTGGCACATGTCTCATTCGTAGTGTTTGGCAAGGCGTCCGTTTGGCAGAATAGCAATCACTTAGAATAGTCATCATATCGAATCCATAGTTCCATACGCTTCCGTCAACAAACTGAGTCTCACAACTTCGAAAACGATCCTTCTACCCTCTATCTCACCAATCAGTTCATCTATCGAACAAAGACGGTTCTTCCTAACATCGTTAGAGGCCAGTCTACTGATCTGCTTCTCATCCTCATTCGCGCGCTCACAGGAGGACCACATGAAGACTGCAACGCGTAACAGACGACTCTCTATTCTTGATGGCGGCTGGGGTGCGCAAATGGGTCCCGATCTTATGTTCCAGCAGCTTGAAGAAGGTTACGACGAAGGACCAGACAACATCGCTCTGATCTGCACACATCAATCCTGGGGTCATCTCAGAAACATCGCTGGCGATCAGCCAGTTAGCGGCTGCTTAACTTGGACTTACCGCCAACTGATGAAAGCCGCCCGCGACCTTGCGATTGTCTGGGAAGGCTACGGTGTCAAGAGAGGAGACACTCTCGTTGCCTTCCTTCCAAGCTGTGTGGAGTGGGCGCTTGGTTTCTGGGTTGCTGCCATCCTTGAACTTACATTCGTGCCCCTAGATCCTATGAGTCTGGCGGTGAACAGTGGAAGAGAGCAAGGTTACCCTCTCGAGCTGCTAGAGACCAGCATTGTCCTGGTATCTAACATCAGAGACGCATACAATTTCGATGAACTCTACCCGGACCTTAGAAATTCAGTTAGATGCAGGATTGTTTGCCATGAACGAGTCGACTTCTTTNTTCGCGGTTGGATCAACTTCGAACCCTCAGAGAAGACCTACAGGCTCCGGGCATCTAATGCAGGAGACAAACCACACAGACTAAGCCCAGAAGATCGTGTTGTTGTCGATAATCGTGTCGCGGTGGTCCTGTTCACTCAACCAAGCTCTAGACACTCTCCGAAGGGCTGCCCTCTGACCGTTCACAACATCCGGACAGCACTGGTAAATCAGTACATCCTTCCGCACCAGAGGTATGTGGTCACTTGCCCGTCTTCAAGCAGTGCCACGCTTGAAGCTGTAATGGTAGCCTGGAAANGAGGTGCAGCCGTCGTTTTTCCAGGGGCTTTCTTCTCTGCACAGACAACCCTCTCGGCGACTGAGCTTCACCACGGTACCCGTCTCATCTGTACTCCGCTACAACTGGAGGAGCTGATCAAGCATCCTTCGCAAACTCAGAGAGATCTCAGCTCTCTTGAAAGTCTTTCTGTAAGCGGCGGAGTAGTGAGGACAGGTTTGTTGGCTCAGGGGCAATACGCATTGCAAACCCAATGGGCGTCATCCTTCTTGACAATGGGCGAAGGATTCGGTGCGCTTGGTTGGCGTAGCGTGTCTTTGGCCGATCGAACTCTTAAGAGTGTTGGCACTGTCATGCCGGGTTCCATCGTCAAGATCTGTTCTGTCGCTGGCAGAGAACATCGCGTGCTGAGTCGAGGAGAAGAAGGCCGACTTCATGTTGGCGGTGATGCGACGATCAAGGGATATCTTGATAGCGATGCCGATGAACGCTTTTACCAGGACTCAGAGGGCAACAATTGGTTCGTTACAAACTATTTGGCCACTATAGATAAAAATGGCCTGGTCAGATTGATCACAGAGCTCAAGGTATGCCGTGCAATTTGCCTCGGATTGAGGAAAATGCTTCAGTCCTCTTCATTACGACGATTGCTGATGCTTGTGCAGGACCCTGAGCCTACCACGTCAACCCACAGCTCATAATTTGAGATGTTGCGAATTATCCTGTCGAAAAGAAAGCATGGACAAGATTGTTGTTGGATGATCAATCACCGCAAGACTTGTGAAGACGGACGACCAGGATGTGGAAGGTGTTTCTCATCAATTCAACCTTACAACGTTGAGGCTAGATCACAGGCAGCGAGGGGATGTGGCAACGATAGAGAAGATCGAATGATAAAAGTGGAAGCTGCAAGTGGAAAGAAACAGCAAATGTCGTCTTGGTTTCTCAGAACTTCATGAAGGTCAGCCGTAGCAGACAGTTGCCATCGGCAGGCACTGCTGTTGCGATTGATAGTCACGATTGTTGCCATCGATGCAGATCGCACCCTCTCTCTTGCGAGATTTTCTGGCTCTATTATTCTCTCATTATACATAGTTACTTGCCGTACGCAGATTTGAACCGCGTCGATTTTACAAGCCCTTCCTGATGATGGTCACATGCGCTTTCAAAGCGTCCTTTGCAAATCAGATGAATATCTCAAGCCGCGTGGTGTGTTGTTGCTATCTGAAGCCATCGCTGCGCCGTCCCGTCAGTGACAAAGCTCTGACGTTTGATGTCATCTATCAAGACAAAAACATCTTCCTTCCATCAACCATATTCCCGCGCCATTGAGCGACGAGTGGATAACAATCGCAAAGATGGATGATCGTCCAAGTCCAAGCCCAAGTGCAATTCAGTACAATCTTGCACCCGACTCAGTGAGCCCCCATGAGCGTGATCGCAGCCAGACGCCGCCACTTGACGAGGACTCTGCCGAGCCATCGAATCAGTACAATGGCAATGGTGACAAACATATCACCATGACCACTCCTTCGCCCGAGCGCTATCGCCCATCGTTGCCAGACAGATTTTCTGCGAGAGAACAATCTTCTCGTAGCATAAGCGAGGCCGTTAGACTTGCCATGTCCCGCGAAGAACATCAACAACTTCTCGACGACGATGGCGAGGCTGCAGATGACGATGGATGTTATCCTCCTCGAAAAGACAGTATACCTTGGCAACCCAATCCTCATAGGCAGTTACCGGTCTATACTACCATCCATCGGATAAGGAGACTCGTGATTGCATGCATTGGTACTTTGCCCTCAACGTGTAGCATCCAGCACGTTACTAAAAAGTTGNTAGATGATCCTTACAGTCTCGATCAGCTCAAGAGTCCCCGTATGAACACTGCTGTTGTACGACCTCTGCTTGACCATCTTTACGATCCAGACGATGTCTCAATTGGTAAGTAAACTAACCTCACATTCTTGTGTCAATTCTGATTTCCATCAGTTTGGTGTCTTTTGGTCAACCGAGTACAATTTTTGCGTCAACAATCGTTCCAAGCGCATCACCAAACTGTTAACGTGACTCGGGCCAATCTGTGCGAGGTTCTGGCCAGTCGAATCTTGCGCCGCTTCGATGAGGACCACAGCGGCCGCGAAGGACTTCTTACACTTGCCAACGTCTTGGTATCTGGCTTCGAACCGTTTCAGAATGCTCCTCCCTCTGTTGACAGAGGCAGAGGACCTCGATCTCCACTCGCTGAAGGCTGGTTCACCTCAGGTCGTGAACGAGTCTTGACAGCGCTCGAGGTGGCTATCATCTCTGAGTCGAAGAGCTTCCTGGCAGCATCTGCTTGCCAAAAGATTGTCGATGCTGTCTATAGAGGCCGTATTATCTACACGCCGACCGCATTCATCGACATTCTGCCAGACCGTTACAAGAACCGCCGGATCTCTCTTTACGACCCTCGCAAGGCACCGATTCTCAATCAATATCGTCTCATTGTTCCTCGCAACCGCAAGGTCATCGAGATTACACAGTTCCTTGTGCTGTTCGGCTTGTATCTGCTGACGATGTTCAATAAGGCCAAGGAGATAGGACCCGGCCATCTGCACTTCACGACGGTAGAGCTTATCTTTTGTATCTACGGCAGTGGCTGGGTACTTGAAGAACTCGCATCTGTCCTGGAGCATGGGTGGTCTGTCCACACTGAGAACTTGTGGGCCTTCATGGACATAGCCTTCTCATTGATCTATTTGGCTTACTTTGGAATCCGCATGCATGGTTTGAGGATCAATTCTGGACCCGTTGGCAAACAAGCGCTCGACATCCTCTCCCTTGGAGCACCAATCCTGATGCCAAGACTTGCATTCTGTCTCATGCCTGAGAACATGCTGTTCATCGCATTGCGAACCATGATGGGAGATTTCACCTTCCTTACAATGGTCACTGTCTGGTGCTTCGGCGGTTTTCTGCTTGCCATGCGCTGGCTCAGCGAGAGTCAAGAGGGCTATGCTTCCCACAGTTTCCTGGTTATTTCCAAATGGATGTTGTGGATCTGGTTTGGTCTTGATGGCACCGGCATCACTAAATCTGTTGAATTCCACAGCTGGTTGGGACCAACGCTCATGGTGCTTTTCGCTTTCATTGGTAACACACTCTTCCTGACTATCTTGGTGTCAATGCTCAGTAACACCTACTCCAACCTCGCAAAGAACGCCACAGCCGAGATCCAGTTCAGGCGAGCGGTCTTGACTTTCGAAGGTGTCAAATCAGACACCCTTTTCGCTTTCCGCCCTCCCTTCAACGTTGCTGCATTGGCCATCCTCCTCCCTATTAAGTTCCTCACCACACCCCGCTGGTTCCACAAAGTAAACGTCACAGCGGTACGCGTACTCAATGCACCCCTCTTACTCGCAATTGCCCTCTACGAACGCAAATACCTCTGGCAACGCAGCTCCAAATTCGGACCACGACGCCGACACGCCTTCCTCGATTTCTGGGAGAGCTTTGGAGCACACGCTGACTTGGCAAATGTGTTTGACGAGGAGCCGCCACAGAGTGTGTTGGATGAGATGGATGATATCGATGATGTGTTTGGAAATGACGTTTGGGCTAATGGGTATTTGAATACTATTAGGCAGAGGAGAGGTAGTAGGCAGATCAGCGAGACTAGTTCTGCGTATCCGGTGTTTAGGAATAGGAGATCGAGAGGTGATAGCATACTCCCTGCTGAGACTTGGTAGGATGTGGATAGGGTTGCCTCAAATATCATTTCTTTTCTCATGACTAATTCTTGTGTTTGGAGATTTGGTACCGGCCAAGGGACAGATGCGTAGAGTTCTAGCATGACTACCTATCATCCCTCGAACCTCCAAGAGGGCTGATATGTCTCTGCAAACTCTCTGGCAGCCTCCTTGACACCAACAACATCATCACCTCTGACTTGGAACCCATGTCTCCACAATGCATGCACGACATCTTCCTGCATAGTTTTGCCCTCCTCATACACCAAACACCAAGCATCCCTCGCCACATAGCCCACCACAATCTCATCCCCGAGTTCTGGTGCCGCTTCATCCAATGCCTCATGCAATTCTTCCAACGCCCAAGTGCCATTACCTGTCGGCAAGTCCCAGTCCGGCGCTTTCCTCACCAACAACCTATAAGCCAAAGTTGCAAAGTCAAAGGCATCTATAGCTAATCCCAAAGCCTGAGAATTTGCAGACAATTCTCCGTCAAAGTAATCGTAGCGTAGAGCATCTACAGGGAAAGCAAATTCCTTTGGTTCTCGGGTAGGCACGCCATTGTTATGACCATTAATCGTGGATTTTGTAAAGTCTGTAAGGGCGATGGTCATGTCGGAGCGAAGTAAAAGGGAGGATGGAGAGACAGCGCCGTGGGTGACTTTTTGATCGTGTAGGAAACGAAGGGCAGAGGATGTTTGCAGGAGCCAGGAGAGTGGGAGAGCGAGTGTTGCGTGTTTGGGAGGTATTGATGGGTGCGAGAGGGATGGGTAGGGTGTTTTGGTGGAGAGGAGGGCGTAGACGGTGCCGAGGGGGGCATGTTCGAGGACGATGGGTGGGCCGTGGGAGAGACAGCTGAGAAGTTGTCAGTACAAGTGCGCCCACAGGAATAGGAGGTATCTACCGNNGAGGAGCCTGGAATGTGTCTCTGAGCCCAGGAAGGCATATGCGGCCGAGGCATGCTTCAACACAGAAGGCGTCTCTCCATTGCGACTGCTGGACAGGACTAGAGCTGTGCTCCGCTTGCGCCGCCGTTCATGCACCGCTATCACTCCACGGCACATATGTCCCAGCAGTATCTTCTCTTCATTGCTCTTGTCCTCGTCACCATCTTCTACTTGTCGCGTGTCCTGCTGTGACCCATACACGACCGATTTCAGGAGCTGAACCAGATATCCAAGCAGGGCCAGTAGACCATTGATCAATCCATGTCCAGTCTTGGCTGTCGCAGCATCCGGGATCGGAACATTCTCTTGCTTCTCGTGTATGTAGGATCTCTCGCGAGGTAGTCGTCTTCGCACTTCCATTGTGATTTTGTTCGTGACATCAACTGAGACGCATCATCTTGCGGGGAAGAGATGGTGATTTCTGGCCAAGAGCTCTTGAAACACCATCTCCGTCATAGACATCTCTCTCATTTCTTTTCGTCGTACCATATCCAGTCGTGCGCACCAAGTAGGGCATATCATCAGTCATGCTGTTCTTCGAATTCATCATTGCTAAAGGAAAAGATTGTGAAGAAATATGCTTTGATATGAATATCGTCGTCTCATCCTCCCGCGGAAATAGTTCCGCGTCAGCAATTGATTTCCTTGTCTAATACTACTACACATTCGATTTCTTAGATATCCCACCTGATCCACTCACACTTTGGTGGTAGCTCTGGCATGATCCCGTCCTTGAATACACCCTGTTCAGCCACAAACTTGTATGCTGCTTCGTGCTCGGCTGTGTAGGCTTCTGCCGGTGCTTCTATCTCTGCCCTCGGTGCTGCATTGCCCTCGGGGTGCCAGATCCTTTCCATCTCTCCATTGGCCTTCCTGTAGTGCGGCTCTTGACTCTCTTTCGTAGCAACGTACTGCACAGGTGCGCCCTTGAAACTNTTCAATGTCCCGTTAGGTTGACGAGTGATCCAATCGCCTTGAGGTACGGGCTCTGCGTATGATTGCGGCTGCTGCTGTTGCTGCTGTTGCTGTTGTTGCTGCGGAGCCGCTGTTCCGAAAGTACCGGCAGCCGGTTGAGTAGCAGGTTGAGAAGGCTGTCCAAACGGATTGGGTTTCGCTGCGGCTTGAGCGAATGGCGACTGCTGCTGTTGTTGGTTTCCTTGTGCTTGACCAAACGGCGAAGGCTTGCCGAAAACACCTTGTTGCTGTGTTGGAGCTGAAGGCTGCCCAAATGCTCCATTTTGCTGTGTGGGTGCTGATGGTTGCCCAAAAGCAGGAGTTGATGGTTTCACAAACGCTGATGCTTGCTGACCTGGTGTTGATGGCTGCCCGAACGCTGATGCCTGCTGACCAGGTGCTGATGGTTGTCCGAATGCTGTATTTTGACCAGGTGCCGATGGTTGTCCGAAGGCTGGATTCTGTTGAACAGGTGCCGAGGGCTGACCAAATGCTGGCTGTGGTTGCTGACCTAAGCCAGAAGATTGCCCAAAGGCATTATTTTGTTGTTGACCGAGAGCTGACGGTTGGCCGAATGCTGAAGCCTGGCCAAATGCTCCTCCTCCTTGCTGTGCATTCTGCCCGAAGGGTGATGACTGTGCTTGGTTGGCTTGCGCTGCTTGAGTGAATGGACTCGCTTGAGCACCACCAGCAGGCTGGCCGAATGCGCCTCCTTGGCCCATTGTCGATGGTTGCCCGAACGCCGTCGTTGTTGCTGCTGGTTGTCCGAATGCACTTGTCGATGCTGCTGGCTGGCCAAACCCTCCTGCAGCAGGTTGTCCAAAGGCAGGTCTCTGACCGAGGGCTGAGGGCGATCCAAATGCTCCAGCAGTTGGTGCTGTGCTCGTTGATTGTCCGAATGGACTTGGTCTTTGCCCGAGATTAGATGCCTGACCGAAGCCACCTCCGCCTCCCAGGGCTGAAGGATGGCCAAATGGTCCGCCGCCACCTATAGCGGATGGCTGGCCGAATGCACCAGTTTGAGCGGGCTGATTGGCCGTTTGTGCTGCAGCATTAGGTGAAAACTTCGAATTTAGTTTTCGACCTCTGTGGAAGACATTCCCGGTTGCATCCAGACACCCATCTAATCGGTTTGGATGTTGGTTCTCACCATCCAGGACGTATTTGACTGCCCCGTCTAGATCGGCCAGTACTCGTTCTACTTGCTGATTCGTTTGCGCGATAAGCTCCTGTTCGGCTTGTATCNNTGTATGGATAGTTAGATCACCATGAGTAAGAACATCGATGTCAACAGGACTCACAGCAGGTTGTGGGTTACCGCTTGCGGCAGCTTTATAGAAGAGAACTCTCATCTCCTCCGGACTCTGTTCTAGCGGAAAGCCTCCAAACAGTTGTATAGGAGCATCCCTGCCTGGACCGTAAGCAGAGAATGGCCATTTTGGCTTCTCGTTTTTAAGATCTCCCTCGATAGCATCTCTCGTCACGCCATAACTNGGGAAGTGGTTAGCATCTGCTCTCGAACAGTGGCCGCTTGGCAAGCAGTGAAGCAGTCAAGGTCTTGATACGATACACATGAAAACTTACGAGTTCTGGCTAGTGTAGTGTTGCCCTCGACCAGGAGCAGGCGGTCGCTGGTTATTCCGATTTCCCTGACCAAAGTTGTTGCCTTGAGTGCCGAGAGCTTGGAATCGATTTCCACCGTCCTGAGGTTTGTTTGCGCCAGGATGGTCGAATTTGCAGTTGTCTNNGAACAAATGAGTTTAGTAAACTCGAAAAGATGGAAGGAGAAAGCATCAAATTTTGTCCTTACCTCCAAACTTGCATCGTCCTTGTTGATAGAAAGAGCATACTCTGCCGCTGCCGCCACCACCCCCGCCGCCAGCATTGCCGTGTTGAACGCGCCCGAACATGGATTATACAGCACTGATCAGAGTCGGCAAGTGAAGCTTGAGGTTGGAAAATTATTAGGCTTGCTGCATAATATCAAGCATAACCTAGGGCGAGATTGACAAGCGAGTGACGGAAGTTCGTCAAGACGAACAGACAAGCGGCAAACACAATCCCTACGCAACCAAGATTAGAACATGTGAGTGATATTCCACGCGTCAAAGATGGTATTGTCAAGGTGGAAGAGCAGCCAAGGTGATTTTGACGCGATTCGCTGCTTCCACTTTCGGATAGAGGTTTGCATGGGGCACAGACCAAGTCAGGGTCAGTCGGAGGAAGTTGGTTTAGTTAGGGAGGATCCCAAGACAAGGGCGACGATTGCGCGGCTGAAGGCTGACAAGGAGAAAGGCAATTTCCAAAGGTCCTCTGAACTCCGGCGCGCTCCTCGTCATGCTTCACAGCTGATATCCCCCTCTCGACTACCTTGCACCGCTTCTCACTCGATACCGGACGACTTGCTGCCAAGAGGGCGCGCATCATCTGCGACATCAACATCGACTCTGGTCATGAGCGAGGCAATTCATGCACCCATTCTCCGTCCTCACGCTTGGCATCTTTGTAGCTGGGTACATTACCGCTCGCTGGGATCTCGTCACCCGCCTGTATGAACTGGCCATCTTTGCTTGGGATCACGGTGTTATTGTCTGTTCTCCCTGTGCCTCACCTGTTCGCGCACAGCTAACCCCATGTGCAGNNACTCGCTCATTGAAGGCCTTCTTGATCCTCAGCATCTTCTTCGTCGTCCTGATCGTCCCTATCGAGCGTATAGCTGCCCGAGAGAGTGATATAGTCAGTGCAATCGTATCCTCGGCAGGAACCCCTCCTGACAGTCTGAAGCATCCTCGTCCAGCTCTAGGTCTTTCGGCGCGCGAACAATTGAAACGACGGGGCTCCTTCTAGACCTTCATGATCGCCCCCAATGGCTTGATGCGCATCTTCTGGCCCACCGACATTGCTCGTTCCGCCAAACCAGGCGTCATTGTAGGATGGAGGAACTCGGACCTTGACATGGTCGTTGTGACCATCTTGTTAGNNAAGTTGATGTCAGTCTCGCTGACGCTGTGGCCGCATACGCTTGGCTCTGAGCTAATAGACGTACAGGCACGCAATGTTGAAAATGCTCTCCGAATGGGCAATCTGTTCCGCGGCAGTCCTCACCCCATTGATCGCATCATCGACAGATGTGGCCGCGTGCCTTTGCAAGTCTTGGGAACGCTGAACCCGGAGCGTGCACCTTCGCTTACCTTCAACCCTTCGTCTATCCAGGTCTACTACACGCCCCGTTGTACCATCCCTCAAGTGCATTGCCCTGGCGAACCTACCATCTCGCTGCAAATTGTGACATTCGATCGACCCAATCCCTACAGCATGCAGTACTTGTCCCTCACGCCTATCTCCTTAACACTGTCGGACGCCCAAGAAAGAGCAGGCAAACCACAAGTGGGAGGCTTTGGAGCAGAAGAAGCGGCCGACAAAGCGCGAAAGCAGCAGCTGGTCGACAAGTTGCGCATGCACACTGTGGTCCATCATGCGCGTACTTCCAAGGAAATTGCTCTGCCCGTGATATTGAACCAAATCAATTGCTCATACGAGATTGATGAGCTGATGCGAAAGAACATCCGCTTTGTTGGTCAGCGCACAAAACGTAGCATGAGCGTGAGCGAGCGCATGGCTGAGTCGGCCGCCGACCTTTGGGACTACACTCGCTACGGGATACATCACGCCTTTTTCGCCTATGTCTATCCGGTCATCACTCAACTGCTGGTCATGGCTTTAGTTGGTCATCGTATTGCGGGCGAAGCGTGGTTGAAAATTTTAGAATGGCGACCTCTACCAGATGCTGCCGCTCTTAAAGACATCTCGGCCACTGCACAGCAAATTGACATTCGCCTGCAGCAATTTTGTTACTGGCCGATTCAATATCTCACGTTGCGTAAGCGACGTACTGACTGGGGAAGTGTTACGAACAGCCATCCCGAATACATTCGCTTCTACAACAGTCTTTGGCTCGTTGCAAACGACATAATCATCGGGATTGCCATTGGTTCTTACATTATCGAAAACTCAGACTATGTAGCTGGTCAAGTCGAGTCTGTTGTTGATTCTTGGTTCATCGATGGTCTACAACGCATGATAAAGTGGTTGATGGACTATCCTGCTGGCCTCAAACTCAATGGCGATTTGGCACAGTTTCTTGGTGATCTATTTCTGTGGATCATTGACTACTGGGCTGAATGCATGACAAGCATACGACCTCTACTCCCTCATGTCATCCAGGTCATAGGCTTTTCGAGCTTTGCTGGAGCAAGCATGCCCATCTCACTATTCTCAGATCTACTTTCCGTCTTGACGATTCACGTTTACGCTTTTTACATCGCCTCAGCCCGCATATACAACTGGCAACTCACCATAATAGTTTCACTTTTCCATCTCTTTCGTGGAAAGAAACGAAACGTCCTCCGAAACCGTATCGACTCATGCGATTACGACCTTGACCAGCTGCTCCTGGGTACGATCTTGTTCACGCTTTTGACGTTCCTGCTCCCTACCGTTGGTGTCTTTTATGCAACTTTTGCTGGCGCGCGCATGGGCATAATTGCTTTCAAAGCTGCCCTAGACACATGGTTGGCTTGCTTGAACCATTTCCCTCTTTTCGCGCTTATGCTGAGGATCAAAGATTCTCAGCGGCTACCAGGTATAAAAAGACTTGGCACATGTGCAGGTGATTTGAACTGACTGATCCTAAAGNGTGGCATACGTTTTGAACTTCGTGATACCCTCTCTGCATTCGATTCTTCCCGCGAACATGATTCCACGAAACCTGAAATCGCACCCACTGCGCACATACAGTTACAGGTAACAGGCTTCTTGATGCATCAACGCGCCGGTTCCTAACATATTACAGTCGGTCCCTCTTCCTTTTCAGAAACATTCTCGCAATACGCACAGCTCGCATATCGCATTCGCAAACACTACCTCTCGCCTAGTGTGTTTCTATGCCTTTTCACAGGTCAATTTGTGCCGCCGATTCATCGCAAGAGTCTGTACAGTCTACAATACAGTATGCTCCCAGCAAAGCGGATCCCAATTTCGGAGTTGTGGAGGAAGTTGATGGATGGAAATGAAGCGCAGAAACCTCAGGCCAACGGTAATGTCAACTCGTCCTTAGGTCGAAGAGGTCAAAACAAGAAAACACCGGGTCATTGGTGGAGCAAATGAATCAATTCGACCAACCTGGTACTTGTCCTTCCCCGCGAGTCCTCACGTACCAAGAGGCTTGGGATGGTGGTCTCCCAGCCATCAGCATGCAGCTGCATCGTCGAAATCGAACAAGGATGCGTTCTGATGCTGCGCACCGGCTCATTGTATCCTGTTTGCTGGTCGTCGATCGATTGCCATACCCTATTTGCCCGTGGATCTGCTCCAAAATGCCTTCATCGGCTTGGTATAGCGATCCGCATTTAGCCGTGATGTGTGGTCCTCGGTCCCCGCACCTTGGCTCTCCAGGCTTTCGGCTTCCCCAGCCTTCACTTCCTCCATCATCATTGGTGGAGCCGCCTTCCTCTCTGCAGACCTATGCCGCTACCGGTGGGGCTCACGCTATTTCGCGTGGTCTATGACATGGTCTCCATGAGAACAGTCTAGTGTTTACGCATTCTTCCACCTCGATTACGGCGAAGTCTCTCTTGGCCTCGAGGAGCAGGTTAATAACGTACGGTATGATAAATAGACTAACATTTCCACTATGTTTTCACCATTTGCAGCTTGGTCTTTCGAAGTTAAGGTCAAACGAAGATGCTTGGTCTTACAACTCTTATCTTCGCTGGCGTTGGCGTAGTCAGCGCCAGAAGGCTGCCTCATGTAGCTCCACGCCAATTCAACAATGACACTGCTCTATCCTCCTCTCTTCCCTCGTACCAGGCTTATATCAATGCCACTCGCAATGACAACTCTCCGGTCGCCTTGCACATTGACACCCTCGACAGCAGCAAACGTAATGCTACGTCTCCTTACCTCTACGGTATCATGCATGAGGTAAGCCTCTTCGAACCCTAGACGCTTTTCTATGTGCTCGTAGCTGATCAAACCAACCAGGACATCAATCACTCCGGAGATGGTGGTATCTATGCAGAAATGATTGCCAACCGTGCTTTTCAAGGTATGTCCAGCGGTTCAAGTCCATCGAGCTTCTCTCATGCAAAATAGNGGTCCAACGCAATCATCAGTACGATCGATGGTTATAACGGTACATTTGTGACAGAGTCTGAGAACCCAATCGTTCCGTTCGATCCTGTCATGACGGCTTGGGCACCTATTGGTGATGGAGTACGCATGACTCTTGATATTCTGCACCCTCTCTCGGATGCTCTGGAGACCTCGCTCCAGATTGACTTCCCTCTTAATGCCACTGGAGAAGTCGGGTTCCAAAACTTCGGTTGGTGGGGCTTCGATGTCCATCCCCAGCAATACAACGCCTCGCTGTTCTACCTGAACAATTATCCACGCAACACTCAGGGCAACGCCAGCGACATCACTGTATCCTTCCGCTCTAACGTCACTGGCGAGACATGGGCAAGCTCGACCTTTAAGAATGTCACGCCAACCTACATCGATTTCAAACAGCTTGAGACCACTTTGCATCCCAACGTGACTGCTCCCGACGCCAACAACACTTTTGCCATTACTTTCGATGGTGCTCAAGTTGCTGGACAGACCTTTTATTTCAACCTGGTCTCGGTGTTCCCTGAGACATTCAAAGGCTACAAGAATGGACTTCGTCCCGACATTGCTCAGGGCTTCTACGATCTCAACCCTCAGTTCTTGAGATTCCCTGGAGGCAACAATCTAGAGGGCTATAGTCCCGCCCAGAGGTGGAAGTGGTGGGAGACTCTTGGCCCTCTTCAGGACCGCCCTGGCCGTGTTGGAGATTGGAACTACTACAACACCCAAGGCCTTGGTTTACTTGAATACCTCGAATGGACTGAGGCTATGGATATCGAACCCGTTCTTGCTGTCTACGCTGGCTTCTCTCTCGATGTCTATGGACAGAATGGTGCTTCCTATCCTCCTGAGCAGATGCCTCAGATCTTGCAAGAAGCCTTGGATGAGCTCGAGTATTGCATGGGTGACAACTCCACTAAGTGGGGTGCCAGACGTATCGCTGACGGACACCCTGAACCTTTCCAAATCAACTTCGTTGAGATTGGTAATGAGGATTGGTTCAGTGTTACCTATCCTTACCGCTTCCAGATCATGTACGATGGTTTGAAGAAGGCATACCCTCACATCACCTACATCAGTACTGCCTTCAACGAGAATGCCGCTAACTACAACATCTCCATTCCTGAGGGTAACATGTGGGACTGGCATGGCTACCAAGAGCCTTCATGGTTCTTGGCCAACTTTGACCTATGGGACAATTGGCAGCAGGAAACAAACAACACCAATGTCACCGTTCTGTTGGGCGAGTACTCGGTCATTCAAATCGACACACCGTCCGGTGTCGTTAACTACTCTTACCCTCTTGATGTCCATGTCCAGTACCCTCGCCTTCTCTCTGCCATTGCTGAGGGTGTCTATGCCCTGGGTGCTGAGCGTAACCCTCACACTGTCAAGATGAGTTCTTACGCGCCTTCGTTACAGAACCGCAACTTCACAAACTGGACTCCCGACATGATTTCATACGATGCTCTGCAAGACAACACGGTTCTGAGCGCTAGTTACTGGCAACAGTGGCTGTTCGCCCACTACCGTGGTACCGAGACACTGCCCGTCACCGCCACCGAGGGACAAATCAACCCTCTGTTCTGGGCAGCCAGCATTGACGAGGGGAAGAATGCTGTCTACCTCAAGGTGATCAATACTCTGAACTCCACCGTTCCCTTGAGCGTCAATATCCCCTCTGCTTACTCAGGTGTTAACGGCACTTCCATCACTGCTAGCGACCTCAACTCGTACAACTATGTCGGGAACAAGACTGAGGTTATTCCTCGTCCTGCTGACCTTGAGTCGTCAGCAAGCTCGGAGAATGGTTCTGCTTGGTCTTGGGATGTACCCAAGTACAGTATCACTGTTCTCCAATTTGACCTGTGCTAAATCTCACGTTGAGAGCATTTCACGACCTACGATTGGGATAATGGTGCGGTGGTTGGTGTCGGGTCAGGGATGGATCATAAACATAGAATCATGTTAATGTATTGAATGAAATGCAATCAGCCTATGCTTCGAAGTTGTACATCCAATCTGAGTATTGTTCGGGACCTCCTAAACTGTGAGCTATGTTTGTTTCCAGGCGCAGTCATTCCTACGCGATGATTATCTAGATGCCAGTCCTCTCAAAACCCGATTCCTTACTGAGAACTTCACATACCCTCCCCGTATGCTAAGGTTAACCGCAAAGATACAACTGACCTCTACTCCATCCTGAGATGTATGGTTTACTGTACGCTATAACGATGCACAGTTGCAATACGAATACAAGTCTGGCCATGGAGATAGCCTTCATTGAAGTTCTCTCTGTGGAGACCATTTCACTAAGAAAGTATTCTGCATTTCTATAGCTATGCTGTGACAGTCTCTAGCACAGGAGGAGGACAGTCGGATCCTCAGGTCTGTGGATGGAAGTGAGTCTCCAGCTTCTCAGTGAGATTCAGATGGCAATTTCGATGCTCCGATGCACATTATCTCTGTGGGAAGGTCATCTGGATTGCAATTGCCAAAGGACGGTCGAGTAAGAAGTGACGACTTAGCTTGGCCGCTGATTACAGAAAGGGAAGGAACCATCAGGTCTTGCACGTGTCACTCACCTACTTCTTTCCAAACATAAAACCACACCCTCAACACAACAATCGCCTCGACTCATCCATCACACTTCCCACTTCCCACTTCTATCATCATCTTCCTTACTTCCTCATCAACCAACCATGCCTAAAGCAGAAAAAGAAGTTCAGATCGCGCACAATGGCAGTAGAATCGCTGCCGTGCATGGCTTTTCGACCATCGATGGACAGCGTCTTGAACAAGCGCTGCGTACGTCTGCAAAGGTTATCGCCCCAACACCCATCGGAAAGGAGCGCAACAAGCTCTATGCCTCGCACAAAGACCAGATCTTGGCTCAATTTCAAGGTCAATGGGACTGGTCCAAAACCTCTCAGAAATGGGTGATGAGCTCAATAAGCAAGGTGCTCTCCAACTATCTCTTTGATTACAACAAANAGCATACCACACCCACACCCAAGACAGTGCCCAAGGCCAAGTCAACCAAGAAGAACGACGCTCCCAAGCCGGATGCCAGTCAGCCGAAGAACTATGTGCCTTACATCAAGGAAGAAAACGTCCCTATTCAGTCTCGAGGACCTCCACGTACATTCACAGCTGTCAACAAANAGTCGCCATCACCAGGTGACCAGCTGGTCTTCGAGTCGCCTTTTGACAAGCCGAAATATCCAACCGATTCGGTCCAGCCATCCACGGAGCACTCTCCGACGGAACCAAGATCTGACGACGCAGCCCAGTCCCGGCCAAAACTGGCCGACATCATTCTTGTGGTCTATCCAAGCTCGTCAGATCCTTGGAATCGCGAGATGTTTTCTTTTCCACTTTGGCGCTGTCAGGTGCCAGTCAATGGAAGAGATGCGGCGCCAGAGTCCCTCCGGGACTGGCGGGATTTGTCGTTCGATGACTTCTTGAGACAACTCAAGTCAGAACAAGCGCTTACCTCGGAAGAGATGATTGTCTGGTCGGAATTCAGTCATGTCGTCACCAGTGACATGACGTTCGCGAGTGCTGTCCAGGAGCAACTCTTCGATGCGTCCCTCAATGGCACTGCTCCTAATGAAGCGACCTTCGCCATCGTTGGCAGTAAGTTGCTTGCTCTACTCTTAAGTTTTAGCTGCTAACGGTCGACCAAGACCTAAGATATTGAAGAAGTAGGCTTGCATGTGCAAGAGAGACTAGCGATGAAGTGACAGAGATGGCTATGAGGATGGCTTAGTGCAATTGGTACGGCTAGGGGGATTATTTTTTTGCTATTTTCGGCTGAGCATAGCTTTGGGGGTTTAGCTGGCATATGGGTAACTAGCTTTTCAGCAGAAAGCGTGAGAACATGCTCACTTCTCTCATACTCCAGCTACAGCAAAGAGCAAAATGTGAACTATAAAAAGGCACAATTCTTTTTGGAAGCAGAGGCGTGTCCACAGAGAGTCGACAACTTGGGGCTTCTCAGTGGATCTATCTTGTTTCCTGGTACTATTGTGCATTTTTATAGCTTATATTCCTCTTGCACTTCAAGAAGGAGATGAGGCTAATGGCGAGATGGCGGCTAGCACACGGAGACGAAGTGAGAGGAGGTTGGTGGCCAGGGACGTTTCTGGAGACGTCGGCGGCCCCACAGCCAGTGCCACGCGAGCCAAAGCAGGCTGACCCTGATCTTGGTCATCAACATCTATGGCCGACACGCTGATATCTCTGGGACATTTTTGCGAGATCCACGGGCCGCAAGCACTTTTGACCACATCGGTCCAGTCTCCGACAGCAACATCGCCGCCGCCAAACGAAACCGGCACGAGTTGCGCCAACTGCTCGTACAACGTGCCAGCCGCAACGACAACTCCGCCCGTACTTCGCAGCAAATGGCGTGATTCGACCTTTGCGACTACCCGAGCGCCCTCCAATCCTCTATTGCGTGATGCTTGCACAAGAGCCCTGGCCGTAGAATCGCTGCCCCGTGGTCAGAGTTCTGGCTCCATAACCTTGACCACGGATCTGGCGACACAGGGACCAAAAGATCCAAGGACCGTGAACGTTGCACATGTCTTTCGACTGCCAGATCCAAGAGCTAGGGGACAAAGGAGAGCGTATGCATTTGTGGCTGTCGGTTCGCAGTCCCTATTCCGACACCAGATGACTGTTCGTCGTGCTTTTGAAGCGTGGGCCAAGTCAGTCATCACACTCGCCGAAACACACCTGTCAACCCTACAGCAAGGAGAAAGCGCAGAAGCCTCGCCAGTAGAACTATCTGCCGTGAATGTTGGGTCCCTGCGTAGCTACAGCTCGAGTGCTACGCCTTCGCCGCCCATGTCTATGGGATCTGCTGAACGTACTCCACCGCCTGTATCTCCAACACAGCCCCAACGCACTCATTCCCAAGCTTCGTCTGTTGCTTCTTCGACAAGCCATCCTCAGAAGCCCGCACCTACATCTGCGGTCGTCACACCTGTATCAAGTTTCTTGTCCGCCAAATCAGTAGACCCAGATGGCTACCCTCGCTCTTCGCTTTCTGCAGCCTCTCCGCTGGCAAACGTCCCCAAAACTCGCAGTCTGGCTGAGATTGTTGGAGACGAGTACTTCTTTGTACGTCTGCATGCCGAGTTCTGCGGGTTATTGAAGAGCTTGATCGAAAAGGAGATCGCTGAGAAAGGGCCTGAAATCGAAGACGGGAATGGCGTTATCGATGAGGAAGACCAGAGGTATGGAAGTGGAAGTGACGACAATGCCGTACAAAGTGGTGAAGAAGATGAAGACGAAGGGTGTGTTGTTGGTTGGGAGAGATATTGAGCGATTTGGTGCAAGACGTATGGGAGATGACCTTGATGAGAAACATGATTGTTACGAATGAAGTTGCTGCAAAGCTAGAGTCTGCTACCAGCATAGACAAGATTGGTACACATTGGAATGATGATAACATTTTGACTCTTGATACTTGCACTCGCTCATATGATTCTTAACTACGAGATCGAGCCAGGAGCATTACCATATGGCTGTCTCAAAGAACGAAGTTAGAGATACACGGTTGTATAGTGTAGCGGTTAGCACGCAAGATTTTGATTATACCTCAAAATTTCTTGAGTCCTGGGTTCGAGCCCCAGTACGACCTTTAACATACTGTCTTTTTGCGCATGTATACGCAGCCTCTCCTTGCTAAGCTCTCGCTCCTGCTGTTTAGGAGGGGTTCGGCTCTGTTTTTGGGAAATTTGAGCTTTTCACAGTCCAGCCTGGCTCAAGCTCCAGCTCGAACATGTCTTCCACTCTTGCATACGTCCAACAAGTGTATATGGCGAGGCTAGAGGTGACACGAAGCTAGATATCAACGTTGTCTATTCTTCACATGAAGAACCCTGCTTGTGCCCTGCTTCCGACTTTGAAAAACACAAGATGCGCGGCAGGATGCAGGGTGGATGACCGAATTATGACCATTGTTAAAGCTGCGATTCGCCGGAAGTGGAGGGGCCGATCAACAATCGTCCATTTCTCGAAGGGAATCAATATTTATAGACAACTGTTTTGTTTGCTTTTCTCAAGACCCCAGCTAAAATCTCCGAGAGCTTCTTACTATCTCACTCTTCTACATTCCACCAAGTTTTGTTGATACACAGATTCCATCAATCATGTCTCTCGAGTAAGTCATGGAAGCTTTCCCCACATTGTCACTTGTTGAGCAATGACAACAATGTGCTATACGACCGAGTGTAGCAAGAGCTGACATGTTGGTCTGCATAGTCATCCCGTTCATCCCGCGACTGTTCACTGGCCCATTGCCTTCCTGAGCACGGCCTACGGTCTCGATGCCCTCCATGTCGTCCGCCCCTACCTACCTTCCACCTTGACCAACTACCTCCCTACCGTCGTCGAGACCACAAGAATTGGCTACTGGGCTCTCGGACTTGGTGTCCTTACTGCTCTTCCCTCAGCTGCCTCTGGTATTGCCCAAGCAGCAAAGATGGTCCAGAACCAAGGTCTTTACGACCAGAGCGGAAACCTGAAGGCAAAGTCCAAGGTCTTGATCGCACACGCTTTGGTCAACGACATTGTTATTGCAGTTTCCGCCTGGATCTGGTACAAGAGAAGAAACGTATCCAGCATGGAGTACATCAAGGAAGGTCTCAACCCCATGGCCTACGAGCCTCAGAACTGGATGGTCGGCGCAAGCATTGTTTTGGGAGCACTCTTGATGTTCGGTGCCAACCTCGGAGGTTCTCTCGTCTACGACTATGGTCTCGGGCTCAGCATGGGCAAGAAGGTCATCAAGAAGAACGAGTAGGGTTATGATTGAATTATTGTGCTCAGAAACAGGCTGGAAGATATGGGAACACAAGTAATGACGAGCTGGAATTCGTCTAATGAATACCATGATGCAGATTACCTCAACCTCGGAACAATCGCTGTCTATGAGTACGTGAAGGATATCGCAATCACCAAGGAAGCTGGAGTGGTGTCGACAGCTGATCTTTCGGGCCCAGTACGTGTTCTGCATTTCCAATGTCATCTGGTCCTCGGGGTGCCCAGTACTGTCCTGTTTTGGAGATGTCAAAGGTGTCCACGAACTCAATCAAAGATTTGGCCGAAACGTCAGGCGTCACAGCTGGTGCTCATGTCAGTTTCTTATTAGAACAAAGATTGAATACTCGATGCGTACCTCCACCTGCATCCCAGTACTTATCAAATCCAACACCTTTGGTCATCTCGGTCCTCATGAAGGCCGGGTGAACAAGGCCCACGGCAACACCATGCTCCTTCAGATCCAAGCTTAACAGCTTGCCGACCATGTTAGAAGCAGCCTTACTTGCATGATGACCATAGTTGCCTCCTCCTTCGCTCTCATGCCGAAGGGTGATGCTTCCCGACTCTGAACTGACAATGATGACTTTTGAGCCTTTGGCCAATAGACCAGCCTTGAACAGATGATGAACGATGAACACAGGACCAACAGCACTTGTCTTGTACATGAGTAGCTCCTTCTCAAAGTCGGGTTTGTCAAAGGTTTCGAAGCCAAAATAGCCAGCTGCGAGTATCACAATGTCGAGCTTGTGACTGCCATCTAGTGATTTTGCTAGTTTCTCCCCGGCTGATTCTTCGGCTATGTCGATTCCATCAATCCAGTTTATGCTGTTGGGTGTTTTCTGTGGTTTGTTGGAACGTGCTGTGCCGTAGACTGTGTCACCTCGTGCGGCGTACTGTTTCACGAGCTCGAGGCCAAGTCCTCTGGTGGCGCCGACGACAAGTACAGTAGGCATCATACAAGTGAAGAGATTAGTCTTCTGTCTACTCAGACTCTTACAACCAGGGAAGACAGCTTCTTATGTTCAACAACATGAGGTGATATGAGAATAAGATGGTGCAACATACCTAGGTGACGTACGACGCACTCTTATCGATAAGGCCTAGCGGTACGCATGGCAGTCGCGAGTTCCTCATCAGCATCTTGCCCAGATCAGGTACCTGAAAGTGCATGCAGAGATGGCTACTTTGGATGACCTGAGGAAGGTCGTTCGTTCGTATCCAGTCATTGACAACCACGCGCATAACCTTCTACTGCCTTCGAAGCAGGAAGCTCACGACCTGTTGGCCGCAACAACAGAAGCACAAGGAGATGCTCTTCAAGATACANAAACGTCACTATCACACATCCGTGCTGTTCGTCAACTGCGCGAGCTCTATGATCTTGGTGATGATGCATCATGGGACGACTTGATGGAAAAGAGAGCCGACATTCTACAAGGAGATTTCGAGAGCTTTCTCCAGAAATGCTTCACTGGAATACACACTATTCTTATGGACGACGGCCTCGATGATACGACCGTTTATTTGTACGATTGGCATGACGATTTTGTCCTTGACAAGACACTTCGTATTGTCCGCATTGAAACCGTGGCTGCAGATATTCTGCGAGAGATGTACAGGAAAGGCACTCTACCAATTGGACCAGCCATACATAACGATGACATGTGTGCAGAAGCCTGGGTTACGTTTCTCCAGGCTTTTGAATCCTCCATCGTCACCGAGATTAATGATCCAGACGTCGCGGGTTTCAAGTCTGTGATATGCTACCGAACTGGTCTGGATGTTAAGATCGCTGGAGATGTTCAAGTAGCCACGAACGGCCTGGAGGCTTTTCAAAGCAGTTACCTCCCGCATTGCTTGCAGAAGGATTTCCGCATCGAGTCCAAGGGACTGAACGACAGTCTCGTCATCTCAACATGTCGACTCTTGAGCGCAGCAGCCAAGCAAGACTCGATAAGCAAACCAATTCAATTTCACACTGGTCTCGGCGATGCAGACATTGATTTGCTTCGCTCCGACCCCTCACATCTTCAGCCACTTATTACTGCTTTCCCTGATGTTCAGATGATTCTTCTCCACACATCGTATCCCTACATGCGCCAGGCTGGCTACCTTGCCACAGTGTACAAGAACGTTTATCTTGACCTCGGTGAAGTGTTTCCGCAGGTCAGCAGGAATGGACAAGAGACCATCCTGCGTCAATGCATGGAGATCACGCCTATCTCGAAATTGCTCTTCAGTACTGATGCTCACCATTTTGGCGAAGTCTACTGGCTTGCATTGAAGCAATTCAGAGAAGCATTCGAGAAGGTGCTTGTAGACTACGTTGAGAACGACGACCTTACAGCTGAACAGGCTATTCAAGCTGCAAAAGACATTTACTTCAATAACGCGAAGAGAGTGTATAACCTCTCTGTGGAGCTTCCAGAGGTTGAATTGGTGAGTCTTCCCAAACCTTCTGCGAAAGCATAGCATTGGATGTGATTCCTCCAGGAACTCATATACTCACTCACTGAACCCTCTTTGCTAAATCTCGGAACAGNNGACGAGCAACCACGACGAACTAGGGCACAGAGCAATCGGGAAGCCAAGATCATGCAGGCTCCTCAGCCTCTACAGCTCGCGTGGAGGGAGATCGAGCCACACGAGAAGCCTTATGACTTGGACGTATTCACCAAATTCTTCGAGCAGCACTCGGAGCTGAAGTATGTTTATGTACAATGGCTCGACTACCTTGGTACGCTGCGTGCTCGTATGCTGCCGATCGCCGCATTTCGGCGCCTCATTACAAGCGGCGAGCGTATCGGTATCTCACGAGGCAATACAGGCACACTGCAAAACGATCATGTCACTTCAGCAGTCACTCCTGTAGGTCAGCTCTACGTCGAGCCTGACATCACGACATTGAGGCTTTCGCATTCTCGAGACTCGCTTGCTTCCGCAACAGTGATAGGATCTTTCTGCAACGAAGATGGCCGTCGCTCAGAATGTTGTCCGAGAGACAGTCTTCGAACTTTGACAAAACGCTTCTCGATTGACCATGGGATCACGTTCCTCGCTGGATTTGAGATTGAAGTGGTTTTCCTCAAACAAGATGCGGAAGGCCAGTACAATCCTTGGACCACAAACCATGCTTGGGGTACTTTCACGCCGGAGCAATTTGAGGTTGCTTTTCCTGTGCTTGCAGAGATCGCCGACGAACTGACGAATATCGGTATTGATGTTCAACAATTCCACTCGGAGTCTGGACCAGGACAGTATGAGTTCGTGTTGTCGCCTTTACCAGTCGTTGAAGCAATTGACACACTCTTGCAAGCACGTCAAGTCGTTCAACAAATTGCTCGTCTTCATAGACTGCGTGCTACACTGCATCCAGTTCCTCTCAATAAGATTGGTTCAGGCCAGCATGTTCACATCTCGCTCAACTCAGCCAGCCTGTCTCCGCAAGATCTGGAAAACAAGGAATCATCTTTCTTTGCTGGAGTGCTCGAGCAATTACCGCCCCTTTGTGCCTTCTTGCTTCCCAACGACGCGAGTTACGCTCGCGTTGCCGACGACATCTGGACTAGCGGCGCTTGGGTGGCTTGGGGCACGCAGAACAGAGAAGTGCCACTTCGCAGAGTCAAGACAGGACGCTGGGAGATTCGCTGTCTGGACGGCTTCGCGAATCCCTACCTTTCTCTCTGTTCTTTACTCGCTGCTGGACTGAACGGTGTGGAGTCAGGAAAACATCTGGAGATGAAGGACTGTACAGAGAATCCGGCACGTTTGAGTGATGCTCAAAGAGCTGAGCTCAGTATCACAAAGAGAATGCCTGCTTCGCTCGAGGAGTCTCTACGCCACCTTGAGACAGCTGAGGTCTTGAAGCAACTTATGAACCCTCGGCTGATCGATGATTACGTCGTTATGAAGAGAGCTGAAAAGCAGATGCTTGATGAGATGGACGAGAAGGAACGACATGCATGGTTGATCGAGAGGTACTGATGGAAGGAACATTGCTGCATCTTGCTGTTTACATTACTCGATCGTGTATATGACTACACAGCTCTGTTGTAATACAACCAATGGCTTCACATCCCAATAGCATCAGCGCTGGACATTGTGACTCAAGCTCACAACTATCGTTCAATAAGTAAGAGCGAGGTCCGACATCCAACTCGCCGCAGCAAGCAGTATCAGGTAGTCTTTATGGTGTCTGCTAGAGTCTGAATTCCCCCTCGATGAGGTGTACAAGTATGACTGTTTTTGATCATCGAGTGGGTCCAGGTACCGATATCATTTCACACCATCTTCAATTCGATTAGAGAGAAGGAGGTCTTTCGAAAGATATGCCCTTTCTCACTAATCTGACCACTCTCTAAACCATCTAGACCAACTCATTTAATACACTAGACTCCCTTGTCTACAATTCAGAGACCTATACTCATGATCCTGGAGGAGTATAGAGTTGAGGAAGATAAAGACAGGGTCGCAGCAGCAACAACCATGTTCAAGATAAAGGAAGTGATACGAAAGATCACGGAGACGAGCCAAGCACGCTGAGGTAAGAGACAAACCGTCATAGATACAGAAATACTATGGCGTTTCCGAAGATACACTTGGTGATATGGCACTTAGCATTATTGGCGTCATGCAGCTTTTCGCAAGTGTAAAGACAAGGCTGTTGTTACCGTAACGACTTCACAATAATAACACAGGAGAGCACAAGAAAAAGCACGAGATGTTGAAGAGTACTACACTTGAATGCATTCACGAGGTAGAATAAAGCAGGGCAGCTGAAGAACAAAAGAATTGTTGTAAAACTAGCTAGGGAAGCAAGAGGGATCTCTCTTGGGTCGTCAGTGTCGTTGGCTATGATAAAAGTACAGGGCACATCGGCGTCGCCATATCCTCCTTCGATCATCATGATTCATAAAGATTCATTTCGGCTTTTTCTTTGTTACTGGGGTTGGTATTATCGAGCTTAAAGCTCCTCCTTGACGCGGTCGGTGGCCTTCTGGGCAGCCTCGGAAGCTCTGTGCTTGGCCGAGCTGGCGTTCTCGCTGACGGCATCAGCAGCCTGCTGAGCGTAACCGGCGGCACCCTTGGAGGCACTGCTGGCAGCGCTGCTAGCGGACTTGGGACCAGAAGCCGAAACGGACGAGGCAGACTTGGCAGCGGCGCTCGAGAGAGATGAGGAAGACTTGGAAGCAGCAACCGAAGCCGCGCTCGATGCAGACGAGGCAGACTTGGCAGCAGCACCACTGAGAGAGGAGGCCGACTTGCCAGCGGCATCAGTTGCAGACTTGCCAGAAGCGGCAGCAGCATCGTAGGCACTGTTGGCGTAGTCGCCAGCAACGTTGGAAGCGGATGAAGCGGAAGCAGCAGCAGCGTCAGTGGCAGCGTTGTAGCCGGAAGAGCCGGAAACAGAGGCAACGCTGGAAAGGGACGAAGCAGAAGCAGAGGCAACGCTGGAGATGGAAGCGAGAGAAGCCTTGGCCTCCTCACCACCAATACCGACCTGAGCCTTGGCCCAGTCGAACCAGTACTGAGCAGAACCGTAGGCGGAGTCAGTAGCAGATGCAAACTGGCTGCCAGCGGCGTTGGTAGCGGAGTGGGCGGACTGGGCAGCAGCACCAGAAAGGGAAGAGGCAGACTTGGCGGCGGCACCGGAGGCAGAAGAGGCAGACTTGGCGGCGGCACCGGAGGCAGAAGAGGCAGAGTTGCCAACAGCACCAGAAGCGGCGTTGTAGACAGAGCCAGCAGACTTGGAAGCTTCGCCGTAGAGCGAAGATGCAGAGGCGGAAACGTTGTCGCCAGAGAGCTTGGCGCTGTGCTTGCGGGCAAGAGCGATCAACTCGTTGCGCTTGGAGCCCTGGGGAACCTTGATGCCGTTCTTGTCGAACCACTGCTTGAGCTGGCTGTCGGACCAAGAGTTGAGGAGCTGCTCAGACAGGGACTGCTGGGCGCCAGCGGCAGAAGAAGAAGCAGATGCGGCAGCCTTGGCAGCCTGGTTGGAAGCGGTGCGAGAGTTGCGACGAAGGGCAGCAATCATCTTGTCACGAGAGCTGGGCTGAGGAACGGGAATACCACGCTCATCGAGCCAGGCCTTGAGGTCAGAATCGGCCCACGAAGAGTAGAGCCAGTTACCAGGGTAAGCAGTGGTCTCACCAGCCTTCTTGGCCACGGATTGGTAGTTGGAGCGAGCAGAGTGGAGAAGAGTGTCGCGGGAGCGAGGAGAAGGGTTGGGGATGCTGTGGTAGTCGAGGAAAGCCTTGAGCTGCGAGTCGGTCCAGCTGTCAAAGACCCAGTCCTGGACAGACGAGTAGGCGTCCGAGGCTTGGTCAGCAGTCTCAGACCAGTAGGACTTGACCTGGCTGACAAGGCTGTCCTTGTTCTGCTCAGTGCCCTTCTTGACCTGCTGACCAGAGCTGGTGATGTAGTTCTGGAGCTGCTTGGTGTCCCAGGTGTTGTAGGGCTGAGCAACATTGGCGTCCCAGTTGTTCTTGACCAGGTCAACGAGGTCCTTGCGGTCGGCAGGAGTGGGATAGGGGACATCGTGATCAGAGAGCCATCTCTCCAACTCGGTCTCATGCCACTTGTTGTAAGCTGCAAATCTTGTCAGCATCAGAGCACAAGATATTGCCTCAACACGACTGAACAGCCATCTTGAGAAGCTGCAGCAGACTCCACTGATGATTGGATGCGTGCTTAGCAGCGCGTCCGACCAATACTCCAATGGCGAGCCAGCTGTCAACAACAAACATTCTTCACTTACCAGCTTTGCTGAACCAGGTGCTGGCGGCAACAGACTGTGCGCCGAGAGCGAGCACGGCGGCGGTCGCGAAATTGAATCTCATATTTGCGAATACCGAAATAAATCTAGGTAGTTTGATGAGGAAGGTGGAAGGGAGAAGGCAGATCTCGCGTTTTGTGAAGGTCGCAGCTTGCTTGTGGTGAGCGTCATAATGACAGGTGACGTAACAAGAGAAAGAACGATCGAGCTCATGCCTGATTTCTTGTGATTCTCTCGACTCTATCTGTTTCCATAACAATACCAAGTAGAGTACTAAATTGTTTCCTACAGCAAGCATACATATCGTCCCTCCTCGTTTCTATGAACAAGATCTAACTTCCGCTCATAATCCTGGTTAATTTGAGATGCGTGTCTAGCTAACCCCAGAGTGATTCCCCGCTCAGCCAAACAATTGACATGTGTTTGTCGATGGTCTTGGCATCGAACCAGCCACTTCATTTCTGGTTTGATGGCGCCATGTCAACGTCAAGACATGACATTCTTGTATTATTGATTGTTGCAATCAAGTAAGGCTGTCTGTTGGCGCTGTAGCATGTCATTCTCGTTCTCGTCTCAGAGTGGCACATGACGAGACGAGTATACTACTGAAATGCACCACTGTTGCCAATCTACCTTGGATGACAGTGTAGCTCGTCCAGAGGAGCCAACAGAGCCATAACTCTCAGTGTACACGATTCTGCCACCCAAACAGCATGAATGTTCTTAAATGCTCACGTGTCGTGCCAAGAGTACGCATTACGTGGTACAGATTCCTGAGCATCGAACTGCCGGTCGTTGAAGGCATGAAGGTTACTCCGAAGCAAGAAAATCCGCTCACGTAGACATGCCAACACGAAATGTTCATCGAACAGAAGTACGGGTAAGCAGCCGTATCCTCGGTGTAAACTCTCCTCGTGGCTCAAGATTGTCACGATTTCGCAGTTGACCGTGTCTTCAAGTGATATATGGTTGTTTGGAGAGCTATAAAAATGTACAGTTGTTTTCGAGTATGTATAAGCGTGACCTGAAAAATTTCAAAGATAAAATCGTCTCTGCTAAAAACACTCCTTACTGAGTATCAAGCACTTCTTTGGCACCGAGGGAGGATGCGTTGCTTCCCTTGTCACTCGTACATCCGAGAAATGACGCCTATGAAAAATCCACTCAAAACACCGAGTCGACATGCATGACAACAAGTCCTGTGCAAGTACGTGGTAGACGAATCTCGCTTAGCTGAAGATCCCATGCTGGTGCATACCATAGTCGTCGATCAGATCGTCTCTTCGAACGGATGTGGAATAGGTTGCGTTGAAATTCAAGCATCGTCAGACCCTTCTTAGTAAAGAGGAGCATAAGTTAGACGAGAAGCTCTTGTGATGCAACTACCATCTTCCTGAGCATCCAGATATACTGGATTGCCTACTCTGCTGGGGAAGAGGCCGGTACGCATATCGCACAGGCTGTAACGTCCATTTTTTGGGCCAAGAGATTGATGTGCCTAGCGACATGCACTCGGGGTCTCAAGATAGGGGCGACGGTATGCCATAGCAACGACATCCTACTCTCACGTATCCCCTGCTTTCAATAGAAAACTGCATCAAGGAGTTGGTTTACCCTCAATGTCTGAAGGATTCGATTGCAAAGTTGTCTCACTTTTCATCCTCAACATCCAGGTACGCACGAGAACCGCCGAGCCGTTATCACGATCTGAGGTTTGATCAGAATAAATCTCTGAGGACGGTGTGGGGATACATGGGTATGATGAGACGTTAAGAGGTTGGGTGCGAATTCTGCTTCGGCATCAACCACGGTCACGTACCCGTCTCCGTCATAACAATTTTCGAGCCGCATACAGGTGGGGACGCATGACGTCGATTTGTTGATCGTCTGTGCTCGAGAAGGATGTCTGGAGTATTCATGTCGAGACGACGAGTTAAGCGGACAAACAACACGTCTGTAAACAGGTATCAGCAGATGAAAATTGACAAGGTACTGGAGCTTGGTATTCGTAAGTGGCGAATGGTCCTGGCAAAGCTTTTTTCAGTTGGCGGCTCTTGGTTGTGTTTGAGGTCGCATCAGGTGGAGGATACTTTGCGGGATAAGCCTTGAGACGTCGGTGGCGTTGAGGATCGACGAGGCTATTCGGGAACAAGCTCACCGGAGAGGATCCGTCTGCGTGCGCTGCGTCAAGGGCGCTTCGTGAGATGAAGAGTTGACGGCCGCAAGGAAAAATTGTTGGTCGAAACATAAGCAAGATAGGCACAGCATTACGGGATAGGGCTGGTTAGATACGGGGACGATGAACTGTTGGTTTCCTCTTAAACTCACTCTCCGCCCACACTCCACCACTCTTTCCTCTTCCGTTTCATACTCTTTTGGACCCTTCCAACCTCCTTGCCGACTGCCGTCTTCTTCAGATTAGAAATCGGTCTCTCCGGCAGAACAACCATACATCGCCACCATTTATCACTCTTAAAGCCACAAGGGATTGGAAACAAATTGCTGCGTCAAGCATACCAATTCTTTCACCAGTCTTAATCACCAACATCAAACAAAATGGCGCCCGTCATCTTCGGCCTGCCTTTTAGCGAGTTCACATGGTCCAAATTCGGCAATGCAAACATGTGGAACAATGTCTACCACTTGAGAAGAACGAAATTCATTGTCTACCAGCTCGCCATGATCTTTTGCGTTGTCTCAGAATCTCTCGGAACCGATGCTCTGTCGCGATTCGTAAGCCAGCAGAAGTACATCGAGAAACACGCACCTGGCGCTAGCGAATACAACAATGACTACGTTGGTGTCGCTTCCTACAACATCTTCGCCGGAATCTACGTGGCCACTATCTTTGGTGGCGCTTTCTTCTTCGACTTGATCTGGCCTGAGAGACACGAGGACCGTGGTGTCAGAGTTGCTTGGAAGATCTGCGCCATTGCTGGTATCTTTGTACACCTTGCCAGCTGTATCGCCATGACCGTCATTGTCGCGACGAAGACCGCCTATACCACCGGTATTAGCACTGCCGAGGGAAACAGACTGGTTACAGAGAACGGCAAGACTCCTCTGGACTACAGACACAGCGCCCGTATCGTCACTTCGGTCGTCTTTGGATGGATTGGATGGGTCTTCGTCATTGCTAGCACTGTCATCCTTGTTGTTGGCAAGAACCACGACGAGAAGGTCGGACCTTGGAGCACCCACGTCCGCGAGGCCAAGAAGAACAACATTGACGTCGAGTCCAACTTCGTTTCAGGACACCCATCGGAGAAGCCTTTGACCAACCCTCTTACTGGCGAGCAACCCGAGGCCCTTCGTCCCAACCGCCCTGAGGCTGCTCACGTTCACGAGCCTACTCGTGTCCAGGAGGCATCGACCGAGACACAGAACCACCACAGCTTTGACTCGAGCGCACCGCCCGTCAACCCTTCCCATGCTTGAAAGGTTGGCTCTGAGCCAATGTCCGTTTACCGGTGTCGAGTACACCGAAGGCATATTTTAATGATGATATACCCGTGAAGCATGGATTCTATTAATGAAGTTTGACGAGTTGGCATTTCTTTTGTTTATTGATCGCAGCAGATACCCACTAGAGTTGTTTTTGACACTGCATGCATGGCGTTTTGGAAGGTACCTTTACAAAATGATAGCATGCCTCACATAGAGGGTAATGAAGAGACTCTAATCCATATATCCACCTTACATCTCTCTGTTATCCTCTATTTTTGTGTGTGATGTCGAAACGGATTGATCATGTTGTAAACCAGTTGTTATTCGTTCGAGCGTGATGTTGCTCACACCAGGAGATAAATGATGTTGGATGAATCTAATTGGGTATTGTCGTAATATACATGGGTCAAATGGTTTAAACAGTTCTGCGGTCTGACATGACGCGCACGATGGTACCTGGGCCGGCGACTTCAACAACCTGTAGAAAAGTGTATGGTCAGTACCTGACAGGGGGGTGAGCAGGTGATAGAAAGAGAGTTACCTTCTCGTGCCAACTCAANAAGACACCCATGTTTCCGCCTTGACCCTCGGCAGTGTTGCGCGGTTGAACTTGGGAGAAGCCAGTGACTTGTGGTGTGACGTTCTTGGAAGGGTTGGTGGTGGAGGCACCAGTGGCCATGCCCTTGTANTCTGGAAGGGTTCAGCTCATGTCGACCAGAGAAAGATGTTGGCAGAGTGATTACAGGTACTTCATCAGGACGTCGCATAGCTCGGAGCCGCCTTCGGATGTGTAGATGCGCTGCAATAAGGGAGCCATGTCGGCGTTGCGGACCTGTTGCAAGACTTCGGTGACGGTCTGCATGTATGAGTCCTTGGATTGAGCATCGGCTCCGTAGGGGGCGTTCTCGAGGGCACCGCGCAGAGCACCCTCAGCATCACCTCCGCGCCATAGTTGTCTGATCTGTTGGCTGAGGGCTTGAACGTCTTGCGGGCTGACGGGCTGGACAGCTGGTGTCAGAGTGGAGAGGTCGAAGTTCGTTGAGGACTCGGGATCGAGAGCGTCGATGTTGATTGTGCGCCAGTTGAAATCAGCCATGTTGGTGTATGTGTGAGGAGAATTGGGTGTTTGAATGTCGTCTAGGCGGTCGTTAGTTGCTTGGGTGGCTTCCGAGGACGACGTGGGGAGAGGTCCGAGAGGCCGAGCTTGGGCCTTGTCGGTAACCCTGACACGCGGAAAAGGCGTCAACAAAGGCAGAGGCGCATAAACAAACCTCTCGGATGCTGAGCAACCTCGACATTAACATTCTATACCACTTGTCGCGTCTGCCCAGTCTCGGTCGCGTAACCATCCTCAACAACTATGAAGTATAGCAGACCCTTTTGCTTGTCGGATTGGACATGAACGTGCATGCAAACATAAGTGTCCTGCTAAACATCAATTCTTATTCGAGTCTCAATTGTCGCAACCATGTCGCACTACGACGAGTCTTCCAACTTCTCTGACCTCAGCTCTCTCGATGGCTCGGACGAGTTCGGTCGCAAACTACTCCAGCATACCAAAGACGCTCAGCGCATTTCGGCCTTGACCCAGTCGCACGCCTTTAGCAAAGCAAAGCCCCTGCCACGCGCCGCCCTGAGTCTCGACAACCTCGAGCGCAACAACGCCTATAACCCTCCCTCGTCCCAACCTGATCATCACCACCCAGCTAGCCTCTCCGGCAGTACCGCCTCAGACCCGCCATTGAACCCGCCGCGAGCATGGGGAAGGAAAGGGAGACCGAACCACACCTGGATGCGTCACATCCACGACCAGCCTCAGTCCAACATCCAATCGAGTCCCAACATCGACTGGGCAGATGCTGCGAACGACTCCCTATACTCCTCTGCCCATGTCTCCCCACCACAAAGACGTGCCCGCACCCTTTCGAAACAGCCTGCGGTCGAACAACACGACAGCTACATTGATCAGTGGAATCCAGATCAAGACTTTAGTGCCGCCTCGCTGCTAGTTTCTACACCCGCCGTACCCTCACGCTCCCGTTTGACCATTGATCAGATCCGAGAACGCGAAGTCCAGACGTACGAAGCTCGTGCTTCCTCATCCCTTCGCCGCCAACTGAGACAACAATCGACAAATGAGACAATATCGCGTACATATCGAGACACCCACGTAGAACCCACTCCATCTCAGCTTTCCAAGCCAAACATTGCTCATAAAGAGAATATACCCCTGGCACCGCGACAGTCAGCCCGCTCTTTGTACAAAACTGTCGAGACCACATCACACATGCCTTCAACCACTCCACAGCCTGCACAGCGAAAAGCAGACTCCCTGGCATTGCTTAAAAGGCTGTCAAGGACTCCGAGCGCTTCGCCTTCTCCTACTGCCGCTAAGGAAGCCATGCCTGCACATAACCCTGCCCGTCAGGATACTGCATGGTCGGACAAGTACCCAAAGCAGAATACACGATCACTGTTCCGAGGAGACTCGCCGCAGGCTCCCGAGGTTGTANAAGGCCCTGAGGTGGTTTGTGTTGAGCAGGGTGACTCATCACAAGCACCCGAAGTAGTGGAAATTGCAGAACCTGCATCTTCAGAACCCTTGGTGACCCCTTCAAGGCCGCTAGAACGACAACTACCCGCCAAAACTCCTGTGGTGATGGGTGCCTGGATAGACACACCACAAACTGCCCGTCAGTCGAACAACTCTGCGACATCTCAAGTTGATCATCAAACCACACAACATAGCGAGCCAGCTGCTGAAGATCCACACCAACGCTCGATTAGCGAACCGAATCTGCCCACCTCTGCTTTGGACGCTGTACTCAAGGATCTTCGGAACGGCAAGCGACGAGAAGATGATGATCCAACGCTTGGCGATTCTACTATTGCCAGCTTGGAAGACGTTATGGTCCGATCTGCCGACAACACTTTAAGACTCGATCTTCCGGACGTACCTTCAGCCCAGACCCAATCTTCGAATGCAAACAACAAGCAGGATACAACCCAACCTGAAACTGAAAAGAGAGGACAACATTCTGAACCTGAGCGGAAACAAAATATATCTGCCTCGCAGAAGGATACGGACCTACGACAGAGATGGTCCGTTCTGGGACGTTCCAGCAAACAATCGAGCGGCACAAGTGCCACATCCGGACAGAAATCACAAACGGAAAACGATCGCGACTTGGGTGCAGCAATTGCATCGGCATCCAGAGGGTCTACCTCCAGGTCGAGCGATATCCGGAGTGCTCATCAGCATGTAGCAGGCATACAATGCACGCAATGTGGACGACCGACCAGTGTGCTTCGCGCTGCATGGAACGAGTACTGGGGCTGGTATTTTCGTCGCAACGCTCAAGCTCCGCTAGGCTTCCGATTGACTTGGCTCGGACTAGCATGCACAATATTTTGGACATGGCTCATCACCGAATGGATCTTCAGTTCCATGTTGAGTCCTCCCAAGTACGCGACTAAGATGCGTGGATTTGGTGTAGACCCACACGTGCCACGTTTCCCTTATGTTCTACCAACTGTGGCATCACGGCCCTTGACTCCGTTGATATCCCCGCTTGTGTCTTCAGTTGGGTGGTTGTGGAAAGTCATCTGGGGGCAAGAAAAATACAAGTACTACCCTGCTAGTCCTGGTGCTTGGGGATCGGCTGCGAAAGTAAAGATTGGACCTCCTGGCCCACGATCAGCGTACTATACTAGCAGCAACATAGCAGATGATGTGCGATGGGCGGACCAAGAGACTACAGGGCATGCATGGCATACTAAGGAGGAAGCTCAGCGAAATACTTGGAGCACCTGGGAGACAAATGGGGATGGGAGCATGCTTGACGATGAGCTTATCATTTGAGCCGCCCAGTCTTTGCATTTTATGGCGTTTTTGGAAAGGCATTGAGCAAGCGACTGTGTTTGGAAACAAGGAGATCCCTGTAGATGTACCTGTTGTTGGATTACGAGCCTGGAGACCTTTTTAAACGGATCTGAATCTGCACATTGACCATGCTATCACCTATTGTTTTGTTCTTGGTCATATATTTATGCTAGTCATGGCTTGCACAAGTCTACATAAATTCGATGGACATTTGGTGGATAGGTAGTGATGTGTGGGGAAGGTGCTCGATGACATCACTGCGATGGAAGCTCCTACCCCGATGATGTAGCTTCTCTTTAGCTGGGACGACACGCGATTGCTTCCAATTGTTTTTTCAATTCTCTTTCTTCTTTCTTCTAGTCTAAACAAACATCACATTCATCAATTCACCATGAGTCTCTTACGCACTACCTTCCTCCGCAATGCTCCTCGCACCTTTGCCCGCAGCCCTGCCTTGAGCGTCAGCGGCAGACGCTTCGCTTCGCAAGACTACGGCAGCGGCTCTGGCGACCCCAAGGGCGAGAAGCCCCAAGAACAAGGTGCAAACCCCTCTGCCGACAAGGAGCACCCCGGCCCACCACCACCCAAGGTCGGCCAGGGCAGCGGCGGTGCCACCAAGGCCGACAGCACCGGCCACAACACCGGTGCCTCCAAGCAGCAGAAGAAGAGCTTCTCCACCATGGCCAGAAGAATGGCCAACCAAGATTACGGCAGCGGCTCTGGTGACCCCAAGGGCGAGAAGCCTCAAGAACAAGGCGCGAACCCTTCGGCCGACAAGGAGCACCCTGGTCCTCCTCCCCCAAAGGCTGGTCAGGGCAGTGGTGGCGCTACCAAGGCCGACAGCACTGGTCACAACACTGGAGCTTCAAAGCAACAGAAGAAGAGCTTCTCTACCATGGCTAGAAGGATGAGTGAGGAACACCCCAAGTCGACGAAAGGATTGGAACCTAAGCTTAACAAGAACACCTCCCTCCCGCAGNAGAAAGACCTTCCTGAGGATGTGAAGCAGCATAACAAGGAGATGGACGAGAAGGCCAATCAGGCTGCTGAGAAGCTTGATGATGATAAGAGCAAGAAGGATGACAAGGTTGGCAAGCAGTTCTGGTATGCTTTCCGTTATGTGTTTCTTCCCTCTTCTGCATGTGCTAACTCCAACTACAGGGCCGGCCACGGTGGTGCCGACAGGGACCCTTGATTTGTCTACTATCTGTCGACAAGACGTCTTTTCATTTCTTACGACTTTTCCGACTTCTATCATGCCCGACGATGAACACAGAAAGAGCAACTCGCGATAGCTTGACGTAACATGTATTTTTATTATATTCATGATCGCACAGAGCGATCTTTCTAGCATGGAATGTGTTTCTTTGAAGTGAATGTGTGGCTATGTCTTGCTGGCCAGCTCAAACAAGGGTTTTGTACTGTAGATGGTGTGCGAGTAGACCCAAGACACTCGTGAAGACAAATGTTTGTATTATCGACTCGTATATTTTCCCCAAGGTTTCCCTCCAAATGCAGTTTAGACATTAGACCCCCTTGATTATGGTATGCTCTTCCTTCCTTCAAAAACCTAGACGCCAGAAAAGATCAAATGCCACCCTACTTTTTTGTGCATGAACAATTTAACCGCCGCATATCCTTTTTAAGGGGGTGGTGCTTCAAAGCAAGCAATCTTGCAAACTTCAGTCGCAAAAGTTAGCATTGTCTCAGTAGTCACAGGCAGGAACCAGAAGACTTACTCGCAGGGCTCGTTCTTCCTGACATACTCGAGGTAGTCAAAACACTCATCACCCTTCAGTGTCTCGACATCAGGTCTGAACTTTGGCGCTCTCTCCACCATTCTCATCAGCAGCTCCTGCCCCTCATCACTAACCCCATACTCTTGCAACTCCTTAACTCTAGGTTGCCAATTCAAAATGGCGCGGAAGCAAGACATGTAATTCAGATCTTCCAGGAATGGGACGGGCGTGGCACCGACCAGTAATTCCCACATGATGATACCTAGACTCCAGACGTCGGTCTTGGAGGGCAGGGCACCAGCACCGCGTTCGAAGATTTCGGGGGCCACGTAGTCGATTGTATCGTCTGCGATGCGGTCGGCGAGGTATTGTCGTGCATCTATCAAGTCCTCGCCGCCAAACTCTGTGAGCTTGAAGAGTGGAGGGTCTGTGCGGAAGATCATGATCTTGGTGGGCTTGAGGTCGCGATGTGAGATTCCTTGCGATGCGAGGTAGGAAAGGGCTTTGAGGGTTTGCATAGCAAGGTCCATGACAGCGTCTTCTTTTAGTCGTCTGGCGTGGTGGTTGCGGATGAAGTCCGCAATGTTGCCGTGAGGTGTGTGTTCGACGAGGATCACATTTCCTTGAGGCCACTGTTCGCGGAGAGCAGAGACGACGTTTTCGTGCCGTACTCGGGTCATGGCGGCCGTCTCGCCCATGTTGATGCGTTCTTCTCTGGCGTCGCCCTTCCTATCTCGTAGCTTCTTCAGAACGACAGGGAAGCCAGTCTTTTGCTTCTGCTTGCCAAAGGCAAGCATTACTGTCATGCTACCAGTTTCAGAACGGAAGGGCCGTGCTTCTTGCCAGATACAATCTTCCTCTGCGTCGAGGTATCTTTGACGCGCGTCTTGGGGNATGAGTGCTTGCCGTACAGAAGGTCGAAGCAGAGACCACGCTGTCGTTCTCAGCTCTGCCCATCTTGATTGCGTCTTGCGGTTGCTGAAATCCAGAAAAGGGAACATAAGCATAAGTGATACGCTCCCGGCTGTAACAGTAACCGCCTCGCCCTGATATATCCGTGTACGTTGCCCTATTCCAGAAAGCAGCTTGTCGTCGACTTCAGTCCCTCTTGGACTGCAGTTGTATATGTCCAACTCAGGGATCTGCTGCGTATAGTCCAACTGCACTCTGAAGTGCAGTCCATCGACGTCCTCGTCGTTCTCCTTGCCCAAGACAATGTCGCACTTCTCTGAGTCTCGTCCGAACTTATGACCCTCTGTCAAATCGGTGAACGAGTCGATGCTGAATGTCAATGACAATCCAGATTGCATGTCGTCATCTTCATTGTAGCCATCCCCCAGGCCAGCCATGGGTTGGATCTGGCAGAGGAAACGTTCGTTTTCGGGACGTTCTAGTATGCCGGTATCACTTGACTCAATGCCAATGATGCAGTACGTCTTGGTGATATCGTACCACCCAAGTGTGTCGCTGTCGGCCGAGGCGGGGCTAGACATGTTGGACTCGATGTCGTCGACTGAGGATTGAAGTGGTGCAGGAAAGATTTGGTCTGCTTGAGGCACTCCAGCTGTTGGTTTGGGTCTTCGAGGAAGAGCTGCGGCATCTCCAGCATTTAAACTCGCGCTTGGGGTCTCTTGCCTCTGTTGTAACGAAGCACCACGGCGGAGGTCAGTTGTGAGGCGCGAGTTTTTTCTCCGTTGTTGCAGACGCGAACTGTCAATCGTATTGGGTCCAGCTGCAACCCAAACAAGGAACACGGTGGTCATCGTCGGCGCGCTCAGACTCGACTGGCACTGATTGGGACCAGCGAAGTCGTCGTGGTAACGCCAACATAACTTGCTGACGACCGGGATGATTTCATCCACTGATTGCCCGCGCAATTTTACTGCTAGGAGGGAGCACCGACGATCTATCGCAAAAGTTTCCGAGGTCCATGTCGAGAGATGCAAATATCCGGTATCGACTGCAAGCCGCTTTATTCGGACGTCTCAAGCACGGTTCGTCATCCTGTTAACCTGCAACTACCTTCCGAGACAGGAGTAAATCATCTGCCGCAGAGGAACGGTTGCTGACATGACTGGTGCACAGTCTCGCCACCCCGCTTTGAGGTTCTCGGATGATGTTGCTATCCGGCGTCGTACAAAATTCGTTGGCGGCAGCCCTGAGAGAACTCTTTTCTGACGAATTTATTTCCGATCCTTTGCCTCTCTTGAAGAGCAAAGAGGAAAATGCTTGATGACTCGTCATTCTCTTTTAGTGTGCGTACTTCGGTTGTTCCGGTCATGCACAAGGAATACACCAGAACCACTGTATACAGTGATTGAAACCAATGGAGCTGACGACAAGGTCCGGCTTCTTGCTTTTTGCAAAGTCTAAATGCGGAGGTGAGAAGGCTCCATGCAGATGCTGCTGCAATCCTGTCGACAGCGGGGCCACTCAGAGTGATTGTTGAGCGGAGTCGACAACGGTACACGGTGCCCTAGTAGTCAGCTAGTGGTGACTATCACTGGATGCTTGGATATCAGTATAGAGGAAACCAAGACTTGCGCGTATGTCTTTTCTGGTCTTTTTCTGGTTATGCATGTACATGTGTCTTCTCTTGCATAGCTTTCGAACCCATCAAACTTACAATCACCTATTAAGACCCACCTGTTCGCATCAGAGCTCGTATTGAGATGTACCTACTTGCTAGCTCTGCAAAGAAACTGTTCGTGCCATCTCTGCAACCAACCATCGTGCTTGACGCGTTCATGCAACGGGCCGGTGAAAAGACCAGAGGTCCATCCATGCAACAGGAAGATGAGTTGATCGAACAGTTTTCACTGGGCGTTTGGGTTTGGTGTCCTAGAGGTCATGAACACGGAGCTGCAGGAAGCGGCTCAGTAAAAGGGAAGTTCGAGACCGAGCAAAGAGCCACCAACAGGCAACACTAACGGAATGACGGCCCGTGGTGATGCATCTATGAGACGACGATACAGCTGCGAAAGGGAAAAGGTCAGAAGACGAAAGGTAATTGTTGAATGTGACAATGGTGGAGAAAAGCACAGTGTAGAGACTGGGCTGTTTGCTTTGTTTGACAAATGCGACGACTTCACTCAATTCCGGGCGTCGAACATTCGCTCTTTCTCAACTTACCACCAATTATAGTTTGCATCAAAAGGAAGGTATCTATCAATATGGACATCTGGTCGCTCTCCATGAGCCAAAGCTTGGAACACGTCTACTTATGAAAATGCACAATACTTTCCGGGAAGGAGTGGTATCCACAGAGAGACCGTACCTTGTGGCATCTCTGTGGCCACACTTCTGGTTTGGAAAGCAATTGTGTATTTTGACAGCTCACAACATCACTATATGTCATTGTGAGAGTGTTGTCACTGGCAACCAGGAATTTACTGTCCAGGACCTGCTTCCTTCCTGCCCAGTGGCTTCCTCCTCCAGGCATCTATGCGCCCTCATCCCGTTGTGCAGTCACTCGCGATCTAGAATTCGATCTCAGGTCCTGCTACATTGTGCATGCAAGTTTCGCTCTCACCGCACATTGCCACGTGATTGCATCGCGCTCCGCCGTCACTCGCGTTCAGTAGCCAGCCTCGAGACAACTCTTTCGATCATAACTGCTCGGCACAGTGCACTCCCAGAAGGAATTGACAGTAATCTCGTTCCGCTCCGCCGTCACTCGCGGGTTTGAACAAATCGTCCGAGGTCCGTGCGTCAGAGTGCCAACACTGGGCTCGCTTCACAAACTTATACACTCCCTATTTTCTACGTCCTTTCCCTTTAGTTTCTTCTAGTCACAGCCCATTCGTGTCATTGACACGAGCCCCGCTGCTACCTCAAGGTAAGTACGATCCTCGCACGTCTGTTCTCGATCTAGACGCGTCGAAGCGCTTCGCAGAGTGAAGCGCTATATCCAAATCCACATTATCACTCAACTCCCCTGCGAACCCTGTCGACCGCTTCACCAATACCCAACGACTATACATGCAACTACCTCATGATCTTCTACTGACTACAGCCATTCACATATAGTTTGCCCAACCTGATCTGCAGTAACAGTAACTCATCCATACTCTACAATTCAGCACCCTGCCCTTGGACAATAAGTACATCCAATCTTCAAGCCACCATGTCAGCAGAACAAAACACTCCGTCCGAAGAACTCTTCTTCGGAACACCATGTAAGTCTCCTTCATCTGATACTTTCGCCCCCGAACTACTAAATCTGATATATGGTAGCTGACGTTCTCGTCCCTTACACCCGTTCCATCACCCCTTGTTTGGATGGAGAAAAGGATGACGAATACATCGATGACATCGACAAGGTACAGTCTANGGTCGACTTCAAATCAATCGTGCAAAGCTGAAGTTCCATAGAGTTCGAAGCAGAACCCGTTCACGAGCAAGGATTCAAAGAAACGCCCTGCTGCAGATGAAGTCCTCCCTGCCAAGCGCCAAAAGAGATTCAAAATGGGTACCAACATCAAGGGTGGCCATGCTCCTTCGTTCAAGCCCATCACTGTTGATCTTGATGAGGAAGATCAAATGATTGTCGACATGAAGCAGCAGGGTTACAAAGATGATGCTATCCGTGACCGTCTTATCGAGAAGGGCTTCACCTGCTACGAGGCTAGAAGTGTCGCCTGCCGCTGGATGCGTATCCGAAAGAAGACACAAGAGTACGAGGAGAAGTTGCTCGACGAGGAGCTGACCGACTGGCATCTTGGAGAGGTGAGATCCCACAAACAATACTCAGTGCACGTATCAATTGATTGATCTGTACTAGNNGACGAATTGCTCGACGAAGCGCTCGAAATCGCTGACAAGAAATATCGAGTCGAACTGGAAAAGCTCGAACAAAAGCGCTGGACTTGGACAGCTCAAAATCTCAACAAGCGTCTTCCTCGTGAGCGCTTCTCCGCCAAGGCTTGCCGACAGCGTCATGAAGCACGCCGTGATGGCACTGCCCGATGCCCTCCAGAGATTGATCCCAATCCGGAGGCCCGTCAACGTGAACGTGAGGAGCGTATCGCCGCCTACAAACTGCGCAAGGAGGAAGAAGCAAAGCGCGATGCCGTCGAAGCTGAGGAGAAGAAGCGTGCAAAGAAAGACAACACTAGCCAGAAAATTGCTGCTCGTCAGCGTAAGGAGGCTCAGTTTGCGCTCCGAGCCCAGAAGAAGAAGGATGCAGCCGAGTACCGCCAGTCTCTAGCTGAAGCAGTCACTCTCGCAAAACAGCGCAAGCAAAATGCGCTCGATGCCGCCCGCGAGGAGCGCATGTACAACGAGAGAAAGCACAGATTCTCCAACCGTCTCCACAAGCAGCTGAAGAAGGAAGTGGCTGCTCTGCAGAGAAAGAAGGAGAGGAACAACGGCGTCACTCCCGAGCCTGAAGAGACTGAGGTTGTTCATCCACCCAGGAGCAGATACGCCTACAAGAATACTGCCGACCAGATTCGCAACGAGAACGTCAGTGCTACCGAGGCTGCTATCAATGCTCGTTCTCACGAATTCACCGGTGTTGTGGAGCCTGTAGCTACAGCCACGGTCGAGACTCAACCTATGCCTATCACCAAGCTATCTGGTCCCAGCAGGAGTGCATCTCAGCAGCCTGCCATCGCCGCTGACGGTTTCTCTGAAGAACCCCGTAACTGGTGCACTATCGACGAGTTGCACAACATCCTGCGTGCACGCGGCATGCTTCTCAATCGCATGAAGGAGAACAAGAATATCATCATCTCCCGCTTGAACAACGAGGACAAGACTACCAGTATCGAGCAGCTCAGAGATCTGCTAAAGGCGCGCCACGAAGACTCGGCCGGCACGAAGGCTGAGTTGATGAGACGTTTGGCTACATCTGACGCGAAGTCTTCCAGAAAGTACCAGAACCTGCGTACAAACCGCCCACTTGACGAGAACGGCAACCGAGTCAAAGTCAAGATGCCAGCCAAGCCAGCTGTGCCAAAGTCTGCCTCCCGCTACAATGCTCGCGATGTCACGATCAAGGACGGTAAAGCCGTCGTCNAGCACCAAGCCTCCCACTACCAGAAAGAGAGCTTCTACCAGAAAGACTCCTGCAAAGGCTGCTGCAAAGAATCCATCTAACAAGGCAAAGGGCACTAGTGCTTCCAAGAAGTTCATCCCTNNGAGGATGACGAGGAAGACGATGAAGAGCCTGGCCTTATCAACAATGTCACTGAGGACGACATGAAGGACATCGTGAGTAGCTTGCTTTCAGGACCTTAGACGTTTGCCTTCCACATTCAGGGAAGAGACAAGAGCTTCCAACTCCTGAAAGGCGATTCCCACGGATGGAGGTTATCCAGTTGGATAGGAACCTTCAGCCAAACATGTGTACAGGCCACAATCTTCAGGTCCGGACGCGCGGCGGAAAGGAGCCTTTTGGAGTTGATCGCGTGGTATTGCTGTGAGTTGGCGGCGTCCCGGATCCCCTTTCTGGTCGATCCCTTTTGGTCGATCTTCAGTTTTGTACCTCAGTACCCCAGACTTTCCAGTGGTCCGGTGCGTGAATACCATTGCAATCACTTGCACGACGCGACGGACCTTCCTTTGCGTTTCTCACCTGGGTTGTTTTCTTTTTGGACCGCAGCAAAAGTCTGCCGACTCTCATTGATGTTTTTGCCCTTGCTTTGATTCCCTAATACCCCGATACACCAGCACAACATAGCATTCAATAGCACCAATAATTTGCCCCTGTAGTCTCCAGAATCCTTCAATGAGTCCTTGGTGATACCGCTGACTTCCTTCGGCCCTTTGCCAATCTCCCGGTCGAGCGAGATCCTTTTCAGCTGGCAACGACACTTAAAATTCAAAGTACGAGGGCCAAGCACTTCCTTCAGACCAAACATCACATGTAGTACCGCCAGGACTAACCAAAGATGCTCTCAACAAGGCAGGTATCCCGAGAGATATAGTCGGCGCACCTGCCTTGTCCATCACTAGGGTTCTCGGTCCCCCGCATCCCCCACTCAACCGTTTGTGGAGTCCCCGGGTTCCGAGATGTGTAAATCACGAGTTTACCTGGGGATACCATGAGAGCCTGCGGCAAAGTTGCTTTGTTTAGTGGCTGGGTAGGCTCAGAGGACTCGATGGGGGTATCTGAGAGTGTTTGGGCAGGTGGGCCGACTGGAGTCCGTTCCGTGGTAGAACGAAGGATATATATAAAGACTATCGACGGACTCGAAGAAAACAGAAGCCATTTTCTATCAATCTTTCAATCAGCTGTTGAATACATACTCACACACTTCATCATGGTACATCTACGAACAGATATCGGTGCAACCAACCCCAATGCACCATTGCATCCTGAAGAGAACAGCACGTATGCCAAAGAACTCACCTGCGATGTTCTCATCGTTGGTGCCGGTTTCGGTGGTGTCTATCTGCTACACAAGCTTCGTGACGAGGTCGGTCTGAATGTCAAGATCTTCGAAGCCGCAAACGAGCTTGGTGGAGTTTGGCGATGGAACTGCTACCCAGGAGCCCGTGTCGATACACAAGTCCCTATTTACGAATACTCGATCGAGAAGGTCTGGAAGGACTGGACATGGACTCAGAAGTACCCTGACTTCAACGAGCTTCGTGATTACTTTATCCATGTTGAGGAGACTCTTGATATCAAGAAGGATGTCAGCTTCAACACCCGTGTCATTGGCTCTCAATTCGACAACGAGTCCAAGACTTGGACTGTCAAGACCGAGGACGGCCGCACTGCAAAGTGCAAGTACTTGATCAACGCCATTGGGTTCGCAGCCAAGCGTCACTTCCCTGACTGGAAGGGTCTTACCGACTTTAAGGGCGAGTTGCACCACAGCTCTTTCTGGCCCGATGAGGGTGTCGACGTCAAGGGCAAGCGCGTTGCTGTCATTGGCACTGGCAGTACCGGTATCCAAATCGCCCAGGAGACAGCANAAGATGCTGCCAGCGTTACAGTCTTCCAACGCACACCGAACCTTTGCTTGCCCATGCGTCAACGAGACTTGACCAAGGAGGAGCAGCAAAACGCTAAGGCAGAGTACCCCGATATCTACCGCAACCGCCTCACCACTTTCGCCGGATTCTCGTACGACTTTGTCGAGAAGAACACATTCGATGACGACGAGGAAACACGCGAGAAGTTCTACGAGGAGCTGTGGGAGGAAGGCGGCTTCAAGTTCTGGCTTGCAAACTACAAGGATCTGCTGTTTGACAGCAAGGCCAACGACCAAGCTTACAACTTCTGGGTCAAGAAGACCAGAGCTCGTATTGCCGATCCTCGCAAGCGTGATATCCTTGCTCCTCTCAAGGCTCCCCATGCCTGGGGAACCAAGCGTCCTTCTTTGGAGCAGAACTTCTACGAGTTGATGGACAGAGCCGAGAACGATGTTGTCAACGTCAAAGAGACTCCCATCACCGAGTTTACCGAGACCGGTATTGTTACTAGCGACGGTAAGCTCAGAGAGTTTGACATCATCGCTCTCGCTACTGGCTTCGACTCTGTTACTGGTGGTATGAAGAACATGGGTCTGAAGGACACTGAAGGCAAGGACTTGTCCGAGAGATGGAAGAACGGTACCTGGACATACCTTGGTATGACCTGCAATGGTNTTCCCCGTAAGTGCTTCACCGCTATTCCTTCCAACCATATACAACATTACTGACCAGTCTTACAGAACATGTTCTTCCTCTACGGCGCTCAAGGTCCCACTGCCTTCAGCAACGGCCCCACGTGTGTCGAAGTCCAAGGCGACTGGATCGTCGACGCCATTGCCACACTGCAAAAGACCGGCAAACAGACAATCGAACCCACCAAGGATGCAGAGACCGGCTGGCACAAGCTGGTCACCGAGCTCTCAGACAAAACCCTGTTCCCTGGCACCGAGTCCTGGTATATGGGTGCCAACATCCCTGGCAAGCCAAGAGAACAACTCAACTTCCCTGGCGGTTTCCCCATGTACGAGAAGGAATGTAGAAATGCACTCGATGGCTGGAAGGGCTTCGTTGTTGCTTGAGCATTGGCTAGAGCGATCGACCATGCTGTTAATGAGTACCGATATGTAATGTATGTATGAACGAATTTATGCTTCTTGAACCAAGATTCTCCAATGCATGTGCATCAGTGAAATATTACTGTTCTTTGTCATAGGAATGTACGGGATGATAACGAAAGCATGAGACTGACCTGGTCAATTGTATCGCTTATGAAATCACCCTGGCACAACCGGGTATCTCAAAGGAGACTTCAAATATCCTTTGCAGACAAGGCGGACATATCTTGATGTGCTGTTCGCCCAAAGAGCAAGCTCCAAACTCGTGTCCAATTTTGTGGAAATTGATCAGGAAATCATGACCATGTGCTTTGCAAACATGAGAACAAAGGTGAAACTGTGGTATTTTGCATGCCCGAACGCCGTTCCTGGTTATGTGGCCATCTAAAAATGACGGGGATGAGATATATACATACATAGGGAAAGTATCATGATTCGCTGTCACCATTCCGCAGCTCGTCGCTCAAGCAGGTCTCCTGCTCGGGTAACAACATTGCTACCTTGTCATCTCTCAAACTTTCAACGCCAACGCCATGCATAGTGGCCTCTCTTTGGCGTAGGAAGAACTGGATACGCTCTTCCTTAGGTCTGTTTTCAGATAGTTGACGCACGCGTCTCAGGTCCTTGCTCGCACGATCGTGGACCAGATCCCTTGCTGCCACGACTTTGTCGCCCTCAGACTCTGCCCGGCTCAGGTTCAGGGAAGCTCCTATCATGGCGAGCAGGATGACGCACAAGACGAAGTTCCCGTTGGACAGGTATCGTGGTTGCTGAGCCACACCATCTCGACGAGCATAGAATCGCTCCCAGTCCTCCCAGGTCGCATTGCCCCAGATGTCTGAATCTGTATGATGGCGCCAGCCGCTAAATGGACCTGCAGGTGCACCGGATCCAGGTTTACCACCGACCGTGCTGGGGACACCACTCCACCCAGCACCGAAGCGATCGTACATCTTGCGTTTGTCCGGATCTGAGAGAATGGTATGAGCGGCCACAACCAGACGATAACGTTCTAGACGTAAGGTTTGTGGGATGCTATGGTGATGATGGTGCTTTTCGCAGGCGCCCGAGTCAGGATGGTATAATTTTACTAGTTCGTAAAAACGACGTTTGCTGTATGGCTCAGACTCGGTCGTCGAGAGGATCTGGTAGGGTGTGGGGTGTGAATGGCCTTTTGGTGCCTTGGGCCATGGCATGTCATTTGGTGGCGATGCCGAGGACGATGAAGATGGATCAGGCGAGCCTGCTGACATTGGATCACCAGCTATGGTGGCATAACCTCGTGGCAAGCATGATGAAGACCTGCAGGCATTACCCAGTCGTGCTGATGCTGCTGCTACTGTGGTCGCTGGTCGTGTGCGGGAGCGATACCGTAGTGGTGATGACGTCGACGAATTTCGAGCAGTGGCAGCGTGTGAGAGGGCGGCGAGCTTGTGGCAGCTACGAGGAAGCGGCGCGGTCAGGAGGGTACGAGATGGGTTGGTAGAAGGCATCCCGCAAGGGTCATCATGTCCTTGTGCAAGAAGTTCGACTGTGCTGGTCTAGCATGATGCGAGCGGCACCTTCTGTCACTTGCCGGGCGAGATGGTGCGCCAAGGCTGTCGTCCTCTCGGATCTTTGACGTGCGACCCGATCGCAAGCTGAAAAAGCGCCATGCGGGGTTCGACCCACCCTCAGCAGCGATTCACGCTGCCACCACCTCAGCGGCACCATCTCGTCGCTTCTTCCTGCAAAAACCATCAACCTGAATCTGCTCGCCAGAAGAAGGCCTCAGCTTTTCCCTCAGATCTATTGCGCAAACTTAATCTGTGTTGCCTGGCATACAGATCTTGGCTTTGTCTCACTTTGCTTTGCTCGCGATTCTCACTCGTCCGTTGCTACCCGCACCCTTGCTGCGATCGCGTTTTCCATGTGCTTCCCTCGATGCCGCCGGCGCCCCATAGATCTCGCAGAGATCTCGTGTTCGCAAAGGCTTGTCTGTCGTGTGCGAGATTTGTAGATACACGTGGGTCATGGCTCAGGGCCAGGGCCAGGGCGCGATGGCTGTGAGCATCGAAACCCATCAGCTGCATCGGCTGCAGTGCAGACGACGTTCGAGCAGGGTAAGACAGGGTCGCTGACATCCCTGCCTGCAAGACGCCGCCTACGCGTCCGCTCTCAGCAGTAGTGTGCCCCCTCTTTTTCTCCTCTCCATGCGAGGCTAAAAGCTGCGTGTCGTGACAAATAGGCTTCCTGGGGGCTAAATTCCCGCTGGGCCTTTGGTGCAGGAACATGCGCCCGAGTCCTGTTTGGCGCTCTCACTTGCTTTTTGGTCTTGTTTCTCGCCCCAGTCGTCCCATGCATCCTCCCACCGCCCGTCACCGCTCGTCGACAATTATTGTCTGTACCACCCATCCCAATTGGGACAGTTTTGCATCATATTCACGTTGGATGATATAATTGGAAGGAGTATTGTTGTGAGAAATTTGGATCACTCTGCAAGCAGAGCGATCCTGTTATTGTTCATTCTTCATGGGTCTCGATCATTACCAGTCCACAAGAAAAGAGATCCATCCATATCCTCATAGTCCGACCATCGTGAATCCCTTATGTTTCATCCGTACAACGCCATTCGTAAATTATCCTCCCATTTTTATCCCAAAGAATCCATCCAATGAGGTATCATCAAAACACCAGAACCCCAAGCCAATATATCAATACATTAGAGAACAGAAATCAAGATTAAGGAGAAACCGAGAGGAGCTCAGTTGACAACAGCAGCTTGCGAACTCTGCTCCTCCCAGGCATTCGAATCAAGAAGATTTGACCAGTCGTTCTCGCCAGGTGTTGTCATGCCGCTGACGTTGTTGTGCGAGAATCCTTTGAGAGGGTCAAAGTTCGAATCGAATCCGAATGTGGTTGACGGTGTGAGAACAGAGTCAGCACCCGACATCGGTGTACTGAACTTGTCCATGTTGTTGTCGAGCATGCCAGGAGCAAGAGTCTGGTTGATGCCATCGAAGCAAGGGCTGCCACCCTTGAACTTGGTAGGGTTGGGGTTGTAAGTGTAGAAGGGCTGCGACTGTTGCTGGCCGTAGTTACCCATGAGCATCTGCGAGAAGGCATCGTTCTGGTCGAATGCAGGTCCAAGCAGTTGCTGTGATTCGTGAGGCAGTGAAGTAGAGAAAGGCATCATGTTCATCATGCTAGGATCAAAGGCAGGCGAGACGTTGTTGTAGGAAGAGGGGTATGTGGGCGGTGAGGCCTGTGCCGTCGGCGACGTCTGACCATTGCTCTGCTTAGCTGCTTCATGCTTCAAGTTGGTGAGGCTGGTCGATGATGAAGTTCGCGAGGCAGAAGTAAGCTGAGGCGGTGATGCGACAGCGTTCTGCTGCGGCTGAACAGGCAGAGACATGCGGCGGTCCTCGGGCTTGATGAATGCAGGGTTGGGACTTTGTGCTGAGGGAGAGAAGTTGTTCATATGTTGCAATTCCTGAGGTGTGGCAATAGATGCTGAGCGGCCGTGCATATTCTGGCGGAAGCTTTGCTGAGGGTAAGGGGTGGCACGGAAGCTTTGAGGCGATCTANNTTGGCCATTTGGGGAGGGAGCATAGGGTTAGGGAAAGACTGAGGGNAATTGGCCGAGCTGGTTGGCGAATTGAGGAGCGTTGGGGTATTGCTGAGGGTTGTACTGGTCGCCCATGGTTTGGCCGAGTGCGGCACGCATGGCAACATGGTTGGTGAGGTATGCAGCCAGTCTACGATCGAAGTCGGCATTCGAAGTCTGAAGATGGGCGGTGAGACGACGGTATTGCATGGGCAGGTCGTCATCCTCCTCCTCATACATCTCCTCGTTGATAACGTCTTGCTCAGTTACGCGAAGCGATCTTCCTGTGCGCCTCTTGTGGATCTCAGAAGCACGACGAGCAGACTCGACTCGGGCCTCGAGACTACGGTCACTGCGGCGAGATGCAGCGATATATGCTCTANNAAGATGTGTTAGGAACTAGTGCTGAGTATGGTAGGACAGTGGTACAAACCTCTCCTGGTTTTCCTCATGAGTACGCTCCGTCTTGACGGGCTTGGCTGCGGGAATAGATCTGAGAGGAGGCATGTCGATAAGAGGTATGTCTATGTGTAACTTGTGTTGTTGAAGGCTGAAAAAGTGCCGAATTTGCCAAGGTCACAGAAGTGGTCCTTGAAAGAAGGGTCTCGGAGAATTATGCCAGAAGCTCGAGCGATTGGTTCTGTGTGATACCGGTGTGTTGGTAGGGTGGGGATGCAGAGGCAAAGGAGATAACCAGTGAACCGGGTGGTAGTGTTGAGGTATGAAGTGAAGTGGTGACTTGTGCTCGGATTTGTCTAATAACAAATGTTCGAGAGACGAAGGATGTCGATGGAAAAGAGGATGAGAATGAGGAGGGCGGCCGGGGAGATAAAAGCCTTGCTGCAGGCATCAGATCGGAGCTAGAGACCAGAGGGCGTGGGATTTGCAGTCTGGTGTCATTGGTAGGAAGCCGCCGAGGTTAAAGGCTGAGCTACGATCGCGCCAACTCTTTCTGTTAGCCCGGACCACGACAGCGGCCCATCCTGTGCGCTTNNTTCGGTTCCTCGGTTTCGTGTGGTCGTGGCTTGGGATTCCCGCTGATTGGCCCATCTGAGAGTGGAGTAACGGGACATGCGCTCGGAGCATTCTGGCATCTACTTTATCTGAGAGCTGCACCACACAGGCCACGTTCCCCGATCGCCTGCCCGCTTGGGTCTGGCTCCCGCGCATCCGCCGAGCTCANNCTCCTTCCACGTCACTTTTGGAAACTGCTCAGCCAAACATCCTTTTCCCTCTGTCTGCTGTTCGCAGCCTGTCACTGCTCGACAGCGACTATCTCCAAGCTTTCTGATGCTCTTATCCTATCGAGTTTCGGGTCTTTTCGGGCCATGCCACGTAGTCGCTACTTCCTGAATCAACTCTTCAAATGTTCGTGCTTGATCAAANTCCCTGCAGCGGCCTCGTTGGAATGTGCCATACTAGCAGATCGACTCGCTGCGGCCAGGGAACGTTTTCGTCCTTGTGTCCTTGGAGATCAGCATTGTGCTTTAGAAACAATCTGACGTGGCTGGGGGCAGGTACCGCGATCGTCTTTCGGTGCTTGCGACCTAATCTCGCTCGAGGCGTATCGGCGGAATGATCGTCAGAGGCTTCCAAATGTCTTTCTCGATCACCCCTCGGTTTGGCCTGCTCCTCCAGTGTCACTTTGACGCCTTTCAACGCTCGAGATCCCCAGATACGCATACTCGATGCGGCTAAGCTCTTGGCTGTTTGGTCGATTTTGGTACGGTTCGCGCCAATCGTAAACTTCCAGCACCAGGCTTTAGTTCACAACGGCCCGTCCGTAGACAGCTCACCGGCCGCGGAAACCGGTCCTGAATCTGGTACGTCCTTCGTCATAGCTCCGATATCTTGAGCAAGCGTCTCCGTGTTGCTTGTCAGTTCGACACGCCAAAATCTCATCAGTTTTACTGACGCTTGTAATGCTTGAGAAGACCTTTACACACCACATGAGCAACGTGGTTCCACAGTAGCACTTGAGCAGGGGCTAGCTCCGTTAGATCTGGGTACACAGCGGTACGTACTTTTGGACATACCGGGGCAGCAATTAGAATGTCGATTGGGTGTGGCGAATACCTCGCTTATCTGGATATCTCGTACACCGCATCTGCATGCATCCTGGTCGAGCACGAGGATGTGTCTTCAAGCAAGGGTGGGATCGATAATACAGATGCACCTCCAATAGTAACGTCTCAGGGCTGCCAGTAGTCCCGCAGAGCATCAAGCTGAAACTCGCAAGCATTCTTGAAGAGACGGCACGATATTGTGTCAATGTTGCACAATAGTCTGCTGTGGGAATGATTCTGAGTGAAAAATGCCCTACTCCCGAGTCAGCAAAACAAGCATCACCTCAGATCTCGTACTACCCAGATCTATCGAACGAGGTGGGAAGATGGTTCCCGGTGCAGTGGACTGCGGCCGTTGGTCCTGTGTCCGCAAGATCTGTCCCGTACGCTGCACCTCAGAGAGGATTGTCACTGGTCAGAAATCTCTCGTCGATATCTGCTTGGGACACACATGATAAGCCGTCTTCCACCCTTGCATTGGTGATCAACCTGTCTTAGGACTATCGCACATGATCAAACGTCAGTCGATGGATGAATGGCATCCTGTCTGAAAAGCGAATTGCTGAGATCGGATCGAGAAAAATTCCACATTTTCAACAGTTGGACCGGCTTTCCAAGCTGCTAGTTGACACGACGCCTATTTCGCTAAGTAATATTAGACTTAGTGCCTCACGATTTTGAAGCTCAAACCCACGATCAAGCGTGGGGTAAGCATGCCTAGCGCGCTGCCATCTTCCGCAAGAGGGGCGACGTAGAAAAGGCATCGTAGAAATCCTCCGAATTGTGTGGGTTTTTCGGCCGCAGACACGCATTTGTGGGCCAGCAAACGGTTGCTGGGAACTTTCAAATGACGCTGCTGCTGTCTTTGCAATTTCCGGGATGAGGAAAAGATTGACTGGCGTAAGCCTTTGTCTCAAATGTCCACCTGGTGACAACAGAGCCGCAAGAAAACCTTCGAGGAGTTGTTGGTCTATCATCTTTGTGATTTCTTTGTTTCGACGGAACGACGTCGTTTGCCCACCCTTTCGTCACGCATAGGCACTGTTCACAATACTCATCCTGATTGGACAATTTACTCAGGGCTGTGGTTGAGCCGCATGCCTCGCGTAGACATCCTTGTCTGCATTGCAGGACTCCACCTCGAAATTGATGAGCAGCTTTCCCTCGACAAATCCTCCCCTGAAACCCTGCGAGATGCGGCATGCTGGTCCGTTGGTCCCTGTTGACCTCTGGTTGCTCTTCCCTCCATCTATATGCGGACCGCTCTCCCTCATCAGTCGAGGACCTCATCTTGAAGTTTTCAGCGCTGCCTTATGCGGATGTACTGTGACAACCATTCGCAGCCGCCAGAGAACACGCCCGACTAATGTGTGTATTCGGGCCAGGCAGTCAACATGAATCTCTACCGTACTCGCTCGAGTAGCCATTTTCAGGAGTTTTCTCCCGGCCGTGCCTGGCAGGCCACTAAAGATGGATTGTTGTACCGTGGTAAATCCTGCAGCTTTCGGCACGCAGGCGATCGAGAGATCTTATGCTTGAGAACTCGTAAAGTTGTACTGAGGTTCGTGCTAAACCAACGGAAGCACGAGCTAAAACCCGTTCGTCACTTTTAGCAGCCCCCACTGCTAATGTTCAGTAATCGCTACCTCACGTTTTGAGTCAGTGGGGAATGTTTACACGTGCATTCTATTCTCCGAAAGCTTTCTTCTGCCTACCAGAAAGACATCAGTCAAGTCCTCTGAGTGTACATGAGGGCTGGCGTCGAACGAAACGCCATGTTGCTTCTGGATCCACGCCAACACCCATTCATTCATGTCTGCCAATAAAGGTACTTCAGACGCCATGTTCGGCTCCCCACGTTTTGTGGGCGGCAGATAGCGAGCGAGGAACCTCCAGCACAACAATCGGTATCGCCTGACTTTACTGGTTGTTGGGCCTGAAGCAGCGTGTCAAAACAGGCGCGCGATATCTTCAATTGCGCAGCAGAGCCATCCCGCGCGTGCGATAACGTTAACTCCGTCTAGCGGCAAATTCTGCCGAATGATATGCGAGGCGTATCTCGTAGGAGAGAGCCTTTTGAGCCGCACCATACGCGGAGCTTCGTTCCGCCAATTATTGCATAGGCTTCGGATTAGCTGTAGATCAATCTTCCTAGTTTGACCATCTTAACCCCAAGATGGGCAAAATATCAAGGAGGCGAAAAGCACGTTTCCAGCATACGACGCAGCATTTGGTTGCGACCGCGAATACACAGCAGGCGGGCATCATGGTTGCAACTGACTAAAATGCTATGTGTAGTATGAGCCTTTTGACCTATCGAGACGTGCTGCTTTGAAAAGGATTTGGGTATTTGGAAGATCTCTGTGAATCCTTCTCCGCTCCGCGTACTTTTGTACCTCCCAGATTCGGATTTGTGTCCGAAAGGAATGCATTCCAGTATCCACGACCTTGGAGTAACTAATGTTTGCTTGTTGCTCTGAGACCCTGAGTTTTGCTGCAAGTTCGCTTCGTCATGCAGTTGCGGCTGAAGCTATGCAAAGACACCCTTGGAGAGTACCGTCGTGGTTAAGCTGACTGTAGATCAATCATCCCGGTGCAAGAACCCCTATCGCTCAAGAAGACCACTCAATCTCTCTCGCGTATCTGGTGTGACAGCCCTCAAATGCAGGAAAATCTCCTTGACCCGCAAAAACATGTGGCCCATGGACAGATCCAATTGGATACATGGCAAAGATCAGAGCATGGAGCAGGCGAGCGTACCGAGCTAGGCCACTTCACCTAGCACAAACTCTCCTCAGTAACATAAACCCCATCCGTGATCCCTCTCAACAAAATGAGCAGCCAGCATCCTTGTCCTTTGTTCGCCATGGACACCAACTCCACACCTCCCACCATCAACACCTTCACATGAAAGAAGTTGAGATGGCCCGGAGGTGGAGGAGTACCACAGGAAATTCTAGGTCGAGACATACTCACTGATTGGTAGCAACGATAGCTTTGCCAACAGCCAGTCTGTCGTGTCGGTCAAAGCATTCGCGGCCCTGCTTTAGTGCGCCAATCAGCAGGCCCAGTGACTTGTCGTTGAAATCGCCTGCTGAGCGGATCTTGTCGAGGTCTTCGGCAAACTCGGTCGTCATCTGGCGGAGGTAGAATGAGGTGAATGCATCTTCCGCCTCCGCGTCCCCGGCCTGGGGTCCGCCTGTAGAGGGAGTGATGGTCTGATCTTGTTCTGGTGACAATGACCGGGATGGTGACTATACAACAGTCAATCTGTGTATCTAGCTGAGGAAGTTGTGTCGTATGTCCATGTATCAAAAATACGAGGGAACATTCCAAGGAACAAAGTCCGATTTTGATTGAAGGCAGACGAGGCGAGCGAGAGACAAGAAACAAGATTGAGAGAAGTCACCGGACCTACCTTTGAAACGGTCTTTGTCTTAACCTTGGACTTGGATACAACTTGCTTCTTGGGCGTAGGCTCCGAATCACTGCTCTCAGACTCTGACGACGATGATGAGTCCGATGATGAGTCTGAAGAATTCGAGACTGAGGGTTTTCAGTCAATGCGTGCACACAAGATATTCCTCCATCGTAACACACCTTCCGTTCTAGCCTTGCGCTTTCTCAGCCTCTTAGGCTTGTCTGCTTTCGCTTGTCTCTTTACTGCAGGCATTTTGTTGTTCTGTGATTGGTATTGGAGAAATGTCCAGCAAGAAAAATGGTCAAGCTTGCCAAGAAGAAATTATTTCGAGGTTGACGGACAGGGTCACATCAGACACGCGATTTTGACATTGATGTTTCGAGGTAATGGAATTCTTCGTTTCTACCTTCGAACAGATAATTACAGCTATTATTACATGAATCTCAATGCTGTTAGACGCCGGCATCTTCAGGAGCAACATTGAGATTCCAATCGATCACACCATCTTCGCCATATCTCTCCTTGAGCCATTCATTTGCCTTGGTGAAGTGGCCGCAGTCAAACNNTAAAATCTGGTCAGATGGTTCTTTTCTTCGTGCCCTTGCAGAGGAAAAACTTACGAAGCCTTTGTGTGCACTCAAAGGGCTAGGATGGACGCTCTTGAGAACATGATGCTTTGATCCATTGATACCAGCACAGCGCTTCTGTGCAGGAGATCCCCAAGCCAAGAAGACAACGCCGTGGGTACGCTTCTGACAAACCAGATCAATGACTTTTTGTGTGAACTTCTCCCAACCCNNCTTGCCGGAGTGTGAGTTGGCCTCGTGAGCGCGAACGGTAAGGCAAGTATTCAGTAGTAGGACACCACGATCAGCCCAAGGTGTGAGCAGGCCTCCTTTGTTGGGTGGAGGCTCAAAGGATGGGTATTCCTTNTTCAATGCTTTGTAGATGTTCTGGAGCGATGGAGGAGCAGGAGTCGGAGGTCTGACAGAGAAGCAGAGGCCGTGAGCCTGATTGAGGTTATGGTACGGATCTTGGCCGAGGATGACTGCCTTGACGGTGCTCAGCGGCGTGTGTCGCGANCCTGAAGGCTGTGTTAGTAGTTGACACAACCTTGATGGAGAACTCGAGCAGACGTACCAGCTGTAGACGTCTTCTGACGGAGGGAAGATCTTCTTGCCGGACTCGGCTTCGCTCTTGAGGAACTTCTTCAAGTCAATGAATGACTTGGATGTGATTTCATCCTTGAGTACAGCGAGCCAGCTTTCGTGCAATGTTTCAATCTCAAGTTTGAGAAGAGTCTTTTGTTCGTCGGTCAGGCTGGCAACCCATTTTTCCTTGTCAAACTTGACTGCAGGGGCAGGGTCGGTTGGACCTTTGGACGGGTTGGTCGATGACGTTGACGGGTTGGACTTGGGAGGGCCAAAGAAGCTGGTGATGGAGCTGTTGGCTCTTGGCTTCTTTGCTTCAGCGGCAGCAATGTCGGCTGCTTTGCGTTTGAGAGACATGGCAGCGCCCGATAGAGATAATTGAGCTGTACTCGAGGAAGGAATAATGTCTTGCACGTCAATCAAATTGGTTCAGGCGGACGCGCCTCACGCATGGTGGCCTGTGCTGTCGTCGAGAAAGCGATCGTGGCTGAAGCTTTCCCCAGAGTGGCGCAAGCGATGTCATGCGTCATCACTTCCGCGGCAGGACGGAGCACAAGTGAACAAGGAAACCACGATCCGATAGCAACCTCCTTCCATCCTCTTGGATTCTTCAACTCTTTCCCTTCACCAACAAACCCATCACAACAATGGCGTCCTCATCAGCAGCTCAAATTTCTGGAGATCAGCCTCCTCCATACAGCAAGAGCGACCCTACTCCTCACAAGACTCGCAATGGTATTCCGCCAGACCACCGCCGCTCTATGGAAGACGCCAGTCGCGAAGTCCCCGAAGGCTGGATCAGACAGTATGATCCTCAGACCAGCCATCAATTCTATGTCGACACACATACCGAGCGCGCCATCTGGCACCACCCCTACGATGACGACGAGTACATGGCCTCCTTGTCGCCTGAACAGCGTGCCCGAATTAGAGGTCTGAGTCGTGTACCCACCGATGCCGATGTCATCGCCGAGAGCTCAGAAGACGACGACCATGATCCAAGAGGTCCTCCCAAACGCGAAGACTCCCACCCCTCCGGCATGAAANAGTTTGGCCGCAAGATCAAGGACAAAATGACTTCAAGCACTCACCAAGAAAGAGAGGCTCAGCGTAAGAAACGCGCCGAGGAAGAGCAGCGAGCCTACCAGCGTCATCTCGAACTTCGCCAGGCAATGCAANAGGCTGTTCAAACCGGTCAGCCTCAATTCATCGGCAAGGACCGCGAAGGCCGCGACTGCTACCTTACCCCTCCTCAAGGTGCCCAAAGCCAACAGCGAAATGACCGCATGATCAATCCTTTCGGCTCGCCAATGCGTGGTGGTATGTACGGAGGTTACGGTGGAGGCTATGGTGGAGGCTACGGCGGTGGCTACGGAATGTATGGACGTCCGGCCTATGGCTATGCACGTCCTTACGGCTACGGTTACGGAGGTGGTCTTGGTCTCCCCATCATGGGAGGTCTCGCTGGAGGTGCACTTCTGGGAGGATTGCTGTTCTAGGAGTCCTCGCGTCTCTTACACCATCTTTAATGACGTAACGAACTGAACTGTAGCTTGAGACCGATACCCTAATCATATCCAAATATCTTTTGCTCAATCACCTGCGCAATATCTCAATCCATCGACATTTGGAACCGGAATTCAGAACTGTCGCAAGGCGATTAACACAATTAGAGCACGGGCAATCCTGCAACATGACTGCCCGAAGACGTTATACCACTGATGTACGACTCTACGGCGGATGATTTCAAGGGAATCGGTGTTGCTCGATTGAAAGGCACTCCTTGAACTCCCATCAAACACAAATATGAGGCCCTTACAGAAAGCGTGTCTACGATTCTTCTCCTCTCGTGTCAAAATTTGGCAGGATGAAGAGTGCCAGAGGCACCTCATCGTCAAGCATGGATGCTTCTGCTAAACAGTCAAGTTCAGACACGACAAGTTGCGCCTTCCTTCTGTGGCGTGATTGCTGCATTGTCCATTCAAGCCATCTACGTCGATGCGCATGCACACTCGTGGCTCTTTCGGTACTACGGTGTGTTCTTTCAACTCGTTGGTTGACCGACAAGAATAGAGAAACCACAATCGAATCACGCCACTTCCATATCCGCTGCTTCTACAATTCAGTATCGATGCTAAAATCCCGTACTGGGTGTCTCGGCTATGAATTCTTGATTGCTCTCGAGGCGGAACCTCTAGAAGAGATTCGAACACGGGATGTCAATAAGCAAAACGGCCTGTGACTATGCTTGGGAACACAGTTCAGAGGAGTCACGCGTATCATGTCCATGGGGCTGCATATGGAAGTCCAACTAGGAAAAGTCACACACGATGAATGTCGTCTCTGATTGATAATTTACATCCTGCATGATTGCTTCTCCTTCGCGCTTGCATCCATCTTTGCGCTTTGCTTATCGCATCGTCTCATTGTCGTTGATCTTGTTTGTACATGTCTTTGAACCACAAGTGTTCTCAGATACTGCGAAGCTCCAAGTTGCTTCAGACTTCAGCATCTTCGGCATCGGCACCTGCAGTGGCACCAGCCTCAGAGTCCTCGTCGACGGGCTCGTTCTTGATGACGGTCTTCTTCTTGATGGGGGTCTCTTCGTTGTCCTCGCTGTCATCGCTGTCGCTGGCGACCTTGCGCTTCTTGTTGGTCTTGCCCTTGGTGCTCTTGGTCTTGGAGGTGGCCTTCTTTCTGGGAGTCTTGACGGTAGGGGTGTTGGGAGGAGCCACAGTGCCATCGGCGGTAATGGTGGTGTCGAACTCGAGGAGCTTCTTCTTGGTGACGCGCAGCATCTCGCGAGCCGAGTTTGCGGTCTTGGAGCCAGTGAGCTGAGAGAACTTCTCGTAGTCGATNCTGCGAGATGAAGATGGATTGTTAGTTCAACTCGTGATGAAAGACGATCTGTTGTTGTTTTACACTGCAGGTATTCTGCAGACTTCTGGACAATCTTCTGTGGTACGTATGGGAGTGCTTACCTTGGGTTCGACATCGACGCAGAGCCAGGCCAGAGCCAGGTAGCGGTTCTGGGTATCGGAGAGTGCGAGACCGGGCATCTTGAAAAAGGTGGCGCGACTTGAGTTTTTCTTGATAATGTTGCTGTCAAGGAGGTCAGATGTGTGTCGAGAGATTGCACTGGCGTAGGTGTAGCAAGAAGTTCGACGCGTCTGGTGAATGTTCGTGAGGGATGGAGATGTTGAAGCAGTGCAGGTGGTGAAGATATGCTCAAGAGAAGACTGACCGAAATGAAGGAATCCGGCATGCTCTTGATGCAGGTGCAAGAGTCTGGAATGTGCTGGAGGAAAGAGGGGAGAGAACAAAGCAAGCAGACCTTTCGGAGATCTTTTGGTGAGGAGTGTTGTTCAGAGCAGTGGGAACGGAATCGCGAGATGCAGTGAAAGGAAGACCAACACGTCTGGATTCTGCGAATGGCAGGGAAAATGATCGAGCAGCCACAGTATCTCACTCACTTCTGAACTGGACGGATTGGTGCATCGAGGGTGCAGCACAAGTATATCTCTGGGATGTGGTGGAAGACACAACGATTTGGTGCAGTAGGAGACAACCTTACGTTGGAACTGCTGGTGTAATGTTTACATGTCGTCAATCTGAGCTCGACAGTCCAGCGATATCATGTTCTGTTCCCAAGCTCAGGGAACATCGAGAGACTACAATCATACCGATAGCCAGACTTCATGGCTTTTGATCGCGTGCTTGAATATCATCAACAAGGCTTTTCAACATACGTTCATCGGTCACAATATGCAACACAACGTCTTTCAGATGAAGACTGAGAACGACTTCCTACCCACAAAAACACAAGGTTAAATGGTTCCCCGTTCCCTGAGGTCATGCTTTCTTCATCGTGAGCATCATGATATGCATTGATAATTCGTTCGGGCCTTGAGAGCCGTGAGATGTTGCGGCCTCCCTCGATCAAGTCTGATCAGATGTTGGTGCCTCGAAGGGTCACCTGCAAGGATATCGATCTGGGAGATTGAGTCCTAGACACGAACTTTGCTCAATCTCAGGCTTTACCTTCCCGAATGAACGACACGAATCCTGAAACCTGGTATATCCAGTAGAGTAGACAGTCCATATTGAGCTTCCGAGGACACTTGGGCCGAGCATCCACTAACATCACAAACAGTCTCTAGATCTAAAGTTCAGGCACCAGCATACCGTAGAGACTGTTATTTCCTTGTAGATCTTCCAGATTTGGATCCAATCGACTGTATATCAATGTGTAGAGAAGTGCCAGACATTGTTCGCAATGGCGTTTGTTTCATGCAGGTTCGTGTGCCACAAGTTTTATCTTCTATTGTTCATACGGGCAGCCGAGGTCTTTATGCTTTGGTGACCGCAACTCCGAGCAATCTCTGATGCAATCAAGATCATTTTTCTCACTGCGTCCATTAGTTTTGGCGCATCGTGGTCGAGTGTCGTGGTCCCACAAAGTTATGGAGACTCGGAGTCTCAATACTTCGGCAGCACGAATGAAGCGGTGAAGGTCTGGCCAGAAAGCTGCACTGAGTGGTCAGAGATAGCCTGACGTTATGGTTGACTCTGCATGCCGCTGAGGTTGAATCAGGTTCAGTTATAAATAGAAAAACAACGAAGGAGGAATTGACACAAGCCACCGACGATCATATCTGCAAAGTTGTCAGATTTCGCAGATCGAAGGAGCTACACAGCCATTTTGCAGCCGCTTCTTGGTTTGAGGGGAAATACGAGTCGATGCAAGGCAACAACTTAAGGACTGAAAGTCCTGCTGTACCGTCTTTGATCCTTTGCCAAGGGCTTAGACATGCTTGAGACAGGAACATAAATACCAGAGCTCCCTCTCAACAATGGTGCATAGCAATCCGAATCCGTTTTTACAGCTTTTACCATCAATATGACATCCCTGGATACAGCAGAAATGAACAGTAATAGAAAGACCGCCTGGTCTGGGAAGGTCCTCATCCCCATATGGACAATTCAGATTGGGGCAACACTGTTGAACATCATCGCGTACATATGGTACCTGAGTTACTACGAGTACTACAACTACTGGTATTCTTATGACAGCGCTCAACAGTAAGTAACCCGTTATATACGGGAATGCCTCTCTCGAGAAGCCTAGCGAGACAAAGCTTACCAAGAATACGAAATAGTCGAACAANCCCGCGCAACCTTCGGTTACATTTCATCAGTCATTCTCGTCATACTATGGTTCTTCGCACTGTTCATGATTATCTTTGAGATTGTCCGGTTCCATAAGAAGAACCTGCCTGCCAAGACGATGCTCACGTCTCAGATAATCCTGAGCGTCTTCTGCACCATCAGTTTCATTATAGTAATGCTTGGACTCTTTGACATCGCTAAAGGCGGATACGTTTCCTTCCTGAGCTTCATCGGCACCATCATTGCCTTGTAAGTAACTCTATACGCGTGGATTGTATGGTTGTGAAATGCTGACGAGGTATTANGTGCATTCTTCTATGGCACTCTGATCTACACAAGTGTCATCTATCACAGACGAAAGTTGACAAGGAGAGAGTCCAAGAACTCGTACGGCATGACGGGTCTGAAATAAGAAGCAGACCAGGAGGAGGGCGAGACCAGATTTGGAGCGGACAAGTAGACACAGAAGATTAAAGCTTCACGATGGCCGTTCAAGTCTCCTGGAATCTTGACAACACAAGGAAGGAATGTCTATAATGTCTATATTGTGGCCTATCGACGATGTTAAGATAAAAATTCGTTACTGATGAGGGTATATAATCATAATGCGTTACCGCTTACTTCTATCTTTGCCATTAAACACAGTGCGCCTGAACAGATTCATATGCTGGGACAGAATATGAGAGGAAAGAAAATTTCAGAAGGGTAAAGGAGGAAGGATAGCAGTCCTAGACTGCAGAATCCTTGGTTCTGATGTGGTCCATCTCAACAGTCTCATGAGTTTGACTCTTGATCAATCTGCCGTTGCGAGTAGACAGGTTTCCGTAAAGTCCAAGTTTGGTCTCGGTGATCCACTCGCGCAGCTTGATCAAGAAATAGACGATGACAAAGACGACGATTGCGGCGGCCAGGATGCCAATGCAGGCTCCAGCAATCAAGCCCCTGCCGTTCTGACTATTGCTCCAGTAAGCATGCGAAAGTATTTCGAGATCAACATGAGATATATGCTTANNCGGGTCTAGGAAGGGATACACGTAGAAGTGTTGAGTCGTGTGAGTAAGATAGGCGAGGCCGAGGTAAAGTGCGAGCAAGACGATCAGAGGAATTATGTTGAACCAAGGATGCGGCAGAGTCCGAGGCAACACAATCTCGCCGAACGCCATAACAGAATTGAGCGCATGCTGAGAGATGTTGGACCAAGTAGACCACTCATCAGCGAAAGCTCCATTAGAGAGAGCACCCCAGAACACCGCTNNGCCGCCATCGTGTCAGTGACTTGCCAGCCAACACAATTTTGTTAGTTGCTTACCAGTAACGATAAAGGGAAACACGGTAACCGTCGCATAGAATAGTGAATGCAACCACTGAAGAGATCCAGGCCATCTTTGCAGCCAGGACTCGCCATGTAACCAGAAACTCGCTGAATGCGCACATGAAACGGCGTAGTAGAAAGCCAGTCCCCAATAGCCGAGCACAGTAAAGTAACTAAACGATCGGCCTGCGTTTACACTGCCTTCATGGCCCAGATTGACGAAGATGACAACAAAGGCATAAAANGCGACGATGCCGCGCCATATGGCCAGCTGCAGAGGCGAGAGGAACCATGAAGTTGCGAAGCGTGAGGTATAGTCGTCTGTAGTGGCGAGGCGGTAGGGCTCACGAACCCATCGGTCGAACATTTTGTACTGTATCCGCAACTGCCAATCTCGAGACCGAATAATGTATGTCGAAGCCTTGCAAGCAAGGTGAAAGAGGAATGCTCCCACCTGTCAAGGAATGTTTGTTGAGCAGGCAGGGTGAGAGAAAGTCCGAACCCCGAAGAGATTAGACGAACGATTAGCGGTCGCTGTAAGCGATCAATGAGCGGCAAGCAATCACTATATTATATGGACATAGCGCCTGGTCTGGAAGCCTTATTATTATTTTTGAGTTGAGCTGCGACCACGTTTTACCGGTCAGCAGATCCTGACCACAATGTTCTGAGAACTGAAACACTGTTTGGGATGCTATATAGCTAGAATACCAGCGTCATGTGGGCCCGCGCGGATGAGCTGCAGGCTTCAGAATTGTCGGCGAACCCTCCTCACCACGCTAGAAAGCCCTCGCCTAGAAGTGCGCGAAAGTCGCATATTCAGACTGCTGAATGACTTCATGGAGAGAGTAGAGCAATAGTGCCTGTTGTCGAGGCAGTGAGAAAATAATGCAGCGCCATAGATGATGTGGCGTGGCCGTTAAGTTTAACCGTCGCAAGCAAGACATCATGTTTCATTTCTGCTTCTTCGCCTTATCGTCGTCCCTCATGATTTCTCTTTCATGAGCCCGCACAGAGTACAACACCACCACATATGCTCGACGAAGGTACCACACTCGCGACAGTTCCAGCCTGGTGATTCGTTTTTGGTCTGTTTCTTCTCTGCATGTGCTGGTGGAGGACGCGCGTCATTCCTACGGCGAGAATTGCTTGAATCAACGGTTGAGGTCATGAATGCTGGACGCTCTACGCCGCAAGCATCGCAGGCTAGATGTGTTTGCAGGTTGATANNCCTAGAGCGAGGTACGATCAGCAAGACGTCAAGTGTTAGACGTGAGAACACCACGGCTTTGCTAAACGAACACAGAGAACGCCAGCACTAGTTGTGGTGTTTGTACCTTTGGTTTGACTTACAAGTACACACTTGGCATGCCCAGCTGCCAGAGTCAGGCGGTTGGTGGACAACCGGAACTGGGATGGGGGCTTCATCGCCATCATCTTCCTCAGTCAAATCAATTAGTGGTACGTCCTTNTTAGCAACAGCTCCAAGTACCGGCTTCGCATAAAGTGGTGGCTTGGTAAGGATTTGTACATCCTCGTCCATGGATAGAGGGCGCTTTCGAGATTGATCGCCTTTTAGACTTTCCTGCAGTGCCCACTTCATCTGTTCTTCTTCGCTCCTAAACACATCAGAGTCGTGTGTGCTAGGTCCTGTTGCGGCGAGGCCATGTTCTTTAGACCAGGTCAGACCGCCGGTTGGTGGAGGTGTACTGAAAGTGCTGTTCATCTTTTGAGCTTCTTCTTCCTCAATGAGATCGAACAATGCCTCTGCGATGGCGCGATTGTTGGCATCGTCTTCTTCTGCCTTGGTCTTGAAAGTATGTCTGCCGGCCTGTTCTGCCAGGTTGTTGGCCTGAGCAGTGCCAGATGCGCATCCACGATCAACGGTGGCTCTTCGATCTGCTGCGTCTGCCAAAACCTTGCGAAGATCTGCTCCCAGGGGTATCCTCTTTCCTCCAACAGTTCTGCCGGAACCCTTCTGGAGCACACGACGCTGCTCTGCATTGGCACGCGCTAAGCGCCTCATCTCATGCTGTGGAGGCACAGGACCACCACCAAGCTTTCTGCCACCAGTCAGGAAGCCTTCGCCAGTATAGCCTCTGAGAAGGAGCGTCTCATGGTCATCCCTTAACTCGTCCCAAAGAGCATGAAAGTTTGAATCATGGGCACCAAAAACGATGTGAGATAGTTCGTGGAGTAGCGTATCGACACATTGTTCGATGGGAAGGAAGGTTCCTGGGTTGTGGGTGTATCGAAGACGTACACAGATCTTTTGAGTTCTGTTGATGTTGAGACCCAGCAGACGCTCATCGTCAGGCAGAAACTCGCTTAGAACTTTGACCTTCCAAGAACGCTTTCTCATTAGAGGCTTGACGAGAGAAGCTATCTTTCGCAGCCGGAGAAGAGCCTTTTCGGGTTGTGGACAGTCCTTTAGGTGTTCGTAGGAGCCAAACAGCGCGTCATGTTCTTGAAACGACGACGGGTACGATTTTTGGTGATTTGATGGGCCACCGACCCTGATATTGTTACCGTGTGGGAACATTGTTGCTTCTGTACGGGACGTCTCTGCGCCAGGACAATCCGGTCATAGTCAGGTTGTAAATCAGTGGGGTGTGCTGAGAGCTGGCAAGCAATCTTTTAATTCCATCACGCGGAGACAATGATCCATGTAGTAAAGAGTCACTACGAGACGAGACAAGGTTGTGACTTTGAATGGCAGAGACAACAAGTGACTGGGTTCGTCAGCAGTGGCGATGGCGAGGCCGCAACACACGACGGTCGTAAATGGAAGGCGCCAAGACGACTACGATGAGGCATTGTGTGTTGATACATCTAAAATCGAATACACTCAAACAACTACCATCGGATTCTGGACTAACGAATACTGATCATGCCAACAACATCAGGGCGAACGAGGGGGACACGAGAAACAGCAGACTCAGGCATAGAAGCAAAACAAGCACTGGCTCGGCACAGTTTCCCTGCCTAGAACCCCGCATCATACAGAAACCATGACGGTGTTTTTCGAGAAGCCTTGAGGAACTTGGTCGCGAGACCTGCCTGCTTCTACATCGTCAATCATCAGAGACAACAACTGAGTCCGGACAACATGACCGACGCCCAGTACTTCATCGACTCGGCACGGCAGCAGTATCACGATCTTGCTGGTGGTCTAGAGAGACACTTCGAGAATGTTGCGACGCAGTTAAGAGACTGGTTACCTGAGCAGATGCGCCCTCATCCTCCGCCACCGCCTCCACCTCGCTCACTCATTCCTGCCACATACTGGAACCAAATCAACCGATGGGTCTCGCGCAACACCGCTTTGAGTGCTGGTATTCTCGCCTTTGTCGGCACAGGTGCTGTTCTGGTATTCATACAGAGGTCGACACATGTGAAGAAGAGAAGAGCTAGGAAGTCAAACAATGGTGCAAGGACAGAGGTTGTCGTCCTGNCTGGTTCGCCTACATCACCCTTGACTACCGCCATCGCTATGGACCTCGAGCGCCGTGGCTTCATCGTCTATGTCATCACCAGCACCAGAGAAGACGAAGAACACCTACGCAAGCAGTTGCGACCAGATGTGCTCCNNCCCTTTGACCTTGATCTCATCCATGTGAGTGTTTGTCGGTAGTCACGACCGCACGCTCTGACTGACTATGCGTAGCCCGACAAAGCCGAAGGCCAGATGCAACGCTTCCACCATTTCTTGTCCCGCCATCACCATGCCTTCGACGGAGCTTCTGCTCACCGCCTGACACTAGCTGGTGTCATTCTTGCTCCCGATGTTTCATCCGTGGCTGTAGGGTCAATCGCCCAGCTCTCGCCAGAAGCTTGGTCAACTGCTCTGAACGCGAAAGTGTTGCATACCATCACTGTCGCAAAGTATATGCTCCCGCTCGTGACCGAGTTCAAGAGTAAGATACTCCTCCTCACACCGAATGTCGTATCGTCCTTGCGACCACCTTACCGTGCAGTCGAAAGCACCGTATCTTCAGCGCTTGGCGCATTCGCTGCCTCTTTGTCCTCGGAGCTCAGTCTTCAAGGCTTACATGCCTGTCATTTCAAACTCGGAAACATTGAGATTGTGGGGAACAAACAGAAAAGAGACGAGAACAGGAGAGTCAGGGGTGCTTCGGGTACACCAATACGCAAACTCCACGAGGCCATGTTTGATGCGTTGCACAGCAGCAACCCTAGTCGTACATGGCATGTAGGCAGGGGTAGCTTGATCTACGACTTCATCGGATCGTGGATACCTAGTGGAGTTGTAGGTTGGATGATGGGATTGCAGCACGCGCCTGGAAACGAGGATCAGCAAACTCCTGAATCCGAGGATTCTTCAAGCGACCGATCGATTACATGGGAGAAAATCTGATAGGTACACTGCTCCCCGTGTACGTGTTCAGCTCAGCGAAGACGCTCGAGTTTGGCAGCAACGCAGGGCGCTTTGTCGGGTAGATTCTGGCTGCAGAGAATATTGTAGTAAACGGCAGCTGGCCAATAATGATATACTTTACTCACGACCAAGATTGGAAAGCGGGTCAAGACGCTGGGACGCCCAGCAGTCCGTCCAGCGGAAAGCGTTGCAACGGCAATACCTGCTACAAAATGACGGCTAGGGCATGAACGATCATTCTTGGATATGCTGAGTCCCAGTGTTTGCAAAGACGTATTTCAGAAGACGCATCCAGGGGGCACAAATGATTGCAATGCGCAAACTCTTGTCAAGCCAAAACAAAAGTGGGGTTGGAAGCCGAGGCTCCAGAACCAAGCCACTGTCAAAGGCGTGGGAAAGCACATCAAACAGCAGTCATTACAGCAGGACAGCAGGATAGCCAATGCACGCGAAGATGGANTGCTCAGCCCTCGAATTGACGTAAGAGAANGATTGAGGGATAGTGGAACAAGACCAAGCGGTGATTGTTGCTATGTGGGCGATGCAACCAAAACAGACATTGCACAAACGGACAGAGGGATGAAAACAGATCAGAACGGTTTTCAAGGGTCCCGTCCAAACCATGGCTGGCGGCGCCGCACGAGATCCACAAGTGTATTGCAGTAACAGTCACGGGGGACGACCATCTTGCAGNGTAGATTTGACTAGCCTAATCAACGCATCGTATTCNACAGCCGTCGTCTGGCTTCTATTGCGCTTCTGTGCTATTTTCCGTCTCTTCACGTTCTGCTCACCCTCGACACGACACACTGTGCTGTGCCTCGCTCATCTCGCCGTACTCGATACATCAACACACTCCTTGACTTCCACGCGGCTACCTCGATAGTAGTGTCTCATCGCCACGCTCTTGGCTCGACGACGATCCAATCTTGATCTGGCAATTCTACCAATCCACTCCTTTTATACAGCCCCACGAATGCGAATTAGCCAGTCCTCTAGTCTGCATTGATCTCTCTATTTTGACGACCATTAATTCGCTCTATGCACCTGCACTGGCCGCTGGCGACACCCTCCCTTGCAGGAAATCATCACATTGCCGACTGCTCTACAGGGCGACCAATTAACACTTTCTGGAAACGCAATTAATCTGGAACTCCGTTCATTGCCTTTCAACCATGACCAACCGACCTCAAAACCTCGATTTGAGCGGCGCTCGAGGTCACGACCGCCTTCCCAGTCGCTCTCGCCCAAACTTCCACATGGACCTGCCGTCGCCTCGCGCAGGTGAAATCCCGCCCGCCCTCTCTCCGCTCGATGCTTTCGCCCTACACTCGCGCGCCCTGGCGAGAAGGTTGGAGGAGAGTACTAAGGCCGGAAGACGCATGAGCAGGCTACCACACCAGGACATTGCCGACGAACTCGCAAAACGACCTGGCTACTTTAGATCTGTTTCAAGCGGCATCGAGAGTCTGTACGACGAGGACCAAGAGGAGGACGACGATGAGGACGAGGAAGATTCATGGCAACCGCCCCGATTGCAGGCGCAAACACCCAATGGTGCCGTTTACCGCCCCGTGTCGCATTATCCCATGCTAGGGAACGTCGTCCGTGACGACCAGGATGTGCCCAGCGTACCAGAACCTATCAAGGAAGCCAGCACTGAGCACGAAGAGAAGGGCTATTTCGGCATAAAGGTACCGCGCTCTTCGTCTCCAGAGCCATTCGATTCCAGGAACATAAAAAGCGACGACGCTTCTCCCGCCTTGCCCAGTCTCACTAGCAGTATTGACTCAATACAATCTTCACAACCACGGACCTTGACCAATGAATCCTCAAGGAGACAGGACAATAGTCTAGCACCACCTCGATCGCCAGCGCATCCAAGATCAGCGCGTAGTATCGCCAGCATTAGATCCGTCATCGACAGTGCCGAAGAAGACAACGGCAGCCCATCTGGATCACTTGAGGTCGGTCCATCCAGCAAGACCCGTACTCCGTTCAGTCCGGAAATGCTACCAGTTTCTCGTTCCCCATCAAATTTGTCCGAGTACTCCGTATCTTCAGACTTGCCTCGCCCATCTTTTAATTTCTCCAGACCTAGAGGCAACTCTCTCGCAAGACCAGCAGCTGAGAACAATCTGACGGTTGATACACGCCGTGCTGTCGAACGTCAGCCTTCCAATGATTCTTCTATGTCGCAAACTGCCAGAAGTGCCAACTCTATGCAAACCATGCGTGTCAGGGCTCCTGTCGAACGTCAAAATTCAGACAGTGCGACAGACATCTCTGGTGCTCTATCGGACAGGGAGTGTTTCAGTGGTGAAGAAACTCAAGTCGTACATCCCGGACCGGGCGCGCCCTCTTACGTCTATTCTAAATACTCGTTGCCTCGTGGACGTATGCTCGACAGGGATTCGGTGGAAGCGAGATCTTCTTGGGCCCATCACCAAATAAAATGGGAACAGCAGCCAACTGGATTGGAACCCAGCATAGTCGAAAGTCCTCTACCAAGCCCGAATCTTGACAATCCCATGCTCAGCCCTGGCCCCAGCACACCACGTGGACAAAGTCCAGCACCAGGGCCACGTCGAAACAAGTCAGCCGAGCGCCCAGCTCGTTCACCTAACCGGCTGGTCAAGAAGACTACACCGCAGACCCCATCGATTGCCTCTGAGAGCACAAACCGTACGATCAGGGCGGGATCGCATGTTCGAAACAGCCCATCTACCGACATAGCCGGTCTATCACCGGAGCAACATCTTGAGAAAGGCATAGAGTGCCACTCTTCAGGCTCCCTCAGCAAATCAACATATCATCTTCGCTTGGCTGCCAGGGCAGGACTTCCAACAGCCATGCTGTTATATGCTCTCGCATGCCGACATGGTTGGGGCATGCGTCCTAACCAAGCTGAAGGTGTATCGTGGCTTAGACGCGCGGTGGATTCAGCTGGAGTGGAATTCATCGAGGACAGCAGCAATGACGGCTCACAAGCAGTGTCCAAGGAGCAGAAAGCACGCAAAGCCCAGTTCGCACTTGCCATCTATGAGCTTGGCATGTCATATATGAACGGATGGGGCATCCCCAAAGACAAGCCACTCGCAGTCAGATGTTTTGAGATTGCTGGCAGCTGGGGCGACACGGATGCTCTTGCTGAAGCAGGATTCTGTTACACCCAAGGCGTTGGATGCAGGAAGGACCTCAAGAAGGCCGCAGAATTTTACCGCCAGGCTGCGGACAAGGGCATGAGCATGGCGGGCAACAGCTGGTATGTTGTTCTTCTTTTGCAGCACGCATTGCAGAGTACCTGACACTAACATTGAACAGGANTTTACAAGCCCAAATACATGCCGGATCCACCTCCGAGGGAAGAAACACCCGAGCCCGTGAAGAAATCACGAGGCAGGTCCAGAACGCTTTTCGGTCGCAAGAAAGCAGCAGCAGCATCGTAGCATGCCTTGACAAGGCTGGCAGGCTACCTACCTACACTTCTCATTTGTCCTTGGCATTAGATGCATCATTTCTTCTGTTCATCCTCTTCTTCGTCCCAGCGACGCATTTTTCTGGCTTCATTGTACATACTTTTCCGGCGGCATTGGGATTCACACATGTATGAGATGAAGCGTGGGGGGCGCAGGCAGGCTGTCCGGGAGCAAATGAATTGCTGTGACAGGTTGGGGTGGCGTTTACAGGACCTCGAATTGGGGGCTAATGTTTATTTTATTTAGTCTGTCTCTCATAGCAATGCGAGCATATGGCTGTAGTCCAGTGGCCTCGCAGTCAACGTGTGCTGTTTGTGTCTCTACATGTTCAAACATGGTTGTATAGATTTTCGACGTGAACGTTTGAGGCCATTCCAAATATAGGTAGAGTTAGGCAAGGGTCCGGCGCCTCGGAGCGGAGATTTGGCCGGAGATATGATGAGGCTTAGGGCATCTGCGGGTGCACGAGGTGAAGCTGCCGCCATCATCCACGGTCCGGTCGAGCATTGTGCCTTTCTTCTTGTTCTCTGATACCCTTTCTTACTTATCTCTCAGCATACGGTCATCTTGCTTTGGATAACAGGACAAGTGCCAGCCGGTCTTGCACTCTTTCTCGACTCACCAATCGAAAGCACTACTCAGCATATGAAGTCATAGCCTTCCTCACTCTACCCAGACATGACCGACTACAACTCGACCGCCCGGGCTCTGGCGTTACCCATAGACGAACAAGCACATCGCTCTCAATCCAACTCGCCCGTGTTCTCTCGACGATCAACATCGGTCCCACGTTCAAACCGCCGCGCAAAGTCAGGCGGCATAGTGGCTCAGGCGGCCAAGCTACAACGCAATGCTGCAAAAACATTCTTCGGCCTTAGCCCTGCGAAGCGCATCCTGTTGGTGATTGCAGGCGTCGTAACTCTTGTGCTTGGTATTCTGTTCCTCGTATACAATGAGAGGATATTCCACGCCATGTCGCCCGTAGCTAAGCGTTGGAGGAACATCACTGGTGGCTGGATGATCCTATGGGCGGCGACCTTCCTGGTCAGCTTCCCGCCTCTGATCGGGTATTCCACGTGTGTGACACTGGCCGGCTTCGTCTATGGTGTACCCAAGGGGTGAGTTGTGATTCGGATGTATGTTTCGTATAGGCCTGGCAACTAAGTGATCTACAGATGGCTCATTGCAGCATCCGGAACAATCATTGGCAGTACGGCCTCATTCCTCGCCTCACGCACGCTTCTAAAGTCATACGTGACCCGACTCACAGAAAACGACAAACGATTTGCAGCACTCGCCTTGACTCTGAAACATGATGGCATCAAGCTTCTGATGATGATCAGACTTTGTCCACTTCCTTATTCACTCTCGAACGGAGCCATCTCTACAATTCCCACAGTACAGTGGCCACAGTTCATGGTAGCTACGGCAGCTGCAAGTCCCAAGCTGATCCTACATGTGTTTGTGGGCAGCCAGCTCGGACGCATCGCTGACAGCGGAGACAAGATGGACGCCAAAACAAAGGCCATCAGTTATCTCAGCATTGCAATTGGACTGACTGCAGGCCTAGCTACGGGGTGGATCATGTACACAAAGACGAAGGCTAGGGCACAAGAGCTGGAGGCTGAGGAGCGTGAAGCTGCTATTCGTGGAGAAGCACCGGATGGGGACGAATTCGAAGAGGAGGGCAGATATGAATACTCGGACGATGCTATGGAGAGGGAAGCTACCGAGGCAATCCGGGGCGACGATGGTATCAGTCTGCGTAGCGACCAAGAATACCGCGATGACTTTGGCGATGATGCGGACGACGCTCAGGACCTGGACAAGGTCTTCCGGCACGGCGACGGAGACGAAGAGGAAGGATTTAGAGATAGAGTAGACAGGTACTAGGAGGTGTAAATTGGATTTTTAAGATTTGGACAAACGTTGCTGTCGATGCAGTCTGACATTGCATACTACAAGTCTTGGCAGATCGTCATGTCACCCTCGACGGAGCCGCAGGGTCTCGTAGCTACTCGTATTCGCAAGAGACACGCATACCCAACTCTGACCAATCTGTGCCTCTGGCTAACTACACCATGTCGGCAACAATGTCTTCGTACGTGGTGGACCTGATGTGGCAGCTCACCAATTGCTTCAACTGCTTCCCGAGCAATCCCGCCCTCAAGATCAATGGCCGCTCATACAAGATCCTTCGTCTCCTGGGAGAGGGCGGCTTCTCATACGTCTACTTGGTTCAATCACCGCCGTCGCCAAATCTATACGCCTTGAAGAAGATTCGATGTCCATTCGGCGCCGAGTCGGTGGCTCTGGCTCTCAAAGAGGTCGAAGCATACAGCTTGTTCCAGCCGCATCCCAACATCATCCACGCCCTTGACCATGCCGTCATTCCGGATCGCAGCGACCCCTCAGCAAAGACTGTTTACATCCTTCTGCCATACTACCGTCGAGGCAATTTGCAAGACGCCATAAATGCCAACCTCGTCAATGGCGCAAAGTTCCCTGAGCGCAGGTTGATGGTCCTGTTCCGTGGTGTCTGTGTCGCACTACAAGCCATGCACAACTACAAGGTGGGAGGCGCTCCAGGTGGTAAAGGTGCACAATCGAGAGCAAAGCGGGTACGGGCCGATGCTGCAAGAGCCGACAGGGGAGAAGACCATGGCGACGACGATGACGAGCTGGATGATGCTGAGCCGTTGATGGAGGGCGAGATCTCCATGGCACAAGAGGGCATGTCCGAAGGTCAGACCAGAGCATATGCACATCGCGACATCAAGCCTGGTAAGAGGCATCATCTTTAATATGCTAGAGACATCCAAGACTGACGATATTCAGGCAACATCATGATTTCAGACGACGGCCAGTCACCTATTCTTATGGACCTTGGCTCATTAGCCCCTTCGCCCACTCCCATCACATCACGCGCTCTCGCACTACAAGTCCAAGATACAGCTGCCGAACACAGCACCATGCCTTACCGCGCTCCCGAACTCTTCGACGTCAAAACCGACTCTGTAATCGATACAAAGGTAGACATCTGGAGTCTAGGATGTACACTATACGCCTGTCTAGTCGGCAAATCACCATTCGAAGCCCGCAGCGAAGAAACCGGTGGAAGTCTGAGTCTCTGTGTTTTGGGTGGTGACTGGAGATTCCCAGATGAGCACAACGCACAAGCAAACAAGAGCAGAGGAAAGCAANAGATGCCCACGAATTCGGAAGCTGCTGCACAAGACGCACCTATCACTGAGATGATCAAGGATGTGGTTAGGAGGTGTTTGAGAGTCGAGCCGTCGGAGAGACCAGATGTTAATGAATTGCTCGCCATGGTCGACGATGTTATTGCAGCTCTGCCAGAAGATGGAGACCCGTTGGAAGATTAGCTTCAGTTGTGGTCTCCAAGCTCCCATTGTCTACTAATGTCTGTATGTCGAATCTGGACTCGATTGCCTAGGTGAGCTGGCCTCACATTACAAGGTTCCCTGTTCCTATATGAACCTAGATGTAGCAGTGATAGGTTCCTTAAAAAAACGGCTGCATCGAATGCCTGACTATCTCCAACTCGTGCTCCTACCTGATTTCGTTGTCCTCTTGAGTGGCAGGTCGCAACAATTAGATCTTTGACTGGTCCTTTCATGGTTCAAAAACCAAATATACCATCTGTTACTTTGGTTTGTGTATCATTTTCACCATCTCCATTTAATCATAAAACAACATTCTTCTTAGATGACATGATATACTATCAAATCTCTTCAAGTCTCGGGCTTGCCCATGCCTGCCATTTCAACAAGTTCTGCCTTGTCCTCCTTGAACCCTCCGAAGAAGTCCTCACTCTCCTCGTCATCGTTGCAATACGGCGGGAGACCGGCATACTTGTTGATCCAGTTCAACACAACTTTGTGCCAGACCAAACTGTTCTCTGGCTTAAGCACCCAGTGATTCTCATCCTAAAGCACATCCTTTAGTAACTATACAAGCTGGATATGAGAAGAGGTCGTGTTGAATAACTTACAGGGNAACGTCAGGAACTGGCTGTCGATACCGCGGGCTTGAAGTACGTTAAAAGCGGCGAGTCCTTCGGAGATACACAAACGATAGTCTTTCTCGTTGTGAATAACCAACTGAGGTGTCTGCCAGTGATCGAGGTAGCGACTGGGATCGTTCTTGATCCAGGCATCTAACGAGGTCTGCCCGAATGTCTCTTTGGCCTCGTCGGCGGTTTTGTTTCCAGATGGAGAGTACCAAGGTGTACCGCCCAAGTCCTGAAATTCNATATGTTAGTGACAACAACATAATAAATCCACAAGATGAGAGAGACTTGCGTGCATCGCGAAGAACAACTCTTCAGTTGCGAGGAGGCCGCCAGCGAAGGAGAAAATGCCGTCGTGGCAGACGAGTGCTTTGAATCTGCGTCCAAGATCATGTCCATTGAGCCAGTTAACCATGTATCCACCATAGCTGGCACCGAGAGCTACTGCTCTTGTCATGTCAACCTCTGGCATGTGCTTCTCAACCCAGTCCATGACGTTGACGAGATCGTTGTATGGTCGTCCTCCCCAGTCTTTTCTGATCGCATCTGTGAAAGCCTGACCATAGCCTGTTGAACCAGTAACGTTTGGTGTGATAACCACATCTGAAAGGGTCAGTTGAGCTTATTTATCGTACGTGCAGGGGCAGCTTACANNGCCTTGCTCCGCGTAAACAGCAGGGTTCCAACGTGTACTCCAAGAATCTCCCCAAGATCCTTGAGGCCCACCATGGATTAAGAGAGCAAGCGGATACTTCTTGCCTTCTTCAAAGTTGGACGGTTTGTATACCCAAGAATGCACAGTCTTGTTCACTGTCGGGTCTGAAGCGGGTGTATGGATCGAAGAGACTTGAGAGGCTCTCAGACCAAGGGAAGAACCACCTTTAGATGACGAGTGTGTCCACTTCGCAGTTTGAGCCTCAGCCTGGGAAGTTCCGATGATGCTGTACGATGAGTAGTCGACGAGCGAGCTGCTGGTGTAGAATACATCCCCTGACTCCAGAGGGCAGACATCAGAGACATAACCAGTGTTTGTAAGCGGACGCAATACTTGACCATTAGTAGGATCCGAAGTTAATGCAAACAGGCGACCATATCCTTGGTCTTCTGCAGAGAAGTACAACGTCTCACCGTCGCAGCTGAATACGAGGTTCTGTGGGCTTTTGTCTAGACTGCCCTCTTTCTTTTGGTCGAACAGACGTTGAACCGAGTTCTTCTTCAAGTCCTCGATCAAGAAGATCTGAGACTTGTCGCTTTCGTACCCAGCAGTGTACAAGCTCAGGAAGACGGCTTTCTTGCCATCGGGAGAAAAGACAGGGGAAGAACTAGCACCCTTGAAGTCCTGAATCGTATACTCGAAAGGCTTCGGCGCGGGTTCCTCAGTGAAGCTGCGAAGCTCGATATAGTACACATTGCACTTGGTACTCAGTGCAGGGTTGGTCTTTGGGTCCTTGGAAACAAAGATGATTCCGGACTTGCTGACGTCGAAACTGTCTGTACCTCCGAAAGGAGGGATTGGACTCTCAAGACCAGCAGCTCCCTTGAGGGCGTTGACCCACTTGCTCAATTCGAACTTGCCATCCTTGGCCTTGGTCAGAGTAGCATACCACAGAGTATTCTTTTGAGGAGTAACATAGTCGTCCCAATGTCTCACAAAGAGGCTTTTGTAGAGTTTTCCAGTCGAGTGAGTTTTAGGAGCTGTTTCCGAGTTATACAGAGAACCGTCCGGACAGCATTGAGCGGCCAGAACAACCGCGTAACAGGAGTCAGACAATTGTGCAATCTTCAAGCTACCAGCAGGAGCATCAATCGAACCAGCGGTATATGTAGAATCTTTCCAATCAGAGGTAGACTTGGTCGTTGCAATGAGAATAGAAGTCTTGCCCTTGTCCTCGCCCTTGAGGCAGGCAAAGACATCCTTCTCACCAGACAACCAGACAGGCTCGCTAACGCTGTTATCCTGGACCAGCAATGTGCTCTCATTTGACCTTGTGTCCAGGCTCCTCAACTCGACGGTCTTAGTGTGTGAGTCAAAGGAGTACGTGCTCGTGGTGTAGAGCACGGAGCTGCCATCTTTATTAGGTACACCAGCTGAGCGGCGTGGGGCCGAGAGCAAGACCTCTGGTGTAAACTTTTGGGCTTTGACTGTCATTGCTTTGCTATTGCTTGGGAGAACGCAGGAAGCAGTCTCAAACATCAAGGTAGGGCGGACATATATATACAGAACGACAGCGCTAGGGCCCCGCATCCCACCTTCCTCTTTGGGTGACCATGTTGGTGCGTCTTCCCGTCGTGCTAAAGTCTGTCATACGTATCGCTAGGATAATGCAAATGATGACTCTAGATTTGAGACTTCGGTGCCGAGAGCCATGTCAAGCTTTCTTGACCACAGCCTTTGTTCAGATGTTATATTGTAGGACTTCGGTTGTAGCTCACAAAGAGCAAGACGCCAGAGCGACCCTGTCATTCAATTATGGATAGGACACTTTTGCATAGGCCTGGGCTGGAGATGTGCCACGATGTTCATGAAACCCATAACGAATAGATGTTAGCCCAGATACCAGAATATAATGCAGAACTTTGAGGATGGCTTGGGGTGAAAGTTGTAGACAACCTTAGCAAACTACGCGCCTTGAAGCAATCCCCAGGCTTGATGTTATAGACGCACACAAGGCAGAAAATGTACGAACACAACTTGGAAAGCACTGAAATTCCCGAAAACCCGATTCTAGAAACAGAGAAGCGATTGTTTTGTTATCATTCACTGGATGCAAGAAGGAATGAAATGAGGCAAGTATATGTACAAGAAAGGGGTAGTTGTGAAAAGGCAAGCGCTCATGCAAAAGAATAACCTCGAGCGGGTCTCCCTAAAGAAGACAAATGCAAAGAAGGAGCCCGACAATAAACAGCAAAGAAAGGAAACCAGGACTTGCTTGCTCAAGAATTGATGCTTCCCAACAACCAAAAGAAGAAGGAACAAAACTACCCAAACCTAAAACAAAACAATGGGTATATCTTCACAAGGAGAAACAAGGACTTTAGCGAGCATATCTTGCACTCAGACTTGCAAATGCATCAGGGCTGTGGGGTCTTCCATTACCCATACCCACGAAATCCTTGCTTTCCTGACTAACGTGCCTGGCGCCCGGTCTAGCTTGCTGATCTTGCTGAGGTGCTGAGAAACCAGAGCCAAAGGGGTTCATACTGCCACTTCCCACTGGCATGGTGACACTTCTCTGCGGTGCTTGTTGCATATGAGGTGGAACCTGCACCTGCTGCTGCTGCTGTTGTTGCTGAGGCATCATTGCAGGAGCCATACCATTTTCAGGAAGTGGCTGCAGAGGTCTTGAAGGCGCTAATTGTGGCTGGTTGTAAAGTGCCATGATGTCCGTCTTGCCATAGCGACCAGTGGGCTGTGAGTACAGTTGTTGCTGTTGTTGAGGCATCTGTTGTTGGGCAGACTGGTAGGATTGGTAAGGTTCCGGTTGACTGGACTGAGGCACTTGGTAAGGATTGGANGGCAGGCTGAAGTGGCACGTTTGCATAGGGGTTTGAGGTGTGTTGAGGCGCTAGCTGCTGAGGCTGTTGTTGATAGGGATTCTGCTGGAGTTGTGGCTGCTGGAGTTGCTGTTGATATTGGGATTGTTGTTGTGGTTGCGGCTGTGCGGAGAAGAAATCCTGTTGAGGTTGATAGAAAGCACCAGGCGACTGTGCTTGTGGTGTCTGAACCGGAGGCTGTGCGAGCCATGGATTCTGTGGGGCAGCCGATAGTTGAATTCCGAATGGATNTCGAGGGAGCAAATGTTTGAGATTGAGTCTTTCTCAAGAAAGGGTTAGACTGTGGTTGAGGTTGTTGGTATTGTTGTGTGTCCTGAGGTTGATAAGTAGGAGCCTGAATTTGCTGTTGCATTTGTTGAGGCATGAATGGATTGTTCTGGTATTGCTGAGGCNTGTTGTGCGGAGATCTGCATGGCCGAAAAAGAGGTCTGAAGAGCTTGCTGCGCCTGAGGTTGTGCTTGTGGTTGAGGTTGGAGAAAGGGGTTGTACGAAGGTTGTGGAGCCGCAGTGGAAAGAGCGGGCTGAGTAAAGGCACGCCGCGGAGGTTGCAGATCCAGAGCATCAAAAGGATTTGTCGAAGAAGCGGCCTTTTCTGGCTGTGCCCTCTGTTTCTCGATGTAGATGCCGTTTGCGTTGGAGCTACTAGTGCTGCCTGACATGGGTGTCAGGGTACCCTGTGCNCCTGAAGTGGTATCACCCAAGCGCACAAGAGTCTCGACTGCCTTGTCCAAGTTTCCATTGACATTCTTCAAGACCATCGAGTTGCGACGTGTGTCCGGGAAGCCCATCTCTCTCAGTGATGCCAGTTTTGTGTCAAATGATTCTTCCTCTTGATTTCCTACATTGGACCCAAACACACGCGAAGGCTTGTTCATCTTTCCGACAGGCGGTGTAGAGCGACCGTCCGAACCAGTCAACGCGGGCGAAAGTGGAGGTGTGAATCTTTGTTGGGTGGCTGACGAGGAGCGGACACCCAGCGAGAAACCGAACTTCTTTCCAGGCTTTGGCGGCAGAGGTGGTGGAACACCCTCGTTCGAACTAACACTGGCGCCTCCAACTGTGTGACTCCTGGGTCTTGAACCAACAAAGGCTTTGTGCTCGTACTTTTGGCGGATGAAGCGTTCCATGACACCGCCGACCTCGTCAGCATCGGTGGGAATGTCGGGCCTGACGTTCTGTGGGTTGAAGGTGCGGTTTGAGGTGGTGTTTCCTACGCGCTTCATGTTGTCGACTTGATCAGGAGACCAGCTATCCATGCTCAGCGACTTGACTTTCGAAATGTGAGTTCCCATTTTGCGATGTAGGGCGGCGCAGCTCATGCAGAGGAAGATTCCCAGNCTGTGGTTGTTATCAGAAGAGGCCAAAACACGGACGCGACTTTTACTCACGCTCCAACTCGACCATGCNTTGGACAATGTCAGCACGCAGATTCCAGAAAGAGGCGTGTTGGTTCAGGCTTGCTCACCTGGATTCTTTGCAGCACAATCGGCGCACCTATCATTTCCGGACACCTTCAACAGATCCTGCAGCATGCGCTCATTGCGAGCCTGCTGCCTCTTACTGATGGTACTAGCCATCTTGTTCTTGATGACCACGTGCGGGAACGGAAAGGGGTGGTCGAAAGGATGCTAAGCTGCGAAAGAGGCTATATGCGACGGGTAGTACGCTGGTTGCGGATGAATAATGCTGATTCGGGCGTGTCAAGTGGTAGGCATGGTTGCAGAGTCGCTGGAGAAATAGACAATGTACTTGGTCTCGTACTTGTCAGGACTGACCAAATATTGCAACTACTTGGATCCCCATCTCGGGTCGGCACTTGTCAGCCATCCCCGGCTGCAACTTCCACCATTGCAATACCTACTCAATGCCCTCAATCGCCCATTGCGTCCGAGGGAAAGAACTACTGTAGCTAGGATCATGCCCATAGAATCTAGTCTCCACAGCGAACAGCACATGTCCTCATTCGAGTGTTTGCGATCCTAGTTCAAGGCGGTAGCACAAACGACTGACGACCGCGACCGGCAATCTCCGTCCGGCGACTTTGAATTGTACGAGGGCCTCGAGACTTTTGACCCTCGCCGTCGGCATATACAGCATTCCAGCAATGGTTCTACACACGTTAGCACGCTCAAGAAGCGCATGGGCTCCCTTGGTTGAATCGCGCATCGCCGTATGTCCGCTTCGAGATCCCTACACCACATACAATTACTTACCACGCTTTGCGCAGGCGAGACAATTCCATGCCTCAATATCGAGATCGCTCCATGAGGTGCCCAACCTGATCTACAAGGAGGAATTCGAGACAAATGGAATCGCCGGCCTCATGAGCAAGGAATCCTACGATATTGCATACAACAAGAACATGGCCTTCCTCGTCGACCGATTGAACAAGGCCACANAAAGGTTGCTATACCACCACCCACGCGACATGATAGACCAACCACTCTAACCTGCCTGCTTTTCAGGCTCCGACCACGAGAACTCGACCACCAAGCAACTCGTCCTCTCCTTCGCCCGCAACCCCTCCATGGCTGCCGTCTTCTCCGCTGCCAGCATGGCCCACAACACGCACTTCTTCTTCGATTCGCTGTCGCCCTCGCTCGACTCCAACAACCTCGACAACTACCCCCTCCTCAAAGAAGCTCTCATCAAGTCATTCGGCAGCATCGACACTCTCTGGAGGACAATGTTGACTACCGCAAACGCAATGACCGGTCCTGGTTTCGTCTGGCTGGTCCAAGCAAAGCAACGCTCCACCTCGGCCGCTGGAAACACATCCTCCCTGCCCGAGTACAGAATTCTCACCACCTACAACGCTGGCACTCCCTACCCCGAAGCCATCTACCGCCAACAGGGTGTCGACCAGAGCACAGCGGTTGGATACAACGGCTCAGCTGGTTCATTCGGCTCCACATCTGCACGCGGAAGAGACACACCCAAGCTCCCTCCAGGCACCGAGCTCATCACACCTGCTCTCTGTGTCAGCACCTGGGAACACTGCTACCTGCCCGAGTACGGCGTGGACGGAAAGGCAAAGTACCTGATCGAATGGTGGAAGTCGATCAACTGGGGAGCCGTCGACAACAGAGTCGAGAAGAGACAGAAACTCGGCGACAACAACGGTTTCGACAAGGGTCCCAGTGTATAAAAGACTACTTTGATATCATCTTCTTCAAAATGTAAAATAGCCATTTCCGTGTACGCATTGCCTGCTTGTAATCTTCTTTCAACGTCCAGCTCTCTACGTGCTGTATCGTACAAGTCATGAGTGGTTGTTTATTCCTCCATCTCGTCATCATCGCCCTCGAGTGCCTTCTTGGCCAGGCGTTCTGCTTCCTCGAGCATCTCCTTTGGTACCTCCTGATGTCTGCCCTTGGTCGGTCCGTCAACCTTGCTGATCCACGTCATCTCGAGCTCAAACTCCTTGTCCTTGCTGTCCTCGTGTGCCACATAGATGATTCTTGCCGCCTCCTTGACACCCTCCTCCAGGCTGATACCACCCTGGTCGGGGGTGAGCTTCAGCTTCTCAAGTTCCGCCTTGGCTGCTTGTCTTCCCTTGCCGGTAGCTGCACCATAGTATCCCCAGTACGATCCAGATGGTTCAATCATGTAGAGGTATGGGCCGCCCTCCTTTGCGTCGGCCATCTTGCCACCACTTCCAGTTGATGGGCCGGAACCAACTTGTGCATCGACGGGCACTTCGAGCTCGGAATCCCAACCACCGATAATGGCAGTGATACCGAAGGGGCGGACTGATGAGTAGAGGGTGTAGGCTTGGACGTATGAGCCCATGCGATCGGCAAGGGAGGCGACGGGGATAGGTTGCTTGTAGAGAGAACGCCATGATGATGCCTCATCGCGGGCACGGCTGACAAAGTGGCGACCGTCGGGAAGAAGACCAGTAGAGACNCTGGAGTTGTTGTCAGCGAGAGGAGATCAGTATAGAATGCGAGCAGCACATACGACACCAATGTTGCGATCGACCGTGGCTATCCTCTTGTTTGCATCCTTCTTCAACAGCTTGGAAGTGACAAGCTTCTCCAGGGCCAGAACAACACCGTCGCGACATCTGATACCGACGCAAGTGCCGCCATTCTCGACTGCCTTCATGGCATATTCGACCTGGNNGTTGGTCGTTAGTTGTTGCGGTTCGCCATGGTTGAGATTTGATAGACTCACCTGGAAGTTACGTCCATCAGGAGAGAAGACTGAGTTGGAAAGATCGTAGCCCGTTCCTATCGAAGTCTTGAGATGGTGTCAGCGACGAACTTGGATGCGCCAATATGAAGCGGCGTTTACTGACCATGGTTGCGGTTGATGACGGTGAGAAGAGGAAGGCAAGATGGAGTTGGTAGTATAGAGAAGAGGTGAAGAATCAACAAGTGTTGAACCAGGTAAGTGAGTGAATCAACACGGAATATTCAGATGCGCAGATGCAAAGATTGGGTGTTTGGCTATTCTGTGATGTATCGACGCAGCTCTCCCGGTCCGCATGGATGAGCAGCGAGCTCCATCTCGCGGCAAGACGCACGCCAAGCTCCGACATCCAGGTCGTCACCCTGTCACTCTGTCATCCTGCACATCTATGAAGATCGCCCTTCCTCCTAGATACTCCAGTCTCCCAAGGTGCTTAGGATACATATCTGCTTCTAACTGTCAGTTGATGAACACAATATGTACAACAATTATTCTCAGCTATCAGTGACCAGTATCATGCTGCTCTCACTGCTTTTGTCCAACAATAGAGCCATGTGACATGGGCAAGCCTCGTTATCAATGACGACTTAGTTCCGCCCACCAACTTTTCCAACCCCGCCCTCTCCCACCATATATCTTTCTTATACCACTGCATCTTTCTGCTAGCTTTTGTCAATTTAGCCTTGTAGACACAATTTCCTTTCGTATCCCTCATCCCACGACTACACTCCTCGTAGTCGAATTGCTCATTACCCCGCCGCCCCTTGGACACCGCTTGTTTCCACTCATATTAGCCTTCCTCCTAGGTGGAGCACGGTTGGGCAGAGACACATCAGGTTGGAGCAATACCAGTCCGTTTTATTCCCACACCGCAATCTCGACCTTTTCCTTTCCTTCATTCTTCACCTTTTCTTTGTTTCGTATTTCACATACCTTCCGCATCTCTCTTCTTACCCTGCGTTTCTGCCTGATCGAATCTCAGTTGCGTTCGCACCAACACGTAAAACCAAGGCACTCTTTCTCGAGAGGCGCAGCCGACTGACGTTCAGTGCAGAGCACAACATCAGCAACAGAACATCGAACACATCAACATCTTCACCATGTCGCAGTATCAACATGACGAGTTAGCCAGGCTCTTTGCCCATAACATGAGTCTGAACCAGACATTGCCTCAGTCTACGCCTGACAAGCAATTCCTCGGCCACACCGCACAGCCCATCTACTACAGCTCACAGCACTACACTCCGACGAGCTACATGCACGTCTCTCCAGCAGCAGAGCAACAGCAAGTAGCAGCTCCACGAGCCGACTCTCCTCTGAGCGGCAGCCCTCTCGACAGCAACAGCAACAAAATGACACCCATCCACCTAGCGTCGATGCTGCGCAACCACGACATTGACCCTACCTCGTTGAGCCAGTCGCAAGTCCAGCTTTTCACCAACGCAGACTACGAACAGCGACTGCGCCTACTTGAACTCTGGCGCATCTCACCCCCAAGATCGTCCCACCACTGGCAGCAAGAGACGAGCATGGCACATGAAGAGCAGTTGGCAGCATTACGCTATGAAGAGCGCATGCGTACTCAGGTGGATGACGCACAAGCGGAGCCTTACATGGAGTCTGGCTATGCCCACTCTGCGCACAGCGAGCCAGTGTATGCCTCTTGCTCTGGTGGGCTGTGGCGATCACAAATCGAGCAGCATGATCGTTCCAGGGAGATGGAGGATGCACATGCTTCGTGGGCACAGGCACGCAATTTCGAGCAGCTGCAGGCCATGAACGCTCAGGTCGAGCAGCAGCGTGGTTTTGCCTCGCACGATGTTGCTTCGTACGATGACGATATGGAGTTGTAGATGGTTGTCTTTGTTTCACATGGAGAGGTTTAGGTTCAGCATAACAGAGTGTTCTATCATGAAGCTAATATTAGGGGAATGGCCGCGACAGCATCATTAGGCGCACAGGAGTTCAGGGAGGACCATAATGTCACGTTTACATGCCCTTTCATTCAGAGGAGATTTATAGTGGACAGAATCACAACTCTAATCATATCTGTATCTCTATCTACCCTTTAATCCAGTTCTACTTCTTCTCAGGAACCTCTCTAGCAGCCTCGCCATCAGCCTTGCCACCCAACTGCTGCTTGACCTCTTCAGCCTGTTCCTCAGGGAAGTCGGTATCCTCAATGTCTGCCCTGCCCTTTTCGCTCTCACCCATACCACCTCCATTCTCCTCCGTCTCTTTCCACTCCTTCAACTCAAAGTCCCTGCCTTGCTCCGTATCCTGGAAGCTAAAGATGCGATAATCAGCATTAGCATACTTGCAAAAACTGATCGCGCATCTTAAGAAGCCAGAATGCGAGACCACCGCGATGACCTTTTCTTTGCGCGATTGCAGATCGCGGAGGCAGGATTGCCCGCGAGCAACGGTTGCGGTGCGTGTAAAGGCATAAGGGCCGGTTTTGGAAGGCCACAGAGGGTCGACCTTGGAGTAGTCGAAGTGCGGGAACTGAGGTTTCATCTCTGAGAGAGGGCTACCAGTGTCGCAGGGTTTGTCCGAGTTCTCTGTGAGAGTTTAGGGTTAGTCTAGATGTTCTCAAAACCGTGTCGTTCGCGAGTTGTAGTGGCGTAGTTTTGTCGTAGTATGACCAGCATTTCTACATCCGGAGGCTATAGATTAGAGTAAGCGCATATCAGTCCAATGTGGCCTGTTGGATGCTATGCGATTGATAAAGGCCCCAAGTGCAATTCTCAACGCAAGCTACATTGCGACAGCACACTATTGTAAGGTGCGGTCCTGGTAATATTAAACCAAAGTCATGGGCTGGGTATGGCGCAAGAAGTCTTGGGCGGCTGACTCGCAGCCACAAAAGCAGATCTCCGAGAATCCAGGGACTCAAGGAGGATACCCAGGGCAACTTCCATGGTTCGGTCGACAGTAAGAGGTGTTGATGTATAACAAAAGAGATCGACGCGTAAGCCAGACAAGTGCCGAGCATGCGAGATCAAATGCGTTATGGAAGTCCAAAAATAAATCAACGGTCAACGGTGTGCTGCGCCCTGCATCGGCTCTCATGTATAGGCTAGAAACGGCTATACAGTCTTTTGAGATGCGCGAGTCGGGTAGGTTGATTGTTGAACAGATATGGAAAGAGGGTTATTTACCTTGCCAGAGGGCAGCAGCTTCTACGGGTACACCCCTTTTGATGAGCCAGTCGAGACCCAGAGTGGTCGTCTCCAAGGTTCGAAGCATTGGGCTAGTAATGATGCGCTCAATCTTGTCGGCGAGTGGCAGATGCTGACGGAGGTGCTGCTCGAGCTTGCGACATTGCTCTTGTCCCAGCTCTGTGAGCGCCGGGTCGGGGATATCATATTCTTGTGCAGGACGCGTCAGGCATGGTTTTCTCGTGGAAGCCTCGGCGGTGAGGGATATCACTTATGATTGACGTTGTGCAGCGCTTGGCCGTGTCTGATCAGAATGACAATGGGAGACATTGCTTTTATCAGGCCGTCTGCTAGACTGATCGAATAGACTCAAGAAAATGAGGAGACAGCGGCGCTCTTAAGATATGCTGTTGTATGTTAAAGCGGAAGGCGAAGCAGACTCAGCTTCGAGCTTCTACGCGGGCCCAACCTAAGTATCCGCTGACTCCAGCCGATTGACAGGCGTTTTCATTTTTCTCCAAAAGGTGACGACGAGATGCAGCTTACGAGCGCAAAAGAGGCTCAGCTGGCCAATGCTTTTGAGATCCAAAGACGGTTACAAGCACGACAGCAACCGACAAGGTGAGTGCTAGCAACGTATCGAGGGCTTCTTCGCCCTTCGGATCAATCACAGGGCGCGGTTGGCAGGTATCTGGAAACGCTATGGACTGATCCCATTCATGCGCAAAGCTATTTTGAGTACCTGGGGAGCTCTTGGCTGGCGGCGGGTTCAGGCAGTGGCACCATCGGCACAGCGACGGTATTTATATGCAGGAACACGAGAATCAAAGGCCAGTAGAGATGGCTGTAGATGAAGATAGAAGATACCAAGCACCAAGTACGGATGGCGGCGCGAGGAATGGTAGCAGCTAGTCAGGCGAGCAGAAACAGGGGAGATTCAGAATTGGCTGTTGGGTCTGAAACATGTCGGGGACAGCACAGATTGCCTGAGAAACAGCAATTGCAGCCAGTTCTGGGGTGTGTTTGGGCCGTGCTTATTTATAAGAGCTCGTTGCTTGCCCCTTCCGCCATCTCTCATTTTCACCCTCTGCTCCTCAACGCTACTGATCTTTCTCATATCTCTCTGTTTCGCTTCTTAATAGCTCCTGAATTTCTCAGGTTCATACTCGTCACCAACTTTGCGACCCATTTGTCTTCTGTTCTGCATTTAGGTCTTGAGGATACGCTGTTCACTATTTATACGGCATCATGTGGTACGTCAAGAGCTCAAAGGCCACAACAACACGGCCGAGAATGCTGTAGGACGACTCTCTAACATTGGTAATAGTGGCATTTTCGGCTACATCAACTACTTGGTGGAGAAGGACAGAAAGACAATTCTTGACACTCTTGTGAACGGTATGCTCTCACACGAGCCATGGGCTCTTCAGATGGCTGCGGCGAACGCAATCAGCTAATTCGCGGCAGGTCTTGCGCGTCTTGAATACCGTGGATACGACTCAGCTGGTCTGGCGATCGACGGAGACAAGAGAAATGAAGTGTTTGCATTCAAGGAGGTCGGCAAGGTCGCCAAGCTGAAGCAGCTCATCGAGGACGAGAAGCCCGACCTCACAAAGGTCTTTGATGCACACGCCGGTATTGCCCACACTCGTTGGGCCACCCACGGTCCTCCTTCGCGTGTCAACTGCCACCCTCACAGGTATGCAACCAAGAAAGAGCTGCAACGGGAACAAATCCAAGTCTGACACAAGTCTCCACCCAGATCCGACCCCAAGTGGGAGTTCGCCGTCGTCCACAATGGTATCATCACCAACTACAAGGAATTGAGAGCCCTGCTCGAGACCAAGGGTTTCACATTCGAGACTGAGACCGATACCGAGGCCATCGCCAAGCTGGCCAAGTACATCTTCGACGAACACCCCAACATCGACTTCACCACCCTCGTGAAGGCTGTCATCAAGGAGCTTCAAGGTGCCTTCGGTCTCTTGCTCAAGTCCATCCACTTCCCCTCCGAGATTGTCGCTGCCCGCAAGGGTTCTCCCCTGGTCATTGGTGTCCGCACACAAAGAAAGATGAAGGTTGACTTTGTTGATGTTGAGTTTGGTGATGCCGGTCCTCTCCCTGCCGAGGCTGCTTCCCAGAATGTCGCCCTTAAGAAGGCCAACAACCTCCTGGCTCCTCCTGACAAGAGCTTGCTCCACCGCTCTCAGTCACGCGCTTTCTTCTCCGAGGACGGTGCTCCTCAACCCATCGAGTTCTTCCTGTCTTCAGACCCCTCGGCTATTGTCGAGCACACCAAGAAGGTTCTCTACCTCGAGGACGACGATATTGCTCACATCCACGACGGTCAGCTGAACATCCACCGTCTGTCGAAGGACTCTGGCGCCTCCAACGTCCGTGCCATCCAGACCATCGAGATCGAGCTCCAGGAGATCATGAAGGGCCGCTACGACCACTTCATGCAGAAGGAGATTTTCGAGCAGCCTGAGTCTATTGTCAACGCTATGCGTGGTCGCCTCAACCTCGAGGACAAGACTATCACTCTGGGTGGTCTCAAGCAGTACATCAGCACCATCCGCCGTTGCCGCAGAATTATCTTCATTGCTTGCGGTACTTCATACCACTCTTGCATGGCTGTTCGTGGTATTTTCGAGGAACTGACTGAGATCCCCATCTCGGTCGAGTTGGCCTCTGACTTCCTCGACAGACAGGCTCCCGTCTTCCGTGACGACACCTGCGTCTTTGTCTCCCAGTCTGGTGAGACTGCTGACTCTCTTATGGCTCTCCGCCACTGTCTGGAGCGCGGTGCCCTGACCGTCGGTATTGTCAACGTTGTCGGTTCTTCCATCTCCATGATGACCCACTGTGGTGTTCACATCAACGCTGGACCTGAGATTGGTGTCGCTTCGACCAAGGCTTACACCTCTCAATTCGTCTGCATGGTCATGTTCGCTCTGTCACTCAGTGAGGACCGCGCATCCAAGCAGGCCAGAAGAGAGGCTATCATGGAAGGTCTCGGCAAGATTTCCGAGCAATTCAAGGAGATTCTCCAGCAAGACCAGGACATCAAGAACTTGTGCCTCAAGTTCAAGAACCAGAAGTCACTGCTGCTTCTTGGCCGTGGTGCCCAGCACGCCACTGCTCTTGAGGGTGCTTTGAAGATCAAGGAAATTTCGTACCTTCACTGCGAGGCTGTTATGTCTGGTGAGCTCAAGCACGGTGTGCTTGCACTGGTCGATGAGTCTTTGCCCATTGTCATGATCCTCACCCGTGACAGCCTGTTCGCCAAGTCCCTCAACGCATACCAGCAGGTCATTGCTCGCAAGGGTCGTCCTATTGTCATTTGCAGCAAGGACGACAGTGAGTTCCCTGGCGACAAGACCGACAAGATCGAGGTACCCCAGACTATTGATGTTCTGCAAGGTCTGCTCAACGTCATTCCTCTCCAGCTTATGGCCTACTGGCTTGCTGTTGCTGAGGGTTTGAACGTCGACTTCCCCAGAAACTTGGCTAAGAGTGTCACTGTCGAGTAAATGTGGCAGCGAAAATGATCTCTCTTTGTTAAGATTCAGCACAAAACTCTTTCTCGTTTCTTTTTAATTGCATCGGAGCTCTTGGTCATTACGAGGATATGGGGAGTTGGGAAACAACCGGGTACACAGGGGGAGTAGGAATTTTTGAAAGTCTGTCTGTCTCTTTGCTGTTGAGTTGTTACTAGAGACTTTTACTGAAAAGCATTTTATCTGATTTCCAGTCCTTGTGTAAACAGTCGATTTCGATGATTCGTTCCACAAGCACAGAATCTGGGAAACAGGGCAGGTGGGCGCAAAAGGTCTCCGTACGATCGACAAATGTCGTTATCGCTGTTCAGATGCCGGATGCCACTCCGGACTAGGGCTAATACCACGACGTCACACATGGAGCCCTAACGAGTGTTATATAAACATCTGACCATCCTAATTCTCGAGGGATTGAAAGATCCACACTACAGACAAAATTCAATCAAAATGGTCAACATCTTCATTACTGGAGCCACCGGATATATCGGTGGAGACACGCTCTACGAACTCTACAACAAGCACCCCGAGTACTCATACACGGCTCTGGTCCGCACACCTGAGAAGGGCAAATCTGTCACGGACAAATTCCCCAAGGTCAAGACCGTGCAAGGAGACAATGACAGCAGTGACTTGCTCAAGGAGGAAGCATCCAAGGCAGACATTGTCATTCGTAAGTCTCCACTTCTGTGCTTGTTTACAAGTCTTTCCCAACACTAACAACGTGACAGATNNACTGCAGATGCATCTGATCACGAGGGAGCTGCAAAGGCTATCGCCGAAGGTCTCGCCTCGGGCCACAGTGCATCAAAGCCAGGTTACTGGCTTCACACTGGTGGAACTGGTATCCTGACCTACTTCGACTCATCAGCGGACAAGCTGGGCGAACATACAGACAAAGTCTTTGATGATCTGGACGGTGTGGACGAGTTGATTGGACTTCCCAAAGATGCTTTCCACAAGAATGTCGACGAGATCGTCATCAATGCCGGCACAAACGCATCTGGTACAGTCAAGACTGCCATCGTCTGTCCACCCACTATTTATGGTGACGGCAGAGGACCTTCCCTCACTCGTGGTCGCCAGGTGTACGAGCTCGCAAAGACCGTGCTGGATATCCAGGCTGCACCCATCATCGGCGGCGGCAAGGCAATGTGGAACAATGTGCATGTTCACGACTTGTCTCGTGCCTTTGTTCTCTTGGTCGAGGAAGCAGCGAAGAACAACACCGACCCAAAGCTCTGGGGTAAGAATGGCTATTACTTCACCGAAAATGGTGAGCACGTATGGGGAGACTTGAGTAAGGTTGTTGCCGAAAGTGCTAAGCAGCAAGGTCTGCTCAAGGAAGTCAAGTCGGAGCAGATGGACATGGAGACGGCAAAGAAAACTGCTGGCTTCGAGGCAGTTTCTTGGGGTTGGAATAGCAGGGGCAAGGCTAGAAGATTCAAGGAGATTCTGGGTTGGAAGCCTCAGGAGAGAAGCATTGAGGATGAGGTGCCGACCATTGTCAAGAACGAGCATGAGAGGATGCAGCAAGAGAAGAAGTAGAGTGGCTACCTATATTACTGGTTAGTTCGCAGATGAATCATGACAATATGAAAGGTCGAGATCCAAGCTCTGAGCAAAATGAGAGACAGTATGGAGAAGTGAAAAGGCCAGCAGGCCGTCCGATTCGAAAGTAATGTACAACCGTGGTATGCCGATACAAGTGTTCCCCCAAGATATAACGCCGATTTTGTGCAGATTGTCGTCCAAGCCAAGAAAGAGATAGACAACTAGTTCTTGGGCCACTTCTTCCAGCCTCTTCCGTGACCTCTCTCCTTCCAGTGGCGGATCATCTCGGGCATAGCAACCATGGCCTTCTCGCGCTGGTCCAATCTGCCCTTGAGGGTGCGTTCCCACATCTTTCCCTTGACCTTCTGGCCAACACCGGTACCCTTGACGCGGAGACCGTGTTCGGCACGGCGACGAGCAACCTCCTCGGGCAGTTTGTGCGTGTATGGTAGCAACGAGACAACGTTGTGCTTAATGGCGAGCTTGATAATTTCGGACTGCTTGCGAAGAGAGAACGAGGCGGGCTGCCACCTTTGGGTGATGGGGTTCTTGAAGGGCATGAAAGGATTTTCGGGTTGTAGAGCTGACTCCGAGACGGCATTTTCTGAGATTGAAGTAGGAGTGTTTGCATTTGCGTCGGCCGAAGAAGTATTGGCGGCGATGGTGGTAGATTGGGAAAGAGCCGGCGGAGGGTAGCGCTTGAAGAAGTTGAGGAGTCGCGGAGGCAGCGACTGTGCGAGGCGCACATGCTCTGGGTTGATTGTCACCATGTTGAGTGTTTGGTGAGCTGATCTGACCTCGTCGGCGCGGAAAGATCGATTCAATGTTTCGACATGCAATTGGAGAATCTACGCGGAGTTTGCCGTTCTCCGGGGCCGCAAGCTCCCAGGCGGCGGCGTCGGCGTCATGCAGTGGCCGGGCGGTATGCTTGAGAGTGCTCGTACCTGCTTAGCTACAGCTTGACAACAGCAACCATCTCGTGCAACTGCTTATTCAACTCTACTTTCTGTCTTTGTCACTTTTCAGGTCGCGCCTTCTCTGTCGACCTCTGACATAACACCACTTCAACCTCTAATCCTCATCTAGTCCCTCGTCACAACCATGGTGAGTGCACGCACACCTCACTATCATGGATGCAACCAGCTAATCAATACCATCTAGTCTAACCCCTTCTCAATAAGTCCGTCGCATCCTCTTCGTCGTTCCATCATCGCCCACTGACAACTTTGATAGACGGTGGTGCCTGTGTTGCCATGGTCGGCAAGGACTGTGTCGCCATCGCCTGCGATCTCCGCCTCGGTCTCCAAGCCTTGACTGTTTCCAACAACTTCCCCAAGATCTTCAACTATGGCGACGTATACCTCGGTCTGACTGGTCTCGCCACCGATGTCCAGACTGTCAGTGAGCTGTTCCGTTACAAGGTCAACATGTACCGCCTGCGCGAGGAGCGCCAGATTTCACCTCAGACCATGGCCAACTTGGTCTCATCCTCCCTATACGAGAAGCGTTTCGGCCCATACTTCATCAGTCCCGTCATTGCCGGCATCAACCACACTACTGGAAAGCCCTTCATCTGTGGCTTCGACAGCATCGGTTGTATCGACTTTGCGAAGGACTTCATCGTCAGTGGAACTGCCAGCGATCAGCTCTTCGGTACTTGCGAAGGCTTGTGGGAACCCGATCTTGTACGAGATTACATTGTTATGTTTTGCAAGAACTCTGTATACTGACATAAATACCAGGGACCCGAGGACCTCTTCGAGACCATCTCACAAGCTCTGCTCAACGCCGTCGACCGCGATGCTCTCTCAGGTTGGGGAGCACACGTCTACATCATCGAGAAGGACAAGGTCACCAAGAGATTGCTCAAGGGTAGACAGGATTAGACAACATCGAAGCAGGTGCGAATTATACCTCGGTCGATAACGTACGCACGTATTCTGTACAACACGAAGGAGGGCATTGGCATTGCGGACGGCGCTCAGGAGTTGAAAGGCCGCCATCACATGCGCGGCTGTCACGTTACGTCTTTCTTAGGTTCTCATCATGAAATTTACGGCCCAAATCATGGCTTACCAACTTTTCCACCAGTGTCCGTTATCCCTTGTTCTCTGTCGTTTCACTTATCTCTACCTTTAACTTTTTGATCTATCAGCAACTTTGTTCGGTTAACCTGTATGGATCCGGCGTTGTCTGCCAACTGTTGGGATGCTCACACTTACTTTAGAGAACATGCCACTAACAACTTTAGCTACTATGAGCATCTCAACTGTTCATCGCCTGGCCATGCCGTCCCAGCCGCTTGGTGGGATTCGGATTGCACTTGGTCATGTTGACCGACTAGAGCACTGTCTGCGAGGTATGTGTGGTCACTACACTGGGCGGCTAATATACCAGCGCTTATATCAAATTTTTCACTCCCACTTTCCACTTTCGTCACAATCAAGCTTTCGACAAGCAACAAGCATCGTTGGTGGCACTTTTCGCGAAACGTTGTTGGTTGCGAGCTTTGGTGCCTGTGTAAAGTTTCCGTGGAGGGAGCAGATTCAGACCTCACGTCAACCGCTACACGCTGCCAACCCTTGCACTACCAATGCATTATTGATACTTTCCCGATGTATATCCTCCCCTGCGTTGCAGATCTACCCGCTTGGTTCAGTTGTTGCAACAATTGAGTGCAATATGCTGTACTGCCAGCTTGACTGACAAGCCAGGGCTTGATCGGTTCCTCTGCACTCAGATGTTAGCACAGGCAACCATCGAGCTGCCTTCCCTATGCAGCTCTCAGGTGACTGATCTTGCATGCTGCCATGCCATCACTCGGCTGCACGGCACTCAGCCTTCTTAAACACTGTGCATGAACCCCTATCTTGCACCCAGGCATGCCCCGACTGGACGGCTGTGCCACCTAAGCACAACCATCACAATCTCCCTGAACACTCCTCGCCTTGCCTGGAACGTCTCGGCGGAATTTCTTTCCGGTGCTCAAGGCCATTTCCCGCTCTTTCATCTAGCTTTTGGGGACTCCAACAGATGCCAGGCTAACTCACCCCGCCCAACAACCAATACAGCAATCATGCCTCTCTTGGCTGTTTAATCGATGACGATGAAGAGTATCCTCTATCGCGGTTCATGCTGTCGACTCCACCATTCTCCTGGGAAGGGAGACCATGAAGTTGACTAGTCGAGCTACTTTTGCCAACAGTGAGTTGCTCTGTTGTGGTTGGTGAGAAGTCTCCGATGCAACGCCTCTCCCCAGGCATCAAGACACTATGTTCGTTGTCCAGGTCGATGATTTATAGTTGCTCCTTTCCTCGTCTTCATCATCCTCTTGTACAACAAAGACACTTTGTTCAAGGACAAGAGTCACTTCTGAGCAACGCCTTTCAGAACTCACAATATGACTCCACCGAGCACTCCTCAGGCTCAACAGTCAGGTCCATCGTAAGCATGATCACGCAGATTCTCAAACTCGGAAGAAGGAGGTCTAACGGATGATAGTCGTATTGTGACCGCAGTACAGACAGGACTATCATATGACGTTGAAGCATTGAGCCCAACATCTCTGGCAAATGCCAAAGATGGGCTGTCCAATGACAGAACGTCTATGGTTCGTTGTTACGAGCAGAACAACAACTTTCACTTCGAGCTCCAAGAACGCATCCGCGTCACCTTCCGTGACAGAGGAGCTCCAACTTGTTCGGCTTGCTCTGGCAAGGACAGCCGGGTTTGTCGACACATTTGGTGGGTGGACGATCAGATCTTGAGCACTGCTGTCAATACCGAAGTTCGATCCCAGTTCAAGTACCAACTTTCGCCGAACGGGCATGCTGTTTGCGAACCTGAGGAGGAGGAAGTTCTGACATTTTACACTTGGCTGAAACAAAGGACCCTCGAAAAGCTTGCTCGCCATGCAGGTTGGTGGAAGCAAGACCCTACCAATCAGCAAGACACCAGACTAGTTGAGCAGACTGCCACGCAGATCCTCTCGACCTTTGAGCCTTCAGGAGTGCTTTCCAGCCAGCATGGTCAAGACAATTTGCAAATGTTGCAGCAGGAGTCGCAGTGAGTCTAACTTTCGCTTTCAAGATGCCGATTGCCTTCTGTTATCGCTGACTTGGATATAGAGNCACTCTTTGCACGATACAAGAACGAAATGATCAAGCAGGTCAAGTCACAGCCATTCCTGCTTGTCGCTCTGGGTGCAGCTGTGCCTGAAGCAGAGCGAGACTTTCTGCATCTGACCAAGATCCACAGTCGCATTGAGCACATCTTCTTTGACTATGGATATTGGATGGCGATGCGTACGCCAAGCGATAGCAACCTTGATGCAACTGCAGAAGCTCTTTGTGTCGAGATTGGTCACTTGCACTCTTTTGTCCAAGCTCACCATGAGATGGCTCCAAATTTGCAAGTCAGGATTGCCGGGATCCTCCTATACACTCTGGAGCAGCTGGTTGAATATGCTGGAGATATCCAGACTACTGCAGTTGTGTCTATCCCACAGTACTCTGGTCTGAGTCTTCAGGACAGGAGTTTGCTCCACAAGTTGATCGATCCTATGACTCGGAGTATTTTTGTGTTGCCAGTTCTCGAGCAGCTTGACGATGAAGTTCTTTACAAGGAAATCATACAGGACAGAGTCAAGGCTCTCGCAGACAGACTGAGAGGGGGAAATGAGCCCTGTCCGGAACGCTATGTCCAGAAGCTTGAACAAACTGTTGGTCTCCGTGGGTGAATACCTACAAGCCTGGTCCGTGTTTTTCAATGCTTGCACACACTTCCTTCCTTTGTCTCTTTTGTTAATGTTCTGATATCTTTTGCAGGCGTTGGGAGTCGCTTCGTCGCCTCAAACCTAATATGCTCGTTCTTTGCCTCTAGACTATACTTGTTTCATAGCTGCAGAGTATCAGACAACTTCGTTGATCGATTTCACCAAAGCTCTTGTGTTGTGCGGGTGGATGTTGACCTTATTAGAATGGTGGTGATCCAGATCCGTCAAGCTGTTCCTTTCGTGCTCGCAAGTCTTTGAAATGTCTGGCGTCCTCATATCCTTCAGGCATTATCTTGTTCCAATCGGGATTTGGCGGTATGTAGCAGCTTTGACACAGATAACGTTCATCGATGAGACTCTTGAACCACAACCGTCTGCCACCGAACCTTTCNCACTTACAACCAGCGCAGTAGTGTTCAGTTCTTTGGTCGTAAAGTACCGGACGATGTGACTTCCATGGCAATTCATCTCGCACCCAAGCATGGAGAAACAGCCACTGCTTCAGGCGCTGGCCGAAGCTATATCGCTCCTCCTGTTGGTTTCTCGCATGTTTCTCTTTTTGGTACTTGAGAGACTCGGCATGGCGTTCTGGATCATTGACAATCTTAGGTCGGTAGTTCAGATATCTTGCATGCATGCGTCGTTTCAATTGCTCTGGATCCGTATCGCGCAGCTTTTGATAGTGTCGGGCGGTGGTGATACGTCTCTTTCCATCCACTCCGGTGTTGTTTTCTTTGCGTGGTAGCGCTCCCTGTCGTAAGCGCGCTTTTCTTCCCTTCGTGATTGGGATTTGATAAGCGTGGTAGAGAGAGAAACATTGTGAGAGACATGGTGTTGAGAGTGATAGCTTTGACAGCCCGATTGATCTCGAGAAGATCAGGTTCATGATCACAGAAGCAGCGACAGGGAGAATAGTTCCCTAAATTCAATCGCAAGGGCTGACGCGAATGTGTTGATATGCTCTCAGTATAATTAGCCAGGATATAAAGTCCAAGTGTGCACGTGGAGGGGCAGGCGTTTTTGTTGCATTTATTTATTTCTTGCTGTGCCAAGACCAGATTCGGGCGGCGTCATTCGTTTGTGGCCTTGCAGCAGCAACTTTTGAGTCACGGTCAACCACATCCTTTGTCTAGCCATCTGCCGCCCCTACACTACACGAAACACGTTTTTGGATCACATAGACACCGCAATCATGGCTGATATTGTCAGTACATCCGGGCGCGCATTCGGCTGAAGGGGAGAAGATCAGTGGCTGATTGCAATCGAATATAGGAAGAGCGCAAGCCGCGCAAGTCGGTTGCCTTCAGCGAGGGCACCACCATTGTCGACAGCAACGGCCAGGTCACCGAGGCCACCGAGCAACATGGCGACAAGTCGAGCGCCGAGACTCACTCTGCTGGTACGATCAAGAAGCTCCCCGCAGTCAAACAAGCACAAGATGAGGACACCAGCTCACCACCCGCAACACCAACAGAAGGAGGAGTCGATGAGATGACCGCCATGTTCGAAGGCCTTGCCAAGAAGAAGAAGAAGTCGTCATCCAAGAAGGAGAAGTCCGCCGACGATGCAGAGGCTCCCGTCGCCGACGCCGAATTCGACCCCTCGGCCCTCAAGAAGAAGAAGAAGAAGGCTAAGAAGGCTGAGGCCGACGATTTCGAGGCCAAGCTGGCCGAGGCCGGCGCCAACGAAGAGGCCAACGACGACGAGCCCGTCGTGCAACAAACCTCCAGCCAGGAGGGCGATCTGGAAAAGGGAACCGGCATCTGGCAGCACAGCAACACCACACCCATCGAGTACCCCCTGTTGCTCACCCGCTTTTTCTCCCAGCTCAACCACCACAACCCCGACCTTGCCTCTAGCGGCGGCAAGTCGTACAAGATCCCTCCTCCTCAGTGCTTGCGTGAAGGAAACAAGAAGACCATTTTCGCAAACATTTCCGAAATCTGTCGCCGTATGAAGAGAACCGACGAGCACGTCACTCAGTTCCTTTTCTCCGAATTGGGTACTTCTGGTTCGGTCGCTGGTCAGGGTCAACTTGTTATCAAGGGTCGTTTCCAGCAGAAGCAGTTGGAGAACGTTTTGAGAAGATATATCGGTACGTTTTCTCATTTTCCTACAACCCATCATTTTTTGTGCATTTCTGTTATCTACTACAAAAAAGACCCCAGGAAGCTAACGAGAACCAAACAGNTCGAATACGTTACTTGCAAGACCTGCCGTTCGCCAGACACTGAGCTCAACAAGGGTGAGAACCGTCTTTACTTCGTCACCTGCAACTCGTGTGGTTCCAGACGTTCCGTCTCTGCCATCAAGACTGGTTTCTCAGCCCAGATCGGCAAGCGCAGAAGACAGCAAGCTTAATCGGAAGAAAACTCACGTCCTTCATGTCTTTCTTTCTTTCTGTGCATCGTTTTTACCCAAAAGATTTTCTTCCCCTACTTTCTATCTCAATGGTAGCGCAATGCGGAAGTGAATCCTCAACTTGTCCAGCTGGGAGATGTTGGTGCGGCGCTTGACTTCATTGTCAAACTCGTCTTCCAAGAAGCTACCTTGGGGATCCGCATCGAAGACGGCGGGCCAGCGTGTGGGGATGTCAGAGGTTTTGATGGGGAGCTGTATCAGGGTGGGGGCGCACTCGTCCTCGAAGCTGTTTTCGCGTAGAATGAGAACCAGGTCGCGCTGGAAGGGACGGCAATTGTAATGAAAAGTCGTAAACAGTTCGTCTTCGTTGAGTCGATGTTGCAGGAAGCAAGTGATGCAGTAGTGTGCCAGGGTTTTCGTGATGTCGTTTTCGTTTGGCAGGTGCTCGTACGCGTAAGCCAGCGCTTTGCACAAGTCTTTTGGTGGGCCTGGGTAACTGGTTGAGAGCTCTAGCTCGAGGAACATGCGTGCTTTGACCATTGTCTTCAAGCTACTGATATCGTAGGTCGAGGCCAGGTGAAAGATCTCTATGTGTAGTAGAGCAGACATTTGATCGTAGAGGCAGTCTTCCGGCACGTAGTGCTCACATGTATAGATGTGTCTAAGCATGCAAATAACAGCTGTCGAAGACACATCCTCGATTGTATATTTTGGTCCATTCCTAGATTCCTCGAAACTGAAAGCCAGGACTGGCGCCACCAGTTCTATCGTAGCGAGATCCAGATTCTTGAGCACTGTAGTCTCTTGTGTGTGGGTATTTCTTATAGTAAGAGTGGCATTGCCACCCTCGGCATGCAGAGCCAGGAAGGCCATATCGTCCATCGTTTGTACTTGCTTGCCCTTCTGCGCGACAGGCAACGGAGGGTCTGCGATATAAGAGTCAACAGCATCTGGTATTGCTCCTAGACGGGCTGCTAATCTTGCATCTTCACGCTCGGAGTGTGTTTGCCCTGTCCCTTCCCCCCCCNNGGCATTATCTTCCTCGCCATCGAAGCGATTTCTTAAGATAGCAGTCTCCTGTGGGTTCGGGATGTGGTCAAACGATTCTACTAATCGTTGGCGTGAGGAGTGGGTAAGGCGTGCGTTGTCCGCAATAGCATTATATCGTTGGTCTTCAAGACGTTCTCGTGCAAGGACGTTTTCCCGTGAAGCCGGGTCGTTGTCTCTCAGGCCTGTCTCATGATGACCGAGGATGGCTGACTGGTATTCCCTTATAGAAGCAGCCGGTGCTGGTTGATTTGCGAGGCGTCGTCGACGAGAGCGTTCAAGGGAGTCTGCGTAGCGACCCCAGTCGAAGTCGCTTCTGGCGACCCTCGAAGGTTGCAGTTCTGTGTTGGGAGGAGGAGGAAAACGTGGCTCCTCGTTGGAAGGATCTTCGTCTTTCCATACTCGTAGTCTAGAGTCCAGCTCAAGGAGGGCGTCTGCGCTAGTCAATTGACGCAGGAACTCTCTAGTAGGTGAGCCAGGCATGGTCTTGTGAACAGATTGAAGCATAAAAGGTTTCATGATGAAGACGTTCAGGAAGGAACGAAGGTATTTAAGAGAAACAGAAACAGAAAGAGTTGTGGGCTGTGAGTAACGTCCCAATCCTTCCTACCTATTAGGTGTGGCAGCTAGGCAGCCAGGGTAGCGCATGTGATCGGAGTACGGCTGAGGGTACCCAATGAGCTTGTCCTCCCTGTTCAACTAAGATATTCACAATAGGCAGCACGGCTGTGTGTCGGTCAGATTTTCTGCAATTCCGGCTTACTGGTGAGTCAATTGGGTCGATTGAGGAGGGTATGGTTAGCGGTATCGTTTACGGCCCATGTCGCGGTGGCGGACCTGACAGAGTTGCGGCTCAATGACCAGCATAATGTGGGATCTTGTCAAGCCACTGTAGATCTGAGCTGAGGGACATGGCATATCCGCCAAGGCTTCGTTACGATATCAGTTCTAGATATCCAGATACAGGTGATTGTCTACAGTAGAGTCTGGAGGCTCGAGGTGGTGCAGATGTCGACCGACGCCTCGATCATGGCATCTCGAGGATGACGAAGCCTTGGCGACACCTTCGCTACCGACGACAGTTACGTTGAACTGGGTTGCATGGGGCACTCGAGATCAACCAATCTGTCAGCCTCAACTGCTTCTCATACTCGTCGACAAGTCTCAGTCAATATAGACACAGCTCGATTGACTTATCGACGATCCAACTCGACGATTGAGGACAGGCTTCACCCTGACCATCCATACAACAATGGGCTGGTACTCGCTACTGCCAACACACCTGAGCGACATTGAAGGATGGATCTCGAGCATCTTTGTTCGTATCTTTTGCTTCCCCATCATGCAAACCTATAGACTAACACATGTTGATGCAGNNATGTTGTTGGGCGTCGTTACAATAGGCCCATGGGCTCTCCTCCTCGTCTACGACTTCGTCTTCTACGTATACCGCTCCTGTGCCTATCATACCCCTGTCATCGGCGGCAAAGCCCAAGGGAGAAGGCGACCGCGCGCACCCAGCTTGACCGAAAGACCCAGTGGTCAGAAGCGTGATGCTCCGAAAGTGCCCATACATTCCAATACGACGGGCATGAAACAAGACGACCATGCTCCCGAGAAGCGCTCACTTGGTCAAAGATAAGACAGTGGACCATATTTGATAGCTAGCGGACTCATCATCCGGTCCCGCTGCGGAAACATCACCATCTTCATGAGGAAACGACTATACGAAACAAAACAACAACCCAGTCTCTATGCAGGAAATCCGCGCATTATATATGTCATTCATTTCTCTCGTGGTTATCATATCTCAATTGACTAAACAGCTTTCTCGCCAGCCTTCTGCCTGAACCAGTCTCTCAACCACGCCCCCTGGACAGCGTCATGAACGTTCTGTCCCCTGGGCCCTAGTAGCGAGAAGAAAGCATGGTACTCATCTATCAAGTCCCTCCGCTTTGCTTCGAACATCTCGCCATCGAACACCTCCTCCCATCCACACTCCTTGAACATTTGACGTTTGACAGTGAACATGTTCTGCACCGCCTTNGCGACTTCGACCTTGGAGTCTATTTCCAACGGTGGTGCAGGAGGTGGTGCTGGTACCTCTGGAATAGGACATCCATATTCCATTGCTGTATTGCGCAGTTGCTGAGCACTGGCATGTCGCATGGACAAGATCTTCTGGCGCAGTGCCTTGTTGTCTGGCGCATTCCGCTCCACGCCGTCCAACACCATTCCTATGCCCCAGCCTTCTGGCTGCACATGTCGGGTCGGAGAGTGCTCTAACGAAATCTTGTGCTCAGTCGCCAGCTGCTTGAGTTCTTCGGTACTCAACGAACCTGATCGTTGTCGGCCTGATTTCAAGGCAGCGTTTAGTGAGGGGATTCTTATTCGCGCGGCCTCGATGTGTCGTTTCAATTTCGTATGCTCGTTCTGCAGCAGCTCTGTCTCGCCGTCGTGTTCTTCATAACGATTCGTTGCGCCTACTCCAGAAAGAAGGCTTGGTCGTGCATGTATATTGAGAACTTGGTAGCATTCGCCCTCGTCGCGCCATGGAATCCAGTCCAGACTGAGTAGCTCGTTGCGCAGAAGATCCCAGGATTGTATTGTTGCTCGATTGGGCTGATGCTCGTATTCTGTACTTTCGCTCTTCGACGCCCACCGTCTCATTCTTCCTGCAACCAAACTGTCAGCTACCTGATATCGCAATGTCGCTTTTGTGTATAGTCTTGACTTACTATCTCTTGTGTCGTACAAGTACTCCGTACCCCAGTTTTCACCACAAAACGTGATCTTGAAGGCCCACGCCGGTAAACCAGTCTCACCAGCCCGTAGTGGTTGTCTGGATGTTGCTATCGTGCGGTCCCAGTCGTGACCTTCGAGATACGACAAGGCACCGCTGTCTGGCGCAATTGGTATGCCCTCCTCTTGCTCCGACCAGTACTCCAGTGCCTCGTTTGACGGATAAGGTAGCAGTTCCATGAGAGCTATCACCTCGGGCACGAAGCCAGCAGCTTTGAGCTGTTCGACAGCTACTGCAGGCTTGCCAGCCACTCCGTACGGAGGATAGATGACCTCATCTTCTCGGAGGTAACGCATCTTGATCAAGGTGGCATACAATGCGTTCATGCCGTTGATCAAATCGGCATGCTTCTTGGCCACCTCTTGTAGTATGGCGGTATGTACATTCATGCTCTCCATTACAGGCGAGTCGAACATTACTTGTTCACAGCGAGCCCGCGTGGCAGTGGTGGTTGTCATTCAGTCGGTGAGAGAGGTTTGACGTAATAATCTCAAAAGGTAGGTTTGTTGTTATGTTTATGTCCAGGTGACCGTTCATGCGTTCAAGAGGATGTCATCAGCTCTGTTCACAGAGCAAGGCAGAGTCTGTATATATATGGTCATCAAGCTACGCCGCTTGGATGCGGGCTATCCTCCGAGCAAGGTCACTCCCCCTGCTAGGTATAAGCAAAAAGGCGTAATCACCAACGTTTGTATTGACCAACGGTCGCGACTTTACCAAGGATCGGACTCAATCGTAAAGGCGTTATAGATGCCGTCGCGAAACCTTACTCGATACGGTGCATGCTCAACGACTGCTTCCCGGAGTTGCCGTTAGAAGACCCCAAAAGCTCATAGTGACACCCAACGGGTTAAACGGCTGTGCTGTATATGGCACTGCTGCTGGTTCTGTGCATACAACAACAGTGCAAGCGGATCCACGAAGCTTTATGATTACTTTCAAGCTTCCATAATTCATGGTTAAACTTGCTGTCATATGTTCTCTCTTGCTGGGTCTGGCTTCTATCGCCGTTGCCGGCGAGATCTAGCTTGTCTTGAAGCTTGAGTCTCGGCGGACGCTTCGAGATCCTTTTGAACGGTCTGGATCTTTCTGTCGACCTATGCATGTCGACTGTCTCTATCGAATAGTAATCAGCCAATTAATTGGCTCGGATTGTCGACCGAGAGCTGGGCCATGTGGCTTGCTGTAGTGTGAACATGTTCTTGCGATAACAGTCACGGTTGACAATACGGATCGTGGTGGGGAGCGAGGCCAACTGGGGGGAAAGAGGCTGGCCAACAATTCGTACCTGGTGCAGATACGCGCAAGCTATTGATCCTTCCACCATCAGCCATACCAGACGTTGGATGAGTCGAGATGCTCTTTGGGTCGATATCAGACAACACATATCGTTCCTGCTTCGATCCCCTGGTTCGATACGAAGCCTCTTCTCCCAACTGTCTTACACACACAATCGATGTCAACGACAAGACAAGGATACTCGATCCGGGTCACGATATCAATTTATCATATCATGGCGACCGTCTGACCACCGAAAATATGGCCGTGTCTCACCCTTTTGACAATTGCTCCCTGGAGTACTCGTGGTCAGGGTTGTCCCATTCGCATCATCGCAACAAGAAATAAATCCATTCCTGCATCCCAGGGAGACTATCAATATCGCTGACTGGAAGCCAAGAAAGGCTAGTACACGACTTTACTGTCCATGGAAAACCTTCGTTTGGTTAGCTATAGTATGGGTTGTTTAGAGATATATTGCAAATTAACACGACTTGCACATCTGAAAGTGTACAAACTGACCATCGATCCAGGGAGCCTAGTGTCAAAGACTTTGCAAGTCTCGACACACACTAATTTGCCAGTGTATGAGATGTGTCCTGGAGGATAAACTATTATTAACAATCAGGGCCATGATTTGCACAGAGAGAGGCCTACCACGTGGCGTATTAGGTCGTACAGCATCGTGCTATCACATCACATCTAGAGTTTATATATGACTGGCAGACTCATTTGGTATAGACAGGTCGGTTAGCTCAGTTGGTTAGAGCGTGGTGCTAATATCCTGTGATACACGGCACGCCAAGGTCGCGGGTTCGACCCCCGTACTGACCATTATCTTCTTTTGCTTGTTAAGGGCATGTCACTTGCATGTTTTGTACTCTGGTGGCTGGTGAGAAAGTTTTTTTCCCCAGCTGATAGCGCTAGCTGCTCGTCTATGCCTGTTTGAGCCTGGCGTTGTGAATGCACGAAGCAGCTAGCCTAATCGGGTAAAACCTCGGCTTCAAGAACGACTTTGTCTCAACCTCACCTCGTGTGAAACCACAGTATTTGCGGCTTTCTGTCCGGCAACCCCATTGCATGCTAACTTTCGCACAGCGCTGACGTCTCCCAAGCACGATTGGAGTCGATGTACTTCTGAGAATAGGTCAGAGAGATTCCATGTAGCTTTGCAAAGCACATAGGAATCGACCTGTTCCATGGATGTTTTTTCCAAGACGAGTCTCGCAAGGTTGCATGAAGCCTTTATCTTTCTCAAATGCGGAGGCGGAGGGCCGAACGAAGATCAACACTGGACGGGTTCAAGATCTCATCGGATATGCGGCTCTTCGACAAGTGATGGCATGCATGCTCTACTAGGTACATAGATGTCGTGCTACCCGTATCCATGATATTTACTCTCTTTTCCCTTCTGCCGCAACAATCTGCGCCCCTTTGCTGTCGCAACCGAAAGTCGCTTGCAGCGCGTCACATATAGCATGGCAGAAGAGGATGTAAAGCACAGCTCGCCATCGAATCTATCACTGGACCAAGGTTACTCTTCAGGATCGGAAGGTCAAAGGATACAAGAGAAGGACACAAAGAAGAACACAACATGGAGGCGCATCTACAATGTCATAACATACACACCACCAAGATGTCGCTGGGACCCGGAGAAGCCACCAGCATTTAGCATGGCATTGAATGTACTGTTCGGCTTCGCTGGTGCTTTCACAGTCGCCAATCTCTACTACAGTCATCCCATCCTTAATATTCTAGCGGATGAATTCGATGTGCCTTATGAGAAGGTCTCACAAATCCCTACTGTCATGCAGGCAGGGTATGCAGTTGGTCTCTTGTTCTTGTGTCCCTTAGGCGACCTCTTACCGCGAAGACCATTTGTCCTGTCACTTGTATTCTTTACTGCAACCATGTGGTACGTGTCGATGAGACGCCTTGCAAGTCAGAGTTGCTGACGTTAAATATCTAGGATTGGTGTTTGCATAACACAAAATCTGGCCGTCTTTACTGCTATCTCTTTTATCACCGCTGTAACTACTGTTACACCACAGCTTATGCTTCCTTTGGTTGGCGATCTCGCACCTCCCAGTAAGAGGGCAGCATCTCTGTCGATTGTCACATCAGGTCTCCTGTTAGGAATGTTGATAGCTCGACTCTTGTCTGGTGTACTCACTAACTTTACCTGTAAGTCAAGCTCCGTAACTTAATTTTCAGTTGAGCTGACCGCGCTTGAANCAGCATGGCGCAACATTTACTGGTTGGCTCTAGGACTTCAGTACGCCATTTTCGCCTTGCTCTGGTTCTTCATGCCAGATTATCCCTCGACCAATCCCAACGGCATCAGTTACTTTAAAATCCTCTGGTCGATCATCGAGATGCTCTTCAAGGAACCAGTGCTAGTGCAGGCCTGCTTTATCACCTTCTTCACAGCTGCAACATTCACATGCTTCTGGACGACATTGACCTTCCTCCTGGCAGGGTCACCATACAATTACGACTCCTTGACCATCGGCCTATTCTCTCTCATCGGCATTGCGAGTATGTTCATCGGACCGGTGTGGGCAAAGTATGTTATCGATCGCTTCGTCCCGTTGTTCTCTGTGATCCTGGGCGAGTGCTGGTGCATGCTAGGCATTTGCATCGGAACCTATACTGGCCGCATCACGATTGCAGGACCAGTCATTCAAGCCTTCTTCAACGACTTCGGTTTGCAGACAGCACAGATTGCCAACAGAAGTGCCATCTACAGCATCGCACCCAAAGCGCGCAACCGCGTTAACACAGCCTTCATGGTTGCGACATTCTGCGGTCAGCTTGTCGGTACGGCTGCAGGAAACCACCTCTACGCACGAGGCGGATGGATCGTATCAGGCAGCTACAGTGTTGCCAGTATCGGTGCCGCATTGATCTGTTGTTTTGCACGCGGTCCTTGGGCGGAAGGATGGTTCGGGTGGGGAGGGGGTTGGAGTGTTTACAAGAAAAGTGCTCAAAGTGCTGACGGAAAGGCGGAAGAAAGGCAAACCATGGGAGCTGTCGAAGCCAACAGTAACATTGTCCAAGATCCAGAAAAGGGCGAGACGCAGCAAGAGCGAGTCAATGAAGGTCACGTACTCGAGAAAGGCATTGAGATGCTAGGTGCCGAAGACGGAGAAAACCCTGTACGAGAGATAAAGGATCACGATGAGGACGGGGCAAAGAGGACCCTCAGCCAGGATAGAGATCTGGTCTTACCCGTAAGGGACACGTAGAGAGTGTAGTAACTCAAGCATGATAAGTGCCGCAAAGATTGACCAATGCACGTCACTGTTAGATTTGTTGACCGGTCATCTCAATCGTTCTTTCCTGTGCTGGCAACCGTGGAGATTTATACCACAGCATCTCAGCTGAGAGGAAGTAGTAGTGGGCTCCTGGTCCCAAAGAAGTACAGGGGTAATGGGTGTATCCATAAAGAACGCCTTCATCAATGTATGGAGATTATTCTGGCCGTTATTCTTCAGGCATCTATTGATGGTTTAAACTGAATCATGTCAGGACTGATGTAACCTCTAGCGTTCGCATCGTTGCCAACATTCTGAGGTTATTCGTGGTGGAACAAAGGGGCTCAATTGGTCACCGTGACTGCGGAGGAGATAGATGAGGGTCTATGGGGCCTCGACCAATCCTCTAGTTCCATCCTCGTCCACCGTTGAAGTGTGACCTTGGTGATGCCAAGCTATAGAGGAGATAAGTCATGACACAAGGATTTAGCCGCCATGGGATTCCGAACATACAACCATCAGGCGTTGCAGCCAGGCTATTCTCGATTGGCTGTAATAGGACCGCTGTGGAGGGGATTGAACAATGATTGTGACCATCTATTGCCACCAAGTGGAGGGGGCCGTTTTCAGGTTCCACAGATGGTGCTTCAAAGTGCCAGGCTCAAGTGAAGGTCCAAGTCCAATTGGGTGATCTCTCGACAAGCAAGTCGTTTCTCAGCACAAAGCGTGTGACAGGTCGCTCGCAAAAACATACCACCGAGACAAGACATGGATGTACTTCGGTGGCTTGACGGGTTCCGTGATTCTTAGTGAGATGAACGGCTCAAGGCACGAAGTCCTGGATGCGCTGATCGCAAGTAACCTTACTCAGAGTAGGACTGACAAGAGCGAATGGAGGAAGGAACAGCCGAGGTCTTTTGGGGTAGGAGCAAGTTAATCTTATCGACCGGATCTACCCCACTTGGAAGGCGGTAAGAATTTTGCCAGGTCCTTCCTCGCTACTTCACTCCCTATCTCGCTGTTGCTGCTCAACATAAATTGGCACAGTGCAGATCTGCTCCCTAGAATCAATCCGATCACTTCGGCATGATTCATAGCTACAGCCAAGCAGGACGTTCATGGCGACCCCTAAAACACGCCTTCTCGAGATACTTCTTGGTAGCATTTGTTTCATGCGTAATCGCGTACGGCTGTTCCTTGTCACGAAATCAGGCGCCGACTACAGTGCTGTGTGCGGTCAGCATCTTGAGAATGTTGTCGCCACGGACAACTAAATTACCAGGCATGAAGACGATCATCTGTGTTCCCGAATAGCCTGAAATTTGAAAGTTCTGGAATCGCATAGGACTTCTCGTTTGTGTTGCTCTTTACAGCACGCTGCGTTGAATGAGCTGTGTGTGACAACGAGGAGGTGGCTCTTCGGCTCGCCTATTCTGATACAATAGTCTGCTTGGCGACAAGGCTGACTCCATGTTTCCGCATCGACAAGCTTCTCGTCTTTCTCTCCTACTATTCTATAGGCCAACCATCATGCAGACATGGCCCCTTGTGATCACTAATGAGAATACCCCTCTCGTGTTAAGCCTAACCTTGGCAGGTACTGATTGTTTTAGCCGGCGTGCGGCCGTAGGCGGGTATATAAGATGGCATTGGCATGCCCTTCGCGTTGCTTGTCGAGCCAAGAAAACCAAGAGAAATAGAACAGAATCTACTCCAGTTTGTGCATAGGCGAGATACAAGAATCAACACCATGTCTAACGTTGATCAGCGAGTGGTTGGTGTACAACATTTCGTTTAGGCTCAATCGACATGGGTGGAGTTTACGAAGTCGGGAAGAGAGCTATGAGAGAGGAAGAGAAGATATAAATCAGGACAGACTCGCCGTGGAATTGAACCTCATTCAACTCAGCAAATACACTCTGAGATCAAGCCTGGTTTTCAGCAATATGGTCTCTTTCAAATCCTTCTTCTGCGCCTTGATGGCTGCTACTACGGTCCTGGCTGCGCCTTTCGATTTCCTCACTGAAGAGGTCGATGATGGAAACTCGACTCTCCTCTCCAAGCGTGCAGGCACTCCCAGCGCTGAGGGTACCCACAATGGTTACTTCTACTCTTGGTGGACCGATGGTGGTGGTAACGCCCAGTTTACCTTGGGCGAGGGTTCTCGCTACTCTGTTCAGTGGCAGAACACTGGCAACTTTGTTGGTGGAAAGGGTTGGAACCCTGGCACTGGCCGGTGAGTCCATCATAATCGTTCGTTTTTTGTGCAATGAAACATGCTGACAACGCTCAAGCNNACCATCAACTATGGTGGAAGCTTCAGCCCTCAGGGCAATGGCTACCTTGCTGTCTATGGTTGGACTAGATCGCCCCTCGTCGAATACTATGTGATCGAGTCCTTCGGTACCTACGACCCCAGCAGCGGTGCTCAGTACAAGGGCAGCTTCTCCACTGATGGCGGCAACTACAACGTGTACGTGTCTACTCGTACCAACCAGCCTTCTATCGATGGCACCCGCACCTTCCAGCAGTACTGGTCTGTCCGTCAAGGCAAGCGTGTCGGCGGTACCGTCACCATGCAGAACCACTTCAACGCCTGGGCTAGATTCGGCCTCAACCTGGGTCAACACTACTACCAAATTGTGGCTACAGAGGGCTACCAGAGCAGTGGCAGCTCTGACATCTATGTCCAGACCAAGTAAAGCGTCAGATACGCTGATGGTACTTTGAATGGTTCCGCGGTTGAGCAGTGTGTATGTCGTTCACTTCTCGCTTCTCTCTTCGGAGTTTAGCATGTCTTGAGTGGTTTCTCTTCGAGATCTCACAGCAAAGACTTTGTTCAAGGATTCTCCAAGATTGCTTCACCTCACGCTCTTTGATCGAACAAACTTATATAGGCTGAATATTAGTACAATATATGGTTTGAGTCGATTCGATTTGTGCTACCATATTTCATGTGTTTTGTGTTTAAAGTGCGAGCGTGTAGCCAACTATCTTCTCCTGCCAGCACCGCCGCCACCACTACCTTCACCACGGGACTCGAGTGCAACAACCTCTCCAATACCAGCGGCCTCTTGCTCGTCTTCCAATACTTGCATCTCTTCTCTGACGTCCCACCACTTCTGCTCAGCACGTTCGAATGCACTCTTGCGAATCTCCTTGACCGATCTCTCGGTGATCTGAGTTGCGTGCTTGAACTTGTGCTCCTCCAGAATAATATCTTGCCACTGGTGGTTTGTGCGAGAGAAGAATTCACGCAGAGATTCGAAGGGACGTGGGCCAGGAAGGCCATCAGACTTCTCAGTGGCAGCTTCATCTTCTGGCTCTTCGTCTTCTGCTGCTTGCTTCTTGGCCACATCTTCAGGCTTGGCGATCTCTTCGGGTGCGACAGAGGTGGCAGGGGTGGATGTACCGGCGGTTTCACCTTCGCTATCATCTTCCTCGTCATCTTCGTCCTCATCATCGTCTTCGCTGTCCTCATCCTCACTACCCTGCCAATCTTCGAGCTCACGGCGGAAGATCTCCTTGGCGCCATCGAGCTTGCCGAGATCGATACTGTGCATTTCATCAAAGGTAAACTCGCGATCGCCCTTCTCGAAAGTGCCACCATAGATGTAGAGAGTGTCGTCTTGTACTGCGAGCTGAGCATTGAATCGAGGATGAGGCATCTCGTATTGCACGGGTTTCTCGATCTTGACGTCTTCGTCATCAGAGTCGTCGTCGCGCTTGATAGGGAGCTCGCCATCATCCAATGAACCCTTGCCTTCGATAAGTGCAAGGTTACGCAACAGTTCTTCTTCGTCTGCTTTTCCTCTTCCACGTCTGCCACCACGCTCGTTGCCGCCGCCCTGCTTCTTTGCCGGCTGAGCGCGTGGCTTCCTGAGACTCAGCTGGAAGAAACGGTTACGATCGATGTTGAAAGCCAGAAGCTGGTTGAAGAACTCGCTGTCAATGCCTTCTTCGTCTTCCTCGACATCGTGTACACCACCGAATGCAATACCTCTTCCTTTGTGGTGCACCATAGTCGCGCCAGCGCGAGCTGGGTTGGGCGAGTTGACTGGCTTCTTTCTCTTCTCCCAACGAACGGTTGGCAATGTGTTCATAGGAGCTTCTGCAGGAGGTGGTGTGATGCGCAAAAACCATGTATCTTGATGCACCATAGGCTTCATGATGACACGAGAAGCCTGTCTGCCTCCTTTGGATTTTCCAGCCGAGGCCGACGTCTTGATTCTGGAGTATCCGCCATAAAGGACTGCTCCAGTCTCGTGGGGTAAGAAGGAGAAGGATGATCTGGGATCGGGACGCATAGCTGCTGGTGGCAGGACCGGAATATGCCATTGGAATGTTTGACAATCGTAGATATAGAGATCATTCAAGTACTTGGTTTGTTGTGATGTGTCCTGGAAACCTCCGAAAAGGATGATGTAGCGTTTGAAGGCCACCATACGATGACCACTTCGGGCGGTTGGAGACGGTCCCTTGGTCTCAATCTTGGTCCACTCCCGGGTTGACGGCTCCAAACTCCAGAAATCGTTGTAATGGTAGAAAGTGCCCTGTTTTGGCGAACTGAATTCTCCACCAAACATGTAGATACCACCAGTGTTGCCGCCCCTGCACATGGCATGGCCACTGCGAGGCAAGGGCGAGTTAGGACTAGTCACCTTGCGCCATTCATCCGAGTTGATTCTGTAGATATACAAGTCGTTGTAGAAGTTTGCAATTGCTCCATTGTAGTGTTCGCCTCCAAANAGGAAAAGTTCTCTGCCGTCCGAAGGTGAGGCGATGAAGGTGGAAGCACTTCTTGGTGACGGGCCAGAAACAGTGTCTTCAGTGACCTTTAGGAATTGCTCTTGCTTCTTTGCGTATTCTGCCAGGATTGCATCTAGATCGGCGTCTTCAACATCGCTGTCGTCGGCATCTTTCTTGTTCTTGGCCTTCTTTTCAGACTTTTGGCAACCTTTTCTTGTTTGGCTGCAACCCGAGCTTTCTTAGCTTCCTTCTTGTTCTTGTCTTTCTTAGCCATCGTTGACTAAGAAATGTAAAGTTTTGGTGAATGGTTCAGGTATGTTCGTACAAGCTGTAAATATATCTCTGATGGACAAATCTTACTGGCGGTGGGGATTGTCGGCGTAGCAGACTCCGAGCTCACTCACGCCGATATCCACACACCCTGTGTGATAGACCCCCTCCCTCCATCACGCTCGAGCATCGGGAGAGTGGACCACAAGCATTAGGTCGGTACGAATCTTGTGAACACATCTCAACGATGTTAATATCACTAGTTGAGATTGTTTATTAAATATCCGCTACTTTCCTCGAGAAAGGCTGCACCAAAGTAGACAGGCATGGGCTAGCCAGGGCGCCAATGCTGCGGGGCTCATCAACCGCCCATCATCAACTCAACCGCCAACCCCTCCCCCTCATGCCTACCTACTCAACCAGCACAAAATGGCTACCTCTATCAAAGTCGCTGCGGCGAAGATAGTAGAACAGAGAACTCATCAGATGCCTGGTACGATCATACAAAACATGCAAGCCTCCGCTCCAAATATCCAATCGCAAGATGTTTATCTATCGATGGTATGTGTTGACACTTGATCATTACAGNGTAAGCTGAGAGTCACCGAACACTTCTTTGATGTGCCCAAGGACTACTCAAAGCCGGACTCTGGAACCATTCGTATCTTTGCTCGTAGTGTCAGAAAGCATGAATCTCCTGCAGATCCTAGCGACGATGGAAAGAAGAGTCAACTGCCGTGGATGGTCTTCTTGAACGGTGGTCCTGGAGGTCCTTGCCGACACCCTAGTGCTTACCCTTTTACCTGGACTATTTTGGACAAAGGCTATCAAATGCTCTACCTCGATCAGAGAGGTACCGGCCTCAGCACGCCGATTACCCCTAGTACGCTGGGCTTGCGCGGAGAGAACGATGTACAGGCAAGATACCTCAAGCTCTTCCGTGCTGATAACATTGTGCGAGACTGCGAGGCCATTCGAAAATCTCTGACTGCAGAATATCCACCGGAGAAACAGAAGTGGAGCGTCATGGGACAAAGCTTTGGTGGATTTTGCAGCATCACGTATCTCTCATTTTACCCCCAAGGACTGCGTGAAGCTTTCATCTATGGTGGTCTGCAACCGCTTGTCAAGCAACCTGATCCAGTCTATAGGGCACTCTTCAAAAGAGTGGCCAAGCGAAACCAAGACTACTACAACAAGTATCCCGAGGATGTTGACAGGGTCAAGACAATCGTCAAATACTTGCAGCGCTTCGGTGACGGCGTTATCAAGTTGCCAACTGGAGGTAATCTGACTGCAAGACGCTTCCAACAGATGGGCATCATATTCGGAATGCATGGAGGCATTGATAGCGTGCACGAAGCGGTGTTGCGCGCGGCCTACGATATCGAGGCTTTCGGCCACTTGACTAGAGGCACGCTCTCTGCCATCGACGCGCTCACACCATTCGATGAAGCAGTCATATACGCTATTTTGCACGAGCAGATCTACTGCGAGGNNGGTAAGTATCACATGTCTGCTCAGCCTGCGCTCTGCTAACAACCTAGTAGCAAAGCACCCAACTGGTCTGCTGAGCGTATGCGCAGCGAGTTCCCAGAGTTCGAAATCACTTCCGAGGGACCCGTTTACTTCACAGGAGAAATGGTATGCTCAGGAAACCATGGCGAGTTTCAAGATGAGCTGACACAGTACAGANTTTTCAGCTGGATGTTCGAGGACTACAGCGAACTTCGCAAGATTCAAGACGTTGCCAACCGAGTAGCTGCAGACTCCGACTGGCCAGCGTTGTTCGATGAAGAGCAACTCAGAAAGAACGAGGTTCCTGTATACGCAGCCGTGTACCAAGAAGATGTAAGTTCTAGTTGGTAAAATTGATGATGAGACATTGACTGATGGTGCCAATCTCAGATGTACGTTGACTATGATTACTCTCGCGAGACGGCAGAGAAGATCAAGGGGTGCAAGACTTTCACGACTAATGTCATGTACCACAACGCCATTCGTAGCAAGGCAGACGAGGTCATCAGGCAGTTGTTTGATTTGAGGGACGATGTTATCGACTGAGCGATTGATGGGACACTTGAGGGCTGTTTGAGGTTGCATGCACACTTTGTGTTAGCGGTCGTAGAGGATAGAAAAGAGGATGATTGTGGTATGGAGATGGTAGAGATAAATGGTCCGAGCTCAAAGTCATCGTCACAATACCTCACCAGGTTGAGTTTCTCTCCTTCTACAAGCGTGCAACAGGTATGCATCTCGCACCTGCCAACATGGCGCATGCCAAACGTAAAATCTCCGAAGGCACGATCGACTGTCGGAGATATTCTAAATCTAGCAGCGCGCTCAGGTGTCGGAATTGGGCAAGAGCGGTAAGGGACATGGAGAGCCGGTTCGGGTAGATGATGTGAGCATTGAAACACAAGCATCCGATCGATACGTCCGTTTTATTATCTGGCGCAGGGTAGGATACTGTAGGTCTGACAACACCGCCATTCTCTCTGCTCATCTCACAGCTACCAACTCTGGTTATTACCCGACTGTTAATCCCCCGAGCACACATCCTACCTCACACGACCCATACGAGCCATATAATCCACCGAAAAGCGAGCATCGTGGTATAGACGCGCACGAACAGCCAGTCGAAGACACATATATCCGTAATGGCGACCACACCACCAAAGCCCGTCGACCTCTCTCTTCCTCGCATCCTCTGCCTCCACGGCGGCGGCGTGACAGCCGAAGTCTTCCAACTCCAAGCCCGCAGCCTCATCAAAGCCCTACCTACCTTCCGCCTCGTCTTCGCGGATGGCCCCTTCTTCTGCGCCCCTGGCCCTGGCATCGCCTCTGTTTACGAAGACTATGGCCCTTTCCGCCGCTGGCTGCGCTGGCTACCCGAACACGCCGATATCGACGACGAGACTGCCATTGAGGAAGTCATGTATGCGATCGAGACTTGCAAGACCAGTGATCCTGGCACAGGGCCTTGGGTGGGCATGATGGGCTTCAGCCAGGGCGCTAAGCTTGCGGCGAGTTTGCTGTACGATCAGCAAGTGCGCATTGAAAAGACGGGCCATGCGGATACAGACTACAAGTTCGCAGTGCTGTTGGCTGGAAGGCAGCCATTAATGCAATTGTCTGAGTATTCGGTCGGACCGGCTACACTGGGTGCTGGCGAGATCAGCGAAGGCTTCAACTATGATGGACCCAATGAGCATATTCTCAAACTACCGACGATACATGTACATGGACTGAATGATGCGGGTCTACATCTGCACAGAGATCTGTTGAAANAGTACTGTCATCCCGATAGTGTGACACTTATTGAATGGGATGGCACACATCGCGTACCGCTGAAGAAGACAGATGTGGACAAGATATGCACCGAGATATACAGGATCGCAAAAGAGCAGGGTGTGAGGTGTTGATCGCTTCGTTTATACATCTTCATCCATTCTTGAACACATAGTTTAATCTGTTTGAAGACTTAGACTTGACAAAACAATGGTATTCTAACATCTGTTTTACGTGTATATGTCCCTAAAATTTTGAAACGTGATTGTATATATTACAGCAAAATACACCTTTGTACAAAGATTTTCTCAGTTCATTGCAGCTTGCACTTTTCTCTGGATGCTTGCAATCGTGTCCGGCGAAGTGGTCATGCTGGCCATCAGATACAACACGTTACCTAAGACGCGCGAGTGAATGGCGTTCTCAGAAGAGGAATCATGAAGGAGCGTATCCCTCAGACCAGTTGCGGCGGTCGAGGTATATCCAGAGCCAGCAGGATCCTTGAGCGAGATTGCCAGGACAGAGCCTAGAGCAAACACGCTCTCGACGTTTGACCTGAGCGAGAGATCACGTACAAAATCTTGCGACCACATGCTCCAGAGATTCTGCTTCGCGCTGTCCTCTTGTTTCCAGGCAGACTTGAAGCTAGTCCAAGAAGTGCCTTTGTCCATCTCTTTCATGGTCTTCAGAGAATATCTGGCAATATCGCAGCCCACGGCATGTGCAGTGTAGCTGTGGCCATGGAGCAAAGCGTCCGACTTCTCAGGACTCAAGAAGGCTTCGAAAATACTCTCACTGGCAAGGGTGGTACATAGAGGCAGCAGACCACCAGTAAGCAGCTTGGCGTGGACAGAAATGTCAGGCTGAACATCAACAAACGACGAACTGCTGAAACGGCCGAGACGATACAGTCCGGTGAAGACCTCGTCAAAGACAACAGGAACTCCCTTCCATGCCAGCTCGGACTCTGATGAAGCTTCAGGCTTGCCGTAGAGCTCTGGACACTGCTCACGCACGACCTTGACCAACATGTGTTGGAAGAGAGGATCACTGAAGAGCATGCCACCAGCGCCGAGAATGACTGGCTCCATAATAAGAGCGCCGAACTTNTTGCCTTCTGCAGTCAAAGCTTCAAGAGAAGTCTTGATGTAAGACTCGTAACGCTCTGCATCAGCCTTTCTGCCAGAGAGTGCGAAGATTTCGTCCAGACTGGAGAAGGAGCGAGTAGGGCCAAATTCTTCCTCCATGCCTGCAGGAGGCTCGACAATCCACTTGCCTTCTTGCATCTTGACAAGCGGAAAGTCGAACCAATGGCCACGACCAGAGTACCATTCAACCTTCTTGTTGTATGTTGATGGTTCTGACAAGTCCATAGTGCCGATGGTGTCGCCGTGATAACTGCCCTTGAGACCCAAGATCAAGATCTCATCATCTGGAGACCAACCGTAACGCTTGCTGGCTGCCTTGAGCGCCATCTTGACACCAACCTCCATACCAGTGCTTCCATTGTCGCTGAAGAAGACTTTTGACAGGCGAGGGTTGCCAATATTCTGTAGTAGCGTTTCCGAAAGTGATACGGCAGGTTCGTGCGCGGCCCCGGCGAACATGACATGGCCATAACGACCAGCGGCATGTGCAGCAGTAAGTGCCAATGCAGGGTTCCCATGACCCAGACCTTGTGTCCACCATGATGCCGAACCATCAAAGGCAGGCTTGAGTTGATTGCCCTCTTTCGAGCCAGAGCCGGAAGAATTGTGAGTTTGGAAGTAGTCGCCATATGCTGAATCGATGGCCAGGATATTCTGCTCTGATCTTTCGGTGTGCTGCATGAAAGGATGCCAGATGCTGGTATCGGCTCTCTTAGGCAGCGATTGCAAGCTAGATAGCCTTTGGTCGTGAGTGCTGATGATGTTGTCGATACACTGTTCCAAGCTGGCTGAGCTGCTTGCCGAGTCGTAGTACTGTTTCATAGATTCCTCGTCCTCCGCTTGAGAAGATTTGACCTCGGGAGGTGGCGGCAAAGAAAGAGTCAAGATGCCTCTCTCTTTGAAGTAATCCTTGAGGTAAGTGTGATTGTCGTATCTTGATTCTTCAAAAATGAGAACAGAGTTCACATCGTATCCGCGGACATGAAGTGATTCCCAGGACGAGATGGTAGAGCCAATGCCACCCAGACGATGATCACCCACAAGCAACGCAGGTAGTCTCAAAGGCCGATAAAGATCTGCTTGCACGTTTCCAGAAGGTGCCGGAGAAAGAACACCGCCAGCAGTTTCGACGACTGCTACAGCATCCTTTCCGTTAGCATAGTTGAGCAATTCATCGTAAACACGAGTCAATATGCTCTGATCGTCAATGGGCTCTTTTGTTATCCTGGCGGCAATATGAGGGCTGACTGGATCGTCGAATTGAAGTAGTGTTTTGGATGTTATGTCCTTTGAGTAGCGTGTTATGTGGCTACAGATGGATCAGCATTCGACCTGCGACCAAGTATACGACCGAACTTACCGGTTGTCTTGTTCGTCGAGCGGTCCGGTCGAGATCGGTTTCAAGTAATGTACATTGTAGTCTGGTAGCCTTTTCCGTAGAGCTTTGCAGAGCAATGTACTGACAACTGTCTTGCCTACACCAGTGTTGGCTCCATACACCTGGACGGCTCTAAGCCTCGGCCAAAGAGCAGATCCGACTTGACGCATGTTTAGAAAGGACAAAGTATGTATACCTCTGAGTGCTATAAAGACATCAATGCCAGCAACTGAACAAAACGAATGGATAATAAGAACACCGACGATGATTCACTACTTGTACAATATCTAATGGTCTAGCCGATGACACGGCAAAGTTGGTGGGACAGGCGCCCGTTTTCGGCGAAAGCATCGGCGCTGTCGGACACCCTCTTCGGGGAATTGATTGCCGATCGGACAAAGCTTATTTTGAGCTTTAAATGCTTCCACTCTCTTCTTGCGGTGGAAGGAGGTTCAGAAGTTGATGTTATTGTGTTGGTTATCGTTGGAAACTGATGTGGCTTATATGCACGTCGCAGCGATCGCTCCTTCCAAATTACTCGGTAATGTGCATTCTCATGAACACACAGCGTTCAGGATACTTAGATTGTGCAGCATTGATATCAATTCTGATGCCCATGTAGAAGAAGCTGGTCATGAGAAGTCTTGCTTAGTATTAAATTGCTGTTTACAACGTGATTCGACCTTCTGACTATCGCAGAACCATCTCATGCTGGTGCCGCGTATATCTCCTCCAGCCAGTTCATTTGTATAGCACTGACACTACGAGCATACGTCCTGTTCGTATATACAAACTCGTTGTACAAGATAGCTTCAAGTTTTCGTCCATACAAAACACTGCTAGGATGAATGGCTACAGCCATGTGTCCATGAATAGTCCTGTAACTGCCATCAGGCACCAGTCTGGCAACATTGGTAGGGAACCCTCGGAGGAAGCACTTCAGGATATTGTTTCCCGTGGACTCGGAGATTGTGTTGAGGTCATCGTCGTCGTCGGCTGTAGCGAGTTGTTCCTTTGTGAGAAGTTTAGCTTGTTGGCATTGAGCGCGAAGTTGTTTGCGGACGTCCATGACATTCTGCATAGAGCGGTGAGACACTAGGTGTTGCTTAGCCCATTGCTTGCGATCGGTGCGCTCTGAAGCGTAGGCTTGTACGGCGCTGAGCAGGGTCAAATGATCTCCTTGACGGCGTGAAAGTTTGTTACGTGCTTCTCTGGCCTCGTCGTTCGCATCTTGATCCTTGACTTCAACGAAGATATTCTCCGAGTTGAAGCAGGCTACAATGTCGATTACAGGCAATAGACATCCCATCTCAGGATCGGCAGCGGCTATTATTGTCCTGCCATGGGCTGGGGTCAGAGGCAGTCTTGCAATCTTACGACCCAAGTCACTGATGTTTCCATCTTCAGGGTTCAGCGCATCGAGTTGCAGCAATTGCAATAGCGCACGCTCCATTGCTTCTCTAGAAGGACGAGTCAAGAGTGGGAAATCCATAACATCGTGAACACCTCTCGCTTTCATGGTGAGTACGGCCGAACTCAAGTCGCATCGCAGAATTTCCGGAACAGTGTCCTTCTCTAGAGTCTCGAAGTTCGATTTTGTGTACAGGCGGAAACACTTTCCGGCTGCCTCTCTTCCCNNTGCACGACCTTGACGTTGAATGGCAGAAGATTTGGAAATGTCCTTAACGAGGAGCGAGTCAAGGCCAAGGCGATTACGGAATTGCTTAATCTTGGCCTTGCCGCTGTCAATAACAAAGCGAACACCGGGTACCGTGATTGATGTTTCAGCAATGTTGGTCGCCAAGATTACTTTGCGTGTGTTTGGAGGAGCCGGCGAGAAGATGGCCTGTTGCTGCGCTTGAGAAAGCGCTGCATATAGTGGCAATACAATCAGCTTGGGCAGACCAGAGTCTTTAGTGATTACATTTGGTATCATGTCCTCGATTGCTTGTTGCAGATTTGTGATGACGTCTCCACCAGTCAAGAAGACCAAAATATCTCCAGGCATGGGCTCCTTGCGATGAATCTGGAAGATTTGCAACAAAGCTGCCTCAGAGAAATCTCGAGTGGGCTCGGAAAGGTATTCCGTTTGTACTGAGTACATTCTACCCTCAACAAAACATGTTGAAATTTTGTTTGAGCTTGAAACAGATGGCTTCTGTGACACTTCGACAGACGCCTCTTTTCCGTCCACGGTTGGTGCACTGTCGTCGACAGTGGGTATGTTGTCTTCGATACGAGGCTGTCCAAAGCCTTCGCTAAAGAAGTCCTTCAACTTCTCAGTATCAGCTGTAGCACTCATTACAACAACCTTGAGGGGCCTTCCTTTTCGTTTCTTGGCTGCTTCACTGGTGCCGGTTACAAGGCCTCGTAGGAAACCTAAAAGCAAATCCACATTGACACTTCGTTCGTGTACCTCATCGACGACGACACAGCTGTACTCGGTCAAGGCAGGATCTCTCAACATCTCTTGCAGCAACATTCCTTCGGTGAGGAACTTGATTCTGTTGTTCTTTCCAACGTTGTCGTCGAAACGTACATTATAACCAACAAGCGCTTGCGGGCTCTTTCCAAGGGGAGTTCCCATTTCTTCGGCAACGCGGCGGGCAAGTGAGACAGCGGCGACACGACGAGGCTGAGTAACGGCTATACGTCCAGTACACCACGCAGAGGTGTGAAGAAACTGGGGNACCTGGGTCGATTTACCACTACCAGTCTCACCAGCAAGGATCAGGACGTGGTTCTCGAGGAGCGCATTGCGAATGTTGGCAGCCTGCGGCCAGATAGGCAGACTCTGGCGGACCTGGAGTAACTTGCTTTGGCGAGCAGCCGGTAGGTTGTGTGGTCTGTTAATTCCAGTTCCAAGCTTTTGCGACTCATCTCTGTGCACCTTGTCGTCTTGTGTTTCTTTGGACACTGACTTTTGCGATTCGGCGATCTGGAGGTTCTTGAATTTAGGCTTCTCAGCCTTGTTCGACTTGTCGAGGCGCTGCTTCTTTGATTTGGATTGTGTCTTGAGTGCCTCGGCGATCTGCAGGTTCTTGTATACAGGTTTCTCGGCGAGTTGCAGGTTTTTGTATATCGATGCTGAGGGTTTGTCGCTTTGCGCCTTCTTGTTGTTGGTCACATCTTTCTCTTCTCTTTTGCGCTTCTGTCCCTGCGACGCGGCCGAATCTTTGGTTGCGCTCATCTTTTTCTTTACTGAGGTCCGGACAAATTTTGGGCAGCCGCAATCTACCTAAATGGTCAAAGTTGCGACTTCCCAAAATTTGTGACAACCTCGGCGTCCGCCGCCAAGCCCTCGCACGACCAACCTCCCCAGAAGTGGTTCCTGCCGCTCATCGGACGACACATGTCAACCTTCCTGTCTTGACTGTTGTCTCGCTTGCATTGGCTCCGAACTCTACAACAGCCTCTGACGCGTCACATCCTGCCTTGGTCAGCCCTCGACAACCGGATCGCTTTTTGGGCAGCTTCCGTCCGACCCCATTACACCCCGCACTTCGTGTGCCGCACCCACTGTTGATCTTGATCTGGATCTGAATATCTGGTCGCCAACCGTGATCCACCACTACCTATCCATCTTGAGATCGTTCAAAGGCACATGCTGAGACATCAAGCCTCCAATCGTATCTCTCGAGATCCCTGTGGAGAGCTGGATGCTCCACTCTACCTGAGCTCAGAACCTAAGCAAGGAGTTCCCATGAAGCAGATGGCTTGCAAAATATACCCTTTCTGGCCTCGGTCGATGTGAGGGGTATAGATGTTGGCTTGATATCCACCAGTACCGAGGATCGTGCTAAGCCGCTCTCTCGTATTAGTGTCTTCCGTAAGTCGTATGCACAGTGTCCGTGTTCGACCTCTAGATTGCCATGAGCTCATGATGAGACTCCGGGTTTGCCGAGTAAGCGGTACATAAAGAGCAGTGTCTGTTCTCTCGTTTGTCTGCCATTCTCTCGTCTAGCCCAAGCATCATCCTTGCCGATTTGTCATTGACTGCAGAGGAACATGAATGCCTTCTCTCTTCTGGCAACATCAGCCATACTTGGCTTGTCAGCAGCTGTGTCTGCTCAGAACTCAACCTCATGTGTGCCATTGCCTATTGTGGACCTTGGATATGCTCGACAACAAGCCTCGGCATACAACGTGAGTCAAGTGTCAACCTCTCAAAGACAGAAATGGGAGCTCATGTAGCACAGGNCGACTGGCGGTTACTATAATTTCTCCAACATCCGTTATGCCGCTCCTCCAGTTGGCGACCTGCGTTTTGCAGCTCCCCAAGCTCCTGCGGTAAACCGAAGTCAGGTGCAAACAGGAAGCGTCAGTCGTATCTGCCCTCAGGCCAACCCAGCATGGGATGCCATCACCGCACAGTGGATACCAGAATATCTGCTGGATAACAAAACTAGTTTCAGCATGTCAGACTTTAACCTGACCACTTCTAGCAGCAACTCGTCTGCGGCTACCACCATGACTGATCCTAGAGAGAGTGAAGACTGCCTCTTCCTCGATGTCATGGTTCCTGAAGCTATCTTCAACTCCAACGAACAACACCCTGTCCTAGTATGGATTTACGGCGGTGGATATACAGCTGGATCAAAGGCTGGCAGTGGAAACCCTGCTGGTCTGCTCGAGCGGTCTCAAGTGGACAATTCTAGCGGTGTCATCTATGTTGCCATGAACTATAGACTAGGCGCTATGGGCTGGCTCTCAGGTCCGACTTTCCAGGAGAACGGAACCGCAAATGCTGGCTTGTGGGATCAGAGATTTGCTCTCGAATGGGTTCAACAGAACATCCATCTGTTCGGAGGTAAGTCTGCCAGGTAACCTGACGTCCACAATCTTTTTCTGACTCTAGAACAGNGCGATCCGACGAACGTGACAGTGTTTGGCGAGTCGGCTGGAGGTGGCTCTATAATGCATCAACTCACAGCTTTCGGTGGCCTCAAAGGTCCAGCACCCTTCGCAGGTGCAGTGCCACAGTCACCTGGCTTCTTTCCCGTTGTATCTCCGGCCACAGAGGAAGGCGTCTTCAATGACTTCCTTGCTCTGCTGAACGTGTCTACCTTGGCCGAAGCACGCCAATTGCCTTCTTCAGCAATTATTGCTGCAAACGCACAGCAAGTCTACTCAGCTGCCTATGGTCAGTTCGTTTATGGGCCTAGTGTAGACGGCGATTTTGTACCCGCACTGCCAGGTCAGCTGCTCGCCCGTGGCCAATTCGACAAGAATGTATCCCTGATGACTGGGCACAATGCAAACGAAGGCCTCCTTTTCACATCCCCCTTCATCAACAACAACTCAGCATTGGATAACTATCTAACTACGAGTTTCCCTGCACTCAACTACATGCCAGAGACACTCAACTACATTACTCAAGTGCTGTACCCACCAATCTTCGACGGCAGTCAAGCTCAGAACTACACTAGCCAGATTGGTCGCGTCGATGCCATCATATCCGAGGCTGTGTTCACCTGCAACGCTGTCTATCTCAACAAGGCATACAACAACCAGACCCACGCATATCTGTTCGATGTGCCTCCTTCACTCCACGGTCAGGATGTCGCATACACCTACTACAACGGAAATGGTAGCACGACTGCCGGAACCGGTGGCACTAGCTTTGGTGTGCAGAGTGTTCCCGTTGCCATCGCTATGCAGGAGTACATCACCGAGTTTGCAAAGACTGGTAACCCAAACATCAGGGGCGAGCCTTTCTTCCCTATGTATGGAAAGAATGCAACTGTTCTGGCTTTGGGACCAAGGAGCATCAGTCCGATGAGAGATCCTGCTGCCAGTGCGAGATGCGCCTGGTGGCAGAAGGGGTTGTTCTATTGATCAAGAGATCGAGAATACTTGTATATCGCGGTCATCTAGGGCACTGCATATGGACCACGATCTGACGATAGTATTTGTAATGTTGAATACATTCCTTCACCTCTTACTTCAGATATTGAGACTGTTGGAACACCTCCAGGTGCAAAAGCTAGAGCTCGAGTGAAAATCAGTACTTCACGGCTTGATATGAGCATACTCTAACCTGTTTCCCCTTGTGAAAACTGTCACACAGTGACAACAGTGATACAAGGTAGTTTCTGGAAGGGTTGATGTTTTAAAAACAGAACATTCAAGACCCATCTATCTGCTTCTCAAGCACGTGCGTTCCATGATCTATAACATCAATGCATTTCAGAGCGATTGGGAGATGGTTTAAAACGATATTCGGCATACGGGAAGGCTTTAAGTGAATATTCTTCCCTTTCACACTTGTATAGCTATCAAGGCCTGCAATAACCTTTGACTTAGATATCATCGATCCTTTCACAGAGACCTCAAAAGAAAGGATTCACCAGCGCGTCAATGTCTTCCCATAATCCCTTCTGCGTCTCGGTGATGACGCTCGGAGTGTTTCCCAAGTCTTGGTCGAAGTCGTTCTCTCCCAAGATAATCTCTACCGGTTCTGATCCTCCAATGAGTATGTAGTTCTGGAGAGCATCAAGGTAACGACGTGCAAATTCATTCTCAAAGCCAGGACCGGCGCATAAACCCGGAAGCGAGATCTTCGTCAAGACCGGAAGGCGACCCGATATTCGACGAAAGAGAGAGGGCCAAGTACCGCCTGAGAGTGATATCTCGCCGAGGCCAATTGTTTGCAGCGATGAAGCATGCCGGAGCAAAAAATCCACGATCTGGTCCTCTGAGGCCGCGCAACCAGCGAGCAAACACTCCCTGAGGTTCCCAAATCTTGCAGTCATTAGTGTGCTANNTTGGAAGCCATAGCTAGGACTGGACATTAATAGAGGGTAATCGAGCCACAAAGTCTCCAGATGGTGAGCAGATTTCAAGATCTGATCGAGCAATGCGTTAGGATCTCTTTCACACTTCCTGAATGAGACATGTAAGTGCTGTAGATTGCTCATTGCCAAATTACAGTTCGCCATGGGGAACTCGATGTGCAAGATGGTTAACGTGCGTATGGCCTTGCTGACAACGATGTCGTCCAAATTCAGACCTATCGTAGGCGGTGATATTCGAAAACGCGAATTTGGTCTCAAGGATGCCAGCAACAACGGATGAAATAGCTTTTGGCGTTTCCGAGATACCGTATCTAACCCTGGATAATGTTCAGATGTGACAACGAGATTCTCTAGGTTAGGTCACTGGTTGAAAGCGTCCTGAATGATAGAGGTCAAGGACCGTTTCATAAAGCCGCGCTGTTGATTGCGTTGGAGGACAAGTTGATGCTCCCATAGGAATCTTAGCTCTGATTCAGGATATTTAGCATTGTTGAAGTGGTCCAGATAAAGTTCTCTGGCTGCGTTCATTGCTTGATTTCATGTTATGACGATGCCATCAATATCAGCCTGTGGTGGAAACGTGGGCTTGTAATCTCTCCAACTGGGTAAACGCCAGTGAGCAGGCATGTGTTCGACCCAGTCCTCGAACTCGTCAAAGTACAGCACCTCTTTCGGGTCAATCACAACAGTGTTGACGTACTTCCTCATCTGTGGGTGGGTGATGATGTCTCGAACCTCGGCGCAGCTATCCGGATGGCTAAANAGGAAGATCCTTGGAATGAAATGCGGGATAGCAGCAGCGGCAAAGTCCTTGGAGACCAGACGCAGAGCCTTAAGATGCTTGGGTGTCAGGAAACTGCAGACATACTGCTTGACCTCTGGNGGAAGTCTATCCATGGTGAAAGTTGCTGCGAATTACAGCTAGCGAAGCGGGAAGGAACAGTAGTGATGATTAATCGAAGATAGCTCGTGGTAACAGTCCTGTTCTTTTTGGTGTTTGTGATTTCCTTCCAAGCTTGATCAATCTGTTGCCGTGAAGAAGTGAGTTCCAGGTTCTGGTTTCTTGTTGGTGTTGATGATTTCTTTTGGTCACTTCGTTGTCGCGAAGAAGTGATTGAGCGTTGTGTGTATGAAGAGTTCAAAGGGACAAGATGTTGTGTTCCAGATAAATGATAAAGAGGGGTCCACTCGTCAGATGGGAAGCGCCAGCGCTTATGGAACGCGACAACCTTGCTGGATATATAAAGACGTTGGCGCTTTCCTTTACACCAGCAGAGAAATTGCTTATGAACTTGCTTTGGTGATCGAGAAACGATCACTTACTTCGAATAGCAAGCAATTTGTTCACACCTGAGCAACCAATATGTAAGCTTCATAAGGCATCAAGTACTTCACAGAGCCAATTCTGAGTCTCGGTCTATTGCCCTGGATAATCAAAATCATAGCACATAACAATAGTGCGTTCATCTGTCGGCTAAGGGTGTTTCGTGCTGCATCATAAGACGCGGTAGTATTGCCCCTCCTCATCGAGCTGATACAATCGTAGCCTTCGAGTACGCTAACCAGGGAAGCCAGCTCTAGCCATTTTTCTAGCTCTCCCTTCCCTGCGATTTGATCCGCGTGCCTCTTTTCGTTGTCTAGCAGCCTGAGTATTGCTTTCGCTAGGAGGTCCGGCTGGGTTACCACCGCCTCTACCGCCCCTCCCACGTCCGCGTCCACCACGACCTCTTCCACGGCCCCCTCTTCCACCTCTTCCTGCAGCTCCGTTGTCTGAGTCTTCCGTGGCTTCGCTGTCTCTATAGGCGGTCCTCTCCAGCTCTGGTTGTGCGCCACTGAAGGCAGAGTATCTTGCTTCCAGTCGCTTGAGGCGTCTTGGGTCACGGCCAAGCATGACTGCCCAGCCTTCAATAGCCTCATCTTGCATTCCTGTCTCGTTCTTGAGCGCGGCACGAGCTGCGCTGCGACGAGTGTCTGATGACCGCTCAAAGACTCCTCGGTCCATACGCCAGGCGCGGAACAATGCCTCCTCATTCTCTCCCTGATTGCCTGTATCTGTCTCTCTCGATTCTTCGCCATCTGGTCTGGCAGCATCAACGTAGCCTCCCACATCAGCTTCGTCATAGGTATCATCTCGTTCATCATCGTCCGAGTCGAACGCAGCCAAAGCGGAAAGGATCGCGCTTTTGGCGGGCGCAGAGCTTCTGTCTTCTAAAAGAGCATCCGCAGTAAGTTTTGCGTTTTTTCTGCCAAGATGCAGGCGAGAAGTATCCACTTCGAGTCTGTCAAACTCGTCGTCATCAAAGACATTCCGGCGTTGCGGAGGCGGTGTGCTGCGCGGTGCCAGATGATCGATCTTTTCCTGCTCTGTATGCTGAGCATCTGCCTTCGGTGTAGACAGTTCTTCGGTGCGGTCGAGAGATAGTAGATGGTTTGGCAGCGAGTCATCTAGAAGATGGGCAGTTACTTGCTCCACATCCTCGTGATATTCATCTAACAGTCTGGCGATGAATCCTGAACCAAGATCCGGGAACAGATCTTGAATCTGTGATATGAGGCTCATCTGATGAACGTGGTGCTCGCCTGAGAAGACGCCATGGCCAAACTCTTCTGTTGTCGCCTTTCCTTTTCCCTTATTGACCTTACGCACTTTCTTGGGTCGTGCAATCGAAGGCGAGACGAACGAAGAAAGAGTGTTTGCCAGGTTTTGTGCTCGCTCCGCATTCTTTCCCATGACAGCTGTTCTTAGCTTGGATAGCAAAGAAGTGTTGGTGACGAGATCTGCCAAGATTGATACTTGCGAGCTGCCAGCTTGGTTCTTCAGGCCATAAAGATGGTCGAAGAGCAGAGAATAATTGGGCTTGTCGCCTCTAGTCAGAGACAGAAGACCATGATACAGCACCGAGACAAGAGATTTGCGCAGTTCAGACGAACTTCGCTCATACGCTGATGACATGGCGTCTACAAGTTCGGAACTTGTTAAGATGATCGCACCAGCCTCACTAGAAGAGAAAAGGAGAGGAACAATGCGTTTAACACTGGCCTCAGCTACATCAGGCTTCGATGATTCGAGTTGCTTTATTGTCAACGACAAGAAGCTTTGTAGAGAACGATCAAGATCAGAGTGCCGAGCACGCCAGAGCTTCTGCAAAAGCAAGTCCAAGCTTTGGGTTTTCATATAGACATGACTGAAATCGGAGAGAAACTCCCACTGAAACAGGGGAGCTGGAGGAGAGGGAGTGGTCAGCAGGATTCTGTGAGTAAGGATGAAGCAAGTTCTCCGTAGGTTGTGCTCTTTCCCTTGACTTTGTCCATGCTGCTGGCGCTCTTGGGCTGATACTTGGTAATAAGATGTAAGGAAAGGGACCAAAGATTGCTCGTTCCGAGCTACAGTTTCGAAATCCGGCTTTTCGAGGCGCAGGTAAAGGGCTGAGAGTGACAACCAAGCGTCAAGGCATGCTTCCCATTCGTCTGGTCCCAAGTCCTTGCGAAGTTTCGCTGGAGGATATGAAGCAAGTGATGGCAGACTCATTGAACGTCCAGGACCAGTTGTTTTGAAGGCAGAATTTAGAAAGCAGTCCCCAGTCGTGCAAGTTGGAAATTAGTGTGTATGATAGTAAAAGAATCAACAAGCAAGTCAAGTTCACAACATGCCCAAAAAGTTGAGACAGTGAGAGCGAACTGTATGACGCTGTGGAATTGGGTCCGAGCGAGTGACGGTCGCCAACTTGGGAAAGCGCTGGTCTTGGCACCCGCGACTGACCCACACAGAACTTCTGATGGCGCAAATTCGCTTTTCGATTTTGACCATCAGCAAAAGGCCAATCATCACTTAGCCGTGGACATTCTGCCCGAGTCTTGATTGCCATATCCGTCTTTTGACCAGGTACGACTGCCTTGTTACAACTGGCGACACCTTGCGACCGTCGACTAACACCTCGCGATAGCACCAACCCATCTCCAAAATGTCGTTCCAGGACCCCAAGAAGACCGGCCAGGCCGATGCCCCCAAGATCCACAAGATCCGCATCACCCTCACCTCTCGCAAGGTTCAGTCCCTCGAGAAGGTCTGCACCGAGCTCATCGACCGCGCAAAGTCGAAGGACCTCCGTGTCAAGGGCCCCGTCCGTCTCCCCACCAAGAACCTCAAGATCACCACCCGCAAGACCCNNCCCTGTGGTGAGGGTTCCAAGACCTGGGACACCTTCGAGATGAGAATCCACAAGCGCCTCATCGAGTGAGTTTTACCGCTCCACTACAATCTTGTTGATCTCCATGCTGACTCTGACCTTCCAGCCNTTAACGCCCCTACTGAGGTCGTCAAGCAGATCATCATCAACATCGAGGCCGGTGTTGAGGTTGAGGTCACCATTGCCGCTTAAATGCGTTGATGCTGTGTCAAGTAGTACCAGTCCCGTCCGGCGCATAGTCGGAAGCCAAGTAAACACTGGACTTTTCTAGCGAACAAAACAAAAGACGGTCAAAAACATTGTCATTCATGCTGTTCTCAAGTATGTGTCGTATGTCGTGATATGTGTTTGCCATTATGATCGTCTACTTGAATGCCTATAAGTCGCATACCCAGCCAGCGAACCATTCGCTGATAAACCCGCTCCCTTTCCATGCTAGTCTAGTGTACACAGAGGCTTTTCCCTAAGAGAACGAAGCTTACTTGTAGAAGTCGAACTTGTCGGCCTCGGACGCTCCCTTGACCTGGCTGGTGTAGGCGTCTTCAAGATCTTGCTGGATGATGTTGTAGCGGTTCTTTCGGACGGCTCGCAGACCAGCTTCCTGCATGATGGCAGCGATGACGGCACCACTCAGAGGATCGTTGCGAACAATGAGACTGTCAAGATCAACTTCAGGACTCAAGCTCATCTTGCCGGCGATAGTGCTGAAAATTAGTCTTCGCTCGCGTCTGTCGCGAAGGTTGGGGAACTCGATCTTTCTATCAAGACGACCGGGACGGAGAAGGGCGGGATCCAGAGTGTCGGCACGGTTGGTGGCCATGATGACCTTGACGTTACTAGTTTGATCGAAACCATCCATCTGATTGAGCAGCTCGAGCAAGATACGCTGGACCTCTCTATCAGCACCAGTCTGAGCATCGAAACGTTTGGTGGCAATAGCGTCGATCTCGTCGATGAAGATGATACAAGGGCTGTTCTCGCGAGCCATACGGAAGACGTCTCTGACCATGCGAGGACCTTCACCCAGATACTTCTGGACGAACTCGGATCCAACAACTCTGATGAATGATGCGGTAGTGCTGTTGGCAACAGCCTTGACTAACATGGTCTTTCCAGTACCGGGAGGGCCGTAGAGGAGAACACCACGAGGAGGATCAATACCGATCTGATGGTAGAGATCGAAGTGTGTAAGGGGCAGCTCAACGGCCTCTCTGATTTCCTGCTTTTGCATGTCCAAACCTCCGACATCAGCGTATGAGATATCGGGCTTCTCGTCTGCACCAAGCATGGCAATGGAAGAGTCTGCCTCTGGAGGGAGGATGTCTACGAGAGAGTTTGAGTGGCGGTGGAGGGCGACGGAGGATGAAGGCTTGAGTAGCTCGCGGTCAAGCGTTGAGAGAATGCGCACGACATAGTTGGATCCGGTTGACGATTGTACAATGCCAGTGCTGNNGAAGGGGTTAGCATATGATGGTCTGTCAAGTGTGAAGCATACGCACTTCTGGTCGATAGCCTCCATGAACTGTCCGATGACAAGCGGCACACTCTGTATCCTCTTGATCTCCTCCTGTGCACGCACCAGCTCTCTCTTCAACGATCTTTGTTCATCCTTGATGTACTCTTCTTGCAGCTTGATGTATCTGCCTCCGTTAGCATAAGGTTATCCAAGGAGAGGGCTCATGACGCACTCGAGCTGTCTCTGCAGCTTCTTGAATGTAGAGTATTGGTCGTCAGAGTCGGCGCCGATGCCTTCGAGTGATTCGATGTTTGGAATGGACGATGAGAGCTGCTTCTTGTGCGGCGGCACGGTGTTTGCGTGCGAGTCGACTGCAGTGTCGGCCATGATGTGCTACTCGTTCGATATATGTTAATTCGGATGCAGTGAACTTGATGTAAGACGAAGGCGGCGGCACACGATAGACTGATGGAGAGACACAGTAAGTTGATGGCTTGTCACTTGTCACTTGCCTCAGCGACGTTCTTGGTGCAATCGTCGTCACATCGGAGCTTACCAACTCCGACCACCAAGCATCTGGAGCTCGTGCTCCAATCACGTGAGATAGGGCCAACCCTGCCCTACTTGCCTTCTTAGGCTCAACCTGCCTCATCGATCCAGCGAGACAAGTAACAGTGGAAAGCCCCTTAAAACTCGTCGCAAGGCAATTCTGCATCGTAGGAGATCTGATCTGAGAGACCACGCCACATCTGGGATTCCTTTAGATCTGATGCTCCAAAAACGGCTGTCCGTGGCTAGCTTGGCGACCACTATCCAAACTTCCTCCCCGTGTGCGAAAGTTTGTAACGCGTGTGGCTATAAAAGTGCACAGTTTCTATCCAGAAATAAGGATATGGCCAAAGAGAGCTGACGAGAGATTGCTTCTTAGTAGACACTACCCTATTTTCTAGATAGCATTGTGCATTTTCATAGCGTGTACTTTACCCTCTGCTATGGTCGGGGTACAGTGGAAGTTACATCATTTAGCACTCGGAGAGGTTGTACCATACAAATATAGGATGCTGCCCAGTATAAACACAAGCATAGAAACATGCCATCGCCTTCTCCAGATCACGAATGCCGTCGGATTGTTCAGAAAGGCATACCCAAGAATGTGGAAGCAACTATCTCACCGAGATGGGTCTTCCGGAGGCCCTCCTGCGCTTCCCTGAGCCCTGCCGCGGCCGATAACACGCCTTGTCGGCTGGGGCGCTTTCGGTACTATGCAGTTACCACTTTGAGATATCGTTGAAGGTCAACCCCTGGTCGAGTATTGCACAGTTAGTTAGGCAGATTAATACCTAGGCTGCATAAGAAATGTTGGAGTAGGACCAGTAGGTGTGGCTCACGTATCGACGATTCACAGCGAAAACCCAGCGTTCCGGTGCGATGCAGATCCGTCGCTGCCGGAACCAAGCATGTACAGTAGAGGCAAAGGGTCGCACCAAAACAAATACTAGCAGGTCGACCTCGAGCTTGAAAGGGTCAGCTTGATAGAAATAATTGCCCCGCATAGAGAGCTACAGTGTTCTGAAGAGCAAAAGATATCGAGTCTTGTCGAGGCATAGGCAAGAGCTCTGACGGCATTGATTTTAGCGTGGCTGCCAGGCTCGCACGCTCCCACCTCGACGCAAGCCCGACTTTCAATTCTTCTGCTGCTAGGTACACGAACTATCAAGCCAACTCATCGTCACACCGCTTGCTCCATTCCCCTGGCATTCTGCAAAACCCGACATCGACGACTCGGCCACATCTGAGCCATTCGCGACACGCGCGAAACGCCGCCGCCGCCCGGCTCGCCTCAACCCCTCGACGTCCTTGAGCGCTCCCGCGCGCGAAGCCCCATCTCGTTGGTGCCGCGACCTCGACACCCTTTGCGCGGATGACCTCCCGGACCCGTGAATTATGAGCGGCTACAATCCCTATGCCTCGGGGCACGGGCACCAAGGTGATGGCATGCAGCAGATGGACATGTCGGCCAATGGACAAGTCATGGCCCCAGGAGCTGCTATGAACGCCATGGTTGGACAATCTCTCGACGACATCGTCAGCCAAAACGCCAAACTCATGCGAAGACAAAGTATGCCTCAAGTATATCATCCAGGCCAACAGCAGCAACAGCAATCGCAACCAACCCAGCCTATGGATACCGACGACCCAAGGCGTATGTCCATGATGGAATTTACCGGCACATCCCCGACTGGTCCTCTGGAATCCTACCAATTCAATCTCCCAAATTCGGACATGGTCGACGCTACAGCTTATATGGCCGCGAGCCAATCCAACCCCAGTAATCTGGGCAGACAATCTTCTGCTGGCGGAGGCGACATGGCTATCGACAACGGTTTCGCCTCAACAAGCTCTTTTATGCCTATGATGCCACCAACCTCGTCCTACCAGTCTCCTGCGAATCTCTCCAATATCGACATGGATCTGAACAGTCCCTACATCAACACTCCTATGCATATGTCATCTCTCGGTTACAACAGTCCGACGATCGACCGCCCGATGCCAATGTATAACCACCCTTCTTACCACCACGGCATGATGGCTTCGCCTATGCATACGTCTGTGCCCAACCACATGTATACACAATCTCCAGAAGCGGGCGGCAATCCCAATCCTCCTAAAAGACCGTCTCTCGAAAACTCGCATAGCAGGTCATCAACAAGCCAAAATATGCAAAATACACATCAACAGTCACGCCAGCCTACGCCACAGCGACAAAACAGCAGTCGACAACCACAAAATCAAAGGCAACATTCGGGTTTTAGAGCGCAACCTCAAAATCCCCAGCCTGGTTCAACACAAGACGTAGGCATGGACAGAGGCCGAGGTTCGGATGCAGGACATCGTTCACCCGATCCGTCCAAATACAATCCAAACAACCAAGGCTTCAACTGGCCTACACCAGAAGGTTCGTTTACTCGAAGGAATCCGTGCATCATCTTAAGCTCACCCTCAAACANNGGCGGATGGCCATCCACAATGACCGGCAAGCCCCACATGCATTCCCAATATAAGAATGCCTACTCTTCAACCGGTTTTGACATGCTTGGAGTTTTGGTATGTACCATGGTCAGGATATCACGGGTCATGAAAGCTGACTCTGGAGCAGNNATGCGTGTTGCAACTCGACCAAATCCTGAAATCAACATTGGCTCCGTTGACTTATCATGCGCTTTTGTGGTATGCGATGCAGAGAAGGATGATTTCCCTATCGTGTACTGTTCAGATAACTTCGAACGACTTACCGGCTACACTCGACATATGATCCTCGGCAGAAATTGCAGATTCTTGCAATCACCAGACGGCAATGTCGAAGCTGGAGTTCGACGCAAATATGTCGACGATGATTCGGTGCTTTATCTCAAAAATATGATCAATCTTCGAAGAGAAGCTCAAATCTCACTGATCAACTATCGACGAGGAGGCCAACCATTTATGAACTTACTGACGATGATCCCAATCTCATGGGATACAGATCAGGTCAAATTCTTCGTTGGATTCCAAGTCGATTTGGTAGAACAACCAAACGCTGTGACCGACCGAAACCCTGATGGCACTTATTCGATCAACTACCAGAGAGGCATGACGATGCCACGTTACGTTATGAATGCTCCGGAGTCGACTGCCAACAGATCAGAGCTCGGTCAGACAATACCAAGAGACGACGTTTCCGCCATCCTCAGCACGATCGGAACCGGAGAATCTGATTTTGCCAAACGCATGTGGGACAAGGTACTCCTCGAAAACACAGACGATGTCATCCATGTTCTGTCTCTCAAGGGTCTATTCCAGTGGATTTCTCCATCGGCATCAAAGGTGCTTGAATACGAGCCTGGAGAGATTATTGGCACAGCACTTTCATCAATCTGTCACCCTAGTGATATTGTGCCTGTAACAAGAGATCTCAAAGACACCTCTACTGGAGCATCCGTGAACGTCGTTTTCCGAATCCGTAGGAAGCATAGCGGTTATATGTGGTTCGAAGGTCACGGATCACTTCACACAGAACAAGGCAAAGGCCGCAAATCGATCATCATGGTTGGAAGAGAGCGCCCAGTCTATGCTCTCAGCAGAAATGAGCTGTCAGGATCCAATGGAGTCGGCGAAAACGAACTCTGGACCAAGATGTCGACCTCAGGCATGTTCCTATTCGTATCTTCGAACGTTAGACAACTGCTCGATCGCCAGCCAGATGAGCTTGTAGGAGTGAGCATCCAGTCTTTGATGAGAGCAGATTCGAAGGCAGAGTTTGGACGGGTCCTAGAGCACGCTCGAACCGGCAAGAAGGCATCTGTGAGACACGAGATGATCAATCGTCGTGGACATGTCCTCCAGGCCTTCACGACATTGTACCCTGGAGATGCGTCAGAAGGCCAAAAACCGACGTTCATCGTTGCTCAAACCCGTCTTATCAAGCATCAACGAGGTAATTCGTCGTCTCGACCAGCGTTGAGTCAACGTGGGTCGGAATCCGTGATATCTGGCAGATTCACACCTGCAACGCCAATGCTTGTGGGTGACAACACTCCACAGTCGTTGATGCAGCTCCAATCAACAGACGGTGCGGCCCCCACTTACTCAGGTCAAAACGGACTCCAGCTTGGTCGGCAAGATGGAGCGCTGGCCTCTGAGGATAATCTGTTTGATGAGCTCAAAACAACCAAGTCATCCTCTTGGCAGTACGAAATCAGGCAGTTGGAGAAGAAAAATCGCATGCTAGCAGAGGAAGTGCAGTCTCTGTTGGCTGCGAAGAAAAAACGAAAGAGGAGAAAGGGCGCTGGTCAGATGCAGAAGGACTGTGCCAACTGCCACACCAGAGTCACGCCCGAGTGGAGGAGAGGCCCAAGCGGACAACGAGATCTTTGCAACAGCTGTGGTCTAAGATGGGCCAAGCTGGTGAGTCAATCGGCAACAAATTCGCGCGTAAGTGCGGACGGTTAACCACTCGAACAGAACGGCAGAGTATCACCTCGAACCAATTCACAGCACTCCGTGCACTCGGCGACATCTGAGAAGGCTTCGAAGAAGTCCCAGTCGCCGATGCATCCGCCTGGCGTTCATGGAGTCAAGACAGAATCGACGACGCCACGCCAGCAGTCGCTCGACGCGCTCGCACAGCATAGTCAGAACATGAACGCTACTAGCGGATACGTCAATGTCTCTTCACCACAACAACACCATGGACCTACCGGACACTCGGCACATATGGAAGGTGCCAGCAGAGTTCCCGAAAAGATCGAAGAAGAATGAGAAGACAGCTACACGCCCTCAACACTTCTTGATCCCTGGTTCCAATTCTTGGTTTCCTTGCTCCTCGCTAGTTCTAATGAGTTCGCGGCTCTGGAGCTCTGTATCCCTCTCTCATCCTCGACCTCTCCTTCTCTGTCTCCTCTGTATGTGTTTCAAGCGCTGTCTCGTCTTGTCACGATACCCATTTCTTTTTTGAATTGTTCTTCATCGCCAGCACCTTTCTCATACTCTCCAACACCATGTTTCAGCTTCGACTGGTTTTTTCCCCTTTCTTGATGTCCACCATCTATTTCCATTTGAATCCGTTATTTCCATTTGTCGTTTTAGAAAGAGATCCCCGTCTGCTGGGTTTGATGGCGTGGCAAACAGCACGAAAGAGGGAGAGGCGCGCATGGTTTACCTGTTTTGGAGTTCTTCAAGAACTCGAGTTTTCTTTTCTTTGTTTTTCTTGATGTTATTTTACGCGCGCAGCAACTGAGACGAAAGGCTTTACGAACACGAAACATGGCAATGTTCCCTGGTTTGGGTTTTTGGTTGCTTGTTTTTCCCCCCCCCCCCCCCCCCCCCGACCCCCTTCTTTTTTTCTTCTTCTGTTCAATTTTTTGACTCTTGGTTCGTCTTGAGAGGGACCTCCTTATGTACGTACAATGAGCTAGTTAGACAACGCCCAAACCCCTTCTTGTACATACTGGATTAGTCGAGTTTCTGAATTTTGAAACATCTTTGTTCATACATCTACTCCCTACTTCCATGATTCCGAATGTTCATCTGGCAGATTACCCTGCTCCTTCTGTAACATTGGATGGTGACAACCGAACCAAGTTCAGTCAAAAATTCGTATCAGGAAGGCATGATTACATGTCTGAGGCTAGGCCAGTGTTCTTGAACGCTTAAAAGGAAAATGTATTGTTTTCTACAATAGAACAAAAAAATGGAACACAACGGCCGCTTTGCGAAATATTTACTGGTCGTCGAGAACGTGAAGGTACTTCTTCTCCTCTCTCTTCTCACGCTCGGTCATGGGAGGCAAATCGTAGTAGGATGAACTACGGTATGCTTGNCTGTGATGGTTGTTAGCAATGTATTCGAGGATGAAGAGAGCAGCGCAGTAACTTACGAGGTAGTGGTATGTGAAGTTGGCAAGGTCAGTAGGCTCGATGCCCAAGTCCTTGAAGGTCTTTGCTGTGGGGTCAATGGTCTGGTCAATGAACTCGCGGGCAACCGAATCCTTGCTCATGGTGGTGAACCAGATGAGCTTGTTCATCAACTGTGCAACAGGGGACATGATCTGAGGAGGAACGTTGATGTGACGTCTGCTCTTCAGGATTTCGCGTTCGACGAGCTCCTTGATCTCTGCCATCGAGTACTGCTTGGGACCGTAAAGCTCGTAGGTCTCACCAGCGGTGCTGTCGTCGTGGCACATCTTCTCGAGGGCCTCACCGACGTCAATGGCGTGAACGGGGTTGAAGCGCTCCTGCATGTTGTTGGATGTGAACATGTTGGAAGCCTTGGCGATGCGGTGGAGCAGACGGTCCTCGAAGCCAAACATAGGAGCAGGGCGAACAATTGTCGTCTCGGGGAAGATGTTGCGGACAGCCTCCTCACCACGAGCCTTGGTGCGGTAGAACTCAGAGGGCGAATCCTGAGAGACGGAGTGCGATGAAACGTGGACGAAACGGTCAACATCGTACTTAGCAACAGCATCGGCGATACGGGTGGCACCCTCGACGTGGACGTCCTCGAGGTCGAAGTTCTTGGTGGGGTAATCACGACCGATCAAGTTGTAGACAATGTCGGAGTGACGGACGGACTCCTCGATGGAGGCGGTGTTGCGAAGGTCCATTTCCTTTCATGATTGTCAGCGCAGGTCGGCGTAAGAGGGCAGGTATAGGATGGGGCGTACGAGGAAGACAACACGACCCAGGTCACCGGAGACCTTGAGATGGCGCTTGGCCATCTCCTCACGGAAAGGAACGACGACAGTGCATCCGGCACGAGCTACGAGCTGGGTTTAGCATTTGAGAAGGCCAGTCAGGTCGGGAAAGCGTGTACCGAGTCTGTTGACGATGTAGCGGCCGAGGAAACCAGTGGCACCAAAGACGGTAGCGGTATGGCCTTGGTGATGAGTTAGTCGAGATAGATCAATTGGAAAAGTCGTCGATGGAACCAACCTCCGAGAGAGGATCTATTGGCAAATTTCGTCAGTAGGGAAAGCGCGGGCGTGTCGGACAGGTGAGTGGTACCTTCCACCAGAGATTCTAATGATGGGCTTGCCGGTTCTGGTGATGGCAACGTCCTGAAGGCTTCGCGACTGGACGCGTGGGAGCGACGTCTTTGCGAATTGGGGGCCGGATCTGGCGAGCTGCCTCTGCAGAGCCATGCTGCTCGCGATCTGGCTCATGTTTGCGTAGATTAGGGTATATATCGATTGTACGTCCCGAATGGTCAGCAATGCGAGGTACAGCCAAGCAAGTCCGCTCGGAGAGTCGGAGACTTCCGCGAGCGACGTGCTCCCAGATGGCGGAAGGTGCGTGCACGAAGCACAGCGTCACTGCGAGCACCTTCCACTTGTGTGAGCTCCAAACGACACCAAGCAATCGTCCATCCAACACTGCAACTTCCCGTCATCACCACGTCCAAACATCTGTTCGCCGCACCCTTTGGACTTTCTTAATTCACACACCTCGTTCTCTTTGCCAACATGGATGTCGACACAATCCCAAACCTGCTGGCCGATCAGCGTGACGCCGCCCCCGAAGACGTCCAGCACTACTTTCTGCAATTCGAGGATCTATGGGAGCGCAAGCTTTGGCACGAATTGACCAACGACCTTGTCCTCTACTTCCAAGACGACCGGAGCCAGAAGCAGCGCCTGCCGCTCTACAACCAGTTCATCAAGACTTTCGCCGAGAAGATCAACCAACTGCAGCTTGTTACCCTCGGCCTGAGCACTGCTTCGCAATGCAAAGGTACCTTCCCCATCCTCTTGTATACTACTTCATCTCTAACGCTGCTTTCTCAGNACGACAACGAGCGCTTCGAATTCCTTACCAACCTTGCCTCGAGCGTCGACAAGCCCGCATCACAGGACGCCTTCATCTACGCAAAGACCGCTGTAGCAAATGTTGAGCTGCGCTTGAAGAATTATGATGAGGCTCGCAAGGACCTCGACCAATGCGAACAAATCCTCGACACATTTGACTCGGTTGAATCCGTTGTCCACGCCTCTTTCTATCGCGTCAGCGCCGACTACCACCAAGCCAAGCACGAGTTTGCCGCCTACTACCGTACCACCCTCCTCTACCTCGCATGTATCGACCTCGAATCTCTCTCCCTCGAAGACCGCCAGCGCATCGCTTACGACCTCTCGATTGCTGCTCTCGTCTCTGACTCTATCTACAACTTTGGTGAACTTCTTCTTCACCCTATCCTCGACACACTTCAGAACACTCAGCACGCTTGGTTGCGTGATCTCATCATCGCCTTCAACAAGGGCGACNTTGGTGCCTACGATGTCCTCGCCGCACACATGGGCAAGAACGACCTGCTTAAGGAGCACCAGAACTTCTTGTACCAGAAGATCAGCTTGTCCGCTTTGACCGAGACCGTCTTCCGCCGCCCACCCCACGATCGTGCCATGACATTCACCGAGATTGCTCAACAGACCAAGGTCCAACCAAACGAGATCGAGCACCTTATCATGAAAGCTCTCAGCCTGGGTCTTGTGCGTGGAACCATTGACCAGGTCGCAGAAGTCGCGAGGATAACGTGGGTCCAGCCTAAGGTGTTGGACAAGGGTCAGATCGTCAATATGCGCGAAAGACTGCGTGCTTGGGACGATGGTGTTAACAAGCTCGGAAACTGGATCGAGAGTTCGGGTCAAGAGATCTGGGCCGCATGAGTGAATCAAAAGGGCAAGGATTAGATCATCATCAAGTGGCGCTACGGCGCATTATGACAAAGGGGCACTGGGATTTGATGGCATATGACAATAATGCATGGCCTTTTTCGAAGCAGATAAATCTGCTCAGGCCTCGAGCTGTACAATAGAATCGATTTTACGTTACAAGCTCTATCGACTTTTTCGAACCAATTGCTTGATGTGCACCGTTTTGTGTATTCCTCTTGCCCTAAAGAAATGCTTTGAAATCATTGCCAGACCAAAATCTTCTGATCCTACCCTGCCAGTCCTGCCATGAACGCCTCACACTCCATCCCTAATCAACCAGCAAACCTCAACGAGTGTGAAGATTGTTCCCCGTCCATTAAAACGAGTTCATCTGTTCTGACATCAGCTTTTTTCCTCCACTGCAGACTCGATTCCCAAAGTGACTTACCGCACCAGCCAGACTAATCCACTCGTTTATACCTTTAATGTACACGTCTTCTTGAGCGTCCGGTTGTACTTCATGACCATAGACTGTAATCCTGTCGAATGTTGCAATTTCCTCGAGGACTTTTGTTTCTGGCGTTGGTTCTTCTTGTTGTTCTTCCTCTGTATCGAGGGCCATCGGTGTTGTGCTGTTTGTAGTGTTGGGAAGGATGGTATCTGTTTTCTGCAGTATAGCGCCNTGTATTGCAAAGACTGTTAGCATCTTGGTTTCTTCTTCGATCTTTATGCGTAGGAAGATAGATGTTGGTGTTTTGTATTGATTCGAATTGCTGAGAGAAAGCAAATGAAGAAGAATTGGAACAACCATACCTCTGTACCCTTCAGGCAAGTCCAACACTCTGCCATTCAACTTTCTGCCCCGGAAGTATGCTGTTGCTGTGCTGTTTTGATTGCCATCGGAAGTGACTTCTGGCGTCCAGTGTCTTGTGCTCGCGTGGACAGGGCCATTGTGTTGGATGCGGCAAGGCAGCACGTTAACTGCACATTTCGGGGCGCTGTTTTCAGATTTCTTGATAGCGAGCATTGTTTATTTGGTCGCTGAATGTTCACGTGTTTCTTCAATTGATCAAAGTATGGATGGCAGGTTCGAAATACTGGTGATTTATCTTGATACGAAATGCATTTCATTGATGGTTCATTTGTGGGACGCGTTTTCGTGTGCAGCTCGCGTTTCCCACTTTAATCAACGCTAATCTCTATAGCCATTCCAAAACCTGCTCTGTGCATTCATGCAAGCAATAACGAATGCCCTTCTTGTGTAAGAAAGGCAATAGCAAGAAAAGATGAAGAAAGGAAGAAAAGAAGAAAAGAAAAACTTATGAAACCACATAGCGACTTCCTCGTCCGGACTCCACACTTGCCGCCAAAAAAAAAAAAAAAAAAGAGCATATTAGAAAAGAGCAACGCCAAAAGCAACATCTCATGATCGCTCGAAACCATTGACCATGCTCCATAAACTCCATGTCGTGCGCTTTGGGACAATAACGACAACAATCCAAAGCAATGCGTCCAGACAGTAACTTATACCTGCGCCATAGTGGCAGGAGTGAGGAAGACAGCTGCGGCAGAGGTCGCCTGGGGAAGTGCAGCAGCCTGGCGCTCACGTTGCACCTTCTCGCTTTCCATCTTTTCCTTGTCGGCTTTGGTGATGCGTGGCTTGCGAGTTGCTCCGGTGCCACGGCCACGGCCTCGACCTCTGCCAGTGGTAGGAGCGGCCGCTGCAGCTGAAGGGTCGGCGTTCTTTGCGGCGAGTTGGGCGTGAGTGACACCAGTAGCGCCTCCACGACCGCGTCCACGGCCACGACCTCTTCCACGACCAGAGGGTGCTGAAGTTTCAATCTGAGCCTTTTCTCCTTCAGGCACAAGCGGACCTGAATAGACGAAGAAGCCATCCTTAGCGACTGCCGCGCCTTCTTCCCATGCCAACTCCGTGTCGTCGATAAAGTCATCTTCCTTGTCGTAGTCCTCCACCTTTCTACGGCGGCGCTTCTTTGGTTCGTCTTCACCCTTCTTCTCTTCCTCCATGCCGCCCATCTCAACGTTACTGTCGTTCTCAGCCTCGGAGTTGAGGTCGACAGAGATATCGTCACCAGTGCCAGGCTCTAAACGATTGGCTGCAGCAGCGACCTGTAAGAGACGTTCACGGTGTGCTGCGGCACGAGGGTTAATGGCATTCTTGCCATACTTCTTGAGGATTTCTTGAGCAATGTTGATTGTGTTGTTGCCTGCTGGATTCAGGGGAATCTCAATGTCAATGTTTACTCCATGGCGTTTGTGGTCCTCGGTGACGGCTGATGGACCTCCAAAGATATCGCTGCCAGAGAGAAGACCACTACCGGTAGGTGCAGGGGGTGAAGCGCGCTTGGCCTTTTGTGTTGGTGCGGAAGACGACTTGGCGGCGGGTTTTTGATTCTCCTTTTCCTTTTCTTTGTCTGCAGGCTTAGTGACGATCTGTGCTGACTTTTGCTCATCGTGAGCGTCAATTTCCATGGCATCATCCATCACTACAGGTTGTGGATGTGAGATTGGCTGGGGTGGGTTGTTCACGAGGGTGTTTGGCGTCGGTTGAACTTCAGCTTGACGATTGACGCTGGGAGGAGGCGGCATGGCAGCAGCAACGCTAGGTGACTTGACCTGAGCAGGTGCAGATGGAACCACAGGAGGTGACATGAGTGTGTTGCTTGGAGCAGGAGGGTCAATCAAACTTGCAATTGCCGGCGATGCGCTTGCTCTGTGCGCATGTGGTGACACTTGAAGTGAAGCAGTCGAAGTGTGGGCAGGTGTCGAGTAAGGGTCCACGGTCATGGAAGCGCGAATGGGGTCATATCTTTGACCGCTTGAGGCAGGCCGTGCAGGAGCTGGTGGGGGTGCAACGATGGGCTTCTTTTCCTCGCTCTTCATAATCTGTACAGGCTGTGTTTGCTGTGCACTTGGAGTAGGAGGTAGAGGCGTCTGGAATTTACCAACCATGTCGCCGAGGGTAGGCTGACGATTTGCAGTAGGCGTAGAATTGGCTGATGCATCAGTCTTCTGTTTCTTACGCGAGCCAGCTGTCGGAGCATTGAGATCCTTGGGCTCTCGAGGCTTGCGAGGCTTCTTTTCTTTAGCAGCCTCTGCAGCGGCGGCCTTTTCGGCGGCCTTCTCTGCCTTTTCTGCTGCCTTCTTAGCCTTTTCTGCCTTTTCTGCTGCCACTACCTCAGGATCTCTCCTCTTGCGCGTTTGTTTGACCTTTTGNGTAGGATCATGTGATGTGGCCTTGGCGTTGCCATTTGTGGTATTTGCAGAAGTTGACGTAGCAGGCTGTGGTTGTGGTAGACGAGAAAGTTGGGGAAATGCAACATCTCCTGGACGCAGAAACTGAGGCTGCGCGGGCGCGACACTGATGGTATCAGAAAGCCCTTGTGGCGGAGAAGACATGGGCGAGGAGCCCCTGGAGCTTTGTCCATCGCCGACCGCGGCCATGACGAACACCAAAAACGAAAAAGGATCGAAGGTGGTACAGCGGCTGAAGAGGATCAAGCGATACAACAAGAATACCGAATTGGAAAATGCAAAGTGCAAAATCAGGTTTGCAATACTGCAGGTGCAATCGCCAGTATTGAAGTGATATCTCTAAGCCGAAGAGATATAGGCGTGGTCAAACCACTCGAAGCTGCGCGGGAGGCTTTAAAAGCAACCACCAAAGCCGACGACGTTTTGAAATTCGAGATTTGGACGGCGTCCAGCGGGGCGAGCGACGACGACAACAAGGACCAACAGTTGGATGCACTGGTTTGAACTGCAAAGGCAGCAAAAGGCTTGGACTTGATGTAATGCTCGATGGCGGACGAAGGGCAATAGAAGACCCTAAATTGAGAAGATATAGAAGAACAGGAAGTCGTGGACGTAGAAGCCAACACGACAAGTTTGAAAGAGAAGAAAGAAGAAGGAGAAAGGAAGAAGAGAGACAGAAAGTGCGCGGTGATGGGCTCTTAGAAGCTCAGCGTGAGCCCAGGGTTTCCTCGCGCTGCTGCTGGCTGCGGGAACAAGTGGCCGAGAACGATCAAACGAACAGCCCAGCTAAGGCCAGTTATGATTTAGGCATGAGGGGCGCTAAAGAACGTGCTGTGACATCCGTGAAATTCGGATCCTAAACCTTTCGGGGGTGAGGTGTGCTTATTGCTTGCAACCATACATATATGACCAATGCTAAACACCTGTTCGTTTCTGATAGGTTCTCGCAAACCTAGATTGTTATTCTGTCATCTGCAGCATTCTTTCAAGCCTGTCCTGTACGTCTTGAATTACCACTCGAAATACCAAAGGTGCAAGTAGAAGATCCCGAGCATTACTGAAAAGCTTGGCTTGCTAGGATTGCCGATGAGACATGTCGATTGAATAATGTCAAACGAGATTTGGTGCATGCTTATTCGATATACAGAACATTGATCTCTACATGAGCATTATCATTTGTTCTTGACACAATACATGATGAGACTCTTGATTCATGACTACGCATGTGAATGAACGTCGTCCAGGGTCTACCTACTTTTGGTGAGGATCGATGTTGCTCCGCTTTAAGAATAGGCTACCGCGGAATAGTGGGGCTACCCGCAGCCTCGTGCATAACCGGTCCGATCTCTCTTTTCCTAAAAATGTTTGACAGCTCGAGCTGTAAACATAGACATCATGACACTGCGAGGACAGCATTTCAGTATAGACGACTTTGACGCGCAGAATTCACCCGAGGTTGCCAGTGCACCTCAAGTTTTCAATCCATTCAATTTTGTCGCCGACGTCCAGGAACGCAAGCCAACAGCCGCACCTACGCCGCCGCAACCACCTGTCTTCAAGAACTCTCCAGGTGGCTTTCCTGCCCATCGCAAGCGCAACGTCCAGTCTAAGTTCAAGAAGAGTAGACAACAAGATGCAGATCCTATTGCGCCAACACCACAGCCCCAGAATAACGTCCTAGACGATGACGATGACGATTTCATGACCACCGAGAGGCGGCGTATAGATGAGGAGAATCGCCAAAGAATCGCCGAGATGTCGCCCGAAGAGATCGAGGAAGAGCGAAGGGAACTTCTCTCATCATTGGATCCTTCTCTGATCCAACGCTTGCTGGGTCGCGCAACAATCGAAGAAGGTGGAAGTAACGAGGACTTCCCTGGCCTGCAAGAGAGGGTAGAGGAAACGAAGCAGGAAGTCAAGGCACAACCGGAAGCGATGAAGCCCCGCAAGACTGTCAAGTTTGCTGAGGTGGAAGATGACTCAGTAGACGCAAAGGTTGGAAGTGGTGCTCGCAACGGAAGTGAGACACCTGCAAAACAACAGAAACATGACAATCCTGGTCATGAGGCAGCAGCAGAAGTTGCTCTTCCAACAGACTCGACCATCCACTTCCCGCGACCTCCTCAACCACCGTCACTCGACCCTTCAGACCCGAACTTCCTCGAAGACTTGCATGAGAAGTACTTCCCGGATTTGCCAGCTGATCCAGAGAAGTTGGAATGGATGACTTCTTCGCCATCAAATGCATATTCCGCGACCCAGACGTCCCTCGACCCAAAAGACATCCGTTTTGCCTTCACTGGTGCATTGATTCCTCCAAGTCTTGCAGCAGAGATTCCGGTCACATTGGGTCTGCATCATCATGGCGATGCTCCTGACGCTGCGGGTTATACGATACCAGAATTGGCCATGTTAGCTAGGTCCAGTGTGCCTGCTCAACGATGTGTCGCTTTCCAGACGCTAGGTCGCGTTCTGTACAGACTTGGCAAAGGCGAATTTGGTGATCCAGGAGAGGAGGGTCAAGGCACGGTCGGAGCCAAAGACACGCTTGGAGAACTGGCAAGAGGATTGTGGTTCGAAGTCAAGAAAGAGAGCGTACTCGAAATCTGTCTGGCTGAGAGTGAGGGAAGAGGAGCTGCTGGAGGAAGGCATATGGGCGCAAAGTCTTATGCCACGGAAGCTGTCTGGCTTTGGCAGCAGGGTGGTGGTCGCCGGTGGAAGGCCGAGTAGGCATTTACATTATCAACGAACTCATGAAACAAGCGATTACATTTGGAACGAGTGTGAAAGATCATCATACTTTGGCGCAACCACAACCGTCTCGTACGGAAATGTCCTTGAAACTCTACTCGCACCGTTCAGCCTCCTAATCCACAAAGAACAAGTCGTTCATGCACAGAAATGACCTGGAAGACCCGAATCTACAAAGAAGTGAGAACAATGCGTGGGTCTTGCAGCTGCGACGGTAGATGAGCTTAAAGGTCAGGGTGGCTCCATCAGCATCCTGATTCCATCGTTTTAGGAGATGAACAGAGGATTGCATGTTCTCTTGGTTCTAAGCATGGAATGGTTGTTTATCGTACGTTGTACGATCATCTGCCGAGTAGCTTGTCCATCAGTAGTAGTGTTGTGGCCGTCGATGGTGATGTTCTCAATTTCCATCAACGAAGAGGTGTCGGCTTTGTGCAGCCATGCAACTCAAACGCAAAATGTCCTTTTGTCAGGCAAGGCCATCGAAAGAGTCCTTGTCGTCTGCGATACACTAAATCATGGCTCTGGCCGGAGTATCCAAATGAATCATAAGAACGTGTCATGGGTGGGTAGGAGCAAGCACGCAAGCGTCCGACAAAAGGGAAGGCAGGGCCGACCACGGCGTTGAGAACGGGGTGAAGCGACGACGCCTTGTGACTTTATCATCTTTCTCTATCTTTCGCTTCCTTCTTTCAATTGAACTACTTCGCAAAGGACAAGATGGCAGACGCAGTAGAGGAGATTGAGAGAGATGGCGGTAACCGCGCCGTCAAAGATCTGTTTGCTGGTGCTGTTGGTGGTATCGCACAAGTGTTGATTGGTGAGTAAAGTTGGCGTACTTGTGGAATCAAATCGAGGAAGAGAGTGAGAGGGCAGAAAGAGCAAGGAACACTCGAAGAACAAGGCATATGTTCCTTGATTTTCTGACAAGATCAGGCAAGAAGGGGATATGTTGCTTGGAGAAGAAATAATGACCTATGGTGGTATGTTGAAAGTACATCGCTAACTCTGTTATCTTTATAGGTCAACCTTTCGGTGAGACATTTGAAGATCCCTGGGTTGCGAGATTGTGACTCTAATATGCTTGCAAAGACATTGTTAAGGTTCGCCTGCAAACAACAACTCAATATTCGGGTGCAGCAGATGCTGCATCGAGCATATTGAAGAACGAGGGCGCAACTGCTTTCTACAAGGGCACATTGACACCACTGATCGGTATCGGTGCATGTGTAAGTAGTGTCCTACCATTCCTCCTCACACAGGATTGGGCGCAAAAGACAAAAGGTGAAATACAAGAGCAAGTCAATCTAACATATTCAAGGNTATCCGTACAATTCGGAGCCTTCCACTACGCCCGACGTGCCTTTGAGCGCCAGAATGCAGCAAAGAACGGTGGTCTCCTCGAGACACCCCAACCTCTGTCGTACGGCCAATACTATGCAGCTGGTGCCTTCGCCGGTATCGCAAACACATTAATGTCCTCTCCCATCGAACACATCCGTATTCGTCTGCAGACACAACCTCACGGAGCAGCACGCCTCTACAACGGACCTATTGACTGCGTCAAGAAGCTTTGCGCCCATGAAGGTGTGCTCAAAGGTCTCTACCGCGGTACAGGCGTAACTTGGCTCCGTGAAGCCCAGGCTTACGGTGTTTGGTTCACGGCTTTCGAATTCATGATGAACCAAGATGCCAAGCGCAACGGTATCGAGCGCAAGGAAATACCTACCTGGAAGATTGCGCTGTACGGTGGTCTGGCTGGTGAGGCCCTCTGGCTCGGAAGTTATCCCTTCGATGTCATCAAGTCCAAGATGCAAAGTGATGGTTTCGGAGCTCAGCAAAAGTACAAGAGTATGCGTGATACTTTTGCGCAGACTTGGAGGGGCGAGGGCATGAGAGGTTTCTGGAGAGGATTGGGCCCTACTCTGCTGAGAGCTATGCCCGTATCCGCTGGAACCTTTGCTACGTAAGTGTTTCTGGTAGTCTCCCGAGGAAAGGTATACTAACTCCATATGCAGTGTCGAGTTGACTATGCGTCTCATCAGCTAGATACCAATGGTGCATGTTCAAGCGCTTGGAATATCTCGATGTAGCAAGAGCAATACAAAAGTGATTTTGAATCGTTTGATTTTGAACAGTGGTATAATACAAGAAATGTTGGTTTGCGAAGGTTAAATTTTCATACACACCAACTCAGATGAACGCCAGGCTTTTCTCCGTCCCAAAAACCAATCTATGCTTTACATGACTTTGTACAAGAGGTGATTACGCAGGGCGTCTTGGTGGCAGAGCAAACTCGCCTTCGTTAGCCGCAGGCGCGTTCTTGGCTGCTTCGTCGAGCTTGCGTAGCACTTCCTTGTCTTCGGCAGACAGCTCCTCGCCGTACGCCCGTCTCTTGAGAGCGACCAACCTGCTAAGGGTAGCATCGGCAGCGTTCTTGCGAATCTTGAGAGCGCTACGGTAACTGCCGCCCTCGTAAGGGTTTTGACCCTTACCACCGTCTTGGGAGTGCAGTGCAGCAGCTTCCTGTTGGGTGAGTGGCTCATCCATGATGTCTTGTGCCTCTGTTTCAAGCTCGAGTGCTGTTTCGGCATCAACTGGCTCGCTCTCGAAGTATTCTGGCTCGCCTTCAACTGGTACGTTCAGAGCGCGGTGGGTACGGCGAAGTTTCTCTCTCAACTCAGCCATCTCTGCCGTTTCGGGAATTTTCTGGTTAGGGTAGTGCATCTCAAACGCAGCGTCCATGGCCTCCTCGTCGAAATCAGTGAACTGGGCGTATTCGAAGGCGCTCACCATGGTTGCATCAGCCTTCTCTTGGACTCTGGCGTCTTCGTCGGCAGGAGCGGGCGAAGTGACGATGCGTTGGTCAGCATCTTGATCGAAGGCGTTGTTTCTGGCAAAGGAACGTTCGGCTTGATAAGCGGCGGCAATTTGGTCAGCAGTAGGAGGGGCCAGGTTGTGGCGTGCTGCGTATGTGACAAGACCGTTTGAAGCCCTGCTGAGACGCGATTTCATGCCTGCCTCGGCGGCACGTCCAAGGACACCTCCAATGAGGTTAATGCAACGGAGACTGGCATAGGTCAGTGATCACGTACTCAGAGATAGGAAAAAGCATATGTACCTGTCGTCGTTGGCGGGAATGGGGTAGGTGACCCAGGTGGGGTTTGCATCAGTGTCGATGACACCAATAGTGGGGATGTTGTTGAGACCACACTCGTGCAGCAAAACGTAGTTCTCCAGAGGGTTCAGGCAGACAACCAGATCAGGCTTAAGAGCACCCTTTGCTTCAAGCTGCTCCTCGAAACCCTTGATCTCTTTGTCATTCTCGTCAACGACTTTTGTGCGACACTTGCCCAAGATCTGAGCACCGTTGGTAATGCTTCCGGGAATCCAGCGGTCAAACAGATGACAACCACCAGCCAACTGAGCAGCCTTGACAACGATTCTTTCTTGACCCTCACGAGTACCGACAAACAGAATCAAGCCACCACGGCGAGCAACATCACGAACGACAGCACATGCTCTGCGCAGGTGGGAGGCGGTCTGGTCCAGCGAAATGATGTGGACACCCTGACGCACACCAAAGATGTAGCGAGCGTTGGCGGGATTCCAGAGCGAGGTAGAGTGGCCTAGGTGGGATTGCGAGGCAAGAAGGAGTTCGAGAGAAATCTCGTCAGGTGAAGGAGGTTGGGTGAGTTGGGTATGCGGTTGGTACTTGGGAGACACGACAGATCCAATGCGGTTGGTGACTTCCTGGTGATGCTTGAAGGCCTGGTAGTCACGAGCGACCTGGTCGCCGTCTACGGGAGGTTGAATGCGTGAGGAGAACGAGTACGAGGCAGGGTCAAGGGCTTGGTTCTGTTGCAAGCAAGTGGCTGATGAGTGAAGGCATCGTGCGGGCTTGGCCACCGCTCTGCGGCCTNNGCATAGACATGAGTATTATTGGACAAGCAGCCCGAAGAGAAGCAACATACTTTGCCGCAAGGCTATTGATCGTAGAATCATGAGGAAGTGGTGGTTGTGCAGCAGCGAGTGGACAAACAAAGTCGCAATGCACGGCGGAACATTTCGAGATGCGCGACGGAAACTGCGATGGACGCGGGCTTGGCGCAGCAACGCAGCTGCACTTTCATGTTGCACTTCCAGCTCGCACAAGAAGACAGTCAATCGGTCAATCGCGGACTTGCCAGGCGCCTTCCATGCCATGTCGACTCCAGCCGTACATCTGGATTTCCGATGATACTCTCGCCGCCGCCTACCGTCGCTTCGCCAACACATGTCTGGTGAACCATAACCATACCGACACCAGGCGCCATGGCAGCAATGTCCCGGGGCCATTGGAGGCCCGTCGTCGCCTTACTAGAAGACGAATGGCTGGTCTAAGTATGGCCGGTCCCTCTCCAGGCTTGATGCCTGACTTTGGCGCTCTTTTCGGCTCTGGAGGTGTCGACATGACCTCGTTATGGGTTCCACCAAGCACCGCACAGTCGCGTGCTCCAAATCTGGCAGACTACACTGCTCCCACTCCGCCCATACCTCGAACAATTCCTACACCTCAGGAGCCTCGCGCCGCTCGTGCCGTCTCAACACCGCCCAGATCCCCCCAACCGGAACCAGAGCGTTCTTTGCACGAGTACACAGTTCTACTGGCTTCATGTCGCACCTTGGACTCGCTGGCTCGAGCACATACGAGCATGCATTCGGATTCTGATGTTTCAGAGAATTTCAGCAGAGCTGCTCTTCACTCCCTCTTGAATCAATCCACTCCTGATCAAATTCTGGCCTTTCTGCAGAGCGACTTGGACCATGAAGACGCCTTCAACTGCCATACCTACCTCACCCATCTCTTCGCTACCAATGGCTACCCTGATGTCGCGCTGGACTGCGTTCGTCTTGTGTGCGACAAAATTGCCTTGAGCTCTATGCCAATGAAGGAGTTATCAGACATTCTCAATATGCTCGAGCCTGCTGCAGGAGTTGATGAGCAGCTGTTATTGGAAGCCAACGCCATGCTTCATCAATCCTTGGTGAATGCTTTTGCGCCAAACGCACCTCCAGAAAGCCTTAACACCAGATTGCTCAAGAATGCACTTTCTCTGCGTCCATCGCCAGATGTCTCCAAACTCATATCTGCGGCTCTCCCACTTTGTGGGCGTAGCAAGGCAATGAGCAGACACCTTCAGAAGGCCATCATGACTCGAACTACGCGGTCCGGCTCATCAGACGAGCTGATGCCCATCTTGAACACCATTCCCTCGGAAAAGTTCGATCGCGTCATATTTCTTGCTACTCAAAAATTCGTCAAAGTTCTCTCTGATCCCACCGTTTCTCGCAACAAGTGTATCAAGAGGCTCGTATGCTGGCTTGAAGACCTCTATCTCTTCCGTCCCTCGATCTTCCAACCTCACTCATCATGCGCCCTTCTTCTTTACCCTTTTCTCGCTTCCAGGTTCACCATCGCCGAGCTCGGCCCTCACATCAGGTCCTTACACCCCGCAGACGCCGCTATTATCGTGTTACACAATTGGATAAAGCCGTCTATAGTTGAGGTACCAGACCCTGATATGACAGAACCTGAGATGGAAGATTCTATAAGCAATCAACCGTCTGCCACAGTGCGCTATCTTCCTTTGCAGCCTTCACTGGCCACAGCACGCTGTCTTCCTTTACAGCCTCCGCCAGCCGTTCACAGTCGACACGACTTCATGGACTCATTCCAGACCTATGGATTGCGATATACTATGTCTCGATCTCCCGATCAGTCTCTCACTCACCGAGCAACTCTTTCAACACGCCAAGCCCGGTTCGACACAATCGCATCAACTCTACATGAACGTTGCAAGCCATATCGTAGTGATGTCTATCCAAGTCAGGGAGGAGCTTGGCTTCATCTTTCANTGTTACTGAGAGATAATCAGATCGATTATGCTGGTTGGCTTAGTGATCTGTTTCAAGTGCTCAAGCATCACAAGTCACCTGTGTGGACATATTATCTCTTTGCGAAGCTCACTACCAACGACGTTAATATCCCTTATCCGGTGGCCGTAGATGTTATGCGACATTTCATTAACATCGACAAAACACAATGGGCATTGGAAGTCTTCAATCGCGCAGATAGCCAACAATGGCTTTCGAGCATACCCGAATTGCTATTTGCTCTGATCGACAGTCGCCCGATTGGATCAGAGGACGTGTTCGATCTACTGAATCGACCAGACTATGCCAATTCTCTGCCAATGGATTTGCGGTCGGTGACCAAAAACCCTCTGTCGCAAGAGAGGGTGCAGTTGGTGCACCATGTTGCTTACGCCATGGCCAAGTCACCAGTAATAACACCAAGGATGGCCTTTAGGAGGGTATGCGATTGCTTGAACTATCTTCACGACCGAGGCGCACCACTTTCAAGCCTAATGTCCCGGGCTCTTGTCTATGCTGGAGTGACTCGCCCTCTCAAAGCAGGAGATTGGCTCAGCACGGAGAAGTTCCAATGGATCCTGCCATTTGTTCGCCGCTTGGAAGGTGATGAAGTGGCGGATAGGCTCGACGAAGTGGCTTTCACGCTCAGGAGTGAGAACCTTGACTCGAATAGGACAAAGCTGAAGCCATTGGAAGACATGGAACAAGAAGCAGATCAAATTGCTTGGGAGTATCGAAAGCAATTTGGTCACGCATCTCATCGATGGAAANGGATAACAGCGCCACACAAACCTGGCGCAGCTAAGCAAACCCGTCGAGCCCAAGCGCGGCGAGAATTCCTAAAGAGCACAACAGTTGCCAATGATTGTACATGTTTGTAGATACCCATAGAAGTTTCCACTAAGACGAATCTTATGTTGATAATAGCAAAAGAACAATGCAAGACACCAACAAGACTCATGAGCCATGGTTTCCTAATACGACAGTCGTCTTTCCTGAGGAGTTTTGTAACAGAACTGCAGGAAGACAAGCCTTAGAATATACATGGTTTCGTCACTGCAACGAAGAACAAAGGAATGACGACGCCCATGTGGTTCGAACACATGCCTCCGAAGAGATTAGATTACTGAATTGAAATTCAAGTCTAACGCCTTAGACCACTCGGCCAGAGCGCCTGATGATGTAAGGTTCATCGCGTATCAATAATATGAATCTGCAGTGGACCATGGTTTGCTTAATCCACGAGCGAGCCCTGGCGCCTAACACAGACTGGCTGAAGGATATGTCAACAAGAACGGGCTTGTCTTGTGCTAGCAAATCGCTGCGTTTGAGAGAGCTCATACGTAATGTGATGTCCTAATATTGAGCAACATGTTCTGTTGCAAGAACTGGAAGATCAAAAGTGTATGTGCAGAGAGCAAAGGGAGTGCAAAAATCTCGATACATGGTGTGCTTAAACAGAATTGTTTTGCGTCGGAGTTCGGATGGTTCCTTGAGAGAGGCTTAATCTGGAGACAAGGCGGAGTTAGTCGCCCTGGGGCGGGCCTGGTGATGATTGTCGCATGCGATTCCGAGGTTTGCGACAAGCTGAATATCTGCATCGTCACAACATCTCTCGGACCGCAGGCAATGTAGCTGTAAGCCTGCCATGATGGAGAACAAGTCACAATCCCCAGTGCTCACCAAGAAGCACTCTCTGGCCGATATCCGCTTCCCGTCTCCTGGCTCGGTATTCACTCATGGCTGCGGTATGACGATCCTACAACAACTTGTTTGCAGCAGCTCTAACGATTGCCAGNACCATGTCAAGAGTCAACTCGAAGCCTCGCAGCCCGACCTGATCAAGCGGTACACAATCTTGATGCAAACAGTACACAAGAGTGGTGCAATCGGTCCTCATCTTTCCAAATCATCAGCCATCTCACTGCGACCGACCTACCTCTGTCTGGACTGTTCAACTGTCTTTTCGTCAGAACAACGTGGACAGCACGAGAAGAAGCACATCCTTTGTAAGGACAGCCATACGTATCAGAGTAGACAAGACGTTCTGATGACAAGCTAGGCGNTCGAGTCAAGCAAGGGCAATGTTTACTGCCGAGAATGCGACGACTTTGTCTATGACAATGCCCTCGAAGAGATACGCACTCAGCAAGGTATGACGACGAGAAAATCACACACGACATAAGACTAACCGCTTCATANNGGCAAGAAGCGCAAGCACACTGTCTTCATGTCCGATGTCGACAGCAAGATTCTCGCTGCAAATGCCGCACCTACGCCCTGCCGTGCCAAAGGCCTTCGCGGTCTCTACAATATGGGTCAGACATGCTTTATGTCGGTCGTCCTCCAATCCTTGATCCACAACCCATTCATTCGCGCTTTCTACCTCTCCGTTGGCCACCGTTCCCTCGATTGCGAGCGAGAAGCATGCACGTCCTGTGCCCTTGACGACATAATCACCGAGTTCCACAGCACCGAAAAGGCAGAGGGCTATGGTGCGGTAGCCATGCTTCAAGGAAGCTGGAAAGGAGGCGGTAACTTGGCTGGCTACCAACAACAAGATGCACACGAATACCTGCAGTTCATCCTGAACTCGCTTCATACCACAAATCTCGAAGACGAGAAGGAGGAAAAGGCCGAAGACTGCAACTGCGTCATTCACCGCGCCTTTTGTGGTCTGATGCGAAGTACTGTCGTGTGTTCCAAATGCAAGAACGTCACAACTGCTCTCGACCCCTTCATGGATCTTTCTCTCGATCTCAAGAGCTCTGGGCCTAAAAAGAAGAAGAATGAAGCGCCTGTAGCACCTCAAGCCATCGATCTGACTGAATGTCTTGATCGTTTCACAAGCCCGGAAACTTTGCAAGCTTCGGATTACCGCTGTCGAGAGTGTGATAGTCAACAAACCGCCACCAAGCGACTCGCTCTATCACGGTTACCCNCCGTTCTGCCAATACACTTGAAACGCTTCTCGCATTCGAAAACCTCGTCTACATCCATCAAGCTCGATGCCAAAGTGCATTTCCCGACCATACTGGATCTGCAACCCTACGTCGCTCGCCCACGATCGAAAAAGGGCAGCAACGAAACCAATGGAGCAAAGAACGGAGATGCCGAGAAAGGTGCATCGCCGAGACCCATGTATGAACTCAGCAGTGTCATCGTACACAAAGGCAAGATGGACAGTGGACACTATGTGAGCTACGCTCGAGAGGGCGATGAATGGTTCTTGTTTGACGACAGTAAAGTCGTATTGGTCGAGGAGAAAGAAGTCTTGGCTGCGGAAGCGTACATGCTCTTCTACATTGTCCAGGAGATTGAGGTGTAAGTTGTTGGGCACCATTGGCGTAAAGAAGAGTGTTTTATCCATGGCTATCTTTGGGTTCAGCATACTAGCAAGTGGATAAAGGCGTTGAGGATGAGAATCAGGATATCAGGCAATTAGCAGCTGTACAGACTCGATGTGGCCAGACAAATATTAACGATCAAACTATGATGCTCATCACAGAGCAGGCTTTGACTGCAAGAACCATACTCCCTCATCCTCATGAACCCTCCCTTCCTTCTTTAACTTGTCCAACACTTGCAAAACACCCTTTTCTGCCGGTGCGTACAGGTTTTCAGGGTAGCCCTTGTAGATGACCTTGACCATATCCATCGACTGCCATCCTTTCTTCCCGTCCTGAGCCTCTCGACCCAAAACATCCACAATCTGACCCTCTCTTTCCTGTCGATGTGAAATGTACTCGCGTATCTTGGCCTTTCCATCCTCAATCACAGGTCCATGTCCCGGATAAGCGCGACCAGAAAATTCCTCTTGCATCTTTTGCAGACTGTTCATGTATGCAGCCAGATCTTCAAATACTGCTGTTCCTTGTCCCAGCACGTTGTCGCCGGTGAACATTGCATCTTCCTCTTCTAGAATCAAAGCCATGTGATCGGTCGTATGACCCGGACAGTGGAAAGCTCTCAAAGTAGCACCCTGGGTTTTGAAGACTTGACCATGGCTGATGTCGCTCTGATTTCCTGTTGGTTGGTTCTTGTAGAGTTGGATGTTGGGGTTGTGGGAGACTAGGTCGGGAACTCCCCCTACGTGGTCCGGATGCCAGTGTGTTAGAATCACTTTATCGATGGAGGCTTTTTCTTGCTCGAGTGTTGATTTTAGCGAGGTTATCCAGGAGGGCTTTCCTTCTCCTGTGTCGATTAGAAGGCGTTTGGGTCCTTGGCCTACTAGGTAGGTATTTGTTCCTGTGATATCCTGTTAGTTGATTATGTTTTGCTAGAGGCTTCTTTGTATCTCTGCATGCCTTGTAGAGTGAACTAAGTAAACCTGTTAGCCATGTCTATCTAGTTGGTAATAAGATATAATCATCACCTTTCCTGGATTGCCGCCTAGTATTCTGATTACGCGCGAGCTGATCCGCTCGATTTCTGGTAGATGTACTAGACTTGATGCCATGTTTGAGGGATTGTAGATTGTTGTGATTTTTTGATATTGAAGTAACTATTCCTCGAACTGTTGTTTAGATGGCCACTGTGTTTTAAGTTGAAGATCTGTGTGATGAATGGTTATCTATCATTCGTTCATGCAATGGAGTTGTGCTCAGACGAACCTCGGCTTCGCGAACGCCATATCTTTAGGGCTGTTTCGCAAAGAAGCAGCTCGGGCGAAAGGTCAGGGTGACCTTTGCTCAAAGCCAAGACGAGCCTATTCGAGCACATTTTGGTGTTTTGGAAGAAATAAAATTATGCGAAATGACCTTGTCCCAGGATTTTTTAACCCAGCTATATCAACCATAAGCACATAAATTTACTTGCCCAAAGCGAAAATGGGACTTACTGACGACTTTGACGAAAATGACCGTCCGTAAGTTATTAGACAGCGACGAGATCCTCTATGAATTGTATACTGATGGCTATCCAATAGTCAACTGGATCCCTCCACCCTTGCTCTCCTTCAAGAGTTCTACACCGAGAGAGACGAAAGACAAAAACAATTCGAAGACCTGAAAGCAAAAGCCGAAGATGAATTCGACAGTTCAAAACCTCTTTCTATGGATCTGTTCACCGAGAGCTGGCAGGACAGTCAGTTCTGGTACAAGGACGAGACGGCAACGATTCTGGCTGAGCAGTTGTTGGATGGCGTGACGGAAGACAGCAAGATTGCTGTTGTTTCTGCACCGAGTGTTTACATTCAGTTGAGGAATTTGCNNTTGTAAGTTGTACTATGCTGGGAGAGGTATCCAGATGCTGATTCCAAGATGCAGAATGACCGTGAAAAGTACCCGATACGACCAAAGCTCATGCTTCTGGAGTTCGACGAGAGATTTGCAGTGTTTAAGGATGACTTTACTTTCTACGACTATAAACAGCCTACCAAGTTGGATCGTAAGAAACTTCTCTATCCTTTTGATGGAACCGAGCTGACAATAACAACAGCCAGCCTCAAGGGCTCTTTCGACAGAATCATCTGCGATCCTCCCTTCTTGAACGAGGACTGTCAATCAAAGGGTAAATTACTCATGTCTTCTGTACCATGATCGGTGTACTGATAGATATCTCACANNGCTGCACTCACTGTCCGCTGGCTGGCCAAGACATGGGAGGCACCCCTCAAACTCATCCAATGCACTGGAGAGCGCATGGAGTCACTTGCTCACAAGCTGTACGGCAAGGCTGGCATGCGTACTACTACCTTCCTTCCAGAGCACTCGAAAGGTTTGAGCAACGAATTCAGATGCTACGCCAACTTTGAGTGCGATGCTTGGAAGTTTCAGTCATAAGCAAGCAAATAGTTATAAATGCGTAGTCGGACTTGAAAGACTACATGTGCAAACATTTTGATAGAGCAAAAGATACAAAGCAGGAAGCACTCTAGGCAGGTTTCGAGAAAAGCAGATATTCCGAAACAGGCAAGAACGAGCGAGACTCATGTCAAAGCTCCCACCCCGCAGTCGTCACCTCTTCGGTCGGCATTCGGACGAGTGGTGGAGGGGTCCTTGACTTCTTGTTGATCTTGGATAGCAAGCAACATTGTAACCATCTCACGAACTCTACAAACCAACTCTCCAACCTCACATCCCACACATCATCAATCATGTCCGCTGCCTGCATCTTCTGCAAAATCATCAAGGGTACAGTAATCTCTCCACATCAAGAACTCCCAGAGAAACACCACAAAGAAGCTCATTACCAAACCCAGNGCGAGATCCCCTCGATGAAACTCTTCGAAAGCGAAAAAGTGTTTGCTTTCCTCGACATCAACCCTCTAAGCTACGGCCACGCTGTGAGTTTCTCTCTCCTCTTCTCTGCCATCCCTCTCCCAACCAATCTTCTAACACCAAAACGCCAGCTCGTCATCCCCAAACACCACGGCGCAAAACTCCACGACATCCCCGACGACCAACTCACAGAGATCCTGCCTGTGGCAAAGAAGATCGCGCAAGCAGTCAATGCGAGCGACTACAACATTTTGCAGAACAATGGAAGGATTGCTCATCAGGTGGTTGACCATGTGCACTTCCACATGATCCCCAAGCCGAATGAGAAGGAGGGTTTGGGCATCAGCTGGCCTCAGCAGCAGGGCAACCAGGACAAGCTCAAGAAGCTCAAAGAGGAGATTCTGTCAAAGATGTAAAAGAGAAGAGGAATACTGAGAAACGAGATATGATTAGAAGCGACAAAGGAGCTTGGAAGTGGTTGACGGTCTCGCCATGAGAGCCGAGTCAGTCCCACCAAATCACATTGGCGAGTGTAAAAGAGAAACGCTTGGAATTACACGTCTATACTTTTTGAGTGCCCTTTCGGCTCGTGAGTCTCGGTTTCTGTCTGAACATGTAGTGATGGTTGAATTACCCAACGAAGCCACTGCAAAGAGCGAGACCTCCGCACACCCATGCCGGCCACCACAAAACCCACACTGTGACTCCCGTCCATACTCTCTCCACTCTCCACGCCCATGCCGCAGCCGCAATGACCTCGTCGAAGCTCTTGTCTGTCACAAGTCCTAGAACATACAATGCCGCTGGTGGTGAAGTGGCAATCATAACCGCTACAGAAAAGATTCCCAACACGACTTTCACAGCAAGTGGCCATGTTCGTGGTGGTGAGAAGGGTCGGACAAAAGATAGCGGAGAGGCCAGAAGTCCGACAAAGAGAGCTTGTGAGAAGTTGAGTGTTGCGAGAGTAGAAAGAGCGGCGCCGAGCAAGAGCAAGGAGAAGCATTGGATGAGTTTGAAGGTCTGTGGTGGAAGATGGAGAGTGTTGCTGAGGGCAAAGGCGAGGATTGCAGGCATGGTAATTGTGGGTACCACAAGAGCCGCGAGCATTGTAAGGGACGTCTAATAGCATATCAGCAAGAGGTGATGTAGTGTCAGACAACTATTGCATACCTTTTCCGGGATCTGATTCAGGATGTAGAACGGCACGAGACCTAGAGCGTGGATGCTGAGAACGATGGCTAGAGGGCTGAACAGATCCCTTTGAGCCACTTCAAGATCTGCGGTTGGCACTAGAGCCACATTCTCGCCATCCTTGACAAGAGTCATTTCCGGCGTTTTCTCGCTCTTGGGCGATGTCGGGTTGGGACTTTGACGTTCTGGTCGTCCGCTCTGAACCCACATCAAGATACAAGTGATGGTGAAGTTTACTGCAATAAGCATGGCACTGGGTAGATANGTACCAATGCTCACGAAGCGATTAGCTTGCATGAGCAGATAGAAGAAGAAACTCTGGTGCAAATGCTCGAGGAGATTGTTTACGCTGCGGAACAGACTTTCGACCGTTCTTCCGAGCGAGATTTCATCATGCCAGCCATCGCCAACAGTTTGCAAGGTGATGGCGTCAACATGGTAAGGCATGAAGACACTATGAGGACCGCTCGCATGACCTACAGCTTGATTCATCATGCCCCTGAGCATTGTATCGAGACGCTCACGGTAGCTATCCTGGTGGTCCCACATGCGCTGGATGGTACAACTGATACCTAGTTGGCCCTGAGCAATATTGACGGCGGTGTTGACAAGATCAAGGTTGGGCAATTGGCCGTTAACGCCATCATATACAACGTGAAGCTTCTCAAAACGATGACCCCATGGACCGGCAGGGTAGTCGACGGCGATGGCAGCTTGGAGAGCACCTGCCTTGATGTTCAGGGGCTGGACTGCAGTGGTATCGTGTGTGTCATGGTAGGCGTCAACCCAGGCGTGGGGCCCATAGGTACTGTCGGAAGGAATCAAGACAATGATATCCTTTGACCAGATAGACCATCTCTTGAAGTACCTTGCTAGAGTCAAAAGCAAAGCAACACCACTGTAGTTGATCTTGTCGTCCATGTTTTTCCATGCAGCGATCAGGACCATTGCTTCGGTGGCATCTGCTCTCGGACCCTGGAGGAGGGCATAGACATTCTGGCCTGTCTTGTTCTGACCCGAAATATCATACGAGTAGTTCTGGATATCGGGCTTCAAANNTCCATTGGCACCAAGCAGATGGTATAGCTTCTGCGAGCGGTCCTCAGGGGAGAGCTGGTCCATTGCGGCAACCTCCTGTCTGTATGCGCGGAAGACATTGTGTTCACTGCCACCAAAGTAGGTGTGAACTTGACCAGGCAGAATGGCATTCTCGGAGACGTAGGTGCGGCGTGAATATTCGTCGAGTGGAAGCAGCAACAGCCAGGCGACGCCAATGACGATGCACAGAAGCGACAGGTACGGCGGCACACGGGCAAGACGGCGACTGTGTCGGAGACTGAGCAGTCCTGCTTCTTGCATCATAAGCTCATGTCTGTTGTCTTAGTCGATAACGCCATCTTACACAATAGGGCAGCCATTGCTGTCGACAGTCGGGCGTCAGGAGGTCGTGACAAGAGACACAAGCAGCAGGGTCAGGGCGTGCTTTCGAGGGGTGAGCGTTTCTGTTGCTCTCCCAAAGTCTCCGCCGACGCGACCGACTCGACTCGACCTTGTTTACTCCCAACCCGTAGCCTTTCGCTGCTCTCGTCGTCGCTCTGTGTTTGGTCGCAATGCCGTCATTTTCGCTGCCGCAGTTCGACGGACGTCGTGTGCGCTCATACTTGTTTCGTCTTCCCTTGTGCACGCGTGCGCTTCTCGTTGTTATAGTCGCTNTTTGGATTGCCAGCCTTAGACTGTCATGGTTCCAACAATGGGCCGCTTTGATACCGAACGAGATGAACTTGGGAACTAGTATCTACTGCTCTTCCAGATCCCGCTGCTGTCCGTCTGACCATTGTTGTANNGTGTACCGACTTAATACCTTCCCTCTGCTACATGTTGGCTTCATACACATGATTGTCAACATATTCGCCCTGACTCCGCTGCTCGAACGTTTCGAGGCCGAGCATGGCTCTCTGCCGACTCTGCTCCTCTTTACTGGCCGTTCGTTCTATTCATTTTGTCCAATTGGCCTTCTGTCTAACGCCTGTGCTANNGCATTCGGTCTTCTTCCTGGAGGAAGTTACACCTTGATTGAGCGCTTCGTCTTTAGATCAAACACTGCTGTACAGGGCGCAAGGTCAGATACTCTTCACTGTCATATTCTTGCTCTAACTAACATATTCTACAGCGTCTGGGTCTTCATGCTCCTAGCTGCCGAATCCATCAAGACGTTTAAACAGAACCCTAACTTTGCCCTCGGTCCTTACAACATTCCCACTTGGACTGCTCCCCTGATCCTTAACCTCTTCGTCGCCGTCCTTGTCCCCAACACCAGCTTCCTCGGCCACTTGTGTGGTCTTGCTGTCGGATACCTCTGGGGCTTGGGCTACATCAAATTCCTCGTGCCCAACGAGAAGATTCTGCGTTGGATCGAGGGCAAGCTTAACTTGCTTGGTCGTCTACCTCATTACGTATCGGTCGATCAGAAGACATATGGAAGATACGGTGTGCTGCCAACAACTGCGACCCCTAGGCCGGTACCGACTCTGGCCCCTCTAGGAAGTACTCAGAGACTGGGTCCTTGATTCATGTCTTCGCAAATAAAAGCTAGCTCTACCACCCTTAATCTTCCAGTTTGGGCACCACTCTTTCCAACCATTTACTCAAGTCCTGCAGAACAGCAGGTGACAGCGCATGCGCCAAGCCCTCGTACTCTTTGATCTCCAAGGCTCCATCATCAACGCCCAACTCTTTCAGTTTGTTCAGGCCCTCAGTCCATTTGCTGCGTGGAATCAATCTGTCTGAAGTTCCACGTCCCAAAAACATGGGCACATGGCCTACCACATGAGGCAAACCGGCTTGACCGCGTAATTTCTGGATAGTCTCGGGCAGCGGTAGATAGCCCATCAAGCCGACAATACCTGCAAGCTTTCCAGAATAGCGAGAAGTCAGCTCGGTGAGCAATGCAAGGGCACAGCCTTGCGAGAAGCCTCCGAGGACTATGCGATTTCCTGGAATTCCTCTCGATGTCAAGTCGGTAATGAGTGATTCGACATATTCGACACTCTTCCTCAAACCCTCCTCATCTTCTTCTGGAGCGAGTTCCGGCCGACCAGCAGGGGCGGGTTGCAAAGACGAGGGTGCATACCAAGCATTTTGCCTGGCATCCAGGTTATGTGGTGCATTCGGAAAGATCCATTGCATGTAGGGTAGCTTGTTTCCTTGGTGGAACTGTGTGGCTATGTCTNNGGATGTAGTGTAAGTTCTTGCTGTAGGCTTTCCGGCAGAAAGAAAGAAGGGAGACAGACTCTCCCATCCCATGGCATCATCATCGAGACCATGGAGAAAGATTATGGCAGCACCATGGGCAGGGTCGGTGGCAGGTTTAGGGGCTGATCTGATGAGGGGAGGCTGTTGGCTCTGCATATTGATATAGTTTTGGGGAAAGTGTCGGGTGTGGAAGGGCAAAGTAGAGGCAAGCAGCATTTTTAAGAGGCGGCCCTGATTTCGTCAGAGAGCGGTGTCAATGCGATTTCACATAATCAACATCTCCTCTCGTCCGCGCCCGTCTTGTGACAATGTTACGGTATTGAGTTAAGGTCAAACACATTGTGGGGTCAAAACTGGGGTGCCCTTCCGAGAGACATCCGAGTATGACGAACTGAAACCTTCGGCATTTGACATTTCACTGTCGCTATCATACACATACAATGCCACACATCGAAGAGCTGCCCACGACGGCAAAGGCAGCTGCTCCAGGCTGGAGCTATGTTGTCGACACTGGATACGACCCTTCCAAGGCCGCCATCAACCCTGCAAGTCGCAAGCGTGTGCGCGCCTCGACCGCTGGTCTCAGTCAAGGTGATCTCACCATCCGCCAACAGACTGCCATCCAACGACATTTAGACGATCTCGACAAGGATAGCCACAAGCCCGTCAACATCGCCCCACCCAAATCAAATCGCCGTCAGACTCAGAACACACGCCGCATCTTGGCTTCCANNGGAAAGGACTTTTCACATTACTTGGACCAGGACGAAGCTGCATTGGCTCTGAAGCAGCACCATGGTCCGGAAGTCGACATAGAACCCNCGAAGCCACCGCAGAGAGCAAGCAAAACACCCATCGCAAGACGCAAACCACAACCAGCCCCAGTTGCCGTCGAAGCAAGTCCTGCTCCGACTGCCGCCGTGTCGAATGCTGCTTCCACCACTCCCTCGGCACCTCTTATACCTTCTTTCCTCAAGCCTTATCTTATCGACTCTCCCTCTGAGATGAACAAACTACAACACGACTCTCTGCTCTCACCACCTGCTCCGCTTACAGCCACCACGGCCGAGATCGAAGCTCTGCTATCAGCACCACAACTTTCATACAATGCCGCTCGCTCTGCGCCTAGCCCAGCTACCGCTCCACCTCAAAGAATCTTTTGTGAGATGTGCGGATACTGGGGCCGTGTCAGGTGTTTGAAGTGCGGTTCTCGTGTTTGCGGTCTTGAGTGCAAGAGCGCTCACGAAGAGAGCAGATGCATCAGATTTTGATTTTTGCTCTTTCTGTTTTCTTCTTCTTATTATGATACCCCTTTTCAGCTTATGTCAGTTTACCTTTAGAATTCAATCATTGAACGAAGGATTGTTTCTTCTTTTGAAAGACGATCATCATTTTTCCTCATTGACAGTCTATCTTTTAAAAGGTTATATAATGTGTATCGGAGTAGGAAAGTGCTCAAGCGACGCCCCTTCATGGCTTCCGTGCCGATTCCTGGTCACCTTCATGGTCGTGAGCTATGCGTTTGGATTCTACCAACTCGATGCCCCATGCGTCGTTGCCGTCTTGATCCTTGAAAGGTCCCATTTGTGCCATCAACCGCTTCGACTGTTGCCGTGCTAGCTTATTCTTGCGAGATCTAAGCTTGTACCATGGTTTCGTGGAGGCTCCATCTTGGGCCCAATCTAGTAGTTTGTCACTGCCATGGATAAAAGCAAGCGTGCTAGCCAGTGTGTCCACGTCTCGAGGGAGTGCTTTGAAATGACTGCGGTTGGTCGAATACATCACGATAGTGGTAAGAATCAAGAGTGAGAGGATCGAAAGGCAAAGGCAAACTGCAACAGGAGACATGACAAGTTGCTCGACTGGAATGGAATAGGTGGCGGATATTGCTGGATGTGCTGTGTCAATTTGATCGTCTTCTGCAAGAGCTCCCTGATAAGTGGACACGAGTGTTCTGTTGGTCTCGTTGATGACAGGTCCCAGGCTCCAAGGTAGCCTGTCGCCGACAGGCTCGTAGATGTGGCCTCCAGAAAGCCTTGTGATATTTTCGGAGGCGTAGTGTTTGAAGAACACACCAAAAGTTGTACTGGCTAGCTCCATATACCGTTGTGGCTCTAGCAATGTCTCTTTGGTGTTGTTCGCAAGCGCCAGCATGGCAAANGACATAAAATCGACATTCAGGCCACGAGCCAGGAAGTTGAATGTACGATATTGAGTCGGATCAATCATGTCAGAGCCAAAAGGACCGTTCAAGATAGTATAAGAACGCCCAGAGTTTACCAAAGTGTCCCAAAAGAAATTGCCCCAACTAGAGNNAGTCAGAAAAACGATGGACACAAGAGGATTTATGTCTTACCTGACGGTGATGTTCTCCTCCTGCAAAGTATAGTGAGATGCCTGACCTGCATAATCTACCGATGCACGATGCTCAAGGAAATCGTCAGACCAAGCGATGGAAGCATTTCGCTCTTGAGTGATGATGTCGTAGTTCAAAATGGTTCCGGTCTCTACTTCAGCAATAACCTGAGCTTCAGCTTGTTCGATGATTGGCGTACAGTTGGTTGCAAATATCCTTGGTTCCTCCGGCCAGATCCATAAGGGATAATCCTGGTTAGCTGGCTGGAATGTTCCATTGAGAGGTCGGCCGACAATCCACGTCGCGGACAAATGATTCTGATAGATCTTAGACGACTGATCATAGTTCATCCAGTAACCAATGGCCGCGTCTCCGACGACACCATTGGTCTCGTTGGCACAGCAAGTAAAGTTGGATTCTTCGAGCGCGTTCGCGGGCCCTATCAAAGTGTAACCATGACTGTAACCATGTGGCCTGTTGGTACTGTTCCATCCCGCACCATCAAAGTTCAGCTTCTCTAGCCATGCTGTTTTGTTCTTGGGATAATCCAGCGGTTCACACTGCAGTCTTGCATGAACGGCCATTGTCTGGAACGTGATGTTACGAGTTTTGCCTGGGAACCATGTGTTCAGTCTACTGATTGGAGAAGCAGCGTCCCTCAAATCTTCCAGATCTAATGGAAGGAAGCTCCAAGTGTCCTTCGTCCATGGTGGAGTAGAGGCAGACTGAGAAATTTCTACAACAGCACCATACAACCAAGACTGTACAGCGTTGGTGTAAACACTCGGCAGGATAACATTCTGAGGCTGTGAGAAATAGGGGCCAGCTGCGCGACTATCTCTGGACCATGGAAAGATCATGGGCGTGTCGCGCAATGTGAGCCGCTTTGGTAGAATGAAAGTATGGTTGAGGCTTCGTACTTCGAGCGCCCATAGTGCAGACATGCCGACAGTAAAAACTTCCGTGGCAAATGCACCTAACCCGATAATAAAAAGAAGCCAATGCGCGTGTTGAACTGCTTTTACCGAGACGAAAGGAGTTGGTGTGTTGGCATACTCTGCTAAGACTGAGTTTGGAAGTTTACTTGGAGCCTTTGCCATTGTGATATAAGGCTGTAGCCGCTTGAATATGTCGCCAATAGACTCGAACCAAAGTTTGACACCGACAGCACACAGGGTCGGCACGATCGAGTATGGCGCCATGGTAGTCGTNAGCCCCAGGACGTCCAGATTGAGCTGATAGACAAAAACAGATTGGTGTATGCCAGTCTGCGCTTGAGACATCCGGAAGAGTACAATGAGTGCAGCGATAAGGATTGATAGAACAACTAGCAACACAGGACCCATCCAGCCCCTTAGGAGTAGGGGTCTGGGATCATAGCTGCGATCAGAGGGTGTTGTTTCAGATGCATCGCCGTCGACGTAGAGTAGTCTGCCGTGCTCCATGGAGAATGTATGACCTCCTATCCTGGTTTCTAAGGCCCCTTTCGATACATGATCTGTGCCCATAAAGTCTGACCTCGTCTTTTCATCAGTCATCAAAGAGGCAGCGGCAGCGATACCTCCTGGGTCCTGGTGAAGATTAAGTGGTCTTCGTCGCAGTCGTGTGTGATACGCAACAAGAGTTATGAAACATACCAACAACAAAAACAGCACGCTCATGGTTAACCCAATGCCAGCACTGACCGAAATCCTTCTGTCAAGTGTGGTAACCTGTCCTAGAATATCGCTCTGACTCCACCTCGACTGCAGAGCTAGAAGCAACATCTCACCGAAGAATTGTTGATACAACTTGGAGATCTCTTGTGCTAGGTCAACGTCTTCTACTAGCATTGTTGAGTCGTTAGCATTGTCCACGGCTATGGGTAAGAGAGGCCCATAAAACCAAGGAGAGTCCTCTCCAACCGGTGCATTCGCGTCCAGTGCCATATTGTTATAGTGTGGAAACTTGGCGGTCCAGTCAGAACTCAGGAAGGCTTCCTCAATTGACGAGAGGTTGTGAGCATTTCCTTCAAGCTGCCATGGCACTCTTTTGCGATAAAATTCGTCGTGATCAAATGTCACTAGAGTTGAAGACTGGTTGATTGTGACATTCACCATGATGTTTGCAGAATAAAAGGCTCTCGAGCATAGATGAGCCTGGACTTTGCTGGGTTCGATGTCATTTCCAGGACTTTTGCAAAGACGAGAGCTCGANCTACCACAATCACTGGTTGCATTACTGGTTGCATTGGAGTAGGCGTTTGCCCACCAACCGCCACCATAGTTCACCCACGGATAATCAAGGTCGTCCTCCACAGCTGTTAGGGTGATGAGACATCCGTCGCCAGAAGCTAGCTCAAAGAGAGTTTCGTTGAATATCATAGTGTAATGTGTGCCATCAGACCTTTGAAGGCTTTGGTTCACTGCGATAGTATCGTACACTTGTTTAAGCGCCATAGGGACACAAGTGAGCTCAGCCTTGTAGATATCCGTCTCAGCTGTCCATTGCTGCGTGTCAACTTCACTGAAACTCGATCCAAGAGGTACATTTGGCAGATTGAGCGGCCAAAAAGGCATCACTGTATGGTCAGACAGCCACGCCGATGTTGACTGGTTGAGAATCGCACCCGAGATAGTACGAAAGGTGGTGAGATCCCAGGAATCAGTTTGCCAAGCGAAGTCGTCGGCAAGATGGGCTCGATTGAATGAAGCAGGTTTACGGTACTGAACGCTGGTTGGTGCTAAAAGGCCTGCTGACAGTGGTGCCAGTACCAGCAAGACAAGAATGTAGGCTAGAGAAGTGAACAAAAGCGCCCAACTATAGACGCCGTTGTTCGTTTTCCTGTTCAAGGCGTCGAAAGGATCGTTCCACCATGATCTGACAGGGAAACAGATGGTGGTAGAAGCTGATGCGCCTCCAAGTCTGGACATTCGTGCAAAGATCTCAGTTCTTCGAACATCATTGAGCAGCGATGCTACAAGTATACCATATATCGTGACAGCTAGCGTCGGAGAGAACCTCCAACCAAAGAATATGATTGAGGAGTCACTGTCTTTGCCCGAGCCCAAGCCATGATTTTGCATAGAGTAGACCGTAAGTGCAAATACGCCGAGACCGAGAGCCAGTGAGAGTGTAATAAGTAAGACCAGGAATGGTAGTCTCAGAGTGATCGGAAGCCAGTGGCAGGTGTCTTGCCGAGAAGGAAGCAATACACGTGGTCGATTATAACTTTCACAATACAAGGACTCATCATTTCTGTCGAGAAATGGCGCAGTATCGCCAGCACCCTCTCTGATGGTCCACTACTGTAGTCAGTGATGATCTTGCTACACTGTTATGGCTCGAGAACTGGTCTCTCTTCGAGTCCCTCCACTCGAAGGTTGACCCTTGGAAGCTCGCGATATCTGCTGAATCAGCTGAAAGACGCCGGGCGCCCATGGTTAAAGCGTGTCTTTTCCTGGTGGTTCTATTGAGGAATTATAGTCCGGGGTATTTTAGAGCAACAGACAGATGTTGGAGATAAAGAGGGGCTTTCCCATGGATTTGACGGCAACAGCACTCTATATGATGTTCATCGGGTAAGCCGACCAGCCAATGGCACATACGATACCAAAGTACCTCATGCAGACTTGCAGCCTGAGCTGTCTGGACATGTTTCCGCGCCATCGGGAACCATGACTGGAGGCGTATGGTCAGCCTTCTGCCCTCGGGCAGATTATCGTAGAGTAGAAGTCGGTAGAGATTTGCATAAATGCGTCGGAACTTTAGCTACTCGCAGTCGCATTGTGGTTCTCTGCTTTGAAGAATCAGATCGACTCAGCTTGGCTCAAAAACATGTTTGATGGCTGCATTATGCCTTCGGCGGTACGAACAAGGCTGTACTATGCATATGTAAGTAAGCACACTAGACCGCCCACCCGAGCTGAAAAGCTGCGACGACGCTCCCTTGTGCGGCTGTACCGTATTGCAGAGACTGTGACCGAGAAATCATTTATAGTATCTTCGATGTCTGATGTGTTGGTGGCATCGGTCAGGCGATGAGAATGGCAGCAGAAGCTGAAGTTGGGAGAGCTTGCCGTTCTTCTGCGAAATCTACCAACACCTTCCTTCGTTGTTGATACGACCTTGGCCTTTTGCAGCAAAATATTGTCCGTTCGGGAAACACCACTAAACATATTTAATTGGTTGCTTTCCTCCAGATCATGTTTGTTTTAACACTTAGGTGTAGATCATTGAAATCAAATTAGCTATCCTGTTCACCAATCTTTGATTTCTCATAACCTCACGAGGTAAATGCATACCAACCTCGACTCTGCAAGTTAGTGCAGATGTCGATCTACGGTCAAGCGCAGAGTTATCATACAGTCTATTTTCTTATGACTGGATATTTTCAGGTCTGTCTATAGCGACTAAGAAACAAAGCCACGCAACACTACTCTCCTACAATAAAAGTGTAACAAGCAGTATCCTTCGAGAGCGAGCGCTTCAAAGGCTTTGTGATGGCCTTATACTCCATCCAGCCCTCGGTCTAACCCAATCACGGTGACACAAGTTTGAGCACGACATTGGGATCAGCTGTAGTCCTGACATCGAACAGATTGGCCTCGAGAGGTAGAAAAAAAGGGAGAAAGCTGACGAAAGCGTGTGCATATGGAGTAGAAATAAAAGTAAAGGGAGATCTAAAACATACAGCAGCAGGGATTCCCACGTGGTCACCCACCGTAGTACTAATCTACCGTTCAACTGCTTATGTATGGCAGAGCGGACGGGATGCCCAGTTTTCAGCTGACTGTGGCCGTATGTACTAAAGTCACGATTTCAGTCAATTATATACTGATAGTAACGGCTATCCTCGCACCACATCAATGCAATGTCCTCTTTGCTGCAATAGAGTACACGGATTGTTAATCTGGCCTTGAAGACATCGTCTTTACACGGAGTAGCATAGTCATGCGTCTATAACGCTTCTTATCAGGACCCAGAACAGCCGTCGGATGTGGCTGGTTAACCAGTGTTTGCTCGCACATGAAACTGCCACTTTGCTTTTTTCTAACTCCCTGAACATGTTTATCCAGACTTTCAAACTGTCTTCTCCAGCTGAAGTCTCGATACGAGAAGTTAGAGCTCGGCCGAGTCCAGCATCCTTCGGTAGCTTTTGAGACTCTAACTCCCACACCGCAACGGTGAGACGGTGGCTGGTAGAATTGATCCCTCGTGCGTGTATTCCAATCATCTCTGTCCATACACGTGGGGTCTCGGATGGCACTCCGCTTCACCACCTTTGCTCCTTTCATCTAACCGCCATGGTGGAGACAGCCTGAACACCACTTTATGGCGTACGACAGTTTTCGCTTCTTCAAACCCTCACTCTGCCACTGACCGTCACTCCGCGGAAAGAGTCACTGTGGAACTCGATTGATTGTGGCATTCGTGTGGAGTTTGCTCCTGTCTATATCGTGAACACAAGTGCCCGTGTGTACTTGGCACGTGATCTCTAGGTATATCGTGGGGCGTTCCTACACGAGACCTCATATATGCCAATGGGCATAGCGCTAGGGAGTTGATCCTCGGAGGCGATGGTATGTCGACGAGACCCTTGCATACACAATACACCGCGGGCAAGAAGCGGCAACACTAGACGCCATTACTGCAACAGTCACAGAGGAAAGCCTCTTGCTCGCCCCGAGGGATCCGGCTTAGCACGGCATGACCTGCTCCTCTGTATCGAGTACAAACCTCCAGGGATGCGTTGTCTCTGTCGAAACCGTATGCAACCGTCGCCCTACGTGTCTCTCGTTCGGAACGGGGCGGCTAGGGTATTCTTGCAGGGCTTTGACAATGCGAGCAGCATGACTGACTCAGGCGCCAAAGCGGAAGTTGTCGACAACGGAGCTGTTACTTTTGTTTCCGCCTGTTTACTCTTGGCTCGGTGTCTTGGGTGCTTGTATATCAATCTTGGCTCTTGCGTACACCCCCCACCTATCCGGGAACAAGACGGTTGAAAGAAGAGAAAGTAGATAACCAAAAGGGTAGGGAGAGCAACATCCAGGGAAAAACATCTACAAAAACAGGACCGAGATCCATAACGCAGATTAAAGAGATGATCCCTGAGTAAAATCTCTGCAGGTCATTGATTGACTTTCACCAGCCACTATTGGTTGTGGCTCCTAATTAATCGTGGATGTGCAACAGAGACATCCGTCTATGAGGACCACCATGATACAGAGACAACGAGGTGTAAGAATAGAGGAGAGAGAAGGACGCGCAAGCCCGCGTCATACCCAAGAGACGCTCATCTAACCTGCGGCCGCTAGACAACCCATGATATAGCAAGAACGATATAGAGTCAAACGAAACCACACGATCTCGCCAAGGGCTGGCAAGAAAGGGTCTCTTACCAACGGGAACTTCGTCAAGCGTTTGTCTCGCGAGGAAGTTTTCTGCTGATTTTGCTCCGCTACGCGCTCCACGGCACTTGGGACGTGTTGCGTTAACCCTGCCCGAGATCCACTGTTCTAGTGGGAGAATTGGATGTCACGGACTCGCGACGGCGGAAAGGCTCAACGCTGCTTGGCGTTGTTTGACACGCCAAAGGGCGGTGTCACATTTCTCCTGTGACGTCTCTGCAAGTTGTGACTACCCATGTCTGAGAGGATGAGATAACACCCCTGCATTATGAGCATCTGACCTCGTTTTACGAGTAGAGACTGATCGAACACTCATGGGCGAATAGATCGACATGGGCAATCCAACGACGTCCTCAAAGATGTTCCATCATGCACATACCGTTGACAAACGAGTGACTCGGTCATAGCAGTTAGAAACTATACATAGCAGCCCCTGCATGCAACACATACCCACTCATGAGTACGGATCATTAGGATGTCACAAACCCAACGCAGTCAAACGAACGCTGGCCAAGAGGTCAGCGTGCAAAGAGCCTCCTGGTCTAGTCACAGCATTGTGATCCTCGAGTAAACTCTACTCACAGAATCTACCCCAAGCCGAAACACGAGACCGGACCTAGAGGAAAGCAAAGTCGTCGTCGTGGATGCATAGTTCCGTTTGGGAGAGAAAAGATGATTATCCAAATCTCCGTACCTCGGCGTCGCCGGAGCACAGCGAGGGTTACAGAAGAGAATGGATCGCAGGATCGCAAGATCGAAGGATGCTGCGGAATTGGCGACTCTCCCTGTCTCGGCCAAGCAAGATAAAGATTTTCCGAAACAATGCAAAAGGGACAAGGTGGAGCGATCGTTTTTATTGCGTCCTTGCTAATTCAAAGATGACTGTAGTATCCTTTGCTCGAGTGGTAAATTCTTTGATGAATGATGCGACCGATGTGATATGGAAAGCCCATGACTCGATGTNNGACCTGCCGAGTCACGCAAGCTGTGAACCGACTTCTTGGTAAAGGCTCGGCGTGGGTGAAGCACGCGCCCGATAAACGGTGGTGGGCTAGTGATCATCAACCGGGAACGNNCGAGCCAAATCCGTAGCCTGACGCCCCATCCTGGCGCACCGCCACACGTATCCAACGGNNTCTGAGGAGGAGTGGGGACAAGCGATCGAAGATGCGAGGTAATGTGNNTGGCGTCGAACACGTCGTGCGCCGTTTGTTAACGTCGGCAAGGGCGGGTAAAAGTAGNCCTGATGTGCGGTAGCCCTCACAGGTGTTAAAGATAGGAAAAAGTGATATCAAGGGATACGGCCGTAGATTGCGGATCCTATGNAACTAAGATACTAAGAAGTTGCTATTCGAGAAAAGACCATTTCCAATGACCACAGTGACGGTCGGGTATTGTGTGCTGACAAGTAATCGCATGTAACAAAAGAGAAAAGATATAGGAAGGAAATAAAACAGCCAAAGGCGAGAAGAGCAAAGAAGGGTATCTCAAAACAAACAGGCAATCCCTTGAGCGCCCAATTCAAGGCGTAGACATTCTCGGAAGGCGCTCAACCACTGTGTACACTGAACGAACAAACCGTACTTATGTGTGTGCGCATCCGGAGTACAGCAAGGAAAGAAAACCAGAAATATTAGTAGCCCGAACAAGATTGTGAATCAATCGAGGAAAACCAACAGGAAATCTCGACTAGAGGGGTATCGCTCGAACCAACACAAGGAAAAGTCCAATGGTGAAAAGGACGGGGTATCTCAAATCGCCTGATCTCTGATCAAAGGCGGGATAATTATCCTTCAGTCTCCAGGACCCAGGCGGCAGGTTGATTCATGACGATCGTTATTGGCGAGCTGGTGATTTTTGAGCTTTAGTAGACCAGCCTGAGCTCGTATCCTGAGGATGGGGATCTGGATTGCCACTGGCCCTGTTGTACGTCGACTGTTGCAAACTCGGCCTTCATATCTTGAGCCTCGGGCATTTCACGAATCGCTTCGTCATCCATGAGGATTTGAATTCCCTTCTGGTTGATGCGAACCGTACGCACGACTCTCTGAGGCTCGATGTCGAACTTCGTGGCGGCCGCACTGACAAACTCCTTGAGAGTTCTTTGCGAAAGGTAGATAGCTCGGTAGTAGTTATCCTCAGGTCCCTTGCCCTGGGCTCGAGATTGCAGATAGAAACAAGCCACTAATATTGTCAGTAATCGTGTTACAGGTTGAGATGGCAGATAGGCTTACAANGGCTTGTTAGTACGTTCAGGAGGAGGCTGATAGGAAGAATCTACGCCGATTGCTTCGAACCAACCAGCAAAAGTACCACTGGTTGGCGAGTGAGCTTGCATCTTGACTGGCTGATCAGGTGGGCTGGCCAGATGTTGGGGGTTAGAGGACTTGAGATCCATAGGTGCAACTTGAGAAGTACTACGACCCCACTCGTTAGAGTTGACGCGAGACGGAGGACCAAAGGCGCTTGGGCGGCGGAAGTTTGAGGGAAGCGATTGGTTGCTTGGAGTAGGCGAGACCATGGCAGAGCTGGTCTTGCTCTGACCATCCCACATGTTTGTGTCGTTGGTATCAACCCTGGTGAGGCCCTGAGTGTCTCCGGACAAGCTGACTGGGTGAAGGTCTGGGTCGTCTTCCTCTGCGCCTCGGAGGAACAGAACGCTGATTGGGCGTGTGGAGCCAAACATGTCTTGCAGTCCAATGAGTTTCGTTTGCAAGTCTTCCTCAGCGGATGTTCTTCCATTCGAGGCTGCGGAAGACATAGACCATGTTCTCTTGTGCTTGGGTGCCTTTCCTGGTCGTGCAGGCATTGCGTTCATCTTGGAGATCGAGCCACTTCTCTTCCGTTTGCTCGAATCCCTCATGCCGGATTCGATTTGTGAAATCTGCTGGTTAAGCTTGTCGATCATCTTCTTCACGTGTGCAACATCATTGGAGAGTTTGCGTTCAGCACCGTGGTCACGGAAAAGCTTGACTCTGCAGTAACACACTTCGTGAGCAGGTTGTTGAGATGGAGACATCGAGTCGAGCAACAACTCAGTCTTCGTGCACAGACGGACCGGAATGCCCTTGACACCCTTGGAATGACTGAAGTCGGTGGACAGAAAGTTGAAACGAACAGAGATAGGGCACTCAATTCCCTGAGCATTGGGAGACGGGCTCCAAGTTACACAGAAACCATCAAACGAAGAAGACTCGAGTTCCAGCTTGGGTCGGTTGAGATCGTTGGATTGGTTCTGGTCAACAAATTCGACCGCTTGAAGGCGGCCGCCGCGTTGATGAGCTTCATTGGTACCACGGCCTTCCTTCCAGAGCTGCCAGCAGGCTCCAGGTCGTGCTCTCTGTGAGTCTTCTTCGAAAGAGACGCGGACGAAGGTACGATACTTGAGTTGGCCGACGACGGAATGTTGGGGAGCAGTATCGTGCACATTTAGTGTGTAGGCCTGTCCCTTGTTGAGATAAGTAACGGGAATCTCATCGGCAGTTTTGACCATGGCAGTCGGCGCGTTGAGGGTAACACGGTAACGGAAGTTCTCACTCGATGGATGTTGAGGGAGAGCGACGAGTGCAGCATTGCTGAGGTGGGGAGGGAACATGGGATCGGTCTGAGCCTGGTTGGACATCTCAACGTCAAGGTTCATCTCAGCGCCACACATAGGCGAGTCGGTAGCTTGACTGTCCAGTTGGTCGAAGACTGGGGCCTGATGTTGGAAGTTGTGGGGTGGGAAGGTAGGTTGGTGGTGCATTTGAAAGGCGTGAGGGTTTCCGAAGGGGTTCATGTGATGGTGATGATGCTGCTGTTGCATTGCATGTGCAAATGGATGCATGTGAGTAAGTTGAGAAACATGAAGGGCTGACGTGTCCGAGGTGGGCATGGACAGCGGCGTGTTCAAGCCCATGCCGAAACCTGGAGTATGGAGGTCACCTGCTTGGGGGTGGTATAGCGTGTTTGTGCCACCAGGAGTGGGTGTGTAGTAGCCTGGCATTTGGTTCGCAAACGTGTTGAACGAGGAGCTGTTGGGGTCCAGCACCGACGGGGTGAGGCCGGTGCTGCCAAAGTTCCATTGTTCCGTCGAGGATGCTCGCGGGGTAGGGTCGGCATCCTTGATGTTGTGGTGCTCGGCGAATTGTCTACAGCACACGAATAGTTAGAGGTCAGGTACTTGGAAGAAGATACAGAATTGCCGAGTGGGAGAGGACGAGTTGGTTGGGTGAGCGGAAAGATGGAGGAGGGAGCAGACATACCGAGGATTCAGAGTCGCGACGTCGAGGGCATTCAACGAGGGCGCATTGGTGTGGGCTTGTGTGTTGTTGGGATTGAACTTGACGGCCTCAAGGTACGGCTTGAAGCTCTTTTGCAGTTCGATGCTCGGCTTCTGCGAGCTTTGTCTGCAGCAGCAATAACAAATCATGTCAGCCACGGATGCGCGCGCGGAATTCCAGCCAGCTGTGGCAGTGTGGCTCGCTCTTACCTATGCTCGAACATGGTTGTTAGACGCTCACCATGCAATCTTGGGAGATGTCGAGTGGTTAGGCAGCGGGTTTGCGAGCGCGAGGTGAGGAAGGTGGTTTTATGAAAAGGTGAAAGACAACTCTTGCGGATAAGGTCGTCACCAGGCGAGTCGATGAAACAGCGTGCAATAAGGGAAAGGCGCAACCACAAGCCACAGGATGCGCGCCGTTTTAACTGCAGGCTGAATTGTGGCCCGACCTAAACTTACGCTACCAGCATGGAAGCGACACTCAGCCTGTCCCGTGCTCTGCCGATTTGCTTCGCTTGCGCTTGCTGCGTTGCGCCCAGCACCGTTCAGCATCGCTCGATACACGTAGCGACTGCCTGCTCCGTGTGCCTCACACTCATCATGATTCCTCTATCTTTTCGCTGTCCCGTATATGCATCACATCCCAGTCGGCGCCACATCTAGCCACATGGCTGTGCAAAAGCACGTCGACTGCCGAAGACTGCCCTCGTTGTCAACGATCCCCGCTTGTGCCACAGTTTGCTTTTTTTTTGGATTTTACTTCGAATCGATTGTCGCTCTCACATGCACGCTTGCAAAAGCGGAAAGCGTGTGCCCTCGTGTGGCTGAAAACGCATCCCCGCAGACGCTGCGGCGCTGACTCGAGCCCGTCACGGCAATCTTCGATCTCGTCCTCTCACAAGAAACGCGGCTCGATCACCATGCCCTTCCTTTTTGCTAACTCGAAGCACTGTGTCCGATGTTAACAGCCTCAAAGCTTACGAATACAGCGCACAGCGAGCCAGCAAATCTCACTAGCACGCACTTGATACTCGCCAACTCGACCCTTTTTGCAGGCCTCACGAAGCGTCTTCTGTCGCATCTCGCAATCATTACACGGCCAGGCAGACTGCTGACCTTTGTGACGTAGCCACAGCTAAGGATGTGCACGATATGTGAGCGGCTTGGCCCATACAGTCTTCCCCCGAGCGTTGATACCTCTGCATGCTGTCCAATCTAACCCTGCATCAATAGCGAACTCAGTCTGAGATGGTAATTCGCCGATGGAGCCACATCTCCTTTCAATCCTTGATCCAGGATGCTGCCGCTCTACCATCGGCATCATGCCCTACATCTTCTAGAAGACGTTCTTCTCTGCCGTCTCTCTGCTTCAAGCAATTTCCCTTTGCAACACCACCCGAAATTGAGATGTGCTTATCTGCTAGACCATTGAGATTTTCGGTAAGCCACTAACATCATGCGCTGAACAGAACCTTATATCGTGACGAGCCACTCTATTATTACCACTAACATTCATAATGTAATTGCGCATGGCCTCACAAGGGTCAACACACAGAGAGAAAACAGAGGGCACGTCCTGCCGTATCAAACGAGCGCTGTCAAAGTGCAACTTTCGTCATCGGAAGCTTTGGCGCTAACGGGCCCCGCTTTGTACCGTTTGGGTTGCTCGTTCAAACGGCGCCTCGTTCCTCTCTCGCGAAAGCCACCCAAGCACCGCACGAGTGCAACAGCTCTCGAGGCATCGATCAGCGAGCGAGTTGGCCCGCAACAATTCCGAGAAGCTTGTGATCCGTTGATCTTTTCCCCTCTCCGCCCCCATGCGNTCTGCCACAGCGAAGTGGCGGTGGACAACGAAGCGACANGGTGTATCCACTCTCCCGGAANNACACTTTTGATCTTCGACGCAACCCGAAGATCCTGGGATGTGCNNCAATGATGGCCAAATTCCTATCGCGTATCGCGGTGTGTTGCGATCGAAGATGGAGCGAGAAGAANNGCTCAGAGTTGGCCTTTGAAACGAACCATCTAGCGCAGCGACAACCGGAACGTGGCTCCTTGCTTCCTGCGACAAGCAGCTGTCGGCTGGCTGGGACCTCAGCTTTGTGCCACACTTGCTTTCAGCCACAACCAGCCTCCAACGAGTACCGTCTGTGGCGGTGCTTGTACCATACATTTCCCCCTCTTCTGCCAAACTCTGTGAGAGAACGAGGCAAGTANNACTTTGTGGCTGTGGCTGAGCAGCTGTCATTGCTNNGTCACGCTTTGAACCACTNCGACCGCGCTCCAGNGCCCTTCCTTCTCAAAATTCTCTCAACGTGATTCGATGAGAGCTGNNTTCTGCGGGAGATTTGCTGCAACCCNNAATCCGGCATGGATGATATGATATGATATGAGGCCGGGGTGTGGCTGCCCATCTAATGCCGCAGGCTCGACTGTTCTCAACAAGACAAGGAGGTAGTATTCTGTGGTTTACCTGTGGCGGTTGTTTGTTTGGATTGCAGTTACCCTCTTCGACCTTGTCCAAACAGCATCTCGAGCTCGTCATCCGTGGCTGGTGCCTGATTGAAGAAGCGACCGAGGGATCCACGTCTGATACTGGACGAAACAGCATTCTCGTTTTGAGTATTTGGAAGCACATGCGTGCGTATCTACTAGCTAGCGAGAATTACCAATGTTCTCTCCAAATGATCAACCTCCAGAAGAATGAATCACATTATCAAGCAGTGTCGTACATAGCACTCTATCTGTTGCTGAATCTCCGTCTCCAGGAGGTTCCCCATCAAGCAACTCCGCATGGTCGGGCCGCTACTTCGTATTGAAACCATGTGGAGATTATAGCCTCTGTCAAAATGAACCGCAACGTCTTCTGGCGAATGAGATGGAATGGAAGCACAAGGCATAGAGAACGAAATGCAAGGTACAGGATTGGCACTAATAGCAGAGATGCCATATTGCAGCTCGGTAGTAGTACCCTGATGAAACCGTCGTACTTGCAGCAGCAAAAAAAGTCCTTTCATGTATGAGGTGTGAGGCTTTTGTAATCATAACGTGTGGAGAGCGGCTCCGAGAACTGTTCCTGCGGACTGCGAGAGACCTGCAGTACAAAGAGTATTGTACCATCTGGACGTGTAGACCCCCTTTCCATAGACAGCAGTTCTCGAGACACATCCAGTAAGATTGACCGTCTACGTGCGGTAATCCGGCAACCTCAAACGTTACAGTTCACTAGAAACCTTTCCCTTGGCAGGGCGAGCGGGATTGTAGATTGTGTGTATGGCATGTTCTATTGGTTCCAGCGATTTGTTCGAGCGACTCAAAGACAGCCACGTTCAAATGGTTGATGGGAACCATGCACAGCCACACCAGGGCCACGACCAAGGCAATTCTTCCACTGCATATCATCCCCCGCACCGCCATTTCTCTTCTCAGTCCACATGACCGCGGGTGCTCCAGCCTCCAACGATCCACGCAGTCTATCGCCATATGATAAGCATTTTCGTCATGCTAAAATTATACATCTTCCAGCTTGATCGAGGCATCGTGTTGCGAGGCACCGTGTGCTCTTGCTTTATGCGTTGGCGTGATACGAGGCACGTAACTCTGCTACTGGCTTTGGCGAATCGGAAGGAACAGCAGCACGGGCGGCAGCGACAGCCATGCTCACATCGTGCATGCTTCCATAACGTCCAGAGTTGCGTTGATTAGTGGCAGAGTTACCGCTGCCTCGAAGACTCGACGATAGGTGAGGACTGTCCAAAGGATTGCTCGATCTAGACGTTGCTCTGCTGTGGTTTGATCCGCCTTCGGGGGCTCTGATAACGGTAAGGAAGCTTGACGATGAATCTTCTCTTCTCGGCCTTGCCAAGGACGGATCGAACACCGGACTAGGTATCTTAGATATGCCCGGAGATTCCATCACAGACATTGCAACAGGGGATGAAACAAGACTGTCTGAAGCCAACGTGCTGGAAATATCACGTGGAGATACAGATGCCTGCTTCGAAGGAAAGTAGCCTGCAGACATGCTTCTCTGGAGAGGAGAGTTTACTGCGTGTTGTGTCTTGACTTGGGCGGAAGGGACCTCGTCGTCGTATTCGAAGGAAAACCTTCGTGTATGGATCAAAAGAAGTGACTCTGGACGAGTCCTAGGAGTGCGAGACATCGGCTGTTCCGTGCTGTCTGATTCGAGTGACGGCGTGCGCAAGTTGAAATATTGAGCTGGCTGATGCTCAATCTCAAAGCTGCCGTTTTCTCTCAGAAGGGATTTGTTGAGATTGGAGTAACCCGTTTCTTCTTCTCCATCACCGTCGGCCGTCTCCACATGTTGGTCCTGTTGAGTAGAACCGTTCTCTGATGAGTCTGTGTCGGAGAGGGAAGGTCGTCCAGCGAGCATCTCAAATATTGAGGCCTGAGAAAGACTTGTGAATTCTTGAGGACTAGGGGGCGATTCGAAATCACTGTAGTGGTTGGTCGTGGAGAACTTGTGAGATAGTATTGCCATTCTCTGTGACGGAGAGATAGGACGGTTACGNGAAGGGTACTAGTTGTATGGTGAGTGGTTTCTCTAGACTTGGACATATCGGCGGGTTGACCAACCTCTCTGTGCCTTTCTGGCTGCTTCCTGCTTTCTCTCATCTTCGATCCTTGTCCTCTCAAGAAATTCGAAGACAGTCTCTCTTGGGTCATCTCTGCTTGTGTATACACTAGAAGCAGTGCGTCGTCTGTGTTCTCTGCCCAGCAAACTGCCTTGTCTGGCGCGCATCACTTCTGCGACTCCTTCCTTTTGCTTGGAGATGATCAGTTCGAGTCTCTTGACCTCGGCTTTGTACTCTTCTCTTTCTCGCTGCCATGTTTGTCGTTCGAGTTCCAGTTCATGACGTGATTCGAATCGAGTTTCAGCTTCGTACTTCAGTTTTCGCAGAAGAGAAGAGTTCTCATCGCGAAGGTTGCGAAAGCCTTCAAAGATCATCAACAGGGGCGAGTTGTGCTTGACGTCTAGGGGACGGTATGGCTCGGCTATCAGAGTGCGCATGATGGAGTCCATGATCTGATCTGGGTCGGGCTCGCATCCTTCAGGCCAAGTTTGATACGGGGAGGATATGGTTTCCTTAAAAGAAGAACGTTGGTCGGCAGACCAGACGGAGGATCTGCTATGAGTTGTGGACGGTCCACGATGGGAGAAGTAGGAGCTGATCTTGGGTCGCACCTTCTTGCGAGACGAGCCAAAGCCACTCCTGATGTCTGGCTCCGCCTCATCTTGCTCGCCGACAGGCAGGAGTGTGTTTGGAAAACCAGGCTGGATTCTTCTGCGCCATTGGTAAACATCCGCCATGATGTTAATCTGATGAATATCTGACCATGCGGGATGTAGTGATGAACACTTGGGCGCATGCGAGTCCAATGACCGAATGTTGTGATAAACGCGCAATGTTGATGTGAAAGCGAGCTTTAGTGAGAGAAGGCGCAACTGCGCGTACTTGCCTTGATAGTCGACGAGAACTTCACGATGCACAGATTTGAAACACAAAGGAGAAGTTGCTTTTCTGTTTAATGAAAGATGTGGAATTGTCACATACATATGATCAAATGCTAAAGAGAGAAATAGATGTAACCCCAACTCCATGCACATGTACCCGATGGATGACAGGTCAAGTGTTTGGTAATGGTGGGGTCGTTGATATTGGCACGATGGAAAATCCTTCAGCAAATTCTGCATGGAGATCGCGAGTTGCTGTACACACTTATGCCGTTGTTGTTTTGTTCCGAAGAGGATGGGGTCACGGTGGAGATGGAAGTGAACGAGAATGTAGAGATGGACCAGGACGAGAGGCGACGTGACCGAGGGGCGCATTGCACAACCAGATTCATGGCATTTGTCGCGAGGAGTCATTTCTTGCTCCTTCTAGCAAAGCTTCCAACCCATAACACTAGACGCCGATTTTTGACTTTCGTGATGTGGTTGATGCGTTTATGCGGACTCTCTCTTGCCCTCCTTGACCTCCTTCTGCAGAGGTTGTCAGTATGGCGTCGAGTCGGTGGTGGGATCTGCGCCACGTACCAGGGCTCTCATGGTGCCGTGAAGAGCATGTCTGTGGTTGCGTCTGAACTTGGGGTCGGTACCCTTGAGCGAAGGGTATCTGTGGGTCTTGGGCTTCTTGATACTGTGTGTCGTCGTGTCAGTCGATCGTTCTCATCGGTCTGGTTGATGGCGAGCAGGGCGGTCGAAAGGTGCTGTAGAGGATATCGCTGCGTACCCGTTCTTGTGGGCCTTCTTAGCCTGGTTGTGCTGCGACGAGTTCTTGGACTCTGTAGAATTTTGTCAGCATTTCATCAACATATCTAGCAGCATGCTGTCGCAACTTACTGGCCATTGCGACGTCTGGAGGTGAATAACTTGTCGAGGTTGCGGGATCTCCAAGTTCTTCGCACTGTGAAGTCGCCCAATTCTGCGCACACGGCTAAGCGAGTGGCCTTGGCAACGCACGGACAATTTTGGGTGCTTGCTTGACTTCACTTCATGTCATTCTTGAAGTGACTGCAGCTCTCATGAACGCGACTTATAATATTACTACGGAGAATTAATTGTAGAAGTGATAATTCTTTGGGCTATCATAAATCTTGTCTATATCTGAGATGCCCGAATCATGGCATGGTGTTACTGGCTTCGAGGCATTTATCTCTAGTACCCTGAGCGTCGGAACATTGCTATTTTATCCATCCTCTGGAGGAAAAGAGTCAATGACTTCCCGATACCCTTGCACCGAAGGTTTTGATACAGTAATTATATCTACTACATTTGGCTCTGAATGGTCAGACGAGTACGAGATACAGAATCACAACACAACATTCTCATGTGGCCTGGCTACATATCAAGGCTTTGCGAAGTATACATAATGCAGGACCTTCTAGATGTTGCGCGTACCAGAAACCTCCGAAACTCCCCCTACCTAGCTGGTAGTCAGAAAACAGTCAGATGCGATACAAGAATAGCTAATTACATAGTATCTTGTCATGAGGTCTTGTCCATCATGCTTGTCAGGGCGCCAAATACGACATGACTATCTATAACTACTCGCCATCACAGTCTGGTGTTATGAGGCTGCCAAAATCTGTTTTACTTTGTAAGCAAATGGCAGTATACATGAAAATCTTTATGATGATGATTCTCTTTGGTCACTCTGTAGAACGAAATTGAGCACTCCCATTTATACGGCTTGCAACTACGTTCTGGTTATGATAAAGTCTCCAAAGAGCAACACATTCAGCACATCAAAAGGCCACATATTTACAATTGATGCATTCTCTGAGCACTTGTGGGTCGGTCAACTTATAGAACATAGAAAACTCATTCGGGGATATATGGTTGAAAGAAAAGGAAATCAGATACGCCCAAGAGTACAAGGTATAAACACAATAAAGACCACTTCATCATCCCCGTTCTGTGAATCACTCTGTGTGTGTGATATCTCCTCTACCGCCCCGGTCCGGATGTTTGTGTCCGGCTCATGATTTTATAGAAAATAGCTGTCCCAACCGTAACTATTCGTGCATCATTTATTGCTTAGCGGCCTTGGCCATGGTGTTGAGGGCAGAACCGTTCTTGAACCACTCGATCTGGCCCTCGTTGAAGGTGTGCGAAAGCTTGATCTCGTAGGACTCGCCGTTCTTGGGGTGAACCTTCATGGTCATGGGCTTGCCGACGGCGAGCTCAGTGCAGAGAAGGTCGACCTTGTCGTCGGGGTTGAGCTTGTCGTAGTCGGCAGGCTCGGAGAAGGTAAGAGGAAGCATACCCTGCTTCTTCAAGTTGGTCTCGTGCTGTAAAGAGTTGTTAGCAAATTGGGTTTGTGACAAGTCGGACGAATTGTACTTACGATACGGGCGAACGAACGGACAATGATGGCGAGACCACCAAGGTGACGGGGCTCGAGAGCGGCGTGCTCACGGGAAGAACCCTCACCGTAGTTCCAGTCACCGACAACGACCCAGCGGATGCCCTTGGCCTTGTAGTCACGGGCAACACCGGGAACGGTGCCGAACTCACCAGTGGTGAAGTTCTCAATGTTGTTGGCCTCGCCGTTGGCGGAGTTGATGGCACCAATCAACATGTTGTTGGAGATGTTGTCCAAGTGACCACGGTACTTCAACCAGGGACCGGCCATGGAGATGTGGTCAGTGGTGGTCTTGCCCTGAGCCTTGATCAGGATAGGGAGGTCGGTGGCGTCCTTGCCATCCCAAGCGTTGAAGGGCTCGAGGATCTGGAGACGGTCAGAGGTGGGGAAACGGCAACGTTGACCTGGGAGCGGTCCTGAGGAGGAGCCTGGTATGTGTCCATTCCCGGATCATACCCGTTTGAAGGCAGACCGTCACCAGTAGGGGCCTTGAGCATGAACTCGTTGCCATCCCTTGTCCTTGAGGGAGTCGGTGAGAGGGTTGAAGTTGAGGGTACCGGCAATGGTCATGGCCACGACAAGGTCGGGGGAGGTGACGAAAGCGTGGGTGGCGGGGTTGGCATCGTTACGGGAGGTGAAGTTACGGTTGTAAGAAGAGACGATCGAGTTCTTCTCGCCCTTCTTGACATCGCGACGGTCCCATTGTCCAATGCAGGGACCGCAAGCATTGGCAAGAACCATACCACCGAACTCCTCGAAGGTCTGGAGCTGACCATCACGCTCAATGGTGGCGCGGATCTGCTCAGAACCGGGGGTGACGGTGAAGAGAGCCTTGGCCTTGACACCGTGGTCGAGAGCGTCACGGGCAATGGAAGCGGCACGCGACATATCCTCGTAAGAGGAGTTGGTGCAAGAGCCGATAAGACCGACCTTCATCTCCTCGGGCCAGTTGTTGGCCTTGACAGCCTCCTTGAACTTGCTGATGGGAGTGGCAAGATCGGGAGTGAAGGGACCGTTGATGTGAGGCTCGAGCTCAGAGAGGTTAATCTCAATGAGCTGGTCGTACTCAGCGCCCTGGTCCTCCTTGAGCTCCTTGGCGTAGGTGCGAGAGAAGTCACCGATGGACTTGCGCTTGGTGGCGTTCAGGTAGTCGTACATGCGGTCGTTGAAGGGGAAGAGGGAGGTGGTGGCACCAATCTCAGCACTGTAATAATCGTCAGCGAATGTTCAGATCGAAGGTGTTGCGTTGTATGCGAAACAGGCATGCGGCGTGCTCCCAGAACGAATGCATGCCTAGTAGATACCATCGCAATGCATGATATTTATCTGTTCGTTGCATCCACCACTGAGATGTGGATGCCCCTGTTGGAGTAGCACGCTCTCAGTGGAGGCATCACGTGGCGACAAAACATCCTGCATTGCGATGGTGGTCTTGAGAGAGCTCTTCGTCTGTGGAGATGCTGCACGGTGTGCCCCTTTTCTTTCCGGTAACAGCAAGGAGAATGAGAAGAGAAACGTACCCCATGTTGCAAATAGTTGCCATACCAGTGGCAGAGATGGAGTCGACACCAGGACCGCTAAGAAAATCTGTCAGCTTGTTTCCTGAACCATGTTTGGAATGGAAAGCACGAACTGGTACTCAATGATAGCTCCAGTACCTCCCTTAACAGTCAAAATGCCGGCAACTTGGCCCAAATGTTAGTATCAGATCAAAAGAATGCAAGATTTACATGAACATACCCTTCAAGATGATGTCTAGTAGAAAAGTCAGTATGGAGTCTAGAAGAACTTAAGATATGCAAGAACGTACCCTTAGGAGAAGCCCAGCCAGAAAGCTCGCCAGTAAGCTTGACACCAATAACCTTGGGGGCCTTGAGCTCCCAGGGGAGGTTGGCCATGACATCGACGGCATCAGCACCACCGACACCAATGGCGGCCATACCGAGACCACCAGCGTTGGGAGTGTGAGAGTCAGTACCAATCATCAAACCACCTAAAATGAGAGTCAGCTCCGATCGTCAGAGATTTAGCAAATAAAAGCATACCAGGGAAGGCGTAGTTCTCGAGAATGATCTGGTGAATGATACCAGAGCCGGGTCTCCAGAAACCGATGTTGTACTTGGCGCAAGCGGTAGACAGGAAGTCGTAAACCTCCTTGTTGATGTCCTGAGCACGGGCAAGATCTTTCTCGCCACCAATCTGAGCCTCAATCAAGTGGTCACAGTGGACAGTCGAAGGGGTAGCGACTGAGGGCATGCCAGCGGACATGAACTGGAGAATGGCCATCTGGGCAGTGGCATCCTGGCAAGCAACACGGTCGGGGCGGAGCTTGAGGTAAGAAACACCACGCTCGATGTCCTGCTCATGGGGGTTGTCAAGATGGGAGTAGAGGATCTTCTCGGCGTAGGTCAAAGGGCGGTTGTTAAGACGCTGGCGGACGATGCTGAGGTTCTCGCTCATCTTGGCGTAGTTGATGTAGTTGCCGGACTCCCAGTTGGTCATCTCGACCTTCTTGGAGAGAGGCGAGTCGCCGACAGTCGCAAGGCGCGACGGCCAAGCTGTTAGAGCTTGTCAGTGTGGTGTTCTGCGGACGAAACAAGCTGTGAAAAAGCCTTACCAGCTTGCGCGCTGCCAAACGAGCAGACTGCATTGTGATAGTCAACGGCGAGATAGCTATTGACAGTGACCTAGATGCCTATACGGCTAAAAGAAGGACACACGGGGGTGGGGAGAAGTGATGGAGCGGAGAGGTGTTGAGGAAAAGAAGACGATAGAGTTATTTAAGAGAAGATACCAAGTCCTCACTCCCTTTGGCCCTCGGTCAAAGCGACCGGCCTCATCAAAACTGCTCCCATTGGCTCGAGCGCGCACGGATCAGGCTGGGTCTAGCTGCTCGTTTTACACACCCCCGCCGCCTCTGTGCTTTTTCGCTTCCGTCCAGCTTGCTTGATTGCTCTCGCTGGATGCTCATTCGTTGCCTTGTATCTTCTGACATCAGACGGCATTGCATAGCTGTTCACTCATCGTGATCGCGACGTGTGTTCCATCTTCCCAGAGCTGTTTTGCTCGAGCTCCATGAAGCTTCAAGGGGCTGCCATGCCCAGCTTTCGAAACAGCTGTACCTGCCGCGTGCGGGTTCTCACAAAGCCGTGCCGGTAAACCTCGGAGGAGCCCGCCTATTTATTGGTTGGCAGGTGTTCCCAAATCGGTGCTCGCTGATTGTTCGGTCGGCAAGACAAGAACTCGGCCGGCTCGATCGGCTGCGAGCAATTTTTCCAAAAGTTGGAGCCGACTCTTCGCATGTGACTGTCTGGAACGTGTACTCAACGTTTGACCTTCGCTACTACATCATACCTCTTGTCGCGACTCTCAATCTTAGCTGAATATCTGTAGATCATAGAATTAGTGAACAAGGAGCAGTCATTGATGTGACACCCGAGCAAAGACCATGAGAGAAGTCTCAGCACATATGCTGGGACTTGTGTCTCAAGAATTGAATTTGGCTGCAGACAGAAAGTAAAGTGCTTGGCAACCCCGAAGTAAAAATTCCATGCGGGTTGCATCAACTTTCGCCAAACGAATAACTTTGCGTGAACACAGCAGACTACGATTGTGATTGCGACTAGGAAACCCTCGGCTATCATACACACTTACGCGACACTTTCCACTCGTCTACCAGGAAGCCACGATGCCTGCCATTCGCGGTCAAGACTCGAAGAAGAAGACTCGCCGTCACACGCGCGATCTGGACCAGATTCACGACGACATCCACAAGGAGAAGCATTTGGAAAAGTACAAGAGCACAAAGGCTGCAGAAGACCTTCCTGGCCTCGGACAGTTCTACTGTGTTGAATGCGCAAAATGGTTCGAGTCTGAAGCGAACCTGGTCGCACACGGAAAGGGAAAGCCTCACAAGCGCAGGTGAGCCTCATGATATCTTGACGATATCGTACACTGCTGACATGTATCACNNAGAGTCCGCCAACTCAAAGAAAAGCCCTACTCGCAGAAAGAGGCCGAGGCTGCCGCTGGCTTGACCTGGACAGACAACGGCAAGCGCAAGGTGGAAGACGACTACGAGCTTGAGATGGCCGAAGCCACTTGAAAAGCTGCATGGCTCTCGTCTACTGCTCATCAAGATACATACAACAAACGTACGCTTCCGACCACAAAGCGCACAGGACAGCACACGCCAAGAAAGCATTCACGCTGTGCTCGTCCAAGCAGGAGTTGCAGATGCAATCCTTACAACAGCCGGACCGGCTTCAGGACACCACGCTCATCGATTGACCGCTCCCTAGTGTACACCTTGAGTGCTAGTAGAAGTCCATATGCTTCGCATATCTCGAACTTTCTGGCTGGGAACAAATGATGAAGCCGACAGAGAAAAACTTAAGGCTCCGTGGACACAACTTATCGTGGAAAGACTGCCGGCGAACTCACAGCAAGTTTTGGAAGGAAGGAGGATCGATAGAATATGATTATTATGCCATTGTGAATTCGTAGTTGCGATGGTCGTGAAACACAATCAAGTCATTTTAAATATGCTATCCTGCATCAGTGACTCATATTTTGATTGACAGGAGTGCTTACAAAGCGCTCTACACAAACAATGTGAAGCTGGCGAATAATAGATGAGTGTAGATGTGACGGTGAGTCGATGTCTGCCTAAGGGTGTATTGCTGCCTGAGGACCGGCGACTACAAATCCTGTGCTAGACGTCTTCCCTCGAACCATATTATCATCACTTCAAACATTCAAGAGAACATCACTACAAACATCAGCAATATGTCATTCAACAAAGTCGAACTCTATGGCGGTGCCATGACCGTCGAACTTCCTTCCAACTTCGCAGACGTCAGGTAAAATGGATCAAGGTCGCCAACACAGCAAGCGCACCCGCTAACGCATCGACNNAGCCAAATCAGACAAGTGCCCGACAACCAAGAAGTCTACCTGGACAAAGATGGACTTTCAAGCATTGTCTTTGATATCCTGGAGCGTGTCGACAAGCCGGATCTGGATGCCCTAAAGTACCATCTCGAAGACATCGTCGAGGATGATGTGAATGCCACAAAACTCTGGACCTCAAACTCTGCAGTCCTCAGCAAACTCCCGTAAGTCTCATCGTTTTTCTTACAAGACATTCGTCGAGACTTTTGAAATTGTCTTGCGAATCCCTTCATCAGATTAGAAGGATTTTCTGGTGTCGCCTTTTGTCTTAGCATCTATCAAACGTCCCCTACTGACCCTTGATGCCCATATCACAGATCTCAGACACCCGCCTACACTCTATTCGCCACACATACAGCATCAGCAGATGCAGTGTCTCGTGGCAAAGCCCCTGACTTCACAGGCATTCTGCTCGCACTGATCCGCCTGGAGCGCCAACAAACCGACCTGGTCATCTGTGTCAACGTCCCTCACGTAGACGGCGAATACAACAAAGACGACGTTGATCCTTCAGCTGGAAAGCAAGGACCCATGCTGGACGCCGCAACATCATTCCGCGATCGCATCTTGCAGACTTTTGAAATCAAGGATTGGGATTTGTTTGTTCAGGAATGATTTTCATGGATATAGAGATGGTTTGTGCATGCAATGATATGTACATTGGGTCTGGTGGAAACAAGTATGAAGAACTTTAGGGCGTATGAAGAAAGAACGGCAGGGGTATCATGAAATGAAAAACAGAAAGAGCTGGGACAACCATGCGACCACCACATCACTCGCTGTCCAACACCACAACTTCCAATGCCTGAGCCATATCGTCGACTCCTCCTGGTGGTGTTGTGGCATTCAACTCGCCCTTGGCCTTTTGGTCTCGATACTTTTGACCCAAGGCAGCCATGACTTCCTTGTGAGGTGCTCCTGCCATTTCCTGCTTAAGGGCTGCAAAGTTGGCCTTGACGAAAGCTGCATAGCTAGTCGGGCCTGCCTGCTTTCTAGGTGCCGGCTTTGTCTGAGCAAGCTTACTGCGACACACACCACACGAGTGACGGGCTGGGTCGATACTCTTGGAGTGACGCTTGAACTCGTGGTTACACATCTCATTTGTGCAAGTCCAGACGTACTTGTAGTCGATGTGGTATGAGTGTTTCGTAGTGACTTCTACGCCACGGTGACCGAATGCATCGCTGCACTTCTTGCCCCAGACCTTGAACTGATGACCATGTGGTTGATCCTTAATCCCACTGACCATAAAGTTTGCAAGATGGCAGAATTCGTGAGCCACGACGTTCAGAAGACGTTCTTCATCATCAATGACTTTCTCGGCAAGTTCGATAGAGGCGTGGTGCTTCTGAGTTGTTGTTATCGATCCATCAAGATTTCTGTGTTTTGTTGTCTCGCGCTTCCAGTTTGCTCGGCCGGCGGTTGAATTTAGTGTTTTACTCCAAATGAACTTGACGCCACCAGTCAATGCAGCAAGCTCTCCAATCTTGTCTCCAGTGATCTTGTGATCAAGCTCAGCAAAGAAGTCTTCGACCAGTTTGTGTTTTCTGTTTTCAAAGTCCTTCTTTGCGAGCATCTCAGCGCGACTCTTCTTTGTAGGACTTTGTGACTTCTTTGGCGATGAAGAGGGTGAATCTGAGTCTTCTTGCAGTGCCTTACGGTTCTTCTTGGGCGAGATCAGGGGCTTCTGAGGAGAGTACTCGTCGTTCCAGGTGTTTACTGCATGAACATTCCAAAATTCTTCGAAGTTCGGTGCATGAGGGGGCGTGGGAATGCGTTGTTTCTTCTTCGAAGGAGAGACAAGGCGAGATTTTGAAGGAGAGGCTGGTGGAGGAGTTGCTGGTCTTTCTAGCATGATTGGCCGTGCTGCGCGCGGAGGTGAGCTATTAGATGTTAGCAATGTGGCATGTGAGATCTGCTGTAAGGTAACTTACAATTTGAGTATGGCGAGGTTGTCGTTTTCCTTGTCTGAATCGTCAAGGTCAAGTTTGAGAAGCTTCTGAGTGAGGTCGTCTGAAGTCTCTGTAGTGAAGCTCTTCTTCGAAGACTTTTGCGATTGCTTGCTTGGAGGAGTGTGGAAGACATCCTCGTCCGAGTCACTCGACTCTAAGTCTGGACTTCTTCGACCAGCCACAAGCCTTCTCGCAGGCTTGTTCGTAGCTTTGGGAGCAAGAACTGGAACCTCATGCTCTTTGTCGCTTTCGCAGTATATGCTCTCTTCCAGATCCTCCTCTTCCACTTCTTCATGGCTTTCTTCAGATTCCGAATCGTCTATGCGCGGAAGACGTCGCGGTGCTGGCTTCGCCTTCCTATGCGGTGTGGCTCTCGGCTTCAGTTCCTTGACCTTAGCCNNTCTACCTCCTTCAGCGCAGCCTGTCCGCGAGCTCTCGACAGCAACTTGGGTTCCAGTACCTGTTTTCTGACTTCCGGAGCAGATTTCAGCTCGGTAAGTTGTTGGCCGGATGTCTTTGCTCTTGTCGAGCTCTTTGTGGGTGCATTTGTCTTTGTGTTGTCGATCTTCGGTCTTTGTGTCCTTCCAGTTGGTTTTTGAGGTGCCAGACGAGGTACGGTTGGTNTTCGAGGCAGTGAGCTTCGGCGCAGTCGTGATGGGCAAACCCTTGACATGTTTGTTGATGAGCGCATCCAGTTCTGGAAGGTCGTCGCTGTCGCTGTCGTCGACATAGCGAGAGGGTGCCATCTTAATTGCCATTTCTTCCCTTGGTCGATACTATCTTCACGATCAAGCCACTATGGAAAAGAGAAAGCCAGCATGTTTACAAGCTCTGGTTGTCGTGGCAACACTGCAGAATCGGGACATGGAGTTTGCTGCGATTGCATCCGCGGACCATCTGCTACATTGATGAGATCCATCGATTGTGATTGTTTTCTCCGGCGGTACGTTGAACACGAGTAATTGAATAATCTATTAAACTTCCTTCGCATGTCTCTCGGGACAGACCAACACATTACCTCTCAGTTGAAGTTCGGATCTGCACATGCGATGTATCTGGTTCGCGCTATCAAGTCGGTACCATGACCCTGGCGGTCCACGTGCCATCTGTATGACTGGGAGCCAATCTATATGAGATCGACGGATCTCGGTGTTCTAGCAGAATTGGGAAATCGTTCAAAAATAGTGTCATGTCTGTCGAGTCTGCACCTTGTCGGCATGAGCGCTGCCAGCACGACTCGAGCGTACCAACAGCTTGGTTCACCGCCAGTATTCGTGAGTTGGCATTGATTGACCTGGAGAGTTAGGCACGTGTTCAAAAGTTGCAGGTTATGGTGCAAACAAACAATATACAAGATGGATGAAAACAACCGCTCGTTGCGGTATATGCTTATTGTCCTTCTATTGCCATAGTCGCAGCAAATGCAGGGGTATCAATCCGAGAAAAACACAGAACCAAGCCTAGCGCCCCAATCCGAATCACAGTCCCACAATGCCTCCAGACCTCCATCCTTCCATATAAACACCTGCCTATTGTAGAGATTTATCATCCCATGGCTCTGCCAAGAGTGTCCACCGGTCAATATTTAATATAGACACATACGCCGACGGCCATCCCATATCATCCGCATGGTGATCCTTTTCAGACATTAAGTCGACCAAGGTTATATCGTAAATCATAAATAGCGTTCTGCAACTCTTCATTTGACGAGCTTGCGGCGGTGGATACGGCGGACATGATCTCTNCTGCGGATATTGTTAGTTGCTTGTATATTGGCACACGTGTTGTTATAGGGACTTACCATGTTGTCCACTCTGCTGAACACTCTACTGCAGCCATCCCACTCACAAACGATCTTAGGATCGTGCTTAGCTTCATGGCGTGCTCGGTCTTTCTCGCTTGAGAACCCTCCTTCGCTTGCAGATCGACAGCCAATATGGCGACAGAAGAGGGTCTTTGTATGTCTGCGGTAATGCTTGCGCAGGTCGCATCCTCGTCGGAACACAGACTTGGATGTGCATCCAGGGTAAGCACACTTCCATGTGCCATCCTCACTGGGAGCTCCGTACTTGGACATTTCTCCAGCGTTGGGAGACGATGAGCGAGAAGGATTGCTTCTTGGACAGCTCATCCACGAAGAACTTGTGTCGGATCTGAATGAAGGTGCTCTCGAGACCGGTCGGCTCAAGGTTGTTTGTTCGATGGAAGGAAGGAGAGAGGGACTGGAGCGAACAACACCAAAGTTGTAGTCCATGAAGACCGGCTGGTATGGATATGACTCTGGCCATGTTGGTGTACATTGCCCTGAGTAAGGCTCATGCTGGGTGGGAAGAATAGGCTGCATGGGACGGAACAGAGGTGATTGACAAGTATTGAACATGGGTTGGAAGTCTTCCGGATAGCAGTGGTCGATGATTTGGTTGTCAGGACTTGAGCAGAGTAGTACTGGTGAACCAAAAGACTCTGTGTATGGTTGGTGTACTAGGCGGTTGGGATAGTTGAAGGCGTCCATGGTTGAGGTAGGAAGAGACTTGGATGTGAAGTTCGATGGATGATCGTCAAGTCAAGGGTATCGACTGGGTATATATACACGAGGTGGAAAGGATGCTACGGTGAAGGAAACCATAGTGGGGACTGGCATGGCTCATATGGATGTCCGGGAGCGAGAGCTGTCCCGAAGAACCGACCTACCTGTGGAAGGGTGCGTTTCAACTGCAAGGAACATTACCATGACATGGCCAAGCACGCACCACACACGCTGATTCGCGCGCACAATGGTACTGCAATGCATGGAAGGATGGATAACCTCCGGTGTAAGCAAGCAAAGCCGCAACAGCCCTACGAGACTTGGCTAGATGGACACACACATGATGCGCGGGCCGTTATTAAACTGACCGGATGGATCGCATAGCGTTCCCAAACACGAGCCAGCGCTTGACCAGGGTCTGAGGAAAATGACTCGGGGATGGGTTAGTTCCAAACTCTTGAGTTCGCAGACACATGCATGACAGAGCAAAGGCGCATTTGACGCGCAACGCCGTCCCAGACTGCTCANNTGAACCCCACTACGGTCTGTGAACAAGTCGTCTCCGGCCAGGGNNCATTTTCTGGAAAAGAGAGCCAGTGCTGAATCGGACCCAGTTCGTTGGGCGTCATTGTGAGCTTGGTAATCTTGCAGGTAAACAAGAATGGNNCGGTCTAAGAATAACACACAGTGGGGGCACAGTCGCTTGGGGTTAATCAGATATGGAAGCTGGCATGCAGAGCTCACGCGCTGTNTGCAGGCGCCACAAATTGGTAGACACATCGAAGGATTCGTCCATAGANGCTGCGGGTTTCTAGGCTGTGTCAGCAGTGCACCTCTTGCTGCATCCGGTAGGAGATAAGGAGGACGGTGCATGGTGTCAGTTTTGGCAAGCATGGAACACTCTCGAGTACCGGACGTTTGGTGCTGGTTTCGCCCCGAGGTTGGTCATCCGCGCTCAAGGACATTAAGGACAGCATGATGACGCGCAAAAGCTTCCATGAGCCTTCGATTTGTTCCATGATGGCGTGCTAAAACGGACGCTCGTTGATCCTCGCGTCGCTGTGCGGGAAATGAGATGGTTCCTGCCAGGCTTCAGCCTTACCCCGTGCTCTACCCTCACTACAATCAAGGAAGTTATCTTGTTTGACGCCATCACTTTCCTTGACCGCTCATCGCGACGGAGCATGCGGATCCAGCAATCGGTCTTTCGCAATCTGCTACTGGATCTCAGACACCATGAAGCTCGATCGGATGTCGCAGTCTCATTTATATCGTGAGATGCTGCAATCATCTGCATATGGAAGAGCTGGGGACATGCTTGCTCTCAATCCGGCAGACACCATTTTGGTCTCCATCCTGTCCTGCGGAAGAGTGCAAGCGGTCTCGGAGAGTCGGCATGACCTTCCACAGAGCAAGTAAGCGACGCTTGCGGTCATCTCCAGTCCACACAGTCGACCACACAGTCTACCGCTCCCGAAATTTGACACGATGTCACACCCCCATCGAAGGGGGTTGACTCGATGTGCTTTAACCGCTTTCATGGAAAACTCTGCTGTTCAGTAGGTCCGTCCATGGACCTGGTTCGCGCTCCTAGGGCCAAAGCTCGTTCTCGTTCTGGTCTTTACGACATCTCGCGGCAACGCCGAACGATTTACGAGCTATCGACATACACAAACATTCCGAGCACGGAGCCTTGTCCAGAAGAAGCCGACGAGATGGCAACTTTTGGTCGGCTTACCCTGTTTCTCGGAAGTGTTGTGTATTTCTTCAGTTACGCATGTGACAGATACACACCCAGACAAGGAGTATGGGTCATAGCACACTCTCTTGACGCTATTCAACATGTTCTACAAAAGGATTTCTCCAGCTTGAATTATCATCTCTGCATAGTTGTTGTGTTGCTGCAACATCTAGCTCTGGTGGAATCGATTGGTTTTGAAGCTAAGTAGGCTGGACATTCTCCAAAAAGCACAGCAACGCTCTCTACATGATTATATCTGATATGACTTGAGGATGGTTCACATCGTGTTGAGTATGTCGCTTTGTCTTCCAATACTACATGGTAAATGGGCTCCTTGTTCTTGCCCGCAGTTCTGCTCTCCTTCCAACATCAATATTTATCGGCAGGTCCATTCCCAAATATGTCACTCAAACGACTCCCGTTCTCACCTCCAACTCTCATATCGCCACGTGCCGATATCTTTTATCGGTCTTGGCTCGTCACGATAACATCGGCACACTCGCGGACCCCCTATATCACTCTCTGCCTGTGACTTTGCTCTTGTCGTCAATCAGCCCGTGTCTACGCGTGCTCGCGTTCCCCTTTGATACCATCGTCAGTCTTTCTTTGTCGGCTTAGACACTCAAGTAAGTTGTTACTTTGTTCTCTGCGCACCAATTCCCAACACTCGAATACCCCCCTCTTCCATTTCCCCATTACACTCAATTATCTCGTCGTTGCACGGCGGCATCGCTTGCGATGCTGGTTAGTAGAGCCACAGGCGTATTGCGTGTTGGTTTAGCCTCTTCGTCTTGCTTTCTGATGGCGCAGCCCCCTTGCCAGACATCTACTTGGTCCTTTGCAAGGGTACAAATTATTCTTGTGCTCCAACAACCTGTTTCCATCCACGCTAATCATCGCTCTGATTGCACTCGAGCGTACGTACTGGCATCCCTACGATCGCGTAATCGTTCACACTGGCAGATTTACATCTCCACAATGACACCCCCTCAGTTCCGGCCCAGCATCGCTGTCTTTGCATTGTTTAACCTTTGCCCTCGACTGTTGGCCTGAACCTGGGTGTCGGCTGCTTTGTGAACAGGCGATATTCAACTTGCGTACTCCCCACTACCAGTGTGCCTTTCTCTCCCTGATCCATTCTCGCAATACTGCCCAACCTTGCTGTTTCTGTAGCATCTCTCCTATCTACCTAACTCGACACTCGGAGTCATTTGCTGGCTTCTCGTCACCTACACCCCTCGATTGACAGGTTCCTCAGACCACACACCTCCCACTAGGACTTTGCTATCTCAGCATCCTCCAACCCTCACTGGCCAGCGTTGATTAGCGATCAGCACAGCTACCACTACAATCTACCTCTTGCTCTCCTTCCACCTCCCTCAACCCTATTCGTTCCCTTGCACTCTCCTCAACCCTGGTCGTTCCCTTCTACCTTCCTCAACCCTGTTCGTTTGTCCTCACAACCTCTCTTCTGCATCTTCTCTTACCTCGTTCTCGACCTCTTCTCCATAGAGCGTCTCACTTACGCCTTTTTACAGCATAGTTCACTCACCCGCTTGAGTTCACCTAGCACCGTTCAGTTCGAACAACAGGCAATCGAAGCTAGTTATAAAATATCCAAGAGGCAAAGCTATACAAGCCAGGTCCGTAGCTCGCATTGAGCATTCACAAATACTTGCTCAAACTAATAGTGGTTGTGATAGTCTGAGGTCAACTCTACGCATTCACTTCTCATAACCGAACCTCGATTCAACTCTGACCATGTCGCGTCCCGCTCCTGTCCGTCGCAAGTTCGAAGAGCTTCACCCGAGAGACAGAAATGTCAAAACCAACCGCAGAACCCGCATCGAAGCCAACTGGGGTTGTGCCGTTCAGGACTGCATTCCAACCAAGATCCGCCCTCGTGTCGAGCTCAAGAAGGGAGCCAAGATTCGTGTCGGAGATCTCCTCGGAGCTGAAGAGATATGGTGGAACTGGAGCGTCGAGCTTTTACGTGGTCTCGAAGAGCTGTCGACCATGATGGCTGGCAAGCTGGAAGTTGCTCAGGAGCTGATGATTCACGAGGTCCAGAAGCGTCAGGTCGATCCCAAGAACCCTCAGAGAAGGGTTGCTGAACTTCTGCTTGGCGACATTCAGCGTGTTGTCGACAATGTCAAGCGCCACCAGGCCGATGAGGCTGCAAAGGGCAACCAGCAGCAAGACGTCAACATGAAGACCCTCGAGGNNGGGGAAGATTATGAGCCCGGTCCCAGCATCAACGAACAGGAGGGACAGGCTCAGCCTCAGTCCCCTGAGTACACTGAGAATGGTCTCTCCCCTGATAACATGACCTCGCCTACCCCTGCCTCTGCCTACGTTCATGATGGCACTCCCCAAATCAAAGGCACCCACCAGGGCACTTACCAGACTAACGGCACTCGCAACATGAAGTTGCTCAGCTCTACCGAACCCCCTACTCGTCCTGTCGGAGCACACGTGATGAAGAGCACCCAGCATCTCAACGAGAGCCTGCAGATCGATGTCACGGAGATGCGTGGCCGCGCCGCACGCCTCCGTAGCCAGGCCATGCGCCTTGAGGCCGAAGCCCTCGAACTTGAGTTTGTCGCTTCCGTCGCCAGAAAGGCACACAACACTTTGTGAGCACAGGCAGGAGTGGATTTGAGTTACGGCATCATCTTACTCTGTTTTCGATGTGGAGAGTGCCTGGGATGCACAAGCATACAGCCCAGGCACCAGGACAACTTTTGATAATATCTGACGCTGCAGCTTTGAGTTTGGAATCCGAGGAAGCAAACAATTGTTGTGACTTCGAGACATGGATACTATCAGGATTCAAGAAAATGATGATCAGGAGATGCACAACGGCGACAGTAAAGCCCATACAGATATCGAGTTGGTTCTCGCGATTGATTACCAAGATGCACATTGACATTTCCTACTTCACTTCTCTTCTCGTTACTGTCTCGTGTGACCCTGAGTAGAAATTCATGTTCGATGGGTAAATAAATTAACCTTCAAGGGTCCAAAAACATTAAACAAGAGTTTGGCCAAGATGCAACGTGCTCTTTGACAGTTAAGGGACCAGGGGCCTGACCCATCGAAGACCCGGTCGGCATACAATGGCACAAAGGGCTGTCCCGAGGTCAGAAAATCTCGACGGATAGCTGCATCCATCCGAGCCATGTTTGTGGAATTGTGATGGTAAACAAATAATTTACCTGACGATGAAGGTTGATCAACGGCCAGCTTGGCGTGGAGGATCGTTCGGGAAGAGGACCGGGAAGAACAGGCGGAGAGAGTCAGGTTGAAACACGACAGAGCGATATAGCAATCAACAGATATACGAGGATGTGGATTTGCAGAGCGTCGGGTGTAACAGCGATATTGGATGGCGTAGGTCCATCCGTGGCTGAGCAGCTGCAGATATATTGGATCACGACTCGAAGGCAGCAGCAGCTCGTGCGGACAAACATCAAGGCGCAGCAAGGGAATATATGGATGGATGGTAAGATACAGTAGACAAAAGGCAGACTATTCAGTTCAACAAGAGAAAAGTGACAAGCAGTGTGAAATGGTAGTCAGAGTGAATTATGGCAGCAATTGGCGAGTTTAGCGCCAGGGCGGAAGTTTGACATTTTGGTGGCAGCAGGAATCAGGAGTCTGAGCGTGGGTGCAGCAACGTCGAGGACTTTGAGTGGGCGCTGCTTTGTTCGACCTTCTTTCTTCCCGACAACCAACACATCGTCGCTTCTGTCCTTTTCTTCTCTTTTGGCTTGTCTGCGCACGGTAGCCGCGTCCAGAACAAAGCTACGACCGGAGGCCTTTGAGGACAGCAGGAACTGCAGGTTCTCCGTCAGTTAATATTTCTTATTAGCCACTACCACATTCCTTTTCCACAAAAAACACCATGTCGTCGTCCTCGCACAGCATGGGCAACCGCAACAGCACGCCCGATGCCTCGAGCTCCACTCTGCGCCCGCCATCCTCTCGCGGCATGAACCCCGGCCACCACCTGCGCGCCTCGGCCGACATGGGCGCCTTCTCCACCTCGTCCCCCCTGGCATCACGCGGCATCCGACCCGCCAGCGAGGTCTACTTCAGCGGTGTTGGTCTCGGTAGCCAGGACGACGCTGCTGACAAGGCTGCTCAGCAATGGATCGCCGACATCGACCAGTACGAGACAACCCTCGAGGACATGGCTGCCGCTACGTTGGATCAAGATTTCAAGGATGAGCTCAGTGCTATTGAGCAGTGGTTCCGCGTGCTCAGCGAGCCCGAGCGCACTGCTGCTCTCTACGCCTTGCTGCAGCAGACAACCCAGGTGCAGATTCGTTTCTTCATTCAAGTCCTGCAGCAGATGGCCAAGAGCCACCCTATGTCGGGTGTTTTGTCTCCTGCCAACTTCGGCGAGAAGGGTATGTTTGCAATGCCATATATGACTATCAATCTGGCTAACCTGTGATGCTGTACCANNGACCCCATGTCCACCCGCCTGAACGATGCCATGAGCAGACTCAACATGGAAGGCACGAGATCATCTTTCGGTTTTGGTGCTAAGCCCCCACCATCACCAGGGGCTAAGCGCAACTCTGGCCTCGACCCAAGCACCATCAACTCCCTCTTCCCCGATGCCGCTGCCGCTATTGCAAAGCAAAAGGCCGATTTCAAGGAACACACTGGCAACACCCCTACCTCCAGCCGCGTTGGTGACCGCTCCTCCCTCCTCTTCGACGACAAGAAAGATGCCCCTGTGCCGCTCTCTCCGTCACCCTGGAACAACAGCCGCAATGAGAACCAGCCTCCCATCACCAGACCCCGCTCATCGCAGGGCCAACAACCCATGGGCCAGTTCAGCCAGCCTATCCGCTCGCCCCGCCCATTCCAACTGTCGGGTGACACCAACCTGCAAAACACTACTGTTTCTGCACCCAACCAGGACCCTGCTATGAACATTCTCTCGCCTTACAACCCCAACAACAGCTGGGCTTCAATGGTCAACACCCCCATGATTCCTAACTTCAACACTCAGCAGCAGAGTGCCGCGCACGCTGACATGGTTGCTAATGCCACTGCCATGAAGCTGGCCGCCCTCTCTACTGTCAACAACCGTATCCAGCTTGACGATGTCAAGAAGTTCCGCCGCGCACGCTCTAACGAGGGTCAACCTCAGTACCAGCAACAGCAACAGCAGAACATGAACATCCTTATGACCAACGAACTCGGTCAGGTCCTGACTCCCCAACAGGCTGCTGCTCTGCAAGCTCAGCAGCTCGCTGCCCTTCAGCAGCAGGGTGGCCGCTCTCGTCCAAGCTCTCCTGGCATTGCAATCTCCGGCCCTCCTGGTTCTAACATGAACCATCTTCCCATGACTCAAAACAACGGTTTCCTTTCTACTTATGATGCTGGTATGCTGAATGCAAACATGGGCGCTCTCAATATGGGTAACTTCGGCATGGGCGGTCATGAAGGTTATCTTTCCGACCACTCTGAAGCTCGTGGCAGATCACCTCGTGGTAGACGCGGCAGCTCCAAGCCCCCAGAGGACCCAACCGATCTCCAGCTCTTGAGTGACATTCCTAGCTGGCTGCGTAGTTTGAGGCTGCACAAGTACACGGATCAACTCAAGGACATGCGCTGGCAAGATCTTGTTCAGCTTGATGACGATGCTCTCGACAAGAAGGGTGTGAATGCTCTCGGTGCTAGACGAAAGCTCCTCAAGGTAAGAACACACATTTTGAGAAATCTTGATTGTTCATGTAAGATTGACTGATTTTTCTTTAGGNTTTTCGAGACAGTCAGAGAAGCCCAAGCTGAAGGCAAGCTGTAGACGATTCATTTTGAAAATTAGCGCTCACTGGATTCCTAACTATCACCACGGCTGTCATCATGCCTTTTCGCGCGCTACGCCAGATCAAATATCTGTGAGAGCCTCTGTTGGAGGCGCTTTTCAGGAAGGTTCTTTGTTTCTTCAAATTCACACTCAAAATGCGTACCAGATACTCGCCATCTCAATAGGCGCCTAATAATGCAAAAATCAAACGAATTACGTTTCAGAAGATGTCCATTGTCTACCCTGCCACCCAACCACTCTCTGCCTTTGTACGAAAGGTGAAGGTGATGGAACCTGCTTTGTCCGATCGAGTATTCCGTTGTTGTTATTGTGTCTTGCTTTTGTTGACTCGAGCAGTCTAGCTGTGTCTTCTTTATTCCAGGCTTTTGGCCATTGTCCTTCTTTACAATTGCCTTTCTCTATTTATCCCAAGCAATCACTGTCACCAACGATTTTCTCAGAACACCAACAACTTTAACGAATCAACAACGCAAGATTATCCATCATGTCTTTCATCAAACTCTCTATTGCGGCTCTAGCCACAACTGCGACTGCATATCAACTCGTGGAGAAACACAGCGGCCCTAGTTTCTTTGACGGCTTTGACTTCTTCACAGACTCTGATCCCACGCAGGGGGCAGTTTCCTACGTCTCAAGATTAACTGCTGCGCCAGCTAAGCTCATCGGTCTTGTCAACGACAATAGCACCGCTCCCCCAACAATGGCTGCTTATATTGGCGTTGACTCTACAACAGTCACTGCTAATCGCCCGTCTGTTCGTCTGACAAGCAAAAAGTCGTACAACCACGCTCTGGTACTCGCTGATATCAAACACATGCCGAGTGGTTGCGGCGTCTGGCCCGCTCTATGGTTTACTGGTCCGAATTGGCCGCAATCTGGAGAAATCGATATTTTGGAGCAGGTCAATGGCAACGATTACAACACCGCAACCCTCCACACCTCTGCAAACTGCGCCATCACCGGCAACATTAGCAATGGCCACTCTGACTTCTTCTCTGGCACTCTCATGACACCTGACTGCGACGTCAACTCTCCTGCTCAAAGCAAAAACGCTGGGTGTGGCATTCGTGCACCCTCAAATGAAACCTACACAGTTGGAAATCAGAGCTGTGTTCACTCCACCGCAGGCGATGCCTTCAACGCACAATCGGGTGGTGTTTACGCTATGCTCTGGACGTCTGCTGGTGTTAGCATCTACTTCTTCCCTCGCGACTACATCCCCAACGACATCAAAGCAAACGTCCCTGACCCTTCGACTTGGACCTCCAAACCTCAGGCCGTCTTCTCTGGCAATGGCTGTGACTTTGACAGTCATCTTAAAGACCTTCAACTCGTCATCAACACCGATTTCTGTGGCGATTGGGCTGGCAATACATGGGAGGCTGATGGCTGTGCTGCTAAAACAGGCGTTGCTACCTGCGCTGAATATGTTCAAAACAACCCTAAGGCCTTTGAGACTAGCTATTGGCTCTTCAACAGCATTTCCATCTTTTCGAATGAGACTGTGACGGATGACTAAGAATACTTGTCCTGTTTTTGGTCTCTGCAATGGATGCTGGTTCATCTTTGTGCTTTCTTGTCTTGAGTAGCATTGCGTTGGAGTTTTTGGAACATTTGTCTTTATTCAAGTATTTTAAGAATTATATTGTTTTTTTTATCTCTCATTTATCTTTCCCTCTGACTGTGTCGTTCTGACCATGTGATTTTTTGTAGGATCCTAGCACTTATGAGGATCCGTAACTTCTCGATGCTTTTTTCGATGGCAATGTTACCTGATGCGGGATCAAATGTGACTTAATACTACGGTGTGGGCAAATATGTAGTATAGAACATTAACAAAGAGGCATGAGACAAACATGTCCGCGCTAGATGTCAAGTGAGACACAACTCCTGGGTCAAACGCAAGTATATATACACAAGTTTATGTACATCAACACCTTTGTACACTGCTATGTTTTGCACACCAAGAAAACATCCCTGGTCCCGACGGTAGCAATATGAACTTAAAGTTATCTGTGAAGAGACATATCCTTGTTGAGAAGTATCCTTATGGAAATGTGTCACTGCAGTGGGAAACCAAGGCTCAGCCTTGAGTCCCAAAACCACTCAAAGCTCAGTCATTCGTTGGCTCAGCAAATCATGCGATGGTCATGAGAAGTTCAGTACGTGCGGAGCTGCCACTCGAAGCTGCATCTGAGACGCCGACCTGTATGCACAGCATGGTTGTTGATAGAAGAACATGGACCCGAGATATGGTCTGGGCAAGCCGGACAAAGATGATATCTCGACTTTCCAAATGACTTTGCGNATCGATCANTACCCGGAGAAGTGAATGTTGAGAATCCCCAGATCGTTGACGAGGACATTGCAGACTTCTGCTTCGGCAGGGCTACGCCGCACCTAAAGTACATTGCTGGTGTGCATGCTGGTTGCCGGCTTGGTACAGATTCTGTGAACATTCAGATTACTGCAGAGGTAATGGCAGATATTTTTGATNCGTAGCCCTGGGTATCATCAAAAGACNTGCGTCCACTGTTGTATGAATGCATGACTGTTGAGCCAAGACCGGAGGAACCAGATCCCAAGGGCGCGAGTAGCCCACAGATAGTTGATATGGAAAAGTAACAGTCGGATCGAATATGCCTGGTTCATTTCTTCTGGCCAGTCCCTGTCTTGTCGAGAAGGCTTATGCGAGTCTTGTATTCACGAGGGGACTCGATCTTCTCATCTTTCTGACCCATTATCTTGCCAATAAAGCTGGCCTTCTTCCACATGCCGATCTGTTTTTTCTGAGCCTTTTCCATGGCTCTGCGATATTTGGCTTCTTTGTTGCCGAACTCGCTGCCGAATTTTGCTTCGTAGACAGTAGCCATGCCATTCTTGATCATTTCCAGACCGACGTCTGTTTTCCAGAAGCCCCATCTCCAGTATGACACACTTGCAACGACTCTTTGATACTGATCGAGTCTGTAGATGTATGCCCTAACATAACGCTTGTGAAGTAAAGTCCTCAGCCAATCTAAGGCTTCTTTTCCATAAGGTTGTTCTTTGTTACCGAAATGGGCAGTCTCAGGGGCATCAACGCCTGCTATGCGAACGTGGACGGTCTTGTCCTTGAATTCCTTGAGGGTCCAATCTTGAACCTTTCTCGAGGGTAGCCAACCCCATCCAAGGAGACGGCCTCCTGGAGTGTGAAACAAACGGAAGTTGTCACCATCGCCGACACGACTGACATAGCCGTAGAGACTACGTTTGTGAAAGTACGAGGGTGTAATGTATTGGGCTTCGGGAACGCGGCGGAGGTGTCTGCGGTAGATGCGGATCAAGGCGAGAGTGGAGAAGGTCAAGATTGCGGTGGGTAGGATGGTGCGAGGTGAGGAGTAGTGTGACCAGTCTGTAGCGTTGAGCGAGTCGGACCAGGTGATGGGTTTCTTCTTTTCCTTGTCAGACTCTTTCCACTTGAGCCAGTCTGGCCACTGCATGGCGGAGCGATTTTATTTTGTGTTTTGATTTGGAAACAGCAACAGGCTCTGGAGACTTGAATTGTGGAGTTTGCATGTGAAGGGCGTGCTCGCATCCGAGCTTTGCGCTAGTGCTCCATCAGGCAACTACCAAAGTGGGCGTGGTCAAGGAACGACTTCTTTCTATCATCATGTGCAGGGATGCAGGTCAAACGAGAGCACCTTGGAGGGTCTGGTGGACTTGATGGTGCTTCACACATGTTGTTGTATCCGGGTAGGTGTTCCGCGGCGGAGAAGGCAAGATCGGGGATATCGGCTTGAGTACGCGTGACGCAGGAGATCCCCGCATTGAGCGACGATCGATGGTAGTACCCATGGGTGCATGGTCAGTTGCAGCTGCCGTACCTGAATCCCAGCACCTTGAGCTCTTGCCTGTCTTATCATCCATCTACCTACCCAGCTCCCGAACATTCACCTCACAATGGGCGGCGGTTCTCATCCCACAATGGCGTCAGCCTCAACCTACCCACGAATGGCTGCGAAGCCTGTCGGCAAGCAGATCCACAACCTCTATACCGACAGACTGAGGCAATTCACAGACAACGGCCAGTACAGAAACCAAGGCTTGCTACCGTATCATCCCTCTCCAGACCATCCACCATACCCATATGCTGATACCTGACCAGTANAGATCGAGCCAAAACGTGCCTCGGGCCATCCTCACATCAAGCTCGAGGTCTACTCTCCACCGGACCTTTCTCGTCCCACGTTCAAAGACGCAACCTCGCATGACTTCCGTCCTGCTCATGTTGGCGAGTCCTTTGGTCCAAGTTGGTCGACACATTGGTTCCGCGTCCATCTTACCGTTCCATCCTCTCTAGCCAACGAGGAGCACCTAGAACTTCATTGGGATGCAAACAACGAGGGTCTCATCTGGAACGAGAAGGGCGAGCCACTACAAGGTCTTACTGGAGGAGGCGAGCGTGTCGAGTGGATCCTCCCAAAGTCGTTCCGTGATGGCAAGGAACATGTCTTCTACATCGAAATGGCTTGTAACGGCATGTTTGGAAACGCCCCTGGGGGCGACAGTATCCAGCCACCTCGTCCAGACAGGTACTTCCAGTTGCAGAAAGCCGATATTGTTGCTATCAACCTGGAAGCAAGAGCTCTGTTCATCGACTTCTGGATCATTGGTGATGCTGCCAGAGAGTTCCCGCAAGATTCTTGGGAAGAACATGAAGCTCTCCAAGTCTGCAATTCTATCATGGACACCTTCATTGCTGGCAATGGAAGCAACAACTCAATCCTAGAGTGCAGAAAGATCGCGAAGAAGTACATTGGTGATGTCGACTCCTCCAAAGTCTACGACTCAGACGAGCCTGCTTTGATCACTGCAATCGGCAACTGTCACATCGATACATGCTGGCTTTGGCCTTGGGCAGAGACGAAGCGCAAGGTCGCCCGCTCATGGTCTAACCAATGTAATCTGTTGGAACGATACCCAGAACACCGGTTTGTCGCTTCACAAGCTCAGCAATTCAAATGGTTAGAGCAGCTATACCCCTCTGTCTTCGACCGCGTCAAGAGCAAGGTCAAAGAGGGCACCTTCCAGCCAATCGGTGGATCTTGGGTTGAGCATGATACAAACATGCCTAGTGGAGAGTCATTAGTCCGCCAGTTTATCTATGGCCAACGCTATTTCGAGAGCCGATTTGGGTCAAGATGCAATACATTCTGGCTACCCGATACTTTTGGTTACTCAACCCAATTGCCTCAGATCTGCCGACTTGCAGGTATGACGAGATTCTTCACCCAGAAACTCAGCTGGAACAACATCAACAACTTCCCGCACACTACTTTCAACTGGGTTGCACTCGATGGTAGTCAGGTCGTCTGCCACATGACACCTGCCGAAACGTACACTGCCGAGGCCAACTTCGGTGACGTGAGACGCAGTATCACTCAACACAAATCAATGGATCAAGACTCAACCTCGCTCCTTGCATTTGGAAAGGNNGGAGACGGTGGTGGTGGTCCAACCTGGCAGCATATTGAGAAGCTTCGAAGATGCCGTGGTATGAGCGACAAGGTCGGTCTCTTGCCTCGTGTCAAGATGGGTGATTCAGTCGATGATTTCTTTGCTCGTCTTGAGAAGAGGGTCGAAGAAGGACTTGAACTTGTGACATGGTATGGTGAACTCTACTTCGAACTCCACAGAGGCACGTACACGACCCAGGCCAATAACAAGCGCAACAACCGCAAGTCCGAGATCATGCTGCATGACATCGAATACCTTGCAACATTGGCCAGTATTCAGGATGTCGTCACCAAAGATGGCAAGAAGTACAAGTATCCCAAANAGGACATCGACGACATGTGGGAGAACGTTCTGCTGTGTCAGTTCCATGACTGCTTGCCTGGAAGTTGTATTGAAATGTGTTATGATGACTCTGATGAGGTAAGTTACACATGCAGTTTGAACCTTCCCCAACTGACAGCTTGTAGCNTCTATGCAAAGGTTTTCAAGACTGGCGAGAAGCTTTTGACCGAAGCTCTTCATGCTCTCGGATTCGATGACAAGCTGCGCCACGACAACGAACTTGTCGCACTAAACACTCTCGGTTGGAACCGTAATGAAGTGAGCTCTTTGCCGTCCCCTGATCGGACAACCCGTTATGGTCTGCTTCAAGGTGAGACTGGCATCAACTCTGTAACAGACATGGCTCAAATGTCTGCTTCTGTCGAAGTTACAGACAAGGGAGACGATGTCTTCCATCTGACGAACAGCCAATACTTCGTTGAAATCTCTGGTGGTGTCATCACCAGCCTTTATGATAAACGAGCTCGCCGAGAGATAGTTCCCAAGGGCCAGAAGGCTAACCAGCTGGTCATCTTCGATGACAAGCCTCTCTATTGGCAAGCATGGGACGTTGAGGTCTTCCATCTCAACTCGAGAAAAGAACTTCACGCAACAAGCTCATCAGTCATCAGCGAGAATACTCCTCATCGTGTCGCAATCACAACCACGACGAAGATCTCAGAAAAGTCGTCTATCAAGATGACAATTTCGCTCTCTTCTGCACCTGAAGGAGGCAACTCGTACATCGAGACGGAAGCAGAAGTCGATTGGCATGAGGACATGAAGTTCTTGAAGGTCGAATTCCCAACCACAATCACTAACACGGAGGCTTCTTACGAAACCCAATACGGTATTGTTCGACGCCCGACACATTACAACACCACATGGGACATGGCCAAGTTCGAAGTGTGCTGCCACAAGTGGGCCGATCTCTCGGAGAATGGTTACGGTGTTAGCATTCTCAACGACTCGAAGTACGGCTTTGCAACCTGCGGCAGCCTGATGCGTCTTTCTCTGCTACGTGCACCCAAGGCTCCCGATGCTCATGCCGATATGGGCAAGCACAAGATCCGCTGGGCAATCCTTCCTCACAAGGGTCCTCTCGATCACCGCACTGTCCGTGCAGGATTCGAATTCAATAACCCCATGGCAGTGCACTCGCATCCCAACGTGTCGGACGTCAAGGGCTTGATGAGTTCGTTCAAACTGTCTAAGGATAGTGATGAAGGCTTGGTTCTTGATACCATCAAGCGTGGCGAGGACGATGAGGACGTCAGCCGTGGTGATCTCCNNCCCAAGCGCAAGGGCATGAACGTCATTGTTCGTGTTTACGACAGCTTGGGAGGAAAGTGCCGTGGTTCAATTGAGGTTGGTCAGGTACCCATTGCCAAGGTGTGGAAGTGCAACGTCCTGGAAGATGACATTGAAGAAGTACATCTCGCCAAGGGTGCCTTTGATATTGAGCTGAGGGCGTTCGAGGTGGCTACCTACAGACTCTTGTTGCAATGATGGAATAAAGATGAGGTGGGAGTGTTATGAGTCATTGTGATATATTCTAGATAGCATGATTTCGTATTGTTCGTTATGCACGGTCTTTCTAATATCCTCTCTTCCTGTCCACAACATTGATGAAGTCTTCACCCTTCTGCTTGTGCTCCAGTTGCAGCTCTAGAATCTGGAATGCTCGGTCGACATACGCCTCGCCATTACCACTGATGTGAGGGGTGACAATCACATTGTCCAGGCCCCACAGCTCGCTATCGGAGGGAAGAGGTTCGGGATCTGTGACATCGAGAGAGGCTCCAGCCAAAGTGTCATCCTTCAAAGCTTTGATCAATGCAGACTGGTCAATGATAGGCCCTCTCGCGATATTGGCAATAAAGGCAGGTTTCTTGCCATCCTGGCTGAGAATCTTGAACTCCTCTGTCGACAAGAAATGGGTCGTCTCTTTGGTGAGTGGTACGGAGACGAGCAAGAGATCAATGTCTTGCTTGAGGAAGTTGTGTAGAGAGTCCTTGTCCAATCCAGAGTACCAAGCTGAAGGAATCTCGCCGTCCGGATCACCGGTTCCAGGGACGATGTAGCCGACGTCTTTCTTCTTCTCTGGTGTGTCCTTTGGCGATGCTGTGAATGCGATGACATCCATACCNTTTCGGATCTGTTAGCTCTGCTCTCGTACTATTTCTTTGGCTTCATTGCAGCAGTAGTGCGGATGTAGAATCAACTTACCCATGGCTTTGGCGACTCTGCCAACCTGACGTCCAATGCTTCCGTAACCGAGCACGCCGACACGCATGCCGACAGAGTCCTTGACACGGTAGTTCTCTTTGGCCCATTTGTGGTCCTTCTGCGCTTCGTAGAGCTGGTTGTACTTATGAGTGTGGATGAGATGGGTCATGATAACCCACTCAGCGATCTGTGGTCCATGGACACCAGACGCACTCGCAATGGGAATATCAGTGTTTGTATAGATGGGATGACTGGCAAGCTGGTTTGACCCAGCAGAGAAGAGCTGGATAAAGTCTAGCAAGGGAGCATCCTCTGGTTTAGGCGGTAGAGCGAAAAGTGTCAACAGCACAGTTGCTTCTCTCCAAAGCTCCTTGGGTATTTCTGCTTCCGACTGTGCGCGATCCTTTGTCCAGGCTACGCTGCGATAAGTTATCTTGAGGTGAGGAAACTTGTTCTGGAGTTTCTCGATAGCGGCATCTGGCTTCGGCATGGGTAGTGTGACCAGGACGGCCTCTTTGTGTTCGCCTCCACCCATGGTATCGTTTGAGGTTGCAATAGCGACGGTTGACGAACGAATTGTAGGTATTCGAATGAGACCCCGATGTTGTGTCAATATGGTTTGAGTCAAGTCAGCGATGTGCAGTTGATGATTGATAATAAAGGACGCCGATGACGTGCAATCGCACCTTCCGAGACAGGCAGCGGCCAACGCGGAGGAGGGGCTCTTTTCTGCATCGCAAGACCGGCGCAAATTGAAAGCACAACAATAGACTACTACTCCTACAAGGACCGCTAGAAGTCAAATGATACACGGCTGTACCAAATAGTTGAGTTATTTGATTGTTGGCCTAAACCATATACGCGAGAGACACCTTTCGGTTAATCGGAGAAATACTGGACGACTCTTCTCAACGTCGTGCGACATGCGCTTCCCACTTCGGACCGTCATTTGCCATGCAAGTGCGAGTCAAGAGGACGTCTCTCCGCAACTTGTTCTGACGTCCCTTCCTCATATCCTTCTGGAAATCATGGGCATATCAGACGTTTGCATCCGAGCCGCCGGGGTCGATTCCAATAGCTTGAACGTTTGATGACTCGATGGCGAGGTTCAAGTTGCCGACCCTTGTTCCACCTGCGACGTTCCCTCCATGACCATCTCCACCAGCTCGCATCACTTAAATCGCAAGGATAACGTGATCTGAAGAACAAACAATTACTGGATGCCCTTGCGCAATTGTACATGAAAGCATTTTGCTGTTCTGTCTGTCTGATATGTGACCTCGAGTGAATTCCGACGAGGCTCGGCCGTTGTCAATTCTCAAGACTCTTCAGCGCGGCAGTTGAATCTTGTATGGTACTAACGTTCAACTGTACAACGTTTCCGCACACGTTCCATATGATTCGGGCCAGATGCTTGTTCGTGCTGGTCAAAACCACAGTAGGGTATAACCCCATCCCTTCCAATCTTGAACTGTACTCTTTCCGATTGACTCTCTATCATCCCTCAAGGGACCCGTCGACGCCTTGATCCCTGACATTCGATAGGCGTCGACGCCTCTGAGACCTGAAAGATGGTTCACTTGCTTGCTGTGGTCATTTCTTGTCTCTCGCTCTCTTGGGTGTCGGTTCTTGTCCGCTTCTGGGTCAAAATATTTATGATCGGTCGTGTCCGATGGGACGATTGGATCTTGCTGCTGGCAGTGGTATGTCCGCTGCTCGTATGATAGTGCCTTGAACTCACCATACATACAGNNATCTTGTTCAGCGGCCAGTGTAGTTGCGTGCTGGTCGTGATCAACGCCACTCCGCGTGAAAACATGGCCACCACACTGGATATCGTTCCCTACATGTTCATCGCCTCCTATCAGCTCGGATTGTTGACCTCGGTCTGCATCAAGACGTCCTTTGCCCTTTCCTTGAACAGGTGCTTCGCGGTGAGATGGCAACGTCTGCTTGTCACCAACATGACGCTTTCCTTCTACATATATGCGGTCATCAGGATCTTCATCGATCTCTTCTTCTTCTGTGGTTCACCTGGCGACATGGCCCATATGGCCAGCATCCGGCAATGCAAGCACTACCCAGAAATGATAAAATGGTGGTTGGCCGGTTCGATATTCAATGCCGTTGTGACCTGGGTCTACGTTCTGCTCCCGGCTTTCGTCATCTGGACATCCAGGCTAAGCCTCAAAGTCAAGGGTTCTGTCTCGATAATCACCGCCGTCGGCATATTGAGTGGTTTAGCTGCCACCTTTCGCATCTTGGGGTCTGGTAATTTCAAGGCTTTCAAGGACCTCACACCAACCAATTTCGACATCATCGCCTGCATAGTGGCCGAAATGGCTTTCGGTATTATCGCAACATCCATGACGAACTCTACCAAATTACCAAGCATGTTGGCTCGAACAAAGGGCTACGATACTAGACCGAATGTCGTGGCCGGTAGTTCATACCTTGAGGAAGGTACTATCGACTTCGTCAAACTCTCCCCTATCATCGGACCACAGAAGCTTGTGGACAACACTAGGAGCCCATTACAGACTGTGGAAGAATTTCCTGCTCTTGAAGAAGGGACATTTGTGCCGTCGACACCTGCACCCAAGACTGAGCGCGACTCTTGGGATCGTGCTTTTGGATCACCGGCATCGGCTGCACCAGCTAGGTTGACACTGATCATCGACGATATTAGTGATGATGAGGAAGACGGTAACAAAGAGTTACCGGAGGTCAAGAAGACTTTCACGAATGTATAGCAATCTATAGAATGTTTATTTTTATTAACGAAGCAATGTTCATCTACTTTCTCGCATGCCATTTGTTGCCGTTGGTGTGTGATCAGAGTGTGTTTGTGATGGCATCGGAGCGACTATGATACTCGGGCGCGTTAACTGCTCTACCATGCTACCCCTGAATCTGCCAAAGCTTCGATTGCCTAACAGGAAACAACATTGTATTCCCGCTTTCTTGATGACTTCAAAACGATGTTTCTCGACGAGTATCGCTCGGTATATCCATGACTGCTAAGCTATCTCGTTATGTGTCTACGATACCCAATCCCGATTGCCGATTGATGCTGAGCTCCGAGTGCTTCCCATGGCTTTCGACTGCTTCGCGCCAACCAGGGATTGTACAGCACGTCTACTACGCTAGAAGATTGAGCTGGATGGATATCGAACCGGCCGTTTTGTTGTTTGTTGTCACCATTGCCTGTGATCTGAGTGATGTTCATCCCTTTGAGGTTTGATGTGCTACGACCATGTGCATGCCATTTCCGTGGTGCTATCTATTGGATCTGATCAGAGACTCTGGTCGGTGTTCGCGTTCGCAGTATAGGCGAGGACTTGTGGCGGTGTTTCGCGTGAGGTCATTGTGACTTTCGCATCTGGAGAGCTGGTGTTTCTCGTTCTCCCGTTGGTGTTGGAGCCACAGTGTGAGGGAGTTTGTTGCGCTATCCCGTAATCCTCCCGTCGACCATGTTAGTAAGCGGCATCAACTATAAATTTCCCCCTGACCCTCCGAACTATCCTTCTCTTTCTCTCATCGACAAACACACACGACCAACGCACCGCACCGCGCGTTTCCACACAGAAGATGGTATGTATCGCCTTCCCCCAACTGCACTCCGACAACTGCACCTCGGCCCTTCCGGCAAAGGGACTTGCGGACTCCTTTTCAAGGGCCTAAGAAGATACACACTCTTGTTTGCAGGCTCTCACGAGCTAAGAGAGGTGCCCGTAGGGCAGGCCTAATAACGTATGGCTGTCCTGAGCGAAATGCCATAAGGACGTGTCTGACCCGGGATCTGATCTGGTCCTGAGCTTAGTGGGAAACGGTCGAGCAACCCCCCTTTATACGCCCTCATGTCACTCTTTGGTTCTATTGATGATTGTCTGCGCTGATTTGAGTCCGAGTGGTATAGGGGCTTTTTGAGCTGTGGTTCGATTCCATAAGCTGATGGTATGTCGAAAGACTACCACTCGTGGCATCTCTTGGGGTGTCACTCTTTTTTTTTCAACGTGTTGCTGGCCTTGATGCTGGGACTTGTAGAAGAAAGTTGCTTGTTTCGTGTTTCGTGGGATAGGCAATTTGCCCTTGGTGCCTAGGTGCTGTCGCGGCTGCGGTGTCATTGTGCCCCTGAATCGTCTTGTGTATGAATATCCTCAACTCATCATCGTCGTCCATCGGTGTCGTGTTGCTGCGTGGCCCATCACAGTCGTCTCAGAATGAGCCCGTTATCGAAGCTCCCGTCGACTCAATCTGTCGTCCTCGTCCGAGTCGTGCTCAGTCGTGCTTGCCTCGTGATCGCGCCTCTCACGAAGGTCCGCCACAACTACTGAGTTTGTTCCATCATCGCTGGCGCCGCCGTGTCGAGTCTCTTCCGCTTAATCAAGAGCATGTCTGGTCTCCAGTCGCCGACCTGCTTTGTATCGTTTCGACCTTCATCTTCCGCTGCAAGTATTGTCAGTATGCGATCTCCTCCACGCTGTCAACAGTTCTCGACACCGACTATCCCTGACTGGCATCAACTGCCTCTCCAATGTACCACTGTCCAGTGCCTTGTAGCATCGGACGGCGACTAGCTCTGTAGACACCTGAGAAGGACCGCCGCCACCATCGCCAACCTGCATCAGCCATGACGGTACGTCTTCTTGTCATTCAAAATAGCCCTAGTCGAGTCGATACCTCGCGCTGGGACTCCCGATGGACTGTCGAGCGTCTAATAGCCGGCATCCTATCTTCGTGATTCCAAAAGGAGGCAACAGCGATGAGACGCGTCTGCTTAACCCCACGATGACTCCTTTCGGCACGAATATACCTGCAAGAGAGAGAAAGGGTCAACGACATGTATAGCAAGATGCGAAGTCCAGCACAGATGAAACACAAGGGCTACAAGAACAAAACATGGCGACAGCAAGAAGGGGGCTACAGCACAAGCATACACAAGGAGAGAAGATGAAGCAATGAACACAAAGAAGTTTTTGCATTTTCCTGCACTCCGTAAAGGCAAGGACAAGTCAGGGGTATGCAGATAACAAGCAGAACAGCAGCTATGCAAACAAAGGTAACCAGAAGGAAATGTATTTTGAACCCAGCTTTGTCTATCTGGAAGAAACGGCCAATCATGGCACCACCGAGATTGCTCGCAAGACCGCTAGCAGAGAAAGCGCCGGTTGCGATATTCGTAGCCTGGCTGAACTTGTCGCAGCGAGAGAAGGCAAGGGTATTCGTAACGGCAAGGACGATAGCAATGACTGCAAATCCAGCATTAGTAAACACACACCATCAACCTGTGAGACAGAAGACGTATCAAAACATACCAACCAAACTAAGCCAAATAAAGTGCAATCTGAAGATGGCAACAATACCCAACGCTACCCAGCTCACAGGCTGCGAATACAGCGCCAACCAGAAGAACCTCTTGTCTGTAGCATTGATCTGTCTCGTATCCGGATCCGCAGACTCAAAGACCCAGTTGCCATCGCCGGACTGGGCGTTGACTTCATTCCACCAGCGCAGACCAACCAATCTTCTGCCAGCAATGTTTTTGAGGTAGTAGAAATCCATGGCCAGCAGGATGATTGTGATGATGAAGATCAGGACGTAGTTTTGGCTGAAGTAGAGGCCGAAGAGGTAGGTCAGGAGACTTNNGCTGTTGGAAGGAAGATGTATTAGGCTTCGTGACATTTATGGACAGGGAGGTTGGAGCTTACACAGGCGGAAACCGAGGAAGCAGAGCAGAGTGATGGGATGCGAACTTAGTCGCCAACTCAGCGAGCCTGGCTGTGGGTTGTCCATGGCGATGTGACTTGTGGTGGGTGGATGAGGTGGTTTGCGACACGGAGATGTTCAAGAGGCAGCTGCTATGAGCCAGCTCTACTCTTAGGGACGCGTCGTAGGGTTTTGACTCGTGTTCAGGAGGTTGAAGTTGTCCCATTGGCTCTTCATCACTACCCATGACGGAGGAAATCTGGGGAAAGCTTCTCCGGCATGCCGATTCCGTCCCTCGGCCACCCCGAGCCCCCACCATGATGGCATCAGTGTCCAACTTCCTCTCGAACATCTTCACAAAACATTGGATACAAGCAACATGGCGGCCTCACCGATTGTGCGTCGGGCACTTCTCTATGGTAACAATACCAAGTACAATTCCAAGAAGTCTAGCTGAGGCATAATGCAGNTGCCCGGCTCCTCCATGCGCTTCCTCGAAAAGTCACGAGCCATGGCCGTCGACACAATCTGCTACGATCTAGAAGACTCGGTGACGCCAGGCAAAAAAGCAGAAGCACGTTCAAATCTCCAATCCATTCTATCTCGCCAACGAGTATCGGGAATAAAAGAGCAAGCCGTACGCATAAACTCGGTCGACAGCGGCTATGCCCTCGACGACTTGACCCAAGTCCTCAAAGCACCCAATCTCGACGCCCTCGTCATTCCAAAAGTCAACAGTGCTTCTGATCTACATTTTGTTACCGATGTCATTCGCCATGCTCTTCCCGAACGACACGATCCGGACGCCAAATCTCCACTCAGATTGATAGCGTTGATTGAGTCGGCGCGAGCAGTCATGGATCTGTCTGCCATTTGCAAAGCCTCGCCGTATTTGAGCGGCCTAATCTTTGCTGCCGAGGACTTTGCCCTTGATCTTAGCATTACGCGTACGCCAGACCTCAAAGAGTTCTTGTATGCGCGGTCGGCCATTGCGACGGCAGCTAGAGCGTTCAACCTTCCTTCGACCATTGATTTGGTCACGACTGCATTCCGTGGTGAGCAGGGCCAACAGGTCCTCAAAGAAGAAAGCGAGAGTGGTAAGAGAATGGGTTATAACGGAAAGCAATGCATCCATCCCAGCCAAGTCGAGCTGGTACAGAACATCTTCAGCCCTAGCCAGGAAGAGGTGGATTATGCCGTAAGAGTGGTCATCGCAAATGAAAAGGCAGATACTCAAGGTCGAGGCGCCTGGACGTTGGATGGCAAGATGATTGACGTGCCAGTGGTAGGCAAAGCCAAGGCAGTCGTCAAGAAGGCAGAAGTGTGCGGGATTGATGTCGCATCCGTTAGGGAAAAGTTCAAGGACCAAGAACCAGAGTAGCCCATGTAGAATAATCTTTCAAGAAGCGTCTTTGGCATAAGCAAGTGCTCTATGGCCCCTCTCTTGACCAGGTCCGTTTCCATGACCCTCTCTCCAGCATTCCTGGCAATAAAGATCACCATCACAACCCATGCACTTTACAGTGGCATCTTCATTGCAGATGCAGCACCAGCTCTCCATGTCTTCGTCCGTATACTTGGGCAAGTTTGACTTGACGCTCTTTTGAATGTTGACAGGTTTCTTTGCCGGATTAAATGAAGGCACTCCAGGGAGCGACAGAGAAGCGAAACGTGCCGAGAGAGCATCATCGATATTGGCATCTTGATCGGGAGCAGGCGACGATGGCAGCTCAGTTGGCGCTGAGGGCAAAGACAGTCCAGTATCATCATCTTCCTTCTTGTCTTCATCTTGCTCTTCCTCTTCTTCAGAGCCGCCGTACTTCTTTTCCAACGCGAGCTCGGCGAGTACACGCTGCACGTAGTCATCGGCTTCCTCGTCATCCCTCTTGTCCTGGTTGGTTTCCTTCTCTTCCTCATCTTCATCAACATGCTCTGGCTCAGCAACTCCGACCTCAATATCCACGTCTTTGTTCTCCTCTTCCTTGGTATCCTCGGTGGGTAGAGCACTCTTAGCTTCAGCCATCAAGTCGCGAATCCTCTCGCCTTCATCACGCTGAACAGACCACTGTTCCTCTGGACCCAGATCTTGCAACAATTCCTCAATCGTTCTGTCATCTTCCTCGTTGTGTTCTGTATCTCCTGTGTCTGGAAGTGGTGATGCGATACCGCTGTTGGGCGTCAAGCTGCGGAACCTCGCTGTTAGGTCAGAGTCTGTGGCTCGTTGTGGTGTTGAGGGCAGATCGAGGGAGGTTGTTTTGGAGAATGCGATTGGAGACTTTCGCAGGGCGTTTAGTCTGGCTAGGAGAGCGTCGTCTGAATCAGGCATGTTGGTGTGTTGGTTTGTGATTGTGGTTGAAGTTAGAAGGTGATGATGTCGTAAACACAAGTCCTAGTCGGGTGTGTCACCCTGCCCAGTCATTAGCTCAACCTTTTAAGGCAGCATATCTTACGACATTGATGTTGTTGGACAAATCTGAAACATTTGAGTTACCAGTGTATAGACCATATCTGCTCAATAGTCTACGAGGTCGCCAACGAGTAAACGTTGGTACTTGTCCACCACTTCTCTCGTCTTCATCAGAACGCTAGCAGCAAGCATGCGTATCCTCTCTCCCNNCTCTTCGTCACCTCCACCAACTCTATCAAACACAAGTTCAACCCACTCCTGAGTCTCGATCAGTTGTTTCGAATGCTCTTCTGCCAGTCTGCGTTTATCCTCATTCATATCCAGAAGAGTCAGAGTAGCGAAGAGAACAGCCTCCAAAACACTGACATCCGCCAACGCATTCGTCCTAACACTCAAAATCAACTCCCAAAACTCTGCCGTCATCTGAGGGAGACTGATGGTTCCTGATCCCGCCGCATGCAAAATCAGCGATAGAGTCTTGAGATATGTACTCAGCAAGAAGGGCTGGAAATGCACATTTTCCGCTCCATATGCCTGTAGATTCTGCCACCATCGCCCGGTCAGGGGGNNGAAGAAGAAGCATTCTGCGACAATTCTGGCTAATGCGTTGGGAATAATCTTCTTCCTCTTCTTNTCAACTTCCATGCGGGAGGAGAATGTTCTGACTTTCAGGATGTTGGGTCCTGACATCTTATCAGCTGCGTCGAGAGCCATTGGTTGTATCATGGATCGTTCGAGGTTGAAAGCGATTCGAGCGACTGGTGCTTCGCGCTCAGCGGTGTACATCTTGTGCAACCTCTCAGGAAGCTGTTTGCTTGGGAATGATGTTGCTGCGATCTTTGGGTTTAGGTCTTCGTCCTCATCTTTGTAGCCAGCCAGCTCTCGTGCACCCAACCCGAGAACGCTCAGGACTGTGGTTCGCTGACTCAGCGAGTAGTCTCCATCGAAGACCTGTCGTGCAAACCATGGTGCCATTTGTGCCGGGCTTGATACAAGCACCGCAATCAATGCTTGCAGACGCAGCTCGAGGAAGTCTTCCATGTCGAATGTGTCGCCAAGTCCTACCAAAATCGATGCAAGCTCGAGTGCATGATCACTGACTTCTTTGCCAAACGAAGATTTGCGACGGATCAGAGCAGCAGCATTTTTCAAGGCCAAACTGTGTCGATCGTAGTTCTCCGAGTCATTCAATCCAGCCATCAGATCGCGTATGTACACTGGAGCCTTGGGCTTGTCGCGGTTGATCATGGTAGGATCCTCGTCTTCATCTTCAGGGTCAGAATCTGGTTTGGCGTAAGGCACAAGATCGTCATCGTCCTCGGAGTCGTCCAGCACTTCCATGATTCTGGGGCCCTGCGGCTCTTCCNNCTGAATGATAGGTTTGGGCTTCGGCTTCGCTTGGACCGGCTTGTTCGCAGACCGAGGCATTGACGTGGTAGCAGAGTCTCTTTCTGCGACCTTGTTGGCGCCGAAGACTTCTTTGATATCTGTGTACTCACCAATCTTATCGTCGACCTTGACGAGATGTTGGTACCACTTTCCTTCAGCTGTTTTCAGGTCATCGATGTCGAAGTTCATCTTAGATCCTGGTTTGTCCACCAGATCTGATATGGCCATTCCAACAATCATGCCAAGAAACCGAGCCCTTGGTGAAGACGAGTTCAGCCGGTTTGACATTCCGCTCAGATGTGCGCTCGAGCGAGCCATGATGAACAAAGACATTGGCTGAGCTCGATGCGCATAACCAGCCAGCAAGAGAAGAATTTGAGCGCAAGCCTCCTGCTGTAAGATTGGCGAATGCTTGATGAAAAGGTTGTCACCGAATCGTTTCATAATCTTCTCCGTGAGATCTTGAATAGGATCCTCAAGCATGTTTGTGGTCCCTTTGCTTGCATGAGCAAATGCAGAGACCGCTGCTCGACGCAGACCAAACGACTCCGAAGCATTAAGCACTGAATCGGACAGCCACGTCTCGAGATGGCCTCTCATGGCTTCGCTGTCTCCTATCAGCTCCATAATTGCAGCTGAGGCCGCAGAGATCGTAGAAGGCGTCTTCGTCACAGTGTCGTCAAACTCTGGAGGTGACACCAAAGGCAGGCACTGTTTTGACAAGACTTTGAAAGTCTGGTCTAGGAGTTGCCTTTGCTCGTGCACTTGTAAGCTTTGCAGCATTGGTTGCAACCTGGAGTTTGCATTTGGCGAGACGAATGTGATATGTGCATGGATTTCTTCGACAACTCGAACNTGAAGCATACTTAGTACTTGATTCTCCTTGAGAGGCAATATCTTCCTACCTGGATAACCGATACCGAGAGCCTTGCCACAAAGTTGAGCTGCAGCCTTGTATGTGCTTGTGTGTTTTGTTGGTTTCTGCAACATCGTGCAGACATTTTTTCCTAGCCATGTAGAGTACTTCGAGCCATTTGAGAGCCAAGAGGGCTCGAGTTGACCTCCTGCGGACTTCACAGTGTCTTCGGCTTCTGCTGCAGATGCAATGATCTTGCCCGTCCCGACTAGTGTGAGAAATTCTTTCCACAGAAGTGTCCGCTTCGCTTGACTTTCAACGAGTCTGTTGATATCATCATACACATTTTCAGCCAAATTGTCTGAACACAGTAGTTGCGACAAGACTGATATGAGATCTGATAATGGCTGTGTCGATTCTAATCCTCGCACACCTCTGCTCGCCGATTGGTGCTTCGATATTGAAAGACGAAGTTTTGCAAGTATGGCACCGACACCAGCTACACTTCGCAGACAATGCAGTATCAAGACATTTATCTGGTCATTGCTGCCCCAGTAATCCGGCAAAGTTGTGTTTATTAGTTCATTTACAACTTTGGCTGAAGAAGGAGTCGGAGTTTTGATATCAAATCCAGCTGATTGTTGAGAGGGTTGTTTCAAGAACAAGAGAAGATCATGGAGTGCATCCTCATCCGGGCTTGAACGTAGAATATGCAATGCCTCGTCGGCCGAAGCAGGCGATTTTCGAGCAACACGAGGTTTGTGTCTTTCTGGAACGACTTCTTCAATGATGAGCTTGTTGTCGTTCGGCTTTGATCTGAGTGACACGGTTGACACAGCTGTCAAAAAATCGCCCATGGCTCGAATTTGTTTGCGACTTCTTTGGTGTTGTAAATGGTCGAGACAGCACTTCAAGAGGGTCAACTCGAAGCGAGCACTTGGGCCGTGCACTGACTAACGCCGCTATTGCCGAATGACATAGGTCTCCAGCCTCTCGTGCATCCAAACACCTTAACCAACCTACTCAGCTCGAAAATGGCCACCGAAGTTGCGTCGCAGCCTGGTATCGCTTTGGGCGTGACAGGAGACCGCTCAAGATGGTGCGAGACATGCCGTCTACAACATCCGTTCACGACTAATCTGCAGCAGGNNAAGCACCTAGACACAATCCTCTCTCGCAAGGNNGGAGCCTTCACAGACGATGACTTTGTGCCCGGCGAACGTGTTATCCAGAGCCTTGAATCTGCAAAGATCTTGTACGCAAACAGCTTCACTTGACGGACCATTCAGTGCTAACTTGCGACAGAGTCATGTTCGTACAGTCCAAACCTCATCTTGCATACCCAACCTGACCTTTCACAGCNNGGAGCTGGCGGCCTCGGATGCGAAATTCTCAAAAACCTCGCCCTCTCTGGTTTCAAGAACATCGATGTCATTGATATGGGTACGCCGAGCCCTTTGATTCCTTACGCCTTGTGCTGAACGACGAAACAGNACACGATCGACGTATCCAATCTCAACCGCCAATTCCTCTTCCGCGAGACAGACGTTGGAAAATACAAGGCCGAGGTGGCTGCTCGCTTCGTCGAAGAGCGCGTCAAGGGGGTCAAGATCAACCCTTACTGCGGCAAGATCCAGGACAAGGACGAGGACTACTACCTCCAATTCAACATTATTGTCTGCGGTCTGGACAGTATTGAAGCAAGAAGATGGATCAATGCTACCCTGGTCGGAATGGTAGACGAGGAAAATGTCGACAGCCTGAAGCCATTGATCGACGGTGGTACTGAAGGTTTCAGAGGCCAGTCCAGGGTTATCCTTCCTACTGTCACAAGCTGTATCGAGTGCCAGCTGGATATGCACGCTCCTCGCGCTGCCGTTCCACTATGCACTCTGGCTACCATTCCTCGTCAGCCTCAGCACTGCATCGAGTGGGCTCATCTTATTGCTTGGGAGGAAGAGCGCAAGGGTAAGATTGAGAACAACACGCACGCAATCAACGTACCATTGCTGACCCTTGTTANNGACATCACTCTCGACACTGATGATACAGAGCACATCTCGTGGCTGTTTGCAAAGGCCCTGAAGCGTGCGCAGGAGTTCAACATTCCCGGTGTCACGTATTCAATGACTCAAGGTGTAGTCAAGAACATCATTCCTGCAATCGCCTCGACCAATGCCATCGTGGCCGCCTCATGCTGCAACGAGGCCTTCAAAATTGCAACTGGCACCAACCCATTCTTGGGTAACCCCGGCGCAAACAACTACATGATGTACAGTGGAGACGACAGTATCTACACGTACACATTCGAACACGAAAAGAAGGACGACTGTCCAGTGTGCGGCAATCTGGCCAAGGAGATCCCTGTTAAGAAGGAGTGGACCCTGCAGGACTTCGTTGAGCACCTGGCCGAAAGACCCGAGGCACAGCTCAAGAAACCGTCGATTCGCACTGAAGAGAAGTCGCTCTACTACTCGGCACCTCCCAGTCTCGAGGAGCAGACTCGTCCCAACTTGAAGCGCAAGCTGGACGAACTCTTGTCTGATGGACAGGAGGTAGGGGTTAGCGACCCTGCTTTCACCATCGACTTCAAGTTCAAGGTCCGCTTCACTTAGCCACGTCGCGCATAGCTGCACGGGAGCGAGGTTCATGGTTTCTGCGGATGATGAGATGAAGCATAGCGAAGGCGTTTTGGGGAAAAATATGGCTCAAAGGTATAGCGCAGCAATTAGCGTAGACGGCTCGACACACGAAATCAAAATATACAAAAACGATTACAAAGAATAACCACAGAGATTTGGCAACAATCAAATATATAGTAGAGGAGATTTTGTGGGGCTGACGACGCCGAGGTCGACGAGTGTCTGGAGCAGGCGTGGGTCAAAAGGGGCAGGCAGTTTAAACAGTCTCAGTAGCTGTTTCTAGCAGCAGCAAGAGCTTCGCAACAATGAGTGCAAACCTGCCGATACCATGAGCTATCAACATGCAACGTCCTACTCGACGTCGAAAGATGAGAGCCGCTTGACCAACATGTGGCAGCGCCTTGTGCGACAGTCGCAGTATGACGCCAAAGGGAAACCGAGGACGAGGCTGGCCATCGTCCGCCGACGTCTACTAAGACTACCAACCGCCATCTTCTTGCTGTGGTTCTTTGTGCTGCTATGGGGCGAGCGCAGTGTCTTTAGTAGCAGCATCGATGCCTGCAAGTGGGATACATGGGAGAAATGGGTATGTCTGGCCCATGTCGCATGTCCTCTTTCGAGTCCACAGACTGATATATCCNTGGCAATGCAGCCCTCAGATGCGCAACCTCACCGCATTGCACTGATCGCCGACCCTCAGCTCGTTGACCCACACACATATCCTGGCCGACCATGGCCCTTTTCCTCGTTGACTATCGCTGCGACCGACAAGTACATCAAACGTTCCTACTATCTGCTACAACGCCATGTCGATCCCGACACTACCTTGTTCTTGGGCGATTTGTTTGACGGAGGAAGAGAATGGTCTACACACTTCGAAGGCTTCCACCCTTCGGAACAGCAATGGAAGAAATATGGTGACAGCTACTGGCTCAACGAATACGACCGTTTCGGCAAGATATTCTTTGCCCAAAACCAGGTTACTGGAGGACTACCTGCACACAAGGTCAAGAAGTTTGTCGCCAGTCTACCCGGCAACCACGACTTGGGCTTCGGAAACGGTGTTCAAGTGCCAATTCGAAACCGCTACCAAGCCTACTTTGGCGAAGGTGACAGGATAGACGTTGTAGGAAACCACACCTTTGTCAGCATCGACGCCGTCAGTTTGAGCGCCATGGGTCAACCAGACAGCTCTCCAGAGCTTTGGAACGCCACCATGGACTTTCTTGACAACGCCCAGCACCTCAAATACAAGGCTGTGCGCGCAGAGCTCAAGGAGCAGCAAGGCTTGATACCACACAGAAGATGGGCCCATGAAGTCACGCATCCTCGCGATCTAGGCCGTCAGCCTACCAAGGAAGAGCTAGCCAAGGAGTCAAAGCCTGAGTTTCCGACTATTCTCCTTAGTCATGTACCCCTGTACCGCCCAGAGGGCACTCCTTGTGGTCCTCTTCGCGAAAAGTACCCACCAAAAGCACCGAATATTAAGCACGACAAGCCTAATGCCATCCGTATTGCTGGTGGCTATCAATACCAGAACGTCTTGACACAGGAGATTTCGACCACAGTTGCTGAGAAGATTGGCAATATTGCTCATGCCTTCTCGGGCGATGATCACGACTACTGTGAGGTTGTGCATCCTTATTATGCCTCGAGACACGACAGAGGCATCCGCGAAATCACGGTCAAGAGCATAAGCTGGGCGATGGGCGTTCGCAAACCAGGTTTCCAACTAGTCAGTCTCTGGAACCCAGTCGATGAGAAGGGAGAATCTCTCCGCGACGGACCAACACTGCAAACCCACCTATGTCTCTTGCCAGATCAGCTCAGCATTTTTATACTGTATGGCATCCTGGCGGCCTTCTCGTTCATCGCCTTGGCCATCAACACCCTGGTCCAGGTCAGAAACGAAGAAGCCGCAGCCTCAGAGCCGAACTTCAACATCCTTCCAACCTCGGAGCCGTCTAACCCTCCAAACTCATACTCTAAAACACGCGCTCGCTCTCCCTCAGGCGCAACAAACTCAATGTCTTCTTCCGAACATTCGAATGGCAAACTCTCAGCTCGCTCTACGAATGCCAGAACCCGCAGCGTCAGTCCCGCAGTGGGTTATGGTCTTCCCACCGCTCGACCGAACGGAACCTCACTGATAGAAAAAGCAGGATACTATGGTAATAACCCTGAGTATCAGATGTACAACAGAGAGGAAGTGTATGACGAGAGTGATGATTGGGGTAATCCTATCTTTAGGAAGCCACCAAAGCCTAGGGTGCCAAAGACATTCAGGAGGAAGCTTGTGGACAGGTTTGGCAGGGAAGTCGGTTTGGCTGGTGGCCCTGCGTTATTGTTCTATTGGTGGTTGTTGAGGAGGGGCTGAGGCATGCATTATCCTCTACTGTAGCAATTATTTCCAATATCATCGCCTGGCATCACTTCCTATCACGTCGACACATGTACATATCTGAAGAAATATGAAACTTCATTGAAAAAGGCTCTTGTGAGCAGAACTAACAAGATAAGAACAATACCCAATCACCTTCCTTGATCGTAAGATTCATCAAAAACGCCTCCCAAGAAAGAGAATACGAAACTCAGTCTTTGCACCATCTTCGTCCCTTCATGCCTTGCTCCTCATCTCATCCCATCCGTTTATAAGAAGCCTTTACTAACGCTGCTTATCCTCTGCGGCACTTCAAGCGAAGGCGGCAAGGGCCCAATGGAACTGCCTCTCCTGCTTCCATTACCATTACCAAGAACACTTCTCCTCACACTGCCTCTCTCAATCTGCAGTCCTTTGATGCCTTCCAATTCCCTCTCCAGCCTCAATCTGGTTTCTCTTTCCTCGCGCAACTCTCTTTCTGCGCGTTTGGCAGCGAGTTGGTTGGACGAGTCCGAAGCCTGCAATTCGTCGATTGTGGCCAGAAGGTTGGAGATCTTGTCGCGGGATTTGTTGATGTCTTCGGTGAGAAGCGATACACTCTTGTCTCTGCGCTCGATCTGGGATTGCAGGTCGCGGACTGTGCGGTCCACGTTGCGCACGCTGCGGGCTTCGGTGTTGCGTGTGTGTTCGAGGTCTTCGAGTTGGGCTTCCAGTTCGTGGATGCGGCCGTTGAGGAAACGCACGTCCTGGCTGACGCTCGAGTAGCCCTTTGTTTCTAGATCGATGCACTTGAGCTGGAGATCTTTCATTGACTTTTCCAGTGCGGCCTTTTCTTTGTGGAGGATTACGTTGTTCTCGCGTTCGGTGACGATGTCCTTTTGGATCTCTTGGGCGAGTGCTTCGGCTCTTCGCATCTTGCCGACCGCAGCGGCGGCGACGTCTTCTTGGTGAGCAAGGGTCGACTTGAGCTCAAGCAATTCGCGGTCTGCAGATGCTGCATTGCGCTTAGACGGCGAGCCGTTCTGGGAGAGATCTTCGAGGCGGTCGGCAGCCTCGCTAAGGCGTGCCTCGAGCCCCTTTTTCTCCTTGACGAGCATGTCTCTCTCAGCAACGACATCGTCGACATTGGTGCGAAGGCTGCGAACTTGGCTGAGAAGATCGACAATCTTGCTTTGAGCCTCGTTGTGGGCATTGACGGCCTCATCGCGCGAGTTTGACAAGTCCTGCAGAGCAACATCAAGACGCGACTTTTCCTTGGCCCAGGTGGAGCTGTTCAAGACTTCATCGTCCCACTTGTTGCGCAACTCCTCCAACTCATCACGAAGACGGCCATTCTCTCCGCGAACATGAATGACATTCTCGCGTTCAATCTCCAGCTCGTTGCTAACGGCGGCAAGTTCTGACTGATACTTTTTGCGAGTTTGCTCCATTGATGACTCCTTGTCTTCAATGTCCATGGCGCGCTGGGATCTGTAGTCCTCGAGCTCGTTCTGCAGACGCTTCTTTGCTTGAAGCGCGCCGTCTAGATCGGCAGAGAGGTCTTCGATTCTTTCCTCATATTGCTGTGTCTGGCGCTGCAAGTCTTCTACCAAAGAGTCCATGTGCTTGCGCTCTGACATGATGTTGGCGCATTGATCTTCAACCTCTCTAGCTTGCGTCTTTGCAAACTGTTCTGCTCTGGTTGCCTTTAGAACAGCAATTTCTGCTTGCTCGAGTTTACCAAAGTACTCATCGGCTCGGGCACGGTAGAGATTAAGGCTGGAGGTAACGTCAAGCAGCTTAGATGTTTCTGCGTCGAGTCTGATTTGGAGATCAGAGAACTCGTCGAGCAGCTGTTGGTGGCTTGCAGCCTCTTGTTCTCTCTCGTAAGCCAAATCGGCAAGCTCAGATTTGACATCACGGAGCTCGACCTCTGATGAAGTCTTGCTCTGTTTGATCTCGTCAAATGCAGTCTTCGCGTCCGCAAGCTCGGAGATAGCTATGTTGTGCGAAGCAAGTAGAGATTTACGTGATTGCTCTTGAGAGTTGATGAGATCAAATAGCTCCTCGTGGGACTTGGTTTGCACCTCCGAGAGAGAGCTGTCCAAGACGAATGCTGCTTTCCAAAGCAGAGACTTTTCTGGCAGAGTCGTCCAACATGTCATGCAATCTGCTGTTCTCGAGAGAAAGCTTTTGTACTCTGCGAAGCGAGGGGCTTTCATCTTGCGAATTTTGCTTCGATGGGCTACGTCCGATTTGAGCTTCCAGATGTCTGTTATGCATCTCGGACATCTGTAGCTGAGTCTGAACCATCTCAAGCTCTGCTGCAAGATCCATGCGGTTGTTAAAGGCAGCAGTGTCGTTGGTACGATCGGAACGTGCAGAGTCTGTGGTGTAGTTGCTTAGATGGCGCTGGTTAGATGGCGTGTGCACGGGAGAGAAAGGCTTTCTAGACTCCCAATCTCTACGCATAGGGATGGGCGAGGCGCGAGCGTTGACTTGGTTCGAGTTCATCTCTTCTAGCAGAACGCGCTTAGCGTTGGCATGCTTGAAGTCATTCTCTTGCATCTCGTCCTGATGATGGGCACGCAGATCGTTCAGCTGTACTTCTGCACGCGAGAGTTTCTCGTTCGCGATATGAAGAGCTTGTTGAGATGCTTCCAGTTTCCTTGCCAGATCGATAGTGCGAGCCATATCAGGTTTCACACCATCAACATTGGAGGGCAGGTCCTTCATATCCGGATCAAAGATCTTCTGGAGGAGTGCAAGTTGCTCACGACATTCAGAAAGTTCGTTGTTGGCGCTGTCGAGGCTGGATTGTACAGCACGAGTATTCGTCTGAGCCTGTGTACGTAGCTGTCGTTCAGTCTCGAGTTTGCGATTCGCCTCGGCAAGTTGAAGGTTGACTGTTGAAGAGGCTTGCTCAGCGTTCCTGGTCGTGCGGTGCTCGCGAGTGATTTCATGATTGAGATCCTCCAGACTGAGGGTAAGTTTCTCCTTCTGCTTCTCCAAAGAGTTGATTGTTAGATGTGCATCCTCAAGCTGACGCATAAGTTTCTTCGCGTTCTCTTCAGCACTCGTCTTCTCGGCGGTGAGTTGATTGATCTTCGAACGCTGTGTATCGACAGCACGAGAATTTGATCGGGCAATATCCAAGTTCTTTGCTGGACCTTGTTGAGTAGAACACGGTTGTCGTTCTCAGATGCCGTCAGACGACCCTTGATGGTAACCAACTCACGTTCGAGACGTTCCTTGTGTTGATCTTGGTGGAGACGGAACGAATCGTTGCCGGAGATGAAGTCCTTCAATCTTTGCACTTCTACCGCCATTTTGCTTTTATCTGCCTCAAGATCCTCGACCTTTCTTTCCATGTTTTGCAAGTCGCGTCGAAGCAAAGCCTGTCGCTCGTTGGCTTGACGTGTCACATTGCGCTCGACTGCGGCTTCAGCTTCGATCTTGGATTCTTGAAGGTCAAGGAACTGCTTTCGCAGGGTTTGGAGCTCAGTCTGATAGTCCTTACGCTCCTTCTCTGCAGCGGCGCGAGCTTCATTTGTTCTGCGTGTCACGTCTGACTGAGCATACATTTCCTTCTCAATCGTAACTTTGGAGTCATTGAGGGCGTCAAACTCTCGTCTGAGACTCTCATACTCACTCTGAGCAATCTTCTTGACATCGTCACGCGATTGACGCTCGCGGCTCAAGTCGGTCTGCACTTCGAAAAGTTCGCTCTTGAGATCTTCGATTTGCTTCTCCAACATCTCAGCTTGAGTGTCTGCTGATGTCTTGTCTTCCAAAGCTCTTTTAGCGTCTGCGACTTCGCGCTCAAGCTGGGCCTTTTGTGAAGTCATGGCCTCCATCTCAGCCAAAGTACCCCGTAACTGACTCTGGATGTCATTGTGTTGGCTTGTCAGCATTTGTTTTTCTTGCTCAAATCGCTTTCGATCGTCTTGGAACCTTTTGAGATCCGTTTTCAGGATAGCTAGTTCACTATCTTTGCGGCGGATCAAATCCTCGTAGCTGGTCGAAGTGGAGGCGAGTTCAGACATCTGTTGGCGGATTGAGCGGTTCTCATCCACAAGATCTTTGATCTTCTTCTTCGATTCTTGGGCGTCTTTGTTGGCATTGGAAAGCTTGAGATCAAGTTCATGGTCGTTCTCGAGCATTTTGGCCTCCAGATCCTGGAGCTTGCGGTCCTTGAGACTTACGTGGCTCTGTAGCATCTTGATCTCTTGACCAAGCTTCTCTTCCAGTTCAGTAGTCTGTGAGCGAGACTGTTCGACTTCAACAAGCTGAGTATCCAGGGCAGTGATTCGAGAGTTCAGCTCGGTCTTCTCGCCTTCCAGTTTGGTGATGATCAAGGTCGCTTGCTCCACTTGTCGGTGCCACTCATCTGCTTGATCCTCTGCCCTCTTCTTGGCCTCAATGAGTGCCTCTAGTTGATCTTCTAGCCTTTCCTGATCTTCCAAAGCACCGTGAAGTTTCTCGCTCAGTTCAGACTCTCTATCTTGCAACCTTCGGAAGATGTCTTCCTTGTCGAGCGCAAGAGATCTCTCGCTCTCAAGTGTTTGCTGGATCTTTTGGATCTCGGATTCCGCGCGCCTGCGTTCATCTTCGATCTTTAGTCTTGCTTCTTCCTCTTGCCTCATCTTCTCCTGCAGCTTCAGAATTTCTTCCTCACGCTTCTTGACCTCATTTGACTGGCGAGTGGCTCCAAGGAGCGGTCTCATGGTCACGAAAAGATTCCACCATGGGTTGGCCTGCATCTGCTGGTATGCCTTGAAATTGTTCTGGATGATACGGGTGGCCTCAGCGCGGTATAGTCTCTTGTGTGCAATACGCCTCTGAACATAACCTCGCGCGACGGACTGGAATCGTTCTATGATCTCGCGAATGAGCGCATCACGTTGTTCCTCCAGCTCGGCAAGAACCCCAGCTCTAAAGAACACCTTTGTGAGACCCACGCGATACCAGGACGGGTCCAGATTCAGCTTTTCGAGGATCAGTTTGGCTGCAACTTGACCTTCGAGCGGGCCCTTAGGCATCTTTGTGCAAAGGACTTCATAACGTGAACGGAACTCGGCGAAGGGCAGTCTGTTGGGAAATCCGGTTCTCGCAATACGGATACCTTCTAGCACACCATTGCAGCGGAGTTGGTCGAGAACGAGTGGGGCACTGAATTGTTTCGGGCGCTTTTTGTGGTTGGGAAGAATACATCTGACGAAGTGGGGGTGAGTTGAGTGAAGTTGATTCATCAGCGTTGACAAGTTCTCCTTGTGCCTCTGCGCAACTGTTCTGAAGAGCCCCTTTTGACTCGATTTCTGGTTGCACCTGTGTCCTCATCGTTGTCCTGACAATCAGCGAACAGATGAGAGACATGCTTGTTCGTAGAGGCAGCGAGAAGTCGAGTCACGTTATCGTTCATAGGATCTTTGTTCTTCTCTAGCCAGCCTTCAGTAGAATACTCTACATCAGCAGCGTAATGTGTCAACGTGAAACCCTGCTTGAGAAGCGATCTGCGATACTTCGACGATTTGCGATCCCAAAGAAAGTTCAGCTTCTCGGTAAACGACTTGTCGGTGGCCTTCGGCATAACGGAGTCTTCGTCTAAGCAAGAGAAGATACCAATAGGATTGGTCACTTCGATGAGCTCGATGGTGGGTTGCAAGTCCTTGCCAAAATCGATGAACTTCCACTCGATCTGCTCTCGAGCGTACTCTTCCTGTTCCAAGACGAACATGTGGTGGTTGAAGAACTGCTGCAACTTTTCGTTGGTGTAGTTGATGCACAACTGCTCGAAGCTGTTTTCTTCAAAGATTTCGAAACCGGCGATATCCAAAACACCGATGAAGTATGTGTCGTCCATACCAGATCCAGATCGGTCCAGTTGTTTGTTGATGCGGTCTACAAGGTTGCCAAATCCACGTTCGTAGATACCCTTGGCCAGCGCATCGATCGCTAGGCGAACCTGTTCTGGTGTTTGGACTTTCTTGACCCATTCTCTGCCAGCCTTGACACGAGGATGTAGTAAACCTTCGACAAAGGGTTCAACAGGAATACCGACCAGTCGGCAGAACTTCTCGACACTCTCCATGGCATTGGCCGCTAAGGACGCCTGGTCTGCACGCATGCTTTCCTTTGCAACGGTGATGTTACCAAGGTGGAGAATGGCAGCCACAGTTTGCAGAATCGACTTCTGATCTTTGTCGTCGAAACCCATGATATGGAAGGCTTCCAACAGATAATTCCATTCGTCCTTATCTGAGACACCAGAGATGACATCGTTACCTTGCCTGGTGTACTCGAAGTCTTCAAGTTCCATGCCTTCTAGCAAAAACTCACCACGAGCCGCGTCATCAACACCAGCAAGGAGCTGGTAGAAAATGTGGTAGCTGCGTTCTTGAGAATTCAGACGCACTACCCTACTCTTCTCGAGCAGATACCAGTCGATGAATGCGCCCGCGATCTGGCCAGCTCGGGTGAAGGCGATACGAATAAACTTGCCAAAACGTGACGAGTTGTTGTTTCGAACAGTCTGAGCGTTACCAAAGGCTTCGAGAATAGGATTGGCTCTCAGGATTTGCTCGGACAAGTTGGATGGTTGTCTCGTGGTGTTCTTAGCGCGAGGAGTGTCTGATGTAGCCACCGCAGCGAGATATTGGATTACTTTCTTTGTGTTTTCTGTTTTTCCTGCACCAGATTCACCCGTGACAAGGATACTCTGGTTGGTGCCCTCGTCAACGAGATTCCGGAAGGCTTCGTCGGCCATAGCAAAGATATGTGGTTTTGTGTCTTCGCGACTTCTGCCTTTGTACATGTTGACATAGTCCCGGCCGTAGATGGGGAGAGGACAGTATGGGTTGACTGTGACCAAGAAAAGTCCAGAGTAGGTATAAATAAGATCGGCTTGGTATCGCATGTGCAGGTTGTGCACGACCGAGGCTTCGTTCAAGTGGGTGAGTTCGGCCATATCGTCGGCCTTGTCGAATTTGGCAGGATTGACCTTGTCGACAGACTCGGAGTCTACATCGCGTTGCTTCAAAATGTCAGCAGGGATCCCTTGAGGACGGCAAAGGTGTGACATACGCTCCCATCGTCACATTGGACTCGTAGTTGACCATCGGCCAAGTCCTCAATAACCCAGCCCCGGACAAAGGCTTGTTCAGCATCCTTAACCCAGACATAGCGTTTGCCCGAGAAGTCGTTCTCGCCCTCTATGCCTCCAACTTTTTCTTGGGCGCCATCAAGACCCTCGGCTTTGATGAACTTCGGAGCAAAGGTGCCTGTCGGTGGTGGCCGTATTGAACCTCGCCGTGACAGTCCACGTTCTAGAGAGCCAAAGCCGAGCTCTGCAAAAGACTGGTGACGTGCATGTCCGTTGGTTGTTGGCGGAGACATGGGAGGCGGTAAGACGGAGGAGCGACTTCGAGCATGTCCAGGAGGCGGACCGGGAGAAGGTGTGGCATTGGCAGCAGTATGAGGGGTATCACGCCAGCGTTGGCTCCCCGTAGGAGTGGCTATAGCCATGTGGGATGTTCACTGTTAGGTTAGTAGTTGCGAAAGTATGGGTGGTTTCTAGGATGGCATGTGGGCGTGTGGGCGTGTGGGCGTGTGGGCGTGTGTATTGAGCAGTGACAGGCTCTAGAGCGGCATTTCCAGGGGATAGGATATTATGTACAGACGGGCGCTGCTGGCGGTATAGGAGACGGCCTGCAACAAGTAGGATATTCCCAAGGCGTTGGTCGCGATGCGAAGGGCTGTTGTCGTTTAGCTCATGCAGGTGTTTATCAACAAAGGTCTGTTTATCGTTAGCGTCAATCGCGGGCCGCCTTGTTTCAACCCGCTCACCCACCAGCTGCCCTGCCGTGCCTGCCCAAAGCCTGCACTTTCAGCTTTCGACGGGCCGTTTTGCCAAACTCCGTCCTCCGGCACTGTCGAACTGCAAGTCTGGTCTTCCGACACTTTCTTGCTACGAGTAAATTGTCGTTTGACAAGTCGCAGCGTCGTCACTTTCGCAGACAGGCACTACACTCGCCTCGCTCGATTGTATAGTCGTTGCTTCAGGCGCGCTTGGATAAGAAGAGACCGTCGTCGCGTCAGGCGCACATTTCGTGCCCCCTGCCTTTCCGTGTGAGCATCATCGCGCTTTCCTAGACTTACGACTTCGCACTTGGTTCGCTCGCGACACAGCAACGCGCACCACATGGCGCACTATCCTCCATGGCCTCCCGCTGCTGGGTCGCCGTCTGCGCACNCCTCCAGGCTATCCACCACCACCCCTCTTCCTCCATCGACCGCAGGACAGACCATGGCTTTACCGCCAGAGCTGCAGGCTTTGAATATCACTCCTCAGCAGATGGCTGCGCTCTTGACTCACCTTCAAGCTGGCACTTTTCCTTTTCCTCCTCCGCCGCCGCCGCCGCCGCCTCCACTACCGCAGGCTTACCACCAATCGGCTGCACCTTTCGCACCTGTACCTTTTCAACCTCCCGTGCCACCACAGACTGCTGTCGGTCAAAGCGTCTTGCCGCCAACCGCTGTGCCTTCACACATGGATGTTGATCGCGAGGAGGGTGAGGTTAGCGATGCCTCACAACACGTCAATCATGCACCGTCTGCGCCGTCCTCTAAGAAGCGCAAATCGCGTACTTCTCAGTTGGCCCACCGCACAGCTATCCAGCCCAATCCATCGTCAAGTCCCACAAAGAACAAGTCAGATGTAAGTCACGGCTCAATCCAACAGAAAAGGGAAGCCGCTTTGCCTTTCATCGCTGCACTTCACCAAGAAGGTTTCACCTTCGATGAATTTGTCCGCGAAGGTTTTGAGGAGAATCTACTTCGTCAGGTCTATCAAGACTTGCAAATCCCCATAGTCTCGCCCCCAGTGTCTAGTGCACAGGTACCAGTTACAGAGACCGTAGCTGCGAAGGTGACAAGCGCTGCGCCCACTCCGTCTTCTGTTGTTCCTTCTGTCAAGGAGTCTAAGCCCATTGTTCCTGTTAAACAAGCACCGCCTATGACCCGTCAGGACTACCTGGCACGTTTACAAGCTGCAAAGAACAAGAAAGCCGAAGCTGTCCAGTCGAAGCAACCCGCTGTGTCTGCAGAATCCGCAACGCCTCCTGTCGTCGAAAATGAAGTTGCACCTCCACCAGTCGTGCTTCCTGTTCAATCGCAACCTAAACCTGAAGAGGCCCAGAAACCCGCCGCTCAACCGACTGCAACGAACAACAAACAGTCACAAACTACTGAGTTGATTCGTAAANAGATGGAGGCTCTGAAGGCCACACAACGCCGTTTGGCCAACAACACGAATACTTCCACTGCCTCTCCGCCCGGTTCATCGTCCAAAACAAATGTCGCTGCGCAGTCCCAAACTGGTTTTACACCGGGTCTGTCCGCAAACAAAAATTCACTAGCATCTTCTCAATTGGCGACCGCAAGCATGATACCTGGTTTACGCATGTCGNACCTCGATGGCAAATTCTCCACAACCGCAGCATCAATCTCAAACTGGCCCATCAAATTCCAGTGCCTCAGCAGGCTCTTCGAAAGATTCCACCCCCAGCCTGCCGTCAGGTCGGCCGTTTCTATGGCTAGAAAGCGCCCTGTAGCATCGGATCTCAACGAAGCCCAAGTTGTTGCTGATCATCATCCTTTTAAAAGGCCGTTCGGACAAAGCAGGAAGAACAGTTTCGATGCAGGAATGATCATTCAGGTCAGCGATGATGAAGACATGTCTGATGATGAGCATGATGAGCTGAGCAGTGCAAAGCCCTTCGTCAAGACCAGCGCGGTTCCTGTTGGCCAACGTGACAAGAACATTCGTGATTTGCCTCCACTCAGGGACTTCCCTCAACGCTCGGCAGCATTTCACAAGCAGTCGGGTGTCTTCACACCGCCCNTCGGTACTCCCGGAGCATCGAGTGATGCCGAAGAGCTCAGAAGAAAAGAATTGGAAATTACATCTCTTAATCAGAGAATACAAGAGTACGAGAAACGCAAAGCTGCGCTCAAGGCGAAGGCCAGTCTCACCAAGAGCCAGCCTCAAACTCCTTCTCAGATTGTAACACCCTCTGGAGAAACCCCTGCGCTTCCTGCTTCTGGTGCTGCAACATCACATGCGCCTTCACCAGCCACAAGCCGATCCAAGGAACCGGCCGATCGACGCACTGAACTCAAGGCTGCTTTGTCAGCCCGCAACGCCGATATCGACAATCAGAAGGCTAAAATCCTGGAGATGCAAAAACAGATGGCCGATATGCAGAAGCAGTACGATCAAGATATGGAGAACCAGCGGAAGCTTCGTGAAGAACTCGAGAGTCTGGACGTCAATACTGAAGGGATGACACAAGCTGAAATGAAGGCCAAGAAGCAGGAGATCGAGAATCTTCATGACACAGACCGTGTAGGAGACGATATCTTACCGACCACGGGATCGACGCAGACCGAAGACTCGGATGTTTCCATGAGTGAGAGCGAATCTGACAGCTCGTCAGACAATCCAGTTGCAAGGCATCAGTCAGATGCTGTTGTTCAATCTCCTCGGACACACAGAGATGCAACAACCTCAAGCCCTGGCCGTGCAAGAGTTCTTGACGACATTCGTGCCGATCGTGCCAAAGCAGAGCAGATGAAAACTCAGACTTCTGAGGACAGCTCAGATTCCGATTCAGGCTCGAGCATGTCTGAGAGTTCGGAATCAGAGGACGACGAGGACGAAGACGAACACCTGCAACCCAACAAGGTGGTAACAGATGCATCTGCTAGTGTTGAATCCGGTTCTGAAGTTATCAAAAGCGTTAGCAAGTCTGCAAGCGCTGAGCCTGAAGTCGCTGATTCACAGGACAAACTGGTATGGTTATTCATCAGGAACATACCCTTCACAGCGACTAAGGATCTTGTGCGCTCTTTCTTTGATGCTTTCGATGTGTAAGTCTAACAAGCTGGAGCAACTTTGGTGTATTCAAGCTGACGTAAACAAATATCAGCANAGCGCACCCATCTTCCACGACACCCTACTCGCGACCAAGGCACAGGCTCCGGCTTTGTTGAGCTCNCCNTCTCACAAGCTGTTACTGCGATTGATCAGCTGAGTGGGCGTCAGCTACAGAACCGCAAAGTCTCTATCCAGATGTCGAAATTCGAGCCCAAGCTATCGCCCTCACCTTCGCCTGTACCAAGCTTGGAATCGTCTGACAGTAGCAGTGATGATGAGATGGACATTTCTTCAGATTCCGATGACGAGAGTGACGATGACGTAGACAACGTCGCAGCTACCTCTATCGAGCAGAAGGAGGACGCCCTCGCTAGTACATCGGTGGATGAGGCATCGGCTTCAGATGCCTCAGCTGATGAAGATGAGGATGGAGATCGAATGGACCTCGAGTCCTCGGACGCATCTTCTGAAGAGTATTCCCCAGAGCCTGCTGCTGTGCCTGTTTCTTCGCTTCCTCTATCTCGGTCCAGCGATACCAACACACAAAATCTTGCTGACGATCTAGCACCTGAGTTGCAGCCAACTGCCGAGCAACAAACCAGTCTTTCTGAAGCGGTAAGTTCTACCAACAGAAGTCAGCGTGTGCTGACAACAGTACAGGTCAACACTGCCTCACCTGCCAGCACGAACTTCAAACCATACGAAAGTCTACTCAAGAACTTCAAAGGATATCGTTACCATCCTGATTATCCTCATGAGNTAGAGGGTGGGTATCGTTCGTTGACTTACAGTCATCAAATCGATCCCAACAAGGAACTGTGCCGTTATGAAGTTGCATCTGGTGTTTGCAACGATAGTTCGTGTGACTACCAACATTTCCGCGACATGGGCGTTTCTGGTGCGTCTGAGGGCGGAACCTTCTGATTTTCCTTTGTTCATGCATTCATTCCTACATTCTTCCGACCAGCTGTTTCCAATCGGCGACCACGCATACTGTGTGCGGCATGGTCCATGATATCTCTATGACACATTCTGATTCTGTGGTGCGGTAGCTGACTTAGGACACTGACATTGCAGATGATACTCTTCTCCTTCAGATGGGCCTGAATGGCAATCCTGGCAAGAACGCCGAATACAAACGAGGCTTGAGAGACATCCTACAACAGATGAGAGATGACGGAAATTTGGCCACCGAAGCTGTTGCTACACGCGTGGCCCAGTATCGGAGAGATTTCCTTGGAGATCCCTCAAACATACTTGGTTTGAATTAGACGGTCCAGCAATCGAGACCTCGATCTCAACAGGCTGCTGACCTGATGTTTCTGTTGCCCGCTTGCGAGATCGCTGGGGCGAACAACATACTTTACAGCACAATCACGACTGCGTGTAGCGGTCCTGAAATACTTGATGGTGCCTGACTGCTTGTCAGATTTCATACGTGTAAAGAGCGCTTCCCATCAACGACATGGAATCAGCGGCTCTGAAAAATCATAGAAGTTTGTCAGATGGAAGACCGAAAGAAAGAGCGCGGAGAAGCAAGCAGCATAATTGCAGATTGCAGAAGCCGAGCGGAGATGGACGCTCGACCGGCCGGCTAAGCTGAGTGCCTCGCAGCCTCTCTGCCAAAGCCCGCTGTACCGGCTGAAATGATTAATCGGGAGCAAGTGGTCCGATAAGGATTGAACACCGATGCCAGGGCCTAGCCATATTCAGATAGAAGAAAGAAAAGTCCTTGCCTCTGAAAATGCATTCTCTGCGAAGAGCGTCCAATTGTTTGCAAGTGCTCGTATTTTCTTGATGAGGGCCTTTCGTCATCGTGCGATGATGTCGGTCACCGCTCCCTGCTCGGCGTTACAGTGGCCTCCAAGAACACGCTCGAGCAAAGACGTGCTACAGCAACGGTTTTGTGAGTCAGGCAAGCGGTTCCGGCGGGCGATCTTCAAGGAAATGCGAGACGCGAAACTCAAGTGTCGGAGCGCTCGGCGTATTTAGCCTCTACCCACGTGAAGTGAAGGGGCTCGGAAGAACTGGAACGCTGGCAGAAAGTGACGGAACTACGGTGGCGGGTGCTTTGGAGGGACCCTTGCGCTCGCTGGCCTTTTGGTGAGAGTCGGGTTACGATTGACATAAGCGCGGGGCTCGCTGGGAGCTTTTATTTCTCCCAACAACAATTGAAACCTGAACCTCTTTCCTACACACATCTCTACTTTCTCTACACATCCAATTCTCCTCACTCACAAATCATCATGTCCAGCTCTCTCGACCAGCTCAAGGCCTCCGGCACCGTACGTTCTCACATCTCATTCCATGCCCCTATGGAGGGGTCAAATGCCGATGTATTGCTAACACCTTTTCAAGNNGTTGTCGTCTGCGACTCTGGTGACTTTGCTACCATTGACAAGTACAAGCCTCAGGATGCTACCACCAACCCTTCCCTGATCCTGGCAGCCTCTAAGAAGGCTGAATATGCCAAGCTTATTGACAACGCTGTCGCCTACGGAAAGGAGCACGCCGATGGCAAGAGCATCGACGACCAGGTTGATGCTGTCCTTGACGCTCTCCTTGTCCAATTCGGCAAGGAGATCCTCCAGATCGTTCCTGGCAAGGTCTCCACCGAGGTTGACGCTAGATTCTCCTTCGACACCGATGCCAGTGTCAAGAAGGCTCTCCGTATCATCGAGGTGCGTTGCATCACAGCGTAGATTCCATCGTTTGGGCACAACTAATCTTTGCAACAGCTCTACAAGGAGGCCGGTATCTCCAAGGACCGCATCCTCATCAAGATTGCCTCGACCTACGAGGGTATCAAGGCTGCTCACATCCTGCAGTCCAAGTACGACATCAACACCAACTTGACTCTTATGTTCTCGCCTGTCCAGGCCATCGCTGCCGCTGAGGCCGGTGCTTTCCTCATCTCTCCCTTCGTTGGCCGTATCCTTGACTGGTACAAGGCCAACCACAAGAAGGAGTACAAGAAGGAGGAGGACCCTGGTGTCAAGTCCGTTGTTGAGATCTACAACTACTACAAGAAGTTCGGCTACAAGACCATCGTCATGGGTGCTTCCTTCAGAAACATTGGTGAGATCACCGAGCTCGCTGGCTGCGACTACCTCACTATCTCCGTAAGTTATCAGAATCGTCAAAATGTTACGACTTCACATTCTAACAAAGCCCGCAGCNCCAACCTCCTCGAGGAGCTTTACAACAGCAAGGACGAGGTTCCCCAGAAGCTCATCGCTTCCGAAGCTTCCAAGCTCGACCTCGAGAAGAAGTCGTACCTCCACGACGAGCCCGCTTTCCGCTTCGACTTCAACGAGGACCCCATGGCCGTCCACAAGCTCAGCGAGGGTATCAGCAAGTTCGCTGCTGACGCTGTCACCCTCAAAGACATCCTCAAGGAGAAGCTCCAGAAGGCTTAAATTACTTAATTTGATGATGGTTTGGGCGATGTGCATATGACGACTGCCGCGACATGACTTTTCTTTTCACGTACAACAAAAATAAAATACCCCTGTTGTCGTTCTTATCACTTTGATGTTTCCTTCCCTGTGATATGACATGCAATTATGGCTTGTCCTATTACACTCAACCAATAATGGCGCCTCTGCCGCAAAATTTCCGTGTCATTTGTTTTGTTTGGCTGACGTAGACTTGCACCAAGAGGCAGAAGTTGAACGAAGCCTGACGAATCACGGGATTAGGCGCTGTAAAGTCCGTAGAGCTCGCTGATCCGCAGAGCGGGGCTCTTCCTTCGCCGGACCTTTGACGTTCACTCCCAACTCCGCCTCTCTTCGAATCAACCCAACTCTTAGACAAAGCTCAAAACACACGTCTAAATCAATCAAAATGGTCAAAGCAGGTACGTTAAGCCACACAAAGAGGAGTTCCATTCAATCAAAGACCTGTTTCAAGCTTCCGGAAGCAAAAGTGGGGTCGGGCAAAGAGGAAGAGCAGGTTACACGCACATCCTGTCCACCAAGGTGGCCTTGAGAGCCAACGGCTATCCAATGTATTCAAGGAGGCTGTAGGACATTACTATAGAACCTGTGCCTCTGCTCCCTCGAGCTTGGTAGCCAACGGACTTGACAGATCAGGACATGGAACTCCTTGTGTACTGCACGATGTTCGTCAGTAGAAGCTAACAGCAGGACTTGCAGTTGCCGTCCTCCGTGGAGACTCTAAGGTCTCCGG